>BSBK01004333.1:0-1489002 GCA_027943335.1 Chamaecyparis obtusa | reverse complement strand
ATATTTTAATTGAGTATATAGTCGATCTTGTGCTAGTATGTATGTAGGTTATAAGAATATTGTCATCATTTAAATATGACCACTATGTAAAGATTTAAAAGAACAAATTTCCAACTACAGAGCTAAGGAAGAGAGGCTAAATTTATCAAATGTTATGACTACAAATGTGAACTATACATTCTTTCATTCCTTTAAAGTGTTGCATAGAAAAGGTCAAGTCCAAAAGCCCACACATAAATATAGGAGAATGCATATGTCATTTGTTACCCATCATACACTCTACTAGCCATGTTGAACATCCACATGCTACTTCAAGTTGGCACATGTTTCAATCCTCTGACACATCAATTTGAAACATTAGCACAATTATTCAACTAGCATAATGAACAATATGTCACTCTTAACTTTCCTTTTACCGAGGCTCAACCTTTGAAAATCTAGAACATGATACTTCATATGTAACTTTAATTTACTTCCAAACTACAAACCATAAATCCCAACTATGACAGAATTCAAAGACAAACATCATGAAAGTGAAATAGAGTGCACATATTGTTCTTGAACAACATACCACAGAAACATGTTAAAAATTATTACAAATGAAATTGCATCACATATACAATTAGGAATTACCTAATCTAGAGAATAATGATAACATTAAGATATATATCCAACATAGCTAGATTCAATCTTTCCTGAACTCAAATGCTCAAACATAGACATGACAAGAAATTGCACCCTTTAGGATACCTTGACATCAATACATCAATTAAAAATTGAACATCTTTGACATTAATTAAAATCTTTATCCAGCGAGATAGATGAATTGATAGGTAGGTAGAAAGGTAGATAGATATATAGTTAGATTGATTGATAAATGGATAGATAGGTGGGTAGGTAGATACATAGGCAGATAGATATGTAGATAGATTAATAGATTGATGGATGGACGGACAAACAGATAGATAAATAGATAGATAGATTTGGAAATGGCATTTTGTAACGTTTACTACTAAGAGGTTGTCAATTCCCAATGATTTGAAACCATCAATATGCATTTAAATTAGATTATTTTAAGAAACAAGCATTGATTCTTAATACATACTTAAGCCCTAATTCATTACTTCTCTCCTAATCAATAACCTTAAGAAGAATGGGGAATTTCTTTTCTGTGGGCACTTGGAAACCAATCTTCAAGTAGGATCCCTCAAGGATTCTAAAAGGCATATGTTACCTATTTTGGGACATCTACCTCAGGAATTTGTGATATATGTCCTTACCCCATCTTGGGAGTTTCCTCCTACATTGCAAGGTACTATTCCATCTCTACTCGACAAAACCAACCTATCATCTTAACAGTATTAGCGAGTAATTAAGAAATAGGCTGTGTATATATATAACACAACATGAGTGATATATATTATGATTTAATTATTATTAACAAACATATATGATATATGTATATATTAGACCATATAAGGGTTCCTTATACCTAATAGAATTTAGATCTAACATCCTGCAAATTAGTATTAAACTCATAGATACATTAAAACATATGTTTTTGTCACACAATGCTTGCCACCAGTGTGAATGATTCATTTCTCTTCTCATCTCTTCCTTGTAAAGAGTATCAAATGTATTTTATAACCTCTATTCCTCCCCATTAATCCTTCTTCCCCTTTATATATTTGGTGAGGAAGGGTCACACCTCTTCACCATATCGGCCATTTTCATCGATCACACTTTTTCACACTAACCACCCTTTCAAAATTTCATAACCCTCCATCATTGTTGCTCCTTTGGAAGTTACTTCTTTCTTATTACATTAATCCTTTATTAATTCCTATGCTCCCTTTATGCAGATTAGCATTGTCTTATATCTCAAAACAAAACTTACTATGATCACCTTCCTTATGATGATTTTTTCTTCCATGAATTCAACAAATGACTTTCCCTTCTATTTATATCTTCATCACGGGAGAGTCACAACCTTTCATTATTACAACCTTTTGGGAGAGTCACGACCCTTCATCCTTTATGCCCTTTGAAAGAGTCACAACCCTTCATCAATTCTTTCCATTCCAATTTTCTTCCATTGTTCCTTCCTTAGTCCCCACTTCCCTTCTTTCCTATTTTCCCCTTCTCCCCCTTCCAAATAAAATTGTATTCTCCCATTTACATCTAATCTTTGATTGAGTTGCATCTTTTCAATTCTTATATTTTGATTTATAGTTTATTTATATTATTTTTATATTATTATTACTATTTATTATTAAATCCTATTTCAAAAAGGTGACATCACAGTCTGCCCTTCTCCAAAATTGCTTATCCTCAAGAATGCCAACTTTTATATAAATCTTTCAAAGTCAGTAGATTTTGCTACGCAACTCAGATATTGACCAATGCATTGAGAATTTATAAAATTAACAATTTTAAGGCGAATTTACTCTTATCTTCTAGCGAAAAGGATCAAGGCCATCTTTGTAATGGCAATAAAATTGATTTGGATTGAATTGTTGGCATAACTGATGTAGAGATAAGTTGATAATGTTATGGTATGAGTTTGATGCAGATTTGATGTTAGGTTGATCAGTTATGATGTTGTCATTGATGTCAACTTAGTATTTTCCAGTTGAATGTGAGCCTATTATGCTAATGTATGTTATGAAGGTTAATTATGAAGTTGTGGTAAGATTTGGAGTGTGATCGTAATGGAAGACTCGATGATGTCCTCTAGATGCTATATATATGGACCGCACAGGTTTATCGTATGCATGTTGTGATTTATGATTGATTAAAGGTTGATATGTCAACAGGAAGAGCATGATGAAGCCAAGGAGGAATGATTTGATGATTGTGGCAAATAGGTTTGGATTCAGGGGTTGTGATCCAGGATATGTTATCTTGACTATGTTATGAGGTTGTTGGTGCGACTGCATCATGGTTGGTGACCAGAAGACAAAGTTTCAATGGAAAGAAGTTCACTTAGTGAAAAGTAAAAGTTCTTAGAACAATCAGTCAAATCCTTAACTAGTGATGTTGTACCATGTTGTGATAAGTGGATATGTGTTGTAAGGATCGTAGTGACGTGGCATATCAACATGGAATGATTAGTTGGCATCTTCATGATCGTGGTGATCAAATTTCTTGGAGTTGTGCAAGAACATTGGAGAGTGTGATGTGGTTTGACTTTTTTTTGTCAAATCGATTGTGTGATGAATCTGGAGGTTGACATGGACTTGAAATTGTAATTGATAATTTGTAACACGTTTTAGGGTTTAAGGATTGACTATAAATGTATTGTGATAATATAATTCAAATGTAATTAGGGTATTGGCCAACCTAGTTGGTGAAAATGTATTTATATATTTTTTATGTATTATGAAGTGAGTGTGGAAGAGAAATATTGTGAATGCAGGTGCATGATTGTAGGGTTTGGATGTTCTGCATGTGAAGCAGAGATTGAGCTTGAATTGGATCTGTACTAGCAGAGGAGAAATTCTATTTTCTTGTATCATTGTACTTGTTGATTCCTAACAGTTTCTACAAGAAAATCCCTTAACCAGGTAGATACTAACAGGTCTAATTTGTAAATCCTTTAACCAGGTGACTCTTTAACTATGGTTTGAAATCCCTTAATAGGGTTACTCCTATCGGGGCTAGAGGTAAATCCCTTAATCAAGTGGATCCTAACAAGGTCTTTCTCTTAACTAGGCATTTTTGAGATTTTAACAGGGCTAAGCTCTTAACTGGGTGTACTTCATAAGAGTTCAAAATTATTTGTGGGTGCCTTCCCCACACGTGGTTTTTCCCAATTGGGTTTCCACGAAAAAAATAGTGGTGTTATTGTGTTGCATGGTTGTGGATGTTTATCTTTATGGGTTTGATTATTCATGCAATGAATGTTAATTGATACAATTTTTTGTATGGTTTATGGAAAGTTTAATAGTTTGATTACTGATTCACCCCCCCTCTTAGTAATCTTGGACCTGATAGTACTAAAAATTGGTATCAGATCTTTGGTCCTTTTTGTGGTAAGCCTAACATCTTGAGGAAAAGATCCTAAAATGATGAGGAAGGAACCTCCTAGTTTCACTAAAGACAACTACCCAGTACGGAGTGACAGAATGAAGTTATACCAAAACGGTATGGGATCTTAATACTGGACACATGTCAAACACAAATATACCATTCCTGCTGGAACTCTAAATGCAAATCAACTGAAGGAACAATAGGAGAATACTCGAGCACAAGAAGCTATTGTAAGTTCTTTATCTGATATTAAATATGTTAATGTCTATGGTATTGATACTGCTTATGATGTTTGGGAAAAGTTAAAGCTAATCTATGGTGGAGATATTCATGTGCAAAAAGCTAGGGAAGACACTCTCAGAGGTAAGTATGATGACATGAAGATGGTAGAAGGAGAGAATGTTGCACAATATGGTCAAAGAGTAAAATAATTTTTTGGTGTTATCAAAGGTGTTGGTGGAACTACTGAGGAACATGTTGTGGTAAGTAAAATGTTGAGAACTTTATTGCCTTCTTATTTCATTAGAGTGTCTAATATAAATGAGTCGAGAACTTTTAAAAATGTTACTATAAATGGACTGATCAGTAAGCTTACTGCATTTGAGTTAAATAAATTTGATAACAGTATTCCAAAAGTTGAGGTAGCTTTCAATGCATCTATGTCTAATGTACCAATAAGGAAAGGTAAATAAATAAGTCATGATTTTGATTGCATGTCAAGTTACAGAAAATAACTTGAAGGTATCTTGGATAATGAAAGAAGATAAGGAGAGCTTGAAGTACTCCTAGAAAAGAGATTACCTAGAGGGACTGGTAAGTACAAAGGCAAGTTACCACTGAAATATTTTTCATGTAATAAGATTGGACATATTGCAACTAGATGTCCTATTGGTGATCAAAAGGATAAGTTCAAAAAGTTTAAAGGAAAAGGGAAGAAACAATGCTATGTTGTCATTGATGAAGGAGTTGTTGATGAGGAATCATAAGATAATGAGGAAGAGGAGATTGCATTTGTTGCAGTCAAAGAAGATCCATCTGAAGGTGAAAAGGCATTAGTTTCTCACATGGGACACAATGATGAATGGATTATAGACAGCAGGTGCTCACATCACATGACTGGTGACAAGAGTAAGTTTTTTAAGTTTGAGGAGTTTGATGGCGATGTGGTAAGGTTTGACAATAATTCACCTTGTTTGGTTAAAGGAAAAGGCACTATTTCTTTGAATGGTAAGAGTGATATAGATGTTATTTATTCTGTGGATGGTCTAACATATAATTTATTGGGTGTGAGTCAGCTAAATGATAAAGGTTACAAATTGGAATTCAAAGGAGGTATGTGCATAATACTTGAAAGATCGAGTGATGAGATTGCTACATGAAGGCAAACTAGAGGTAATTTATTCTATCTGAGTAATAATGTGACCAATTGTTTGGTTGCAAAGGTTGAAGATAGTTGTTGGCTATGAAATAGAAGGTTTTGTCATGTAAATTTTGATAGTTTTCAATCAAAGTGAGTAAGACAAATACAATTAGAGGATTGTTGCAATTAATCAAACCAAAAAATATGATGTGCAAATAATGTCAATTGGGTAAGTTAACAAGTTCTACTTTCCAAAGAAAAAAAAATTCATATGAGGGCATACTTGATTTGGTGCATATTGATCTTTGTGGGCCTATGAGACAGAGAATTCATGAAGGTGATAGATACTTCATATTGTTTATTGATGACTATTTTAGAATGATGTGTGTAACTTTCTTGAAGGATAAGTCTGATGCATTCAAAAAATTCAAAGCATTCAAGGCACTGGTTGAGAAGGAATCAAGTAAGAATTTGAAGTTCTTAAGCTCTGATAGAGGTGGTGAGATTACTTATGCAGAATTTATTAAGTATTATGAAGATAATGGAATCAAGAGACAAATGTTGGCCCAAGGAATCCACAACAAAATGGTGTTGCAGAGAGGAAGAACAGAACCACGGTGGATGTTGCATGGACAATGTTGATTCAAGGTGATGTACCAAAAATGTACTGGAAAGAATCAATTAGTATTGTTGTTTACACACTGAACCAAGTGCAAGTAAAGAAAGGAGCTGATAATACACCCTATGAGCTATGGTATGGTCACTCGCCTAATGTTAAATATTTCAAAGTATTTGGCAGTAGATGTTATAATAAGAGAGATGATTACACAGGCAAGTTTGATCCAAAAAGTGATGAAGGTATTTTCTTGGGTTATTTTACTAAAAGTAAAGCATATAAATGTTTCAATAAGAGAACTAACAAGATGGTTGAGCGTCCTAATGTAAAGGTGGGTGAATACCCTGCAAAATATGATGATTCAAGCAAGAAAGTGATAGAGGATGATCGGGAGATTGTGTACATTGAACCAGAGTTGCATGAACCAACAAAACAAAGTACGATAGTAATGGAAGACTCAATGATGTCTCTAGATTCTATATCTATGACTGCACACATTTATCATATGTATGTTGTGACTTATGATTGATTGAAGGTTGATGGGTCAACAAGAAGAACAGAATGAAGCCAAGGAGGAATGATTTGATGATTGTGTCAAATAGGTTTAGATTTAGGTGTTGTGATTCAAGATATGTTATCTTGACTATGTTATGAGGTTGTCAGCACGACCACATCATGATTGGTGACCAAAAGACAAAGTTTTAATGGAAAGAAGTTCACTCAGTGAAAAGTAAAAGAAGTCCTTCAAACAATCGATCAGATCCTTAGCAGGTGATGTTGCACCGTGTTGCGATAAGTGGATATGTGTTGTAAGGATTTTAGTGACATGGCAGATCGACGTGGAATGATGAGTTGACATTTTCATGATCATGGTGATCAAGTTTCTTGGAGTTGTGCAAGAACATTGGAGAGTGTGATGTGGTTTGACTTTTCTTTGTCAAATTGATTGTGTGATGAATCTGGAGGAGGACATGGACTTGAAACTGTAATTGATAATTTGTAACATGTTTTAGGGTTTAAGGATTGAGCAGGAATGTATTGTAATATTGTAATTCAAATGTCATTAGGGTCTTGGCTGACCTAGTTGGTGAAAATGTCTTTATATATATTTTATGTATAATGAAGTGAGTGTGGAAGAGAAAGATCGTGAATGCAGGTGCACGATTGTAGGGTTTGGATGTCTTGCATGTGAAGCAAAGATTGAGCTTGAATTGAATCTGTACTAGCATGGGAGAAGTGTTATTTTATTAGATCATTGTACTTGTTGATTCCTAACAATTTCTACAAGAAAATCCCTTAACCAAGTAGATCCTAACAGGTCTAATTTGTAAATCCTTTAACCAGGTGACTCTTTAACTAGGGTTTGAAATCATTTAATAGAGTTACTCCTAACAGGGCTAGAGGTAAATCTCTTAACCAGGTGGCTCCTAACAGGGTCTTTCTCTTAACCAGACATTTTGTAAGCTTTTAACAAGGCTAAGCTCTTAACCAAGCGTACTTCAGAAGAGCGTAGAATTATTTGTGGGTGTCATCCCCTCACTTGGTTTTTCCCAATTGGATTTCCACGAGAAAAATATTGATGTTATTGTGTTATATGGTTCTGGATATTTAACCTTAAGGGTTTGATTATTCATGCAATGAATGTTAATTGATGCAGGTTGTTGTATGATTTATGAAAAGTTTAATTGTTAGATTATCGATTCCACCGCCCCCACCCACCCCCCCCCCCCCCCCCCCCTCCCTTCAGTAATCTTGGATCTGATAATACTAACATGAGAAACATTTTCCAATAAGTTCATATCTATGGGTTGACTCTGGTTATTCAGTTATTCTAGATCAATCAAAAGTAGAACCACACATGGAGCATACACTTGAAAATACAAAGTACACATATTAATGTATGAATACACGAATCATACACACAATACATGCATTTTTAGATTCCTTCTTATTGTCTAGGATGATTGTTTGATTCATCTTTACCCTGGAGGATGGCAGAATCAAATCTCTAATACCAATTGTAATGTCCCCAACTAGGAATTTATGTGATTTGCCCTAAAATTCCCAATGAGGGTTTGGATTGTGTTCGAAAACGGCAATTTGTAATGTTTCCTACTAAGAGGTTGCCAATTCCCAATGATTTTACAACCATCAATATGCATTTAAATCATATTATTTTAAGAAACCATCACTAATTCATAATACATACTTAAGCACTAATTTTTTACTTCTCTCCTAATCAATAACCTTGAGAAGAGTGGGGAATTACTTGTCTGTGGGCACTTGGAAACCAATCTACAAGTAGTCTCCCTCAAGGTTTTCAAAAGACAGATGCAATACCTATTTTGGGACATCTCCCTAAAGGATTTTTGATATATGTCCTTACCCCATCTTGGGTTTTTCCTCCTATGTTGTGAGGTATTAGTCCATCTTTCCCTAACAAAACCATCTTATCCTCTTAATTGTATTAATGAGTGATTAAGGAATAGGTTATGTATGTATATAACACAACATAAGTAATATATAATTTAGATTTCATTATTATTAACAAAAATATATGATATATGTATATCTTAGACCATATAGGGGTCCCTTATCCCTAATGGAATTCAGGTCTAACATTATGTAAATCAGTATTAAACTCATAGATACAGTACAACATAATTTGTTGTCACACAATGCCTGCCAACAATGTGAATGATTCATTTCTTTTCTCATAGCTTCCTTGTGAAGAGTATCAAATATTTTATAACCTTTATTTCTCCCCATTGATCCTTCTTCCTTTTTATATCCTTTTGTGAGGAAGAGTCACGCCTCTTCACCATGTTTGCCCTTTTCAATAGTCACACCCTTTCACAATTACCACCCTTCAAAAGAGTCGCAACCCTCCATCATTTCTACCCCTTTGTAAGTTACTTCCTTCTTTCATTGATCATTCCTGAATGCATATTCTCCCTTTATGCATATCGAAACTATTTTATATCTGAAAACATAAATTGCTATGATCACCTTCATTATGATGATCCCTTCTTCCATGCCTTCAACAAATGACGTTCCCTCCTATTTATATCTTTATGATGGGAGAGTCAAAACCTTTCATTATTACAACCTTTTGGGAGAATCACAACCCTTCATCCTTTATGCCCTTTGAAAGAGTCACAACCCTTCATCAATTCTTCTCATTCCAATCTTCTTCCATTATTCCTTCCTTGCTCCTCACTTCCCTTCTTTCCTCTTTTCTCCTTCTCCCCTTCCAAATTCTATTATATTCTCCCTTTAATATCTCATCTTTGATTGAGTCACATCATTTCATTTCATGCCTTGTGATCATTCATTCAAATTAACTAAATTTTAATTTAATTCTCTTATATTTTAATTTATTTATTTTTTATATTTTAATATTAAATTATTAGTATTCTTATTAAACCTTATTTTTGAAAGGGGATATCACATTGATAGATTGATAGATACATTAAGTTAGATAGATTGGTTGATTGAAGCAAGATGGATTAATTTGTTTCTTATGTCCAATCTACTCCAAATGGTATATATTAAACTAGGAAAGATATTTTAAGATATATCACAATTAATTTCTTATGCATAATCTCATCCAAAATATTTGTGTACACACACACACGGAGAGAGATATTTCTCTCTATATAGTAACAGTTTTTATTAATGGTTTTTCTTCTCATCTACCAAATAAGAATGATTGCAAAGTTCTAACTAAAGTCTACATGAAACATGTTGATTAATGAATTGTTTTATCAACAACTGAGATATAGGGGCCCAAAGCCTCATGAATCTTGTGACTTCTTGTGTATGCATTTTCTTCAGTCCTACATAGGATTTAATTTTTGATACAATGTGTTTTTTCCAACCAATTCATTTTTGTCCATATTTCAATGCCTAATTTTACTCTTACATATTTTATTATTTTCTCATTAGTACATTAATAATGCTACATTTAATGTCCTATTTATTTAACTGAATGTTGTTCCTTCTTAGCTTTTCCTCTATAACCACTTCGGGTGAACAATGATTCTAATAGTTTTTAATCTTTTTGATGGACAACCATACTTGTTTCAGGTAATATGCTTTCATACAGTACTGAAGTTTTGGTTTTAAGGATTCTCGTGATTAAGTGCTTCTAGATGCCACCAATTCAATTACGCCAAGGTGTCCAATCGGATGTTATTGATCCTACATAGCAACTACCTTCAAAAGGGTTTTATGTTCTTCCCCATGGACTACAAGGAATCATACTTCTTCGAGTGTTAAGTTTCAGTGCATTGTACTTATTTGTAATGATTCTTTACACTTCAAAATGCAAATTAGTTCATTAAAAATTTCTCAAACAATGAATGAATGAAAGCTTCTAATAACGTCTACGAGGCCAAACAACCTATAAGACCCACAGATAGCCAACAAACAAAAAAGCAACGAAGCCGAAACAAAGGGCTCCCACAACTAGATTTTTTTATCCTTATGTAACTTGGACCTTCTAATGTGTCCCTTGATTAGGAAATTTGTAACCTTTATAATATTTTCTTCTTCAAACAACTTGCTCAAGGTGTTCACATTTAGCATATCAATGTAATTGGTCTAAATATCCTTGTAGATTGAGAACTCTATGATGTAACATCATTTTGTCTCCACCACATCTTGAGTGCAATAACAACATATTATATTTGTCCACTCTTCTTTAGGTATCATCCACCTTCATGTTTCACATCTTAACTTGTGTAAACTACTTATCTGGACTACTAACATTTTTGCTTTCCATTTTATTTTCATTCCTATGTAGTTCTTTCGAGTATGATCATGTGTGGAATTGAAATGTCCAATATAGTGCTCCTTTTTCCTCCCAAGATGTCCAACTCACATGCTTTCCTTGAATTTTTCTTGAACATATGTTTTTATTTTGCCATTAGTGATTGGGTAGTCACTCATTTTAATATGCCACTTGTTCAAATATTTTTTGGTTTGTTTCATCCATGTGCTCTTGCTTCTGTCTAATTTCTCTTATGCTGCCATTTTTAGCTAGTGATATGACTCATGTTCTCTAATCTTCTTAAATATCCTAGCAAATGGCACACAATTGCTTCTTCAATAGAAAAAGCACATGTGTCTTCCAAGACAATCTCATACAGAATAGATGATTTAATCTTAAGGTTGTTTGTGTAGCCTCTCTATCTATCTCCACTTACTTGTTGAAGTGTTGCTACCCCATACCTCATAACCATTTAGTACAGCCAGAACCACTAGAAGCCCAAAACTAGTTTTCTTATATTTCCAATCCCATAGCTCAACACTTATGCATCTACTTTGTAGTGAGTGTAATGTTTTCCATCCTCCTTGTAACATTTTTTCTCTACATGTTTCACAACTGAATTTATTATGAAAATCAAGACCCGGGTGTTTATATTCATTGACAGCTTATAAAGGGTTGTCTTCAAAGATAAATTCTTTGTGAACCTTCTTTCTTTTCACAGTAAAGATCATGACCTTATATTTGTTGGTGTTCACTTGCATCCCCACCTCATAGAAAAATAATTCATGAGCTTTCAAGTGTTCCTTCAAATCTTGTATTGTTTTTGCCATTAAAATAAGGTCACTTGTATATAGGAGCAACTTTATTACATAGTTGCTCAAATGGACCCCACCACCACCAAACTTGTCTAGTCATTCCTCTAATTTGTCAATGTACATCCTGAATAAAGTAAATGATAAAGGACAGCCTTGCTTAACACCAATATCACTTGTAAAGCATTCTGATAAGCCGTGTTTTGTTCTAATTTTGGCCCAGACTTGGTTGTATAACCTAAGGATAGTAGCCCTGTAATGTTCTAAAAAATTTAAATCTTCCATTCAGCTCCACAATCTGCTTCTCGACACTACGTCAAAAGCTTTCTTGAAGTCAACAAAGCAACAAAAGGCCTCTCCTCCTTGTGTATCCTAAACCTTCGCAATCAAGTGCCTAAGTGTGGTGCAATGATCGATTGTAGAATGTGTTGACCTAAAACCCACTTGTCCTTTGGCCACCTTTCCCTCCTTTTCAGACCAAGTGCTGATTTTCATTCCTATCATGCTCCCAAAAAGTTTACCCAAAAGAGGATTGATCATTATAGTGTATTAATTTGAAGGGTTATTGAAGTCGCCACTTTTGGGCAATGGGATGACAACACTAGTAGTCCAATTTGTTGGAAACCTATTCTGAATGACCCCATTAAATATTCTTTTGATGTGAGGCATGAGAGCTTCCAAGCCCCATTTTAAGTATTATGCTTGTAGACCATCTATGTCATGAGCCTTTTCCATCGCTCGTTCTGTAATTCCTTCTTTAATGTTTTTTAAAGAGAAAATTCTAGCTCTTGAAGTGATTATTGGGGGGTTGTCTAAATCTTGTCCCCTCTCATATAGTTGTTAGGCATACTCTATCCATTTAGGATCTATGATATTATTCTCCTTATTTGTCTCTTTTTGTTGTAGTTCCTTCCAAAAGCCTCTTGGGTTGAGCCTCCCAAGTGAAATCAATTATTTCCTTCTAACTTGGATATACTATTTTTTTTCAATCTTACAAGCTTTGTTTGTTCCTTATTATTTCCCCTTGTTTTGACCTTTTCTTCGTTGCCTTACATTCTTCATCATACCATAGGTTTGTTGGAAATATGTCTTTGTTGCTTTTTCTAAGCTTAGATATTTTGCATGTGCTAAGGGTCTTTAGAATTATTGAGGTGAGCTTGGTGTTGTCTATTGTTTTCTTGTTTCAAAAGAACCTCTCATTGGCTCCCACTTCCTACAATTGTTTTGGGATCATTGCTCAAACAAAATTCTTGGTTTTCATGTGTCAAAAGGATTGTGCACTGAGTAGTTTCTTGTTTTTTATTTTGTTTCAATTTCTCTAGGTGTTGATTATCTTTTTGTATATTGATCTTTACATATATCGGGTTGTAATTTGATTTCATTTCCATGGGGTAATCTTTTACCTCTAAACTTATTAGGCCACAAGTTTTTTTTAGCATATAACATAATCCACCATATTTTGGCCATTGTAGGTTTGACACATAATGTTCCTTGAGCTTGGCCAAGATTTTAAGCCATTACATATAATCAAATCATACATGCTACAAACCCCTAACAATTTTGCCCCATATTGTGTGATAGCTTTTTTTTCATCTTGAGATGCTCTTTCCCAACTTTGATTCTCTTCTTGTTCCAACCATCAAGGGTTGTCACTTATTCTCTCATCATTACAAAGGCAAAGAGCCTGATTATTTGTTGTTCTAGCATTTAAGTCTCCAATTAATAAGATTTATCCTTTGTGTTTGTAAACAGATATATCATTTTTCGAGGTTGCATAAGGATCCTCTTTATCTAGTTTCCTCTTAAAGAATTTTGATCCATGAGGGGTGAAATAGCATGTTGCTAAATAAATTATGTGCTATTTAACCTATATTTTTAACCATATGTACTACTTGTTGGGTCTTCTTTTTCAACTTGTATGAATTTTTCCCAAACTTCTCTCATCAAGATTGTTACCCCTCCATGGTCTTTCCACTTTCAGTTATTTCATTCCACATTGATATCTTCGTGTATCCTTCAAAGTTCAGAACCCTACAACCTTCATGTTTGTGCATCTCAACAAGGACAAATCACTCTATTGTCTCTCACTCTCCTCTCCGAATTGTGGGTGAGTTGTCTATCTATTCTTGATTTGATTAGAAGTTGTGTTGATAGTCTGTTGTTAAAGGTCTTTCTTGACCTTGTTGTAAATAGTTGTTTAGGACAGCCCTTGGGTTGTAGTGGTGTAACGGTCAGCTCCCTTGCTATGTTTATTATATAATAAAGGAAAAAAACAAGGACAATTTTTCCCTTCCCCTCTACTATGGGCCCTAAACTAGGACCTCCCCTCCAAGGGTAACCTCTGCAACTTCAGCTAACCATTTAGAGGCATGCCTGGGGTGGGTCATCTTCCTATTTACCGTGTGTTGTTTTATTGTTGAATTGAGCTTTCCCCCTATAGATCCATGCTTTATTGTCTTCATTTCTTGTTTCTACCACCTTTCCCCATTCTTGCCTTCTCTCTTCTAGTTGTAGTGGGGTTAAATCTTCATCTATGTAAAATTGTGTGCCTTTGAGAAATCTTTTATTCCTCGTAATTTTGTTCTTTTCCTCCATGTTTTTCAACATTACCCTTACATTCCTATTTTTTCCATCTTGTAACACTCTTTTGGTCCTTGCTTGGTGAATGTGCCCTACCCATTCCAACATGTTTGCTAGAAAGTCTTTTATTAACTTGTCAGTGTGTTCACCATCTTCCTGGTCTTTCAATCCTTTTATTATTATATTTGATGCCTTATCATTTCATTGCTTTTCTTCTCCTATTTGCATTTCAACATGCTTCTCTATGAATTCTTTTTGACTCTTTGTTGATCCTTGTGTTACATGTGCCCACGTTTTTGCCTCCTCTATTTGTTCCTTTAGCTTCGCCTTCTTGATCTCTATGTTTGCTAATGCTAATTGAAACTCTTGTACGTGTGAAGTGTTTCTTTCCCCTGTTGCCTTCAGAGAGTTCCCATTTTTAAATTGTTATAGCTCATCCTTCATGCATGGAATTTCTTGCTAACCTACTCTCAGGTTAACTTGCATTTTGGTTATTTCCTCTTTTAAAAACATATTTTCTTGGGTGAGCCTATGGTTGCATCCATGATCTCGTCATTTGTTTTGGATTAAAGTAAAAATAGGTTTTAAAGGGGACCCCGAAACCCCAAACAAAACATTACAGAAGATATTCAATAAAGTTTATCCAAAACAAAACACTGCTGGCACAAAAATAACCAGCAAACCAACCAACAACCAGAGACAACAACCCTAACACAGAACCAACAACAAAACAAAAAGAAACAACACATGACCAAAAACCACAGACACGGAAGCAGACAGAAACCTAGGCAAGCTCCTTTAGGGTATCAGTTGCCCGCTTCTCAATTATGGTGACCTCCTCCCCAGCGTCCTTCAGATGTTGGATGGTCTTGGCAAAGACTGGGAATTTCCTCCTCAAGCTCGCCCTAGTTCTTTTACCTTGGCCCTCCTCAACAACAGAAAAGACATCCTTATCCAACTTAGCCTGACGAGCTTCTAAGTCACCATCTTTCTTCTCAATTTGGCCTGAAACCCTCTTAAGCTTATGAATAGTAGTATTAATTTTTCCTTCACATTCATGAAGAATGTCCATCAGACCCTCTTCATGAGATTTTATCTTCTCAAGGATCTGCCCAAACCTTTCTTCAAGACTTTTCCTGGGCTAGATCTCATTATCCAATTGACTTGCATGCTCCCAACCTTAGACTTGAGGCTATGAATTTCATTATAAATCCAACTATCCAAAGCAAGGGAGTTATCAGCCTTAATTTTAGCCTTTTGAAGAAACTCCAACTAGGTACCAGTGTTGTCCCTAGAAAACCCAAAACTCTGATGGATAGAATTGGCCTTCCCACCAGCACCAAACCTGTTGTGAACATGAACCTTATGCTCAATAATTTTGTTAGGGTCAGAGTGACCCGCAATGGAAGCAAAGCTAGGATACCCAACAAGATTAAGGGTAGGGTTCTTACCTTCCTCAACTTGTGTCTTCTTCTCACTAGTTTTCAGAACCTAGTCCTTAGCACCTTTTCCATTTTTCTTGTTCTTCTGCCTACCCTTCATCTCATGAGCGCCCTTAGGAGGATAGATTTCCTTTTCCTTCTCCTTGGTATCCTTATCAATACCTTCATCATAATTTGATGAGGCAATCTCTTTCACAACGGAAGTGTCATCATCCTCTGTCTCCATACCTTTGGCTTCATCTAACCAAGTATTAGCGACACCATAATCATTCTTCTCTAACCCCCTATCATTGTCCTCCTCCATTTCCATGCCTTTCTCACTATCAAATTGTTTCTGGATAGGAGGGGTCTTCTTGTTCCCTTTCGAACCCCATGGTCTTTTCCTCACAACCTCCTCAAACTCCTCACCCTCAACCTTCCTCTTGCCTTTCATGGTAGGTTTCAGAGTCCTCATTTTGCAATACTTAGAGATGAGTAAAACAAGACCTTCATGCAAAACAAGCCTTGTGGGTTTTTTCCATCCAAAGTGAAGTAGGCCATAATACAAGTCAACACCTTCTGCCAAATGAGTTTGATTTGATCAATCTTGTAATAATCTCCCATCTTCACCAAAATTTCCTTCTCCTCACTAGCTTTAGGGCCCGTTTGGGTGCTGGAATACCAAATGCCAATTCCAGTCAATTCTAGAGGATGCTTATGGAAGATACAAATCTTGAAAATGATTTCCAGAATATGGGCTGACCCGTTTGGTTCACTCGAAAGGTGACTAAGAAGATGCATAAGGAATTTTAATTTCTTTAAATATGGTGTATATGTCTGCACATATACACACATACATATATGTGTGTATATATACACATGTATATATACGCATACACGTGTGTATGTGTATATATGTGTGTATATACACACATGTATACACATGCACACGTGTATATACACACACACGTGTACATGTGTGTATACATACACATATACACATACACACATACACACGTGTTTATATATACACACATGTATATATACATACATGTGTTATATACACACGTGTATATATATATATACACACATACACATATATATACACATACATGTGTGTATATACACACATGGATACACATACACGTGTATATATACACAAATACATGTGTGTGTATATATATACACACATTTGTGTATATATACACACATACACGTGTGTATATGTACACATATGTATATACACACATGTATATATACATCCTTATAGCAATATAATATACATCCTTATAGTCACGGATCCCACGAAATATTATATTTGGTTTTATAAAAATTGGAATTGGAATTCGACCTATTTGAGTTGAAGATGAAATGCCCATTTTGGGGGCAAAATTGGAATTCCGAAATTCCAATTCCAATTTTTTGGATGGACACAAACATGGAATTGACATTATCCGAAAATCTAATTCCGGAATATCTAATCTAATTCCAACACCCAAACGAGCCCTTTAGGGAACTTATGTACAACTTCGTCAGAAATCTTCCTTTCCTTGAAGAAATCCTTCCCAATGCAAGGAAGCCAAGTAATTTCTGAAATAAACCTAACATTCAAATCCACATTGATGCCATACATGGTAACAGACTCACATTTCCAGCCTTTGGCAAATTCAAAGGTGATCTTCTTCTTGAAGCCATGGAGACGTTCAAGGTAAGTGGTAATCTTGCCTTTCTTGAGTTGCTCCCAGACCTCTTCAATATCTTTCCCTTCCTTGCAAGATTATGGCTCTTGCCTTTTTCGGATCTACACCCATGGCTCAATGAATAATTTTCTTGTTCAGCCTTTCCTTCAAAATGCTACTGAAGATAATAATGCAATAAGAGACCCATAAGGCATACGAAAGATAGTTAGAAAAGATTTTGTACTTGCCCCAATTTATCGTCTTGAATGCTTTTAAATCAATGTGCATATATGGCATTTCCATTTTTGTCAAAAAAATGTTTCCCACATAGCAATGTATCACATCAGTTTTAATTATTTCTTTTACTTCCTTATCGTGCATAATCCCTTCTTGCCAAGTAATTATGTCCTTGCTAATTACAACCAAGTTGGCAATACGATCTGCCACCTTATTAGTTTCATGGAATGTGTGGAATAATCGATTCTATTGTCAACGAGGCTTTATTCTTGCCAAGTAAGCATCTAACAATACTATTTGAGTCGCCCTCGACCCAGAGCTTATGGCAATTGAGATCTTTGGCAAGTTTGATAATGTGCAAAGCACCAGTTGCCTCCGCCACATGACTTGTCTGGACTCCCAATGGGATGACCACCGCACCAACACAGTTACCATACATGTCTTTGATTAATCCCCAACACCAACACAGTTCCCATACATGTCTCTTGTCATTTGTTACATTTCAACTATTCCAACGTTTCCAAACCTTCAAGTCTCCTTTTTAACCCCATTACTTCATTAGCATACAGCTCTGATGACCAAGTAAGTAGGATTGAATTAGGGTTGTATTAGTCAAGCTTGCCTTCTCCATCAACCACCTCTTCTATCTCCACCTCTTGTTGCTCCGTTCCCTCGATGTATTTAAGTTGGTGATTCTATGAACATATCTCTCTTGTTAGGTTACCAAGGTTGTCCCGATGTTCTTATAATTCTATCGTTGCCTTTATTTGCTCTTGTTGTGCCTCATGCATGATTGTCTTGTTGTCAAAGTTTATCATCTTAAGTAAGATACCGACAAACTTGCGGTGTCCTAGCCATCTTAACTTTCTAGGTGTCTTGGTCTGCCGTCGCTGCAATATCTGTTTGTATTGTTTCGCATTTACTAATGTCAATTTTTCTCGTGTCCAGTACACTTATTTACGTGCAAGCATGCGGTTCCATGTTCCTTGTGGCATGTGTACAAGGTATCAACATTTTTGCTTCTAGCTAAGTTAAGATTTCTTAGTTCTTTTATGTTCCCTTTCTGATTTTTCCTCTCACGGTCATTCACCAAGCCCTCGTGTGCATCTTGTTCACCTTTAGAAATATCTACTAGTAAAACTATCTTTTGCATCTTGTTGTTTTCTCCCAGATCATCTGAACTTAGCTTTGTTAAAACTGTGTTTTGCACTAACATTAAGGAAACCCTAGTTGCCAAGTTTGTTGTTATCAAAAGTTATGTTCTGTGTTGCCCATGTTTGAGAAAATGACAAGTATTGCCAGAAATCCTAGAGCATGAAATAAAAAGTATAAAATACTCAAACACCCATAAATAATCACTACCAGAAAGATAGCCGATGAAACTACCTTTCTCTGTTCATACTGGGTCCATGTGACTTCTACTACGCGTATTCTTGGGGTTCACCTTGTATATCCCCCAAATAGAAAATTGTCTCCACCCCTTGACTTTAATGCTCACCGTTTGGTGTCTCAAAACCCTTCCTGCCTCAAAATCCTTCCTGTTATTCCCAAGAAACTCTTCCTTCAAAAATGTCGTCCATCAATTCCACCTTAAAAAATCCTTCTTTGTGTCAAATTCCAGCTAAAAAAACCCTTCCCTGTGTTGATTCCCTACGTCGAGACAACAGAGTAATACCTGTTTCATCAACTCAAGGGCAAAATCAAACTGTTGTCTACGAATACATGTTTTAATCTCGAAACACTATAACCACCATAACTAAAGAAGAGA
This sequence comes from Chamaecyparis obtusa, assembly GCA_027943335.1. Taxonomy (NCBI): domain Eukaryota; kingdom Viridiplantae; phylum Streptophyta; class Pinopsida; order Cupressales; family Cupressaceae; genus Chamaecyparis; species Chamaecyparis obtusa. Next base: position 1,469,723 of record BSBK01004333.1, on the reverse strand, counting down.
CAACATAGACATTTTTAATATCAAAATGATCAAACTGTTGTCTACGAATTGGTTCAGTAGCTTTTGGATAGGGCCTTTGCAAATGCTATAGGAAACAGTTTACTTTCGATCATTTTGATATTAATAATGTCTATGTCGTCTCTTCTTTAGTTATGGTGGTTACAGCATTGCGAGATTGAAAATTATCTTTTGTTATAGCCTCAATCGCAATTCGTTTCTATCTGTTTTTTGACAAATTTGTTGGTTTTTATGTCACGCATGGGCACATTTAGTATTAAAAACATGAATTTTTAATTATTTCCAGTTGATGAAACTTTGTTTTTAATACCAAAATACTGGCATATCAATGTTGCAATTGGAGGAATCAAACACAAGCCCTGGATGACTCACAGATTAGTACCCCTCTGCTGTGGTGGCTTTACATTTCAGCTTACGAGAAGTTGAGAACTCTTGATGCATGACACATGTTGATCCCTTGGTTTGGGAAGTGTCATTTGTGGCACGTTAGAGTTTTTGCTGGCATCCAACTAGCGCATTGAAGACTCGTTATGGGTGTAACAGTCAAGCTTACGGTAAAAGTTGATGTACAGATATTATATGCAAGATGTTGAAGGTTGCAATACACAATAATGTTGCAAAACCTGTTAAGCTCATGTTTATATAAGATAGCGTAAAAGTTCTTGTGCTCTGGAATAACTAGAATTTTTTAATCTTTGATATAATTAAAACTACACAACTATTTCATGGAATTTTGAGAAACTCCTGTTGCCCACACACATACACCAAGCCTACCAGATTGGAGCTTTGCCTTTCAGAGAGAGAGCATACCATTGATTTTGTATGTCTATTGTACTGTTTTTTGATGTGTGATCCATGGCCATTAATTATCTTCAAAAAGATGGTGATACTCCACCGAAAGAAATGGTTCAACGAATCCTTTTTGCCAAAAAAAGAATTAGCATTTAAAAAATGGCATATACATCAACCTCCAATCTAGAGGTTTCGCATTGCCTGACCAAAGAATGGGCAAACCAAATACAAAAAACTAATAGTGGAAAAGAGAACTTATACACCAAGTTAAACACTTAAAGAAGAAAATTACTGATCTGAAAGGAACAATGCTCAAATATTCAGGCTACCAACACTCCCAGCAAATTTATTATTACAATCCAGCAGAAAACTGAAAAATTTAGAACCGAGTTGTATGCACTTAAACCACTTGAGTCATTTTGACTGACATCTGGTGAATCTGCATAACATGCTAAGCCCTCTTTACCTTCACGGCACGTGCTAGCAAAGAGACCTGGCGGGTACTTTCCATGTAAGTTTATGTAGCTGAACATTGTATCAGCACATTCATTTGATAGATCATTTATATATTGTGCAAATTTGCAAGCAAATTGCTTGAATGCAGCGCAGCAAAGCTTTGGTAAATAATCTGGACCTTTACACTGGCTTGTCAAGATAGTGTAATTCTGGCGCTCGAAATCCACTGGGCAGTCTGCAAGAAATACAGGCCAAAATATTATAATCCTTGAAAATGCATATAGAAGACTGAAAAGCAAAACTCAAAATACCAAAAAGAAAATTTTACACTTTTAATAAAACATCCATGTATAGGAGAAAATAGTTTAGTGTGAATAGGATATGTTATGATATGCTAATAAAGGCATGGTTTTTAAGGCTTTTCAACCGTTTACCATTTTTATTTTTCAGTGCCATATATTACCACTACATCCGAACCAAGTCACTGCTGTAGAGCAAAATGTCTCAAACGAAAAAATTAGTAAACAGAAAAGAGCATAAGATTATACTGGAATAAATTATTCTTGTCATATTGTTAGGGAAAAGAAGGAACAAGACACTTCAGTTAATGCCAAACAACTAATTTCCTAATTACAGAGAATTCTATCTAAGATCCAGCATATTGAATTTTGTATTACTCAATTTGGTTCAATCAAGGAGCATTTGAAAAAGAAATCTCAACGAGACTGCTGCATTTTCTGATAAGAAAGAACACACGGCACAGGAATAAACCTCGATGAAATGACAAGTCCATTCATGAATGCTGAAGCTCCTCTATTTCACCACACTCCTTTAGTATGTCCACTATCTATGCAACAATGGAAAACCCTATCTATGCCCATGTCTGATATTACAAATGACATTTCCACAATTGCTTTATTCTCTTCATCCATCTTTCACTAAACTGGCTTTAAAGTTTAATCCTTCCTCCACCCTTAGTCCCTCAAAATACACCCCTCTGACCTTATACAACACATTTCAGCCCATGGGTTTCTTCTACATCATTCCCACTGCTATCTTCTATCATTTATAACTGTCCAGTTGGGTTTGGAGGTTCCAATGCTAATAATTAGCAAAAAGAAGACACAAAATTGGCTTTCATAATTCAGGAAATCTGAGAGGTAACATAACCAAAAGAAACAGCTAAAGGGCAGCCCACACTCACAATCATGTCATGGAGACCAGTGTGCTAGCTCTTTCCATATTCAAGACTGGACAAGTATTTGCTGCTAGCAGCAAGGATTCAAGAAAGGTATTTCTGACAGTAACCTCTACATCAAAACTGAAAGTGATCATCAGTTAATTGTTGTCCTTTATGTTGATGTTATCATTTTTGGAGGTACTAGTGATCAAATGTGTAAAGAAATTGCTTAAGGAATGAAGAAAAAGTTTGAGATGTCTATGCTTAGTGAGTTGTCAGTTTTCTCTTAGTTTACAAATCTCCCAGACAGATATAGGCATATTCATATCCCAAACCAAATATCTCAAAGAGATGTCGAAGAAGCTCAAATGAAAATTGCAAACCCGTCAGTACACCTATGACTACAAGGTGTAGGTTAAGGATGATAAGTCTTCAGCTGCAAACCAAATTCTGTATAGATCAATGATTGGAAGCTTGTTGTATAAGACTGCTTCTAGACCAGAAATTATGCAAGCAGTTTGTGTGGTTGCAAGATTTCAAGTCGCACCTAAAGAAATGCATGTGAAATTAGTAAAAAGAATTTTCAGATGTTTGAAAGCTACTATGGATTATAGCCTGTGGTATCCTAGAAGCAAGAATTTCAATTTGGCAACTTATACAGACGTGGATTGGGCTGGATGTGCTGATGACAGAAAAAGCACTAATAGTGTTGCATTTTTTCTTCGAGATAGAATTGTATTGGAAGTGTTGATGACAGAAAAAGCACTAACCGTTTGGGTGCTGGAATACCAAATGCTGGATATAGTCAATTCTGGAAGATGCTGCAATTCTGGAAGATACAAATCTTGAAAATGATAAATATGGGTTGACCCGTTTGGTTCACCCGGAAGATGACTGAGAAGATGCATAAGGAATTCTAATTCTTTACTTTAATTTCAACACATGAGCACAGCTAAAGAGATTCAGCCATCTCTATGCCTCAATGCGTTCGAGCACTGGGCCAGAGCGGTGACAAACATTGATACCTACATATTGAACAGATTACAGCATAATAACAATGAAGATTTATACTTCATTTCCCCTCAGTAGGAACAAGAAAAACTTCACTAAAATAACAGTAAACAGAAAAACAAGGCACAACCTCTGGCAGTTTAATCGACTATTAAAAAATCATCCGTTACAGTGAACAGCAATGTGAAGCATCAAATCTGGCCTGTAAATTCTACTCATGTGTTCACCCTTTTGGATAGCATTAACTTTAATTTGTGCTGCACAACCGTAGCCGTAAGCCTGCAACCCTAGATGGATTGAAATGGGGCTAACAGAGAAGCGGGGCGACCGAAAACCTAGAAACTTATAAACAGAGCTTCTGAGAAAACGGTGAAAATGAAAGGGGGAACGGAAATTTCGGACGTCAAAACAATTATTGTTGCAAAGCGGACCTGACGGACAACATAAAATTGTCATTTGAAAAGTGGAATTAGAGCCTAAAGTCTAATTCCACCTTTTCAAGTGGAAGATGAAATGCCCATTTTGTGGGCAAAATTGGAATTTCGATATTCCAATTCCTGCTTGTTTGGATGGACACAAACATGGAATTCAATAATCCGGAAATCTAATTCCGGAATTAGAGCCCATATTCCATGCACCAAACGGGCCTAATGGTGTTGCATTTTTTCTTAGAGATAGACTTGTATCATGGTTGAGCAAGAAACAGGACTGTGTATCCTTATCCACAGCAGAAGCGGAATACAGTGCAGCAGTTTCATATTCCACTCAAACACTTTGGAAGAAGCAAACCTAGAGGGATATGAAAATTGAGTTTGATGAGCCTAGGGACCGTACAAGTGCAATTAATATTATTATATTTCTAAGAATCCAGCAATGCATTCAAGGACAAAGCATATATCAATCAAGTATCATTTTTTGAGAGAAAAAGTAGCAGGATGAGGAAGTCAAAATGAAGAATGTCAAGACAAAAGAGCAAGTTGCAAATATCTTTACTAAACTTCTTCCAAAGAAAACTTTTGAGTATCTCAGGCAAAAGTTGGAAGCGACATCTCCCTTCTCTTAAATCAAGAGGAAGTACAGGCTCAAGGGGAGCTATTCAACATTCATGCATCCCCGAAATGCTACAGTTAAAGGTTATAGTCAAATCATTTTAATAAATGGATATGGTGTACAAATGGTTTGTGGTGAAGTGTAATTAATAATAAGATACAGTGAATAGATTGCATAAGATAAGGGCAGAGAATGCCTCAAAGGGAGAGTCTAGAAGTTCCTTTGCCATTGATGTCAAAAGGGGAGACAAAAACAAAAGGTAGAGAATAATACTATCATTTGGAGAGAAAGCCACAAAGTCAAACCTGGGAGAGAGAAGATTATTTGTCAAAGGAGGAGAGTTTATTTTTGTTGTTGACAAGGGAGAATTTTGGTGTTACCATCAATTACAAAGGGGGATATTGTTGAACATGATGTTGTCATTGATGTTGAGGAAGCATGAGGTTGTTGTCAAAGGTTGTCAACACTTTGTGTGGAGATTGCTGAAAATTTACTGTCATTGATATCTTGATGGAATATTGCAGAATGTAAATGTTTTTATTATTGACCAGCAACACAAGGAATGTATACACTATACCGGAATCACTTGTTCCTAAAGATCCATGACATTTGTGGAATTCTGGACGCATTTGCGTCAAGTTTCTGAGTTCTGTTGCTAAGAGACAGTATTTCTATCAAGTTACACTGTCACTGTTGTTGGTACTGCACTGTACCACAATTAATTGTTTTGGCTTGGGGTTTGGAATTTAAGACTACACGTGAAGTTATCCATGTGTGGATTCGATGTAACTGTGAATCTCATGTAATTATTATTTCATGATTAATAAAATTACTATGTTATAGATCAAAAAAAAAAAGACTACACGTGAAGTATATTATACTCAAGTTTCAAAGGTTTGACATTTGAAGACAAAGAGCTAGAAGTGACAGAGAGCACACTGTGTTCACAGGTTGATTGTGCAATGTGCATGATGTTTGGAAGGATATGCCGATGAAAGAAAATGTGTGCCAACTGGAGGAAGCGTGCAAAGGTAGATTAGGACCAATTTAGCTTATAATAGGAAGATAATGTGTTCTTATTCCTGAGTTACTACATTTGGTTTTGAGTCAAGTCAACTACATATTTTGAATTAAGAAATGATTCTAAGCCAGCATGATAAGTTGTGAATAGTGTCATAAGGTTTTAAGTCAACATACAGATGATAACTGACGATGGTGGAAATTGGACAACCTAACATGTGAACCCACTAAGCCCAACCATAAGCCCTAGGTACACAAAGTAAACCAACTTCATCCAATAGAGCTCTTCCCCAAGAACGCACAAAACAAGAAATAAAGCCAAAACAATTATACCATGCACTCAAGAAACACTCGACTCCATTGTCCTCCTATCTTCCAAAATCTTGTCTATGAAATGTTGGTGCTCTCAGTTTTGTAAACACATGCACAAGAGGCCATGGGAGAATGGAGATTGGTTGATTGAAATGAAACTATGCAAATGATAGTATAAAGGCTATGATATGAAGATGATAGTGGCAAGATGATAGCTATGGGCTCTCAAAGATCTCAAGTATGCAAGAGCATAAGTTCTCCAAAAGATCAAGTTCACAAAAGCATGAAGTTCTAAGATTCTAAGGTAACAAAAAGATGGCAAATGTGAGGAGGAAATTATGTTTTATAGAAATCTCATGAAAATCAAGGGCTAAGATTAAGAGGTGATAGGAGAGTGGCTAGGATTGAAGAGTAGGTGAGAAGATATTGAGGATAAAAGAGATTAAGAGGCATTAGGAAATGAGTGGTTGAGGGCGTGGTAGGTAGGGAATATTGAGTTTCCAAAATATTTGGCCACGTGGAGGAAAAGTCAAGTGAAGAGACAAGTGCCATTTGTCACAAGGATAAATTTTGTGGAGTGATCCATGTGATTGAAGGTGATTGGTAAAGATGAAAAGAAGAGGATTAGTGAATTTATAAAATACATAAAGGTATTTATTCCATAAAGAGGAGAAAAGGAAGATGGTAAATGGATAATTGAATAAATCAAAAAATTTATTTAACTTTAGGATAGAAAAGTCTTAGTGAATTAGATAAATAAATAAAAATATTTAATTAAATAATAGATGAAGAGGCTAATGAATTAATTAAATAATTAATAAATACATATTTAATTGATAGATGAATTTTCAGAATTTCTGATTCTATGAGGACATTTTTAGGTGTCTACAATAATATCATAGTGTGTAAATAGTCAATTAGTTTCATACAAGTATGGTTACGAAAGTTATCAATGCGAAGGTGGTTAGTGAATATACCTGGTGAAATGTGTGTCTACGTGCACATGAGTGCAAAAATGCAATATCCTGCCGACACTGTGTGCATTGCGGAGTAGATCTGATTCACAGAAGATGCGGATTAAATTGAATAGATGAGAAGTGCAAATGTGAAAGTCCTCTTGACAAATTCATTTGTTGTTCCTATATCCTTCATAGTAATTGAGATTGAAGCCTCTTGATTTGAGTTGTGCTCAGTGGCTGTGTTGTAGCTCAGTCACAGGGGATTGGTGTCTCCTGTAGATTTGTGCTTGCAAAACTATTGTAATTCTGTATTATTTTGTAAGGCCAGAATTGGACACTAGATCCAACCAGCTATTCTCACTGTGGCTTTTTCCCTTCAAGGTTTCCACATAAATGTGATGTTTTTTTGTGTGGATGTGCTCACAACTTGCAATGTTATTAATAATATTTTGATGATGTTATGAATGCAGTTGCTCGAGTTAAAAGTTGTGAAGGTTCCATCCAGTATTCCACGTTGAAGGTTCCAGCCGCAACCTTGTGCTCAGAATGAGGAAAATGAGAGACCCACATAAAACCAAGCGACTTAAGGGCAACTTCAATCTCTAGAGGTCCCAAAGATGATCATATCTCAGGTTGAACAAGTGTTGGATTCACATATGCTTCTTCATTCAAGTTCCAGCAATACATTGAAAATTCCTATAATATTCAGATTAACCTAAAAAGTGAGTCTGCGCTGCTGGAAAATAAAGTATAGTTTAGAAAAAGCACTAGAAAATAATTTCACTCCAATTATTCCTTTTTATCTAAGATGGAGATTGACATGATAAAAGTTTCTATCGAACTCTATGAATTGGATGTTGTGCAAATAAAAAATCAAACCCAATAAGTCTTGAATAATTTGTAGAGCCAGATAACAAAGGTGGTGAACCTGTTATCTTCTTTATGTATCACTCAGCTTAAGAGGGTGGACAAAAACTGGCTTTCAATAAACAAATTAATGGATCTGGTAGTTATAACTTATTTTCAAAGAGGGTTTAAGGAAAGTGATGCAGAATCTCAACAGACAATGAAAACTATAATGATGGATTATGAACTCAGTCAACCAAGAAGATTGAAAGAATGCAGGTCCTAACAGTGATTACAACCAACACCATGCAGAAGATTTCTGAGGAATTATGTTTCCTAGAACAGAAGTTGAAGCAGCTAACTATCATCAATCTATCATGAGTAGATATAGCATGCAACACGTGTAAAGCCAACTTGGCAGGAAAGAAACTAGCTTAATACTAATCGGTTAATTTGAGTGTTACTTTAAAAATTAAAAAAAATTATTTTCATCTGGTATCTGAAGACTATTGGTCTTCTAGTTATTTGGTGAGGATGGGACCCCCGAGAAAACTAATAAATATTTGGTTCCACCTTGGAAATTAGTCTGGAAATTTGTTATTTTTAAAAAATTATAAGCATAATTTTACACTTTGATCCAGAGATTAATCATATTATAGATTACAATTCATAGAATTCAAATTTCTATCATTTATGAATGTGTGAAAGTTGAAAGTGAATGCTAAGTCTGTGCTAACACTATTATGGTTTTGCCCTGTCGAACTCTTGCATTTAAACTCTATGTAGATTCAAGATTTATATATATGTGTGTTTTTGCCATTCATAATTGCACATACTAAACCTTGAATCTGAGTTGAATAATTAGGTTAACAAACAGCTGTTTGATCTCTTATTGCCCAACTACTTAAATACATTATTGTTATATGTACTGTATCCTTTAAATTTGGACTCTTGTTGCTTTTACTCGATGCAATTTATCTGATTGGCATGGAAACTGATTTGAAGGATATATAATCTACACTGAACAAATATCTTAGATCAACTCTCTAGTTCTCTACCTTTTCTCTCTTTCTGATTTTATTTTCCTTGGCTGAAACTTGTATATCTACTATCTAGATTAGTGTGTTATTTAGATTTCAATGTGTGTTTCTTGTCTTGTTTTGAATTGTTTGGTGTCTTATAAAAAATCTTATGGAGGTGTCAAGCAAGTTGTATATCAGATCTTTGGTGAGAATTTTTATGTCTAACTATTGCCGTGTCAAAAGATCCATCAACACAAATATCAACAGCTTATTGATTTGTTTTATATTTTATAGCATGAAATTATTCTTTAATATTAAATAATAAGCAACACACTCAATATTCCATGACATTAGGCAAGTGAGACTCTTGTGAAATGCATTCTCAGTCTATCCTAGAGGTGCAGAAACCCAATCTTAAGACTACGCTGACTTTCAAGGCCTCATAATAGACCTTATGAATTGTAACATGGGATTCTTGGGGAAAACAAATTGAGGATAATGAGTTTCACTTCTTTGGAAGAGCATACAATAAAAACCAAAAGGAAATGCAAATTTTGATTTTGATTTTAATTGTGTATTAACTTATTCTTAAGAACTTCTTCACATTAAAATATTTGTTGCAATTTAAGCAAACCTGGCCAGCATAAAGGAGACATTATCCAATCTAATTTTTTATTGTGACTGAGAAAAATCATCACAACATGTAAGGAAAAGGAATTGGTAACAAAGAATTTAGTATATAAAGCTACAATAGAAGCCTAAGAGTTCATAATCTGGTGAGAAGCATTCACCATTGAGACCTTTATTCTGATCTATGGCCGAACCACAACCTCTATAGCAACTGACTAGATGGCAGAAAATGTGCCAAAACTGCCAATGACAGTACTAAGCAATATCTTTATTCATGTGCTTCTGTGCTTACTCTAAAGGATTTGACTCTGCAGATTCTGATATAAGACCTCATATTGCCATGTACCAGATTGTAACATATTGCCAAAAAAAAATTAAGCCACAACGGCAAAAGGTTATATGTTTTCACTGTCAACAGAAATCCAAATTACTTTTAGAATAAATATATCCAAATTCCTTCTTCATGCTTAAGGGACCTATCATAGTTTCTTTGAATTTAAATTTCAAACAAGCACATGTGCCTTTCCACTATAATTTGTTAGAAACGGGATTTTACAAAGAAAATATTTCTCAAAATAGCAAATAGTTCGCTGGAATCTAACTTAAATTGATACCACAAACACCATAGAACATATCATTTTTTGGTGACAAATGTGTAGAAATTTCCACGCCATATTTTCAAAATCCAATTTTTAAATTTTACATAGAAATGTATAGAAGTATCAAAGAAATTAAAATGTAGATAATGGACTAAATTAAGTCAATGCAAGGGAAACTTGCAATCAATAATGGGACAAAAAATAAACCTAAAAATCTTCTGCTTGGTGAAACAAGTGGAAAGAAGTTTTATAAAGGATTGTGAATGCTGGAATATAAGCAAAACTACAAGATAATAAATCAAAATTATAATAGAAACATCTCAAATTCACATTAAAAACTCACTTGTTTTGGTCTGCAACAAGCTTCTTCCTCCAACTCCATGCAGAAGCGAATCCCCCTCTGCAGAATTAGCATCGAATTATTTGTGAAGTTTGGATTGATTGTAAAAAAATTTAAATAAAATATTCCAAGTAAAATGTCAACATAAAGCTAAAAAGAAAATAAAACCCAAAAATAAAGTCAACCCAAAAAAACATGACAGAACTACATCCAACCCTAAGCATGTTGATGTTATGCTCCCCCTCATATTCCAAACTAAAACAAAATTAATGGCAAATTCTTTGCCAAAAAAAATTGACCACAAATTAAAGCCCAAACATAAAAATATAGCAAAAACAAATACATCCCCCATGCATGCTAGTTTTGTTAAACTTCACACTTGAAAAAATTTAATCCCACCAAAAACATGTGAAATCCCTGATTTGAGCCTCCAATCAATCAAATATTATAGTAAGTAATCTTGCAAATAGCAATGTTAACAGATGAGCTAACGTTAGTAACCAATGCAACTTCCATAACAGAGACCATATCCAAGCTTCAACATCCTAACTCTCTCTCTCTCAATCTATATAATTCAAAATCCCATAGGTTGATGTTGTTAGCTCATAGATATAATATAGACAAAACTGTAAGAATTGTGTCACGGAAAAAGTGAAAATCAAATAGTGAAATGGGTTATTTGTATTTAAGCAAGTTTGAACAATATGATTTTTACTGTTCCATATTTCAACAATATGATTTGTACTGTTACAGATGGACAGAGGCATGGAATTTCTTGGATTTAAAGGCACAACGAGAGGTTCACAATTTTACTGGCTGATAGCAATCAAAAATGTCCACGTAAAACTTAATAACATATGGCATCAAATTCGGCATATGTCAATAAATGGGAATAATGATTTCTCTTATAACTAAATAATATATGGCATCAAATGTGGTGTACGTCAGTAAATGAGGATAATATTTGCCCTCAAGGGAACACTTAACAAAATAAGATATATCTTATCATACATATAATTGACCAAATAACACACAAAACATCTAAATGGAGCATAAAGAATGCTTTAAAGAAAAACATCTATTCATGAATTTAAACTATATAATCCAAATAAAGAAACAAAAGCACCCCATACAAGTCCAACAAAAAATAAAACAACCCATTAAGCGAAGCAGCTTTGCTCTTCTTTGGGTTCCTAGATTCAGGATTTGGGTTTTGGATGTCTTCTCTACAGATGCTTCTTGTGTTGCTAAGTTGGGCATGTGGTGAGGAATTGTGGAATGGATTTGCAGTCCTCAAAGCAATCTCAAGATAATAAGAGGAAGGAGTGGTGCCCTAAATCAGTGAAAAAGCAAAAGGACAAACCCTTGATTAACCCAGCTAGGAAGAACAAAGAATACTCTCACCTTTGGTTGACAGTGCCTCTAATAATTGTGGGCATGGTTTATTTTCAGAGAAGCCTTGTGCTATATATCAAATAATACGAGATTTTGTTAAGGGAGATGTTTCTCAAGGAAAAATTATGCCTGATCTTGGAAGAAATAGGGAGTGCTCACCTAAAGTGGAGGAGATGTTCCAAACCGGTCCTTAATAATGAAAGTCTTGTCCCAACTCACCCCTTCCCGACCCCAACTTGCTAGTAAGACCAAGGTAAGGCAGATTGGGCGCCGGGCTGGGTAGTGGGGATACCCCTAGCACAACAAAAAAAAACAATAATAAATATGAAAGTTTGGCAGCTGAAGTTGCGAAGAAGGAAAGCTTGAAGACTCTTGGACTACTGCCGAAAATAATGAAGAGAAAGGTGGTGTATGGTGAAAAGTACAATTAAAAGGATTTGTACTAACATTCAAAGTTCCCTGGCGGAGAGAACACCAAGTTTAAGCAGGGGTCTAAGGAAGATATTCTGAATAGGAAGCAATGATATTGCAGGTTTCTATTCTAGTGGAAGGTAGTCCCTGACCAAACAACCATGAGGCTCACAAGTTGGAATATCAGAGGCTTGAATGCCTCTGAAAAATACTGCCTGGTAAAACGGTTGATTGAGGATCAGCACCCAGATTTCGTTTTTCTTCAAGAAGCTAAAATCAGGAAGGAATCTTTAGAAGAGTAAGTTCAAAAAATTTGGACCGGGCGTGCAGGCACTGTGGTAGCATCTCAAGGAGCGGCTGGGAGTTCAATTTTTATGTGGGATGGAAGGTCCATTAAAGGTGGAGTGTCGGTAGCGACCAAACAAGCCTTGCATGTTCAGTTGACTAATGCCAATAATGATCTGCAGGTGACTCTTTCTAATTTGTATTGACCTTTCTGTGGATGAAGAGTAAAAACAGGTGGATTCTGGATGCTTGATTATTAATGGAGATTTCAACAATATTCTACATATAGGAGAAAAATTTGGCAGTCCTAATTCAGTTCTCTCATGTTTAAATATCCAAACTACCTATCAAAATCCATATAATTAAGGATCCAGTAGATCAAGATGTTCTCGACTCACAGATACAATATGACAAAAATACAAGAACTGTGTCACGTAAAAGTGAATATCAAATAGTGAAAGGTGTTATTTGTGTTTAAGGCTTAAGGAAGTTGTAAAATTAAAAAATATGAATCTAATAGTTACAGATGTACAGAGACAAGGAGTTTCTTGGATTCAAAGGCACAAAGAAAGGTTCACAATTTTGTTTGCAGATTGCAATACAAAATGTCCATGAAAGTAAGTTCATTTGTAAAACAAAGAAACAAATGGCATCCAATCCAGCGGATGTCAATAAACAAGGACAAGGCTTTCTCGTATGGGAACAGCTTACAAAAGAAAATATGTCTTACCATTGATATAATTGGCCAAAAAATTAGCATGGAACATCTATATGCAACATAAATTAAAGCTTCGTGAGAAAAAATCTGTTCATGCCATTTTTTATGTGTACTTCATAATAAGTAAACAAAAATCACCCTAACTAAGTCCAACAAAACAGAAGACAACCCAAAACAAAGATCAAAGAACACAAAAAAAATAGATTTTTATCAGAAACGAGAGTACGAGAATAATGAGATCCTCTTCATTTTGGTTTTTATTTGAAGCAATTAAGAATAATCCAGAACTAATCTCTTACAAATAGGAAAATTGAAAATTAAGCTAAGCAATGGCATCAAACGCAACCACGATGAACCATTAATAAAAAAAATGGTTAATAACTAATAAGGTCAATCAAATATGCATTCGTATTCTTTTTCAAGGACTTCGAGCATTAGCACTTGGCAGAATTAGAATAGCCATAAAAAATCCATCAGATTCAGAGAAAAAATTTTTAAAAAGCCCAAAATAAATCTAACAGCAAAAAGATGGACCAAAAAAGGAAATAATGGAAAAAGCAACCCAAACAAAAATCCAACGAAATTATCCGATATACATAATTTTTTTGGCAGGAAATTTAACAATTACACAAAAATTCAAATGCCCTAAAACATTTTCTTTTCTGATAACAAATCGAACTGACCCAAAAAGAAGACAAGCTTGGCAATCACAAAACAGTTCAATTTTCTTCATTTATCCACTACGGATTTGAAGCCCACGGAAATGAAAAGACTCTATTTCAACCGACAAATATTTCAAGCGGAATGAAAAAAGCTTAAGAACCCACCTGAAATATACAGAGCTACACATGGGGCCGAAAACACCGTCAGATAAATCAGAGTCAACAGAAATATCGCAGAACCGGCATACAGTCTTGCACAGAAAAACATCATCTGGCCGTAAAATCTAACAAGACCAAAGTCGTTTACTAGCAGATATCTTAAGTTATCTAAGCGTCTCTGTAAATGTCTGGTTTCCAGTTCTGTTTACCACCAGAGATCTGAAATCTGAGAATCTCTAATCTCTGGCAGTTTTACTGGCTTACAAAATGTGCTGACTCCGTGCAAATCAAGGGCTGGAGAACCCACCAGCAGAACACGCCGAGATATGGAAGAGAAATACCCAGTTTTGGAGTTGTTGGTAGTTTATGCGTTGCAGGCATTGGTATTGCAATGGCATAGCTGGCATACGCGGGGATTTGAAATTTTCAAGCCGCGCTGGCGGATTAGAAGGCCAATTTACCGAATACATTTTGTTAGTTTATGTCGTAGGTAACCTGTTTTTAAGTAGTGAGTAAATTTCAACAAATCAAAATTTACTATTTTTAGAAAATATTATATTTTAATATTTCATAAAGTAAATTATAAGATACTAACTTTTTAATTTGTAGAACTATTTTTCATTCATTCTATTCGCTAAAAGAATTGAACGAAGGGATTTTTGGAAATATTTATTTGAAATTTCAAAGTTCAATAAGCGATTTTTCTAGTGAGCATTTCATACTACATTAAATAAAATTTATAAAACTATGCTTTTATAAAGTCAAAAACTATACCATAAAAATTATATATTATAATTTTGTCAATGTATTTTTATTTTTATTAGTGAAGAACAATTTATTTTAAGTATTTAAACATCAATATCATTTGTAGAGATAATTATAGTTCAAATTGTGTAATTATAAAAAAATATGAATTGAAACAAGATTATTTTATTTTAATTATTATTTTTAAATTTCAAATTCTTTTATAAAATTTAAGAGCCAACATTTATACTATATTTTTTATTTTATATAATTTATAATATTTGTGTTAAAAGATTTATAATATATATCATAATACTATTTATTACATTACATATATATTTTTTATTTAAACTATTATTTTTATATTGTATTAAAGTAATTATCATATATTACATTAGATAAATTTATATTATATTTTTTATAAAATATACATATTTTATGATATAAAAGATTAATATAATATTTAAAAAATAAAATAATAAATAATTAAATATAAAATAAGATTATTTGTAAACTTGAACTTTCAATTCTTTTAATAAACTAAAATTAATAATTATTAATATGGTCACCCTCATATAACCACATTTTTATTAAATATGGGTATGATAGAGAATATTATAAATATTTTTTATATTTCATTCTCAATTTTAAGCATGATTATTAAATATCAATATTGATTGTATTTTCTTTTATAATTATTATTAGTAAGTTTTTAAAATTAATAAGGATTATTACATATAACTTATTATTTTAGATTTTAATTTTTTGGAATATGTCTGTGTTAGGGTCAGTTAGAGTCGCCATGTAAAAAAAAAGTGTCTTTGACCCTCCGTCCGTTTGTTCCATAAAAGTCCAGTCTGGCACCTCTCCTTTTTTTTCGGCTATGTGCCAGCGGTTCCCTAAGCCTGCCTAGTCTTTAAGTCACCACGATATAATCCCTGAGTTTGTTTAGCTCAAAGTCAGCTTTCCTTGGTTGAGTTTTTCCAAACTCTATGCTTCTCATGAACCACTTTGAACCTTTTTGAATTTCAGTTCAAAGTAGTTCAAAGCAATTCAATCGAAGATTATTTCTCTAACGTTGGAAATGTAGGTGGGACCCTGGTCTACGTCATCATTTGGCAGCGAACTACTTCGAACCTGTTTGAACCTTGGTTTGAAGCAATTCAAAGTAGTTCAAGAGGAAATGACGGGTAAATCTAGAAGCGATGTGACAACTTGAGAGGTAGATAATGTAATTGGGAGGCGAAGTTATTGTTGAGAATTGAATACGGACAGTTTTGAAACAATGGCAGCCACGGGTAAAATCCGGAGTGGAGATTTGAATTGCGGAGAAAGAAATCATAAACACGAGTGAAAGATACCACTTAAGGGGAATTAATGACATTTTTTAAAGGTTGCGGATTTCAATGACAATCGGTTGTCAAATCATCATTGCTGAACTCACTCTAATCGATGATATCATTTAATGCTCCTTAAGTTGATCGTTTATGGTATGCATTCTCAAAATATAAGTATTCTTGTAAGCTTTTTCTTTCTGTTTTGAGATTGCAGAATCTCGGCTGCTGAAGGAGGTTATTTTCTTAAGACTGCAGAATACAGGTAGCCACCGAAAGCTCTCTTTTATTTCCTGTTCCTGTTTGATAGTATTTTTCCAAGGAGGGGGGTTACTTTTTGTTTGTTTCAGAGTAGAAAGGATGAGGTCTAGCATGCACTTCTTTGGAAACCTTACGAACATGGTATGTCGTGCCCCTGTAATTATGGATACAGACTTGTTAGGGGTTGAGGTAGAGAAGATGGTGGGAAATCTCACAAATAAGGTAGCAAAAGATTACAGTTTAGAGTTATTGTCGAGTGGGCTATTAGAAGCTGCGGCTTTCCCTCCAGCAATAGTGAGTCCAGAGTTAATCCAGCAATGTATAAATCGCTATGACATTAAGTCTAAATGTATAGTGAATGATGGAGGCCAACCCCTTTTATCCGTGACCAGGGAGACCATAGTGTCCATTTTCAAAATCCCTGATGAAGCCTTTGCTAGTTTTACCCCTACCCAGTCTCGTGCCCAGTTTCGAGAGAATATTGATAAAAGCCACAGTCACATGGCCCGGAAATGGATCAAGACTTTCTATAAGGGAGGATCCCGGTTACCCAAAATATTAACCAAAGACCATATGAAACCGCATGTTCACGATATAATGGTTTTGCTTCATCGATTGAAAGGTTCAGAATAGGTTCTCCTGTTTGAAGACTAGATGTACCATTTTATAGAGATAGTCCTTGAAGGCAGACAACATCTTGACTGGGCAGAAATTATTGCCAGCTCTATGAGAGATCAACTTAAGCAAGCTCAGATGACAAAGAAAGAATTTTACATGTCTTCCTATCTAATTTATTGTCTAGTTAAGGAGATCATCACGAAATATGTCATCTGAACTCCCAAGGCTAAGAAGATGAAGAGTAATGCGAGGTTATCCACTAATCCTTCCACTAGGAAAGTAACTGCGGAGATTGCTACCTTTAAGCCCAAAGAAGGAGTACAAGAATCTGAAGCAAAATACTTTGAGGTTGCCAAAATGGAACTCGGTGTTTTGATTAGGGATTCTAGGGATCACCTTTTCAATTTTTTGATCGATCACATGCTTGGACAGTCACAGAAAGACAGAAGGGAAAAATGTGAGCTAAAGCAACTGGTGATTACTATGGCCGAGCTCATTACTTCTCTCAGTGATGTTGGAGCCTTACCACTTTCCCAGTCCCCACAAGATTTCGATCCAAACTCAACAGAGAGTAAAAGATTATTGAAGCAAATGCAATAGGGTAAAGTTTTAATGGAAGTTATGAAGACCTAGGTTGATGGTATCTTCAATGAAGGGTGCACTTTCATTCGAGAGTTCATGTCTACTTGCATGGACGGGGAAGCATTGCTTAGTGAAATTCAGACTCTAATTCCTGGTTGGGAGCTAGAAGAGGAAAAATGTGCAGCTATTGTCATCCAGGTACAGGAGATAGAAATGTACAGGGTAGCTCAATTCCTAGTAGAGAACCCCATGAAGTTAATTGATCCATGCATGCTGTTTATTTTAAAACAAAATCTTGGCTGGAAAGGGTCACTATTTAAAGCTGCAATTGTACGGGTTCGGGCAATGGAGGAGGAAGTTAAGGACATGCATGCCAATGCTTTGAAGGATATCAAGATAGTAAACCCTTCAAGAATTTTGCAAATTAATGAGGGAAGTCGGGATGTTGATGCCATGATTAAGGTCTTTGTGGATACCATGAGCGCCCTGAAGGAAAATGAAGAACCAACTATTCAAGATTTCACCAAAATAGCTAATGTGGAATCTATGTTACTTTTGAACAGGGGACAGCTGCCCAAGCAATTACAGAGAATCTGGGAGCTGAAATGGGAGAAAAACGTGTGTCGAGCAAAGTTAGTTGGTTTAAAGAACTTACACTTACAGTGGCTCAAGAATTAGTGAACGCGTTCAGAACTTGGAAGTTAGTACAAATTGCCACGTCAGAAGATCAATGAAGGAAAATGGCAGTTTTCTGGGCGACTTTTTATCTTTTCTGGTTTAAGGACATATGTCTTAAAAACTTTGGTCTAAATGTGTAACTGGTTTTTAACTATTTCTATTGTGCATCCGAGAGGCCAAGTTTTTCTGGAGGCTCTCTTGGATCTCAAACTATAAATACTAGAGCATTAAACTTTTAAGGGTTAGAAATTTATGATAGAATAGTAGTTTAGATATCTCGTAGTTTTTGATTAACTAATGAGAATTAATCGGAAGGAACAATAATTGTCTTTTTTTGGTTTTTGACTTTGATCGAATCCAATATAAGTATATAAGTGCAAAGTTTGGTTTGGATCTTTGAATTGAAACCTGTGGTGTATTGATTACTTTGTGAATTGAGTATACCTTATTCCTTGCACAAATTGTTATGCATAGCTATTATTCAACTTCCCGGATAATTCTCTTTCTTGGCTGTTTATTGTAAGTCTGTTTCTTCTAGAAGTTTAGCGGAACTTTTTTTCCATGTAGTGTTTATCTTGCATCTTTATATACTCAAAAATTCCTCAATACCCAAGAGTATCTAAGTGACCCTTCAACACTTTTTGGTCAAAAGTGTATGTATTTATTTTTATGTTGAAAGATTCATTGAATATCTAAGAAGGAAGTTTAACCTTGAAAAATTCAGAGGTAAGCAATCTCTAATGCTTACCCAACTGTTGATGGATAGTTTGTCTTCAAAGGCATATAGTACTCATAAAATTCATTTAATTAGAGGAGACAAATCTATTCGCCAACAATCTAAAATCAAAATTGATGATTCAGGTAGTGTTTTTATCTATTTTTATAATAATAAAAAATTATAGACACAAAAGTAAAATTACTCAAATTCAAATAGGCAATCTAAAATAAAAAGAGCATAAACAAAAAAATAAAATACAACATGCAAAATATTGATATATGATATAAATAAGATACAACTTGATGACTAGAACCTCCCTTGCTTCAACTCTTGCCAATGGGTTTTTCCTTCCTCGAACATCAACTTTTGTCAATAGATCTATGCTTTGGAAGCTCTCATATGTAACGAATAATTTAAATTGTTAACCCTCAAACATATATGCTATTGAAAGCAAAAAGCTATTGGCATTACTTTAAAGGTAGAAAAGCATATATTTTTCTTTCAAATTGAAAACTTGTCAATGAAATTCTTACAAACAAATTTGTCCATTAAGGCTATAATAGTTTAACTCAAGCCATTGTTCAGCTTAGCATTTCTACAAACCTTCTAGCTTCTATTGAGATGTCAAATGTTAGTTCTAAGATTCCAAAAAGATAAATCTTGTGTGTATGTAACCACGTCAAAGGAAAAATTGAATATGCCTTCTTTAAAGTTTAAGGGTCATTGTCATTAGACAATACCACTATTGCACTTGAAGGTATTGTTAAAACCATCAATTAAACTACCATTTAAGGTATCAACTTAAATCCTAAGGGTTTTTGTGTTAGGAATGAATGCTAAATGTTTGGCAGCCATTTTGTAGTAGTTGTTGTTACATTCATGACTATGATTGTCATTGATGTCAACACAATGATTTACTGAAGACTTGTAGAGAAGCAGACAGAGTTTGGATTAGCGCATGTGGGTTATTGCAGTTGGAGCTATGCGATGTTGAGGTTATACTCTTTGATATGTTATGTGTATATGGTTAAGAGCACAGACAGTAATTCATTTATTCATGGAATTTATGATCATTTTGGTGGAAGCAGTATTCAGGAAGTGTTCCTGAGTAGCGGTTTATGGAAATCGAATGATATCTCCTAATCGGGATGGAATCTGGTTTTGTACAGTTAAAGGGAAGTTGAAGACACATTGATAGTGACGTGAATGACAACGCAGACTTCAAGGTTGCATGAGTGAAGATTTATTATATTTGGAAGCTGATAATTTTGTGTAATTTTGGTGTAGCGTGTGGAAACTTTTATTGTGTAATTGTATGCCGACTCATTTGTAATTATTTGAGTGTGGTATAAAGGAAGGAATGTATTTCCTTATTGTAATGAGTAGTAATGTGTAAGTTTGTAATTATGATATGGTAGCAGCGGTTGTGTGTGATGTTGTATGCATGAAGTGAAGAAAAGAGCTAAGTATGAAAGCGAATTTGTAAAGGAAGACATGCGAAGTCCAGAGATCTAAAATTGAGATCTGAAGTAACAGTGAGTGTGGTTTGGCACAGTCAGAGAAGAGGTAAGATATTATTCTGTTGAGTAATGCAAAGATTATTTGGATAGTGTGTTTAGTGATCTTACCCTGAAGCTGTTTGGGAAGTGGGTCCTTCTGTCTTCCATAACTCTTAACAGGGTTAGAATCTTTTAACAGGGATTCAAAATCTCCTAACAGGGATTCATATGTACTGAATGTATTTCATAAGACTCCTAACAGAGTCCATCCTTTCACAAGGAATATTCATATTAGTGCATCTTTTGTGGGCATCATGCCCACCGGGGTTTACTCTTTGATCAAGAGGTTCCCTAGTCAACATATCTTGTGTCATTGTGTTATTGTGTATGAATATCTTTCTATGGTTGGTAATTATATTGCTTATATGGTTTAATGTTGTTGAAGATGATAAAAATTATAATTATCTAATAACTGATTCACCCCCCCCCCTCTCAGTTATCTTGGTGGACTTTACTTTCTAACAATTGGTATCAGAGCGACAGGTCCTTGAAAAAGAAGTTTAACAGCTTAAGGAGATCCATGGAGACTTTCAGGAAAGAAAGCCCTAAGTTTGATGGAGTAAATTTTGACAGTTGGAAAGAAAAGATGAAGACACACCTATTATGTTTAGGACCAGGTTATTGGTTGATTACAAAGAATGATAAGACTATCATTGAAGAAGACAATCTTGAAACATGTACTGCGGATGAGAGAGATCTATTCATGTGTAACATACTTGTAAGAGAAGCACTTTTGACAGCACTTTCGGAGAATGAGTACAGTCAGGTAAAATGTTTGAAAAAGTCTCATGAAATTTGGAAAGCTTTACACTCTACTTTTGAAGGTGATGAACATGCAAAAAGAGTTAGATTACATAATTGGATATGTGCATTTGAAGATATAAGAATGTTGGGAGATGAATCCATTAGAAGTTATATTGGTAGAATGTCAGAAATCATAACAGGTATAAAATCTTGTGGAGGAACAAAGACAGAGAATGAAGTGATATGGAAAATTCTGAGGACATTGACTATTGTATTTAAGCAGACAACACAAATGATTGAACAAGTCATGCCTTGTACAACAAACTTTACAAGAGAGACTCTTCTTGGAAGATTGGAAGTAGCAGAAATGAACCTGAGATTATCAGGAGACTTACCTAGAATATAGATAGCATTCAGTGCTCTTAGTGTTCACCCTACTTTGTCAAGAAGCATCAATGTGAGCGAAGATTATGCTGGCAGCAGCAGATCTAGAAATGAAGAAGATAAGAATATTGAAGAAGGTATTGCCTTTCTTGTGAAAAGAGAACCAGATGGTAAGAAAATATTTAAATGTTGGACTTGTCAAGAATATGGTCATTTTGCATCTAAATGTCCTAATAGAGTTAAAAAATACAGAAGCAATTTCAAACCTAGAAGATCTAAGGAATGTTATTATGCTAATGATGAAGATCTTGAAGCTAGTATAGAAAGAACTTTGAGTGAAAGTGATACTGAAAATAATGATGACATAGGATTTTTAGCAATTAAAGAAGAGAATCTTGAAACTGATGTTAAGGAAGAAAAAGCCTTAGTTTCTCAAGTTGAAAAGAAAGTTGATTGGATTATAGACAGTGGTTGTTCACATCATATGACTGGAGACATGAAAAAGTTCATAAAATTGAATGAATATGATGGAGGAAGTGTTAGAGTTGGAAATAATGCACCTTGTTTAATTAAAGGTATAGGATCTATTACTCTTGATGGAAAGACTAATACTGATGATGTTTATTTTGTGGATGGATTGAAACATAATCTTTTGAGTGTTGGACAATTAGTTGGTAAGGGATATCAAGTTTGGTTTACTAAGAAAATTTGTGTGATAAAGGATAAAGATGGAAATCTGATTGGAATTGGATCTAGAACCAGAGGTAATGTATTTTAGTTGAATCCTACTAAGATGACATGTTTGATTACTAAGATTGATGACAGTTGATTATGACATAGAAGGTTTTGTCATATAAACTTTGATAACATTGTGAAAATAAGTACTACACTTGCAGTAAGAGATTTACCGAAAATTATGAAGCCTACTAACATGATTTGCAAAGAATGTGTAATGGCTAAACATAATAGAATTTCTTTTCCTAGTAAGAAGTTTACATCTCCAAAGAAGCTAGAGATTGTTCATATAGATTTGAGCGGTCCTACCAGGACTAGAGGATTCTATGGAGAAAGGTATTTTATTATTCTTGTTGATGATTTTACAAGAATGATGCGGATTGCATTTCTTAAAGAAAAATATGAAGCATTTGATAAGTTTAAGATTGTTAAGAATAAAGTTGAGAATGAATCTGGAATGAAGATTAAATGTTTGAGATCTGATAGAGGTGGAGAATTTACTTCTAGAGAGTTTAACACCTTTTGTGAAGAAAATGGCATTAAAAGACAGTATTCATCCCTAGAACACCTGAACAAAATGGCATTGTAAAAAGAAGGAACAGATCAGTGACTGAAGCAGCAAGAGCTATGTTGTTTGAAAATGATTTGGTGAAGATATTCTGGAGATAAGCAGTGAACACAGCAGTGTATACAATGAACATAGTACAAATCAGAGAAGACACAAACAAGACACCTTATGAATTATGGTTTGGACATGCACCCTCAGTTAAGTATTTTAGAATTTTTGGAAGAAAATGTTATATAAAGAGAGATGATGATATTGGAAAGTTTGATCCTAGAAGTGATGAAGGTATATTTCAAGGATATTCTTTGAAAAGAAAAGCATATAGATGTTTCAATAAAAGAACTAAGACTATTGTTGAAATCACAAATGTTAAAGTTGATGAAAAGTTCAAAATTTAAAAAAGAATGCTTGATTATGAATTTGATGAAGAAGCTCATCCTAAACCTAACACTGGATCTACTGAATTATTTTATGAAACTGACAGTGATTTGTTGAATGAAAGCCACAGTGAAGTTATTGAAGAACCTACATCTGAAGAGAGATCTGAGACAGTGACACCTAGCAAGAGTTTGTTAAGGAATCATCCTTTTGAACATATTATTGGGAGCATCAAAAGAGGAGTTCTAACTCAAAATAAGGCACAAGAACAATTATGTTTGATTTCTCAAATTGAGCCTAAGACTACTAATGAAGCTTGTGAAGATGAAAGTTGGACTAATGTTATGAAAGAAGAACTAGATCAGATTGAAAAGAATAAGACATGGGAACTAGTCCCTAGACCTAAAGACAAGAATGTTATTGGAACTAAATGGGTATTCAGAAACAAGATGAATGAACAAGGAGAAGTAGTAAGAAACAAAGCAAGATTGGTATGTAAGGGTTACTCACAACAAGAAGGAATTGACTATGAAGAAACCTTTGTACCTGTTGCAAGAATTGAAGCAGTAAGAATGTTTTTGGCTTATGCAACTTACAAGAAATTCAAAGTATATCAGATGGATGTGAAGTTAGCATTTCTGAATGGAGAATTGGAAGAAGAAGTCTACATTGAGTAGCTTGAAGGTTTTCCTTTAACTCAAGAAGGAGACATGGTATGTAAATTGAAGAAAGCTTTATATGGACTTAAACAAGCACCTAGAACTTGGTATGTAAGACTGGATAAGTATTTGTTAAAATTGGGATTTACAAAAGGAATAGCTGATAGCAATCTGTACACAAAAGAAATTGAAAATGGTTTGTTAGTTATAGTTATTTTTGTTGATGACATTATCTTTGGAGGAGAAGATGAAGCTAGTGAAAAATTTGTTGATGAAATGAAGATTGAATTTGAAATGAGTATGATTGGTGAGATGAAATACTTTTTGGGGTTACATATAACACAAAATAATGATGGTATCTTTGTAAGTCAGACAAAGTACTTGAATGACTTATTGAAAAGATTTGGAATGGAGAATTGTAAACCAGTTGGAACACCTATGGTGACCGAACATAAGTTATCTAGCACATATGAGACTCCTACAGCAGAACAGAAGAAATACATATCTATGATTGGAGGATTGCAGTATTTGACTCATACAAGACCTGATATAGAACATTCAGTTGGAATTGTAGCAAGATTTCAAGCTGAACCTAGAGAATCACATTATGCAGCAGTAAAGAGGATACTGAGATATTTAAGAGGCACAATGGACTATGGACTATGGTATGAAAAATCTGATGATTTTACCCTATGTGCATATACAGATGCTAATTGGGGAGGCAGTGTTGATGAAAAGAAAAGCACCAGTGGTGGAGCAATTTTCCTTGGAGGAAGATTAGTTTCTTGGCTAAGCAAGAAGTAGAATTGTATCTCACAAAGCACAGCAGAAGCATAATATGTAGCAACAGCAAACAATTGTAACCAGATAATTTGGCTGAAGCAAATGCTGAAGGATATTGGAAAAACATTTGTTGAGCTTGTTGTCATACATTGTGACAACACCAGTACAATTAGTATGTCTAAGAATCTTGTATTACATTCTAAGACAAAGCATATAGAGATTAAGTATCATGTTGTAAGAGAGAAAGTTGTTGAGAAAGAAGTTAGACTTGAGTACATAAGTACAAGGGAGCATATAGTGGATATATTCACAAAGCCTTTGCCTAAGGATACATTTGAGTATCTGAGAGGTATGCTTGGGGTTATGCCCCAGCCTACTTTTGAGAAGTGATGCAGTTGGTTGCATCCGTCCAGTGGTATATGAGCCTTATCTTTCTTCTGGACTGGATATTGGTACTTCCTCTATGGGGGAGTATGTGTATCTGAGTTGAGTCATGAGGACTCTAGTAAATGTATTTTCTGAAAAGTGTCTTTTGACATTGAGTTGTTGTTGACATAGTGATGAAATTTATATCATTGATGTCAATGGGGGAGAAGTGTACATGAAAAATAATCTGAGACATATGTTGGAGAGAACTGATTAGGATAATGAAGCAAGATTTGATTGATGAAGAGGATTTGAAGAAGCAATGTTGCAGTATTGGATTTTTGGAACATTGGATGTTTTTCATCTATGTTGCCATCAATGCCAATGGGGGAGATTGTTAGGAATGAATGTTAAATGTTTGGCAGCCATTCTATAGCATTTTTTGTTGCATTCATGACTATGATTGTCATTGATGTCAACACAGTGATTTACCGAAGACTTGTAGAGAAGCAGACAAAGTTTGGATTAGCACACGTGGGTTATTGTAGTTGGAGCTATGTGATGTTGAGGTTATACTCTTTGATATGTTATATGTCTATAGTTAAGAGCGCAAACAAAAATTCATTTATTCATGGAAGTTATGATCATTTTGGTGGAAGCAGTATTCAAGCAATGTTCCTGAGTAGTGGTTTGTGGAAATCGGATGATATCTCCTAATCGGGATGGAATCTGGTTTTGCGCAATTAAAGGGAAGTTGAAGACACATTGATAGTGACGTGGATGATAGCATAGACTTCAAGGTCACACAAGTGAAGATTTATTGTATTTGGAAGCTGACAGTTTTGTGTAATTTTGGTGTAGCGTGTGGAAACTTTTATTGTGTAATTGTATGCTGACTCATTTGTAATTATTTGAGTTTGGTATAAAGGAAGGAATGTATTTCCTTGTTGTAATGAATAGTAATGTGTAAGTGTGTAATTATGATATGGTAGCATCGGTTGTGTGTGATGCTATATGCATGAAGTGAAGAAAAGAGCTAAGTATGAAAGCGAATTTGTGAAGGAAGGCATGCGAAGTGCAGAGATCTGAAATTGAGATCTGATGTAATAGTGAGTGTGCTTTGGCATAGTCAGAGAAGAGGTAACATATTATTCTGTCGAGTAATGCAAAGATTATTTGGACAGTGTGTTCAGTGATCTTACCCTGAAGTTGTTTGGGAAGTGGGTCCTTTTGTCTTCCATAACTCTTAACAGGGTTAGAATATTTTAACAGGGATTCAAAATCTCCTAACAGGGATTCATATGTACTGAATGTATTTCACAAGACTCCTAATAAAGTCCATCCTTTCACAAGGAATATTCATATTAGTGCATCTTTTGTGGGCATCATTCCCACCGGGGTTTACTCTTTGATCAAGAGGTTCCCTAGTCAACATATCTTGTGTCATTGTGTTATTGTGTATGAATATCTTTCTATGGTTGGTAATTATATTGCTTATATGGTTTAATGTTGTTGAAGATGATAAAATTTATAATTATCTGATAACTGATTCACCCCCCCCCTCTCAGTTATCTTGGTGGACTTTACTTTCTAACATTTTGAATATGACATGATGTATTGTAGAATTAGAAATGGCTCCCAATGTAAATAATTGTATTTTGTTTTATGTATGTCAATAATTATTCAATAGCACTGTACAACACAAATGTTAGTCATATACATAGACATCATAACCATATAAGAATGGTCATCCTACATCACACACGTGAATATCATAATGCATGTATATAACACAAGTTAGAATCATATCTTGCATCGTACATATTAGACATCCTAATTATAAACATGATAATCCTATGTTCAGATGTTATTGTCATCCATGTAGCAGCATCACATAAAGTATACATACATTCATACATCATAAACATGCATATGTAGAATCACACATCATCATAATTATCTAAATCATATAACATGCACATCATCCAATAATTGATTCATCTATATGTGTCATAGGGTCCAATGTACATAATCATGCATATAGTATATCATCAAATACCAATATCACTCAATCAAATGTATATAATGGCATGCTCAATCTATCAATCAAACCTGTCATATTTGGACTCTTTACTATCCATGTTATGTTTTTTTTTTACCTCTAAATGCACTAGGGACATTGGTGGTGGCCTTGGTGGCCTCGTATGTCCTCTTGATCCTCCTACTCCTATTGATCCCCAGGTGGTGGCTCATTTTCTCTTGGTTTTGTGATGGTGGTGGGCCTATCACCAATATCAACCTTATTGATCCCTATAATCTAATTGATCTAAAACCTAACCTAATCGATGCACTTTTAGTAGAGTAACTCAATGCCCTCTCCCTTATTGGTACTACCTACTCATACAACTTATTGTAGTAGGAAGCCTTTTTTTATAGTTCTCACTAGATCCTTGGCTAGCTCCACCTCACCTATCCTCCACTACTCCTTTGTGATGTGCCTATCTCCTGCCTCTACCTAGTGGTCTCTGCTATCAATTTCCCCCTTTTTGAATCCTAGGAATCATAGGTGAGATGTAGGATATCCCTCTCTACAATTATAATGTTTTTCTTAGCCACCACCTTGTCCTTCTCTACAACCATCTAATCTCTCTTTGCTACCAAGTTATCTCTCTCAATTGTGATGGTGTCTAATTATACATGCATCATGTCTAGCCATCATTGCATATCCTTAGCTTGAATTAGTGTCTAAGATAACCTCTCCTCCATATCCCCTACCTCGCCTCCTCCTATTGGTCTTCATAGTTCTGGTGCCCATCTAAGTGAGCCTGAAACAAATACATCCACCTCCATCGCATTTAATCTCAAGGAGCTTGATGACCCATTGTCATTGCTTCTTATTGTCTACTCCTATACAACATCTCCTCCCTCCTCCCATTATCTACCCTAACCTTAATCCATCTCTCCTCCTCTACCTCAAGCCCTAGTTTTGACCCTCCATCACTTCATCATTTGGGCCACATCTATAGCCAGATGCATCATGCTTATAAGTGTTTCATGTAGCCCCTATATCAACCCCCTTGTGCATATCTCATACTATCTCAACTGTCTCCCTCAAGTTCTTTGTTGTTGCCCCCTTGCCAATTTATGGCTCTTAATTTTCCACCTCATGAGTCATTCCAAAAAACACATATGGCCCCTTTATAATATCTTAGACAATCCCAAACTAGTGGGTCATGTGATCAGGGCCTATACTTTTCTTTCACAAACTCCTATCTCTCTATAATGTAACAAGGGGTTAGCATAAATTGTGCATATCAATAGTTCACCCATCTAGCATCAACTTTGTATACCTTCTAGATGATATATCAATCCTTCTAGTCATCCAAAACCCTTTGCCAACATATCATCCCTTCACCTCCCTATAATATTAGACCTCCCCAAATGAATAATATTGACTTATCATCACCTCTACCTACCACCCCATTGATCTAGTCACCTCCACCTTCTAACCTATTGATCTAGTTACCACAATATTCTCCCAAGCCCATATTTATAAGAGGACAATGTATGCTAGGATCTAGCCATCTTAATAACAAATCATATACATGTCTTTGTACAAAAGCACAAGTATGTCAAGACCCTATGAAAATATTCGTTGATGCTCCACCGTGTATGTATACATTTCCCTAGTTTTAGTGTGAAGTATATTCCACTCATGTGAAGTGTCTGGTATTGTCAAGGATAAATTGTCTACCCCATAATGACATGTCAGTCCTCCCAAACAACCTTTGTAACAACAAAGCCACCACCCCGCTAGTGTCGTAGACTTCTCAACCCATGACTAGGGTTCATGAATTATCCTCCAAATATCCTCCAATGTCATTTCTATCTCCCCTATCAAGAGATGAGAAGTTATTACATTTATCCTCCATCACTCAATTAGTGAGGTTGATAAGGCATTGTGTGCCTTGATCACAAGTATCTATATGACATATGTTATGCCATGTGCATCTATATGTGCCCAATAATTTTTTTGACAATTATAAAATGTCCAACCATCTCTTTTGCATCCTTATAGAATGTAGTCTCTAGTATACCTACCAAAACAATATGTCAGACACTTTCCAAAATTTCAACTTTTCTTTTATTTTAACCTATTTTAGCCCCTAAATCCATTCGTGTATTTGCCCTTATATAGGATGTATTCACCACTTCCCAAACATATTTTCTTTTCTAAAAATTTACTTTTAAATGGGATGTTGTTGGTAAACAAATCTTTTGTTATGATTATCTCTCTAAAATTGACCATGTTTTCCCTATAAGAAGTGACAATCATGCCAACAATTGGAGAGATCTCAATAAACCAGAACCTTTCTCTGTATTTCAGAGGGGTATATCCTTTATATAATAGGGGTATTTGTATTTTTTGTATACTTTTTACCTGAAAGTACCAAAAGGATACAAGACAAAACTAAAGGAAATGGATAACAAAAACCCTGATAGTAGACTATGACGAATACCATTTCAGATTTATAACTAATAATGATTACAAATGGGTTTTATCACTAAACATGTTTAAATATGCAATAATGAAATAATGATGACAAATCTCAACATATGATGAAACAAGCTATCTAATCACATTCAAACCAAGGTACCAGGACATGTCCATTGAAACAAGTTGAAAGCTAAGTTCATACTTGCCGACTATGAACTTGACTTGTTTAAGAAGTTGCAGAATCTGAAGCAGAAGGATCTAACTGTTGAAGATTATACCGAGGAGTTCTACAAGCTTACTATTTGGTCTGAACATAGAGAACTTGGTAAGGAAAAGGTAGCTCGGTATGTAAATGGTTTGAGATTCAATATCTAGGATGAGCTTGGTATGTTGAAGATTGATTCGGTTGAATATGCTTATCAATATGCTCTGAAGGCAGAAGATAATTTGAAGAGGAAACAACATAGTAATTCTCGAGGGAAGGAAAAGATTGATCACTCGGTGAAGGATAAACCGACTGCAGAAGATGAACAGAAACCTGCAGAACCGAAGAAGAAGATAGGTAGAGTTATCTTGAAGGGTACTTGTTATAACTGTGGTGAAGAAGGACATTGTTCTTTTGAGTGTACACAGAAGAAGCTTGGTGACCGATGGATTGCTGTGGTGAATGAGAACATTCAGAATGCACCTGAATTTGAGAACTTGTTGGTTCGGCGAACATTGCTCGGTGCAAAGGAGGAACCTTGTCAGAGGAGTAACTTGTTCAGAACTCGGTTCAAGTTTGGAGGTAAACTTTGTGATGTTATTGTTGACAGTGGTAGCACTAATAACCTTGTTGCTAAGGACATGGTTCAGAAACTTGGTTTGAATAGAATGAAACATCCTTGTCCTTGTAGGATTGGCTGGTTGCAAAATAATCATGCTCTAGAAGTAAGAGAACAATGCTTTGTTGATGTTCAGATTGGCCAGTATAAGGATCTTGTGTTATGTGATATTGTGGAGATGAATAGTTGTGATATATTGCTTGGTAGACCTTGGCAATATGATTGCAGAGCTATGTATGATTGTGTGAAGAATTTGTTTACTGTTGAGAAGGATGACGGGAAGTTTTCCCTGATGCCTTTGCTGGAT
Source organism: Chamaecyparis obtusa (assembly GCA_027943335.1). NCBI lineage: Eukaryota > Viridiplantae > Streptophyta > Pinopsida > Cupressales > Cupressaceae > Chamaecyparis > Chamaecyparis obtusa. Next base: position 1,439,121 of record BSBK01004333.1, on the reverse strand, counting down.
ACAACACTCGATAGGATAGATAGCTTGACTTCATGTCCACATTATGTCCACATTCTCCCCAGCTTGAAGGTACTTGACTTCATGTCCACATTCTCCCCAACTACATCCACATCTACTAAGCATCCTTCTCTTCCAAGAAGAAAATATTCTAATAAATAAAAGGCTCATGGAAGGCATAATCAATTCTTGAGTACTTTTCATCACTAGTATCTTGGAGTTCTGATAAATGAGAACATGTTGTAATAACACTTGTGAGAAGGTTGTGATCTTGTTTTTATACCTGTAAATTGCATTTTCTTTAACTTTTCTATCCTTTTAACCAAATTCATTATACTTATTCCATGCAATCATCGCTTGTTGTGAGATGACATGTGTTTTGAGGCATTTTCTCAAACAATTCACATGCTTGGTACCAACATTTCCCTTCTACTTTATGTTTGCGAGTTGATGCATCTTCTTGGTATACATAGCAAGTAGGTTATCAAGGGTTGTGATATTGAATTTGCACCTTGCAAATGCATTTGCTATAAAGTTTTTATATATTTTCAATACATCCATTTTGTGCATGTTCCACTAGTAGAATTTGGAAAATATGTGACTACATAACTAAAAAGTTTAGTCATGTGACTAAAACTTCTAGTCACATGACTAAAAATGACTAAATTCTACTAATTTTTTGCAATTCACAAGTATAAATTACTAATTTGGTCATATGACCAAATCACGGCTAAATAATTGGTCAAATGACTAAATAAATGACTATTACTCCTCTATTCTTTTTTCTTTCAAATTTGATCATAATCCATTAATCTTAAGCCCCCTCATGGAACCCCTACTGAAGCGGGCCATTTCACTACCTCGATGGTTTGGTGCACCCAAAATACCTATTGCATGGAAGGCATCACCTCTCAGTGCAATCTTAAGTGTTGTTACATGGAGCCTAATCAGACTCAGAGGTTAATTTTCCCCCACTTTTATCAGCGTAGTTTCCCCCCAAATTATTCAACAAAGGTTTGGAGGCAATGCCCCCAAGATGGGGGTCAAGGGGTAGCTACCTCGAGTATAAACTCTCAATGCCACATGCTATTCTTGAATTATTGACATAAAACAAGTAATCAAAAGTTACTCTCTCAGCTTGTTCTAAATTTTTTATTTAGATTTTAACATTATATAAATATAATTATCCCACAACAAAATATATTCCTTTTTTATTTTCTATCATATATATAATTAATATAAATATAAATATGGAATTGGCTTCTCCACAATTTTGAACCATTGATTTAAAAAAATAAATTATCTATTTCATATAAGAAATGTCTTGAACATAAATGTTGTAAAATTTTACCTCTAATTTCCTCAACTCACCATTCACTAATTTGAATGTCCATTATCCCAACAAAACCAAAAAACCCTTTGCCTAAGTTAACTCTCTAAATTCATAAATCATTTTATTAATTAATATTGAATAAAATATAATAAAGATAACTTATTGACTTGTTCTTATATCTTAAACTTGTTTGTCTATTGTGACGTGTTATCACTCCACATGAAATCTTTTGAGACTCAAGGTTCCTTATTAAATGTGTCCTCTTCTAACCTCTAACTTAGTTTAACTTTAAGTTAATTCATTTTTATTTAACTCTAATTGAAAATAGAACACAATCCTCGTAATTTTAAATAATTAATAAAAAAAATTAATATTTAATATTTAATATTTATCTTTTCTATAATACATTTTGTAATTTTATTTTCTTCATAATTTTATTTTTTACCTCTAACATTTCTCAAACATTCTTAAAATTTTCTCCTAATTTTATTTAATTGCTATTATAATTTTTAATGGCTCTTTCAAAAAAATTTGAATGACAGAGAATTGAAAATTACTTATAACTATTAGCTTTTAAACATCACATCTTCCCACTTAAGTCTTTAGCCCAACATTTTCTCTTTCATCCTAGATTTTTTCCTAAATGCAAGATGATTTTGACTTTCTCGAGAGCTCTCTTCTAATTTAGGTTTTAATGTATTCATCTTTAATAAGACTCATTTTTAAATACTAGTAATAATTTCCCTGCCACATCGTGTAAAAACCACATTGTCATTTTTCCTGCTATTTCACTCATGTTTTTTAATTCCTACTCTTACACTTCCACGAATGTCATTTACTCATGACATTTGCGGCTCTCTAGAGACCTTATTTTTATCATTTTTATTGAAAAAATAGTCACAAGTTCACCCTTGTTTATCTTAGATCTTTCAAACTTGTATTGCTTTTGGTGGAGATTTTAAGCTTCAATCTACGTTTGGCGGCCTACAAACATGGTAGGTTATGCTTTAGATTTCTTCTCATTTTCTTTCTATTTGTTAAAATATTATTGCAAGTCCAATTTGTCAATAGGGAACCCATTTGTTCAAATATTGAGATCCATGCTATAGGAAGGAATTTCAAGATCTAGTTTACTTTTTGTTTTTCCAGTCTATTTAAGAGAAATGTTGTGAAGGTTGTTTACTAATTGCATCGTTCTATCTAATTTTTTTATCATGTTGATAACCTCTTCGGCTTGAGATCAAGCTATTTTTCTACTCCATGCTCTTCTTATTATTAATTAGGCTTGATGTTTTTGGTTTCTGATTATCTCAACATTTGCTTTGAGTGATGTACAATTTTACAGGCAAATTTTGTATACATATATAATATATATTATGGAAAAGATAAATTTATCTTTGAAACCATCTCCCATTTAGATGCCAATTTAGTGTATGAGACCCACTGATGGAACTCCCATAGGTGGGTTTTTTCCATTTACATTATATATTGTTCAAATTTTGTTCTCCTTCATCTAGACCTCATGATAAATGAAAACAATAAACTTCAACCTGCCAACCCACCTAAAATAAAATGTCTTCTATAATACTGATGACTTTTCAAGGTTTTCTTTTTGAGTTGGTGAGGTTTAAGAGTCAATGTATACTAGAACTTTATATTGTGGTTAGTTAGTTAGAGAGATTTCTTTTAGCATGGCTTCTTCATTTAGGCACTGAATACAAGGGGCTTCCATTAAAGTGATCTTACTGTAGGGGAGAAATGCTAGGAGTTGAGCATGTCATTTTGGGGCTCGCTATGTCTATTTGGAGTCAGGCCATCTTACTAAATTTATACAATTGATATATTAATATGTGTTGAAGATAAATCTTGAGAGTTTCATTTTAGGTGTTTGAATGACCTAGGTAACCTTTTCAAAGGTACTTAGCAAAGGGTATTTATCTTCCTTAGAAAACAAGGTCTCAATATAGCTTGTGCATAAAGTAATTTGCTTATGGCATATCTATGTGTCATAATACTATATCGTCCTAAAAGTTGGCACCCATTAATTTGGAAGCTCAAGGACATATTAGGCCCCATTTTAGTGATCTCCTAGAAAATGGATGCATTTATGCTTGATTTATCGCTTTCCCCACATATTTCACTATATTTCCTCTAACACCCTCAATACCTTTTAGGATCTGGAGGTTTTATATTGAGTTTTGCACCCTCGAGTATAGGTCAACCTCGACCTACACCTTAGGTCTTGAATTTTGATTGGTTCCCAAGCTCGATGCAAGCTATTTTCCTTTCTCACTTTCCTTTGTCGACCTTCATGAATTTGAACTCCAAATTTCTATAAAAGGAATCATTTTCCATTCATTTGATCATCTACACACATTACATGACAAAATTGTGTAAGCCATTTACATCTTTTGCAAGCAATTTTTCAAGTTCAAGGTGCATTCAAGGAGTTCAAGCAAGGCATATCTAGCATATGAGAATCCATGACCTAAAATTTGGTGATTGTAGATCCATTGCATTTGTGAAGACATTCAACATTCTACATGAGCATACAAATATTCAAGCATCTTTGTGGATAGTGGATCCATATCCATTCATGAAGATTTGGCAAGCAAGGTGAATACTAATGTTTGTCTTTCTTTTACATACTTTTCATATTTCATTTCAAGGTTAATTCCTAAACAAGATCTTGACCAAGGCAAGCCCATTTTCCAATAAATTTCCTTTTTTCTTATGTGTAGGATCAGGTTCACAAACTCCCAAACTTTTGGGATCTAATTTGGTAGACTTGGAGTTATAATTTACATCACACATCAAAAATTTGCAGTTCTTGACATCTTAGGTATAGATCAACCTTGACCTATACCAAAGAAGTCGACCTATTCCTGGGACCTTCAAATTTTCATAGTTTGTAGGTTTCAGCCTCCTAGTTCCAGATCCAGCTCTGTTCTAGTTTCTGATACTATTTGACTATCTATTTTATGATCTAAACTTGTATTCTTCATTTTCCCTCAAGGTGAGTGTGTGTGTGAATTTTGTACCTATTCTATAGACACAACACTTCAATAAAACATTAGAGGTTAGTTGAAATCAAAATCATGCAATAATGGAAAACTAAACTAACCAGGCAATTTACTGCCTTCTAATAGGTGTGAGTATGATGTTCTCAGATTGTAATCGAGATCAGTGACCTTGACAACACCTAAACGAAGGATTCGAATGCAAAACTGATATGAAATATGAATGTAATTAATCTATTTTTTTAATTTTCTATGCAATGATATGATGAAAACTTATATGAATCTAGAATCTAAGATGAAATTGATATGCAATGAATTGATCTAAGATGAATTCTAAATGATATGCAATACTAAAAAAAAAGAATGATCTCACAATAGCTTGGATTCGCAAAGATGATTCTTCAGTCTCCAATTCGATAGCGTGAGGATGCAAAAATATGAGATGATTTGAGATGAGCTGAAGCCTTAATTTATAGAAATCTAGGGCTTTGAGGATGCATGGAATAAAGCCATAAATCACTCAAATAACTTAGGTTGATTTTTGAGTTATTTTTAAATAAAGGATAATTAACTCACAAAAAAACATGCAAAAGCAGAGTTTAACTCAAAATAGAGTTTAGATTTAATTGATAATTGATAGTTATCTGCTTTTATGATTGTGAATGTTTTATTTATGAATTAATTTAATAATAAAGTGATTTATTTCCAACTTAACTGATTTTGAAAAATAAAACAATTGATTTATGGGTTAATCAATTATTTTTCAAACTTTTATTCAAAAACAATATTATTAAAAATTGACAACTTGCTTTAATTAATTATATAAGAATTTAATCAATTATTCATAGGATTTTGGATTTATTGTCAAAATTAAATAATAATAATTTAGGAATAAATATAATTAACTTCAATTAAACAATTAAGTGGCAGAATTAAATCTAATTAATCAAATATTGAGAATATTCAATTAATCAAACTTTAGGATAAATAGGATTTATCGCCAAATAATCATTAAATTAAAGATAATCATGATAATTAGGAATATTACTAGGAATATTCCCCGATGTAGAATTTAGGATAATCAATTAGGATTCGATGATGTGCAGATGTGCCTTAGGTTAGGACTTTGATGTCGATTTCGTTCGATTTGATGATGTAGGAGGTTAATGAACCTATAGCCCATTTTTGGGGTATTACATTTTGCCCCTCTTTGAATTGTTGTGCGAAGCGCAGTGGTTCAAAGATAGTCTGTGTTTGATAAAGATATGAAACTGATTCAAAAGATATGATGATATTAGGTCCTGAATGACCAAAGATAATGTTAACTATAATAGTAAATGAACCAATGAAACAAAAGCGTCAAAATGCCTGATTCCAAACCTTATGATTGCGAAGAAGTGAGTGACCGATTCCAGACTCGATTGTCCTTAGAAGAATCACGTAGGTATCACATATGAACCCTTCAGTTACCGAAGAATCAAGGAAATAACACAATTGAACCAATAGTTGCAAAAACTGATACAATTTACAAGATTAGGAGAATACCAGATTGATATGGATCTCGATGAATCTGATATGTCCCAAATGATGATAGATTTGCCCAGAGCGATGAGGTCTTTTGATGAATCAACAACTAGACGTGGTTGTTGTCTTGATTACTGAGGAAAGATATGATTTCAAAATTAGATTACAGACTTTGAATGATATGCAATAACATACCCCCTTCGGGATTAAAATTGAAATCTGACAAGAAAAGTCAGCATTGATAGTTCAGAAGCATGTTAATTGATTGGAGAAGTGGTTAAACACATTCGAGAACGCATTCTGCATTGTTGGGAGGTCCAAAAGACCAAGTTTGACTAGGTGAAACCATGAGTTGACCATAGTTGACCAAGTTGAAATTTCGATAGTTTGATATAAGATAATCAGTTAAGTTGAATACTGGATTTCTGTGATGATTGAAGGTCGAATATGCAAGCAGTAGACCGTCCTGGGTCCAAAATTTTAAATCACGATTTTGACATAATAAACGATCTCAGATTTTAATTTTGATTCCAAAAATGGATTTAGAACATCAAAATTAGCCAGGGGTGCAATTTTTGTGGAAAACGGAGCACTTTTGAAAATTAGGTCAAAAGCTATATAAGGGTCGGAAGGGTCATTTTCAAATCATTTCAACCATTTGACTTTGGAGATCTTGTGGAGCCCTCTGAGTGAGAAAATGGCAGAACAGAGAGAACCGAAGGTACCTGTGAGTTCACATCGATTTGAGCGCAGCCAGAGACATCAGAGACCTCAATAGTACGGACATCCGGTATGTGGACCTCTGTGCCTCTCTGAAATTTCAAATTTTTCATGTTTTATAGCATTTTTAGAATTTTTCATATGCGTTTTGCTTTTCAATTTTCGCATGGATGAAAACTCGTAGGGGTCCTCTCCTAGACTTGTACGACATTTGAATTGCATTTCCTTTGTCGTTTGATGACCCGCCCAGTGTCGTATGAGAGGGACCCATGAGTCGTACGACATTTCATCAGGTCCCTTAAAACTCATATGATGAAGTGTCCCATTTCGTATGAATATGGTTTGTCATTTGGTCTGTTGTGGAAAGTCGTACGACTTTTCACGCTAGTCAAGACTATTGTATGAAAAAGAGAGTGCAAAACTCCATCTTACGTCAAAATTTTTGCTTTTCTGATTGCTCTGCCTGATTACTGACTCTCTAACCTACCTGCTGAAATACCAAACCGTTCAACTTCTGCACTATTAGCCTATTGTTGAACCCAATTTCTGATAGAATTTCCTATTTTTGTATAATATAGGTCACATATCTAGATGTACATGTCCATCATTCATATCCAATGACACAAAGACTATGTGTTTCACTTCCTGACCCTATGAGGGTACATCTTGCTGCCTGTGGGTTTGAGTATCTGATCCATTTACCCGATATTAGGGTAAATCATGGCCTGCTGACTGCGTTGATCGAGAGGTTCCACTCAAAGACACAAACTTTTCATTTACCGACTGGAGAGATCACTGTGACTCCAGAGGATGTATATAGGATACTACACATTCCTTTCCATAGTAGTCGGCGTCCTGAGTATGTGACTACTGGCCAGACAGGTCTTCATGCTTTTAGGCATCTGTTTGGTGATGATATGCAGTTGACTGGGTCCATTTCGTGGGAGACCCTTGTACAGATATATGGTCAGACACACCGCTTAGAGTGCATTATTGCTAGGATGATTGGTGAGCTCATCATGTCGAGCCATTAGCAGAACGGTTTCTTGATGGGATGGGCCCTGATGGTAGCACTTCTTATGGTGACTCCCACTGAGCTTGCTTGGGGTCAGTGTCTTTTGGCACATATGTTTTCAGAGATGCACGAGGTTGTGTATCAAGATTGCAAGAGTTTCACTTCTGGAGCTCTTGTGTTACAGATATTGGCCTGGGAGCATATCCCATTTTTTAGACTAGTTTTTCAGACACAGCATCAGCCACAGGAGCCAGTGATATACACATATGTTGGTTATGTCACACAGGTCCACATGGGCCATACTAAGTATTTTAGACGATGCTTGGATGATATGACTTTTGTGCATTGGAGACCATACTTGCAGATAGAGGCATGGCCCACTGTGAGGGAGCAGTATAGCTTTCTGTTCCAGAGTCATGTACTTATTGGTCGATCTCCCACCATTTTGGAGAGATTTTTGATTACCAAAGTCTGGCGTCAGTATGGATGCATTCAGGATGCCCCACAAGAGTATACTGCTTATGCTTGCATTGTTCATGAGATTGGGCTCGGATGGACATAGAGGCTCACTTATTCTTTATGTTCAAATGAGTACAGTAGGATCATAGGTAGAGACTGGGACTACCATCCTCAGGTTGTTGATGCAGGGGTCACAAATGGATACATCTCTTAGCTTGTAGATCACCCTATTCATAGATTCTCAGATCCCACTGAGTTGATACTCTCCATGGAGGAAGCGATGGATGTGACAGGAGCTCCTATGCCACAAGGTCCGATGATACATCCTACACCCCCGAGACCTAGAGTGATGGCCCCACCATAGAGACCATCTAGACAAATGAGGCTCCCTTGTCCTTCTACTTCTACAATAGGTACATCCACAGGTTCACAGAGACGGACCAGGGGTGAGAGTGGCACTTTGGGCGGTGTTGGTTCTGTAGATGATGTATTAGCAGCTGAGTAGGTTGCAGGTGCTAGTACAGATATGGGTACAGATGATCCCTTTGATCTAGGGGCTAAGATTAGACGTCATAAGGCACGTAGAACAGGTACCACAGAGCAGGTAGAGCAGCCAGCACAGGACACAGATATGCCAGAAGCAGAGGATGAGCCTAGTGTACCTCTTACTTCATCAGAGATTATCATACGTCTCAAAGCTCAGGTCTGGGACTTGAAGGTATAGAGTGCTAGGTGGGAGGAGAGGTATCTAGAGGCAGATAGGCAGTGCATAGAGCTTCGTGCAAAGTTTCATTTAGAGGTTCAGAGATTATAGATAGAGGTGACCCATCAAACCTCACGAGCTTCATATTATGTGTCTACATATTATGTTATTGTCCATGTTGTGCAGAGAGTACCCACGTATTTAGATTATATGGCAGCCTTAGAGGGAGCTAGGGCACTGAGAGTAGAGGTGATACTAGATGCACCACCCCCTCCTCCACCAAATGTTGAGGAGCATGCTGATAGTTGATTCCTGTTCTTATGTTTTGATATACTCTATTCTTTTTGATCATTGATATACTGTTCTGACTCTGATAGCTCTCAGGAGCTCATTCTTTTGTATATTGTGTCAGTAGTGCACCCCTGACATATTTCAAGTTGATGATATATATGAGATTGATATTTTGGGTCGTGACTTCATTTGTACTTGTCATGTTTTGATTAATGATGATATCATGTGATGTTTATGCTATGAGTAGTGTAGAATGCATGTATGGATCAATGCAATGCAATGATTTCTTTCATATGTATGGATGTTATGCAAATGTAATTGATTATGAAAAGATGTATGTATGATTTATGCTTATGCATTGGATGTAATGTAAAGCAACAAATGGTAATGATATGGGATGTAAATGCAGTGATACACATGATATGTTTTTGCAGGTTGATGAAGACAAGCACTCAGTCTTATGTCAAAAGGATGTTTAACCCAGGAGGGTTACTGCTTGCAGTTCGGTGAAGAGACCTTCGACTGAGACTCAGCTCTTGTTAGATGTGAAGAATTGATATGAAGAATTGTTTAAGCTTTGAAGTGTTTCCAAACATTTGTGAGATCATGTAGACATGCAAAATGCAAAGAAACATGCAAAATGAAATGCAACCTAGGACCTAGGACCTACTCACTAATCATATGTCGATTTGTTATCATCATTGAACTTTTAGGTAACTGGATAAATCAATACAATGCCCACTAGCTATGAAACTATAGACATATGAATATTGATTTGTATGCGTATGAATCAATACAACACCCACTGGTCAACAACCATGGATATATGAGTATTGATTTTGTTTTTCGAAATGTCGGATTAGATATAAGCACCAAGGCACAAACGCCAGGATGACCTGAATATCATGTCCATTTTGATATTGCAATTTGTATAAGCATCAAAACATAAACATCATGATGACCTGAATACGACTTGCATGAAAACACCTCAAATAATCAAGAGATCATTCTAAATCCAATGTGAATTACCCGTAGCGACCCTTTATCGTTCACATCCTTAGGTAAGATCACGTTTCACAATAGGAGAAAGAACTCACTCAAAAAGATAATAGTTAGATCAAACTTCCTTAAATTTTCCAGGTATCAATGGTTGAGGTACACATGGCCATCCAATTTGAGATAAAGGCTCTTACAGTCGGACACCATTTCAATCCAGAATTTCCAAAGTTGTTAGATTTTCACATACAAGCAGAAGACAAAGAAAAGATTATGCCCCCAGTCATCACACTCTAAATCCTATAAAGGACATCATCAAAGAGCTCGAAGGACACAATATGCAAAAATTTCAATGTGAATCAGTAAGCATACAAGGAGATAAAAGCATGAAAAAGCATAGATTGTTTTCAGTTTGATGTTTGATTGCGATGTTGTAGATGCAAAATCCTTTCTGGAGACAAGACTGACTGACTGACTCAAATGAGGCTTCAAAGGACTCTGACTGGATATGATACATCTAAGATACATTGGAGGCCATAGAATATGACATTGATTTCCCCCAAGTGTGAACATTGATAGGATACAGACGCTTGAGCTAATTGGTGTACAAACTGACTTATTGAAAATTGGAATGCAGAAACAAACCGGGAGATATGTACAAACTAAAGCAAGACTGAAAGCTGGGAAAGACCAAGATTGCACTGATAGATGGAGCATTTTGAAACAAGTGGCACTCGTTTACCAGGTTTTCACCATCTTTGCAGAGATTCTATTTTTGCTACCAAGGTGCCTGTTTCCATGTTTTCACCAAGGCACTTTTTCTTTTTCTCATTTTTTTGTACTTTTGATTTTTTCAATTTTTTTGTACTTTTGATATTTTTTACTTTTTTTGTGAATCATCAAAGCACCATTCCTAGGCTTTCACCAAGATGTTCATTTTTTTCAGGACTTTTTCTAATTTTTAATATTTTTTCAGGACATTTTACCATAGACTGAATGCTTTGGGCATAGAATTTCTTTAGATGGAGAATGTTGATTGGTTCTCAGAGTTGTTCTCCTTCAGTCGTTGAGAGTTGATAGGCACCAGAGCCAAAACTAGCAGTGATTAAAAAGGGACCTAGCCAGTTGGGTTCAAACTTCCCCTTGCATTCTCGATGTGATTAATTTTTAGGATTTTCTCTCAAGACTAGATCACCAACCTAAAATTCTTTATGTCTGACTTTCTTGTTGTAACCTCTAGACATTCTCTTCAGATATACTCTGAGATGATCATACGTTGCTTGTCTGCACTCATCTAGTAGTTCAAGTTCTTGCAACCTAGACACTCTGTAGTCATCATCAGTTACCAGACCATGCATTCTGATTCTTAGTGATTGGATTTCAACCTCAATAGGTAGTACTGCTTCAGACCCATAAACTAAAGTGAAAGGTGTAGCCCCAGTAGGTGTTCGGATACTTGAACTGTAGGCCCAGAGAGCTAGATTGATCATGAGATGCCAGTCTCTTCCTATTTTATTAATTGTACGATGCAAGATTTTCAATAGATTCTTATTAAAAGCCTCTACTTGTCCATTCCCTTGAGGATAGTAAATAGATTCAACCAATGTTGTGTAATCTTGAATTTAGCACATAGATCATCTAGGTCTTTGTTCTTGAATTGTCCATCGTTATCTGTGATTATGGAATGAGATATCCCATATCTGCATATGATATAATTCAATATGAACATAGATATTTGCTTTCCAGTTGCTTGTGTAAAAGGGACTGCTTCTACCCATTTTGTAAAATAATCTGTAGCTATGATTATATGGGTATGTCCATTAGAAGAATGAGGATGTATAGCTCCTATAAGATCAAAGGCCCATTGGTGAAAAGGCCATTGTGTAGTAAAGGGAATTAGATCTCTCCTTGGAGCATGAATTAAGTTTCCATGCACTTGACACTTTTGACAATTCTTAGCAAATTTGATAGCCTCTTTCTCCATCTCAGGCCAATAGTACCCATCCCTAATAAGTTTTTGAGCTAGTGTTAAACCATTCGAGTGTGACCCACAAATACCATCATGGACTTCCTCTAACGCACGTTGAGACTCTTCCCATTCTAAACATCTAAGTAGCATACCATCTAGACCTCGTTTGTATAGATCGTGACCAATGATGACATATTGGGAGGCATTATGAATAAGGTATCTCTTTTCATTGTGGTTGAAGGTATCGGGAATGATTTGGTCTTGGAGATAGGAAAATAGGTTTTTGTATTTGGATGAATCATGACCAACAACAGTGCAAATCATGTGGGTTTCAGGGGAATCATATGCAGGATAAGATAGTGCTTCCACCAGGAACTCGTAGCGTAGCTCATGTTCAGACTACTGTAATAAAGTAGATAGTGTTGCCATTGCATCAATAACCTTGTTCTCCATTCTAGGAATTTGCTCAAATGTGATAGATATGAAATATTTCTTAAGATCATCTACCATTCTCTTGTAAGGAATGAGCTTTTCATCTTTAGTTTGGTACACATCATTGATTTGATGAATAACAAGTTGAGAGTCTCCATGAATGTGTAGCTCTGTCACTCTCCACTCAATTTCTAGTTTCATGCCATTCAAAAGGGCTTCATATTCTGCAATATTGTTTGTGCAAGAAAAATTTAATCTGAATGCTTTTGGGATTGAGTATCCTTGAGGATTTATGAACAATATGCCTACTCCTGATCCATTATGTGTATAGGAGCCATCAAAGAATAACTGCCATTCTCTAGAAGAAAGAGTCATGATAGAGGAATCTAGAAATTCCATTTGCATTGGTGTATTATCAATCATAGGTGCATCTGCTAATTGATTGGCAATAACCTATCCTTTGATAGCCTTTCTTTCCACATATTTAATGTCAAATTCACTCAAGAGCATAACCCATTTAGCTATTCTACCTGTGAGGGCAGCTTTGCTTAGTAGGTACTTGAGTAGATCAATTTTAGCTATCAATTGTGTGGTATGAGCTAACATGTAGTGTCTCAGTTTCTATGATGCAAAGATCACAGCTAGACAAGCTTTTTCAATCATTGAATAGTTCTTCTCATATGCAACCAATGTTCTACTGATATAGTTTATAGCTCTTTCCTTTTTGTTCTCATCATGTTGTGCTAGCAATTCCCCAGTGATGTATCTGTAGTAGAGACATATAAGATCAAATGCTTCCCATGAATAGGAGGCATCAAGATAGGTGGATTTGATAGATACTTCTTGATATGGTTAAAGTTGTTCTCACATTCTTCATTCCATGCAAAGATCACACCTTTATGTAATGTTTTTGTAAAAGGTTGTGATATATCTGCTAGCTGTGATATGAATCTTCTGATAGATTGAACTCTTCCTTGCAATGTACTCATTTGACTAATATTCTTTATAGGTTGCATTTCTATTATAGCCTTGACTTTAGCTAGATCAACTTCAATGCCCTTCTTTGAAACTATGTATCCTAAGAGCTTTCCAGAAGTGACACCAAAAGCACACTTCTTAGGATTTAGTCAGAGACTAAACTTTTCCATTCTATCTAGGATCATGCTCAAGTCCTTTAGATGTTCAGTTCTAATCATAGATTTTGCTAAAGTATCATCAACATAATCTTCCATAGTTCGATGCATCATGTCATGAAAAATAGATGTCATTGCTCTTTGATATGTAGCACCATCATTTTTAAGCCCAAATGGCATGACATTCCAACAGAAGGTACCCATGCACATGTGAAAGCAGTTTTCTCTTGATCCTCTGGAGCAATTTTTATTTGGTTATATCCAGAGAAACCATCCATTATGGAATACATCTCAAAACCCGCAGTCATGTCCACTATCATATCAATGTTAGGTAGTGGAAAATCATCCTTAGGGCACGCTCTATTCACATCTCTAAAGTCTGTGCACACTCTGATTGAACCATCTGGTTTAGAAATAGGTACAATATTGGAGATCCACTCTACATAGTCAATAACTCAGATGAATCCATCTTTTAGGAGCTTCTCTAATTCAGCTTTTACCAAGAGTGCAACGTGAGGATGCATCTTTCTCAACTTTTGTTTGACAGGTTTGACATTTGGAGCTATGGATAAATGATGCATTATAAGATTAGGATCCAAGCCTGGCATATCTGAATATTTCCATGCAAAGTTGATCTTCTTCTATGTGAGGAATGTTGTAAATTTTTGCTTCTCTTCTTCTGATAAAGAATGTGCTACATGAATCAACTGTGGTTCTTATATTGTTCCCAAATTGATAGATTGAGTGGGCTCAATTAGAACTAGAGATTTGTCCTGTAAATGACTCAGAAGGACATCAAATATCTCATCCTTAGGCAGCTTAGAGAGGTTTTCACCTTCAGATATGTCTTTTATTTTTACTTTTGTAGGTTCTGAGACTGCCACCAAGTGGTTTTCACCCTCAGAACTCTTTTTCTTTTTCTTTTTATTCTTATTTTTCTGACTAAGATATTTGATGTCCGACTCTGTCATGCTAACAGTCAGTTCACTGATGGAAGTACTCATAGGCTCAACTGCATTGAGGTAGCAAGAAATGGCATAGTCATTGGGAAAGGTGTAAAACCATGGCTTAGATTTGTGGAGGTTTGATCAATACGTTCTGGATATTGGATAGTCAAAGTGGGGAAAGATTGGGAGATAGTGTTTACGGATATGGATCTATCATCATTGGTCCTAACCCGAAACTCAAGTTCAAAGGTGATATTACAACTTAAGACATTCAATTCATGAATAGGCTCAATGTCATTGTGGGATTCCAATTCAGCCATAGGCGGATCAAACTCGATAGGTTCATCATTTCGCTCTAGACTTACATTGGGATTAGGTGCATATTAGTGAATAACATCAACATGTTTTTTTTGTAATAAGCTCATCTTCATCTAGTTCTGGAATGGCTCCCCATTCATAGTCATTTGATTCATCTTCTGATTCAAAATCTCTAGGAAATCTTAGAACATGAGTAAAGTTAGGGTGAATACCCCAAGAAGGGTTACCCTCAGATTCTAATTTGAATTCATACTCATGGGAATCTGTCTCAGAATCACTACCACCTTCTTCTTGATCCTCTTGATTAGTTTCAAGATTATTTGGTTCTTGTGTGGCAACTATCTTTGGATTGATAGTAGGTTCTTGTGTTTCTGCTACATTAATTATTTTGATAGGATCATATTTATCATCAAGAAGGTCTTTGATCTCCTTAGGCAATTTTTCATAGGGGATGAGTTCTAAGCTATCTGAATCACTATCTGATGGTTATGTTTCTTCTTTCTTAAGAAGAGGTTCACCTAGTGCGATCTGCTCTATGACATGAGAACAATGACCTTTGAGGTGATAGGGTTTCTTCTTAAAACCTAGGCCAACAATATTCTTATTTTCCCTACCCGTATGTGAAATAGGTGCCACAAGACCTTTTACTCTTACTCCTAGAGGTCCTTGACTTGGATATCCATCTTAGCTATTAATTTGTTTCCTGGACCGTATGACTTAGAAGGGATCTGTGGTGCTGTAGAGTCGCTAGTTTGAACATTGTGGGATTCAAGTTCATCTTTGTATAGCCATGATAGAATAGCTTCATCCTCTTCAAACTCTTGCTTGGATACTTGTTCCGCCACAAAATTCTTTTTATATGCTTCAAGAGGTTCTTTAGGTTTTGGCTTGGATTGTTTCAAAGATTGTCCATAAGACTTAGGTGAGATAGGGAGAGATGTCAAAGATAAGACTGGCTCCATAGTATATTCTCCCATACTATTTTCTTTGATATTAACCTCTTTTGCAAGATCTTCCATTTTAGATGTGGATGCCTCTTTAGTTGGTTCAATGAAAGATTCTCTGTTATTAGGCACAAGCTTATCTGCACTTTCCTTCAATGTATTGCAATTTATATTCATATCTGCGGGGATAGTAACCTCTACTCCTTCATAAGGAAACTTTAAACATTGATGGTATGTAGAAGGAATAGCTTGCATTTCATGTATCCATGGTCTCCCTAGGAGGATGTTGTAGGCCAAAGGTAGATCAAGCACTTGACAGATGGTATCTTTGATAACTAGACCTGCTCTGATAGGTAAGACAATGGTGCCTTTAGAAGATCTTTCTTATTCATCATAGGCTTTGATAGTTATTTTATTTCTAGGATCAATAGCCAATTCTGAAAATCCCAATTGTGTGATCAAGTTGTAAGAACAAATGTTTAGGCCAGTGCCTCCATCTATCAACACACGTTTGACTCTACGGTTCTAGATCAAGACTTCTATATGCAAAGGCTGATTATGTGGGTGACTCAAGGAGTTGTCATCTTCCTCTGAAAAGGAGATATATTGTAGAGATGTAAGATGTCCAACCATAGTCTGGAACCTGCCTAAATCAAGGTCATCAGGAACATTGGAAGCGAGAAAAGCTTTGTCTAGTATGGCTTTGTGAGCTGGAGATATTTGAAGCAACTCAAACATGGAGATTTTGGCATTAGTGTGCTTGAGTTGTTGAACAATGCTATAAGATGTAGGCCTTGTATCCTTTGGATTGGAAGATTTGGAAGCATCCTTCTATTTGGAAGCAGATGAAAGATTGAAGGGTATCTTAGGGACATTAGATGAATTTGGGATTTGTCCTTTCAGATGTGCCTGAGCTTGTGATCGAGTAACTACATTAGCTAAGGAATGATCTCTTTCTTGTCATACAATTGTGATGACATTGCAACTTTCAGAGAGACATGGTTCAACCATATTGATGACAACATTATTTCCAGGGTAGGCATAATTGACTTTTGCCCCCATATTAGGCTGAGAAGTTGAAACTCCTTGACCATGTTGTGGAAATGGTTTTTTAAATGCCATATGATCATTATTGCTCTTAGGATTTTCAATTGTGATGTCTCCATTATCGATCAGATCTTGAATGGTGTGTTTCAACCGTCAACAATTATTAGTTTTGTGACCTTTACCTCGATGGAAATCACAGAATTCATTTTCTTTCCACCAATGTGGCTTAGGGTCTAGATCAGATTATCGGATTGCTGGTAGAGAGATGATGTTATCAACCAGTAGAGTTCTCATAGCTGATTCTAAAGATTCTCCAAGAGGAGTGAACTTTCACTTTTTATCCCAAGATTTGTATTCTGGCTTCTTTTGGAATGGTTCGGATGACTTTTGTTCTGAAGCTTTAATGGCTTGGGAACCAAGAGTTAGGTTGTAGGCTGGTGCCTTTGATGGGGCATGAATCGTGTCAACAATGCCATCTATGATGATGTCTTTGTTCTTGTTCCAATTTTTGTTCTTATCTTTGGAACTAGATCCAGATTCGTACTTGTCTTTTTGAAGTGTGATTTCTCCTTTTTTTCACAAGCACTTTTTCAATTTTGATAGCATTGTCCACCATCTTATCAAAAGATGTATGATCTTGCATTTTTAGAGGATAATTGATTTCTGGAACAAGGTTATTAATGAAGATTTCTAGTTTTTCTATTTCTGGAATAGGTCTGGCATATAGAGAGAACTTCTTCCTCCATCTCTTAAGAAATGTTAAGAATGGTTCCCATGGATATTGCTTGAGATTACAGATATCAATCATGGTGATTGGATGTTGAATGTTGTAGGAGTATTGTTCATAGAAAAATTTGATCAACTCCTCAAAATTTTTGATAGTAGAAGGCAATCTAGAGAGCCAATGAATGGCCGCTCCACCTAGAGATCGAGGGAAGAGGCACATCAGATAGGTCGGTTCATGCATGAACTCCATAGATTGTGTACATAATTCTCTGACATGATCTTGAGGATCTGAGTGTCCATCATACTTATCATACTTAGGCATCTCCACTCTTTTTGGGAATGGTGGCATGTACAAGTCTTTGTCGAATGGAAAAGGACATAGGGCCTCCATGGAGAACTCCTTAGGTTCCTTTTCTTTTTCAAGGTTGTTAAGTTTGACTTGCATGGCATGCATTTGTTTCGTCATAACTGTGAGTGGAGTTTCTTCCTCATGCGTAATGATATCTTAAACATTAAAGTTGGGAGGAAGTTTAGCTCCTTGATGAGCTAATTGTAAAAAGTATGCCTCTCTATCTTCTTTCAAGAAATGCTTCATCATTCGTTTGAAGTTATCATCATTTTGATATTGAGCAATTTCTTCAGGTGTGGGTTCCTGATCTGCACCATGTTGAGATTGAGCTCTTTGAGAGCCAAAGTTTGTCCCTTCTTGAGACATGGTAGGAGTTCATGGACTCCCTGGAATAGATTGATGTGGGGTTTGTTGGGTACCTCCGTGAGTTGATGAAGGAGGAATGTAACTAGTTTTTAATCGAAGGTTGCCAGCACCGTCATCTTCATAAAGTCCAGAATCATGGAGTTGCTCAAAATTTGGACCTATGTGAGTCAAAGGTAAAGTATGAGATATTTCCCTAGATTTCTAGTGAGAGGAAGCTCTAGTTTCCACCATTAACCTTGGGTGAAGCAAAAGAATAAGATGAAGACAACTGAAGAATGAATTGAATCAAGATGATCAGATGACACAACATTGTCAAGGTTTGATTAATTGAAGTACAGATATGACTTAGATGAGGGATAATGTGCCCTGGATGTATGGGTAGGCGCCCAAAAGATAGCAGACAAGATATCACAACACTTAGTCATTTTTTAAGATTGATTGAAGATTGATAGTTATGACAAGGTTTTGACACAAGATGATAAAGACTCAAATTGATTAAATAGAAGGCTAGATCAGATTCAAAAGCCCACTTTGGGATAATGATAAGATTCTCAATAGCTACTACTATATTCCTGACACAGTGATTTGTTCAACAGATTTTGGAAATAGGCTGAAAAAGCTAAGTATCTGGCAATTCTGACAATTTTCTGACAACTTTTCAAAAGTTTCCCAAATGACACTCTGCAGACTCGTACGATAGTGGGTATGCTATGAAATGACAGTTGAAAAGCTCGTACGACAGTTGCTAGTAGGATTTGACTTTTTGAATTTGACTAGCAGGAAGACTCATACGACACTGGGTTCTTTACCATTCGACAGTTGGGCAATAATGAAATGACATTTGATAGAAACTCGTATGACTTTCTGACCTCCTGAGATGACTTTTGACTCCAGAAAGGAATTTCACTTCAGATTTTGCAAATTTTGAGTTTTCAGATTCGGATTGTTTGCAAATTTTAATGTCCAAATTTGAGGATTGTAATAGATTTGTTCATTTTTAGTAACCAGATAGATAATCAAGCACGCAAAATAGCAAGCAAGTGATTTCAAGCACGTCTGAAAATAATGAACAAGGGAAAAAGTAACCTTGCACATGAACAATCAAGTGACTTATTTGTGCTAATCCTTAGAAGTGCTAATTGTGTATGTTCCAAAAAGTTTTGCATTAACGCATATATTCCTAGAAAATGAAAATTTGGCCTCACTAGGGTTCTTAGTAATGGTTTGACTCTGTAACTTTTATGATCCAAGAGGGCGAACTCCAATCCAGGCACACCGGGGTTTTGACATAGTCTGAGAACTTAATCTTCAGGATTTGCTAAGGAGATCTGATAGCCCAACAAGAGATCACACCTGTGGAGATTTCTTCCAACAGGACATTTATATAGCGGTTGTCACTACCACGATGAAAATGGCTATTACCACTTGAGGTTCTGTCAATTTGGTTGACCCAATTAAGGGAATGTCCACTACGATTAACCCTCTCTAAAGGTGACTCACAAAATATACCACATGGAGACTGGTTCTAGATTCAAGGATTTGGGTTTTTGGTACTATCCAAAAAGGAAGTAGAGCATAATCCCCTAGCCTTTTCACTTTTAACCCAAACAAAGCAGATAGATTAATTTGACACGCTAAGACCAAGATTATCTCACAAAGATCTATGATGTCAACCCCTTATGATCTATCAACCTCTCAGGAGAGAGAATGCCTCGATCAAAAGTTGAAGACACACGGATCTAGTGGAACATGAGACTCCCTCAATATCCTCCCCACCTACAAGGGATCCTTCATTGAGATGAGTTTCACTGGAAACCCACTCTCTCAAGATCCACAAATAGTTTTCATGGGGCCTAATTACTATGTGTAACAAAGATGCTGAAAGCAAACTATGTTTGTTTTTATAGCCCAAATGAAGTTTGTGATAGGAAAGCAATAAAAGTCACTCAAGCTAGACACATGAGATGTTTGTTTTAGATCTAAAATCGAAGTCTTATCAGCTGAGAAGATTACCTGAATTCCTCGCAACGTGCTTAGTAGATTTTTACCTATTTTTTTAGCAATTCTTGTGCTTTTTCCAATCACAACCAGTGGGAGTCAATAAAAAATAGAGAATTTCAATTGTTAAGATTAGGTGTTAGTCAAAATTTGAAAACCAAATCTGACAAACTACCCTGAAAAATGAAACGACAATAAAAACCTGGTGCCAAAACTTGTACGACACCGGGTCTGCTTCCAGACGACAGTCCAGAAACTCGTACGACACTAGGTGTATGATGATATGATAGTTTAACTTCCAAATGATAATGTGTACAATCTGGCATGATTCTCGATCTAATAGACTGTCGTACGACAGTGGGTATAGTTTGAGATGACTTTTGTCAGAAACTCATACGAAAATTGTATGGATAGAATTTAAAAATCATAGTTTTGGCTCAGAAATTGAGAAGAAAAGACAAAAATTGATAGAATTGAATTAGAAACCCATTTCAGGGCCCCACAGTGGGCGCCAGAAGTGTGTGTGTGAATTTTGTACCTATTCTGTAGACACAACACTTCAGTAAAACATTAGAGGTTAGTTGAAATCAAAATCATGCAATAATGGAAAACTAAACTAACCAGGTGATTTATTGCCTTCTAATAGGTGCGAGTATGATGTTCTCAGATTGTAATCAAGATCAGTGACCTTGAAGACACCTAAACGAAGGATTCGAATGCAAAACTGATATGAAATATGAATGCAATTAACCTATTTTTTTAAATTTTCTATGCAATGATATGATGAAAATTGATATGAATCTAGAATCTAAGATGAAATTGATATGCAATGAATTGATCTAAGATGAATTCTAAATGATATGCAATACTCAAAAACAAGAATGATCTCACAATAGCTTGGATTCGCAAAGATGATTCTTCAGTCTCCAATTCGACAGCGTGAGGATGCAAAAATATGAGATGATTTGAGATGAGCTGAAGCCTTAATTTATAGAAATCCAGGGCTTTGAGGATGCATGGAATAAAGTCATAAATCACTCAAATAACTCAGGTTGATTTTTGAGTTATTTTTAAATAAAGGATAATTAACTCACAAAAAAACATGCAAAAGCAGAGTTTAACTCAAAATAGAGTTTAGATTTAATTGATAATTGATAGTTATCTGCTTTTATGATTGTGAATGTTTTATTTATGAATTAATTTAATAATAAAGTGATTTATTTCCAACTTAACTGATTTTGAAAAATAAAACAATTGATTTATGGGTTAATCAATTATTTTTCAAACTTTTATTCAAAAACAATATTATTAAAAATTGACAACTTGCTTTAATTAATTAAATAAGAATTTAATCAATTATTCATAGGATTTTGGATTTATTGTCAAAATTAAATAATAATAATTTAGGAATAAATATAATTAACTTCAATTAAATAATTAAGTGGCAGAATTAAATCTAATTAATTAAATATTGAGAATATTCAATTAATCAAACTTTAGGATAAATAGGATTTATCGCCAAATAATCATTAAATTAAAGATAATCATGATAATTAGAAATATTACTAGGAATATTCCCCAATGCAGAATTTAGGATAATAAATTAGGATTTGATGATGTGCAGATGTGCCTTAGGTTAGGACTTTGATGTCGATTTCATTCGATTTGATGATGTAGGAGGTTAATGAACGTATAGCCCATTTTTGGGGTATTACAGTGAGTACATTTCCCCTTTTTTATTTCATAAAACTTAGTTTGATTAGATTCCTTTTTGTCCATCATTGCATGTGTATTTTCCCTTACATTGCATTTAATCAAACAATTAATTAAAACATAAATGGAAAAGAAAGAGAAAGAACAAGAGACCTTTAAATTTAAATCCTTAAAAGGACTTGGATTTTTGCATTAGTACCCCTACATCCATTTGGTTTTTGCTAATCTGATTTGGGTCCTCCTAAGGGTTACAATCAATGGACTCCTCACCTTTTTCTCTTTCTTCCCCAATGTACATATAACTTGGTGGTCTAATCACATTGGATCATTATTTCATCATACATTTTGGTGAACTCATCTTGTTACATTTTTATTTATCCTTTTGATTGGGTAGTTAGATTTCCTTTACATCATTATGTGTTTAGGATCACCTTCATCATACATTTTGGTGAACATGCCTCTTTCATGCTTCATATATTTTGATGTGGTAGTTAAATATTTATTGCATGCATTATTACGTTTCTCTTTGCGCATTGATCATTATATCTAGGATCTACTTTGTATGCATTGCATCTTTTCTATGTTAATAGTTCATTTCCTTTCTTTCAATACCTTTGTGCATGAGCCTTATCACTTCGAGTCCCACCCATAGCATTTCAATTAGAATATGTCATAGACTCATGGGTTCTTTTGACCCTAAACCCCCCTTCTTTCCTAGGAATCTTGATGAAACCAATACGCTCCTTCACAATCCTAATCCTCCCATAGAGAACAAATCTTCTCATTCTTCTCATGAGGAAGATGAATCTTTAAGATTTCCTTCTACCAAAATTGACAAACTCACTCAAGATTTAGAAAAGCTACAACATTGGCTAGCTCAAGAGAATCATAGTCCCGAGACTATTTTTTCTTTAGAAGCCTTCATGAAGCTTATTCATAATGATGAACATGGTCTTCATCTCTTGCATACTATTTCTCACCTTCTTAAATCTAATGTCAAACCTATTTTTGAATGTTCTCAAGAATTAGACTATGTCCCATTTGTTGGCATTGTGATGGATTTTCGGGTTGAGATGCAGAGTATTGATGTGTATGAGTTTTTCATTGATGGAAACTCTACAACTAGTGAATAGGTTGTTGATACTGATTGACCAGATGAATAGGTAAGGTAGATAAGCTAAGTATTTTGACTGGTGAACATGAAGACAATAACAAAGATTATTTTGTGTGGCAATCAAGATTGACAACACTTGGAGTGGTATGGTAAGTGTGAACCAGTTGTGTTATCAATTAGTTCATGTTGATCAGATTATCATGGCAGTTGATTTCTAGGCTGACATGTCAATATGTTTTTGGTAAAACATTTTGGGCCAACATGTTAGGTATGGCTAGTGTGGATTTCCATAAATTAGATCAATATGGTGGACCAAATTGTAAAACATATTTTAAATACTAGCTGACTTAAGAACAACAATATAAAGGCAGACTAAATAACATGATTTAGGGTTGTGGTCATGAATTCTATGTTGCGATCAGAGATAGAGGTAGTTCAGTGTGCTAGAGATCAAGGATTACATTGGATCTGACAGACAAGGAGTGTTGTCCATAGATTAGATGTTTGAGTTCATTGCTTAAGGCTAACTCTAATAGGTTAGCAAGTTAAATCCTTTAACAAGGTGGACTTTAAAAAGTCTTTTGTGCAAATCCTTTAACAAGGTGACTTCTTAATTATATTTCTAAATCCTTGCAAGGTAGATCCTAACAGGTCTTTAAGTACTTCTAACAAGGTACTAGTCACTTCTAACTAGGTGAACCCCTAACAGGGTATTGTAAGGTCCTAACATGGAAACTCTTTTGTTGTAGTGAAGAAATTTGTGAGCTTCATCTCACACATGGTTTTTTCCCTCTTACAAGGGTTTCCACGAGAAAAATTGTGGTGTTATGTGTTATGCTTTTGTGAATGTTTGAATTAGTTTACTTCTATTGCATATTTAAACTTGCATGTTTCATGATATGGAAGTTGTTTAAAGGCATAATCATATTAGTGGTTAAATTGGTTTAGTTCTTGTTTACATTGATTCACCAACCCCCTTCTCAATGCCTCCTATATCTAACACCATCCACTACACATGTTGAAACCTCTTTTCCTATCTCTACTTCTGTTCCTAGTATCTCCCCTTATGCTCCACCACTTGTTACAACTTCAATTCAAACTTATAACCCTACACGTGTGAGTCTACCTAATCCCATTCTTCCTTCACTTCCTACAAGTGTTCCAAGTGTTTCATTTCCTTTCTCTATGCCTTATTTTCATAATGTGCCCTTTTCATATTCAAACCTTATTTCCAACAATTCTCCTAATTTTCTTCATGCTCCTTCAAATATTCCCTTTTCTTCAAACAACAACTTTCCTAATATTTCCAACATTTCTCCTCGTATTTATTCAATTTATTCTACCATTAATAGCTTAGCTCAAACTGTTTCTTCCTTGAAACAATAAATTGCTTCTTTGACTCAATCCAAATTCAATATTCCTACATGTGACATTGCTAATCCTTTCTCCTTAGATATTATCTAATTTGTTATCCCAAAAAATGTTGAGATTCCTCGTCTTGAGACTTATAGTGGTAAAGGTGATCATGTGACTCATGTTAAAACTTTTCAAACCCTATTTAGTGATTTTTCTCACGACAATAGGTTCATGATTAAGTTGTTCACTAGGACCTTTTGAGACAAACCTTTGCAATGGTATTCCATTGACTCTTTCCAAAAACTTGCTAATTCTTTTATCTAACAATTTCAAAATAATATTGGTCCTCAAATTTCTTTGAATATGTTAATGCATTGTAAACAAGGTGTTAAAGAAAAATTTAGCGACTTCATGGGTAGATTTAACCATTTGCATGCTTAGATTTCTTATCCTTTGTCTGATATTGATAAACAACGTATATTTGTTTCTAATTTACAAAAGGATATTTGAGATAAGATTCTTCTTACTGAGTTTTCTTCCTTTTCACAATTGTGTGTAATGATTCATCATTATCAACTACGAGTGAGTCAATTTGAGAGAACCACTCCAATGGCTCTTGTTCCCATTGATAAGAGTGATGTTGTGTCCAATTCCAACAAGTTTCATAAGCCTAACAATAACATAAAGATCAACAAATCATCTAATGCAATAGATGAACAAGTGGCAATAGCAACTAAAGGTGTGGCTCCTTTGTCCTCGATTTTTAGACCTTCTCATACTTTTACTCCACTTTCTAAATCTTTGCATAATGTGATGATGAACTTAATTAATGCATACATTATTAATCTTCCTCTTATTAAACCAATTGATCCAAAAAAACCTCTTCATTGATCCTTTGATCATAAAGCTTTTTGTCAATACCATCGTCAAAACGGTCATGATACTGAAATGCTTTTCTTTGAAGAACATAATACAAGACCTCATTGATTCCAATGCTATATCTATTTATGTTGATATTAACCATGGAAATAAATACGTTGCACCTCCTAATTGGGATTTACAAATATACACCAATCCTTTTCCATCTCATTCAACCAACACTATTGTGCAACATCCTACAAACATTATTTATGATGATAAAGTTGATGAAGCCAACCATGTTGTTAATCAAGTTGAGCATGTCCAACCCAAACTTAAACCTCAACCTTAGTCTTGCATTAAATTTGATCCTATTGAAATAATTATGACACATGATGGTCCTTTGTACATTGTTGCTAGGGTTGATAATATTCCTTCCTATGGTACCCGTGTTGATCCTACTTGCATGGTCAATGTGATAACCAAAGAACATCTTTTTAGGAGAGAATTGCATAAGGATTCCTATGATAAACCTAATGTTTTTATTCAAACTTGTAATGGTTTTCTCTATCCTTCTCATGGTTCCATTTATTTTCCTATGGAAGTTGGTTGTAAAACTTTGGATAATACTTTCATTGTCACTCCAATCTCTAATCAATTTTAAGTCAAACTTGGTTTTCCTTGGCTTACGTCCATGAAATTGATGGCTTCTCCTATTCGTAAATGCTTTAAATTTCCGCATAATGGAGAGAACATGATTGTTAACCATAGTCTTGTATGCACCCTAAAATGGTCGCCTAGACTATGGGCCCCCATTCTTCAATTTATCAAATGATAGAATCAATTTATCAATTTCCTGAATCAATGCCTTGCAATATTTTCAATTCAAATCAATTTCCTTGATCAAATCATAATTAATTCAATTATTTCAATATTTCCTAAGGTTTGATCATTTATCCTAAGTCTCATTTAATTAAAAGAACATCCTCCCTTTTAATTAAATAAAAATTTATTTTTAAATAAATAAAAAAATATTTTAATTAAATAATAGAAATCACTTTGCTAAAAATAATAAAATAAAAATAAAAATAAAAGTGCATTTTCTAATGAGATAGAATCTTTTGACTTTTTGAAAAGGGTTTTTGCCTCTTTATTTCAACCACTCATTATTTTGCCTCATCATCATGCCTATTGATTTTGCCTCTTGAGAATCTTGAGCACATGGATCAACCAAAATTTAATCTCCACCATTGTTCATTTATTTTTGCCTCTTAATCTTGACTTCCATTCATTTCTAAATCTTTTATAAGGAATCCTCTCCTTCTCATTTAGAGATCAAGATTTTATGCTATTGTTATGTTGCAGGTTTGGAGAGCGATTTTGGAGGAGAATTTGAGCACTTGAGCTTGAACATTGAAACTTCTATTTTCTTGTCTTCTTCTCTCATGCCTCCATGGCATGCACTTGCATGTTAGATTAGATTCATATTTCATTTCATAGAATAATCTTGCATGCATATTTCCTTTCATAGATTAGTTTGCTTTCATGCATTGTTATCATATGGAATAGCTTCTATTTTCATTTGCATGCATATTTGATGATCATGGAGACTAGCACTCTTGCTTTTCCTCTTTTAATCTCTTGTTTTATGGTGTACTTGCATGGGCATAAACTGGGTCTAAATTGAGGGCCTCCATTATAAACCCTTGCACTCCATGAATAGAGAGCTACGAGTCGTTATTTGAGACCTCATTCTTGTGCAATCTTGGATATAATGACTCATAGAAGTGTGTCAACATTTTAGCACACATTTGATACAATCAGATTAAGATAGCTCTTGAAGATCAAGAAAAGATTGCATTCACTTGTGCATGGGGTACCTATTGTTGGAACGTTGTGCCTTTTGGATTAAAAAGTGCAAGAGCCACCTATCAACGAGCTATGACAACCATTTTTCATGACATGATGCATAAAAACATGGAATATTATGTAGATGACACCTTGGCTAAGTCTAAGAAAAGAGACACACACTTAGATGATTTAGAAGTCATTCTAGATCGCATGGAACAATTTCAACTAAGGTTAAATCCTAAAAAGTGTGCATTTGGTGTCACCTCTTGAAAACTACTAGGATTCATCATTTTAGCAAAAGGAATAGAGGTAGACCCTGAAAAATTTCAAGCAATCATAGATATGCCACCTCCTAGAAACATTAGTCAAATGAGGAGTCTTTAAGAATGTCTTCAATCCATAAGGAGACTCATTTCATAGTTGGTAGATAGAGCTCAACCTTTCAACAATAACTTACATAAAGGAGTCAAATGTGTTTGGAATGAGGATTGTCAAAAGAGCATAGATCAAATCAAGAAATACTTGGCAAATCCTCCCATTTTAATGCCTCCTATCCCAGGAAAACCACTTACTCTATACATTTCAGTGAAAAAATCTTCCTTGGGGGCATTACTAGCTCAACTTGATGAACATAGAAAAGAAAGAGCAATATACTACATTAGCCGCACTCTTGTTTCATATGAGATTAACTACACCAACATTGAGAAAGCTTGCCTTGCAGTTGTGTTTGCTTCTCAAAAGTTGTGACATTACATGGTTGCGCACACTATACACCTCATAACAAAAATAGATCCGCTCAAGTATTTACTAGGTAAGGCTACCCTCACAGGTAGACTTGCTAAATGGATGATGATCCTTTCAGAGTTTGACATAGAGTACATCGAGCGTAAAGAAATCAAAGGACAAGCAATAGCAAATCAATTGGCTGATTTCCTAATACAAGATAATGTACCTATTCAAGTTGACTTCCCAGATGAGCACCTCATGTATATGATTGAAAGAACATGGAAGATTTTCTTTGATGGATCCTTTATGCAAAACGGTTCAGGAGCTGGTGTGTTGTTTGTTTCTCCTCATGGGTACTCGATTCCTAAGTCTTACAAGTTATGGTTACCATGTACAAACAACATTGTTGAGTATAAAGCTTTAACAAATGGACTAAAGATAGCCATAGAATGGAGAATCACAAAGTTACACATTTATAGGGATTCACAGATGATAATCAACCAAGTCAATGATGAATATCAAACAAAAAATGAGAAACTGGTACCTTACAAGAAAATGGTTGATTCCTTGAAATGATACTTCACATTTGTCACATATTAGGAAATCCCTATAGTAGAAAATAAAGCAACTGATGCTATGGATACACTTGCTTCACTCCTTCAGTTAGGGGAACATGAATCCAGATTAGAATTCCTAGTGGAAGATTTACATCACCCTATCTATGACTCCCAAGAAAGTCATGTCATTTGTACCCTTGTTAGTCGTGAGTCATCCCATTATGGTGCCATTTACTCATACCTTCATGATGGTATTATCCCTGAAACCTTTAACCGATCTGAATGCAGAAACCTTACCTAAAATGCCTCTCGTCATTCCCTTATCTCTGGTGATTTGTATAGGAGGGGTCTAGATGTAACACTTCTTAGATGCTTAGAAAAGGAAGAATCTAACCAAGCATTAGTTGACACCCACAAGGCATCTATGGGGGACATTCCAATGGTCTTTCCATGGCCCAAAGGTTGCTTAGGGTGGGGTACTATTGGCCTATGATGCAGATTGATGGAGTAGCTTTTGCAAAGTCATGTGAAAAGTGTCAAAAACATGGTAACCTGATACATGATCCAGGAAGGGAGCTCATTCCTTCTATATCTCATTGGGCATTTCAGCGCTGGGCCTTTGATCTTTTTGGGCAGATTCATCCCAATTAATCATGTGGACACAAGTTTATTATCACTGTTACTGATTACTTCACTAAATGGGTAGAAGTTGTCCCACTTTCTGTTGCCTCAGGCAAGACAATTTCTCTATTCATTCTGAACCATATCATCTATCGATATGGAGTGCCTTCTAAGATTATCACTGACAACAGAGGCCAGTTCAAAAATAAAGACCTTAAGCAACTCTACAAGAAATTCAAGATAAAGCAACATTGGTCTTCCATTTACTTCCCACAAGGAAATGGTCAAGCAAAGGCATCAAACAAAACCATTCTTAAAATCCTACATAGAACATTTTGTAAGAGTGGTAGAGATTGGCATTTACAGATAAATCTGGCTTTGTGGGCCTATAGAACGAGTATTCGTACTCCTACTGGGGCTACTCCTTTTGCCCTTACATATGGCGCTGAAGCAGTGTTACCTTTAGAGGTTGATATTCCTTCACTTAGAGTTTCTCTCAAAGGTCTAGTTATAGATGAAGACTACCACGCCATGAGACTTCAAGAGTTAGAACTTCTAGATGAGAAACATCAAGCATTAGTTGACCATATGAGGTTTTATCAAAAGTGCATGTCCAAAGCCTTCAACAAAAAGGTTCACCCTAGAGAATTCCAAGTGGGAGATCTTGTCCTACGTGAAAATCCTAAGAATCAACAACATAGAGATCAAAAGGGAAAATTTGAACCTAATTGGCTTGGACCTTACATCATGACAATAACTTTTGGGTTAGGTCCTTATTTACTATCTACAACACAGATAGAGCAACTCCCTAATCCTATCAATGTCTTGCACCTGAAGAAGTTCTATCCATGATGGTCGTTCTGTCTGGGGGCATCCTTTGTACATACTTATTGATCCTGAAAAAATCCAAAAAAATGATATATTGTCAACAATTCTAAAAATCGGAAAATGTCCTGAAAAAATGATCATCTTAGTGAAAAACTAGCAATAGGTGCTTCGATGTATCTCCAAAAAAATTATATATTCCAAAAAAAAAAAAAAAAAAAAAAAAAAAAAAGAAAAAAGAAAAAGAAAAAGTGCCTTGGTGAAAACTTGGAAATAGGCGCCTTGGTAGCAAAAATACAAAAAAATTATAAGAAGTCCTAAAAATAAAAATAAAATTAAAAATTGCAATAAAATCCAAGTGGTGAAAACCTGGAAACGAGCGCTACTTGAGGCCTTTGCACCCCTGTTTCTCAGTACGTGTCCTCGACACTTAGCCTTTCTCCATCATGCCTTGTCCCTATTGCCTTGGTTTGGAATTGGTCTACATCTTTGTCTAGGGGGCATAACTGTGTTAGCTTTGGTCTCTTGGATGCGTTAGTCTTTAGGACACCTCACAAATGGTATTTTTGAACACCACCCCAACTGTGTTTTTCAACACAACCCTTGACATCGAGTGTTTTTCAACACTTATCGGTTTGGTCTTACCCAATTTTATCATGTGATCTTACCTACTTGCAAGCATTTGATCCTTGTCCTCGGACCTCAGTATTAGTTAACACACTTAAATTTTTAAACACAACACTTAATGCTTGAGCTGTGTCATGATCTTTTCTTTGTGTGTTGTCTGTTATTGATTTTCATTGAGTGTCCTTATCTAATAAATCTCTCTGGTATGCATAGCTAGAGGACTTGGGGCATGGTGCATGTTTTTATTTTCTTTTTGCTTGTGGGTGTGGTCTTGAAAATATTGAGTGTCTCTTGTTGTCCCCTTGAAACAATTAGGAGATTTGAGGCATCATCCTTGACTGTTTTTGCACAACCATTCTTATGGTCATCTCGACATCTATGCCTTGATGCGAGTGTGGTTTTACTATATTAAATTGGGTAAGCTAACATCAAAGTCATCTTGACCTTTATGTCTTTGATGCTTATGTTAGAATCTTTCCACATTCCAATCCGATATAAATCACATTCATATCTTCATAGTTGCGCTTGTGACTAGTGATGATTGTGTGATTTTTCGATGTTCGTTAATAATGCCCCAATGATGAAAATAAGTTCATTAACATTCTCTAATGAATGATGAACACAAAATCCTATGTTACTGTTATACACTAAGTTTGCACCCTTGTTTCAAGCTCTCTTGGTCTTGATAACCTAGTATAACATGGGAATCATCTCCAGGTTGTGGGACCTATGCTAACTGAGATGAGACCTCCAGGTTCTAGGCTAGTTCCTCTTGGATAATCACCTTAATTTTCTTGTTGACATGAAAAGTAAAACTTTGAGGGGAAAGGGATAGAAGGAATGCTAAAAGGGAAATGACTGAAAGCAAACTACCTACTAGGTGATACACCGAAAATATGGTATGAATTGTAGTATAAAGAATGAAGTCAGTACATAAGCTCAGGTCTAGGAGATCACAACTCACTAAATAGGTTTGCATCAATATTTCATAGAAGGGTTTTCAATAGAGAGATGCTATGCAAGGAAAGAAAGAATTTCACAAGGCAAAAGCACTCCTAAGAACTTAGACACAATCTATAACCTGCAAACAAACATTCACCTCTACAATTGGGTATAAGAATGAGATAGATTGCCAGGGGTGGAAGTATACCCACAAGAGTATTCAAATCAAATCATTCATAGGCATACACATAGACTACAGAAAGAAAGAGGGATCAAGAGCCCTAAGATATCATTGAAAACATTTAAATACTTCAATTCAATAAGAGAGAATTTAGACAAGGAAGCATAGGGACAGAGAAGATGTCACAAAATACCTCTGCAATATCTAAACAATCAATGGGAGATTACAAAATGTAGAAAACTAGAGGGCAAGAAAAATGCCATAGATAACTTTCTAAGAAAGAGAACTTTCTCCTTTACAAAATGTGAACTCTGAGCTCTAAAAAGATCCCAAAACATTATATACATCTCCTTGCACGCCGAAAGGAGTCAAAAACCTAACTAGGGTTACATTGATTTGCATAAAAATAATCAAACCCTAAATGTCCTTCTGATCATCATGTATTTCTAAAAAATATGGATGATCAGATACTATCTTTGCGCATATATCTCTTTACTGAGTCCACCTGCAGACACAACCACCTTGATCCATCTACCCTCTCTGTAACTCAGCCTCACCATGAATGATCCATATCTGATCATGGTCTGATTTGTATTTTTGAAGTACAGAAAGCCACAGGTGGCACCACCTTTTATTGTTTCTTCGGTGCAAGAGCACTGACTTAGTACCCTTGAAATCAGATGCGACAACCATCAGATCTTCCCATCAACTTCCCAACTGCAACTGTCCTGAAGAATTCAATTCGAGCTACCCACCTTGTCAAAATTGACCACTAGATCAAAACCCTAGCAAAACCCTACAGAGATATATTTGAATTTAAATAATAATGGCTAGCAAGTCAAATTTTAAAATGTGACCGTTGATATCATCTTCTCTCAGTAGATGAATGGCTCAGATCGACTTTTTTAAAAAAAGGTCAAAAACCCTTTGAAAAGTCATCAGCCACATCACCAGGCGGAAGCCAATGAGAAGTGAACACTTTAGCATGACTGGCACCTCACCAAGCAAAAGAATCTTATTTTGCATCAAATGGTGGGCGCATGATCTCATGGGCTCAGAAGATTCCATGAGATCATGCGACGATCGTAGATCTTTATCAACTCTGCGAACCCTCTAACAACTGAACACATTGACAAGTGCCAACTGTTCTGCCCAGCAACCAATGAGAAAGGAGCACATCAGAATGACATGGTGCATTAGACCCATGACCAACTAAGAAATCCATCAAACGATTGTCTCTACACCGCGATGCTAAACAACAAGCATCTCATCTTTGCGGTGTAACGACGACCACAAGATTCGATTGGACTTTAACCCTTTGAGAAAAATTGACCCCACGGGCCCACTGACAAATCTCCACATCACAAACCAGCTGGCCAACAAGAAACTAACAACTTGGACACACGTAGCGGGCTACCTCTGACAACGGACCCATTGTCAGAGCCTGGGTTATAAAGTAGAATCAATGGTTGTCGTTATACTGCGATGCTAAGTCTCGCGTATCTTTTATCAATGATATAACAACAGCTACAAGATGCATCTGAGCCATAACCTTTAGGGAGAAAATGACCCCACTGACGACCTACCAAGTCAGAACCTACCGACGAATCAAAAACTACCATGTTAGACTATGTGGCACTAGACCCACTGACAGCCAGCAGCGCTAAGTGAAAAGGAAGATCGATGACCATCGCTATGCCATGATCTTAAAACACTTGCATCTTCACTCAACAGAAAAATGATGACCATCAGATCTGACCAATACTTAGCCTTTCCAAAAATCAAAACCGTGATGCCAAACATTAACTTCCCGCTAGATCGCTAAGTGTTAGGGTTTTGACCATCAGGAATAAGAGATTTGGTGACCGAAGGATTTAATTGCACACATGCAAAATGAAAGTCTTAAGTGGCTGAAAAGGTAATGAAGAAATATAACTGGCCAAAGGGTTTTAGGGCCTTTTTTTTTTTTGATTCAACGACTACTTTTATGAATTTTGACCTAGGTCTTTTGATGCCAGAGACAGAACAAAACACTGCAGAGACCAAGGGAAAGTTGCTAAAGCCATGAAATTTTCTCAGGGTGCTAACAGGGCTTGAAGCATGAGGACAGAACCAGACCAGGCCAAAATTGCATGGAGGGAAATTTTGGGCAATAGTTATAGTTGCTCTATTGCAAGTACACCTTTGCATTTTCATGTAGCCTGCATTGTTAGACTTTATGTTAATTTGCATTTTTAGGCTACATTATGAGTTTGAGAGGGTTTTCCTTCATCTTTCTTTTGGAATTTTAATCAATTGTGGTCATGTTTTGATCTTTATTTCCTTATCTTCTTTCGTGATCTCAATCAAAATTTTCTATCTTAAACAGTTGATTGATTTTGGGGCATTCTCTTTCTTAAGGCAAATTCTCTTTCTTCTCTCCATTTCTTTCCACCTCTTCCAAACTTCTATCTCCCATTCACTTTCACCCCACTTCTTTTCTTCCAATTCAACCTTAGGGCATAATCTTTCATGCTTGATGATCTACCTTGGTTATGTGATCCTTATATCTTTCATCTTACATCAAGAACCTTATCTTTAGTTCAATTTGATCAAATTTATCAATTTGTTGTTTCTCCTCTATCTCATTTCAATTTTGATCACGAGGGGGTAGTACCTATCAAACTTCAATCCTTGATTCAGCTTTATCAATCCTATCAATTGCTCCGCTTGGGGCAACCTTGATTGAGATTCTTATATTAGACATGTCAATTACCTATTTATAGGTGTGTTGACCTTGTCTTTTTCAATCAACTTATCTTTTTCATGATGTGTTCCCATTCATCGATCACATGTCTGGGTTATTTTGTGATACCAAATCAATTTCACACTTCAACTACATTCTTTGACTACATATGTTCCCATAAAAATCACACATTAGCCAAAGAGGGGCAAATGTATGCACCCTAAAATGGTCGCCTAGACTATGGGCCCCCTTTCTTCAATTTATCAAATGATGGAATCAATTTACCAATTTCTTGAATCAATACCTTGCAATATTTTTAATTCAAATCAATTTCCTTGATCAAATCATATTATTTCAATATTTCCTAACGTTTGATCATTTATCCTAAGTCTCATTTAATTAAAAGAACATCCTCCCTTTTAATTAAATAAAAATCCTTTTTTAAATAAGTAAAAAAATATTTTAATTAAATAATAGAAATCACTTTGCTAAAAATAATTTTAAAAAAAGAAAAAAAAAAGTGCACTTTCCAATGAGATAGAATCTTTTGACTTTTTGAAAAAGGTTTTTGCTTCTTTATCTCAACCACTCATTATTTTGCCTCTTAATCATGCCTATTGATTTTGCCTCTTGAGAATCTTGAGCACATGGATCAACCAAGATTTAATCTCCACCATTGCTCATTTCTTTTTGCCTCTTAATCTTGACCGTCCATTCATTTCTAAATCTTTTATAAGGAATCCTCTCCTTCTCATTTAGAGATCAAGATTTTATGCTATTGTTATGCTGGAGGTTTGGAGAGCAATTTGGAGGAGAATTTGAGCACTTGAGCTTGAACATTATAACTTCTCTTTTCTTATCTTCTTCTCTCATACCTCCATGAGAATCCATTTAGATTATTCTTGCACTTGCATGTTAGATTAGATTCATATTTCATTTCATAGAATAGTCTTGCATGCATATTTCCTTTCATAGATTAGTTTTCTTTCATGCATTGTTATCATATTGAATAGCTTCCATTTTCATTTGCATGCATATTTGATGATCATGGAGACTAGCACTCTTATTTTTCCTCTTTAAATCTCTCATTTTATAGTGTACTTGCATGGGCATAAACTAGGTCTAAATTGAGGGCCTCCATTATAAAACCTTGAACTCCATGAATATAGAGCTATGAGTCACTATTTGAGACCTCATTCTTGAGAAATCTTGGATATAATGACTCATAGAAGTGTGTCAACATTTTAGCACACAAGTCTTTATCAGCCTTCTATGCCTCGAGACTCTGTTAACCTTGATGTCTTTTGGTCTTCTATGCCTTAACCAACTAGATTTCATCTTAATTATCTTTTCCAATCCTACCAAACCTTAAATATTGAAAATAATTATGAATTAAGCAAACCTAAGGATGATCCTAGTTGTGTCATTCTTCCTACACCTCCTCTACCACTTTCTATTGCTTGCATGCATCCTCCTTTTGTTACCTCTTAGCCTAGTGTGCTTCCTTCAATTCTTCCTTCTAAAGAAGAAAAGGACCTAATGTTGATTGATCCTACCCCACCTCAAATATCTAGTAAGACCAAGTGTAACCCTCATTCTAATGATCTTCATTGCAAGTGTCGTGCTAGAGCCTATGCTTGTACTTCTCAAAAAAATTCCTCACCTCATACACCTTCGCTTCCATTTGACCATCCCATGCTTGAGCCTATGGAGGAAGTGAATTTGAACAATATTATAAAAAAAACATGATAATGCTATTCATATCTTAGATTCTTTTAAAATTAATCTTGATGAATAAGATACTCTTGATGATATTCATGATACTAAGAATGATATGCATTATAGTGATTCTGATGATACGTATGAGACTATTTATATTGACAATGATTTACCATTTATGCTTTCACAACAGTTATCTATTACTTCTAGTAATGAACATAGTGACCTACCTTCACAACATGGTCCTTGTTTGGAACTGGCTATTGTTCCTTCTCTTGTGCTTGATGTTGCTTCTCTTATGAGTTTCCCACCTTCCCTAAACACTATGGACTGAGATAGGGGGAAGATGATACACTTGATTAGCTCCTCTTATATGGTGGATTTTGTGTGTTTACTTGTTATAATGTGCTTCCCCCATGATGCACTACTTGTTATATGTTTTATTTAGATTCCTCTAGATGACCCTTGTTGCTCTGTTGGCATAAAGTGATAAAGGAATCACAATTTCATAATCATTATTCTATTTGTATCTATTTTCCTCTATATGTCATTACATGGTGTGGTGTACATGTGTTATTGTTCATAATTCTACCTTTGTGATTGTCTGCTTGGGGATGATGTAAAGAAATAACACTTGTTCTTTTTGGTCTCTATGATGTTGAACCCAGAAGACTCTTCTTTGTGACTCTTACGTGTCTTTCTTCCATTGTGTTGTAGTTCTACTTCCTTTGGGGAATGATGATATTTCATTTGGACATAATATTTTACATATTATCATATGATCATACTAACCCCAGAGTTGGTAGATCCCTTTTGTGCTCTTTTTTTTTTTTTTTTTTTCTCATGTGCTCATTTCCCTTGATATGTCCTTTCTTGGGGACATTTCACAATGGAAACATCTCTATTAGATGCATTTAAACTCCATTAAAGCTATTGCTCCCATTAAGGCATTGTTAATCTCTTTAACGTGGGGGCATACACCCCGCTTACATTTTGCACACATGTATTATTTTTTATGCTCCTATACATTTGGATCCCTTATGGAACACACTCCTTAAGGATTGATCCCCACATTTTCACTTTCGATCCCTTATGGACACACAAATCTGTAAGGTCAAATCACTCTTTTTAGGATTCCCTTTTTGGAGATGCAATCCTTAAGGGTGCGATGGGTTGAATAGCATGGAACACAAACCTTTCTAGACTTTTAATGCCATCTTTTGTAGCTTTCCTTTTTGTGTGATTCACAGTAAGACAATCATTCTTATTGGGCCTAGGTAATCACACCCCTTTTCCTTCTTTCTCTTTGTTAGGGATGCATCTCTCATCATAGTTTTGGATTTGATGAGGACTTAAGCCACTTGGGGGCTTGATGTTTTCTTATCTCCTTAGCTTTGGTAGGACCATATTATTCATTTGATCTACTTTACCGTGAGTATGAGTTTGTCTCATACTCTTGCTAAAGTGGGGGCTAAATGTATTGTCCTAAAAGTTAGCACCCATTAATTTGGAAGCTCAAGGACCTATTAGTCCCTATTTTAGTGATCTCTTATAAAATGGATGCATTTATGCTTGATTTCCCACTTTTCCCAGCATATTTCACTATATTTTCCCTGACACCCTCAATACCACTTGAGATCTAGAGGTTTTATCTTGAGTTTTGAACCCTCAGGTATAGGTCAACCTGTACCTATACCCTGGGTCTTGAATTTTGATTGGATCTTGAGCCCGATGAAGGGTATTTTCATTTCCCACCTTCCTTTGTTGATCTTGGTGAACTTGAACCCTGAATTGCAATAAAAGGAATCCTTTTCCCTTTATTTGATCATCCACACACATGCCATGACAAAATTATGCAAGCCATTTACATCTTTTGCAAGCAAGTTTTCAAGTTCAAGGTGCATTCAAGGAGTTCAAACAAGGCATATCAAGCATATGAGCATCCATGACCTATGATTTGGTGATTGTCGATCCATTTAATTTGTGAAGACATCCAACAATATACATTATTACATGAGCATACAAGCATTCAAACATCTTTGTGGATAGCAGATCTATATCCATTCATGAAGATTTGGCAAGCAAGGTGAATGCTAACATTTGTCTTGCTTTTACATACTTTTCATATTTAATTTCAAGGTTAATTCATAAAAAGGGTCTTGACCAAGGCAAACCCCTTTCCACCAATAAACTCCCTTTTTTCTTGTGTGTAGGATCATGTTTGCAAACTTTCAGACTTTCAAGATCAGATTTGGCAAGCTCGAAGCTGCAGTTTACACTGCACATCAAAAATTTGCAATTCTTGGCATCTCAGGTATCGGTCGACTTCAACCTATACCAAAGAAGTCAACCTATTCTTGGGACCTTCAAATTTTCACATTTTGTAGATTTCAACCTCTTGATACCAAATATAGCTCTATTTAGGTTTTTGATAATGTTTGACAGTCTATTTTTTTATTTGAACTTGCATTCTTCATTTTCCCTCAAGGTGAGTACATTTACTCTTTTTCATTTCATAGAACTTACTTTGATTAGATTCCTTGTTTTCCATAATTGCATGTGTATTTTCCTTTACATCATATTTAATCAAACAATTAATCAAAACATAAATAGAGAAGAAAGAGAAAGAGCAAGAGACCTTTAAATTGAAATCCTTAAAATGACTTGAATTTTTGCATTAGTACCCCTACATCCATTTGGGTTGTGCTAATATGATTTGTGTCCTCCTAAGGGTTACATTCAAGGGAATCCTCATCTTTTTCTCCTTCTTCCCCAATGTACATATAACTCGGTGGTCTAATCACATTGGATCACCATTTTATACGTTACAAATACAATTTTCTCTATTATCTAGTTTTTGTTCAAACACCAATTCTGAAAACCACATCAACGGGCTCCTTCTCATTCAATAAATGACCCTTAACTTTTTAAAGCATC
Organism: Chamaecyparis obtusa; assembly: GCA_027943335.1. NCBI lineage: Eukaryota > Viridiplantae > Streptophyta > Pinopsida > Cupressales > Cupressaceae > Chamaecyparis > Chamaecyparis obtusa. The sequence goes on along the minus strand of BSBK01004333.1, from coordinate 1,400,082 downwards.
ATCATGACTTTATAAACTACTACTGAATATTGTGAAAATCTATGTCAACAAACACAGAATAGCAAAGTGATATAATATTTAGTAACATGTTTCTTAAGAAACCATTATTTCTCAGTCTGTTATTTACCTTACTCCAACCATTTTGACATCTGTCCATGATAGTTGTCTTTTGATTTTATAATCTTGAGATCTCTATTGAGATGACATTTTGTTTAATAAATCCTGATAGGTCTTAAGGTTTAATGTACATTTGAATGCTATTAGTGGCCTATTTACAGATGCCATTAATTGAGAAATTAATTGTAGAATTGTTAGTTTCTTACTTACTTTCTTTTTTGAAGTATTAAAAATGGAGGGCTTGCTTGGCAAAGTGATTTGAGTAAATCAATGTTAAGAAAATGATACATCAAATTACATATTGTGTTTTTCTTTCTATTCATTAATGTTAGGAAACTTCATGACCTTCTACCTATTTAATGCATTGAAAATGTAGGACAATTTTAGTAAATAAGTGTTAAGCATGTGGCACTCCCAATTCATTGTTGTGTGTTTCTTTCTGTTCAGTAATATTAGGAAACTTACTACACTGCTACTATGTTTAATGCAATGAGGGATGTGTGACCAAGCTAAAAATATTGCTTGGCTTAGGTAACATTTGAGATGTATTTATTCCATAAAAATTAACTTTGGATTCCTTGTCCATCTGGCATACATTTTAAGATTTTTGTTAGCAGTGACAAGTAAATCCTTATGCAGTGAGGGATTGAATCCATGCAAATTATTATTGTGATTTTGATCCCAGGATACTTTTCTAATCTAATAAGATTAGCAATATTGATAATCTCATATTCTTTAGTGAATCTCCTCATTTGTTAAATGTGAAGTATTTTCTTTATGCCTTTTTGGTACATGTCTTGGGCTTCCCCTTCTTAACTTGTGTTTGGTTGCATGAACATTTTTAAGAATTTTGGAGATTGTTTCTTAAATTTATATTTTTTTATGAAATATGTAAATTGGTCTACATTATCAAGTTCCTTCAAGGATCACATATATACCCAACCAAATCAATTATTTGTGGTCAATGTTTGGCTTGATATAAACTAGAAAGTGTGAGATTTTTGCTATAGTACCTTCATTTTATTGTGTATAGTAATGCCTATTTTTACATGCTTTTGGATTCACCCCCTTTGACATTCAAACTTGTGCAAAACTGAGTCAAAGTTCTCTCGCACACCTTGAACCTTTAAAATTTTGGTGTAAAGTTCAAGGACCATCCAATTCCAAGTAACAAGTTGTCGACGTCTTTGTATTCGTTCAGTGTAATGTATATTCCATAGCATGAAAATTGAACTTGAACCTCAATAAATTTTAGTTCAAGGTTCAAAATTTATTTCATCCCCACTTCATGTCGCCACAAGATACACTAAGTCTTTTCCTACATCATGAAAGTTGCAATTGTTGAACCTTGAACTTGAACCTCAATAAATTTTGGTTCAAAGTTCAAGGGTTTCATCCACCATGTCATTTTGTGGGTCCCAGTCACATTGGTTAGTCCTGAATGTTTATAGCATGATGAAATTTGAACCTTGAATCTCACTTTCATGATTCAAAGTTCAAAGTTCAAAGATGCGATATGCCAAATCTGAATAGCACATGCCAAATCTTTACGTCATCTTGTGGGAAATGATTGAAAATAAAGATATTAAATGTTGGGTGATTGAAGTAATAGGTAATGAAAATAGAGTACATGCAAAGTATCATTCACATTAAAAGGCGATGGGTGTTATTAAATCAAGGCAAGTTTCAATAAATAGAGGTACAACAGCTGAAGCAAAATTGTATTAAACACTTCTCTTTTGTTATCCTTGTTCACTCTGTATACACAAGTGCTTGGTTGTTGCAACAAAAGATGAATGGAGGTGAGGTAAATTATTCCTCTTGGAACCTAGGTACAGAGTTACAAGAAAAATCTCTAGCAATTGCTTAATTTGAAGCTTGCATGTTCTGAAAATTAATTTTTCCCAGTGTTTCCGCTTTATCTTTTGCTCTTTTTAGAAATCTCCATTAGTCCAGTCATGGCATCCTCTAAATTGAAAATTCCTAGAGAAAACAAGTCCTCTCTCATAACCAGTTGTCTTCCAAAAATGGGAGACACAACCCTAGTAAGTGAAGACATAGAGGAGATATTGAGTAGGTTCAAAAAAGTAAAAGTAGAATCAATGGCTGCTAAGATTGCAGAAAGTGGACTATTAGAAGTCGCAGGGTTTTTGAAGTAACACCTTGCCTTGAACTGGTAATGGAGTGCCACAATAGATATGATAAAGTTGATAGGTTCTTTTGCACCCCTTACAGCGATGTGTTGGTGCACATTAACAAGCAGGTAGTTTTTGTGGCCTGAAGAATTCCCTTTGCTGAGACCTATGGAGATTGGACTATTTACAAAGTGCAAATAGAGTTTGACTAGAATAGAAAATATTACAACAACATCATAGCCAGAAACTGGTTGAAGAAATCAGAGAAGGGAGGTTCCGGCCTACCTAGACCATTGAAGAAAGATCACCTAATCAAAGATGTGCGGGAAATGGTCAATTTGATGAACAGAGTGAAAGGAAACCCACTTGATGTCCTTTGGGAAGATTGGATATACAAATTTATCCATGCTATTCTTGATGATGGAAAGTATGTTGATTGGGCTGAAATCATAGCTGACCGACTTCATGAAGAGTTGTCTCAGGTGATAGAAGCTACTAGTTTTTACATGTCCTTGTACCTTTTCTATAAATGGGCTTATTGCAGAGATTGGGAAAGTCTACCCCATGAACCATGGACAAAGGAAATGCAGATATTTGAATACCATTCTTTGTTGCAAAAGAAAAGAAATCTTGGAAATTTTAGGAGAGTTCAAGACATATTCTTAGCCAGACTTGTTTTTGAATTGTGAGGAAAAGAAAATCATAGGATGTCTGAAGAAGCCATTGAATTGATCAAGACTTATGAGAGTTTTTACATACATTTTCCTAGATTTACTTATTTGAGAATTGGAGGATTCAGTGGAGAGCCTTTGAAATTACGAAGATATTGCCTAGACAAATACATCCTGATAGAGGTATGTAGGCAATTAGTTCAGGTTGAAAGGAAATACAAACTCAAAAGAGGATCCTAATGCTTATTCCCTATTGAACTTGGTCATTACTGTTGTAAGCTCATGCAAGACACATCAGCCTCATAAGCTAAACTAAAAAGAATGAACTTGAAGCCGTATCAAACTAGGAACTATTTTGATAATAAAAACTTTGTTGCAAATCATTTATGTGTAGATGCCACATTCCTCCATCAACCACAACTAGAGGATTATTGGGCTTATTGTGTAGATGAATACAAAGTAAGAAAAAGGCTTTGGTCTAGGTTCACACTAAGACAAATTATCACCCTAAAAGTACCAATTGATGCTAAAGGGGTCAAAAATGATGAAAATGAGGATGTCTTAGACCCCAAATATGCAAAGCTAGTTGAATATATGCCTATCATAGATATTTACTGGATCAAAAGAGAAGAGGAAGATGTCAGGGTCAAGACTCATAATGTAATAAGAAGAACAAAATAATGGCTAATAGATAAAAGGAAGGAGAAATTGGATGGAGTTGAACACAAGCTCAAAGGAGATTCAATAGCTCCAAAAGTTTAAGTCCCCACCCATATGTACTAATGAGATTGAACAATTGTCTCCTGCAGGTGAACTAGAGCCAGAAGCAGAGTTTTTCCCTATAGAGAAAGAACTGGTTCTCACACAGCTAATTGTAAGGATTACCCGTTCAAGAAGCAAAAAGAAAAGAAAATCCACTAAAGTACCTCACATTGTGGTAGACTTAGAACAACTAAGAGTGAAAAAGAGCAAGAAAGGTAGCCAACCATGGATAAATCTAAGGGAAGTCCAATGACTGAAGGTAAATAAGCAGAAGTAGAAGCAGCTAAGCATGATTCATTGGCATTGGGTAATCCATTAGATTTTTAGACTCCCCAAAACAAGAGTAGCGCAAAGGCTCCGAATTGGCTTGAATTATCTGTGAGCAAGAAGTGTAGCATAGTCCCAGTATTCACACCAGTTGGAGATATGATGAGTAAATACCTTGGGAAAGCACCCAAGAGTAAGAAACCTAAATTTGAAGCGCTATTAGATGTAGACGAGGATATAGGACATTGGATGGAAAATATTTTCACACCAATTACAGATAAATCCGATGAGGAAGTGACACTGCAGGACTTCAAGATAGAAGAAATTGATCTAGGACAAGTGACTAGAGCTACCAACATGAAAGTGTTTCAATCAAGCAATAACAAGATCACTCACTGAATTTGGAAGGACACCAAGGATTAGAAAGAATTAAAATAGTCTCTTCGACAAATGTTGAAGTATATTCAAGAAATCCATAATCCATCCCCACAACCACTATCTAAAATGCCCTTAAGCATTGACATAAAGTCCCATGAGAACCAGAAGTTCCTAGATCGAATTCAAAGCGATAGGACTGTATCCAAGGAATTTAATGACTGGATTGATGTTGTTGCTAAAGAAGGTGTTGATTACCTCTCCAACTTGGGAAAAGTTTATCAGATAGGGCATGAGGCTATCAAAGGGTTGTAAATGGAAATCGTTGCCTAGGAAATAGAGAAACAGGGCTAGGAAAATAAAGTTACGGGAATGGCTGAAATTATAACTTAAGGTGTGGATAAGTTTTTGGTTGAAAAACCTATGCTTGGACTAAATGCAAATGCGTTATTTTCATTAATAGTGAATGTTAGCTAGAGGAATGCAGTCTTTGAAGAAAGCATTGAAGGATGTACAAAGTTTCTAAGGGAGCTGAAATGTATACATGAGATCATGGATAATGAGCTCATAGCTATAGATCTACAGATAACAGAGAATGTAGTGAGCCCAAATCAAAAGGCAGAACAAATAATCACCTCCTTAGAAGAAAAGGTGAATGACTATGAATAGTGGTAAAATGGATTCACCCCTATTCAGATGTAAAAGGATGGGGAAAATATGAGATCTATTCTCAAACCCAAATTCCCAAAGAAGAGATCCAATTTGATCAACCAAGAGGTTAATACACAATCGAATCAATTTATGAGGAATATGGAAGAGAGAGAGAGAGTAAATCCAATATTTCCCTATGAATGAAATTATGTTTGGAATATGAAATAATTGAAATACAAATACTAACCTCAAATTAGGGCAGATCTGGAAAATGTCAAATTCTGATGTCTATGTACACTTTTAGGTAATTCTGCAACCTGTTTCAGACTGAAAATGCCAAGACAGAGAAAACCCAGAAATCTTTCTCCAAGATGAGCTCAGGGCGGGTTTGACCCTCATAAAAGGTCAAATACTACATTCTTTATTTGAAGTCCAATTCGAATTTTGTTTGCAAATCTCATAAGTTTGTCGAAAAGGGTATCCAAATTCACTCTCAGATCTGAAATTTTGCACCTGTACCTACAAGAAAATGGGGGTTTTTTTTTGTATGGAGAGTTTGCCTTGGTCAAACCCCAATTTAAGAATTAACCTTGAAATTGAATTAAAATATAGTGTGCATAAACAAAGTAGTTGAAACAAATCACCTCGCTTATGTTGAAGTCCTTGTAGAGGATTTGAATCCTCAAATCCACAAGTAGGAATCCTTCAATGGATGTAGGATGAATGTAGGATGTCACCAATCAATGGCATTTGATCTTCAACACCAATCTTGACTTGATCTTTGCATATAAGAAGGCTTGAATGAATGTAGAAGGATGGATCATCAAAGGGGGCTCCAAAGAGATTGAATCCTTTAATAGCTAACAATGGATCTCCTTGATGGATGGATGCTTGAACACTTGAATGCTTGAAGGCTTGATTGAATGCTTGAATTCACTTGCTTGCACTTGAGAGCTCACTCATGAAATTGCTTGAGATGTGATGTGAAAAATAATGGATGAGAAAATGAGAGAGGAAGGCCTCCTTTTATAGTGAACTAGGGCACAATCCTCTAGAGGGGCCACCTTAGATAATTAAATCCCAATTAGGTCCTAACCTTTAGAAAATATACCTAGATTAAATGCAATTAAAGGATTTACCATCCCGAAACCCGAAATGGCCAACCCGGAGGCGGGAAAATAAATATCCCGAAAGCCTGATGCCCGAAAATCTAGGATTTTGGAAATTTGAATGAGGGGGGAAAAATTGAGGTTGGACCTGACCTAGTCAAGTTCGACCTCAATCTTGACCTAGTCAGGATCAACCTCGAATTTGACCCAGATTCAGTCAGAACCAGGTCAGGAGGTCCCGGGGATGCCCAGAAACCTATAAATGATATCAGAACAGGACAGAATGTCAGGGATAGACATAAAATCTTATGAATACTATGATGAAGGCCAAGAGGACCTATTTCTAAATCCTACCTAGAAAATAGAGCCACAAAAGAGGGAAATTTAAGAGAATCCTTGAGATCCTATCCCTAATTTCAACTAGAATGAAGAAATCAAGTGCCGAGAAGAAGTGGAAAGTGGGGAGAAAGCCAAATACATGCAAAGAATCGATCAAGGTGCTTAACATGACCCCAAACCACTTACTCAGAGGACTAAATAATCTTAACATGGAAGTGCTTCCATTTTAAGACGATACAGACTGAAAGAATGCCAAGGACAATGTGACCAAAGACTTTGCTAGGATTGACAAAATTGATTCACTGTTAATCATGGGAAATGATCACTCGAGGATGCAAAAAGAGAAGCTAGAAGAGGTATAGAGAAATAAAGATATCTGGATGGAAAGAATAAAGACCATCAGTTTACCCATTCAATAACTCCTAGCGAACTTTGCCGCAACCTTTCAGGAATGGAGTGCAACGTGGCCAGTCAAGAAGACTTCAAATAGCACGACTGGTTCCACCACCCCTCCTATGAACTAGATTATGCTCGGGATAGCTTAGTTTTTTAAGGGATAAAGTTAGAAGGTTTCATTTAGTTAGGGGTTAGTATTTTTTATCAACTCCAGTGTAGGGAGTTAGTTTTGAAAACTATTTTTGTATGCACCCTAAAATGGTCGCCTAGACTTTGGGCCCCATTTATTGAATTTATTTATCCTGAATCAGTTTTATCAATAATCAATATTTTCAACAATATCAATCTCTTGATCAAATCCTAATTTCGATCATATATTAGATTTTTATCCTTGGGCTAACCATTTATCCTAAGTCTTTATTTAATTAAAAGGAATATTTCCTCCCCTTTTGATTAAATAAAAAGCCCCCACTCTCCTCTTATCCTAAGTTGCACAAATAAAGCATTATTCATATTTTATAAAAAGGAGAAAAACACTTTTTGTCTCATATGGACATAAAGTCAACTCTTATTTTCCTATTGGAGGATACTTGTGCACATGGATTGCTCCTCTTTCAAGCTCCACTGCTGATTAAGACTTTTTGCCTCTTAATCTCCATGGTCCATTCCTTTGCATTTCTTATAAAAGGAGAGCTCTCTCCTTCATTTGCATCCACTTGTTTTATGTTAATGTTATGCTGCAGGTTTTAGGTGCATTTGGAGTTTGAAGATATTGAAGACTTGCTTCATTGCATCATCTAGTTCATATTTGCTTTCATAGTTGCATGATAATGACATTCTTAGCTTAGTTTCCTTTTATGCAATAGAATAAGCTCACATAGTCTAAATAGGAAGGCTTGGTAATACTTGTTCTTTCCTTTCATAGCATAGTTTGTACTTTCCTTTCATAGTTTAGATTGCATCATCATATAGCTTGCATTGCATTGCATATTGGATTCTTGAGGATATTGGCACTCTTGCCCTTGTACCTCACTTGAATCTCTCATTGTGTGGTTGACTAGCAAGGTCACAAGCTTGTAGCTCTAGCTGAGAGCAAACACATCATAGTCCCTTGCAACTCCATGCATAGAGAGCTATGAGCCGCTTTGTGAGGCCTCATTCTTGAGCAACCTTGCATGTAATGGTTCATAGAAGTGCACCATTTTAGTGTGTACATTTCTGGCACCCACCATGGGGCAGAGTAGATTAGCTTTGTCCCTTTAATTCTGTATTTTCCGTCAAAATTTTCATCAATTTTCAGCTTGGTTTTCAGTCTCAGAGTATCGCGCGATACTTCTCAGAAATATCACGCGATATACCTTTGTATAGCGGTGCGACACTTCACGCGAAAGAAGAATCACCCGCCAGTACTGAGAAATATCACCTATTATCGAGCGAAGTATCACCCACCCATAGTGAGAAGTATCACCCAGATCGAGGTATATCACGTGACTATAGGAAACTGTGTCGCGCGATACTGGTGAAGTCTGAGAAATATCACCTGGTCTGACAGAGACTTGCATTTCCAATTTTCTCATCCGAACTTGATCATTTCAGTTTGCTATTTTGTTTTGGTGTGTTTAGATAGGTCTAACCTACATCTTTTAGCTTAAATCTATCAGTTTATTGCATATTTACATTTGGATTTGGATTTTGCTAACCTTGTGGGTCTAACAAGTTGTGTTTGTAGGTGCTCATCATTGCTTGAAAATTGCTAAAAATGCATGTCAAAGAGGGCTACTAACAGTTTTTGCAGGGCTGCCCAAGCATAAAAATAAAAAAAAAAGTTTCTTGCTTGTTTATTTGCTTTGTTTTCAAGTGTGGCATTCACTAATTGTATTAGGAATCTTAAAACCTTGTGAAAGGGATCTTGAGGTGGTAGGAGAAGTATGCTCTTCACCTTTAGGTGAACCAGAAAATCTTGACCCATCTTAAGGTTTTGGAAGCAAGGGAGTAATTGAACCTCTTTGCTTGGTGTGTTTGGGAGAGATTCTTGAGATAGGGGAGTATGCTCTTCACCCTTGTGGTGAACCAAAAACCTTGAACCTCAAGAGTTGATCTATTCTTTGTTTAGTTTAGGATCCTTTAGTGGGCCTGCTCTTGAGCAATCAAGAGGAACGAATCAAGTGGGGACAACCTTGTCATCATTTTCCTTGGTGGCAAGTGATTCCAACTCACTATAATCTCAAGGCTATCAAGGACACCAAAAATCTTGGTAGACATAACACTTGTCTTCGTTTGATTTGAAGCACCTCTTTGACAGTGTTGGTAAAGCCCCTTTTTTTTCTCGTTTCTTTTTTTTGGACAATAGAGGACTTTGATTATCCTAGTTTGGCGTTGACACTTTGAGAGGTTACCTTTTCATTGAGAGTATCTTTCTTTCATGTCAGTTATGACAAGGTACCAAGTCAATCAAGGGAAGCGACCCCCTGTTGCCTTTAGCCAGTTACCACCTGTCAAGACTCGTCGACAACCTAAGGGAAAAGGACCCCTTTTTGATCAATCTCCTAAGAGTGAATCTGAGGTTTGTTTTAATCCGGGAGCTAATCCTAGTGAAGTGAGCACCTCTTTCATACCACTTTCATCAAGCATGGACATGAGTTACACTTTCACCCAACAACAAAGAGAAGCCATGAATCAAACTCTTGAGGATATCTTCCAACGACATAAAAGAGAGTATGGTGGTTCTTCTCATGCTAGTCCACCCGGGTCACCTGCCAACAACGCGAGGTATTTTGATGCTCACCAACGAGCTGAGAGACATCACAAGCAAGCTCACTTAGATTTAGGGTCGCAACATGAAGACCAAAATAATGAATCTAGTGATCACCACATAAACGTAGCCAATGCAATAAGATATTCGAGACAAACCTCCCCACTTAAAGACACCTCTCGATATTCAAATACAAGATTGAGAAGCATTAAGAGAGAGAAGCAAGCCTACTTAGATGAACAGGCTGCTAAAAAGGAAAAATTCAGACAACTAGAGGAAGAAGAACGTGCATTGTTGGACATACAGAAGAGAGTCACCCAAGAAGAAGAAGATAGACTCTATGCACAACAACTCCAAAGCTGATTTAACGAGAGGGGAGCCAATAGTGGGACCAACTCACCCCCATCTACCCCTTCCCCAAGCCCTAGAAGAAGATCAAGGATGCCCTCACGATCCCCCAGTCTTAAAGGAAGAAGGGCTTCAAGATATGACCATCATAGGAGACAGTCGTCTCATAGATATTCAAAGCAACTCTCCCAACGAGCACATCATGACTCACAACATGGAGGAAGTTATGCTAAATTTGATCATATGGACTTCATGACTATGCAACAAGAACCATCCTTTCAAGCATATGTGGAGCAATATGTGGACCAAAACAAAGACCAATTCTTGGAAAGTCTTATTAACAAAGGCGCTAAAGTTTCATATAATTTTGACGTTCACCAAAAGATCAAGAAACAGAGCCCTTCAACTGATGAGGTGATCTTACAAATGCAAAAGGATATAGACAGGATGAAGGCTCCCAAGAGCACGTTTCATTTGGACTCCATATGTCCTAACCCCATTGACAAAAGTGTGGTGATGGTAGAATTCCCTAAGAAAGTTGAGTTCCCAACATATGACAAATATGATGGCACTAGTGACCCTCACGACCATGTTCGACAGTTCTACATAATGAGCTTTTCCTTTCACCATGAAGACTCCTACTTGCTGAGATTATTCCCAAGGAGTTTAAAAGGTCAAGCCATGGAGTGGTTCACCAACCTTTCCCCTCCAGTAAAAACATTTAAAGAACTTGTCCAAAGATTTGTTCAGCATTTTGCTTACAACTTATCGAGGTCGGTCACAATCCTTGATTTGTGTAAACTTAAGCAAAATCAAGGGGAATCTTTTGTCACATTTTTACAACGATGGAGGCGATTGTGTTCGAAATACCCAAGGACAATTCCTGAAGAGGAGAGAATTGATATCATTGTGAGCAATCTAATACCAGAACTAAGATATGAAGTCAAGAAAATCTCATTTAATTCCTTTGATACTATGGTAGAGGTGGCATGTCGCATTGAGGATGTCCTGAAAGAACAAGGAATTTTGGCTAAACCAACAAATAACAACAATAGCCAAAATAATAATACTAATGGTAACAAGGACAAAAAGAACTCCTATTGGAACAAAAACAAGTAAGTGGTCAACGACGGAGTTGTTGACTCATCTCAGGTCAAAAATGAAGGAGTTCTTAACCTCTCTCATGCAGTTCAAGCTATGAAGCTGCAAACGTCTTCAACACAACAAGACAAACCTAAGTATCAAAAGAGATCTAAAACGGAGAAAAGATAATTTACCAAATTGGGAGAATCTTATGCAGATGTTTTTAAGACATTAGTTGCTCATAATTTGGCACACCCACAAGATCCTACAAAGCATCGTATACCGGATCCTTTACCTCATTGGTGGGATGCGAAGGCTTTTTGCGTTTTCCATAATGGGATTGGACATGACATAGAAAATTGTTTTAAACTCAAGAATCTTATCCAAGACCTTATTGAGAAAGGACAATTACACGTGGATGGGTTAACCACTAATGTAGATCATAAAGCCTTTAAAGAGCCCTTGCCTAAATATGAGAAAGGAGAGAATTCTAACAATAAGAATGGCAAGGCGGCTATCAACTTCACCTACACAAATGCGGAGAACGTTATTAACATGCTTGAAGTTGTGGATGATAGTGTCAACATGATGAGAGGGAAAGATCCCTATGGACATAATGTGGACTCAACTCCTATGCCTGATGAAAGACCCGCTGTGGTGATAAGAGGTCCTCACTCACAAAGAATGCCCCAGTCCCTCAATGCTATCACTAGGGGGCAGGCCCAAGCGCCCATTATCATTAGAGGTCCTAACACTAGCAAGTCTAAGCAGCCCGTGTCCAAAGGTGCTCCTCCCAAATCTGTCATTGGTCTTGATTCCAATTATAATCTTATTGACCAGCTACAACGTACACCCGCGCAGATATCCATTTTTGAGCTTTTAGAATTGTCTCCTAAGCACAAGCGCATCCTTGAAGACGCTTTGCGAGCAACCAACGTTCCTAACAACTTAGACGTTGATCAATTCCAGAACATGGTCAACCATTTGGCTAGCCCTCATTACCTCACCTTCTCAAAAGAAGATGACAAATCCATCAGTCACCCACATAACTTGGCCTTACACATCGAAGTCATGATTCATAAAACCCGTGTTAGGTGTGTACTGATAGATGGGGGTGCGGGGCTCAATATTTGTACCCTGAGTTTGTTGCTAGCTCTAGGATATTTCGAGAACGTCATTGACACAAGAAAAAGAATCACAATCAAAGCATATGACGAAGTAGAAAGAAGTTCTAAAGGATTGGCTGTTTTGCCTATTCGCATTGGTCCAGTAGAAAAAGATATTTTATTTCAAATTGTTGATGTTGGACCTTTAGCCTACAACATTTTGCTAGGTAGGCCATGGATTCACGAAATGCAAGCAGTCCCATCAACATATCACTAGTGTGTTAAGTTTCCCCATAACGGTGTAGAAATTTGCATCCCTGGAGATAGTGCTTTATCAGTTAATAACATTTATGCGGGATCACATGTACCTTTGAATAGGGAAGCTGACAGCCCTAGTAGTTCACTTGAGCAATGCAAGCAGAAGTTCAAGACCATAGATCTTGGGATGGGAGATTATAAAATTAATTCTTTTACAAACATGTCAATCTCTCCTAGGCCTTATGGGAGACCATCACCAAATGTGAAGCCTTCATCATCAGCAATGACATTATTTGGGAAATTTATTGAGTCTTCGGTCCCCATTCAGGAAGAAAAAGAAGAAGTTTCCATCAGAGACTGGATCTACCACGAGGAGAAATACAAACACAATGAGGATTTTGCTCCTCCACCTGAAGCTTATGGGAAAGGGTACACAATGGTTAAAAATATGGGATATCCAGGATATGGTCCCCTCAGTCATAGGCTGGATGCTAAAGCTGAGCCTCTTGATCATGCTCTTTTCGGCCGAAAGAATAAGTCCACGATTGGCTTAGGTTTTGAGAATAAAAAGAAGAAAGGTGTCCCTGTCCCAGCTACGACGGACAATGACAGTGACTCAGATTATACCCCTGATATTTCCAATCAACAAGATGTGTCTGATGATTGGGTGCCCTCAACGAATCTCCTTTGGGGAGATTCCACAAATTTGATACTTAACAGTCCTACTATCCCAGCTACGACAGATAGTGACTGTATGACTGCTAGATCGACAAAAGAAAGTGTTACTATCCTAGCTGCGACGGATAGTACCAATACTAGCACTAGAGAGGGGGAAACCCTTCCTAACCTTGAGGCTTCTACATCACGAGGCCCAAATGATGACTCAGACACAGACTCCCATGAATATGAATGGGACTCACTTTCAGATGCGACAGTTGATGTGGACATAGATATTGTCCATGCTTATAGTACCCAACCCGATGCGACTAACGAGCTTAGTGTAGGACTAGAGGATTGTACTCCTCAAATCGCCTTAGTGGACGACGCTTCATTTGATAGGATGAGTCCTAATTCGGGTATCTTAGGAGAAGACTTGATGAACTCTAATTATATGGTCACCAGAGATGACACCTTTCGCATAAACAACATTGAACCAGTCATTGACCTGCCCCTTGTTCACTTTGACCTAATTGACTAGTCTCAATGCCATCAAGAGCCTACATTCCTCACCTTCCAGGATGACTATGAAATTGCCTGCTATCTAAATGCTCTTGAACCCGTGGCTTCTTCCACCAGTGAACCAACAACCAGCATGACAGAGCCTGATATTAAGTACCTCAGTCTCAAAATAAAAGAAAAAAAGAAAAATAGGTCTGATGGCGAAAACCACTTTGTGGCGGTATCAGAACCAAAAATAGTAAAAAGAAATGACGCATCCGAGGGTGAAAACCTCTTTGAGGCACCTAAGGATGGGGTACTTAATAACTTGCCAAGTTATTTCCAGGATAGATCATCAGTATTGATTGAGCCAACAAAGCCAGTCAATTTGAACACAGAAGAAAATCCTCAAATCGTCCATCTTGCTCAGTCTTTATCAGAGGAAGAAACCAAGGCATATGTACAGTTTTTACAGAAAAAGAAAATTAATTTTGTATGGACCTATTCAGACATGCCAGGGCTTGACACGAATCTCATAATGCATCACTTATCCATAGCTCCAGGAGTCAAGCCAGTGAAACAGAGACTCAGAAAAATGCATCCCCATGTAGCTCTCCTTGTCAAAGGGGAATTAGATAAACTTTTGAGAACTGGATTTATTAGAGCCATCGATTATGTAGAATGGATCTCAAACATAGTACCTGTCTCCAAACATGATGGGTCCATTTGTGTCTGCACAGATTTTAGAGATTTAAACAAAGCATGCCCAAAGGATGATTTTCCACTTCCAAACATTGACATGATAGTGGACATGACAGCGGGCTATGACATATACTCTCTAATGGATGGTTTCTCGGGGTATAATCAAATCAAAATAGCTCCTGAAGACCAAGAGAAAATAGCATTCACATGTGCATGGGGAAACTATTGCTGGAACGTCATGCCATTTGGATTAAAGAATGCAGGAGCAACCTACCAAAGAGCTATGACCACTATCTTTCATGATATGATGCACAAAAATATGGAAGATTATGTGGATGATACCCTGGCAAAATCAAGAAAAAGGGACACACACCTCGATGATCTGGAAGTAATTCTAGATCGTATGGAACAATTTCAACTCAGATTGAATCCAAAGAAGTGCGCATTTGGTGTCACCTCAGGCAAACTTTTAGGATTCATAATATCAGCAAAAAGTATCAAGGTTGACCCCAAAAAGGTCCAAGCAATTCTAGATATGCCACCTCCTCGAAATATCAGCCAAATGAGAAGTCTTCAGGGACGTCTTCAATCCATTAGGAGGTTTATCTCTCAGCTTGCAGATAGAGCGCAACCCTTCAACAAGACATTGCATAAGGGTGCTTCTTGTGTTTGGAATGAGGGTTGTCAAAAGAGCCTAGATCAGATCAAACAATACTTGGCTAATCCTCCGATCCTAATGCCTCCTATTCTAGGGAAACCATTGATCCTATATATTTCAGCCATAGACACTTCCCTAGGGGCATTATTGGCTCAATCAGATGATACCGGGAAAGAACAGGCCATATACTATATTAGCCGTACTCTAGTCTCCTACGAGATCAATTACAATAATATTGAGAAGTCTTGTCTGGCAGTGGTGTTTGCTTCTCAAAAGTTGTGCCACTACATGCTTGCTCACACCATACATTTGGTTGCCAAAATTGATCCTCTTAAATACTTGCTTAGTAAGGCTGCTCTCACGGGTAGACTCGCTAAATGGATGATGGTCCTAACTGAATTTGACATAGAGTACATTGAAAGGAAGGCAATAAAAGGGCAAGCTATTGCTGACCAATTAGCTGATTTCCCAATTCAGGATAGTATGTCGGTCCAAGTGGAATTCCTAGATGAACACATCTTGTATACAACTACTCACACTTGGACAATGTTCTTTGATGGTTCCCGCATGCAAAATGGATCAGGTGCTGGAGTGTTATTTGTTTCTCCACATGGGTACAATATTCCAAAGTCTTACAAACTATTATTCCCATGTACCAATAATATTGCAGAATATGAAGCTTTAACTAATGGCTTGAGAATGGCTATAGAATGGAACATCACAGAGTTACATGTCTTTGGGGATTCCCAGTTAATCATCAACCAAGTCAATGAAGAGTATCAAACCAAGGATGACAAACTGATACCCTACAAAAAGATGGTTGATTCTTTGAGACGCTACTTCACCTTTGTGACATTTCAACAAATCCCTAGGATAGAGAACAAAGCTGCAGATGCCATGGCGCCATTAGCTTCACTTCTTCAGCTAGAGACACATGAATCCAGATTTGAATTCCTGGTGGAAGAGCTACACCATCCCATCTTTGACTCATCTGAAAGCCATGTCATCTGTGCCATTATCACACATGAGTTTTCCCGATATGGTGCTATCTATTCATATCTTCATGATGGCATCATTCCCGACACCTTCAACCGCTCTGAACACCGAAACCTCATCCGTAACGCCTCTCGCCACACCCTCATCTCTGGTGACTTATATAGGAGGGGTTTAGATGGGACGCTCCTTAGCTGATTGGAAAAGGAGGAATCCAACCAAGCGTTAGCTGACATCCATGAGGGCATTTGTGGTGGACATTCTAATGGTCTTGCCATGGCCTGAAGGTTGCTTAGGGCGGGATATTATTGGCCCACAATGTAGATTGACGCAGTCACCTTTGCTAAGTCATGTGAAAAATGTCAGAAACACAGAAACCTAATTCACGCTCCAAGTAGGGAGCTGATCCCTTCTATTTCTCATTGGCCATTTTAGCGCTGGGCCTTTGATCTGGTTGGGTAGATTCATCCCAACTCATCAGGTGGACACAAGTTCATTATTACTACCACTGACTACTTCACAAAATGGGTAGAAGTTGTGCCACTTTCTGTTGCTTCAGGGAGGACCATTTCTTTATTCATCTTGAATCATATCATTTGCCAATTTGGAGTGCCTTCTGAGATCATTACTGATAATGGAGGCCAATTTAAGAATAAGGACCTAAAGCACCTATGCAAAAAGTTTAAAATCAAGCAACATTGGTCCTCCATCTATTTTCCACAAGGAAACGGACAAGCAGAAGCCTCTAACAAAACCATTCTTAAGATTCTTCATAGGACAGTACACAAGAATGGTAGGGATTGGCACTTGCAAATCAATCCAGCACTATGGGCTTACAGAACAAGTATTCGCACACCTACAGGAGCCACTCCTTTCTCTCTCACCTATGGCGCTGAAGCAGTATTGCCTTTAGAAGTCAAGATACCATCACTTAGAATCTCACTCAAAGGTTTGATTACAGATGAGGATTACCGCGCCATGAGGTTACAGGAACTAGAACTTCTAGATGAGAAGTGTAAGGCTTCCTTTGATCATATGAGAGTGTATCAGAAGCGTATGTCCAAGGCATTCAACAAGAAGGTACACCCTAGAGAATTTCACATAGGTGATCTTGTTTTGCGAGAGAACCCTAAGAACCAACAGAATCGAGAGCAAAAGGGCAAGTTTGAACCTAACTGGCTTGGACCATATGTCATCACAGCTGCTTTTGGTACTGGTGCGTATTTACTATTAGATCACGATGGAGAACAGCTCCCTGATCCCATCAACATTGTGCACCTCAAGAAGTTCTATCCTTGATGCCCATTCTATCTGGGGGCATCCCTTGTACATATTTATTGATCCTGAAAAAATATCAAAAAAATTCATATATGATGCTGAAAAAATTCTAAAAAGCATAAAAAGTCCTTAAAAAAATACAAAAAAAATCAAAAAATTCAAAAAATCCAAAAAAATGAAAAAATGAAAAAAGAATCCAAGTGGTGAAAATCTGGAAACAGGCGCTACTTGCGGCCTTTGCACCCCTATTTGTTAGCATGCGTCCTTGACACTTAGCCACTTCCCATCATACCTTGACCTTATTTGGCTTAGTCTGGAATTGGTCTTTCTCTTTGTCTAGGGGGCGTAACTGTTAGCATTGGTCTTTTAGGTGCGTTTGTCTCTTGGGGCATTTCACAAATAGGTGTTTTTCAACACCACCCCGAACAATGTTTTTCAACACTACCCTTGCATCAAGTGTTTCTTAACACTTATCAGGTATCTTACCCAATAGTCTAAGTATGATGCGATATTTCTCATTAGCAGATATGATACTTAGAATTTGACTCTATGACCAACACACCCGCACTTAAACAATCAACTCGCTGACGATATGATGACTTTATTTTTCTTGGTGTGCTGTCTATGAGGATTTCTTTGATGAGTGGTCTCTCCCTGAGAAGTTTTCGATGATACATAGCTAGAAGATTGAGGGAATGAGAACATATTTTCTTTCTTTATCTGCTTGTGGGTATATTTTGTTGGTCCTAACTGTCATGAGCATTTATGCTGGTCTTACTTGACCCTATGGATTGACAAGGTATTATCCTTGACTGTTTTGCAAGTGCATGCTTTTAGTTATCCTGACTTTCATGTGTCTTGATACAAGCATAATCTCGCCATATCAAACTTAGGTGATCTCACTGCATTAGTCATCTGGACCTACATGTCTTTGATGCCTAGGTGAGATTTCCACATTTCTATCTGATAAAGATCATATTCACATCCACATAGTTATGCTAGTGTGCATTATATGATCTTACGACGCTACCAGTAATGCTCGATGATGATAATTAGATGTGTATAGGCGTTGTGACCTTGCAAGTCAACCACTTTCATAGTAGCTTGCATTCTTAGGTTCATGATAGTCTAGTTTTGCATTTCTTGCATATGGAGAGAGCTCTCCTTTTCATCTTATGTGGACCTGTCAGTCGACTGCACTCACCTTTTCTTCTTCTCAATCATGTCTTTCACTCCTTGTTCTTTTCATCTCGGACCTGTTCCTGTTCATCACAAGGGGTTAATCGTATCATCATATCTATATCAAAACTGTCATTTTCAAGAAACATGAGTCTATATCATACACATGAGAATTAAACATACATCTATGAGAGAGAACATACATAAGCATACACATAAGCATTTTGAGCAAAATGGCAAGACAATATACATAAATTGATACATCCATCACAAGTGAGACAAATACACATGATACATCGAACATCCAGTAATCTCATAAATCTATATACAATGTCATGATATACAATACAATATGAGATCCCAAAATCTGGATCAAAAGTCTCAAGATATGTCCAATACAACCTAACACCTAACCCTAAGACTCGCTACCACCCTCGTGAGGAGCTCGTGGTGGTGGAGGAGGCATAGCTCTCCTATCGAGTACCACATCTGATACCCCTACCCTCTGAGAGTATGATGGTGCTCTCTCACCCTCTAGGATGGCCTGCAGATATAGCCTGTGATAGTAGGCTGCTCTCACTGACTCTCGTTGGAGCTCCAGTGCCTCGGCCTGTGCCATCGCCTCACGGCGTGCTATCTCTGCCCTAAGATCAGCTATCTGCTAATCCCGCTCTGCCCTCAAATCTAGTAGCTGCTGATCTCTCATAGCTATGGTAATCCATAGTTGCTGTATCTCTGCCTCTTGAGCCTGTATCTGGGCTCTCAGATCCTCTCCCCCCGCAGGCTGCTCCTGCTATGCCTCTGCCTGCCGGCGAGCTGATCTCACCTCCTCCTTCGATGTCACCGATCTCTATCCCCGTGACCATTTCTGGCCACCTGATCTTGACCCCTCTCCTCTCTCCATCCTCCTCCCTCTCCCCCTCCTGCCATCTCTTCCATCCCCTCCGTCCCCTCTGTCTCCTTCGTCTCCCCCGTCATCCCCTCTGTCTCCTCCCTGTGCTGGTACCTATGCATCTGGTACTGTAAACCAAAGGAATGGCACCCTCCACCGCTCTGCTTTGTAGGCTCCATCAGCCCCTGCATCTTCCATATCTGGGAAATACTCCCAGGGCTCGCTCCTGATACCTGCTATCTCTGCGACAGCCTGCTGATAATCCAACATGAGTAGCCACCCATGCCCCTCCTTGTCTCTGGCCCTGGCATATGTGGTAGTCTCTGTCGAGACTCACTGCTACCTCCCGAACTGCCGCCATACCTGAGTGATGCAGAATCTCTCAACTATCTCTGCATACCGACCTACCAGTGGCCGACTGCACAACATATAACTCATCTCGTCAGCTGCATCTCTCCAAACGTCAACCTCCCTGTATGGCCTCCATGTGAATGAGGCTATCTCATCCAAAATGTGCCTGTAGTATGTCACATCCCCAGAATGGGCATGTGATATAAAACCAAGGTACCTGTAGATATAGGGATACCTCCTCTCCCTCGGCTAAACCCTGTGACGCACCACAGTGATGTGCTCCCATGCCCATACCTGTGCCAAGATGGCACCACATGCCCATGTCTGACCGTCTCTGTAGACGATCTCGTGCAGCTCATGGTACATCTCTGCCAATATGGCAGGACTCCATGCCATCCGTCGTGGCTTGCCAACCAAGTCAACCAATAGTCGAGCCCATCCGAGCGGAAATCCCTTCTGACTGCGATAAGTCATCAGGATCTGCGAGATAATAGATGGCACTATACATGGCACTGGGTAGTCTTTGTCAAAATCGTCTATCAGCCTCTCCCAGCTGATATGCCTATCCAGAATCGTGACATCCTGGTACATCTCCTGAACCAGTCGGCGCCCCTCAATGGCATCCTGATCATAGTACACCTGTGCCAACAAATGAATCATGTCAGTTTTCATCATATGGAAACATTACATTTATGATTATATCTTAAAACATGATTATACTCACTGGCTCACCATGACATGGCACACGTAAGATCCTATAGACATCCTCTAGAGTGATCGACGCCTCTCCAGTAGGCAGGTGGAAGATGTTGTGCTCACTATGCCATCTCTCGGCAAGAGCAGTCAACAACCCGTGGTCCGCTCTAATGTATGGATACCTCAGTAGATATCTGAATCCCATAGCTCTGATGTCGGCATTGCCCGGATCATCCAGATCTCGGACACACCACAACCCAGTCACCTTCGGCGCTCTGATGATGAGCGCCGAAAAAACCTCCTGCAAGCCAAAAACCAAGCCAGTTGTTAGCGCATATCATGATGGATGTCCAAACACTCAGTATAAAACATCGCTAAAACGTAACATTGTCTAGACCCATGTCATTTTTTGCTCAAAAATGCGTTAAATATCAAATTTTCAAACTGGACGATATTCTTTTTTGGAGAAGTATCGCACGATACTTCTCCCTATAGCGGGGCGATAAACCTTATACCGCGCGATACTTCACCCAGTATCGTGCGATCTTTCACCCAGTATCGTGTGATACTGGTGCCTTAGGTCACGCGATACTTTGGGGACCCGCGAAGTATCACGCGATATTTCGCCTAGCAAAAATTTTTGAAATTTAAAAATTTGAAAAACGTGCTAAAAAAAGCTATTAAATACGAAAAAAAGCCTCAAAAGCTCAAGTTTTTCAAAAACATACCAGGGCAGGACAGTGTGGTGGCCGGTTGTGCAACCGGGCGCACTCGAATCGATGCCTATGGACGGAAACTCCTGCTTGTTGGGCCATTTTCTCTCTCTAAGCTCTGAAAATTTTTAAATCGCTAAAAGACAAATGACTTTTGAAAATGATATTTTGACCCCTTTTATAGCCTTTTGACTTTTTGACCTCATTTTTAAAACACCTCAGAATTGCGCAAAAATTGCACCCCTAGCTAATTTCGACATCCTGGATCCATTTTCGGACTCAAAATCAAAATCTGAGGTCATCTTGATAGTCAAAATCGCATTTCAAAATCTTCCCTTCTTCTGCGCAGTTGACTGATCTTTTGAGGCCTAATCCTTCGATCTTTGTTGGGGCATTGTCATTTCTTCATTTCCATGTCTTCCAAACTTTTAGTCTTTCATTCATATTCATTTCATACCCTCCTTTCTCACGTTTGACTGCATCTCTTCAGTCAGGCTGGGGCATGTTTTATTGCCTAATGGTTCACCTATTTGACCTTTACATTCGATTGTGATTTCATTTTGATTTGATCAAATCCTTATCAATTCGCTGTTCTCCTCTCTACCTGATTTCGATTTCGATTCCAAGGGGGCAATACCTATGGGATTCTCATCCCCGATTCCTTGATTCTCTTGATTCAGACATCTTCTGTCAGCTTTCGCTCAAATTTGAGATTCTTATCTCTTACTTTGAATGTGATCCCGAATCGACCTCATGTTCAAAGACCTTTGTTTATGCTTTGTTCGGATATGATCCTGAATCGACCTCATATCTAAGTTGTCTTGTGATCCCAAATCGATCTCACATTGCAACTTCATTCTTTGACTACATGTGTTCCCAAATCGATCACACATTAGTCAAAGAGGGGCAAATGTATGCACCCTAAAATGGTCGCCTAGACTTTGGGCCCCATTTATTGAATTTATTTATCCTGAATCAGTTTTATCAATAATCAATATTTTCAACAATATCAATCTCTTGATCAAATCCTAATTTCGATCATATATTAGATTTTTATCCTTGGGCTAACCATTTATCCTAAGTCTTTATTTAATTAAAAAGAATATTTCCTCCCCTTTTGATTAAATAAAAAGCCCCCACTTTCCTCTTATCCTAAGTTGCACAAATAAAGCATTATTCATATTTTATAAAAAGGAGAAAAACACTTTTTGTCTCATATGGACATAAAGTCAACTCTTATTTTCTTATTGGAGGATACTTGTGCACATGGATTGCTCCTCTTTCAAGCTCCACTGCTGATTAAAACTTTTTGCCTCTTAATCTCCATGGTTCATTCCTTTGCATTTCTTATAAAAGGAGAGCTCTCTCCTTCATTTGCATCCACTTGTTTTATGCTAATGTTATGCTGCAGGTTTTAGGTGCATTTGGAGTTTGAAGATATTGAAGACTTATTTCATTGTATCATCTAGTTCATATTTGCTTTCATAGTTGCATGATAATGGCATTCTTAACTTAGTTTCCTTTTATGCAATAGAATAAGCTCACATAGTCTAAATAGGAAGGCTTGGTAATACTTGTTCTTTCCTTTCATAGCATAGTTTGTACTTTCCTTTCATAGTTTAGATTGCATCATCATATAGCTTGCATTGCATTGCATATTGGATTCTTGAGGATATTGGCACTCTTGCCCTTGTACCTCACTTGAATCTCTCATTGTGTGGTTGACTAGCAAGGTCACAAGCTTGTAGCTCTAGCTGAGAGCAAACACATCATAGTCCCTTGCAACTTTATGCATAGAGAGCTATGAGCCACTTTGTGAGGCCTCATTCTTGAGCAACCTTGCATGTAATGGTTCATAGAAGTGCACCATTTTAGTGTGTATAGTTTTCAGCCCTGTGTGGCTATTTAAACCTTTCTTGATGATTTTGATGGGGGTTAGATTCTCTAGAAAAAGACTTAATATTCTATTAAGTATTATGTTATGTCTACTTTGAAATTTTTTGAATAGTTTTGATTACGTAAAAATAGGTTTTGAAAGGACCCAAAACCTTTTACATAGAGAAAATAGATAAAACATTTAAGCTCCAACAGTTCAAGTGCAACAACACCAAAACAAGCATCACAAACAAGTCCTTAAACATAAAGACCAGCCTAAAGACAAAGGACAACAAAAAGAAAAGCAAGATAATAAGTTGCTGTGTAAACACATTTCATCAATTCTGCAGCCTGATCCGCAAGAATCTGCATGTTTGTAGCAGATAGCTTCAGTTCTTCCATGTCGTTCTTGTTGCCATCTTCCACCATCCTAGACCTGGATCTCGTACGCTTGCTAGGACCCTGTTCCTCTTTAGTCTCTATGATCTCTTGGTTCCCTTTCCCATTATCAAACTTGTCAACCAGGATCTTCATGTGCTCATTTGAAGCCTTGAGGATAGTAAAGCTTTGTTCTGCAATATTCCCCATGGTTTTCTCCAACTTGTCAATTCTCTTTTCCATAGTCTCAACTTTCCTAGTTAAAACATTACTGCATTGGATTTTCTCCTCCATGGCATTAAGTCTGTCATTGAAGGTAGCAACACCCTCAGCTTTGGCAACAATGTCAGTGAGCTCATCAATAGTCTGGCCCAAGGTTTTCTCCCCCAATTTCATCCTTTTGAGAATCCCCATTTCTTTTTGCAGCTGGTGGATGTTGGACTTCATCACAGTGATGTCTTTCTTCATTATGCTAAGGGTAGACAAGAAGGCTAGGCACCCCAAATTCTCAAAATCCTTGTTCCTCTCCTCATTAATCTCAGGACCCCTATTCTCTACCTCCATGTTCTCCTTAGGATTCTCCACCTTCTCCTTCCCCAAGTTGGCCTTTTCCTTCTCAAACCCATCTTTCTCCATGTTAGTCATGTCCTATGCAACTTCTTGCAGGAGTTTATCCTCAACCCAAACATCTTTACTAGTACCCCCACTCTCCTCCACAATAGGGTTGTTTTCCACATAGTTTTCTTGATCATTCTTTCCCTGGGAAGAGGAACCCTCATCAAAAGATATGAAGACCCTCTTCGCAACTTTCTTCTTCCCATTTTTAGTTTTGGTACGATTGCCAATAGGTTTTGGTCTCTTCTTCCCCTACTTCTTGGACCTCTCCTCCCTGCTCTCTTCTTCCTCTAATTCCATGTTAGTAGTAGAATCCTCCATCTTCCTTTTCTTTTTTATTTCCTTAGGGCTATCCTCTTGGTAATCCTCAGAATCCCCCTCTTCATCTTTTGTTTCCTCCATAAAAGGCTCCTCAGACTCCTTCCCATCAGTATCATAGTCCTCCAGGGCTTTTCTATTAAGTCGAGATCTTTCCACCTTCTTCGACTTCAACACCTCATATATGAGGACCATGAGCCCTTCGTGGTAGGCATGATCACACTCCGGATCCCTTTGCCAGTGAAGGAGGGAAGCATTCAAAGAACTCAGTAAATAGAAAGGAAAATTAATCTTAACCTCGTACCTAAAATGGTTCAAAAGAGTAAGATTTTTTGAATAGTTATCATAATCAGTTGGTTGTGTAGATCCGATTGCTTTGAATTTTTGAAATCAGTTGGTTATAGAATTCTTAACATTTTGTTTCTGTTGGAGTTGAAATGTTTGTCGTGGTAATTGGATTAGCTATTGAATATTTTTGCTAGTAGCAGCTTAAATGAAACCATTGAATCTAATCTGAATCAATCTTTTCTTTTGATGTTAAGTCTGTTGGCTTACATTTGTATGGATGATCTGAATCTTTCACATTCTATTTACATGTGTGTGATGGAATGTTAGGATACCTTAGTGCTTTCTAGTCAAAAGTATAGTTCAAAAATTACTCTTTTAGAATAAAGGAAATTAATGTTCATATTTTAAGAGGTAGCTGCACCTCTAACACAAAGAGTTCGATTGTAAGTATTTGAACTCAATTGGTAGTGATAGGTTTTTCTTCCATAAGGGTTAAGGAGTCATTTTGAAAATTGTTTTGTAAAGAAGAAAAATTTGTTCACTAACACCTATAAACATATGACAACAATTTTTAGTAAGTCTTTCTTTTGAGCACATAATTTTCCAAATTTCTTGTATGGAGGTGCATTTTGGATATATAAGCATATTGTTAAAGTTTCTTGGCAACATCATGTCTAATTTTGAAGATAATAAATTTTTAAGTTTATGACAGGGTCGTACAAAGCTTTGAACTCAATTTTGAAGGCCTTAGAGGCTTTAAAAGGGATCTAGACTTGTTTTGGGTGATACTATAAAATCTTAGCTATAGAGTACTTTGAGAGGTTTCTGAAAAGTGGCTATAATATAAAATTGGATATACGGTTCAAAAGTTATGGCCTCCAAAAATAGGAAATGTTAAAATGTATCGAACATGTAAA
The DNA here is from genome assembly GCA_027943335.1 of Chamaecyparis obtusa. Lineage (NCBI taxonomy): Eukaryota > Viridiplantae > Streptophyta > Pinopsida > Cupressales > Cupressaceae > Chamaecyparis > Chamaecyparis obtusa. The sequence continues at coordinate 1,374,702 of BSBK01004333.1, read as the reverse complement.
TGAGCTATAAAAGGGTGTTACATGTGTTGGTGTATGTATTAGCACATCAAGCATTTTTTATTGGTGATAAGATGGGTGCTTCTTTTGGGGTGGTTTTAGCCCATGGTTTCGTAATACCCCTAGATGATTTCTTGTATTGTATCTCCTATATAGTAGGTGCTTGAGATGGAGGTTTTTGAAAAAGAGTCTTATAGCTTTCAAGTTACCTTTGGATCTCTAGTCGGTGATACTTGTAATACCCCTCTCATACTTTGATTTTCTATAAGTTATGATGTCATTTATATTTATGGATTTACTGATCTCATACTTTCATGTGTGCGTGTATGTTTACTTTTATTTTTGACGTGCCTGATGTGGTTGAGGGACGAAGTCGTAGTTACTTGCTTGCGAGATCCACATGATCGATCGATCCCTGCCATTGTCTGTTATATATTTATACATGTATGTACATACTCATCTTTTATGTAGGATTTTAGGTATCGGCCATCGCCTTCCCTGAATTACTAGAATGAGTGTGCCCTATCGCATTATCTCAAAGGCGAGAGAGGGGAGATAACATTCAGGGCTAAATCCCAACCTAAGTCATTAATTGTCCTCAAATAGTAGACAAGTATCTTATCTACTACCCTCTAGATTCATCAAGGTGATGTCATTCGTGAACCCTTTCTTTGAGCTTGATTATTACTTTTTGGATTTGGTGGGTTTTGCTTTCATGTTTCATGTCAGGTGGTTTGATGTGATTTTGTGTTAAAAATGCTTTAAAGATTTAATTAAGACAAATTAAATGATTGAATAATTAAATATTATTATATGGTGAAATATTAAATATAAGGTATTTAATTAATGAAAATTAATTAAATACTTATGTTTATTTAAAAGGACTTAACTAAAAAGTCTAATTATAGAAATAAATACTTTAATTAATTATCAAATTTTAAAATTTAATTTAAAGGCATAATTAATGAATTGATATTTAATTAGCAATTTACATGTTTGTTTGTTTTATGAATAGAGGCCTTTTTTTATTAATAATATAAAAGTATAGTATTCACAAAAAAGGGGTCAGGGGAAGAAATCACCCCGCAAGTCACACGATAACTAGGCCGGAATCATACAACTATTCATCAAAAAAGCATATAAAAAGAGAAATCCTCAAGCTGCAAGGGAAGTAGCAGAAGAGGGAGGAGAATCTCTATCATCAGGATTGCCCCAAACATTGGGCCCGGGAGTCTGATCAGGAACAGACCAACCATCCTGATCTGGATCTTCTTTTTCCAGCTCTCCTTCCTCCTGCCTAGGCGAGATTGAAAGCACCCGGCAAAGGAACTTGTCTTGATTGGCAAGAACACTGGTTGAGGGTCGAGCAGCAGCAACAGCAGTGGAAACAAGCACGTGAGGCCATCCAGAACCTGTATCCATCTGAGGAGGAGGAGAGGCAGAGTGGCGATGCCATTGACGTGGAGTTCTGGAGTGTCTGGTAGAGGAACTCTGGCTACGACAGCGGCCCCTGGGTGGTGTGTGGTCAATCGAGAGAGAATCTTGAGGCACCCGAGCCATAGTACAAGGGGCATTGCCCTAGTGATGGAGTAGCTCCTGTAAATGGGTGACCTCTAAGGCCACCTTATCAGCTTGCACCTAAATCTGCATCATGACATTATTACAAATACATGCCTTAGCATAAAGAGAGACATGAATATCCAGAGAACTATGAGAAAAAAGAATAGTATTTCATTCTTTCCATAAGGTAAACAAAATATCCATCTTGAAAGTATGCCATATCTGGGTGTACTGGGAAGGCATTCTGGGGGAATCACCAAGAAGCGCCATATGCCATGAGAAAGGTTCAGGCCTAAAAGGAGCAAAGAGGTCATGAAACTAGACCCAGTAATTTTGGGCACGATGATAGAACCAAAAAATGTACACGAGTGTCTCAGAATGACCACAAAAAGGGCATTTAGGATCAGGAACACCCAAATGCCTGAGTCTAGCTCCTAAAGGTAAGCCCTGGTACAAAAAACACCAGGAAAAATGAACAATCTTAGGCTCAGTGACATAATCCCAAATAGTATGAAATCACCGGCTCCAATTCTTCTGGAAAGAAGAAATATGCCATCATTGGTTGAGAGAATCAATCATGGGAAAATGGGGAACAAGCCAAGAGTATCCAAGCTTGGGCTTGTATTTGGTGAAGGGAGTAGCAGGGTACCATTTCCAGTCCTTCCACCAAGGTCTAAAAGATTGAATGCCCAACTTGTCTAGGAGATGAGGCGGGATGACCGAAACCAACAAGTCAAAAGTCTGACGATCTGGGTGGATGAGCCGGAATTGAACCCAGAGATCATCCCAAGAACGGAGATTCATAGTGACTATGGAGAAAAGATCTTTCGAGGTTTGAATGCCATGTTTTTGAAAATGAAGAGTGCTAACCCCTTGAATTCTGGCAAGAGGAATCCCTTGCTGAGAAAATAAAGGGGACCACCAAATGTTTTGCTAGTTGAGAGAAAGACCATCCCAGAAACCATTCCCAGGCCAACGGAGCCAAGGTTTGACAAACTCCCAAGCTCTCCATATACTTTTGGTGACAAAAGTGCCTTAGATTTGGATAGGTTCCTTCATAACTAGAAGGGTTTGAAATCTGATCCCCTTCCAGGCAGGCTTGTGAAGAGGATATCCTGAGGAAATGTAGTGTCAAAGCAAAATTTTCTAGGCCTCATTGCCTGAGAGACACTGCACGACCCATTTGGCACAAAGAGCGTGCCCTTTCTTCTAGGTATCAAGTAAACCAAGCCTGCCTGAAGCCTTAGGAAGGCAACATAAATCCCAAGCAACTTTGTGGAAGCCCTGGTGGTCAATACCAAAAGCCTAAAGAAAATCACGTAGTAATTTCTTGAGCTTCTTGTAGGAGGTTTTGGAAGGAGCCCAACAAGAGGAGTAATACAAATGTGTGGCTGCCAAGATCTTGGTGCAAATTTGAAACTTTCCTGTGAGAGAGAGCGGCTTGGTGATCTAGTAGGTAAGCTTTTTTTCAATTTTAGCTAGAACTGCATTCCATAGATCCGTAGGGTGAGCTTGAAAAGCAAAGGGAATGCCAAGAAAGTATAAAATTTCCCCATGCTAAATCTTGGACCAACCAAACTAAGAAAACTAGGGAGGCTCAGGAAGAGCCGACTATCTGTGGCAGAGGGTTTTATGCCATTGAATGGTCAAACCAGAGGCCAGGCAAAAAGTGTCTAAACATTGCAAGGCTACCTTGATATTCTCTTCATGCTCTTCCAGAGTGAGGAAAGAATCATCAGCAAAATGGCCATTGACCAGCTGTTGAGATGAATCTGGCAAGTAGATTCCCTGAACATTACCCATAGAGATGGAATGAGCAAGCAAGTAGCCAAAACCCTCAGCTGCCAGAACATACAAGGTCAGAGCTAGAGGGAAACCTTATCGAATAGATTGAAAGAGCCCAAAGGTAGAAGATTGTCGGCCATTGACAGTAATGCAAGCAGATGCATCATTGAAGAGCATCTATATAGATTGAAGAAATATGGGTCCAAAACCCATAGCGTGAAGCATATCAAGGATAAAAGGTCATTCAATGCGATCATAAGCTTTAGCAAAATCAATCTTAAGAAAGAGGGCTTTCTGGTGAGACTTACGAGCCCATTCCATACCTTCCCAAACGACAATGATATTGTCAAGAATAAATCTTGACCTAATAAATCATGTTTGCTCAGGTCTAACAATTTGTGGAAGCAAGTGTCAGAGCTTGAGAGCCAGTGCCTTGGAAATGATCTTGTAGGAGACATTGAGCAAGGTAATAGGCCGCCAGTTGCAAATGTCCTCTCGATCCCCAGACTTGGGAATAAACTTGATATTGCCCTAGTTAATGATATCCCTAAGAGATTGGGTATGATACGCTTCCAGGTAAACTTGGTGAAGATTAGGACCAATGGCATCCCAGAGGGCTTTGCAAAACTCACAAGGAAAGCCATCGCATCCTAGGGCTTTATCATCAGCCATCGCAAACAAAAATTCATGAAGATCCTCCAAGGAAAGTAGTTGATCATAGAAGAAACGCTGAGCAAGGGAGACACACTGCAGAACAACCACGGTGCACTCAGCAAGAGCTTTGTTGCTGGTAGGAGAGTATCCCTGGGTAGCAAAAACTTGTCCATAATGGCAAACAAAGGCTTGTAAGACATCATGAATCTTCGTGAGGAGGTTGTGGCCTACTCAGATTCTGGTTATGCCCACACCGGTATGACAAGGATAGAGAGCAGCAAAAAATTCTTTAGAAGCCTAGTCTCCAACTTTTAACCAGTGATGAGCTTTGATCTGGGCTCCTCTGGCAGCATAGTTGTTAGCAACTTGCTTCTGATGACGTAACTTGGCAAGGTTAAGTTGCAGATTCTGATTGAAAGGGTCTTGGGATAAGGCCTCAGTGGCAACATGTAAGGCTTTGGTGTTGACATCATAGGATCTACGGTGACACTTGGCCAATTGTTTACCATAAATGTGCAAAAAATGAGCTATACGCCTAATGGCGTCATTCCACCATTGAATCCAGACTGGCGACTGAGAGGGCCTAGTCTCAAGGTTCCAAACCCGATGAATGTGGGCCACAGTGGATGGGTGATGAAGGACATAAGTATTAAAGAAAAATTGTGTGGTGGGAGGCCCAGCCTTAGCTATCTGCCAAACAATATTAAATTGAATGGGAAAATGATCTGACAAGGTCACATCAACAAGAGGCATAACCGGTAAAGCTTGCTTTTCAGAAAAAAGAGAAGAAAGATTGTGCCGAGATCATAGCACAATCAAGCCTTTTATGAATTTTGTCAGATGAGGCCCTGTAATTATACCAAGTGTGCCAAACCCCATCAGAACGACGATGACCACCATTGGGATCGAAAAGCCCTAATTTATTATGCATGCAGTACCAGGCTTCTCTTTCCCTAGTTGTCCATCGAAAAGGCAAAAGGCCATCCTTGTCAGACGCCATCTCCACCATATTAAAATCACCACAAACAAGCTAGGTAGCAGGTGGCAGAGAATCCACAAGCCAACGCCAAAGGTGAGATCTCTCAACAACATTATTGGGAGCATAAACATTAACTATGCCAAAAGAATGATTCTCAATAATGAAAGTGGCCCAAACAACTCTTTGCATGGGGTTAGAACCATGACTAACCAACAAAGAATGGCAATGAGGGGAAAGGAGAGTAGCAACTCCACCTCTACCAGCCTCGTGCTGAGAATAGAGAGCAAGGCTAGAAGGCCAAATAAATTTACATGCAGCATCAAGCATGAAACCAGAAATCTTAACTTCCTTGAGGCATAAAACATCTAGATGACTAATAAGACGACGCAAATCCCTAACAGAAAATTTTCTGTGTAGGTCTGTCAACCCATGAACATTCCATGAGATGTACTTCATGGAATAACAATGTCGTCAATTCCATCACCTTCCCCAAGGGAAGCAAAACTATTAGATAGATAACCTAAGGCAAAAGAAGACCCAGAAAACTCCATGGATATATTACGTCATTTTTCCTGCATGCCATCAAATCCATTCTTAGCACGCCCAAGAGGCCTGTGAGAACAAAGGAAGGAAACAAAAGAGGCAATCTTTGCGGCCGCCTGACGTGCTCGAGCTAGAGGAACGATAGCATGGGAGTTAATAACTCCTTTCCCCTGTTAGGCAGGGTTTGAAACCTTGATAGCTGGGGTTTCCAAAGAAACCTTGCTAGTCAAAGGTGGCGGATGGGAAGCTGAAGCCGAAGAAGGCTTCTTGGGTGGCTTGTTGCGGCAGCTGACTGTGACCCAATCATCTTTCTTACCCTCTTTTTTTCCATCCAGTTGCAGGCGACTGAGAGCTAGAGTCTTTGGGAAGAGCCTTGGTACGAGGCACTGCGAGAGGGCAGTCCTTAATCTTGTGTTTCATAGATTGACAATGATAGAAAGTGTTGGGAAGGTTGAGGTAAAGCACCTTCTGGGTGAAGGTGGTCTCACCAACTTGAATCTCAATAGACTCTTTGAGGTCTCTAGAAAGGTCAACCTCAACAAAGAGCCTCTTTTGAGGCCGAGGATTAAGAAAACGGTCATGCTCGCTACATATAACCCTACCTAGCTTTTGTGCTATGGCATGCATGAATGGCCAACAGGGTAGGGGAAGACCAAGAAAATCTACCCACACGGGGAGTTTTAGCTTCTTGTCATCAAAGATAGAGAAGTCGCGAGACCAACGTTGGAAAATTAAAAGTGAAGCCCTAAGGTTCCAGGGACCTTTGGCAAAAATGGAGTCCAGATGGGAGGGATTGGAGAAATGAAACAAAAAGAATCCTTTGGTGAGGCTCTGGATGCCATCCAAGCGGATTCCATGAGGGGTCCAAGATTTCGCAACCCAATCCCTGATAACATGTTCAGGAGGGTTGCGACCCAGAAAATAGCCAATAAGGGTATGCGTTTCAAGCCAAGTGCAAGCATCATTGAACTCATGAATGGGTAGAATAATATCAGGCTGAGACATGCCTCGTGAAACACTTTGGGCACAAATTTGCGGGGGCGTTTGCTTGGCAGTGCCATTGCTATCTGAAACCACACTAGTGTCAGCATCAACTGCTTGGTGAGAAGTGGACGAAGCCATAAATACTACACTATTTCCCACAATAACTGCAGAATGAGGGAAGGACAAAGGATGCAGAAAATTGACACAAAGCAAAAAACCCTAGCAGAGTGCAGAGTGAGCATTCAAATCCATTGTCACAATTTACATGTTATTAATATGTTAAAATATTAATCATCAATTAAATATTAATATACAATTAAAGTTGCACATTCAATATTAGTAAAATTAAAATATAGATCTAAGTTAAAAGATATTATTTGAAAAAAGTGCATATAATTATTATTTAATTAAAAATTAAATCATGTAAAAAGGTGATGATGAAAACGAAGTTAGGAGTTGAGTTCTAATTCTTGATTGTGAGTTGCATGTTTGAGTTCAGTTTGCTGGGTTTTCTATATTAGAGTCCTTTTTGGTCATTTTTTGGGAACACAAGTTTTAGGGAGACAATGTTTGGCTCTGGATTGGAATTGAAGGAATTTATTGAAAGCTGGAATTTTGGATTGTGAATTGTGTTCTTCCTTTCTTCTCTAATCGTTCATGGGTTTGAGGTAGGATTTTGAATCCTTTTGTAAATTTCCATTTTTGAAAAGCTTGTCTTCTTCATGCTTGGTATTCATGTGATTGTTTTCCTATTTGAAATTTAGCAAATTAGATTATGTTTTGAAAATTTTGTGGAAACAAATGATTAGGGTTTCATCCTTGAGGGTTTGAATTTGCATGTGTGATTCTGGGATATTTACTAGGTGAAAGGCATCCTATTGTCTTGATAAATTTTAAAGAAGGAAAAAAAAATGATCTTCGGATTTTGAGAAATTGCATTTACTTTTAAAATTGTCTTATCTAAATTCAACTCTTTTAGAATTATAAAAATTCTCATTTAAAAGAAAACCTATTTTTATAAATAAATAAATATATATATATATATATATAAGGTTCATGTTCTATTTTAAGAAAACATGAAATTATAAAAGGGAAAAAATTGTTTATAATTATTCACTAGGAAAATTGTTATTTGTGAAAAAGAAAATAAATAAATAAATAAAAGTGAATTTTTATTTTTGGAAAAAAATAAAAAAATAATTTTTATTTATTTAAAAAAATAAAAAAATAAAAAATAACATATATGTAGGTGGGGTCACGCCTTGCATGGCGGCCCACTACTATAAAACATGCAATCCATGTTTATTATTAAAGGGGGGCAAGTTAAATTAAAAAAGAAATGCACCCCATTCCTTTATAAAGGGAGTACGTAAACCCCCCATTTTATACTTGTTATTTATTTATTTTAAAGTTTATATATATATATATAGTTTATTTATAATATCTAGGTTTATTTATATTAATTAATTAATATAAATTTTTCTAAATGTTTTAATAATATTGAATTTAATTAATATATATAAATTTATATAAGTATAGATATAAATTAATTTATATAAGTAGTTGTAAAGATGTTATATTATAGTTAATTAAGTTGTAATTCTAGTTAAATTTATTTAATTAAGTTTGGGAATATGATTATGATCAAACGAAAATCAAGTTTTAATATTAGACTTTAAAGAGATAAATTAATATTTTATTAGTGTAATTAATTATATATTATATATATATATATATATATATTCAAATTTAATAAGATACTAAATATATTTCATATGTGTGCTTTATTTCATGGTGTGTTGTGTGTGCATATTTGTCCATATGAGTAGAGTAATGTCTTAGGTGGAGATTTTGTCTTTAAGACTTGGAATATTTTTATGATATTATACCTTTTACTTTTTGGGTTATATTGTGGAAGTTCATAATTTTTTATGTCATGATCATATATGTATTATTTTGGGTGAATCTGTGATGTGTTCTTGAGTCCTGGTCAGTATTTTATTTAACCACAAGAGGTGATAGATCATTTTTGTGTTGAGTTTTGATTTGTTAATTTGTTCACCTCAATTTTTCTATTATAGTTGTTATGTGTTTTGAATGACAACCTTTGTGGATTATTTTTTACTTCATGTTTAGAGAGAGATGCTTGATGCTTTTTACGATCATTTGATCTTGCGTTATGAATTATGAGAACTGGTAATTGTTTATTGAGATGTCCAATATGGAATAGACAATTTGGATCCTTGTATAGGATGAGATATTATTTGTTATGCTCCAACAGTTGTCTTTGATGGCATTCATGGTTTATCAGTTTACGAGAAGTATTTTATGGTTTTGGTTTTGTCTTCTCTTTGGTTCTTTTTGCTGGGAGCATTAGGGTAGGTTATCTAAGAGCATAGAGGGGAAGTAGCTTGCAATGAGTGTTGGGGCCCTCATGTGGCTACCAGGATCACTCATTGTAAGTAGCTTAATAAAGTGAAAACTTAATAAATCTATGGAGATAAAAAATTAATAAGATAATTGTGTACCTCACCATGACTTGAGCATGAGTACAAGCTAGGATGTGTGAGATGATGCTTGTCGCCTAGTGTGGTGTATGTTTTGGCATAGTTAGTAGCTTTGTCTGTATGAGAGGTTTACTAATACCACATATGGTCACTTGGGCGTTGGGGTCCAAAGAGGCTGCCAAGATGAATTCCAAGGGTTAGACGTATGTGATGACACTTCCCCATTTGTGTCCTAGATTCCTACGTTGTATTTGGTACATCTGATTTGTGTCATGATCATTTATACGTGATAACCTTATATCCTTTACTACCATTTTATCTAGTGTACCTTGACATTAGTTTTTCTTGTTATGGATGTTTCCTTGAGTGATGCATGGTATTATCTCCTCAACACGGTGGGAGTGGACTTTTTGGTTCCACATGGTCAGGTGGTAGTGATTCTATTAACATTGAGATTAGACATTCATGACTTTGTGCTTGGATGATCCTTGATGTTGCTTCTATCTTCTTGTTCATTGCTTGGAGACTTTCTTGTTATTATCATGAGATGTATATCTTGTATTTCATTTTATGTATTGGTTATAGACATTGATATTTGAGATGTATATCTTGTATTTCATTTTATGTATTGGTTATAGACATTGATATTTGAGATGTATATGTACTTGTATTGTATTATTGTTATCCCTGCGACATGTGCAGTGGAAGATGTATTATCTTGGAGACTAGGATGTATCTTGTTGTATGTACCTTTGATTACATTGATGTAATGGATGTATCTTATTATTTAGTTGAAATGAATATGTTAGTGTGCTTTATTATTTGTGTTCTTTTCACTATGATTAATAAAGGAATAGGAATACTTTAATTTGGGTTTTAAAATAAACATGAGATATATCATGTGATTATGTGTTGGATTGTACTTAGTAGATTAGTTAACTTATACGTAATTCTATGTCACAAAACCCTTGAGACTTGTAATCTGTAAATGAGTTACATTTATGAGTATGTATTGTCTTATGTTATTTTGCTTCCGCTTTGTTATTCATTATTGTTTGTAAACTCTTAAAGAAAAAAATTATTCAGTAAACTTAGTAACATATTTTAGGTTATTTTCTCCTGGGTTCCCTGGTGGGGCATTACAATACTCGAGAGAAGTTCTCTGCAAGTATATTGTAATATGTTATTAATTGCTAAATAATATATTGGGCTTCTTTTGGAGTGTGGGGTTTCTCTCTCAAAGGGTTTCCCTCACGTAAATCATTGTGTTGTGGTATGAATGTTACTTATGTTAAGTTTTTGTAACTGTGAAAAAGATCTAAGAAAGTTTTTACATTATTCTCCCCTTAGGGTTAGTGTAGGAATTTATTCCACTTCTTAACTTCCTTACATCAATGAGGCCACAAATGAGTAACCTCGTCCCCATTTAACAAAGATGAGGCTCAAATCCATGAGTAAATTGGATTAGTGAAGGTACAAGTTTATAGTCACAATGGTCCAAGAGGGTTTTAAACCTTGGTGGGTACAAAAACATCACCACCATTTAACAAACACACTAAGTGTTGAACCCAATAAGAGTCCCTACCAACTGCAAGGATAGAGCAATCTTTTTTCTTTGCCACAAGACTTGTATGAGTATCTTTATCCAATTTACGTTGCAGAGATTAGAAGCACGACATGAGTTAGATTGTGATAGAAACTAAGGAAACTTTGTAAATAGGGTTGTTCCATAGACATATATGTGGAGAGTTATTAAACTATTCAAACAAGGTTGGTAACAGACAGTTGTTGGTTGTTATAGTTATGACCAAAAATTTGATATTCTAAATGACAACGATTCTAAGTTTGCCCTAAAGGCTATAGTTGACTAGGATACACTAGAAAATAGTAAAATTTACACAATCAGATTAAGACATATCTTGTAATCACTTTGTGTCACCAAATGGAAATCGAGCACAAATAGCCAACAAATCTCAACATATTTCAATGTGTGATGATACAGTTCCCTTGTAGTTGTAAGTTACAACAATAACCAGTTATGCTGAGAAAATACAAAAGGAGTGTGCACCAGTTATGATGGCTTGGTCGATTGAAATGTTGGACATGCAAAAATAAGACACCATGGTCCAATTTGACAATGCAATTCAATAGAATTATAAAACCAGTAATGCAATTGGTACAAAAAATTGTAATAGTTCTTTGTGTCAATTTGTGTTTTAGTGAAAAGAAAAGCATACAAATGATGAACTACAACTGATTGAATATCTTGAGGCAATGATTGATGATCACTGAGCTACTAATATGTATGTAAGACATTAAATCAGTTAATGTATTATCATTGATGTCAACTAGTTTTGAATGTACTTATCATGATGGTTTGAGGCTTTAATTAATGACCATGCAGATCAAAGGAACATTTTCTAAAATATTTAATAAAAATTGTTCCTACATGTATTGATTATCAATTTTTCAAAGTATATAAGTAAATAGCAAATTGATTTGTTAAATTGAATTAACGAAACCTCCCATCGCAATTAAAATAAACTTAAGATAATTTGACTTTTTGAGAATGTGCCCTAGATATAGCTAGTAGGGTGACCCTATCGTGATTAGTTTAATTTTAGTAAGGGATCACTCTTTTGAAACTAGATAGTGACCTTTTGAAAACTGACAGTGGTTAACAATTTGATTCTTCAGAGTCTTTGCGAACTATTGCCAAAGACACCCGTTAACCCACTACATTATATTAGACCTAATTATCTCCTTTAAATAAAAAAATTTGGTGTGTTTTTAGATTGAAATTGATGGGCATGACAGTTACAAACATCTTAAGAAGGAAAAATGATAAATGAATGAGATATCTACATGAAGATGAGATGTATGAGAAAGTTATGGATATGGTATTCAATGGGCAACTTATTAATGAGTCTATGATATTATGTTAGTGACTTGATTGTACTACATGAATCTATTATGGATTGAAGATCAAGAACGAACAAGTTTATGTGGTCGGTAAATGAAAAATTCAGTATACACCGAGCAAGTATAGTGTATACCGAGTATAGTGTTAACCGAGCTAGTGATGCAAGAGCATCCTGGGTGTAAGAGCAATCTTGCATCACCCAAAAATATTTCTAGTTTTGTTTTCAATAAGGGCTATCTTGTGCAGAGCTACTATTTATGGTAACTTACTATTTTTAGTAAGTTGGTCATATGATCTCGGAATGTTCTGATTTCACAGTTGGAGGTTCATCTCAGTCATTTCAACCTACCAGTTGAGTTTCATTGCCACATCATCAATATTGGTGAAGTTATTGAGATTTTTGGTATGAAATCTTTTAGGTCAATTTTGAAGGCCTTAGAGGCTCCAGATCGTGATCGAACCCCAACTAACTAGCATTAGTGCATGTCAAGTGTTGTAGATCTCGTCATGGCATTTCTGAAAAGTGGTTACAATAGAAAAATGAAGTTACGGTTAAAAAGTTATGGCCTCCGGAAGTTGGGTTACCTAAAATCATATTTTGTATTTCTTTTAAGCTGACCCTATTGTAATAATTGTGAAAAATAAATAATTCTATATCTAGTCGGCCTTAAGGGCTAAATTTTTGGAACCTTCTCGGGTGGTGGAAATTGCCTATATAAGAAAGGTCTGTAGTGTTGTCTTAGGCAGTTCGGGACAATTCTGGGTAGCAGATTTGGGTATTGATTCGAGGCTTTGTCCTACAAAATATTGTAAGGGAATGCCCATGTGGCTTTGCATATTGTAATTCTGAAAGTTTGTAATTCCACATTTGTGGAGATAATAAGAAGCCAATTTTCTGTTCTTACATATTGTTGTTGTTTCTTTGTTTTTGTTATGTGTTCATGGTATTAAGGGGAGCACCCTTCATCAAGTGGTATCAGAGCAAGAGTTCCTGAGTGTGTAAATAGATCACCGATTGTGATGCAGTTTGCACCAGGACCGTGGGTTAGGGTTTTTGTGTAAATAGATCACCGACTGTGAGGCAGTTTGCACCAGGACCGTGGTTAAGGTTTCAGCGAGAAGCTCGAAAATGCCTCCACGAAGGGAACATGGTGGAAGAGCTGGTGTTGTAACACCTAAGGTTAGAGTGCTCCAGAGACAAGTGCGAGCATTGTAAAAAGATATTTGCAGAGGAATGAATCTTAATGTTAGAGATGAAAGCAAGGATGAAGCAAAAGAAGGAAATGATGATCAAGAAGAAGCTGAAGTTTTGAATCAAGAGGAAGAAAGGCTTTTCCGGGCCATTTCCAAGATCAGGAAAAGGCCTAAGATTGAGGTTCTTACATTTTTAGGGAATCTTAACCTAGAGGAATTGATCGACTGGATCAATGAATGTGAAGAATATTTTGAGTATGAAGATATTGAGGATCCTGATCGAGTCAAGTTTGTGAAGGCCAGACTGAAAGGTCATGCGAAGATCTGGTGGCAAGAGATTCAATTGGAGCAAAATAGAAGAGGGAAAGATACAATCACAAGATGGGATCAGATGGTGGATAAATTGAAGTGACAGTTCATTCCTGTTGATTATGAGCTAGACCTACTGAGGAAAATACAAAGTTTGAAGCAAGCATGAAGATTTGTTCAGGAGTATACAGAGGAGTTCTATCGAATCCTCATCAGAACAGGCCATGCAAAAGCTGACAAGGAGAAAGTTGCCCGTTACCTTAATGGGTTAAGGCCGAGCATTCAAGAGGAGTTGAATCTAGTTTGAATGAACAATATTGAAGAGGCATACCAATTTGCCCTAAAAGTAGAGGAAAAGCTGAACAAGAAGTTTGAGAGTAGACAAAGCGAAAGAGGACGTGATGGAAGATCTAGTGGACGGTCATATGGAGATCGAAATGAAGATCTAAAAAAGTAGGATGAGGCTAGTAATAGTCAGAATCAAAGAAGAGATAATTTCATTCATTTCCAAGATCAAAACAATCGAGATCAGAGAGGAAGAGGAAGAGGACAAGGTTCAGGAAGAGGAGGCTTCCATGGAACATGTTTTCACTATGGAGAAGAAGGTCATAGGGCATTTGAATGTCTTTAATGCCAAGGATGGATGGATATGAGGAACGAAGGCCAGACCAGAGTTGTATATGTAGATGAAGATGCCAGATCATCACATTCTGAAGATGCTGAAAGAGGGGAAACGCTGATTAACAGAAGAGTCCTATTGAGTGGTGAAAATGAACCTGAGAAAAGGAGTCTGTTTCACACCAGGTGCAAGTGTGAGGGTAAGTGTTGTGATGTGATTATTGATAGTGGTAGTACTGACAATTTTGTGTCAGAAGAGATGGTGACAAAGTTGAAGCTCAAGAGGCAGAAACATCCACATCCATATCGGGTTGCCTGGGTGCAGGATGACCACAAGGTCATGGTCAGTGAACAGTGCCTAGTAAAGTTCAAGATCAACGGGTACCAAGATGAGGTACTATGTGATATCATATCTATGGATGCATGTCATATGTTGTTGGGTAGACCTTGGCAGTTTAATAGATGTGTTGTACATGATGGTCATGCAAATACCTATTCCATGACAAAGGATGGAGTGCGACATAAGCTAAAACCATTGAAGGAAACAGAAGAAAAGGTATGTGGTAATGCAAGAATAACTTTTGTTGAAAGATGAAATTTCTCAGATGGTATGAGGCATGAGCATATGTGTTTTACCTTAATTCCAAAGGCTGGGAAAGAGGAAGTAGAAGATGTACCTGTAGAAGTTGCAGAATTATTGAATGAGTTTCAGGGTATTGTATCTGATAATGTGCCTGATGGATTACCACTAGTAAGAAAGACCCGTCATCAGATGGACTTGATTTCAGGAGCCAGTTTGCCAAATAAGGCAGCACACAGAATGACACTAGCAAAAAGTGAAGAGTTGAAGACAGATTTGAAGTTTAGTTCATCACATCATCCACAGACTGATGGACAAATAGAGGTGGTGAATAGGAGTCTGAGAAATTTGCTGAGATATTTGGTTGGAGATAAGCCAACATGATGGGATTTGATTTTACCACAAGTAGAATTTGCATATAATAATTCTATCAACAGGAGCACTGGTAAATCACCATTCCAGATTGTATATGGAAGTAGTCCCAGAAATGCATCTGAGTTGAGGAAGATAGATAAAGGAGAAATAAGTAGTGCTGAAGTTGAGGATTTTGCAGAACATTTGAAGAACGTCCATGAGGAGGTGAGGAAGCATATTACCAAGATGAATGTGAAGTATAAGGCTAAGATAGATGAGAAAAGGAGGCATAAGGAATTTTAGGTTGGAGATGAAGTCATGGTTCATTTGTGAAAGGAAAGATTTCCAGTTGGTACATATAACAAGTTGAAAATGAAGAAGTTTGGGCCATGTAAGATACTAAAGAAGCATGATTCAAGAAATGCATATGAGGTCAAGTTGCCTACTAAGCTGAATATTTCACCATTATTTAATGTTTCAGATCTGACAGAGTATCATGACAGAGGTGTTGAAGATGAGATTACAACAACACAATGGAATATTCCAGCAACCGGTTCAGATATCAAGAAGATTGAAGACATACTGGATAGTCGTGTTGGCAGAAGCACAAGGAATATGACATGTGAAGAGTATTTGGTCAAATGAAAAGGATGACTTGTTGAAGATTCATCATGGCTAGCAAAGGAGGTTAACCGTCTTGGTTTTCCTCTGCACACCTAAGTTGTGACAAGGTCACTTCTCAAATTACCCCGGGTGTCTGATGCAGGAGCATCCTGGGTGTAAGAGCAATCTTGCATCACACAAAAATATTTTTGGTTTTGTTTTCAATAAGGGCTATCTTGTGCAGAGCTGCTATTTATGGTAACTTACTATTTTTAGTAAGTTGGTCATATGATCTTGGAATGTTTTGATTTCACAGTTGGAGGTTCATCTCAATCATTTCAGCCTACTAGTTGAGTTTCATTGCCACATCATTAGTATTGGTGAAGTTATTGAGATTTTTGGTACGAAATCTTTTAGGTCAATTTTGAAGGCCTTAGAGGCTCTGGATCACGATCGATCCCCGGCTAACTAGTGCTAGCGCATGTCAAGCGATGTAGAACTCATCATGGCGTTTCCAAAAAGTGGTTACAATAGAAAAATGGAGTTACGGTTAAAAAGTTATGGCCTCCGGAAGTTGGGTTACCTAAAATCATATTTTGTATTTCTTTTAAGCCGACCCTATTGTAATAATTGTGAAAAATAAATAATTCTATGTCTAGTCGGCCTTAAGGGCTAAATTTTTGGAGCCTTCTCGGGCGGTGAAAATTGCCTATATAAGAAAGGTCTGTAGTGTTGTCTTAGATAGTTCGGGACAGTTCTGGGTATTGATTCGAGGCTTTGTCCTACAAAATATTGTAAGGGAATGCCCATGTGGCTTTGCATATTGTAATTCTGAAAGTTTGTAATTCCACATTTGTGGAGATAATAAGAAGCCAATTTTCTGTTCTTGCATATGTTGTTGTTTCTCTGTTTCTGTTATGTGCTCGTGGTATTAAGGAGAGCACCCTTCATCAGCTAGTTATCACTGACGCATTATGGTATTGTCCAAGTGAAAGAAATAAATGGAACTTATGACTACTGACTAAAGATGATGAAGTGGACAATTGTTTATGATTCCGAGGTAAATGATAATATTTGTTATGATGATCAAAGGACTGACAAAATTTAAGGATGATCAGATGAAGGAGAATGAAACGTGTTATTGACACAACTACCAAGGAAGGTTAAAGCGACAAAATCAATGGTGAAGATTAAGAGAAAAAATCTAGGGATAGAAAGAAAATGGTTTATGATGTCTATATAAAGAGACAATAGATTCATTACTGAGTCTGTTGCAAGAGAATTCACATGAACAAATTGATTTCATGCAACACTGATCAAACTGGTTGAAGACAGAAATGAGCAATTCTGCAGACAAAACTGAGCGATAGAGAAAGAAATTACTGAGCAGAACAGAGTTGGAGGAAACAAAGATGTTGAATTGATTATTGATCAGAGGTATTTTGAGCTTAGCATATATCTAAAAATATGCAAATCAAATTGTATTTGAATCAGATCATTACTGTATCAGTTTAACCATTGTTACAGATAAATCTCTTAACCAAGTGGGATTTAACCGTCTTTATATGTCAATATGACATTCAATGAATGTTGATTGCTTTCTTGTTAACCCCATAGTGAATTTTTGGTCAAGGGAGAACTATTAGTGATAAATCCTCTAACCAGGTCACACCTCACAGTGTGTTTTGTAACCTTTAATAGGGTTGGCTCCTAACCGATCTCACTTCATAAGAGTGAATTATTTTGGGTTACTAGTCCCAGGTGGTTTTTCCCCTAACAAGGTTTCCACGTTAAAAATCTATGTGTTATATGTGTATGGATGTGTTGAATTATTATTTTACTTTACACATTATTATTATTGGATTGATCGGTAAACACAATACTTGATTTTCTGGTAATCGGTATATGAAGAGAAAGGCACAGTTGATATTTGACTGAGTTGATTAATTGATTTGAAAGTTTTGTTATATACATCTGGGAATATTTTGGACTGTAGGATAACTAGACTTAACTGATTCACCTGCCCTCTCAGTTATCTTATATTTGGTATTAGAGAAAAGAGTGCTTGGAAGAAAAGTTTGAAGGACTTAAGCTAAAGATCACAAGATGTATAAGAGAGAGAGGTGCCAAAGATGAACAAAGACAACTTCTCGACATGAAAGAGTAGAATGAGATTGTATCTATCAGGGATAGGTGAGTCTGCAACATACTACTTGGATAATGAGTTCATCTTACCCACTGGACCTTTGACTATTGATCAGATGAGAGAAAGACATGAACACAATGCTATGATGATAAAGCTTGCCTCTTCCTTATCAAATGCCGAATTTGAAGATGTTAAGACATGTACAACTGCTAAAAAGATGTGGGACAAGCTTACACTAATTCATGGAGGAGATGTGAATGTGTTAAGGGCTAAAGCTGAAAGTATTAGAGGAAAGTTGTATGACATGAAAATGAAAGGAGAGAACATATCATAGTACAATAATCGAGTCAAGGAATTTGTGAATGTTATATGAGGAGGAGGTATTATTGATGAAGACACAGTTGTAAGTAAAATTATCAGAACCTTGTTACCTGCTTATGCTATTAGAGTCTCTGTATTTTATGAGATGAGATCAGATCTTGGTAATCATATTACACTTGATAGTCTAATCGGTAAATTGAATGCATTTGAGTTGAATAACTTTGACAATAGTGTTGTTCCAACTATTGAGTCTACATTTATGTCATCTTTGAAAATTGGTAAATCAAGTAGCAAACACATGATAAGAAATGAGAGTGATAGTGAAAGTGATGAGGATGAAATTGATGAGCTTGAAGCATTAATGGCTAAAAGACTATAAAAAGGTAAAGGAAGATATATAGGAAAACTACCTTTGGTATGCTTTAATTGTAAAGATATTGGCCATATTGCAGTTAGATGTCCTAACAAGAAAGAAAATCAGAAAACTAATGAAAGATCAAATCAAAGAAAGTCTTGCAGAAGAGATAATCGAGAACACAAAGGCAACCGACAGTATGACGAAAGAAGTAACCAAGATTACAAAGAAAAAGGCAAGAAGGCATGTTACCTTGTTGAAGATGATGACAATGACATTGACATCAACACTGATGAAGATATTGAGGTGGTATTTGTAGCTTTGAAAGAAAATTCAGAAGAAGAAGAAAGGTATGTTGAAACAACACTTATTTCTAAAGTTAGAAAGAATGATACTTGGAATATTGATAGTGGTTGTACACATCATATGAGTGGTGACGAAGAGAAATTTGAATACCTTGAACATTATAATGGTAGATCTGTTAAAATGGGAAATGATACACCTTGTCTAGTAAAGGGAAAAGGGTCTATATTGTTGAATAATAAGATCAGATGTAAGAATGCATATTGCATGAAGGGACTTAATTATAATCTATTGAGTGTAGCACAACTAAATAACATAGGTCACCAAGTTGCATTTGAGAATGGAAAGGTGAAAATCTATGATGAGACTGGAAATTTGGTCGGTACTAGTGAACAATCTAAAGGTAATCTATTTTATCTTGACAATGCTGAAGCTTCTTGTTTGTTGGCTAAAAATGAAGATGTGTGGTTATGGCACAAAAGGTTATGTCATGTGAATTTTGACAACATGGTTAAGATCAATAAGAAAAGAAGAGTTAGAGGTTTACCGAGCATATCTAAACCTGACCATGTTATGTGCAAACAATTTCAAAAAGGAAAGATGCCAAAATCTAGTTTTAAGAGTAAGAATTTTTCATCTAATGCTATTTTGGAGTTAGTTCATGCCGACTTGTGTGGTCCTATGAGAACTCAGAGTTATTATGGAGACATATATTTTATCTTGTTTGTTGATGACTTCTCTAGAATGATGACTGTCATGTTCTTGAAAGAAAAATCTGAAGCTTTTAAGATGTTTAAATAGTATAAAGCAAAAGTGGAAAAAGAAAGTGGTAAATAACTAAAATGCTTGAGATCAAATAGAGGTGGTGAATTTATTTCTGATGAGTTCACAAATTTTTGTAATGAGCATGGAATTAAGAGACAGGTTTCTACACCGAGGACACCCCAGCAAAATGGGATTACTGAAAGGAGAAATAGATCTATTGTGGATTGTGCTAGAACACTAATGATTAAAAAAGATGTGGCACATATATACTGCAAAGAAGCTATCAGTATTTGTGTGTTAAAATGTTGTCACACTTCTATGAATCCTTACATGCAAGAAAATTCAAGAATGAGCCCTCACAAATCGATTCATAGCTCTTTATGCATGGAGTTGCAAGATTTGTAAAATTGCTCTCAGCTAGAGCTATAAACTCATGACCTTGCTAGTCAACCACACAATGAGAGATTCCAAATGAATGCAATGCTATGCAAATCTATATGAGAATGAAGATGCAATTAAGCTATGACAATGGAAATGAAAGAGTTACAAACCCTCTAATTAAACTATGTGAGATTAATCTAAAACATGAAAGGAAATGATACCATGATGATGCAACTATGATGCAAGCTAGGATGTGATGTAGATGCAAGATGAATGCCAATGATGCTCCAAACCTTCAAAACTTGATGCAAGAATATCTCCAAAAGCTTCAAAAACCTGTAGCATAATAATTCAAGTATGTATGGTGTGTGCAAATGAGGAAGAGAGCTCTTCTTTTATAGGAGGTGAAAAATCAATGGACCATGGAGATTAAGAGGCAAAAGATTTAATCAATGATGGAGAAAAAAAGAAGCTTGATCCTTGTGCACAAATATCCTTCAATAGGAAAATTAGAAGCATTTACTTTATGTTGAGCATTTACTTTGTCCATGTGAGACAAAAATACTTTTATTTTATTTTTCTTTATAAATAAGAATTAAATATTTTATTTGTGCAACATAGGATAAGAAAAAAAGTGGAGATTTTTTATTTAAATAAAAGGGGAGGAAATTCTTTTTAATTAAATAAAGGCTTAGAATAAAGTGATTTTATTATTTAATTAAAAGAGATTTTTAATTAATTAAAAGAGATTTATTCTCTTAATTAAATAAGATTTTTATTTTTATTTTCTTTTAAATTAAATAAGGCTCAAACCTTAGGAAATATTGAATTGATTATGATTTGATCAAGGAAATTGATATATTTGAAAAATGTTGATTTTTGAAAATATTGATTCAGGGATTTGACAAATTGCAGAAATGGGGCCCAAAGTCTAGGTGACTATTTTAGGGTGCATACATTTGCCCCTCTTTGACTAATGTGTGATCGATCTAGGAACACATGCAGTCAAAGAAGAATTGAAATGTGAGATCGATCTGGGATCACAAAACAACTTAGATGTGAGGTCGATTCGGGATCACATCCGGACAAACATAAACAAAAGATTCTGGACATGAGGTCGATTCAAGATCATATCCAAAATAAGAGATAAGAATCTCAAGCTGAGCTGAATGATAAAGCTGAATCAAAGATTAAATTTGATAGGTACTGCCCCCTCGGAATCAAAATCAAAATCAGATAGAGGAGAACAACAAATTGATAAACCTGATCAAGTCACAATAAATCATAATTGAATGATGGAGCATGATAGGATAACCATCAAACAGTGAAGATATGCGCTAGGTTGACTAGGTTTGACTAGGAAAGATATAAGATAAAGATTAAGTCAAACCTCAGAGAGAAGCGAAAGGGGTGAATGAAAGACTAGAAGTATGAAAGACATGGAAAGGAAGAAATTTCATCAAAAATCAAAGAATTGTGCCTCAAATGGTCAGTCAACGCGACTCAGATTTCAGTTTCATGTCCGAAATGGATAGAAAATGATGTGACATGAAAGACCAGAAATGAAAGATATGATCAAGAAGAATCAGAAAATGAGCACAGTTGACCAACTAGTCTGTAGATGATAAAAAGGAGAGCTCTCTCCATATGCAAGATGCAAAAACTAAACTATGATGAACCTAAGAATGCAAGCTACTATGAAAGTGGTTGACTTGCAAGGTCACAACGCCTATAGACATCTAATTATCATCATCGAGCGTTATTGGTAGCGTTATAAGATCATACAATGCACACTAGCATAACTATGTGGATATGAATATGATCTTTATCAGATAGAAATGTAGAAATCCCACCTAGGCATCAAAGACATGGAAGGCAAGATGACTAATGCAGTGAGATTACCTAAGTTTGATATGGCGAGATTATGCTTGTATCAAGACACATGAAAGTCAGGATAACTAGAAGCATGCACTCGCAAAACAGTCAAGGATAATACCTTGTCAATCCATGGTGTCAAGTAAGACTAGCATAAATGCTCATGACAGGTAGGACCAACAAAATATACCCACAAGCAGATAAAAAAATAAAACATGTTCTCATACCCTCAGTCTTCTAGCTATGCATCATTGAAAACTTTTCAGGGAGAGACCACTCATCAAATAAATCCTCATAGACAACACAAAAAAAAAATAAAGTCAACATATCTCAACAAGTTGATTGTTTAAGTGTGTGTGTGTTGGTCATAGAGTCAAACTCTGGTTATCACATCTACAAATGAGAAATATTGCATCATACTTAGACAATTGGGTAAGACATCTGATAACTGTTAAGAAACACTCGACGCAAGGGTAGTGTTGAAAAATACTGTTTGGGGTGGTGTTGAAAAACACCTGTTGTGAAATGCCCCAAGAGACAAACGCACCTAAAGGACCAATGCTAACAGTTATGCCCCTTAGACAAAGATAAAGACCAATTCCAGACTAAGGCAACAAGGTTAAGGCATGATGGAGAAAGGCTAAGTGTCGAGAGCGCACGCTAACAAATAGGGTTGCAAAGGCCTCAAGTAGCGTCTGTTTCTAGGTTTTCACCACTTGGATTTATTGCAATTTTTTCTTTTTTTTTTCATTTTTTTGGATTTTTTGCTACCAAGGCACTTGTTTCCAGGTTTTCACCAAGGCACTTTTTCTTTTTTTTTTAAATTTTTGAATTTTTTTGAATTTTTTATATTTTTTCAAGACTTTTTATGCTTTTTAGGATTTTTTCAGCATCATATATGAATTTTTTTGGTATTTTTTCAAGATCATAAAATATATATACAAAAGATGCCCCCAGACAGAATAGGCATCAAAATTCCAAGCAAGATCACATCGTGTAGTCCCAATGTCTAGGAAGGTGAGGGACAAGAGGGATTAGCAAGCTGGTGGAAGAGATGGAGGAAAGGAGAATGAAGGCGAACGGAGGGAAGAAATCTTCAAGGTCAAACTCCTCAAGAATACCCAAGCTAGGGAAAAAATTGTCATGCAAAGCACATTTGGATAAGCAATGAAAGGCCAGCATAGGATAAGTCACAAAAGTGTAATGCAAAAGAAGGAAAGGATGCAGTCCAAAGGAGTAGACATGTCAAGAGACTTCATAGCATTGTGTTTTACTCTTTTTTTATTAGATCAAGACCAAAGAGGAAAAAGATAGCGAAAGGCTAGAATGAATGGAAGAAAATAAATATGAAGGCTAAACATGAAAGGGATGAAAACAAGATCATCATAAGATAGCTCACAAGATAGCCAAATATTCATGTATAGGTCATTATTGTCAAGATCAAAGAGAGAAGATGGAATGGATGAAATATGTAGAAGAACTATGCATGATGCCTGATTTCTAAGTTTTCATCATGGTACTTATCTAAGGCGCCATAAGGGAGTGGTTTTCACCATAGGATGAATTTATTTCTCTTTACTTTTGCTACCAAGGTGCCTGTTTCCAGGTTTTCACCATGGCACATTTTCAATTTTTTTCATTTTTTTCAATTTTTTTTTTTTCATTTTTTCATTTTTTTTCTATTTTTTGAATTTTATATTTTTTTGGAAGAAAGCAAACTTTTTAGATAATGCTCCTTGAAAGGATAAACCATTGATATACCAAGGATCCAAAATGATATGCTCAAAGATGTTGATAGGGAAAGGAAGATGGAAGAGAAAAATGGAGGACAAGGTTTTATATAAAGCGAGTGAGGTTGGAAGATAGGAGGAATAGGCAAATGAGAAAAAGGATAGAAGGTAGAAAGATAATGAATGAAAGGATTGTGAAAGGGTAGACGGAAAGGAAGACAAGATCAACATCAACACACACCTTGAAGGGTGGCGAGAGGGTGGAGGAAATCTGAATGAAGGAATACGAGAAGGAATATGGTGAATGTTTAGCAAAAGCTGCAGTTTAGGCGCATGGAATGGAAGAATGTTTTTGGAAGAAGATAAGGCAGAAACCTTTGGAAGCTTGAATGTCAACTTTACTTTTTGTTCAACATTAGAATCTTTCAAGAGAAACTTTGGAATCCATATAGCCTCAGGATTTTTATTTCCTTTTGATGATTTAGAGAGAATATCTTGAATGATGGATTTTGGAACCCATACTTGTCTTGTAGTTTTCTTCTTAGATATCTCTTTTGAATTTATGCCTCCATGTCGATTAGAGGGGACATGGTGATCTTCTTTTTTTGATGAATTCTTATATTGCTTCTTTTTATTGTATTGAACATTCAAGTTACTTCCAAAAGACTTGGGACTTGTGGAAGAAGGAGGATATGACTGGTTTAGATGAGTGGGTGGATGAAAAGGATTCAAGGGTATGCATCTATGTTGATCTTGAGGGAAGATAGGAGATGGAGGGACGTAAGGACCCAAGATGGATGATGAATTAGGAGAATTAGGAGGGGAAAGTGAAGGGACATAAGGACCCAAGATGGAAGGAAGACATGAAGCTCTTAGTATTGGTGGAGGAGGTCCAAGGATAGATGTGGAAGATGCAAAAGGATAATCAATAAGTTCATCAACATCTATATGACAACCAAGGACATCAGCATCTTTAGAATGAGCATTAGGATTTTCAATAGTATCATGAACATCTTGAATAGGAGAAACTTTGTTGATAGGATCATTCAAAGCTTGCGAAGATTTAGAAAGAGTAGAAAGTGGAAGTGAGCATGGAGCGGTAGAACAAGAAAATGAAAGACTTTGATCTTGACAAGGATCTTTGGATAGCATAAGCGTATCAAATTTCTTTTGATTTTCAATAGGCTTTACATCAGAAGTAACAACACCATTTTTAATAACCTTAATGGAAGTATCATCTTTGGAAAGCGCAAGTGTGGTAAGGTTATTTTGATTATCAATAAGCTCAACGGTGTAAGTAGTAGCTTGATCTTGCTTAGGAGATGGTGGAATGAATGTGGAAGAGCATAGAGGATCAAAAGAACCATGCAATGGAGGAGATACATCATGAAGAGAATTGGATGACATGGAAGGTTCTTGATCTTGATCTTTCTTTATGTTCTTTTCTTTATCATTTTTAGAGTCCTCTTGACATGGAGCCACTTCTAAGGACAAGGAAGTAGGTTGGATTTGTATGGAAGACTTTGGAAGAGATAGTGAAGAATTAGCTGAAGTAGGTAGTATAGCAAACAAAGGCTTAAGATCTTTCAGTTTAGCATTATTGAAAGTATTTTCAGCCAAGTGAAGGTTAGCTTGAGTTTCTTTAAGAGGTAGCCCTTGAGGATAACTATAGGGAACCGCATGAAAAGCCTTAGGATCCTTGTTGGATGAAGGATTTATGAAAGATTTGAAAGACTCAGAAGCTTTAGGAAGTATATGAGTATTGGATGAAGTAGGGGATGGAAGGGAACCATCACAAGACAAAGGTTCAACATTAACATGATCTTTCTTGAGAGTGTCATCTTTATTTTCAGCATGAATGTTCTTAGAGGAAGGATTCTTATAATATTTATGTTTCAAATCAGCACGGTGCATTTTATATTCCTCAACAATAGTAGCTAGATTATAATCAAGGTATTGTTCACAAAACTCATCAAAGTTTCTTTCAAAATCAGAATCATACGGATCACCATCACGATCTACCCAATAGGATGACCCTTTAGCAAGCATGAGCACACGACGAGGAGGACTCTTAGGAATAGAAGTTTCATAGGCATCACTACATTGTCCATCATCATAGTCATCATAGTCATCATAGGTGGGTGTGTCACTCTTCATGGAAGAGGTATCATAAGAACTATCACGTTGCTCATTATGGTATGTCTTCTGAAGAGAAGTAAGACTCTTTGAAGAAGTAAAAGAAGAATGAGATCGTGAAGAAGAGAAAATTGAAGACTTAGTGGAAGAAGAAGACTTGGATAATGAAGAATGCGAATAATGTTTATAAGAGTCATGATAAGATTTGGAAGATGAAGAATGTGAATAGTGTTTAGAAGAATCATGATAAGACTTGGAAGGTGAAGAAGAATGAGAAGATTTAGATGATGAAGAATGTTTGGAAGAAGAAGATCGTGATATGATCATGTTTATGATTCTAGAAAAGGCATCTGATTTAATCATCTTTTCTTTTATTTTTGCTATAAATTCATCACTCATGAGAATTTTGGAGGAACAACACTTTTCGAATATGTCAATGAGCTCAAGATCATCTATTCTTAATAAAGGTTCCAAAACCAGATAGTCAAGATTCATGGTTATAGAAGAGGAGGAATCAAGTATGGAAGAAATGAATAGATGAATAGAAGAAGGTAGACTAGATAGTAAGAGGAAAAGAATCAAGAAGAAGAAGAAGAGTTTCCCATGGGAATAGAAGACTTTAGAAGAACATGGGAAATGGAGAAGAAAGAAGAAGACTAAGAGTCATCTTGTGCAATTAATACCATAACGTTCATTGAGATGTTGAGCAACATGACAACACTTAGGATCTGACCTGGACTGACCAAGGAAGACCAAGCTTCTAAGGAGAACTCACTACAGCAGGACAGAACTCAGTTTCAATATTTCAAATAGATCTTTCAAAAGATTTCGCACTGATGATCAAGCACATAGAACAGCAACCAGGGAGTTCAAGCAAATAGTCTTCAAGCAATGAGCAAGGGACAAAGCAACCTTGCACATGAATAGAGATAGTGACTTAGTATGCTACTCCTTAAAGATTCTACTTGTGTATGTTCTTGAAAATATTTTAGCAAGCACTTAGAACACAACAACACCTTATCAAGCTATCTACAAGGATATACATGGCTTTCTAAAAAGAGTCTTTGATATACATAAGGTACGTGAGGCCCAAATCCATAGATGAGAAGAATCCAAAATCACACAGCCAGGGGGAGACGGTAACCCAAATCTCCTCCTTCACTTCTCAAAGGTATAAAGTTCTTTGAGGCTTAGCCAAGAGTGATATCAAACTCAATTCCCAAGAGAGGTGTCTTTGGATTCACCACCCGCTATTTATACTCCATTAGAACACAAGAGTTAAGGTCGTCCCTTGAGGTGGTGTGTCCCCAAGCAGGCCTTCTAAAAATAAAAACTAAGTAATTCACTATCAAAAGTATTTAGAGCACTAAAGGTGGAACACTTAACTCTTCAAGTAAATGTGAAGTGAGTCCAAAAGTGGAACATTTAACCCTTTAAGATA
The DNA here is from genome assembly GCA_027943335.1 of Chamaecyparis obtusa. NCBI lineage: Eukaryota > Viridiplantae > Streptophyta > Pinopsida > Cupressales > Cupressaceae > Chamaecyparis > Chamaecyparis obtusa. Next base: position 1,347,659 of record BSBK01004333.1, on the reverse strand, counting down.
ATGTGAAGCGAGTCCAAAAGTGGAACATTTAACCCTTCAAGAGAATGTGAAGTGAGTCCAAAAAAGTGGAACACTTAACCCTTCACACAAACTCAAAGTGATTCCAAAAGTGGAACATTTAACTCTTCACACCAACTCAAAGTGAGTCCAAAAGTGGAACATTTAAATCCTCACATCAACTCAAAGTGAGTCCACACTTTATAAAATAAGTGAGTTCCAAAAAGCACAAAAGGGTTGCCTAGTGGAGCAATTAACGCTTCTTTCCTGTAGACCCCTCCCCTTTAATGTGGCGCTGATCTTGCAACCACGGGGTGGAAATGAGGGGCCGACGGATTAGCGAGTCCAATAACCCAATATAGCAATCTAGATCAATCACAAGTAATCTAAAATTGCTTATCAATACTACTCACAAATGACAAAGGGTTGAATCAATGGAATATTTAACTTTCCAAGCAAACATAGAGTGAGTCCACAAAGTGGTGCATTTAACTCCCTATGTAAACAAGGAATGAATCCATGCCCTCAATAACTCAATGAGATATTTGATATTGGAACCAAGAATTACTTAAGATTTAAACACAAGCATTCACTTACACAAACTTGTATGGAAGCAAATCTATGTTCATTCATTTCCCGTTAAGAGCATCAATTGAAATGTGTTCTATGAAAGCATGTAAACACTCAAGCCAAACACATGAGAGGTTCAATTTTAATCCCAAGATCCAAATTTTGTAGAGTTGTAACAAAATACCTCAAGTCCAATGCAACGCGCTTAGTAAATTTCACCCTTTTTTTGTTTGTTTTAAGCATTTTTCATGAAAGCAAGCCATGCACCTTCAAATGAACAAGACAAGAAAACAAGCAAACAACATATGCAATGTATATCCAGCTTATGCAAACCCTAGGGTTAGATCTGAAAATCAATTGTTAGGAGCAATGATAACTAGAAAATGATCCAAATGATAACTCATATCATGCAATGAACAATGAAAAATAAGTGCATACCCATCACAAAATTTTATTTTTTTTGCATTTGACCTAGTCAACAAGATCTAATTTTTACCACATGAATTCGGACCCCAAACTCAAAATGTAGAAAAAAGACCTCTATCAAAAAATAGAGAGCTTTCCAAAAATGTAAAAATTTTAGAAAAATCTTTTCATTTGTGCCCTAGAGACCCATTTTATAAAAACATATCAATTTTTATAAATTGACCAAATGAGCTATGATATGATTTCTAAATTAAAAATATAGTGAATGGACCCCCTGTAGAATTCCAAGACCTTTCCAGAAATGTAAACATTTCTGAAAAATACACTGATTTGCACCAAAAATTGATTTTTTTATGAAAAATCAAGAAAAAATCATAAAAAATACAAATCACCTCCAAAAATTCTAAATTTTTTTTTGGAGCTTCTCTGATATGTCGCCAACTTATAAAAAAATTTTCAGACCAAAATATCAAGCCTTTTGGGAGATATGATCAAATCTTTCAAATCTAGAGTTTTTCATCTCCAAACAAATCTGCACAAGGGTTAGCTCCAAAAATAATCAAAACCAGCATGCAAGAGGTGGGTTGCCCCACGATAGGCACCAAAAATGTGTGTTAAAATGTTGTCACACTTCTATGAATCCTTACATGCAAGAAAACTCAAGAATGAGCCCTCACAAATCGATCCATAGCTCTTTATGCATGAAGTTGCAAGATTTGTAAAATTGCTCTTAGCTAGAGCTATAAACTCATGACCTTGCTAGTCAACCACACAATGAGAGATTCCAAATGAATGCAATGCTATGCAAATCTATATGAGAATGAAGATGCAATTAAGCTATGACAATGGAAATGAAAGAGTTACAAACCCTCTAATTAAACTATGTGAGATTAATCTAAAACATGAAAGGAAATGATACCATGATGATGCAACTATGATGCAAGCTAGGATGTGATGTAGATGCAAGATGAAAGCCAATGATGCTCCAAACCTTTAAAAATTGATGCAAGAATATCTCCAAAAGCTTCAAAAACCTGTAGCATAATAATTCAAGTATGTATGGTGTGTGCAAATGAGGAAGAGAGCTCTTCTTTTATAGGAGGTGAAAAATCAATGGACCATGGAGATTAAGAGGCAAAAGATTTAATCAATGATGGAGAAAAAAAGAAGCTTGATCCTTGTGCACAAATATCCTCCAATAGGAGAATTAGAAGCATTTACTTTATGTTGAGCATTTACTTTATGTCCATGTGAGACAAAAGTACTTTTATTTTATTTTTCTTTATAAATAAGAATTAAATGCTTTATTTGTGCAACATAGGATAAGAAGAAAAGTGGAGATTTTTTATTTAAATAAAAGGGGAGGAAATTCCTTTTAATTAAATAAAGGCTTAGAATAAAGTGATTTTATTATTTAATTAAAAGAGATTTTTAATTAATTAAAAAGGATTTATTCTCTTAATTAAATAAGATTTTTATTTTTATTTTCTTTTAAATTAAATAAGGCTCAAACCTTAGGAAATATTGAATTGATTATGATTTGATCAAGGAAATTGATATATTTGAAAAATATTGATTTTTGAAAATATTGATTCAGGGATTTGACAAATTGCAGAAATGGGGCCCAAAGTCTAGGCAACCATTTTAGGGTGCATACAGTATTATTGTATACACATTGAACCGAGTTCAATTGAAGAAATATTCAAAGAAGACACCTTATGAATTATGGTATGGTTACACACCTAATGTAAGCTATTTTAGAATATTTGGAAGTAGATGTTGTATTTTGAAAGATGATAGAAATGATAAATTTGATTCAAAAGGTGATGAAGGAATATTCTTAGCATATTCTACTAAGAGAAAAGCTCACAAATGTTTGAATAGGCTAGTAACAAGATGATTGAAAGTGCAAATGTGAGAGTTGATGAATTTTCTAAGAAGAACGATGATAAAAGCAAAAAGGAACTGAAAGACTATGGTAGATTTGTTTACATTGAGCAACCTGACACTCTACCTGAGCAACGACCTAGCGTTACCGAGAAATGGGGTAATGCTACCGAGCATCAGTCTATACAAACCAAGATTCATCAAACTATTACCGATGAAGATCATAATCATACACTGAGTGGAGAACATAATGAAGAATAAATAACTAAACATGTACTTGCAAGATATGTAAGGAGACATCATCCACAAAATCAGATTATTGGAGATAAGAAAGCTGGCATGATGACACGAAGTAAGTTAAGAAACAACACATGCTTAGTTTGTGAATTTTAACCTAAAACTATTAGAGATGCACTTGAAAATGATGAATGGATTAAGACCATGAATGAAGAAATTGAGAAGAAACAAAAAAAAAAAACATGGACATTGGTACCGAGACCGAAAAATAAGAATGTGATTGGAACCAAATGGATATTCAGAAACAAATTGAATGAAAATGGAGATGTAACTAGGAATAAGGCAAGACTTGTATGCAAAGGGTGTGCACAAGAAGAAGGTATTGACTATGGTGAGACTTTTGCACCTGTTTCTAGACTTGAAAGAGTTATGTTCTTCCCAAATACTTGGTAAAACCACAAAAACAATCACACAAGATTCTAAAGAAATAAAGAAATAACCTTCACAGTTTACACTAAACTCCACCCTTTTTATGAGAACGAAGGATCATGTCAAAAGCTATCTTTTCATTTTTCATTTTTCTCCCTTTCATAGTTTCCAAGCCATCCTCCAACTTGGCTGCCTCATTTTTCCAATTCCCAAGATTATCCCCTGAATTACATCCCACACCCAAACCAAAATTTCCATGTTGATGTAGATGTCCATCTGATAGATCATTCTCCTTGTCTCGGGACCCTATAGGTCTTTTCTTTTCTCTGCCCTCTCGTGTGGCAGCCACCTTTCTAGCACTCTGCCCTTCAACTAGACCATCCACTCCATTTATAATATTGGCCACTTTACATACATTATCTATTTCCTGATTTGATGTCTCACCATGCACAACTTGAGAATAATTCTTTTGTTGCTTCACCTTCTTCTCCACTGTATAATGATGGTGTGAGACATCTTTCCACCAGGATGCTACCTTGGTAATTCTTCACTTGGAGCATTGGGTAGCTTTATGCCCTATCTGAAAATACCTCCTACACCGGAATGGAATCCCTTCATAATCTAGAGGTTGTTCCCAACACCCTTTACTAGTTTTAAGAAAAATCGTAATGGGAAGACCTTTAGACATATCCATATCCACCAAGATATGTCCAAAGGTAGAATGCAGAAGATTCAAAGAACTTTCATCAATCATTAATAAATTTCCTATAGAATCACCTATAACTTCAAGACAAGAATCAAACTAGTAATGTAAAGGAAGATTCATAAGACAGACCCAGAGTGGAATCATGTCAAAGGTCTCAGAAGCAGGACAAAAAGTAGGGTGCCAAGGTTTCAACATCAACGGATACTTTTTCTCCCAACTCCAGATGTTGTCACATAAAAGTTTTGCCTTATCATGTGCATGTTCGAAGACCACAATAAAAAAAGCCTCTAACACAAGGGTAAATCTGGACATACCCCTCCAAAATAGGCTCCTAGTTCATTGAAATCCATGTGTGGAGTGCATCGAGACTTGACCATAAACCCCTAAAATGGCCTATCAAGCCCAGGTTAGAGAAAACTTCTGTGTTGTGATTCACTTCCTCCTCCACTACATCCACTATGCCCACCATGATGGGCCGATCCTCTTGGGGTTTGATGGAATCCCCAACACCACCCCCATGCATGCTTTGGTGTTTTGAAACCCATACTCGCTCCATATTCACCCCATTTTTTAGGGTTTCTCATGTCATCCTCCCATCATGTTCCTATAGAAGCCCCTATCCTTTACCACACCTAAAAGCTTCCTTACCCGAACCACCCTTCTGATCACCCTTAAATGAAAGATCTGGCTGTGATTTCTACAAACCCTTCTTATGTGATATTGAAAAAACCTTGGCATCATGTTTTCTGTTGTTGTCACCGTCCATTTTAGGTGGCACACCCTTTGCAGTGCCCGTCACACCATCCATGCACACAACCTTCAAAGGTGACTTCTCATGCACAAGACTCCCAACTATCTGTAGTTTTCCAGAATGGTTTCCCCGAGGCTGTGCAAGGGGAGAAACCCTAAACCCAGTAGCAAACAAGAGTGTTTCCATCGCTTACTAAGTTCCAAAAAAAAAGTATTAGATTTGTTAGAAGAAGTGACAACATCAATTTGTATTTGAAAGGTGAAATTGATAACAAGATTCTTATTGCTAAATTTTTTGTTGATGATATCATATTTGGATGACATGATAACCTTTGCAAATCATTTGTTGATGAAATGAGAAAAGAATTTGAAATGTCAATGTTTTGAGAGATTAATTTTTTCTTGGTTTGCAAATTTTACAACAGAATGAAGGCATATACATTACTCAATCAAAGTACATAAAAGAAGTATTGAACACATTCGGTATGGAGGATTCAAAACCAGTCGGTACACCTATGGTCACTGGATGAAAATTGACAAAGGATGACAAGTCAACTGAGGTAAATCAAATATTATACAGATTAATGATTAGTAAATTGATGTATGTTGTGCATAGTAGACCAGATATTGCACGTGCAGTTGGAATTGTAGCAAGATTCTCTGCTAATCCTAAAGAATCACATATGACTATTGTAAAAAATAAAATTGAGATACTTGAAGAACACTGAAAACTATGGTTTGTGGAACAAGAAAGAAGACAATTTTGAACTGAAAGTTTATATAGATGCAGATTGGGCTGGAAACATTGATGATAGAAAGAGCACTACTAGTGAAGCATTATTTTGGAGAAATGTTAGTTACTTGGATAAGTAAGAAACAAGGATGCATTTCTTAGTCCACTGTAGAAGCACAATATGTTGTTGCTACTACTAATTGTTCGAATATTGCATGGATTTAAATCAACTTTTGGAAGGTATGAATGAAGAGATCACTAACCCAGTGATAATATATTATGATAACACTAGTGCAATAAACATCTCTAAGAATTCGGTGATGCATGCAAAGACAAAACATATATCTATAAAGTATCACTACTTGAGGGAACAAGTACAAGAAAAGTAAGTAAAATTGGAGTATGTGAAATCACAAGAGAAACTTGCAGATATATTTACTAAACCCTTACCTAAGGACACATTTGAGTACTTGAGGAGTAGACTAGGGGTCCATCCCCTGTCTATCGGTCACTAAGGTGACTAGGATGTTGCATCAACCTATACTTTTTCAGAATATCAAATGATGTTGATGCATAATGTTCACACTTTGGGTTTCCTGAGGTTGTGAAAACTGGAAGATGGAAGTCATACTGAAACTGCATATCAATACATGCAAGGTACTTGATCTGAACCGAACACCAAAGATAATATTTTGGCTATTGAAGAGTTGTTTATTTTCTTTTGGCATTGCTGTCAAAGCGAGAGAATATTCAATGAAATATTTGTCTACAGGGAGAGAAATGTACATGAAATACACACGGGGAGAGAAGAGATCAAACATGCAGGGAGAGAGATTGCATGAAGAGTATTGATGTTGTGTAGTGATTAAACATATTAAATGTACAAGCTAGGGAGAGCTTACTGAGTTACAACATTTTCATTCAAAGTTGTAGAATAGATGTTTGGTATTCTATGGCATATTTCATACTTTGTTGCCATCAATGCCAAAGGGAGAGATTGATGAACTACGACTGATTAAATATCTTGAGGCAGTAATTGATGATCACTGAACTACTAATGTGTATGTAAGAAATTAAATCAGTTAATGTATTGTCATTGATGTCAACTAGTTTTGATTGTATTTATCATGATGGTTACAAACATCTTAAAAAGGAAAAATGACAAAGGAATGAGATATCTACATGAAGATGAGATGTATGAGAAATTTATGGATATGGTATTCATTGGGTAACTTATTGATGAGTCCATGACATTATTTTAGTGACTTGATTGTACTACATGAATCTATTATAGATTGAAGATCAAGAATGGACAAGTTTATGTGGTTGGTAAATGAAGAATTCAGTATACACCGAGCAAGTGTAGTGTATACCGAGTATAGTGTTAACCGAGCTAGTTATCACTGACGCATTATGGTATTGACCAAGTGAAAGAAATAAATGGAGCTTATGAATGTCAACTAAAGATGATGAGGTGGACAATTGTTTATGATTTTGAGGTAAATGATAATGTTGGTTATGATGATCAAACGAATGACAAAATTCAAGGATGATCAAATGAAGGAGAATAAAATGTGTTATTGACACAACTGCCGAGAAAGGTTAAAGCAACAAAATAAATGGTGAAGATTAAGAGGCAAAATCTAGGGATGGAAAGAAAATGGTTTATGATGTCTATATAAAGAGACAAGAGATTCATTATTGAGTCTGTTGTAGGAGAATTCACGTGAACATATTGATTTCATGCAACAGTGATCAAACTGGTTGAAGACAAAACTGAGCAATTCTACAGACAACACCGAGCGATAGAGAAAGCAATTACCGAGCATAACAAAGTTGGAGGAAACAAAGATGTTGAATTGATTATTGATCAGAGGTATTTTTGAGCTTAGCATAGATCTAAAAATATGCAAATCAAGTTGTATTTGAATTAGATCATTACTATATTAGTTTAAGCATTGCTACAGATAAATCTCTTAACCATTGCTACAAATAAATCTCTTAACCAAGTGGAACTTAACCATCTTTATATTTCAATATGACATTCAATGAATGTTGATTGTTTTCTTGTTGATCCCATAGTGAATGTTTGGTCAAGGGAGAACTGTTAGTGATAAATCCTCTAACTAGGTCACACCTCATAGTGTGTTTTGTAACCTTTAACAGGGTTGGCTCCTAACCGAGCTCACTTCAGAAGAGTGAATTATTTTGGGTTATCGGTCCCAGGTGGTTCTTCCCCTAACAGGGTTTCCACATTAAAAATCTATGTGTTATATGTTTATGGATGTGTTGACTTGTTATTTTACTTTATGCATTATTATAACTGGATTGATCGGTAAACACAATACTTAATTTAGTAGTAATCAATATATGAAGAGAAAGGCACAGTTGATATCTTACCGAGCTGATCAATTGATTTAAAAGATTTTTTATATACATCTGGGAGTATTTGGGACTATAGGATAACTGGACTTAACTAATTCACCCCCCCCCCCCCCCCCCCCCCCCCCTCCTCTTAGTTATCTAACAACAACCAACTAGCTCCAAGAGATAGGCCTTGAGAAGGTACAATATATTACCCATTCATTGAAAGATTTGGAGAAAAGTGCATCATAAGTGAATTTTATCTACATCTAATTTTTTTTGCCAAATTCCTTTATTAGTACACAATATTACAAACCTCCACTTATGCATATTAAATATTTTATGAGACAAGCAAAGTATGTGATGTCAGTTGTTTATAGGCCTTTTCACATACACATTTCTAATCTTCAATAATCAGAGATGACTTCCTAACAATGGTAAAAAATACCTTTGTAGCATCGTGAATCAATTTCCTAGAAAGGAACATGATTTTGATCTAAATTTAAGATTCTAAAAAAATAATCTCTTACAAAATATTCAAATCCTACAGTGGGATAAGTTTCACTTGAAACCATGTTTTATTGAAACTAGTTAGCCCCCAATCAATAGATTTTTTTAATGTGTATTGCAAGTTAAGGAAATATAGTATGTTAGATTTTCATTTTTAAAATGAAATTGAGATATAAATGATTTTATTTTGTAAGATAGAATTACTTAATAAAAATAGTACAATCTAAAAAAATGTATATATTCGTATCCTAAACAAAATAATATGAAATAAATGCAAAGTATATTCAATGTTATAGTTTTGTGCAAGACAAAAATGCCAACAATTAACACAAAGAAACAAAAATTAAATAATGCTTCTAGAAATGTCTTCAAAACTAAAATAAAATGACCAAACATGTGGTAAATTTTTAACATTTAACAATGCTCTGTTTTCATTACTAGACTTAAAGGGGAGAAAATATGTATATATAATATCATATTTTTGAAAATAAAGCAATGGTTGACAAACCTAAATTATAGAGGCCTTTGTAGGTCAATGATTCTAAGTGATAAAGACTCTTTTCTAATATTGATCACAAATGCAGGATGAATTGGGTTTTGAATAGAGAGGGGCACGATTTTAATCTTAATCTAGGATGATAATTTATAAAGAAATAGTTTGTTACATAATGGTCAAATCCTAGAGCATTCAAAAGTTCTAGTATAATTTTGATCTAAAACCTTGTATTATCAATATTAAAAAAATTGTCATAGAATTACATAAACTTTAGAAAAAATTGACATTAACATTTCAAAGATGCATTGAAATGCATTCACATAACCCTATTAATATATTTTAAAACGTGCCCTCCAAATTTAAGAAATATGATAAAGACATTTTCTTATGTTTTAATGAAATGAAGTGTACATAATTTTGTATTTTGGGATTCTTTTTATAATGCAAAATTACTTAACAATGATAATTAAATGTAAGAGAAAATTATAAATTCATATTCTATTTTACATAATAAAAGAATATGAAAAATAACCTGTAAGGGAGATTTTATATTAATTGAAACATAATGATCAAATTTAACACCATGAAAAAATTTGATATTAACAAATGAGGGCTGAAATGTAAAAAAGAACAAAAGTGATATTAAGTGTAATAGAAATTCAAATTTGACAATGTTCTACTTTCATTGTTGCATTTAAAGGAAAATAAATTCATTTACATCTTGTAGCATTAAATAATGCAATGGTGGTAAACCTAATCTCAAGGTTATGTGTAGAATTTCTAGGATTGTTATGCCATAGTTAACTATGATAGGAATCATGCCCTACCCCCTAAAGACTTAGAATTATTGTTGAAAGTTGTACCAAGACTATTGTAGAGGGAAGCTTCAGTGTAACTAGATAGAACAAAAGAAGGATTTGTTTCTTGTTTGTTGACATGATTTGCTAACAAACATGATGTATCCTCCTTGATGTTAACCAAGATCTTGTTTCTTGCTTTGTTTCTTATTGTTCTTGTGTCTTTGACCAATGTTGTGGCTCCTGCAACTACTCCTAAGAGTAATGAGATCACTATTAATTAGGGAATATCTTACATTTTGATGTTTGTTGTGTGATTTGCTAACAAACATGACATCCTCCATGATGTTAACCAAGGTCTTGTTGTTGCTTTCTTTGGCTCTTATTATTCTTGTGTCTTTGACCAATGGTGTGGCTCCTACACCTACTCCTAAGAGTAATGAGACCACTATTGATTAGGGAATAACTTACATTTTTATGTTTGTGCCATGATTTGCTAACAAACATGACATCCTCCATGATGTTAACCAAGGTTTTGTTGTTTCTTTCTTTGGTTCTTATTGTTCTTGTGTCTTTGACCAATGTTGTGGCTCCTACACCTACTCCTAAGAGTATTGGGACCACTATTGATTAGGGAATAGCTTACATTTTGATGTTTGTAACGTTGTTATTGGCGTATTTGATTCATCTGATTCATGCATTTCTTTCTACCCTATTATCTCTATTTTTGTAATATTATTTTTGGCAAATATTGAGCAACCCTCGCTCCACCTTATTCCTGTTGGAGGTTGTATTTGGCATGCAAGATTTTATTTGTTTAAGCAATTATTCACTGCATGGCTGTAAAAAAAGAGTATGGGCTTTCACCAGAGGGCTTACAATTGTGCATAATATATTGAATAATGCTCGAAGATACCGAGGTACATGAAAATTTGTTTTAAGTTGATCATGATGTAAAAGACAAAGAATCCTGAGATGCAAATCACAATGCATAACATCCTTAGTAGATGCTTCAAAACAAATACATTGTTGCAATTTTTAAGGGACTTAAAAATACAAAAATATATATATTTGAAGCATAATTAATGAAACCTTGTATCCCTAGGGTAATACACAAAAAAGGAAAAATCAAACCTTATCTAGTCAATTGCCGAGATTAGTTTCACTCAAATATAAAAAGTTTAAAGTTACATGACTATCTACTAGCTTCTTGAAAAAACCTAAAAAGACTCTCCATCTCAAAATAAATAGAAAATCACATCAGAGACAAGTTTGTACAATATCCTTAAAAGAATACAATGTAGGAGGCTATACTACAACGTTTAAATAACAAACTAAAACATATATCTTACCAAGGGTGACACTTAGTATTTTTTTCAAAGTCCCTTTATATCTTTTACATTTTAGTTGGCTATTTAGCCAATACCTATATGGTTCACCAAGCCAACTCACATTTCCTAATGTGTATTGTGCAAATTAATTCAGTAGAAAGTAAATTTACATCATTTAAGACAGTCTTTAATATTTATGACAATTTTCCATGCTTACACCTCATTTATACATTAACATCAAAGCATAATGGCGATGGAGTTAGAATATGTAGGCAAGCTCGTTTTACTTTTTGTGATATCCAAGCTAGAAATTTGTCAGAAGTTGGGAAGTTGATCACCAAAATGTTTTTCTTGTGCTCATCGCTCATTGGATGGAAGATCTTTTTCCAATATTTTAATATGTAAAAGCAAGAAACATCATTAAAATTAAAATGAACCAATAGGAAAAAGTAAAAAATGAGTGAAATTTGGAATTTAAAAATTACAACTTTTCAAACTTTGGAATAAAAGCTTTACTTTTATATTGGTAAACTTTCCCAAACACTGATTAATTGTATTTTGCAAATTGAAAGCATTAGTCTCCTGCCTAGAACTAATAAAGTTTTTTTACTTATATGAACAACAAGATATCTTTTTTATGTTTAAATATTTACTTAACATGCACATTCGTGAGTGCTACACAATTTGAGATACATGATCAATTTAGAATTTACATGTACCTCAAAGTGGATGCAAAGTGTAATGATGAAATTTGCATACCCATATCATTTTCTATTTAGTTATGTACCCATTTTGAGATAACAAATTAATTCATTTAGATGACATGTGTTGCAGTCTTAAATCGAGCTCCTTCCCCATACCAGTGCTCACCTACTTGGACACATTCCCACACATTTATGCATCACCTCATCTACATATTAACATGTTCTTATATATTCATCCCACTTATAAATTTACTATGCCTACGCATGCACCCATCCGAGTGCATTCATCATGGACCTTAATTTCACCTTCTTCTTTTTTGTGTCCAAGTCATTTTTGCAAGCACAAGATTAATCATGTGGTGGTAGATTTGACCTTTGAATTTTTTCAAGCAAAAAATTGGCTAACTCCTACCCTTTTCTTTCCCACCTAAAGTCAATTAAACACATATTTATGTGATTTATTAATATGTCTTTGTATTTAAAAGCATTCAATTGCATTTGTTCCACACATACTCCTAAAAGATTTTATGCTATATGATCATATCATTTGCACAAACATGCTAAGTGCATTTACATTTGAGCACTAAAAGGAATATAGATCTATAAAATCATTCTAGATAATTTGCATGCGTGAAGCTTGTTGTTTTCAATCCTTTGCATGATCGTAAAATCAATCATTTTTAAGGGGCGACCTAGGAAAATGTGAACCCTAGAGGTTCCGACAATCCTCCAAAAATATTTATAAATTCTACCAATCTAGACAACGAAGTAAACAAAGGGAAAATTAGTGAATCATGAAGTAGAAGTACAAATAGAGATGGATCATTTCTAAGGATTTTAGAATAGATATGCACCCATTGATCATTTCTAAGAATTTTAGGATAGATTTGCATCCATAGAAAAGCCTCCAACAACTTGCAAAGTTGACATTTACTTTTTATCATTTACTTCCCAATTTTTTTTTATATTCATTACCTCAAGACTCAATCAATTACTAATCTATGTTAACTTATGCTTATATATATTTCATCTTATTAAATTAGCCTGAAATAAGCTTAAGAGAAGTTTATTTTTATATTTTAATCCATTGGATATTGAAGATTTTATGAATTAATTACCCATGCATTGTTCACATACCCATAGAAAAGGAAGCCAACAAAACCCAAAAAGAAATAGATCATGCCATTGAATCCACGATTTTTTAAAATTTCCAGGGAAAGACCTATAGAAATATGTGGCCAGCAATAATCTATCTGGACCCCAGATCCAAACTAGAACCTCAAACTCCCTATCCAATTATCCCCCTCTAAATTTTCTCTGCCGCCATTCCATTGGCTGCTACAATTCTATCCATCCAGATGGCGTAAACCCATATCATTGCAATGGCCTGAACTGGATTGCTTACACCCCCTACATTGATCAGAATATTACTCATTTAGTGCATTGGGCACCTCTCACTTCTGCTAAAATAAACTTGGGCTTAAATGGCTGGAATTGCAGCGAAGGCCTTGGTTTCTTCATCACTGTCTGGTGCAGGGGAGCTTGGCAGGAAACAGCTGCTGTTGGGAGGGAAATCTTTAGTTGTACCCCACTCCACCCCATCCAAGAGAGCTTCCTTTGTTGTCAGGGCTACATCAGACAAACCAGTCAAGGTTGGTAAAAGTTTCACTATATACCCACTTCCCTTTGTGTATACATACACACACATTCACACACATTTCTTATGTATATATTCACCCAGGAAATATACACATAAGCTTGGTATATAAACCAGTCAGGGTTTGTACCATTAATGGAGCACAGTAATCTTCATAGAGTGTTTTGTGTATGCATACACATCCACGCACATTTCTTGTGTATATATTCACTCAGGAAATATGCCCAGAAGATTGGTATATAAACCAGTCAGGGTTTGTACCATTAATTGAGCACAGTAATCTTCATAGAGTGTTTTGAAAATCATATCTAATTTGAATACCTCTAATATTCAGAACGTACCTACATATATTTCTTATATATATTCATTCTGATAATGTTTATATGTTTTGTTTTGTATATGTGCACTGAGTTAAACGGTTCATATGAATGCTTGAATCTGAACTATCATGGAAAGCAAAATCTGTTTTGAAATTTGTTTTGTATAGGCATCATTTCAATATTCCTTTTGAATAATTGGATCTGAAAGGAGGGTAATACTAGAATAGTATACACCCATCTTCTAGAATTATATTTTTTGAATTAGGTCATAGGCACAGAAAACTAGATTCTGAACAGCTGTATTATGAATACCAGAAATGAAAAATTGTACTTTCAATGCTTACATACAGGGAGAAAAAAGATCTGTCTGTATTTATCTTCACAGTGGTTTTAATATTATCTTCACAGTGCATCATGTTGCATCTCTTATCCAAGGACTATGGATTTTGCCCCTAAATAAATAATAAATAAAATTAGATTAAAAAAGATGGTCTGTGATTGAAAGAAAACTTTAGAGTCATGTTGTTCAACAAGCAAATTATGATTCGGTCAATAGGCTTGGTAGGAAATTTTTGAATTTTTTTGCTTTCCCTTTCTTTTTCTGCTGCGGACTATATTGTTTGAAAGCACCACTGCTTGAGAGTAAAAGAGCAACTGAGGAACTGATGTTCGTGGTGTCTGAGGGTTGAATTATGCTTGGTTTGTCTCTACACCACAGCTTAATAAAGATGGAACCCTCACCTTGTAGCTGGCCTCTTCAGTTTCCCATTATAGTACGTGCACACATCCCTTTTTAGTGTTCTTTTGCAAATTTGCAGTATCTTGTATTGAGAGACCACATTATTTATTTTGTGCATGGACCCAGTGCAGAGTTGAATTTCTTTTGCATTTTTAAACAGTTGTCCACCATGTTTAAATCATGAATGAAAGTGAATTTGAATTCACAATTGTTTCCCAATTTGTTTTCTTAGTTTTGAAGTTCGTATATGGACAAAAATCTATAAGATACTGTGCTATGAAGGTCGTTGTTATTGTAGGTTTGCATTGGCTGTCTGTAGTATTGAATTTGATTAGAAATTTTCTTGTATTCAATACAGCAAGGAGACAGGCAGCTTTGGTTTGCATCAAGGCAGAGTCTTTCCTACTTGGACGGCAGGTGATATTCCGAGTCCTGTTTCTTTCCATATTTAATTCTCAGTTTTGATGCTTTCAGGGTGATTGTTTTCCTGGACATTGTTCTAGGTTAAGTTCAGGTCATACAATTACTGTTGGGGTCTATAATCTTTCTGTATGTGATAAACCATTGCATTTGGATTGAGGGAAATTTAGTATCAAACAGTGGTATACATATTGGATCAAACTTGTTACAGCTGAATTGAGAGAGAAGATTAGTGTTTGATGTTCTTTGGAACCAGCTGTTTGATGTTACAATCCTTGGAACTTTGCTGGCATAGCCTCAATTTTTAAATAAATGCTGTCCATGAAGTTTTCGTTGTTCATCATGTTTGTCTGACAGGCTAAGTCTGGTTAGTGAAGGATACTCTTATAAAACTCTGAGAGTTCCCCTAGAAGTATGTTTCTCTTTGGTTGATATCATTCAACTTTATTTTCAATTAACAATACAATAAAAGTCCATAAAAATGGAGAAATGGCCTATAGTAAACGAAAGTCAAACACATTGAGCTGTTTCAACCCTGTATATTCTTGCTACTTGCTTGCAAGTCAGATGTTTTTGTTGTTCATCATGTTTGTCTGACAGGGTAAGTCTTTGAACTTGGTTGAATAGAAATTTTCTATTGTCTCTCGGTCTGAAAATGACATATCTCGGCATCCTGATGAAAATTTCTTTTGGTGAATATTTTGGAAGATTATGGAAAAAAAAAAAGTGAATTTGTGCATATTAGTTGTGAAAACTTTTTGCTATGCTACAGTGTTTTCTGCAAAGGGCTCATATCTAATAGTTTTTATTGCATTTTGCTTTGTCCATTTGTAACAAATTCTTATTATATATTGTCCTATTAGCAAAAGGGTGAAAATTCAAGAGCTACTGAAGATTATGACAAGTTTTACATGCTTAAGCCTTTTTCTCAATTTGGTTATTTAGATTGATCTTAATTAGAAGGTACATGCTGATTTTCTTTCAAGTTTCATGGATGATCTCTGGATCATTTCAGCCTTCCTGGTGACTATGGATTTGATCCATTGGGCTTGATGGACCCCGAAGGCCCTGGAGGCTTTATGGAACCAGGTTGGCTTGCTTATGGTGAGATCATCAATGGAAGATATGCCATGTTGGGTGCAGTTGGAGCCATCGCCCCTGAGATTTTTGGCAAGCTTGGCCTAATCCCACAAGAGACAGCAGTTGTCTGGTTCAGGACCGGTGTCATTCCTCCTGCTGGAACTTACAACTACTGGGCTGATCCTTACACACTATTTGTACTAGAGATGGCTCTGATGGGATTTGCAGAGCACAGAAGAGCACAAGACTACTACAAGCCAGGGTCCATGTCCAAGCAATATTTCTTAGGATTGGAGAAGTACTTAGGTGGTTCAGGCAATCCTGCATACCCTGGGGGTCCTCTGTTCAATCCATTGGGATTTGGGAAGGATGAGAAGTCCATGAAAGAATTGAAGCTTAAGGAAGTAAAGAATGGAAGGCTTGCAATGTTAGCCATCTTGGGTTACTTTATCCAGGGTCTTGTTACCGGAGTTGGGCCATTCCAGAACCTTCTAGACCATTTGGCTGACCCTGTACACAACAACCTCCTCACCAACTTGAAGATCACCAATTTCCAATCTTATTAAGTTTCTATGGCTATGGCTTTGTTCTATTGAATATTCTAGTGTATTGCATGAGAAAACTACTGTATGTGTACAATTGCAATGTAAAAACAGTTAAACCTTTGCTTAAGTATATGTAGCACATGGTTACTGAAGGCTTTTCTACATTTTTCCCCTTAAATTTCATGACTTTCTGATTGTCTCTGTAATATTTTACCATGCTCTAACAAATGAAGTGAGTGGAACTTGTGCAAAAGATTGTTGATAGATGCTTCTCTCCCATTTGAAGAGATATTATTTCCCCTCTCCTAGAAATCTACCACCCATAAAAGGTCCTAGACTGCTAGACATAATACATGGCGCATACCAGATCGAACTGATATTTTCCCAATAGATCAATTTTCTTCATCTCTTAATACAAAGTGTTCCAAAAAATGATTTTATATCAGTTGACAAAATGAATTGATAACATTGTTAATAGCATAAAGAGATAATAGTATTCAAGCTGTATAATATTAGAAGTCAAAACTGTTTGTTTTTCAAAATTGTTATAAACAATAAATAGCTGCAGTTATTTATGTTTACAAGTAAATTCGCCCAATCTCTTTTTCCAACAGTGTTCTGTTCTATACCAGGCAAACTTATACACCTCCCCCAGATATATTTATTGATAATGGCTGTCCGAAAGTTGCAAAAGTGATCCTTTGATCGAATGTATATGATCAAAGAAGACATTAACCCAGAAAACGAACATCCATCTTAAAAAATGTTAATTTAATGTCTGTCATAAATTTATACACTAACAACCAAGAAATAAAAATGTTCACGACCAGTTACAGATCATTAGATAACAAGCAACGCCATGAAAATCAAATTATAAACAATAGAAATTTTCATCATAATCTTAACAAGAAGAATTGAAGGCGATAATCTTTTGAAGGAAGCGAAGTAGGACTACTGTTTTGGGTATCTTTGTAGTCTACACCAAATTTTAGAATGGCTCTACTTTGGATTAGATTATTTAATCTACCTGTCTAGATTTTCAACTAAGTGGAACAATATTCCCATTGAAAGAAGTGAGACGGACCAATACTTAGAAACAATTGGCCTTATGGGGGCAAGAGTTTCATAGACACAGATAAGATGGACCCACACTCATAGACAAGCACAAACAATAGGCCTTATGGGGGAAAGAGTTTCATAGACACAGATAAGATGGACCCACATTCATAGACAAGTACAAACACTAACTCTTGTAGTGACAACAATTTCATAGTGAGGCAATATGACTCACATACATAGACAAACACAAACACTAAGTCTCATGGTGGCAACAATCTCATAGATAGAGGCGATATGGACCCATACACATAGACAAGCATAAACACTTGGTCTCATGGTGGCAACAACCTTATAGATAGAGGCAAGATGGACCCACATGCATAGACGGGCACAAACACTAAGTCTCATAGTGGCAACAATCTCATAGAAGAGGCAATATGGATCCTCATTCAATGGCAAGCACAAACACTAGGCCTCATGGACATTCAAGCCTTACAACTGCAACCACAACTTACCAAATACCATGAAAATATAAATTGTCCCTTGATTATGCTAGTACTTAAGCAAAGGAACCTTCAACATTTACTTTTAAATATGTATGTTAGAACATAACAGTTATTTTTATATACTAGCAGATAGGAAAATAGAAAAAATAGGCTCCCCTAAAAGAATATTTGTCACGATACTTTATATAGATTATGAAAGATATATATCCTAGTAGCATTTGAGCGACAATATTAATCAATTAAATGAAAAATAATAATATAATATAATATAATTAATTTAAATTAACAAAATGACTTTAATAAATTATTTAACTTTAATGATTAAATTAATTTAGATAAATTATATATGTTATTGATTTAACTTTAATAACTTAAATATTTTAAGTATGATGATTTAGAAGCAATGAAAATTTTCATCATAATCTTAACAAGAAGAATATAAGGTGATAATCTTTTGAAGGAAGAGTAGCGATGCCACAATTTTGGGTTATCTCTAGTTTGTTACTGTAATCTTCAACACCAAACTTTAGAATGGTTCTATTAACTTGGATTACATTGTCTAGTCTACCCATCTATATATAGTCCTTTTGGAAATGGTTTTTCAATTGCATGGAGGCAACAATCTCATAGAAAGAAGTGAGATGGACCCACACTCATAGAAAGAGCATCCACTAGGTCTCATGGGGGCAACAATCTCATAAACAAAGGCCAGATGAACCCACACCCATGGACAAACACAAAAAATAAGTCTCATGAGAGCAACAATCTCATAGACATAGACGATATGGGCTTGTGCTCATAGACAAGTGTAGACACTAGACCTCGAGGACATTCAAACCTTACACTTGCAACCTGCACTTAATGAATACAATGAAAATATAGATTGTCACCTAACTTTGCTAGTACCCAAGTAAAGGAACCTACAACATTTATTTTTAAACATGTTAAAGCATAACATCTATTTTATATACTAGCACATAGAAAAATAGGAAAAAATAGGCACCTTCGGAAAAATCTCTCTTGGCGTACTTTATATAGATTATGAAAAATATTCACTAGTAATATCTTAATGACAATTATAATCAATTAAGTGAAAAATAATATTTTTCAACTTAACTAATTTAAATTAGATAAAATTTAAGTGAAAAATAATATTTTTCAACTTAACTAATTTAAATTAGATAAAATAACTTAAACAAATTGTTTAATTTAAATAATTAATTAATTTAGTTAAATTTATATATGTTATTTAATTTAACTTCAATAATTTAAATAAAAGTTTAATAAATTACTTGTTAATGGGCCTTCTTGGGCTAATCCATGTTCAAAGTTGAATGAGATGGTGACATGGTTTCTCGAAGATGGGTTAGATCAAAATTAATTTTGATCTAACCTTTAAAGGCAACTCAAAATCGTTAGAGGTTGGATGTGTTGCCCAAGACTCGAATGACAATATCCTTGCAATTGAAGCGGTATGGTTGGGCTCTGCTACAAACAATGAAGCCGAGGCCAAGGTTGCACTTCGAGTGGTTGAAACTCCATTTAGAAGGAGATTCCTTGATTATTAATGGACTCATAAAGGAGTCGACTTCGACATGGAAGATCAACAAAATGGCAGTGACTAAGCTCCCTATAAAACGCATCAAAGACCAAAAAAAATGTCAAACTTTTTTTTTTCTAGATTCGTGAAAACACAATGATTTTTTTGCAATTTTTTTGTGGTATTTGACCACAAAATATGCAGATCACGAATAACAAATGGTGAAAATTTCGCAAAAATCTGTTGTGTTTTCCGTTTTTTGCAATTTGGTCAATGATACATTTTGTAAAGAGCTTAGTCGTGTCACAACAAAATCACATTAGTCATTAGAAATTATTAAGCCGATAGGCTTTGTGTGGGAGCTTTGCTCCCGAAAATGACTTTTTCCTACCGGATAGTTGTCAGCCCTCTTCTCGGATAGTTTTCATTTTCCAACAATGAAAAATGCTTCAATTTTTTTTTCCATATTTTTTTTGTTCAAAATTAGATTCCAAAATTAGAAATAGAAACTTACCTTATTTTTCCCCTATTTTATCCCTACTTTTTCTTGAGCTTATGGAAAATCTTGAGTTTTTTTAGGTAAATGAATTAAGTTTTGATTTTGTTCTGACTATTGCATGGTGAAAGATATTCTAATTTCTACCCCAATTTTTTTGAATACCCAATTTTAAGCAACACGTTTGTGTGCTACCGTGAACGACTGTAGAAACCAAAGTTGTGATCAGAGTAGTGACACTGATTTCTTTATCTATATTTTTCCCTTGTAGAGAGACCGAACATATAGAGATGACGGTGATCAAAACAGATTATATATTGAGTTCTATATTTCTTACGATTGGGTAGCTTTTGGCTTTGATTATATATTGAATTTTATATTTCATGGCTTTCTTCCTATTTTGCATACTCAGGTTGCTATGACCTCTATTTTGAAACGAGGGTTTCCCTCTTATATTTGAATTTTGTGAGAAAACATGTGGGTTTTGGAAAAATAGTGATCGTGATCTTCTGGGTATGTTGGATGACCGCAACGCGAACTGACTTTTGTGTCATTGAATCTAGCTATGTGGCTATCAAAAAGTTTGTAATCATAAACATTTCATTTCTCTATTTGAAAACCCTGTTTCTATTTGTAGCCCTCGATTTTCCTTTCTCAAAGGTTTATCTTTAATTAATATCTTCAAATGAGGGTTCCCTGTAGATGAAGCATATACTAAAATGACATTAGCACTTTCTTATGTGTGCTTTGAAGGTTTTATCGCTTTCTTTTTCCTTTCATGTTTGTGTCCCCATAACCAAAACCCTTTCCTTAGTGTCTTATTTGATTGATCCTCTTCAAATAGAGATACTCGTGTTAATCTCTGGTCTGAAACTATATGGATGGATTTCTGGGTTCAGCTACAAACACAAAACAAAAATATATTTTTGTTGTGACATATTACATGAATCACTATCTTCTTAATAGCATCATTTCCTCCTTTTGTATGTAGGATGCTCTACCCTTTTCTGTTCACTTCATCATATCATATCATGCTATGTCGTGATTGTCTGCTCCATAATTATTGTTGCCTTTTGTCACACATTTTCTCTCTTGATAAATTATTCATGTTATATTAAAACTTCATATTGAATACATAAGTGTATGGAAACCTAAACCTGTTGAAGCATTCATATCTATTAGTAAATGTTTAGTTGTGTGTTAGCATCCTGACATTCTTACATTTGATAGTTTTATGTTTTCATTAAGTATGATTTTTAGTTTCATTTGGGATTTATATTTGTTTTTCTTTTGTTCTAGATATGGCGACATTCTTCTCTAAGGGTCTTCTTCTGTGAAAAAATTTAAGAGGGTAAGGATTTCCATTGTTGCAATTTCGATTTTTTCTCTTTCAGATTTGTCTTCAAAATTTCTCATATGTCTGAAGGGATGGAAATGAATTAGGGTTCCTTTAGTTCTTATCCCCTTTGTTCTTTCATTTTTTAAATCTTATTTCAATGCTAAGATAATATTGTAGGCTAAGGATAAAACAAACTATAAATTAAATAAAGTTAAAAAAAAAAAAAAGGGTGTGGTGGGGGCAGAAGATTAGTTATCATGCGTCATGGTTTAATGAAGATCTTTTCTTTTTCTTTGAAGCAGAATAGAGAATAGAGAGATTGTATCAGTCCTGGATTTGACGGTCACCCCTACTTGTCATATGATTTTTTTATGACCAAAATAGTCATTTTATTGTTTTTCATTTATGTTTTTTAAAAAATATTGATTGTTAAAATTCATATAATAATTAATAATAGTATATAATAAATCATATAGAGATTTTTTTTTGATAAAAATAATATAAAATTATAAATAATTATAAATTAGTAATATATGAAAAAAATCTAAGTTTCTAAGTTTATATGTTTATTTTTAAAATATTTAAAATAAATATAAATATGTAATAAATGATATTAAAATATATATTGTATGCTAATATTATAAATTAGTAATATACACAAAAATCACAAATAAACTAATCAAGTTTCTAAAAATCATATATTCTATTTTAAAAAGATTATATATTAATATGAATAGATAATAAGAAAAAAAACATATATATTACATATATTAAATGATAACCTAGCAATTATTAATAAGTTTCTAAATTTATATTTATATATCTTAAAATTTAGAAACATTCATATTTTATCAATTTAAGATATTGTAAATAAATTTATATTTTATCATTTATAATAAAAAAATAACATATATTTATATTATTAAATAAAATACGATATAAATAAATTAAAATGTCATATTGACGATTTTTTTAAAATTTAGTTTGTCAATTCATAAGGTTTAATAAAATTACATGCTATCATGAGCAAGACTCCTGCTAATCTCAGCTTTTAAAAAATATGGATTATTCCATTAGCTTGATAAACGTGTAACTAACATAGAAAAATAAAATGCTAATAGATATTAATAGAATTTGTTTAAAAATTAGAAAGTGTGCTTTTTAAAAACTAATTTAAGTTGAAATATTTGAAGAAAGTACATAAATTGATCTATAAAATTTTGAAATTGATTTTTTATTTATTAAAAATATTTTTTATGCATGAAAAAACTAGTACAAATTATAATTAAATTCTAATAATAATTTGAAGGATTATTCAAGAATAATTTTAATTTTATAATATATATAAAATATTGAAACCTGGATGAATATGGTAAAAAAAAAGATGATATATATAATAAAATATGTATAAGCTACTTTAGATAGTCATGTCTTAGTTATGAAAACACACTTATGAGTAATATTATTCTTTTATCCTCTAAATTTGCTAGAAAAATATAAAATATGATATGTAGAGATTATTACATTTGGTGCAGGGGAGGCCTTTAGCTTTGGAGTCATAGTTGGTGGCTTCATTTATTTTACAAGAAGATTCACAAAAGGAATTCCAATTTCCTATTGCGAGAGCATTTTATTTTAGGTTCTTGCGACACATTATGGGCCAAGGTCAACTATGGCTTTGCTAAGAGGCTCAACTTCTATGCTTTTGTGTTTTGTGGACCGCTATGACCACCCTAATTGATGTAATTTCAATTATATTTTTGAATTTTGAAGTCAAATAATTCCTAAACATATTTTATGATATGTTTAACAATGATGATTGTTGAATTTCATTTTGCACGAATTCCTTAAAGTTTGATGTTATATTTGGTGTATGGAAAATAAGGAATTTTGTTTTCATAATGGGTGACATTATTAAGAAAGTTCAATTATTTTCCATTGCTAGATCACATTGGCTCATTAGCAATTGATTATTTTTTCATTGTGCGAATAATTAAATAAATAATGTTTATTTTCTCTCTTTTGTTGTTTCTTGGTTAAAATGAACCTACAACGACATTAAACAAGTAAAAGTGAACATCATCAAACAAGTATTTTTCATATTAACTATAGAGGGATCAAATACAAAAATTAATGAAAGTTAAACAGGCAAGGCTAAGCCTTAGACGCCAAGAGTTCATAGAGATAACAAAATATACAACAAGTAGCTAGTAGACATAACAAGGACTAAAGAAGAACATGGTTGAGATCCTCAACCCAAGCAGTCCATCCTCCCGGGCCCTCCATCCAGACAATATTTTTCTTTTCCTGAATTTGAGCTAGCATATTGATTTGGTAATTAGTCGCGTTCCTGTTTGAGTGTACTTCCTTGGTAAGCTTTTTCAGGGTATCTTCAAAATTTGCAAAGTTATCCATATGGCTTCTCCAATCAAATCCATTCTTCAGTTCATAAACAAACATTGTAGAGTGTCCAACTTGGAGAAATCTCCTGAGCTTCCTCCTATCCAGCGTCATATTCACATTAACCTGCGAGGAAATTTTGTAATATGTGAGTTTTCAAAAAAACTCAATAAGGGATCTGGGAGAGTCTTGATACCTTTCTTCGTTTCTACATATCCAGATCTGCCACAAAATGTTAGAAGATAACATGTTCCATAAGATATTAGTATCATTTTTAGCACCATCAATATGACCAGTAATAATTTCAAAAATATTAACCAAGGAAGGGTAGTAAACATCAAACATCCTCCAGATACTTTTGGAAAAAGAGCAATCAAAGAAAATATGTCTGCAAGTGTCAGGGAGACCACAGAATCCGCAGGAATCAAACAAGTATTCAAGAATAATGTTATCTTTTAAACAATGAAACTATACTAATCACCTGTATTAAAGCTATTAGATTTCCACAACCCATAGTAATAATGCTCTTGTTTATGGATTTGATTGTGATTAGTGATCATTTCACATTTTGGAAAATCTAATTTCCTATTGGCGCAACGTTGCATGCACAAAAGCATGCGACTGCTAGTTTAAATGAGTTTGAAGCTTGTAAATTATCCCATGTTAAAAGGGATGGTAATCGGGTGGTAGACACCCTCTCTAACATTGGGGTGAAACCAAATTTAAATCAGTAGGGTAAGATTTGGGATGATTTTTTTTAACATCCCAATAGAGGACATTATAGGCCCGTATGGCAGTGCATAAGGTGGCGTGCAATCTTGTGCTTGGAAATTTAATGAAATCAACATCTTGCTTTAATGATTACTTGAAAGCAACAACTTGCCTTTTTTAAGGGTTCTTTGGGCTTTGTTGTTTTTTTGGTTGATGTATCATGATTAGGGTTTGTAGATATTGTGTGTATTTAAATATCAGTCTTGTTTTGGTTTATGCTCCGTGTAGCTACCAGGGTGTTAAGGGTCAATTATGTATTTTTCTCCCCTTGATTAGTTTTAGTGAACTGGTTATATACTGTGAACGTTCGGTTGTAGTTTCTGGTTTATGGGTGGGTGATGGTTTTTCGGTGTCCTCCTAGTATGGGGTTTGTGGTTTTTGTCCCCATGGTTACAATGACTGGCTTGTAAGTATCTTTACTAATAATAATAATATAAATATATAGCGATTTTTAAAAAAGTTTAATAAATATAAGTTTAATAATTAAAATTTTCATCATAATCTTACTAAGAAGAAGAAGGGTAATGGGGCCACAATTATAGGATATCTCTGGTTTGTTATTGTATTCTTCCACACCAAATTTAGAATGACTCTACTTTGAATTACATGTTTAATCTACCTATCTATTTAGACATTTGGTAATGGTTATTCATAAGTAGGAGATGTTTTTCACAACAATTTAAATTGTGATATTGCTACCAAGATTCAAGTGTGTAGCTTTTTGAGTCAAACTCATTGACCCATGTTTCATGAGTAGTGGTTCACAAGAACCCATCTCTCATGAGAATGAATGGAACATAGTTGAATCCTAATAGCAATATCAAAAATGGATTTTCAATTGCCTAGGGGCAACCATCCCATAGAAATAAGTGACATAGAGCCACATTCACCAAAAAAAGCAACATTAGGTCTCATCGGGGGGGGGGGTGACAATCTGAGAGGCAAATATGAGACAAACCCACACTCAGAGAGATTTTTTTTTTTTTAAATGATCACTAAATATGCATGTCACCTAACTTCCACATAAATAATAGAAATGCTAAATTTAATTTCAATAGAGAATTAATCATAGAGCTATTTATATTTTTAAGAAAACATAAATGGATAAAAAAAAAGAAATAATCAATACACATGTATATGAGGCATATTAAGACATCACTATTTGAGTGAAAATAAATAACTTAATTGATTCAAAATATAGAAAAATCGTATGGTTAGACAAGTAAGAGGTAGATTGATGTTGTTTTTGGTGGTTTCATGAAATTCTATGTAAAAATTTGTGAATCTAACAATGAGGGAGTTCAAACATATTTTATTTCTAAAACATGAATTTTAGAGTCTAGCCAAAAGTCAAATCTAAGTGAATGGGATTTTCATAATTTAATTTATAACATACACATGTTTGAGCACAAGCTTGTTATATACTATAAACATCTTATAAACAATCTAAAAATCCCAATAAAACAAAAAAAAAAACCATTGTTAAAATTCAAAAATAATGCATGTGTTATGACTTGTATTTATTAATCCTAACAAAGTCATAATATGTATACATTATAATGCGTAAGAATTAAGAGTTAATTATATTTTTAAGAGCATGATCATGTTGCACCTTAAAATACATGTTTGGTCAATTTTTAGCCTCCTATCTTCACATATATACCCTTATTTTGATTCATTGCTTCATTCACTAGGATGAAATCTTATAAGTAATAGTATTCAAATTTTCAATTCTAAAGTGTTCAAATTAGAAATGGGAAGACAAATTAGTATGTACTATGTTTAAAAGATAGATAACTCTATTATGTTTCCAAGAATTTTACAAAGTAAGTTATTAAGGCTTGTTAAGCTAATAAGTCTTGATTTTGAGTTTTTTGATAACAATTTTTCAATATTTATAATATAACTAACACTTTTCATTTCAAAAATAAAACCTACCAAATTATTGTAATTTCCCATATAAAATTATCTACTAAGTCTTGTTATATATCTTTATTACAGAGTACTCTAGAATCATAAATACAATTATAAATCCTAAGACTATGCTATGTCATCAATAGTCAATAATTTGGTATTTTATTTGGGAAAAATATTTTGCTCCAAGTTTTATACTGCACCAATGAATTATGATTAAATTTTCCAAATTGAGGGTTGTACACATAACAACTAGCATCAAATTTTAATAAACAATTAAAAAATTTATAATTTTTTCTTAGAGTACTTATTTTAACTCTTTAGAGGTTGCTCGATAATTTAATAAATCCAAATGTTTAACTAGATTAATAGTCATAAAAAAACATTGGATCACTTCCCTTAAGGACGAGTTTGATGGGCTTTACAAATGATATTGTTTTAACTTATTTGTTCCAACTTTCACAAGACATTTCTATGTTTCAAGATTTCATCCTGAATTATGTTTTAACTTAATAGATGATATATAGCATATGATGAATGAATATGTTTTGTGGTTGTTTATAGCTTGTATAATCTCATATGTTGTAAATGGTGTTGATGTGAATGAATGTTTGTCTTGAGATACTAACCTTTAGCTTAAGGATTGACTATTGACCCACATCCAAAGTATAATATGCCCCTGCAACCAACATGGAAAAAGTCAAGAAGGTACCGATCGAAACACAACTATTAAGGAGCTTTATTGACGTTGTCTTTGAGCAATAAATGTGTGAAGGACATGGAGGAGTTCAAAGGATGGTGAAGTTATGCTTCATTGAGACATGTCATTTTTGGAGGACATTGCACAAGAAACTAGGTACAAATCTGACCTACAGCTCAACATACCACCCTCAAACTGATGGACAGTCAGAGGTGGTCAATAGGTCACTTGGCAACCTTCTAAGATGTTTAACAAAAAAGTACAATCAGAGTTGGGATATGATACTTCCCCAAGAAGAATTTGCATTTAATGATTCATTGAACAGGTCCACTGGCAAGACCCCTTTTCAAATAGTGTATGACCTTCATCCTAAGGGTCCTTTGGATTTGGTAGACTTACCTCCTAACTTTAGAGTAAGTGCTCAAGGACAAGAGTTGGCAGAACTCATCACCAAGGTACAAGAAGAGGTAAAATAAACATTGCAACAGTCCACCATGAAATATAAAGAACAAGCTGACATAAGAAGAAGAGAAGTTCACTTCAAAATTGAAGACAAAGTATGTGCATATCTTAGGAATGAGAGATTTCCAAAGGGAAAGTACTCAAAGCTACATATGAAGAAAGTTGGACCATGTACCATCCTCAACAAGATGGGTAAAAATGCCTATGAAATCTCTCTTCCCCCTACTTTATTAATTTCTCCTATATTTAATGTTTCAGATCTCACCCCTTCCAAAGGTGCTTCGGATGTCTCAAATGTGCATGGTCAACAAAATGAGGAGGATGGAGACTATGTCACAAACCTCCCACAAAGAAAACCAGTGGAGTTAGAGGCAATCCTTGAATCCAAGGTGCCGAAGCAAACAAGGAAACAAAAGTATATGCAATACCTGGTCAAGTGGAAAGGACTCCCTAAAATTGATGCAACCTGGATGACAGAGGAACAAATCAAACAACATGGCACCACTATTGATCAGTTAACCTCAAGTGGGAACTTGAGTTCTAATCCTCAAGGGGAGTATGGTGCAGGAGCACCCTCAACAAACTAAGCATTTTTGGCACTGATGGACTCCTCAGGGTCCTAGTAGTCTATAGGGCATATTAGTAATAAAGGTTTAACATTGGACCCTCTTTGTAAGACTTAGTTCCAAGATTGGCATTTATAAGCCCTTGGTCAACTACTGGTCAACATGTGTCCTAAACCTTAAAATAGGATACTTTCTTATGTTTTAATGTTTTAGCATGTTTGGATCCATGTTGGATCATTAGCTAGAGGTTTGGACCAAGTTTGGTCACCTAGGTGGGAAAATTGCACAATGTTGCAAAGTTTAAAAAAGTTGTCGAGCAACTTTTGACAACTTTTGCTAAATGTTGTAAAAGACCCCCCAACAACTAGTTGGTTTAAAATTTGGTTTTTAACCATTGGGGAAGGCCTTCATAAGCCCTTTTAGGTGGGTGGAAGGCAAGATGATGTAATTTGCAATTGCAATTAATAAAATTTAACATGTTTTCCTATAATTTCGAGTATCAGTAATTTTGTACGGATGCATATGGAAGAGTGGGGATGAAACTCTGAAATTTTTTAGTAGCCCTGTGAAGCTCCTCTCATTTGCACTTGGTCTCATGTCCTAATCTTCTGTGAGTCAAAATTTATTAAGGTTTTTCTCTTGCTTACTGGATTTTAGGCCCTGAACTAGGGTTTCAATAAAAAATGTGTATATATCTCAATTCCACCATGGGAATCCAACACCCCTTGGTGGAAATCATGTATTTTTTATGTCCTTTGAGATTTTTCAGGCTTGGGTTCACAACTTTTAGGGATATGGGTTCTTGTTGATGTCCTAGGTGTACATGCCCATGTGTGCACCTTCTAATATTGAGTGGCAGTCCACATAACTCACCATTGGAGAATCATCAAGACCTGATTCTTGGTTTTTTATACACTCATATATGCCCTCACATTATCCAAATGTTGGATTGAGTTTTGGTGGTATGGAAGTGGTACTTGTAGTGTTATTGGGAGCCTAATTAGGCCTAGTTACTTTGATAAATTAGGGCATCACTATGTTCTTCCCTCACAGTCAAGCCTAGATGCTTTGGTATGATCCCTTAGAACAAAAATGGTATCCAAATCCATGACTAGTTGATAGGGTTGTCTAGAATATTTTTTATCTAAATCAAAATTTCCACTTTTGAAAGGCTACAAGCCTAGAAGTGGCTTATCAAAGCCAATATGCCCAAATTAGTATTCATGATGAAGAGACCGATTGAGTTCTTGTCTTAGGGACCTAAATAGACCAAAACCTAAGTGTAGGGTCACCCCTGGTCCTTAGTGTATCATTGGGGGAAGTTTGTGTCAAAATAGCCTAAGTGCTTGGTTGCCAACTAATGAATAGTTGGGTTTGAAGACTTGGTAGAACTCAGTGATTGAGTTTCTCTACTAGATTAGGTTGTGATAACCTAGGAACAAGTCAATTCTACACTTGTGATAAGTGTGAGAGGCACTTACTATTTGGGATTCTTCTTTTAGTTCTTGCCTTATAACTTTTTAAGGTTTTGAAGGACAAATTTGGTCCTTTTGGGACTTCTGGCTGCCCACTCTGCATCAAGTGGTATCAAAGCCATGTCTTATGCCGAGGATAAATATATCCCTACAAGGGTTGCAAATATGGAACTTGCAAGGATAGTGAGAGAACAAAAGGCAACAAATGCAGCCTTGACCAAGAGGCTTCAAGAACTTGAGGACAAGATAGAGAGGGGAAAAGAAGACATATATGATGGTGATGAAGGGAGTGAAGAGGAAGATGACATCCCTGGGTAGGAAGTGAATGTGCCTGAAAATCAGAGACCCCTCTTACATTCTTTAAAATCTATGGGAAGAATAACCATGGAGGAGAAGTTGGAATTACCAACTTTCAATGGGAAAATGAATGCAGACTTGGCCTTAGATTAGATTGAGGCCTTGAAAAGTTTCTTTGAATGTGAAGACATTTCGGAGAAGCAAAGAGTGAAAGTGGCAAAGTCCAAGTTGAAGAGAGCAACCCTAACTTGGTATAATTCCATCCAAACTGAGAGGGTGAAGAATGGTAAAAGCATGATCACATCTTGGAACAAGATGATAGCTTTGGTAAAGGAAACATATGTACCAAAAGACTATGGGGTGCAACTCCATAGGAGGAAGCAAAACCTAAAACAAAAGGACATGGATGTGGGCTGCTACACTGAGGAGCTCCTAAAATTATGTATGAAGACTAATGCAACAGAGAATGAGGAGGAAAAATTGGCAAGGTACATGAATGGTCTCAAAGTATCCATTTAAGAAGAATTGAGCCTACACACCCCTACATCTATAAGAAAATGCTATCAAATGACACTCAAGGTAGAAGAAAAGTGGAAAAGAAAGCAAGAATTAAACAAGGGAAAGAGCAGTGATGGTGGAAAGAGCTTTCGAGGAAAGGGCACCTCTTGGAATAGAGGACAATACAGTGACAACAACAAGACCCTTGATCAAGGCCAAGGAGACAAGGAACAAGGTGAATCATATTTTAGAGGGAACTCTAGGGGAAGAAGACCCTTCAATAGAGGTAGAGGAAGGAGTAATGGACCTTTGAAATGCTACTACTGCAACCAATTGGGTCACCATGCAGGGAGATGCCCAGAGAAGAGGAACAACAACAATAAAGGGGAAAGGAGGACACAACTCATTCATGAAGATAAATAAGAGGACAACATCAAGGATCTAGAACCAGAAGAAGGAACATGTTTGATGATGAGGCAAGCCCTCCTACAAATACCTCAAACACAAGAACCACCTCAAAGGAAGAACCTCTTCGGGACAAAGATCAAGTGTCAAGGCAAGGTATGTAATCTTCTTATAGATTATGGTTCAACTGAAAACTTAGTGTCCCTTGAAATGGTCCAAAAGTTAAATCTAACTAAGAAGCCACACCCCTTCCCCTACCATGTCTCATGGCTAACCAAAGGTCAACAAACTCTAGTGACCGAGCAATCTTGGGTAGAATTTTCTATAGCAGACTTTAAGGATAAGGTACTGTGTGATGTAGTGGAAATGGATGCTTCCCACATCTTACTAGGTAGACCTTGGTAATACTATGTGGATGCCACACATCATTGTAGGATGAACACCTACTCCATCATAAAAAATGGGATAACATTTACCATGAAGCCACTACCTAATACAAAGGTAGAAAAAGAACCCACTGTCATCACCATAGGAGAGAAGTAGTTGATAAAAACCCTAAAGGAGTCTGAATCATAGAGTTTTATACTTATTTCCAAGCCTAAGGACAATGTGGAAACTGATGAGAAAGAGCCTATGCCAAAGGAAATTAGGACACTGTTGGACAAATACAGTGATGTCACTGCTAGTGATCAACCCTCAAGCCTCCCTCCCTTAAGAGACATTAGCCATCAAACAGACCTAATACCTGGCTCCTCCCTACCCAATAAGGCACCCTACAAAATGACCCCTACTCAAAATGCAAAGATTGCAAGGCAGGTCAGTGAGTTGCTTGAGAAGGGACTGATCCAAAAGAATCTTAGTCCATGCACTGTCCCATCAGTCCTAGCACCCAAGAAGGACGGCAAGTGGAGGTTATGTATAGACAACAAGGCCATAAATAAGATTACAATAAGATACAGATTCCCCATTCCAAGAATGGAAGATTTACATGACCAATTAGGCAATGCTTGTTACTTCACCAAAGTAGATCTAAAATCAGGATATCACCAAATAAGAATAAAGCCAAGGGATGAATGGAAGACTGCATTTAAAACAACTGAAGTTCTTTTTGAATGGCTTGTTATTCCATTTGGTTTAAGCAATGCCCCAAGCACATTCATGAGGCTCATGAATGAGATTTTCATTGCTTTTATTAGAAAGTTTGTGGTAATCTATCTTGATGACATGTTGATTTATAGTCACAACAAAGAAGAATGTCTTGAACATGTGGAACAGGTTTTGAGGAGGCTCCATTGGCATAAGTTGGTGATCAACTTGGAAAAGTACATGTTTATGAAGGAGGAACTTGTTTTCCTAGGTTTTGTCATCTCTCAAGGCACCCTCAAAATGGACCCTACCAAAGTTGAAGCCATTGTAAACTAGCCTACACCAAATAATCAAGGTGATATTAGAAACTTTCATGGTCTTGCTACCTTTTATAGGAAATTTATAAAAAACTTTAGTCATGTGTGTGCTCCCATGTTGGACACTATTAAGGGTGGTAAAAAGACTAAGTTTGTATGGACTAAAGATGCTAATGATGCCTTCCAATACCTTAAGAACAAGGTATCCCAATATCCAATCCTAACCTTTCCCGATTTCAATAAAGTGTTTGTTGTGGAGACAGATGCAAGCAACTTGGCAATAGGTGATGTCTTAAGCTGAGAAGGTAAAGTTGTGGCATTCTTCTCTGAAAAGTTAAATGACGCTAGGAAAAATTACTCTACTTATGATTTAGAATTATATGTCATGGTACAAGCACTTAAGAAATGGAGGCATTACTTGCTCCCAAAAGAGTTTATAGTCTTTACTAACAACCATGCATTGAGTTTTCTCAATACTCAAGACAAGCTAGGGGTTAAACACATAAAATGGATGGAGCAGTTACAAGCCTACACCTTCAACATAAAGCATAAAAAGGGACTGGCCAACAATGTGGCTGATGCACTTAGTAGAAGGATTGGATTGATTGAAGAAGTTCAACTTCAAAGTGTGGGCATTGACTCACTAA
Source organism: Chamaecyparis obtusa (assembly GCA_027943335.1). Taxonomy (NCBI): domain Eukaryota; kingdom Viridiplantae; phylum Streptophyta; class Pinopsida; order Cupressales; family Cupressaceae; genus Chamaecyparis; species Chamaecyparis obtusa. The sequence continues at coordinate 1,314,483 of BSBK01004333.1, read as the reverse complement.
AACACCTATATGCAGGGGACCCAGATTTTGGAGAAACCTTTGAGGTATGCACCAATCTAACAGGAAGATATCATACTGATTTTTGTTATTTTCTAATCCAAAATGGTCTCTTGTTTAAAGGGGCTCAATTATGCATCCCTAAGTGTTCCATGAGAACAAATATAATCAGGGAAAAACATTATGGTGTCATGAGTAGCCACTTTGGCATAGATGAGACAACAGACCTAGTATTTAGATGAGTTATTTTAGGCCAAAATTGGGAAAGGATGTCAGAAAATTTGTGGAGACATGTACCATTTGTCAGCAAGCTAAAGGTGTGTCCACTAACCAAGGATTGTACCAACCTCTGCCCATACCCACTAGGCCATGGGAATCAATCTCCATGGATTTTGTAATGGGTTTGCCAAGAACAAAACAAGGTTATGACAATATATTTGTCATAGTTGACAGATTTAGTAAGATGGTGCATTTTGTACCTTGTAAGAGCACAAACGATGCCTCACACATAGCAAACCTATTTTTCAAGGAAGTAGTCAAAATCCATGGCTTGCCCCAAACTATAGTTTCAGATAGAGATGCCAAGTTTCAAGGCCTTTTTTGGAGGACATTGCACAAGAAACTAGGTACAAATATGACCTATAGCTTAGCATACCACCCTCAAATTGATGGACAGTCAGAGGTGGTCAATAGGTCACTTGGAAACCTTCTAAGATATTTTAAAAAATAGTACAATTAGAGTTGGGATATGATACATCCCCAAGAATAATTTGCATTTAATGATTCATTGAATAGGTCCACTAGCAAAACCCCTTTTCAAATAGTGTATGACCTTCATCCTAAGGGTCCTTTGGATTTGGTAGACTTACCTCTTAACTTTAGAGTAAGTGCTCAAGGACAAGAGTTGGCAGAACTCATCACCAAGGTACAAGTAGAGGTAAAAGAAACATTGCAGTAGTCCATAATGAAATATAAAGAGCAGATTGGCAAAAGAAGAAGAGAAGTTCACTTCGAAATTGGAGACAAAGTATGGGCATATCTTAGGAAGGAGAGATTTCCAAAGGGAAAGTACTCAAAGCTACATATGAAGAAAGTTGGACCATGTATCATCCTCAACAAGATGGGTAAAAATGCTTATGAAATCTCTCTTCCCCCTACTTTATTAATTTCTCCTATATTTAATGTTTTAGATTTCACCCCTTACAAAGGTGTTTCAAATGTCTCAAATGTGCAGGGTCAACAAAATGAGGAGGATGGAGACTATGTCACAAACCTCCCACAAAGCAAACCATTGGAGTTAGAGGCAATCCTTGAATCCAAGGTGCTGAAGCAAACAAGGAAACAAAAGTATATGCAATACCCGGTCAAGTGGAAAGGACTCCCTAAAATTGATGCAACTTGGATGACAGAGGAACAAATCAAACAACATGGCACCACTATTGATCAGTTAACCTCAAGTGGGAACTTGAGTTCTAATCCTCAAGGGGAGTATGGTGCAAGAGCACCCTCAATAAACTAAGTGTTTTCTGCACTGATGGACTCCTTGGGGTCCTAGTAGTCTATAGGGCATATTAGTAATAAAGGTTTAACATTGGACCCTCTTTGTAAGACCTAGTTCCAAGATTGGCATTTATAAGCCCTTGGTCAACTACTGGTCAACAAGTGTCCTAAACCTTAAAATATGATATTTTCTTAGGTTTTAATGTTTTAGCATGTTTGGATCCATGTTGGATCATTAGCTAGAGGTTTGGACCAAGTTTGGTCACCTAGGTGGAAAAATTGCACAATGTTGCAAAAAAAGTTGCAAAGTTGTAAAAAGTTGCCGAGCAACTTTTGACAACTTTTGCTAAATGTTGTAAAAGGCCCCCCAACTACTACTTGGTTTAAAATTTGGCTTGTAACCATTTGGGAAGGTCCTCATAATCCCTATCAGGCGGGTGGAAGGCAAGATGATGTAATTTGCAATTGAAATCAATAAAATTTAACCTATTTTCTTGCAATTCTGAGTATCAGGAATTTTGTATGAACGCATACGGAAGAGCGGGGATGAAAATCTGACATTTTTTAGTAGCCCTTTGAAGCACCTATCATTTCACTTGGTCTCATGTCCTAATCTTCTATGAGTTAAAAGTTATTAAGGGTTTTCTCCTGCTTACTGGATTTTAGGCCTTGAACCAGGGTTTCAATAAAAAATGTGTATATCTCTCAATTCCACCATGGGAATCTAACACCCCTTGGTGGAACTCATGTATTTGTTATGTCCTTTGAGATTTTTCAGGCTTGGGTTGACAACTTGTAGGGATATGGGTTCTTGTTGATGCCCTAGGTGTACATGCCCATGTGTGCACCTTCTAATATTGAGTGGCAGTCCACATAACCCACCATTGGAGAATCATCAAGACCCAATTCTTGGTCTATTATACCCTCATATATGACCTCACATGATCCAAATGTTGGATTGACTTTTGGTGGTACAAAAGTGGTACTTGTAGTTTTATTGAGAGCCTAATTAGGCCTAGTTACTTTGATAAATCAAGGTATCATTATGTTCTTCCCTCATAGTCAAGCCTGGATGCTTTGGTATGATCCCTTAGATAGAAAAGGGTATCCAAATCCATGACTAGTTGATAGGGTTGTGTGGAATGTTTTTGATCTAAATCAAAATTTACACTTTTGAAAGCTACAAGCCTAGAAGTGGCTTATCAAAGCCAATATGCCCAAATTAGTATTCATGATGAAGAGAGCGATTGAGTTCTTGTCTTAGGGACCTAAATAGACCAAAACCTAAGTGTAGGGTCACCCCTGGTCCTTGGTGTATCATTGGGGGAAGTTTGTGTCAAAATAGCCTACGTGCTTGGTTGCCGGCTAGTGAATAGTTGGGTTTGAAGACTTGGTAGAATTCAGTGATTGAGTTGCTCTACTAAATTAGGGTGTGATAACCTAGGAACAAGTCAATTCTACACTTATGATAAGTGTGAGAGGTACTTACTATTTGGGATTCTTCTTTTAGTTCTTGCCTTATAACTTTTTAAGGTTTTGAAGGACAAATTTGGTCCTTTTGGGACTTCTGGCTGCCCAATCTGCATCATTAACTCTATTATGTTTCCAAAAATTTTACAAAGTAAGTTATTAAGGCTTGTTAAGCTAATAAGTCTTGATTCTGAGTTTTTGGATAACAATTTTTTTAATATTTATAATAATAACTAACACCTTTTATTTCAAAAATAAAATCTACCAAATTATTGTAATTTCCCATATAAAATTATCTACTAAGTCTTCTTATATATCCCTATTACAGAGTACTCTATAATCATAAATACAATTATAAATCCTAAGACTATGCTATGTCATCAATAGTCAATAATTTGGTATTTTATTTGGGAAAAATATTTAGCTCCAAGTTTTATACTGCACCAATGAATTATGATTAAATTCTCCAAATTGAGGTTTGTACACATAAAAACTAGCATCAAATTTGAATAAACAATTAAAAAAATTATCAATTTTTCTTAGGGTACTTATTTTAACTCTTTAGAGGTTGCTCGATAATTTAATAAATCCAAATGTTTAACTAGATTAATAGTCATAAAAAATCATTGGATTACTTCCCTTAAGGACGAGTTTGATGGGCTTTACAAATGACATTGTTTTAACTTATTTGTTTCAACTTTCACAAGACATTTCTATGTTTTAAGATTTCATCCCGAATTATGTTTTAACTTAATAGATGATATATGGCATATGATGAATGAATATGTTTTGTGGTTGTTTATAGCTTGTATAATCTCATATGTTGTAAATGGCATTGATGTGAATGAATGTTTTCCTTGAGATACTAACCTACAGCTTAAGGATTGACTATTGACCCACATCCAAAGTATTTTGTGCCCCTGTGACCCACATGGAAAAAGTCAAGAAGGTACCAATTGAAACACAACTATTAAGGAGCTTTATTGACCTTGTCTTTGAGCAATAAATGTGTGAAGGACATGGAGGAGTTCAAAGGATGGTGAAGTTATGCTTCATTGAGACATGCATATTGATTTTATAAATTCCTATCTTGTTGTTTTTCTGATTGAATAAGAGTCCAAATGGGATTGAGCTTTTTGTTGAGTTAGTTATTGTTTTCAGTTTCATAGTAGAATAAGTCATCCTCACTGTTAGGGATGATTGACAAGTGTTCATAGTAGTTTCAAAAATGTACTTATCCCAGTCCTTGAGGACTGTGTATAAAGTCTGACATTGTCAGAGATTGAAGGATCCTTCAAGAGAGATATATCTAGATTCCACTAGATTTTATGATCAATTAGAAGTTGTTACTATGTATTATGTATTGTTGAATATGAATAAAGTGAATGATAAATGATGTTATGAGTTAGGACCACTTTTTGTTTAGAGGTTACAACCCTCAAGCAAGGTCCACTTGAGGTAGTGTAATCCTCTTATAGTTAGTTTCATTATTTAAACATTAGTTTAGATTGTTCATTACATTTCTAGATTAATTGTTATAATTGTCCTTTAGTGAGATGCATATAATTTGCTAATGATGGTAGTAGTCTAGATTGTGTGTGAAAATTGTACAACACTATCATAACACTGCATTACATGTAGTCATTGTAGAGTCACTTGCCAATTATTCGTAGCAACTTCTATGCAGACAAGTTTACTATTAATTTTGTTTCAATAAAGTGTTGAACTTAGTTAGTTCTGTTTACACAACTGATAGGTAGCTGAGCGAGTCCTTGACTGCACATATAATTCTAGCATCATCCAAGTAGTTACGTCCCTTATCGATAATTAAATGAGCTTCTCTAGGACAATATGTTACTTAATATGGGACTTTTTGACCCATTAAGCATATTTATTGAGTTGTTTGCATCAACTATTGCACTTAGTATAGACTAGTTAGTGTTCGATTTATTTTCATGGACAAATTCTTTTGTATTAAGTTCTCCACTTATTTTTCTTATAAAATATGGGCATTAAATTTACTCATTAGGTGATCCTATATGTTAGCTTAGATAAATGATAATTTATTGTACAAGTCTATTAGATTTAGGATGATATGAGAGATTTTATGCTCAAGGGTTTCTATGTATCACAAATATATATGATATAAAGAATGTTGGCCTACAACTGATTTGGAATCTGATTGAAGAATTTGTGATTACAAGATCACTGAGGAGTTGCTGATTAGATATGTAATATGATTAAATCAATATTATGTTGTCACTGATGTCAACTAGTTTGACAACACTTATCTTGTAAGTTACTATACCGAGACATCTGAAGAAAGGTGAAAGAGATGAAGAACAGAGAAATCTACATGAGAAAGATGTGCATGACAGATGAGGATAAGGAACACATTGAGTAACTTGTTGATAAGTCTATGACTTGATGATATTGACTTGATTATGTTGCATTCATCTATGATGAAGTATAGAGCTGAAAGACACAAAGCAGTGTTGTCGGTAAATGAAGCATTTCTATTATACACCGATGAAGTGTAGTGTATATCGATCACAATATTAATCGAGTAGTGTTCACCGACGCATTTATTTGTTAACCGAGCAAAATAGAATGAACTAAATGATTAGTTTAGCTGATAAGATTGATGAGCTGGCAAGAGTATAACATCGAGGTAACGGATAATGTTTGTTACACAGATCGATGACTGACAAAATTCAAGAAAGATCTAAAGGATGAGAATCAAACGTGTTATTGACACAAGTGCCGAGAAAGTTTGAAGTGGAAAAATCTATGAATGTGGTTAAGCGGCAAAATCTGATGGTGGAGAAGAAAATGATTTACCTGTCTATATAAGAGAACATAATTTCTTTATGAAATGATGCCGGAAGAAGTAGAAACTGCAGGAATATCGCGTGAACAAGGTTTTCATGCATTCTGATCATACTGGTTAGTAAGAACCGAGTTGTAGAACAATTAATGAGCTACAAAGAGCAATTACCGACAGACAGTAAGTTGATATAGTATTGAATCTGAAGTGAAATATTGGTCAGAAGGATTTGTATGGACTGAATATTGATCTGTAATCTGCAATTGAAGTTATATTAAGGCAGATCATTTACTGTTACATATTTAACCATTGTATATAGTCAAAATCTCTTAACCGAGTGGACTCTGAAAGTCTTATGATGTATCATTCATAGAATGAACATTGTTATCCTGTCAACCCCATAGTGAATGCTAGTTGGACAATAACTTCTAGTCTAAAATCCTCTAACAAGGTCACACATGACAGCATGTTTGTAAACTCTTAATAGGGTTGGGTCTTAACTGACCTCACTTCAGAAGAGTGAATAATTTTGGGTTGCCAGTCCCAGGTGGTTTTTCCCTTTACAAGGTTTCCATGTTAAATCTCTTGTGTTATGTGTTGATTGTGATATTTGTTTGTTATCATTCTTTACATGTTACATGTTAGATTTGATTGGTAACTGTTATAGTATTAGACTGGTAATCAGTAAAAGCATAGACAGTGAAAGTTATTATTGTTTACCGATGAGCAGAAATTGAAGAAATAGTTTTGAATTATACATTTTGTTTTGGGACATTTGATAACTGATTCACCCCCCTCTCAGTTATTCTAACAATTGGTATCAAAGCATTGGTTTCTTGGAACATAGTTTTAAGGACGTAAGCATAAAGGTCTCAAGATGTATAAGAGGGAAGTACCAAAACTGAACAAAGAGAACTTCGTAGTATGGCAAAGCCGGATGAAGCTGCACATATTTGGAATTGGGAACTCTACACTAGATATGATGGAGAATGGCTACATATAACGGCCCACTGGTCCCTTAACTCTTGATCAACTGAAGGACAAGCATGAACACAATTTTACTATGATGGAACTTGTTGCTACTTGTACCGACACTGAATTTGAAGATATTAAGACATGCACGACTGCCAAAGCAATGTGGGATAAGTTAACACTAATATACAGTGGATATTTGAATGTCAAAAGAGCCTAAGCTGAAAGTCTGAGAGGCAGATTTGATGATATGAGAATGAAAGAAGGTGAGAACATTGTCCGATATTCAAATAGACTCAAAGAGGTGGTACATGCTATTAGAGCATCTGATGGAGTAATTGATGATGAAACAGTGATAAGAAAGATTCTCAAAACTTTGCTACCAGTTTATGTAATCAAGATTTCTGCAATTCATGAAACAAGAGTTACATCCAACCTTACTCTTGACACTCTGATTGGTAAACTTACAACTTTTGAATTAAACAACTTTGATAACAATGTTGTTCCTTCTGTTGAATCCTCTTTCATGTCTTCTTTGAAGATTGGAAAGTCTAGCAGGAATAGTAAGAATTATGATAGTGATGACAATACCGATGATGAACTTGATGAGCTCGAAGCTCTTATGGCTAGAAGATTGCCCAAAGGAAAAGGAAGGTATAGAGGTAAGCTACCTTTGGCATGCTTTAATTGTAAAGAAGTCAGTCACATCGCTGCTAGATGTCCTTAGAAGAAAGATGATGATAGATCCAAAGATCGATCTGAAGGAAGCTATGGGACAAGAGTCAACAGAGGCTATTGACACAACAATAGAGACAACCGAGATGAAAAAGGCAAAAAGGTATGTTACATAGCTGAAGATATTGAAACTGAATTTGATTCTGATGATGATATAGAAGTTGTATTTGTTGCTATGAAAGATGACTCAGAGGAGGAAGAGAAACATGAAGAGACAACACTGATCTCTAAAGTAAGCAGAAATGATACATGGATCATAGACAGTGGTTGTACACATCATATGATTGGTGATGTAGAGAAGTTTGATCATCTTGTTGAATATAATGGAGGATCTGTGAGAATGGGAAATGATGCACCCTGTATGGTAAGAGGTAAAGGCTCACTGATGATCAATGACAGAATACAATGTGAAAATGCATACTGGGTAGATGGATTGAACTATAATCTGTTAAGTGTGGCTCAACTGAACAATTCAGGCCACCGACTGGCTTTTGAGAGCAAAAAGGTGAAGATCTATGATGATGAAGGAAGACTTGTCAGAACTGGTACACGATCCAGAGGTAATCTATTCTATCTTGATATGGATCAATCTTCTTGTTTGTTAATAAGAGATGAAGATGCTTGGTTGTGGCACATAAGGTTATGCCATGTGAACTTTGACAACATGATCAAGATTAGTAAAAAGAAAAGAGTTAGAGGATTGCCTAACTTAACAAAACCTGATCATGCCATGTGCCATGAATGTCAGAAAAGTAAGATGACTAAGTCTAGTTTTAAAAGCAAAGACTATTCAACAAAGAAGATACTTGAGTTGGTTCATACCGATCTATGTGGTCCTATGAGAACTCAGAGTTGTTCTGGTGATAGATATTTTATTCTTTTTTTTTATGACTATACTAGACTGATGATTGTTATGTTTCTTAAAGAGAAATCTGAAGCTTTCAAAATGTTTAAGTGGTATAAAGCTAAGGTAGAGAAAGAAACCGGAAAGGAAATAAAATGCTTAAGATCTGATAGAGGAGGTGAATTTATCTCTGATGAATTTACTAATTTTTGTAATGAGCATGGAATCAAAAGACAGGTCTCAGCACCGAGGACACCTCAGCAAAATGGCATTGCTAAAAGGAGGAACAGGTCTATAATTGACTGTGCTAGAACATTGATGATACAAAACAATGTTGCTCAGACATATTGGAGGGAAGCTGTTAGTACAACTGTGTATGTTCTTAACTGAGTACAACTGAAGAAGGACACCAACCAAACACCTTATGAACTATGGTTTGGACGCAAACCTACTGTAAGTTACTTCAGAATTTTTGGAAGCAAATGCTTTATTTTGAAAGATGAGAGAAATGAAAAATTTGATTCTAAAGGAGATGAAAGGATGTTTTTGGGATATTCCTCTACAAGTAAAGCATACAAATGTTTGAATAAGGTTACAAATAAGATAGTTGAAAGTACTAATGTTCATGTTGATGAGTTTGATGATAAGAGCACAAAGGAAAGTACAAAGGAACCAGAAGACTATGGTAGATTCACTTACATTGAAAATCCAAAGTGTCTACCGACGCCGCAAGCTATAACAATCGATCAACAGGGAAACAATGCAGGACAACAGTCAACACAAACCGAGGAACAAGATGGAGCTACCGAGCAAGGAAATGACCTTGAACAGGATGAGCAAGAAAGGAGAAACTGAGTTCTGGCTAGTTTTGTCAGAAGACATCATCCTAAGACACAAATAATTGGAGACAAACATGCTGGAATGCAAACTAGAAGCAAAACAAGACAAGGTACATGTCTAATTTGTGAATTTGAACCTAAAACTGTGAAACTTGCATTAGAGAATGAAGAATGGGTTAATGCAATGAAGGAGGAAATAGAGCAAATAGAGAAGAACAAAACCTGGTCCTTAGTACCCCGACCAAAAGATAAGAATGTTATTGGTACTAAGTGGATATACATGAATAAATTGAATGAAAATGGTGAAGTCACAAGAAATAAAGCTAGATTGGTATGCAAGGGATATGCACAGGAAGAAGGCATTGACTATGGTGAAACATTTGCACCTATTGCTAGATTGGAAGGAGTTAGAATGCTACTTGCATATGCTGCACACAAGAAATTCAAAGTCTATCAAATGGATGTGAAGTCAACATTTTTAAATGGTATATTTGAAGAAGAGGTCTACATCGAACAACTTGAAGGATTTTTTGATCCTGACAATAAAGACATGGTATGTAGATTACATAAAGTTTTATATGGTTTGAAGCAAGCACCAAGAGCATGGTATGAAAGACTGCATACTTACTTGTTAAGTATTGGATTTGTTAGAACAAGTGAAAACAACAATCTGTATGTGAAAGGTGATACTGATGATACTATTATCATTGCTGAAATATTTGTTGATAATATTATTTTTGGAGGCTCAGATCTTGTCTACAAGGCATTTGCTGATGAAATGCAAAAGGAATTTGAAATGTCTATGTTCGGAGAGATTAAGTTCTTTCTTGGACTACAAGTGATTCAGCAGAGTGATGGGATATTCATCACACAATCTAAATACATAAAGGAAGTACTGAAGACATTTGGCATGGAAGATGCTAAACCTTTGGGAACACCAATGGCTACTAGATGCAAATTGACAAAGGAGGATGAAACTACAGAGGTAAACCAGACACTTTACCGATCCATGATTGGTAAGTTAATGTATGTAGTTCACAGTAGACCAAATATAGCACATGTTGTGGGCATCGTTGCAAGATTTTTTGCTAATCCTAGAGAATCACACATGATAGCTACAAAAAGGATCTTAAGATACTTGAAGAAAACAAAGAATTATGGATTATGGTATCCTAAGGAAGGGAAGTTTGAACTGAAAGTTTACACGGATGCTGATTGGGCTGGAAATGTGGATGATAGAAAAAGCACCACCGGAGGAGCATTTTTCTTTGGTGAAAGACTTGTAACCTGGACAAGTAAAAAACAAGCTTGTATTTCTCAGTCTACAGCCGAAGCAGAGTATGTTGCTGCTGCTACTAGTTGTTCAAACGTTGCATATATCAAGCAAGTGTTGGAAGGAATGAATGAGGTAATCACTGACCCGGTGATTATATATTGTGACAACACTAGTGCTATTAATATTTCAAAGAATCCTGTGATGCACTATAAGACAAAGCATATATCTATTAATTATCATTACTTAAGAGAAAAAGTGCAAGAGAAGTAAGTGAAGTTAGAATTTGTCACATCTAAAGAATAACTTGCAGATATTTTTACAAAGCCTCTATCGAAGGACACATTTGAATACTTGAGGACTAGACTTGGGGTCCATCCCCTGTCTATCGGTCACTAAGGTGATCTGGATGTTGCATCAGCCTATTTTTATTAGAAGATTATTCATGTTGATGCATCATAGTTCACACTTTGAATCATGTTCAAGGTTGTGATTAAGTTTGAAGAACTTGAACCGATTGGGATATCAGTATTCAGAGATACAGAGGATGACATAATTGTTTGTTTATTTGTTTCTTTGGCATTGCTGTCAAAGGGAGAGATAAACAATATGAAAAGGAACAAGGAACAAGCTATGAAAAGGAACAAGCATCAACGAGAATTATCTAAGGGAGAGACAATTTGAATGAGATAGAGTATTGAAGATCAGTTACAGAGAACAAAAGCAGGAACAAGAGAACTGAAAAGAACACAACTACATAATGGTAAAGCTGTATTATCTAATGTTGGTTTAGTAATGTAGTGATTAAACATATTAAGTCTATTCGACTTACAACATTTTGTTTACAAAGTTGTAGAATATATGTTTGGTATGTGTATGGTACATTTCATATTACTTGAGTTGCCATCAATGCCAAAGGGAGAGATTGTTGGCCTACAACTGATTTGGAATCTGATTGAAGAATCTGTGATTACAAGATCACTGAGGAGTTGTTGATTAGATATGTAATATGATTAAATCAGTATTATGTTGTCATTGATGTCAACTAGTTTGACAACACTTATCTTGTAAATTATTATATCGAGACATTTGAAGAAAGGTGAAAGAGATGAAGAACAGAGAAATCTACATGAGAAAGATGTACATGACAGATGAGGATAAGGAACACATTGAGTAACTTGTTGATGAGTCTATGACTTGATGATATTGACTTTATTATGTTGAATTCATTTATGATGAAGTATAGAGTTGAAAGACACAAAGTAGTGTTGTCGGTAAATGAAGCATTTCTAGTATACACCGACGAAGTGTACTGTATACCGATCACAATATTAACCGAGCAGTGTTCACCGATGCATTTCTTTGTTAACCGAGAAAAATAGAATGAACTAAATGATTAGTTTAGCCGATAAGATTGATGAGCTGGCAAGAGTATAACATCGAGGTAACGGATAATGTTTGTTACATAGATCAACGACTGACGAAATTTAGGAAAGATCTAAAGGATGAGAATCAAACGTGTTATTGACACAAGTGCCGAGAAAGTTTGAAGCGACAAAATCTATGAATGTGGTTAAGCGGAAAAATCTGATGGTGGAGAAGAAAACAATTTACCCATCTATATAAGAGAACATAATTTCTTTATGAAATGATGTCGGAAGAAGTAGAAACTACAGGAATATCACGTGAACAAGGTTTTCATGCATTCTGATCATACTGGTTAGTAAGAACCGAGTTGTAGAACAATTACTGAGCTACAAAGAGCAATTACCGACGGATAGTAAGTTGATATAGTATTGAATTTGAAGTGAAATATTGGTCAGAAGGATTTGTATGGACTGAATATTGATCTGTAATTTGCAATTGGAGCTGTATTAAGGTAGATCATTTACTGTTACATATTTAACCATTGTATACAGTCAAAATCTCTTAACCGAGTGGACTCTAAAAGTCTTATGATGTATCATTCATAGAATGAACATTGTTATCCTGTCAACCCCATAGTGAATGCTGGTTGGACGATAAATTCTAGTCTAAAATCCTCTAACAAGGTCACACCTGCTAGTGTGTTTGTAAACTTTTAACAAGGTTGGGTCTTAACTGACCTCACTTCAGAAGAGTGAACAATTTTGGGTTGTCGGTCCCAGGTGGTTTTTCCCTTTACAGGGTTTCCACATTAAATCTCTTGTGTTATGTGTTGATTGTGATATTTGTTTGTTATCATTCTTTACATGTTACATGTTAGATTTTATCGGTAACTGTTATAGTATTAGACTGGTAATCGGTAAAAGTATAGACAGTGAAAGTTATTATTGTTTACCGACAAGCAGAAATTGAAGAAATAGTTTTGAATTAAACATTTTGTTTTGGGACACTGGATAACTGGTTCACCCCCCTCTTAGTTATTCTAACAAAGAAATCAATAATCACTATGAATTTATAAATTAAAAATAATTCACTTATTGATCTTTAGATCTCTTGAAACCAATAAAAAAGATATTGGGGTATCAATAACAAAATTGAAGGCATTCAAGGAGCAAATTTTCAGCATTCAAGGCATTTCTTCCCATTATATTCTTTATTGTGGAAAGCTTCAACAACCTTCATGCAATCATGTCTTTTATTATTTCCTTTTAAGTTTTTGTAGAGTCATGTTATTGCATTAACACTTGTGATTACATTCAAAGACCATTGCATTATCAAGGTATACGACATTTATATTTTTGGATTTATTTTGTATTTCATTTCAATTTAAAGGTTAATTCCTAAACATGGTTTGACATAGGAAAACCCCTTTCTACACAACATTTTCCCTCTTTTTTTTTGTGTAGGTATAGGTGAAGGATTAGCGGGAAAAGCTATAGATAGATAAGGTGAAGAGATACAATATGCGACTAGTCAAAATTGAAACTATTAGGAACAAGTCGAGCAAGGCACCTAGTCTTGGGAATAGGTCACCTAGGGCACCAAAGTCCCTTTGTTTCAGCTTCAAAATTTAACTTGCAAGTTAGTTGCAATTTGTTGTGATAATATCTATTCCAAATCCTATTTGTATGTTCTCAGTCTCCTAGTTTACAGTGGGAAACCCTCAATTCACTTAATTTGGCCTTTATTTTCTTGCATCTTCCATTCACAATTATATATCCATAATCACAACCTTCCATAACAATGAAGAATGATTTCATCCACCTAGTGCTTCATCCCTCTTGAGGCCTAGTGGATTATCTTCCTTCCAATGTAAGAGGAGATAGGCCTAAGATTCCTAGTTTGTCCATGCAACCTAGTGAACTCTATTTACCACATCACATTTTAGTGAACCTAACATCTTCATACTTATTTCTAATTTCCATTTGTATATGTTATCCATATGCTCTTATTTGAGTTCTATTTGTAATCATTTCTAAAACTCATCATTTACACTCTTACTTTCAATTTGTGTTCACCAATCTTACATTTTGGCGAACTTGATGTGTCTTACATCTTGTTTCATTCTAATTTGTTTGTCTACATCTAATTTGTATGCATTTCATTAACCTATATTTACATCATATTATTTCCACATTTCATTCATTTAGAGATCTAGTTCATATATTTTAATTATATACATATTTGCATATCTTGTTTATAGTGTATTTTATGAATGAAATCATTATCTTCTTTTGCTAGTTCAATTTTAAGTTTGATCCAAGATCTTCAAGAGGTTCCCTTTCATGCATATGATGACAACTTAGTTCTCCCTTTCATCCATGGCTATGATTTACCCCCTCCCAAATTTGATCCCCATCCATGAGGCTATTTTTGTACAAGACAAGACACTATCAACACTTTTTTTGAGGATTTCTCTCCTAAGGAAGAGGCCTTAAAGAAAAATGTTGATATTTCTCCTAAAATGTACCTCCCCTATGAGGATCATTTGTTGTAAGAAGATGATATCGTGGCTAATCCTCCTAATGGTGCCCCAATTTCTATTCATTTCAATGACATTCTCTCTGGAGATAAAGTCTTAATGAGTTATGTGTGTCACTCTCCTAAATATCATCTTACTCATAAGGATATTTGGAAGTGAGAGGATGCTATTACCTCTCTTAAGGACACTCTGCCCTTGCTACATGACACATCTCCCATAGATGAAACATTCATGAATCACACTTATACCTCTCTTAGGGTATCTAATGTCAATGAAGATAACATCAATACTTGTATCAATGATCTCCCTAATAGAGATGCAATATTTAAGAGTAGTAGTGAATCCTCTCCACACAAAGATACTTTGGTGCAAGAGGAACAAGCTAAACATGCCAATATTATTACACCCATCACTTTAGATCCTCTTTACTCTGCTAGATCTTATCATAATCATCAACATATTTTGAGACAATAATTTTTTATACATTTAGTCATGATCTATCTCCTAACATAACATTGAGCACAGATGAAGATTTAGATATGACAACACTTTTTCCCAACTTACCAAGGTGGATATGAATAATATTGATAGGATTAAGCATCTTACTATATAGATCATTCCTCTTACTATCCATCCCTACATAACACCTTTCCTATCAATCTATGACTATTTCAATATCTAGAATTCATAGTTAAGTTCAACTAACTATCCTCAAATATGTAGAAACTAATTAGAAGATAATGTAGAAGTGACATAATGAAAAATTTCAACTAGTCAAATTAAATCCAAACTTTCAAGTCATTGAATTTATCTATTTTGAAAAGTATTAGATATTTTAAAATGTAGAGAGAATTAATGAAGATATAATTTCTAGATGCTTTGAATAATATTTGGATGTAAAACTAATTATAATCTAAGTTAAAAAGTGCCTCAAATTCAACTTTACACTTTTATCAAGTGTTGATAATTAGGTTGAATATAAGAATGACAAATGTAAGCATCAAATAAAATCTATAAGAGATATATGTAAGCATAGAATAAGTTTGAGGTTCAACGCACGATCTCTATGTTACTTTAATGTTTCTTAACGCTGCTGACCCACTATTCTTAGTTATTTTGATTAAATTTTGACTTTAGATTAAATTAATAGTTGTAACATTTTTTTTGAGAATCTAGAAATTAGTGAAACCTATTTTTATATGAAGGATTCTTCTAATATGTTCCATTCTACCTTTTCCTGCATTCTGCTAGATATTGATATTTCGGAGGGTCTTCCAGCTAAAATTAAAATTGAGTCATCTAAAGGTTGTTGGATGCAACAACTAGATTTTGAGGGTATCCCCTTTAGGTGCAGAAAATGTTTTAAAACATGCCATCATGCATCTCATTGCAGTTCTGTCTTTAAAAAGAAGAAATTTTCTCATACTTGGTGGAAGGATGCTTCCAGTGAGCATTACACAATAGTTAAAAGCTCTCCTCAGATCTTGAAGGATTCTGATCCTGTCTCGAGTTTTCAGAAGCCTATTGTTGAAGAAAATGGTTTGAATCTTGGTCCGCCTCCTATCGATCCTATTGGGATTATTGTTGATGTTGCTTCTAATCTCCCAACTAAGAAGGGACCCCTTCTCCTTTGCTGGTGGATTCCAGGCTCTCTGTTGGTGGATCTGTGGTTGTTGTTCCTGTCAGCCCTGTTGGTGTGATTATTGCTGAGGATTTTGGTGTTCTTGTCTCTCTAGCTGGGAGTAATTCTAGCTTTGATTCGGAATTGATGCAAGTTGCTAGATCCTCTGTCTTGGATTTGTTGGGCTGGCAGGATGAGGCTGTGAGAGTCGAAGATGGTTGGATTACTATCAAAGGGAAACAATCTAAGAAATCTTCCTCTTCATTTGACATGACTCTTCGTTCTCATAAAAAGGGGAATTTCAGATAGCTTTGTTGCTATCTTCTTAGGAATGCCGTTTATAATGATCATTTTATTGCAGTGTTCTAGGTCCATTGTTTGAGTGTCCTGCCTTTGTTTTTGGATGGACTGTTTCGTTACAGGAGCTTTTAACGTTCTATCTTAAGATTTTTTATGTTAAAGGATTTTGGGGCCCCTTCAAAACCCGTTGTTACCATTAATAAAAAACACAGTAAATGGGCTTAAAATCTTCAATATGTTGAACTTAGTAATTTATGTAGGATGTTCTATTTTTGGGTACAACTTTAGGTGACATAGTCAATGAGATGGTCAATAAAAAATACATCTAGTGACATGGAAACTTTATAGGGTGAGACCATGACATGTACTAAACTTTGACATGATGGGTTTGTTAAGGAAAAATAAGAAGAACGCTAACAAATTGAAAGTGACTTGAATTTAATAACTTAAGAGCTATAGACTTCATAATATAAGACATGAACAAATAGATTAAAATAGATTCTGTGGTGAATTTGAAAAAGGTAGAACTTGTCAAATCTAATAATAAACTAAAATAACCTATATTATATTACATGGAAATATTGAAATCAAAATAAATGGTTTTGACTCTAGAGAAGTTAGAGAATAAGGACACTGAAAAAACATCTAATTGCATATAAAATTTAAATATTGCAAACTATATAAATTACTTGAAATAATTCTAAATTTGAAGATAAGACCAAAATAAAATCACTTAAAATAGGGAAATAAAACCATGGATAAATAATTTAACAATAGCTCAATAGTGAGCAAGAACTTGAATACATTGAGAAAATGATGATAAGCTTAGCACACAAAAAAAAACTAAAAAAACTAATGGTGTAGGATGATCCACGGTGTAAGAGAGATCTTACATCACTCAAAAATATTGCGTATTTTGATTTTTGTTAAGTTTGGTGAATAATTTTTCATTAAGGGCTAAAATGATAGGGTCACTATTTTTAGTAAGTTGTCGCATGTGAATGTATGAACACGAAAAAATTTCCCCTAAGAGAGAAATTGAAATATGAAGTGAATGGTGAAAGAATCATCTCAATATCTTATTGCATTTAAGAGATATTAAAGTTTTTGTCCTAATGAATTTCTCTGATACAATTTCAAACTCAAATTTGAGGTCTTTAGAAGCTTAATACAAGTTTGAAAATTGCACAATTGGGCATTGTAGATCTCTTCATGAGATTTTCAATGATACATAATGATTGAAAATCCAATGATTGGATCAATAGTTATGACCACATGAAGATGTACTACCAAGATTTAAATCTCAAAATATCTTCTTGAGCAAGAAAATGGATGATTGAATTTTTGGCACCAAAATGAGAGTTACACTTTTCAAAACATTTGAAGGCAGTTATATTTTCTAGGATAAATAAGGAATGGGTTAGTGAGGACAGTTTGTGCCCCTGACTTGCAAATTTTCAAATAGAATTTCTTCATAATAAGAAGTCTCATGTGATCGTGGCCTATAATTTATGTATATGTTGTAATTCATTTTCATGAAAGTAATAGAATTTGATTTTTTTCCTTCTTGTGTTTGTCTTATTAATCTCTATTATCGTTCACTGTGTGTGTTGGGTGGAGTAACCCCTCATGAACTAATCAACATGTGATAGTAAAACAAAGTAAATATAAACTAAAATGAGATCAAAATCAATGAGAATAAAACATTAGGGGGAAACATCATATGGACATAATTAAATATAAACCTTCTAAATTTACCAAGATATAAACTAATAAACAATGACATCACAGCTACAAATACTTAAGAAGGGGTCTCAATCTTGAAATAAATTGGGATTTGAAGTGGTATCAATTTCTTTAAGATGTATGAATTTTAGCTAATCATCACCATCTAATTGATGCTTTATTTTAGGCATAAAGATTGGATGTGCGTGACAGGATCATTAATATATATTATATCTTTGGGATATATAGTCAAATTAGTTATAGTTATTCTCAAACCCTCATATAACATGCAATTATCCTCAGAAAGCTATGACTAGCTCATAAATAAATGGAAATGAATGGGAGGTAAAATGTAGGATCATGGACTGATACATAGTTTCTCAATACATATGGAAAAACTTAATCTATACTTACATCATATATAATATCTAAACATGTAACAATAAAATATTGTAAATGAATACATTGATCTCTTTTACCTGGCATAATTCAAATCTACGTTTGACAAAACTAAGAGGTAGTGGGTAAGTCACCATTTTAAATGCAAGAGTTATGTGACATGGAGTAGATTTCATTCAATTGATTCACTTTTGTTAAGTATATCATCCACTTTCTTCTTGAGTTGATCAAAATCTTTAAATAGAGTATACAAGGTAGAGGTAGCAAGAGTGGTACTATGAGGAACATGAGTAATAATGAAGTACAAACATAATGGTAGGAAATGAAGTGAAAGGTAAATATATTACTCATGGTAAGAGTGAAGTAGGGTACATAATGAGGTATAGAACTAGGAATGTAACAAGACATGTTGGATGTAGAGATTATATTAGAAAAGGAAGCACTAATAATGGAGATGAAAATAGTAGAATAAACATTAGGATAATTTGTAGTCATAACATGAATAGGGATATCATGTAAGTTAGATGAGGTTTTGGTAGGATATTAGGAGGGAGGGGTAGATGTAAAACTATACACATGAGAGGTAAGCATAATAGGAGAAACAAAATTGGGAGGTATGCCATATTAAAGAATGAAACTAGGAAGAAGTTGGGAAGAAGATAGAACATTCATAGAACTAGGAGTAACTTTAACATCGATGCCTTGTTCAAAGTAATTGTCACCCAAATATTTTACTAAATAATAATTCATAAAAAGTTTGAATTGAACTTTTAGGATTATTCACTTCAACATGATCATGAACTTCAACTTTAATTTCAATAATAGGAGATGTAATAATACTTGTCGATACATCATTAGAGAAACTATTTCAATAGATTGGGTTATTTGAGGATGGAAATGCGGGCTTCTCCTTAAAAGGGACGTGAGGATGAGGATGTGATGGCAACATGCAAACAATTCACAAAAGCCAAAAGAAAAAATGATAGAAAATGAAGATAACATTATTATTTAGAATTAGAAAGAAATTAGATATAAAAATAACACATCAAATGAAATCCTAGAGAAGAAAAGAAGAGGGATAGAGGCAAAAATAAGGTCATAAAATAAAATTTAAAGAGAAACATATATGTATGAAGCATAAGAAAAATAGAATCCATACCATAATAAATTTAAAAATAGGATGACAAAATTAGAAAACTTAGACTTGAAAATGCTAAGTAAATAACAATGACCCCTAACAAGCCAAAACCCTAGGCCATGTAAGAAAATTGGGTTCACAAAAATATAAGGGGAAAGTACCCACTTACATAAATTGTCTTAGACAACTTAATCAATTTACAATGATAAACATATCCAACAACAGATAATGAGTTGAGATTGAAAACAATAAATATTGAAATTAAATACAAGAATTAAATTACAATGTTTAACTAGATTTTGAAATTAGGAAAGTGAAGTTGGGGAGATCTAGAATTCATTCTCTACAAGATTAGAATTTTAGTGCTTGTGGAAATGGTTGTCTCAACATTCAACTGTTTCACTCTAGTTCACCAACACGCATGTAGACTCTATCTTTGTGAGTGTAGACAATAAGCCTAATAGAAATATAATTGTAAATCATAATACTAATTTTGTAGGTTGCTAACTATAGGAATTGTTGACCTTAGTCTTCTAATATCTAAATTGATGCAAGGATTGATAATATTCAGGGACATCTTTAGGAATTTGCTAAATTGTAAGGGCCACGTTCTCCTTAGCTTGACCCCCTAGCTCAATTGTTTTTCCCACTCTTAGCAAGGGTTGAAAGATAACAAGAAAGCATGAAATAGACCTAGGATGATGGTTGTTGATGCAATTCTCTAATGATATCCTATGATACTTCCATAAATTCTCTTCAAGTTCTTGCATAACTCTTAGATATCATCTCAAAATGATTTTTATATATAAATGAATGATTTTAAATACAACCACCAAACACAAAAATTGACACAAACACACACAAAGTTAGCTCACAATGACCATACGAAGGGAGTTGACAAAAAATATTTTAAAGTTAAATTTATAGAATAAAAAATGATAAGATTGATTTGAAAATATTACACTCTAAACTTATGCAAAGATATATTAGTTATAAATTTTGTTACAACTTTTATATTTTTTTGATAAAAATCTTAAATTACAAAAATAAATAAATATACAATATTCACTATTACAATTTTTTTTTGATAGGTAGGAGATATTTTCTAGAGCAAGTCAAATTGTAATATTACTCTTAGGATTCAACTGTGTACTTTTTGAGTCAAACCTATTGACCCTTGTTTGAGTAGAGGTTCACAAGAACCCATGTGTCATGAGAATGAATGGAACACATACCACTCATAACATCTATGCAACTTTGTTTAACACAAATATTTTATGCCATTATGAACATCATTCTTCAAACAATATCAATTTCCCTTAAAGCTTAGCTCTTTCGATGAGGTCAATAACTACCATAACCCCTAGAAATGTCTAACATTAAGAAACATATTTCAACTTCAATATTAATCTTAATCAATCGTCTATTAATATTTTCTTCTAACATTTCAAGCTTTTTATCATAAACAATTTTAAATCATTTTAATATAAATGATTTCATGATATTTTCAACCATTACTATTCTTTTGCAACTTTTAAAGCTTCATACTATAAATAATTTAAAAGTATTTTATCATAAATAATTTCATTAAATAAATTTTTCTTAATTTTTAATATTAACAATTAAAAATCAATTATTAATGTATCTTTGTATACTAAAGCATGTATATGTAATAATGTGCTTATACATATACAAGTACAGGCAAACAAAATTGTGTTGGAGGTGGCCCACCTTCTGGAGTTACTTTAGCATTGGAGCAATGCCCCTTGTACAGTTGCCAGATTGTTGTCGAATTTTGTCTTTGAGGACTAGACTCTACCTTGTGGGCACCACCACGACTGCAGTTCTTCCGCTTGCCGTTTTCACACTTCGCGGTCTTAGGCTCCTCGCCGCTCCCCAGGTGGAGGAGGTGATGCATGGAGGCGCCACTTGACTTCTGCTCCGTGCCGTGGCTCTGCTTCTAGTTGGCTCGTGGCTCCTCTTGCTCCAATGACACCTGTTGGTTCTAGCTAGCTAGATGCTGGTGGTGACACCTCATGGCCCACTTCTTCCAAGTGGTTTCCTCACCTAGCACTTGTGATTTCGCCCTCCAGAAGGGAGGAAGAAGAGAATGAAGATGGGTGGTCCCTTCTGGACCCGATCCTTGGCCCTGACACTTGGGGGAGAAAAGATGATCATGATCCTCCCCCTTTTGCTGGCACTGCTTTGGCTGCTTGAGGTGGCTTTCTCTGGGTTATGCCCATGTTTATTTTTGATGAATAGTTGATGATATTTATAACTGTTTCCGACTTGACTGTTTGAACTCTCTTGAAGTGATCCCGTATCCCCGACCTTTTTTTTATGAATATGTACTTTATATTATAAATTAATAGAAATAATACTATTCATTAAAAAAAAATACCATAAAATATTAATTTTTTAAAATCAACATAAAAGAATTCTATATTAGATGGATGCACATATGCATGCTTTTAGTAACGTTCCACAAATCAGTCTCTGCCTATTTGAACACAGGAAAAACCCCACACGATGAGTAGTTTTAATTTACAAGTTTGAAAATTAAGGACAAACCATATAGCAGACTTTGAGTCTTCAAATTTCTAGCTAGTCTCTTCAACTTCTCTGTCCTCCTTTCATTCTGTTTTCTGACAAACCCAACACGTGGTCTCTTCTGAAAAACCTTTTTTCCCAATTTAAAATTCTATAACGAATAATTACAGGTAGGCGAGGCCTCTGATTGAATTCTATCTTGCAATGGCTGCTTCAATTCTAATGTCAATATAAATGGTGCAAATCAATGTGCTTGTTATTTAATTTAATTTTGTTTTGGAAGTTTAATTGGTTAAAGGACTTCCTGTGATTGAAACGAAGATGCCCAGGAGAAGCAGGAAGAGGGAGGAGAAGGGAGAGGATGGGGCTGCTGCAAACACAAGGAGGCCTCGGACAACTGTAGAGCCCAAGTCAGAGCCTGAGAATTCTGAAGAACACAGAGCTATTGTAAATTTTTTCTTTAATTCTTTCTGTTTGACTTGGTTATAAACCTATCGCCATTCCTTTTAAAAAATAAAATGAAATATTGGGCTAGACCCATTTTTTGTTTCATGGTTTTTAGGCAATACTGTTTTCTATTTCATTTCGTTCAGCAGATATGTCTAGTAGTTTCAATTTTTTTCACATTGCATGCATTTTGATTTTTAGAATTATGTTATATGGGGACAAATCCGATTGTTTATTTCATGTTTTTTTAGTTTATATTCATTTGATGTTTGATGTTTTTTCAAATTATACACATCTTTTATCATGTTTTACTAAGGCTATTGATATTGTTTAGTTTTTTTCTATACTTTTCCATCTTTGTCTTGGCATTTTAGGGCTTAGTCTGCAATTTCTTGGCTTTTAAAGTTCATAAGAGTTCAGGACATTTGAAAGTGCTTATTTTAATTCAATTGAAGTTCTCTATAGGCTAGAGCCATGGCGATTTTATGTTATTCAAGGCTATGGTCATTTCTTGTTTAGATCTCTAAAGTTTATCTCATTTATTGTCTTGTGGATGTAGGATTTTGAAAATGTTTAGTTCAATTCAGTTTAAGTTATTTATGGTAATTTATGCTGTTTCGGGCTACCCCAAATTCTTGTCTTGGGTTTTCTAGGGTTTATGCATTGCATGTTGTCCAATATCTATGCTTTTTGAAATGATATAGGGTTTAGGGACTTTGGAAGGGTTTGATTCAATTGATTGTTTTTCTTTTCAGGGGGATTTGTGGCAAGCTGCATTTCCTGTCGGGACTGAGGTCAGTATGATTTGTATCATATATTTCATTTTATTACTTGGAAAACCATGGATTGTGTCATAAGCCACCTTTAATGTGGTGTGAGTATGCTTTGAATCAAATTGATCAGACATGTAAACATGCCTTTTTTGTCAGATTTATAAGCATTTGTCACACTTAAACTCTAAAGTAATAGAATAAACTCAAGGCAGAGTTAATATCTCTAAGAGTGACCCTGGTTGCTCAAAACTACATAATTGTTTTAATTGTAAGCCTGATGCATGATTCCTATAATCCTTTCATCACAACCTTGTTGCATTTACCTCCACAACTTTGCACATGTGCTGCATAAGTCTTATAGTGTGACCACACCATATTCTGCTGGAATCATTGGCATTGCCTTCCTTATTATGGCACAAGGATTTGAACATTGCGCTTACAAGTGCCCCCCCTTAATGCAACAGTGCTTACATCATATTAAAACTTAGTTTCCCTTATTTGTTTTCCATAATTTATTAGGCTAAAAGGAGAATTTTCCAATTTTCCAATTTTTTTTATGTTCTTATCAATTTAGGGATTTTGTTACTAGATGAAAATGTGAATAAAGCTGATGTTATGCAGTCTGTTGCAGCAAATTGTCACTCTTTGAAATTGAATTTGCCATTCTTGATGAACTTCTCATTGGTTGGAACCATCTGAAAAAGAACTAAGTGGTTTAGTAAAGCCATCACTGAATACAATTTATGCATCTGCCAACAGTAATAATGGAGATCCAAAAGTGAAAATAGAGCTGGTTGAGTACATCTTGTGATGCAACCTGAGAAGCAAGTAGGAAAGCTAATTATTGGCAGCTACCAACCTGTTGGTAGATCGTCATCCAATATTCCCTAACCTATTGATGGAGTTTCAGGACTTGAAATGCTTTGTTGTATTTATTTTCCATATCGTCTTTTTCCCTTGGTTTATACACTTATGAGCTTGTCTTTCTACTAATTGAACCGAGTTCCACATTTTTCTACAGTAAAAGAGGAGTTGTATGCCTCCTTTTTAGGAAAAATGCAAATTGGCTGCTATTTATATTTCCAGGAAAGCGTTAGTTTGGCAATTGGTTATTTTTTTATCAGTTAAAATAAACCAAATGATTTGAATTGTTCATGAAATTTTAATAAAACCTGTACAGACATGAGCAAATCATGGGAACTTGAACAGAAAAGTAATTTCAGATGTAAGTAAAAAACAAGATTACAAGGCAAAAAAGTACTTGGATAGGACCACAATTATGGAAATGTCTGGACTTTGCCACATGCTTGTGGCAATGGCAGCATCCCTGACTGTGTCAAATGAAAAATGAAATCAAAAGGAAAATTTCCAGCTTCCAGCATGCAAGTGGATTGTTCTGTTACTTGTGGGAGTACTCCAAGAGGAAAGCACAGTTTTTAACAAGGGAGGAGAATTGTATGTTGTATCTTCATGGGTGAATCACCTGTAAGCTAAGTTACAAGGTTCAAATTCAAATTCGAGTTTGGCTGTTAAAATTAAGATCAGATATTATATATATGTTTTAATACTGAATATATGAATTTGCTATTTAATGAAGATCATCATAAACTCAGAGATAATATGTCTTAAGTTTATATGCTTAATAATAAACTGCTGAGAATGATTTAATGTTAAACAATTTATTTGCTGTATGAATATCACTGTATATGGTGCTGCAGACAATGAACGAAGGACTGTATTAATTATGTCGCTGTTGCTATGTCTTAGGCACTGCACGACAGTGATCTATATAAGAGGAGGGCCTTCCATTGTGGAGGCATCTCCACGATGGTCGTGACTCCTCATGGAGTCACGCCCATCGTGGAGGTGCCTCCACAATGGTTGGCCCTCCACATGGTGTCGACAGCCTTGAACATATGTTAATAAACAATGTTAAATACCGTCGGTTATAAATTAGCTTTCTGTCTTATTAAATATATATATATATATATATATATATATAATCTCGTTTTTATCCAACAAAAGCTATTATCATTAACACTCCCTCTTAGCTAGGGAGGATAAAAATATTACATCAAAGTAATATGTGAGTATAGATAATCATTTTATATTTATATCATTTTACTGATATTACGAGTAATGGCCCTCAAGTATCAAGTCCATGATACTTACCAAGTACTCAGAGCAATAGTCTCCAAATATCAACTCACAAGATATCCACCTAAGTGCTCAAAATGATTATCATGAGTAATGGTCTCCAAGTATCAAATCCATGATACTCACCCAAGTACTCAGAGTAACGGTCTTCGAATATCAAGTCCATGATATTCACCAAATACTCAAAGTGAGTATAAATAATCATTTTATATTAATATCATTTTACTGATATTACGAGTAATGGCCCTCAAGTATCAAGTCCATGATACTTACCAAGTACTCGGAGCAGTAGTCTCCAAATATCAACTCACAAGATATCCGCCTAAGTGCTCAAAAATGATTATCATGAGTAATGGTCTTTAAGTATCATATCCATGATACTCACCCAAGTACTCAAAATGTCTAATATAGTATGTGCACTAGTATCACATGTGTAATACTTACCATATAGACATGAAATAAGTTATTATGAGATTGTCACCTTATAACAACTTTTACAATAAGTGGAAATCATTTGAAAGTCATCACTTCCAATGATATACACAAGGAACACAAGATTATGAAATATCATTCATAACAAAGAATGTTTTAGTAGTACAATAAAAGTTACTGAGATAAGTTCTCAGAAATTACAATCATACCAAGTTTACCTCTAAAGTGCTCTACCTTTATCTTTGCTAGAGCCTTGGTGAGAATGTTTGCCGATTGTTCCTCTGTACTGATATACTTTAACTCAATAACATTCTTTTCCACCATATCTCTAATATAGTGATAAGGTATCTCAATATGCTTGGACCTGTTGTGAAATACCGGGTTTAAGGAGAGCTTTATACAACTCTGATTATCGCAATGAATAATGGCAGGTTTTAGAGATTCTCCAAACAAACCAAAGATAAGTTTTTTCAACCAAACTGCTTCACGTGCTCCCATAGATGCGGCAATGTACTCTGCTTCTGTGGAGCTTTGAGCAATTGAGGATTGTTTCCTACTAAACCAGGATATCATTGCTGAACCCAAACTGAAACAACATCCAGAGGTACTTTTCCGATCCATAGTGCTTCCGGCCCAATCTGAATCAGTAAAACCATGTAGTTGTAACTCTACATCTTTGTGCCTTAGTCCAAGATTTATTGTTCCTCGAAGATACCTTAGTATGTGCTTAGCTGCTACCATATGAATTTGTTTTGGTTCACACATGAACTGACTGAGAGCATTAACTGCATAACAAATGTCTGGTCTGGTATTTACTAAGTACATCAGAGATCCAATAATCTGCCTGTAAAGAGAGAAATTTGTAGGTTCTGAACTTGATGCTTCTTCTTTTAATTTAACTAGATTTGCTTCCATGGGAGTGGACACAGGCTTACAATCCATCATTCCAAATCTTTTTAGAATGTCTAAAGTGTATTTTCTTTGATTTAGAAGAATCTCATTAGCATGTTGCCAAACTTCTAAGCCTAGGAAGCAATGTAGTAGCCCTAAATCTTTCATCTCAAATTCAGCTGCAAGATCTTCTTTACATTTATTAATTAGATAATCTTCACCTGTTATTAACAAATCATCTACATAAAGTATTAAAATCAATATATCTCCTTTTACCACTTTAAAGTAGAGGTATGGGTCAACATAATTTTTAGAGAAACCTAGTTTAGATAGATAGTGATCTATTCTTTCATACCATGCTTGAGGTGCTTTCTTAAGTCCGTACAATTCCTTCTTTAGTTTATAGACATGAGTTCGTTGATTGTGTACTATGAATCCTTCTGGTTGTTCTAGATATACTTCCTCCTCAATCACACCATTTAGAAAGACCATTTTTACATCCATCTGATGGATCTTCCAACCTTTGGCAGCAACAATGGCAATAACTGTTCTTACTGAGGTATATCTTGCAACTGGAGCCAAAGTCTCTTCATAGTCAATGCCTTCCTTTTGAGAGAAATCTCTTGCAACAAATCTTGCCTTGTATTTATCAATACTTCCGTCTGCAACATGTAAAATTTTGAATAACCACTTGGAGGAGACAACTGATTTGTTTTTAGGTCTAGGTACAATATCCCATACATCATTTTGTAAGATAGAATTATATTCTTCTGTCATGGCATCCTTCCAGTTTTGATGTTGAAGAGCTTCTTTTGGGTTAGAGGGTTCTGAGTTTAGAAGCTTACTCATAAGTGCAACATAACTGGAGAATTTATGAGGTCTTTTGTTTTCCTTGATAGTCCAGTCTGGAGTGGCATATTTCTCACCTTCTTCAATAACTTTTCTAGCCCAAAGAGGTCTCTTCTTTCCTACTTCATACTCATTAGAGGTATCTAAGGATTCATTATCTTCAACTTTTTGGTTCTCCCTCTGAATCTCAGGATTATGATCTTCTAGAGAATCATTATAGTTTTCTTTGGACCTTTTGAGTGCAGTGTCCTCTTCAAATATTACATCTCTACTTAGCTCAATATTTCTTTGTCCTGGAATGTAAATTCTGCAGGCTTTGGAATTTTCACTATATCCCACAAACATTCCTTTCTTTCTTGAAGGTTCTAATTTATTTCTTTTCTCTTTAGGAATTTGAATGTAGACAGGACACCCAAAAGTTCTCAAGTGACTGATATTAGGTTTACTACCTGAGAATGCTTCTTCCGGGGTTTTATTTTCAAGATGGGAGTGAGGGCATGTATTTTGAACATATACAACAGTATTAGAGGCTTCAGCCCAAAGGTGGATTTCTAAGTTTTGATTATGCATCATTGCTTTAGCAGATTCTACTATTGTCCTGTTCTTTCTCTCTGCAACTCCATTCTGATGTGGGTTGTATGGAACAGTGAACTCCCTCTTGATCCCAACTTGTTTACAAAAACTTTGGAATATTTCTGAAGTGTATTCTTTACCATTGTCTGTTCTTAATATTTTAATACTCTTACCTGATAGATTTTCCACTAGAGCCTTGAACTCTTTGAATTTTAAGAGGATTTCTTCTGACTCTTTACATTTTAGAAAATATATCCAAGTCTTCCTAGAGTAATCATCCACAAAGATAATATAATACAAATTTCCTCCAATAGAGGGAACAGACATAGGGCCACATAGATCAGAGTGAATAAGTTCTAGAACATTCTTAGTTTTACTTTCACTATGATGAAAAGTACTTTTAGTATTCTTTCCTAGTGCACAACCTTTATAAGCTCCAATATGATCAGATCTTAGTTTAGGTAGTCTTGTAACCATCTTCTCTAAAGAGGTTAAACCACGGAAATGAAAATGTCCTAGTCTCCTATGCCATAGTTCACTTTCATTTGATGTATGAATTAGGGCTTGATGAGAAGAAATACACAATTTATAGAGGGTTCCATCTCTAACTCCAATAGTGTGAGCATTCTTTATGTTTGAGTTCTTGGGCCAAGCTAAAATCTTCCCATCCATGAAGGTGATTCTATGTCCCTTGTCTTCTTAAGTTTCTTCTTATGCCAGGTACAAATAGAACACCAGTAAGTTGTATAGATATTCCGGATTCAAGATATATGGTGCAGGTCCCAATACCCATAACTGGATAGGCAGTATCATCTCCAATCGTAACTTCTTGTGTAGAACATTCTTCTAAGGAGTCTAGATGCTCTTTGAATCCAATGATATGTCGAGAGGCCCCACTATCAACAACTCAGGTGCTCCAATTGTTTGAAACTTGACTTGATAAGGCAGAGTAGAAAACAAGTTTTTCTGAATTCATATTCTCCTTTGTATCACTTACTTGAGCAAAGGATGCTTGTAGTTTATTTCTTTCAGGACACTTTTGAGCAAGGTGACCAAATTTGTCACATCTATAACATTGTATTTTTGATAGGTCTCTATGTCTGAATGTTTGTTTCTTATTTGATTCATTTCCTCATTTCCTTTTAAAGTTAGTCTTCTTTTTCCTTTTATGTGATTTTGTATTGAGTACTTGGGAGACTTCTTTTGAAGTATTTGTATTGATCCGTCGGATTGATAATCGAGACTCTTCTTGAATGCAATCTGATTTCAATCGATCAAATTTAGGAATTTTGGTTTGAGCACTTATTCCTTGAATAAAAGATTCCCATGAAAAGGGTAGTCCATTAAGTGCAATCATTGTTAATTCCTTACTATCAAAAGAGTGACCAATTGTGGAAAGTTGATTTCTCAAATCTGTAATTCTCATGAAGTAGGATGAGATGGTTTCTCCTTGTTTCATAATATTTATTTGATGAAGTTGACCTTAAGGGTAAGCGCTCTGCTTGTGTTGTTAATTTCATACATATCTTTTAGTGCATTAAACATCTCATATGCAGTTTCTAATTCTATGATTATAGGCACTATATGATCTTTAACTCCATCCACTAGCAATTTCATTGCCTTGGTATTGTCCTTATCCCATTTAATTTGGTCATCTTTTTCACTTAGTTCAGTCTTGAGTTTTTCCAATGTGGATGTTAGATCATGCTTTTTTAATGTGAGCATCATTTGTAATTTTTATGCCACATAGTTTGAATTTCCTTCAAGACGATCTTCTAATCTCATTCCATTCACCATTTTGAATGTGGTATTCCAATATATATCTATATATATAAGAAGTCTTTATATATAATTCTGATCTGGATCTTTTTATGCCTGCTCTGATACCATGTTAAAACTAAGATCAGATATTATATATATGTTTTAATACTGAATATATGAATTTGCTATTTAATGAAGATCATCATAAACTCAGAGATAATGTCTTAAGTTTATATGCTTAATAATAAACTGCTGAGAATGATTTAATGTTAAACAATTTATTTGCTGTATGAATATCACTGTATATGGTGCTACAGACAATGAACAAAGGACTGTATTAATTATGTCGCTGTTGCTATGTCTTAGGCACTACGCGATAGTGATATATATAAGAGGCGGGCCTTCCATTGTGGAGGCATCTCCACAATGGTCGTGACTCCTCATGGGGTCACGCCCATCGTGGAGGTGCCTCCACAATGGTCAGCCCTCCACATGGTGTCGACAGCCTTGAACATATGTTAATAAACAATGTTAAATATTGTCGGTTATAAATTAGCTTTCTGTCTTATTAAATTAATATAATAATAATAATAATAATAATAATAATAATAATATATATATATATATATATATATATATATATATATATATATATATATATATATATATATATATATATATATCAAAGAAATGAGAATCGGAATCGGCAAGGCCGAATCAAATCGCGAATCGGCCAAGAATCGGAATCGAATTGGCCATGAATCGGCAAATTAAAAAAACCCTAGATTTTAACAATTTAAAACTTATTTCAGGCACCCTTTATTGAATATAACTTAAACACAGTATAACATCATCAAATAGAAGCTAACATACATAAACAAGGAACATAAATGATAAATCCATCACATACGCTACATGTAAAATGTAAATTGTAGCTGAACTGAAGTAAATAGAAATCTGAAATCATATAATCATAATGAGTCAAATCATAGAATGTAATATCAAATATGTATGTGAGATGAAGATCCATAAGACATCAAATCATAAATGTATGTAAGATGAAGATCCATGAAACGTATGTCTATCAGTAATAGTATCAGTCTGTAAACAAAATGAAAAAACAAGGCTGTAGCTCAATCCTCATCATCATCCTCAAGCTCGGCCGTAGCCTCAACCTCAGCCTTTGAGTATCTTGTCTGCCTTCTACAAAGGCGTCTAAGGTAGGTCCTAGAGGACTGCTGAGCCATATCCCCTACATGTAAGATGGGCTCATGAACAACATCACTAGGGCCTATGTTTGTGCGTGCATGTGTGAGTCTGCCAGTCCCTGAACGTGCTCTAGCCACCTCCTCTGCCATGGCCACAGCCTCAGCCTCTTTATCTACCTGGTCAACCCACTCATGGTCTGCCTTAGTGAAGACCGGATCCACAGCCTCAGTGAGCCACTTTGATTTTGGATCAATCTCATCCAGAATGATCGGAGAGGAGTCAATGCCCAAAATCTGCTTGATCCTAATATGAAGGTTGTAATGAACAAAGACAAGATCATTCAACCTCTGCATAGTCAACCTATTTCTCCTCTTCGAGTGGATATGCTCGAACATGGACCAACTGCGCTCACATCCAGAAGCGCTGCTTGGCTGACTTAGAATACGCATGGCAATTTTATGAAGTTTTGGGGTTGTGGGCTTAAACATTTGCCACCATCTATTTGAAATAAGAGAAAACAAAATCAATTAGTATCATTTACAACTTTAAAATTACAAAATCAAAAATTAAAATGCACAACTTATAAGCCATAAACTTGTTACTTAACATTCAAGAATATATTTTTTTACGGTTTCCTGGCTGTAGTTTTGTCCGAGTATCTATGGCCATCCTGCTAGAGATAATTGACCCTTCCATATTATTGAATTTGTCTAGCTCAAGTGTTGTAGCTGCGCTATCCTCATCACTATTCAACCTCTGGATCACTGTATATAGGCCGGTGAGAACCTCCTCATCCGCCTTGAAGTCAGGACGAAAACGAAATGCTGGATTCTAATAATAAGCTACTTCATGGATGGGTCGGTGGAGCTGATTTTGCCATCTCCTATCAATGATATCCCAAATAGGGGCATACTTCTCCTGCACTCATGCATACTTGGCTCTAATGGCCTCCTTGGCCCTATCCATGCCCTCATATATGAAGCCCAAAGAGGGCTTCTCCCCATCAGCAGTTCGTAGGAGAGATACAAGGGGCTCAGTGACCTACATATAATGTAAAAAAAAATTTGAGTCAAAACTTAAATATAAATAATAAAACTAAAGGTAAAACTAAATCATTAACAATTAAATAATAAATAGCAAAACTAAATACTAAATATTAAATTGTAAGAAGTTTACCTCAACGATTTCTTTAGCAGGTGTCCAAAAACCATCCTCATTAAAGATGCAATTTGCCACATCTACCCCTGCAGTGGTCGTAGCATAGGAAGATGTTGTCCACTCCAGGCCAACAAACATTCTCCTCAAATCTCCCTTTGATGTCAACAAGGACTGCATTGTGATGAAATTCGAGGCAAACCTCGTGATGCCTGGGCGAGCTAACTCCTTGCCTCCTGTGTAGGCCCTCATTGTGCTAAGGATGAATGCGTGATTGTAGATAAACTTGCGTTTATTTTTTGCCCTATCTACGCATGACTTTACCAACTCAAGCTTGCCAATTTCCTCCAACATGAGGTCAAGACAATGTGCCGCACAAGGAGTCCAAAATATGGTGGGGTGCCTCTCCGTCAAAAGTTTACCTACAACGATTTTAAATTGATTAGAAATTGGAACATGTTAGGAAACTTAGAAAAGTTCAAATAAATTAATTTTCAAAACTTGAAAAGTTACAAGTTTACCTGCAGCAACATAACTTGCTGCATTATCAATCACCACTTGCACCACATTTTGTTCCCCCACCTCTGTGATGACTTCCTCAATAATCTCACATAAGTATGTGGCATTTTTTACATGAGCGGAAGCATCAATAGATTTGAGGAACATGGTATATCCTAGAAAGAATGAATTATCATGGATCATCAACAAATTAGCAATCAACAAATCAAAATTTAAATTATTCAATCACGATTCACAATTCAAATTTCACAATGCATGTAGGAAAGTAGAATGATCAATCACCTCCACAAGAAACAAGAAAATTGATGAGTGTTCTATTCCTCCTGTCCGTCCAACCATCAGTCATGATGGTGCAACCCTTTACAGTCCAATCCCTTCGGTGGTTTTGAAGCTCAGCCTTCATGTCCTCTACCATTTCATCTAAGAGGTATCCACTCAACTCAGCCTCAGTTGGGGCTTTAAACCCCGGACCACATATAGCAACCGCATCTATCATATTTTGCCAATAAGGAGCCCTGTCACAAATAGATTATGATTAGAAATTTAGATGACAAATCATTATGTAAAGTGAATCTATATTTACACAAATAGATATAATTAAAATTTAACTTTAAACTTAAAGAAAACAAATAAAAAAGAATCAATTACCTGGCTGCAAAAAATGAAATGTTACAAAAGAACCAAAATTTGCAAATTTCTTTTCTGGTAGCATCATGAATCTCCCTATTCAAACCCACGCCCTCAAGTGTGGGTTGTGAGCCAGGAGTAGTGCAGGGCACAAAGTAACTATCCAATCTGTTCTTCCGCACTCTGGGCTGCAATAGGCCACCGCCAAACTCAATATGACTATAAGAACGTCTAGCACTAGCACTAGCACTACCACTAGCATCAGCACTAGCACGGGCAACATCACTAGGACGAAAAGGAGGCCTGGAAGAACCCTCTCCAACACACCCTACGGATGAGGACTCTGATGCAGGTGCAGATGCAGATGCGGTTGTGGGAGCATGGGAGCCAATAGCCCTTATCTCTTCTAGTTGCCTTTTCTTATTTATTTTCTCTTGTTCAAATTTTTCTAATGCCACTAAACAAGTGCGTTTTGCCTCAGCTGTTTGTTTAGTGCAAATTGCAATATCATGTCCAGGTATGCCAACAATGTGGAATTTGAATCTATAAATGTCACCAGAATTTATTTCTTTACAAAACATACATTTTGTTTGAAATTTTGTTCTTCTAGGAAAGTCTTCGGTATATTTTCAACACTCATCTTTTTTACCCATTGTGGAAAATGAAAATGAAGACTGCTGCAATAAGAAATTTCAAGTAAAATCTCTATGTTTCAAAATTCAAAGTATGACAAACTAATAAACAAAACAACAAAGCCTACTTTGCAATTTAGTAAAACTAAAAAACAAACATTCAAGATTTGCAAATGAAAACTAAAAAAAATTAACAAAAAATGAACAATACACTAACATACCAAAAAAAATCAACACTTACCTCTTGCAAATGAGTTGAGGAGTGTTGCTATTGACTCCTTAAAGCTCCCAATGCAATCTTATGGTCTCCCCAAATGGATTTTTGTTCTCTTTGGTGCTCTTCCTTCTTGCTGTTTGCAAACTTTTGGTTTTTCTTTTCTCTTCTTCTCTCTCACTTTTTCTCGCTTCTACTCATGCTAAGCAAATAGAAGACCCTTTAGGGTTAAAACAAAAAGAAAATGCCAAGCTAAATCTAAAAAAAAAATTAAAATTTTATGTTTTTTAACTTTATAATTTTTGCCTGACGCGGCCGATTCTTACTGATTTCCCATGCCGATTCAGGCTATTTTATCACATGAATCACCGATTTGGCGATTCATGTGAAAAAATCGTCTGAAATGATTTCCGGCTCCAAAAAAAATCATTTTCAATGAACCGAATTGCCAAACCGATTCATGCGGTTCAATGGTGATTCTCGTGTATATATATATTAGAGAAACGAGAATCGTCCTTGAATCGCCGGAATCGCCGATTTGGTGATTCAATTCAAGGGAAACGATTTTTTATGAATTGTGAATTGGCTCAGCCCATTTTTTTGCCATGAATCGCCAAACCGACGATTCATGGCAAAAAATTGCTTGAACCGGTCGTGAAACCGGCATGAATCGGCTATGCGTCAAGGCAGTTACTAAAGTAAAAAATATAAAAAATGACATGTTTTTTTTAGGTTTAGTTTGACATTTTTTTTGTTTTAACCCTAAAGGGTCTTCTATTTGTTTAGCATGAGTAGAAGAGAGGAAAAGTGAGAGAGAAAAAGAGAAAAGCAAAACCACAAGTTTGCAAACAGCAAGAAAGAAGAGCACCAAAGAGAACAAAAATCCATTTGGGGAGGCCATAAAATTGCATTGGGAGCATTAAGGAGTCAATAGCAACACTTCTCAACTCATTTGCAAGAGGTAAGTGTTGATTTTTTTTTGTATGTTAGTGTATTGTTCAATTTTTGTTAAATTTTTTTAGTTTTCATTTGCAAATCTTGAATATTTTTTAGTTTTACTAAATTGCAAAGTAGGCTTTGTTGTTTTGTTTATTAGTTTGAATTTTGAAACATAGAGGTTTTACTTGAATTTTCTTATTACAGCAGTCTTAATTTTCATTTTCCACAATGGGTAAAAAAGATGAGTTTTGGAAATATACCGAAGACTTTCTTGGAAGAACAAAATTTCAAACAAAATGTATGTTTTGTAAAGAAATAAATTCTGGTGGCATTTATAGATTCAAATTCCACATTGCTGGCATACCTGGACATGATATTGCAGTTTGCACTAAACAAACAGCTGAGGCAAAACACACTTGTTTAGTGGCATTAGAAAAATTTGAACAAGAAAAAACAATTAAGAAAAGGCAACTAGAAGGGATAAGGGCTATCCCTTATTGGCTCCCATGCTCCCACAGCCGCATCTGCATATGCATCAGAGTTTGCATCCGTAGGTTGTGTTGGAGAGGGTTCTTCCAGGCCTCCTTTTTGTCCTAGTGCTGGCGCTCGTGCTAGTGCTGATGCTAGTGCTAATGCTAGTTGTTCTTATTCTCATATTGAGTCTAGCGGCCTATTGCAGCCTAGAGTGTGGAGGCACATATTGGATAGTTACTTTGTGCCCCGCACTACTCTTGGCTCACAACCCACGCTTGAGGGCATGGGTTTGAACAAGGAGATTCATGATGCTGCCAGAAAATAAATTTGCAAATTTTGGTACTTTTGCAACATTCCATTTATTGCAGCTAGGTAATTGATTCTTTTTTATTGGTTTTCTTAAAGTTTAAAGTTAAATTTTAGCTATATCATTATGATTTGTCATCTAAATTTCTAATCATAATCTATTTGTGACAGGGCTCCTTATTGGCAAAACATGGTAGATGCGGTTGCTATTTGTGGTCCGGGCTTTAAAGCCCCAACTGAGGCTGAGTTGAGTGGATACCTCTTAGATGAAATGGTTGAGGATATGAGGGTTGAGCTCGAGGACCACCGAAAGGAGTGGATCGAAAAGGGTTGCACCATCATGACTGATGGTTGGACGGATAGGAGGAATAGAACACTCCTCAATTTTCTTGTTTCTTGTGGAGGTGATCGATCATTCTACAGTCTACTTTCTTACATGCATTGTGAATTGTGATTGAATAATTTAAATTTTGATTTGTTGATTGATCCATGATAATTCATTGTTTTGTAGGATATACCATGTTCCTCAAATCAATTGGTGCTTCCGCTCATATAAAAAACGCCATATACTTATGTGAGGTTATTGAGGAAGTCATAGTAGAGGTGGGGGAAGAAAATGTGGTGCAAGTGGTGACGGATAATGCAGCAAGTTATGTTGCTACAAGTAAACTTTTAACTTTTCAAGTTTTAAAAATAAATTTATTTGAACTTTTCTAATTCTAAGTTTCCTAACATGTTTAAATTTTTAATTAATTTAAAATTGTTATAGGTAAACTTTTGGTGGAGAGGCACCCCACCATATTTTGGTCTCCTTGTGCGGCACATTGCCTTGACCTCATGTTGGAGGAAATTGGCAAGCTTGAGTGGATCAAATCATGCGTAGAAAGGGCAAAGAATATATGCAAGTTTATCTACAATCATGCATTCGTCCTTAGCACAATGAGGGAGTACACAGGAGGCAAGGAGTTAGCTCGTCCAGGCATCACGAGGTTTGCCTCGAATTTCATCACACTGCAGTCCTTGTTGACATCAAGGGACGATTTGAGGAGAATGTTTGTTGGGCGGGAGTGGACTACATCCTCCTATGCTACGACCACTGCAGGGGTAGATGTGGCGACTTGCATCTTTGATGAGGATGGTTTTTGGAAACTTGCTAAAGAAATCCTTGAGGTAAATTTCTTACAATTTAACTTTAATGATTTAGTTTTACTTTTAGTTTTATATTTAAGTTTTGACTCAAATGTTTTTTTACATTATATGCAGGTCACTGAGCCCCTCGTATCTCTCCTACGAATTGCTGATGGGGAGAAGTCTTCTATGGGCTACATATATGAGGGCATGGATAGGGCCAAGGAGGCCATTAGAGCCGAACATGCAGGAGTGCAGGAGAAGTATGCCCCTATTTGGGAGATCATTGATAGGAGATGGCAAAATCAGCTCCACCAACCCATCCATGCTGCTGCTTATTATTTGAATTTAGCATTTCATTTCTGTCCTGACTTCAAGGCGGATGAGGAGGTTCTCACCAGCCTATATACAGTGATCTAGAGGTTGAATAGTGATGAGGATAGTTTAGCTACAACCATTGAGCTAGACAAATTCAATAATAAAGAAGGGCCTATGTTCTCTAGCAGGATGGCCATAGATACTCGGACAACACTATAGCCAGGTAAAAATAATATATTCTTGAATCTTAAGTTTATGGCTTATAAGTTGTGCATTTTAATTTTTGATTTTGTAATTTTAAAGTTGTAATTTTGTAAATGAGACTAATTGTTTTTGTTTTCCCTTATTTCAGATAGATGGTGGCAAATGTTTGGGCCCACAACCCCAAAACTTCAGAAAATTGCTATCTGTATTCTGAGTCAGCCAAGCAACACTTCTGGATGTGAGCACAATTGGTCCATGTTTGAGCATATCCACTCAAAGAGGAGAAATAGGTTGTATGTGCAGAGGTTGAATGATTTTGTCTTTGTTCATTACAACCTCCATCTTAAGATCAGACAGATTTTGGGTGCTAACTCCTCTCCGATCATTCTGGAGGAGATTGATCCAGAATCAGAGTGGCTCACTGAGGCTGTGGATCTGGTCTTCACTGAGGAAGACCGTGAGTGGGTTGTCCAGGTAGATAGAGAGGCTGAGGCTGTGGCCATGGTAGAGGAGGCGGCTAGAGCACGTTCAGGCATTGGCAGAGGCACACGCGCACGCACAGACATAGGCCCTAGTGATGTTCGTGAGCCCATCTTACATGCGGGGGCTATGGCTCAGCAGTCCTCTAGGACCTAACTTAGACGCCTTTGTAGAAGGCAGACATGATACTTAGAGGTTGAGGTTGAGGCTGCGGCCAAGCTTGAGGATGATGATGAGGATGAGGCTTGAGCTAGAGCCTTGTTTTTTCATTTTGTTTATAGTTTATACTTTACAGATATTGTATTATTGATAGACATACGTTTCATGGATCTTTATCTTACATACATTTATGATTTGATGTATTATGGATCTTCATCTTACATACATTCTATGATTTGACTCATTATGATGCTATGATTTCTATTTACTTTTAGAGTTTAGCTACAATTTACATTTTATGTGTAACGTATGTGATGGATTTATCATTTATGTTCCTTGTTTATGTATGTTAGCTTCTATTTGATGATATTATAGTGTGTTTAAGTTATATTCAATAAAGGGTGCATGAAATAAGTTTTAAATTTTTAAAATCGCTAAATTTCAAGGGTTTTTTAAATTTGCCGATTCGTGGCCAATTCGATTCTGATTCATGGGCAATTCACGATTCAATTCGGCCTTGCCGATTCTGAAATGATTCCGATTCTCGTTACTTTGATATATATATATATATAATCTTGTTTTTATCTGACAGAAGCTATTATCATTAACATTGGCGATCATAAAATTCGGATGATGTTCGGCAAGGGTAAAAATTCAAAAAACATTTTTGACATAAAATTTGCCTTATATAAATTTATTTATTTTTAAATATAAGTAATATATTCACAAAACTGTTAAAATAGTTAAATATTGCTAAAATCTAACAAAACAACTCAATATTATTTTAAAATAAAACAATGTTTTTGATATTAAGAGCAGCAAAACAAGGGTTCTATCCCTATAGTACACAACTTTGAGGGCGAAAGTCAGCAAATTAACACTGTTAACACATTAACAACACATACACAATATAAAAAATAGTCACAGTAACTTTGGCATAACATAGTCAGCAGAGTAATTGCTACTTTACCTCTATTCCTATCACTATCATTATCAGTTATACTAATCAAACTACAACTAGCATAATTAACCATTGTAGATAGAGTATTAATAAAGGTCTAAAGAGCCAGCCATGCAGGGCTAAACCGACATAAACAACCAGAGTAAAACATAGTAGTATTAGTGAAATGAACAAAAATTGAAACAAGGCCATGCGGGCCACTTTTAGCAATGGTGCAGAATAGGAAAAGAGACAAAATCCCTAAGCCTCCTTCCTCTTGCATGTCTTTGTCAGCATCATCCTTGTCCAGTCTTCTGTCATGAAAAGTTCCTTGTAGTTACCATCTTCACTATCCTTCTCACCAAGCATGTCCTTTTGCATCAGACACAGGGTGGTGGCTGAGCTGTGCATCACCTTCAGGACAAAACGAGAGACGTCTTGGAACTTTTTATCCATGTTGTGCATACCCTTTTTAATTCTATCTATCTCCTCCCACACAACTTCACATTTCACGCACTTCACATCAACAGGGGATTTGCCCCTCTCTGTAGTGGGTGATAAGGCCTTTTCCTTTGCAACCACATTTTGAGCAACATTCAAAGACTCAGTTTTAAGGCTTTTTGAGATGTGGGAGGAACTGCTGGCATTGTTAGAGTAGACCTCCTTCACTGTCACATTTTCCTCTTTATCGTTATTCTCATTCTCCCCACCATTCTCCAAGTTTGACTCCTTCAAGTTTTTAGCCTTCTTGGCAGGTTTAATTGCCAGTCTTTAGCCTTCTATTGTGACCTCAATATCAGAGTCAATTTGCTGGATATCGAATTTAGCTTTTTTAGAGGCTTTGGCATTTAGCTTAAGGGGAGGGTCATTCCTCTTTGTTTCCTTCGGCTTCTCCATAGTCCTATTGGTGGGGGAGGTATCCTGAGGTCCCTGAAGGGTTTTGAGGGCAGGATTTTTGATACATTTCTTCTTGCTCGGGCCGAGAGAGTCCATGATACTAGCTGAAGGGGGAGTTGAAGAAGCATGGGCTTCTTGAACAATAATAGCCCTTGGGGGGAAAAGGGTGAGACGGAAGTGATACGACCTAAAGATCACGCCTTGATGGAGAATGGTGGGTTTCTTTCCCTGGCTTTAGACTCCATAGATTCCTTAACAGTGCACTCAAGGGAATGAAGTAGAAAAAATGGGATTGAAATAGCATCATGGTTTCTAAAATGATTTAGAAATGGCATATGGTAGTAAAAAAACCCCAAAACGCCCCTCAAGGTTAAAATATTTCATAATCATGGTACACACCTTTACCAGGGTTCAAGGAGTTGCTCTTGATCTTATCCTCCGCACAGCTTGACAGGTTGTTCTCCCTACTGAAAAAACTAGTTGAGGCTTGTGACATCCGAAATCTTGCTTGTTTCCTTCCACTTTTGACTCATACTTGAGAGACCTGTGGCTTTTTTGATGACCTCCTCATTCACCTCAAAGGAAATTCTGCCCATGGTCTCCTGTCTCTCCAAGCACGAGGTAACAAACTGCATAGATAGGCTTTCATCAAACCCACTCATGTACTCTATAAACTGTGCAACTCCCCCCTCTTTGCAAATGTGCCAAATAGTAGGATTATTTTTAAAATCTGCATGCTTATCTGGTTCAACACAAACCCTACCTCCATCCATAGCGCCGTAGACCAGAGCCAAACTGTCGGTAATTTTTAGAGAGCTCAAATTGAAACCAACAAAGAAGAAAGGCACACGAACCTAGTATAAATGAAAAAAATCAGTGCTTTCATCACAATTTGTGCCACACCCGACTTCCAACTCATGAAAGACAACTCTCAAGTGCAAAAGGTCTATCATCAAAATAGGCATAATGGAAAAATAAGGCTCAGACAGGTTTGTGTAATCTTGCATAATCCTTCATGCGGAAATAGGTATTAATGCCACGATCACTAAGGACGAGGCCATTCAAATTAATGAAATCTATAGCCAGCCACATTACTCCAACATCAAGCATTAAGGAGCCATGTAGGCCAGGCAAGTATGCCATTCTAGACCTTTTTGCCAGATAAGAGGCTTGAGGAATAAACACATTCCTTTTCAAATTAAAAACCCCGCCAATAGTATGGAGTATGAACCATATACTCCACAGGATGGTACCGACACCTTGTTTATTACTATCCATTTAAAATCAAGGGGTTTTTTCTTCCCTTAAAAGGGTCTTCACATTAGAAGGCAACAAATTAACCTCCCTCCATCACCTTAGGCCATCAACATTCAGCCCCAAAGTAGCCATTGAGTCAGCAACAACATTTCCTTCCCTAAACGTGTGTTGTATGTTAAAATCATCAAATCCAGTCAATAAAGCCCCCACATCCTCGATAATCCCTTCCACAATCCAACCGACAAACATGGTGTCTTTGGTCACCTCAATAATTAGTCCAGAGTCCCCCTTAACTTCAATGACTTTAACACCAATTGACAAGGCTATTCTAAGACCCCATAACAAGGCCATCCCCTCTGCTTGGTTGTTAGTGTAGTCCTTTAGGTTTCCAGCATAGGCAGCCAACAACATACCTATGCTATCTCTAATAACACCTCCCCCGACCGCTTTTCCACCTCTGGCAACACCATCAAAATTTAGTTTATACCAAAGTAGAGGAGGTTTCCACTTAGTATTACTTCTGGTCAGCTTCTTTGTGCTATCAAACTTGTAGGTCTTTGAAAGCTTCCAACTTTTAGTGAGCATACAATCTCAACTATTTGGGGGGATATTTTGAATTTTCCAATTAGTGTCAATAATATTCTCTAGTAACAGCTTATTGAAACTTGAAAACACACCATCAATAGTGTTTTCAGTCTCCTTGAAGATCTTGTTATTTCTCTCTTTCCAAATGCACCACTAGACAAGTGGACAAATCTGCTTCCAAAGCTGTTTGATGAGAGGGTGTTTAGACGGGGACCGCCGATTGAAGATGAACTGTTGAATGTTCCTATTCAACACCCATTGAAGTCCAAACTTTTGGAGGACATTCTGCTAGACATGGGCAACAAAATGATAGTGAATAAAAAGATGCTGAGTCATTTCCTCCTTTTGCTTACAAAGAGCACACCTATTAGGGAATTGGAAGCCCCTCTTAGCTAGAATATCTTGAGTTAAAATTTTGCCATTTAGGGAGGCCCACCAAAAGAAATTGACTTTTGGCATCAACTCAAAATTCCAAACTTTCCTCCACCAAACTGGGTCCCCGTTGACCTTTATCAGAGCATTGTAAGAAAAATTGACCAAACAGGCTCTAGACTGATTCTTTGTCCATATAATCTTATCATCTTTAGGAAAGAGAGGGAGCCTAACATCATTCATCATGGACTGAAGCTCAACAATTTTGGGGAGAAGATCTGGCCTGTCAGTAAAAATTTTGAGCAAGGTTTTTCCACTTACCTTGGGGATTAAAATAATCAGCAACGTAAGTCCGAATTGAGTTCTTCATCCTTTCCTTCAACAGATTAAACGAACTATCAGCAAGAGGTTTATCCCTAGTCCATTTGTCCTCCCCAAATCTATTTCGCTTCCCATTGCCAATTTGCCATTTTGGTCCTTCCCTGGTGAGAGTTTTGCATTTTAGGATGTTGTACCATATTTTTGAGCCTAGTGGAAATCCATTTACATCTAAAGCTTTGTAAAAGTAGCCCTGGTTAAGGTAGTTAGCCCTCATAATTGTACACCAATCCGCATTGCCAATAGCCAAATTCTAGCCAATTTTAGTCATTAAGGCTTTTTTCAAACTAGCTAGCTTCCTAATTCCAGGTCCTCCCCGATTCTTAGGTCTGCAAACTATGTCCTAGTTGACAAGAGCCAGTCTCTTTTTGTCTTCAACACACATCTAGAGGAAAATCCTTTGGATTCTTTCAAGCTTTTCCACCATATTTCCTAAAATTTTGAAAAGGGATAAGAAGTAGATTGGGATGCCTTGAAGGGAAGTAGCAAGGAGTTGGAGTTTTCCCGCACTACTTAGAAGTTTGCCCTTCCGACCAACTAATTTTTTCTGAATTCTCTTCAAGATAGTGCTCCAAAAAGCTGGGTTGATCTCCTTGACAGTAAGAGGGAGGCCTAGGTAGGTGCCAGGAAGGCCAACACATTAACAAACCAGGATACCCTTGATCTTAACTTGCAGATCCATCTTGGTATTAAAGAAAAATAAATTACCTTTTTCATAATTAATACATTGCCCTGAAGCCTTAGCATAAT
This sequence comes from Chamaecyparis obtusa, assembly GCA_027943335.1. NCBI lineage: Eukaryota > Viridiplantae > Streptophyta > Pinopsida > Cupressales > Cupressaceae > Chamaecyparis > Chamaecyparis obtusa. Next base: position 1,270,960 of record BSBK01004333.1, on the reverse strand, counting down.
CAACTAGGAGACATTTCCATTCCCTAGCTTCAACCGCTGAAGATTTTCCAAACACAAAAGTATCATCAACAAACTGTTGCAGAACCGAGGGAGGGAGGGTGGGGGCAGCTTTAACTCCTTGAATTCTTCCTGAACGACATAAACTAAGAAAATTTCTACCCAACACTTCTGCAACCATGATAAAGAGGTAGGGTGACAGAGGGTCACCCTACCTAATGCCTGTTGTTATATTCAGATTACACAAGAGAAACTAACAATCCAAGAGATATCCTAGAAATGAAACAATGTAAGCTGGAAGGAATGTACCCGATATATACTTGATATGTTCTGCCTTGAAAGGATGATACAATAGCAGGTCCGAAATCAGTCCTAGGGTATGCTTCAACCTGCTGTGTCTTGCATCTATGCTGCTGCGCCTAACTGAGATCGAGTCCACTCCAAAGTGCAGAGATACTTTCGCATGTATCAGATTTTAATAGCAGAGACAATGTTATGTTTTTGATTGACTCTTGCTATCAATTCTTCTCCAATATATAAGGGCATATAATAACCAAGGGAAGGGCCGACCTCAGTCCCAAAACAAACATTAAACACTTAATTAATGTGGGCCGACCAGTCATAGATTAGGGTACGAATTAATAACCATTAATTCGGCAGTCCTTGTTTGATCAGAGCCGATAGGCTACAAATGATAACACTCCCCCTTAGACTGGAGGGTAAGATCAAACCATAGATCCCATCTATTTTAGGACACACCCTTAACTATCACCCTTGAGAACCAAAAACATAATCTTCTTGGATACCCTATCCATAGATTTTATGAAGGTAGATCCTATCTACCATAAATCCAAGTCCATAAAAATATGGCTCAAAAACCGATATCCTCCGAATGAGTGGATTGAATAGGTCCACAAGAATATCAAGTCCATGATATTAAAGTATCATCAAGTCCATGATGTATACCATCCAATTTGTGGATAACTAAATCCACGAGTCACCAAGACTCAAGAGATGTCAAATCCATGACATCATATCAACATCAGATACATGATGCTTTACTATCCAGATGTGGATTTCTCAGATCCACGAGTCCCATGACTCAAGAATTTAGAATATCAACTCTATGATGTTCATGGTATCATCAAGTCCATGATGTTACCAAATATTCAATTGTGGATCCCTGATCCGTGAGTCTCCAAGACTCAAATGATATCAACTCCTTGCTATCCAGAGCATTGGTCTCACGAATATCAAGTCCATGATATTCACCAAGTGCTCAGAGCAATGGTCTTTTGGCATCAAATCCATGATGCCTCATCGATTGCTGGGAGTAATGGACTTTTGACATCAAATCCATGACGTCTCACTGATTACTAGTAGTAATGGACTTTTGACATCAAATCCATGATGTCTCATCGATTACTGGATGTAATGGTCTTTTGACATCCAAGATGTCTCACCCATTACTAGGTGTAATAGTCTTTTGACATCCAACGATGTCTCACCCATTACTAGGTGTAATGGTCTTTTGACATCCAACAATGTCTCACCCATTACAAGCTCTCAGGTGGATTGCCTCCATCGGCGATTCTATCCACAAGCTTTTAGGTGGATTGCCTCCATCGGCGATTCTATCCACAAGCTCTTAGGTGGATTGCCTCCATCGATGATTCTATCCACAAGGTGTAATGGTCTTTTGACATCAACGATGTCTCACCCATTACTCAGCAATGGATCCCTGATCCACGCGAATGTGGACCCCTGATCCACGAGTCCCCTGGACTCGAAGAACATCAAATGATATTCTCCAACTCATAAGAATAACTTAACCGAAGCATAAGTATATCCAGATGAATAACCACATGAATCTCATAAACAAAACCTCATCTCATAAGTATAAGATTGACCAATATGATCATAAGATTCAAGTTAGATGTAAAGTTCACATATAGAACCATATGTATTATAGTTCCTACTATAAAGAAATGTATTCACACATATATATGATTAATAATCATGAATACATATAACAAAGCATAGCATATGCTCCATGCATACCACAACATTATCTCTAAGTGTATGTTTCCATAAAATATGCCAATACAACATATGCCAATGTAAAGTATGTTCTCATAACAGAAATGAGTCAAGGCAATATAAAGTATGTTTCCCATAATATAGAGTATGTTTCTACATTTAATCAATAATGTATGCACTCATGCATCCATGTAAAACAGTTAATTAATTATACTCACAATCAGCTGTATAAGATCCCTATACTTGACAGCGTAAGGTATGATACGTGTCATAGAGTAAGGTATGTTCCTCATACCTAGCCCTCCAAGCTAAACAGACATTCCATTCAGCTATGAATGTCACAATTATAAGCTATGCCTATAGAGAATGTTCCTACTCATGTAGAAGGGAGAGGTTTATACCAGGTGTAAGTGAGTCCATAATAAAACTCCCTCTTAAGCTTAGACTCAAGGCAACATGAGTCCATATGTGCATGACCTATGCATATATCTAAATGTAGTTCTCTCTAGAACAAATATAAATATTAGCCAATATAATTATAAGTCATTAGCCATAATCAGTAAATGAAAGAGAGTATGACCCATTCATAAAGATTTATGCCCCATACAATCGGTATTTGTGCATAAGAATAATCACATAAAGATAATCAATATAGTTTTCTATATGAATGTTCTTATGCAGATATCAACATTAATTCTAACATATGCCAATGTAAGAAAGTTCCAGCCAATAATGTATGTACCTATGCACAATAACTAGCATCCATCTAGCAGTCAACTATGATTTTCCATAACAGAGACAATGAGTCAATCAATGTCAACATAGTCCAATCAAGAGATGGATTTACTCACATAATTTCCAATCAAGACAAAACATATCATATCCCAGTGTGAGGTATACTTCACAGTCATAATGTATGAAGCCAAATATGCCAATAATTATGTAAGTTGCCTTCATATGCTAGAATGCATCCATGACAATCAGCTAAGCAAATAATCAGTTATGCTAGTTAACCATTCGATAAAAAATTAACAGGTAATTATGATCATACCAATGAAATTTACAAGATATAAGGGAGGAGATTACTATCCAAACCAGTGAGGCCATGATTGACCTCCCTCTTAAACCATATGTCTATGATTAAGACACCCAGGGAACAGGAGACTTATTCCCTCTAGATAGACTTATCTTCATCCATACATGCTAAGGTAGATCAGGTATGCTGCTTACATGCTAAAGTACACAATGTGTAGTAGTTTTCTCATAGAACTAGCATAAATCAGAAAGGAAGACATTTTATGTTACCATAGCTGTAACTATACCAGATTATGATATTTTCCCAACACAGGCCAAAGTAGTCAGAATAAAAGTACTTCCTTCACATTCATAAGCAATCATAAGCCGAGTGTTATGAACCAGCCAATATGTAAATATAGCATATGAAATTGTTTAATGAACTAGCTAATAATCCAATAAGCCATGAATGAGGGATAGGAGAGTGAGCCCATAATAAACTCCCCCTTAAGCTTAGATTCCATCTAGATCTAGCCAGGGCAAATTTGTACTTGAGACATGAATTCTATGTAGTTCTCTCAAGGATGTTACAATGCAACATGAGACTTCAGCTAATATACAGAAATGCCAATATGTAATCACAACAACATAAAGTCAACACATACAAGGCTATATTAGCAATCAGCTGTGCATAACCCTCTATAACGGTGGAAAGTATAACCTATGCCTGGGCAGAGTATGCATTTTACAATGCCAGTTTAGATATATCAAATAGCTAATTCAATCATGTTCTTTTCAAATATTTTAGCTATGACAATTAATCAGCAAGATATGTATGACCAAGTTAAATTGCAAAGTTGCAATATACTAATGAAAGGTGTGCTTCCTACATATGCATAGAACCAATATGAATACCAATAGTTAAAGTTCCCATACATCAAACAAGCTGAAGGTGTGTATCTTGATTCAGATATGATCTATCCACATACTCTCTATGCCATGCACTCATAGAGGCAACTAATTGAAAATCAAAACCCTTATTTCAATTTTAGACAAAACCCTAGATTGAATTCCTAAATCTGAATTTGATCTTTTCTCTACCATAGCTCTGATACCATGTTGTTATATTCAGATTACACAAGAGAAACTAACAATCCAAGAGATATCCTAGAAATGAAACAATGTAAGCTGGAAGGAATGTACCCGATATATACTTGATATGTTCTACCTTGAAAGGGTGATACAATAGCAGGTCCGAAATCAGTCCTAGGGTATGCTTCAACCTGCTGTGTCTTGCATCTATGCTGCTGCGCCTAACTGAGATCGAGTCCACTCCAAAGTGCAGAGATACTTTCGCATGTATCAGATTTTAATAGCAGAGACAATGTTATGTTTTTGATTGACTCTTGCTATCAATTCTTCTCCAATATATAAGGGCATATAATAACCAAGGGAAGGGCCGACCTCAGTCCCAAAACAAACATTAAACACTTAATTAATGTGGGCCGACCAGTCATAGATTAGGGTACGAATTAATAACCATTAATTCGGCAGTCCTTGTTTGATCAGAGCCGACAGGCTACAAATGATAACAATGCCCTTACCAGCTTTGAAGAACCCCCAGGGGACTCCATTCACTAAAATCGAGTAATGAATAGACTCAATGCATTCTCTGATAATTCTGATTAATTTCTCACTAAAACTAGGTTTCCCAAGGATCTTATATAGAAAGTGTTAGTTAACTCTGTCATAAGCCTTAGAGATATCCAGTTTATAGGCCATACTTGGAATTTGGCTCTCATCCATTGAGTGGATAATCTCATGGGTGGCAATGGCAACATCAAGGATTTGTTGCCCAGGGACAAAGCCCTTCTGGCTGTTATTGATAAATTTATCCAGGAGGGGTTTTAACCAGTTAACCAACACTTTAGAGGATATCTTATAGATGGTGTTGCATAGGCTTATAGGCCTGAAATTAGTCATGCGTGTGGGGTCTTGGACTTTGGGGACCAACACAATGAAAGTATTGTTCAGTTTATTCAACAAATTACCAGTCCTAATAAAGTCTTTATTGCCATAGTAACATTATAACTGACAATGTCCCAAAACTCTTGGAAGAAGGCAAGAGAGAACCCATCAAGGCCAGGGGCCTTGTAAGCACCCATAACAAACACTGTAGTCTTGACTTCATCTTTAGAAACAGGAACTAGCAGCAACTTATTATTATCTTCCCCTATAGCAGTTGGGAGGTGACGAAAGAGTCTGTCCTATAGATCCCCATAGAGATTGCCATCATTTTCCGAATACATCTAGATAAAATAACGAGAGACAGTCTCCCCAATTTTGTCCTCATCAGTGATCTCCTGATTGAGCTCATTCAACAAACACTTGATAGTATTCCTTTTTTTATGTCTACTAGTTGTTCTATGGAAGAAAGCCAAATTCATATCACCCTCCTTTAGCCATTGTACCCTTGACCCTTGCTTCCAAAATATTTCCTCTTTCTTAAAATTATCCTTCCATTTCCTTCTCCAAACTTCCTCCTCCTCATGAAGGGACTGGGAAAGGTTGCAAACAACAATCATACTCCGAATACAATCCAACTTAGAACCTATCACCTTTTTTTCATTGAAGATATCTCCAAAGGTAGACTTATTCCACCCTTTGATTTCCTTTCAAATAAGATCCATTTTTGGGAGATTCTGTACATTGCAGATCCATGGACAAGGGTGCTCCACCATCTTTGAATACAATCCTTAAAGTCAGGATGGGAGGCCCACATGATGTCATATCTAAAAGGAATAGGGCTTGAGAAGAGCTTGTCCATCCATTGTAGGAGAATAGGGTTGTGATCTAACAATATTATGGGAAGAGCTCTGAGGGAAGCATTGCATCCTAAATACCAACTAGTTCAGACTAGAAAATGGTCCAACTTAACCTAAATCAAGTGAGCCCCTTTTCTATTATTGGACCAGGTGAAGGGGTTATCATTTAAATCTAAATAAAAAAGGCCAGTTCTGTTGATGAAGTCAGTCAGGTCGTTCATACTATCATTATAATCCATTAGTCCACTTAGCTTTTTTGAGGGAAATAAAGGGTAGTTAAAGTGATGCAAGGCAGGTTGGGAAAAGGGGCCAAGGGCACGCCCTAATCCACATCCTCCTTGCAAAGATCACACACGGAAGCAATTACACAAGTGAGAGAGAATGCATATCAGATCCTTATATTTCATCAATTGATTCATACATGCCAGGCTGTAAGGCCTTCCTGGTTAGGGCCATATACATCAAATTCAATTACAACAGTCCTCCAACATGCGAGGATTCATAAACTACCTTCAAACTCCTAACTGATACCATTAAATTTCTACTTCTAAAACTCCTGCCTAAAACTACAACCAACAACTACATTTATACAAGAGGCTACCGAAACAAGTTGGCCTTCAGATCCATCATTAATTGAAGGAACCGCCAAATTTAGGTCCACACGCTTCCCAATGATCGATACCAACATTAATTTCACAACCAAAATTAAATGCACAAGTTTGAAAAATGAAAAATGCTGAGAGGGGGAGGGGGTGAATTAGTATTTTAAAACTTTAAATCAGATGAACAAATAAGCACATTCAAATAGGAGACAAGACACAGAAGATTTTTCTCATGTGGAAAACCCAAGCTGGGTTAAAAACCACGGCTTCACTAATCAACAGGGCTTCAACCCAATTATACAAAGAGCTACAACTCTCTAGGCTCCAACCTCATCCAGAAGGCTACAACCTTCCCTTCAAGAAGTTATGATAAGACTAAAACATAAGTACGTTCATTGTCTTCACTAAAATATGAAGACATTGTTATTTGCAGACTTCCTCAATATGAGTTGTTGCTGAAGAATATCCTTTAGCTATAAGTGTACCGATAGAAGCTACTGTTTTTGAGATTTTATAGATTCTTTTGAAACACACCACCTTCAGTCTAGATTTTTATTCGTCTCTAAAAAATCCCTCACACTATACACTCCTTGTATTGTATCCTTTGTAAACACCAGCTATCCTTTGATTATTCTTCACACCTCTTATTGCACTCGTTTTTGGAACCGAATCACTGTTCAACCTTTTTGCTCCTCATTTTGCTTTTATAGCTCTCTTTCGACATACACTAAGAGCACGATTTAAAAAGCCTCCTCTACTTTCTTAGCTCTGAGTTGTATTTTAAAAACAAAAACGAGCAACTCTTCTCACTGTACTAGTTCTGATTACTACACGATCGAATTGAGAAATTTCAACAGTATCGGCCCTTTTTTTTTGCACTACATCCCCAGCTCGACTTCTATTGTATTTGTTTTTTTAAATCACTGAACTTCTTATTCGACCTACTATCGCTTCTGTGATAGCCGTTTATTTTTTGGTATATCATTGCAGTTATGAAAGACTTTATTTGGTTTTGCCCATGCCAGCTCTCTGAAGCGAATTCCTATTTTTGCTATCATTTTTGGAGTTATTAGATCCAGCAGTTGTGTCGAACACTGGCTTTTTATTTTCAGCCGAGATGTAATGTATTAAACAAGCAGACAACAAACAGTAGACCACCCGATACTTATGGTTCTCGCACTCTTGGCGTGTTACACATATTGTGAGTTCAGTTTGGTATAAAAAACGCACTCACGATAAAGATATTATTCCTGCAAATGGCATAAAAAAAAAATGGTCTAACATGTTATATATGCGGTTATGCAGACTGTTATGATTGATTGTAAAAACACTCATAAGTATCTCTGTCTTCTGCCCGCACTCCACCTATTAATAGTGTAGACTGCTATGTGGTGCAATCTCCATGCTGTTCGCAGCAAAAACACTGAAGTGAAATGGTCTCTGAATCGGTTGTAGAAAGGGACATGTGTCAAATACGTACATGCAACACAAGTCCAACAAATAGGGACACAAGAGCAGACGACAACACATACTTAGCAAGGAACACCCTCAAGAACTGGTGACACTTGCAACATTCACCAGCACACATACAACAGAGGATGTTTAGATGCACAAGTGACACTATCCATACGACATAGGATGAATTCATCAATGATAGAAAATATAACAATCTCCCCCTTTTTGTCATTTATGGAAACTCCAACAATTCGCAAAGCTAAAACAACTCCCCCTTAATAGCAAAGCCAAGTTGAAGCCAATCTGAACAACTCCCCCTAAAGGTCTACTCCCCCGTTGTCATCAATGACCATGAAATAGAAATATAACTGCAGTTCAAAAGATGTAACAATGAAGAGCATCTGTTGAAGACGATCCTTTCATTGAGGTAGAGAAACACCAAGCTTGCTTTGAAGATACTCAAAGCGATCTCGGGGTAAAGGTTTAGTGAACACATCAGCTACTTGTTCCTTTGAGCAAACATAATTCAGCTTAACAGTATTATTAGCAACTTGCTCCTTCAGATAGTGATATTTGATTGGAATGTGCTTGGTGCGAGAATGCATCAGTGGATTTCTCGAGATATCAATGGCGCTTGTGTTGTCACAAAAAATACAAATAGGATCAGTAAAGTCAAGCTTGTAGTCACATAAAGTATTCTTCATTCAAATTACTAGAGTGCAACAAGAGACTGCTGCAATATATTTAGCTTCAGCAGTGGATAATGAAGTGCAAGACTGTTTCTTGCTAAGCCATGAGACCAAACAGCCACCCAAAAAAGAAAGCCCACCCACTGGTACTTTTCTTATTATCTACAGAGCCACCCCAATCTGCATTTGTATAGGTTGTAAGAGAAATTGAAACTCTTTGGAAACCAAAGACCAAGGTCAACATTGCCGTTCAAATACTTAAAAATTCTCTTAACAACTTGAACGTGTGTTTTCTTTGGAGATGCTTGAAATCTAGCAACATAGCCAACAACCTGCATAATATCCGGTCTAGTGGCTGTAACAAACAACAAACTCCCTATTATAGATCTATAAAAAGTCTGATCAATAGAAGGAGACACGTCATCCTTACTAAGTTTACATCCGGTCTCCATGGGAGTGCTAACCGGATCACAATCTTCCATTTTGAATCTCTTAAGTAACTCTCTAACATACTTAGCTTGGGAAATGAAAACACTTTTAGAAGATTGATTAATTTGCAGCCCAAGAAAGTAAGTTAATTTACCCATCATAGACATTTCGAATTCATCTTTCATACAAGCAGCAAATGTCTTAGACATTTTGACGTTGTCACTACCAAAAATCAGATCATCTACATAAACCACAACAATGAGAATGCTGTTACCTTCCTCTTTGACATATAAATTGCTGTCTACATATCCCTTTTTGAAGCCTTGCTGCTGCAAGTAATTATCCAGCCTGTCATACCAAGCTCTAGGAGCTTGTTTGAGTCTGTAAAGAGCCTTTTTCAACTTGCACACATAATCCACATTGTTAGAAATAAGGCCTTCGGGCTGTTCAACATAGATTTCTTCATCCAAATCCCCATTTAAGAAGACAAATTTAACATCCATTTGAAAGAATTTAAAACTTTTAAAGGAAGCAAATGCAAGAAAAATTTTGATTGCTTCTAATTTTGCAACCGGTGCAAAGGTCTCACTAAAATCCACACCTTCAATTTGAGAATAACCCTTGCAAACTAAACGAGTCTTGTTTCTAATTATCTTACCATCTTCATTTACCTTGTTCCGGAATACCCATTTTGTGCCTATCACATTTTTGTTAATGAGTCTTGGGACAAGCTCCCAAGTATTGCTCTAACTCCTCTTTCATAGCAGCCACCCAATGCTCATCTACAGCCGCCTCTTCAAAACACTTAGGCTCAATCATGGAAATAAGTGAGAAGTCATCATCCTCAAAATAGTTAACATTTTGCCTAGCATTCCTAGTTCTTCTTTCAGCTATAACTTGATTAATAAGGTGATTCTTTTGAACAAACTTTGAAGGAGTTTTGAAGTTAGAAGCATCATGATCACCTTGAGAATCATACCCAGAATTATCATGTGAATTTTCAGCATCATTACAAGTAGAGACTATTTCTTCATGAGCAGTTTGAACTTTACCTTTGTCATTCTCACCACTTTTGCTAGCTATTACAACTTGACTATGAGGAGGAGAAGAAGGTACAACAGTGCTGGTTTGAGTTTTTTCTTGTTCAGGGCTGTCATCATTCTCACCAAGATCATTAGTAACCTCATGAATCTTAACATTAGCACTCTCTACTAATTTATGCAGCTTTTTATTGTAGCATTTAAATGCTTTACTTTTAGAAGAATTGCCAAGAAAAATTCCCTCATCAGATCTAGATTCAAACTTTCCCAAGTTATCTTCATCACTCCTAATGTAGCATGGACTCCCAAAATTTTTAAAGTACTTAACAGTAGCTAGTTTACTTTTCCAAAGTTCATATGGAGTCTTGTTGAACTTGGGTCTCAACAATGTTCTATTCTGAATATAGACTGCTGTGTGGACAACCTCTCTCCAAAAAACATCTTTCACTTTTCTTTCATTCATCAAGCATTGTGCCATTTCTTGAACAATTTTGTTTCTTCTTTCCACAACACCATTTTGTTGTGGTGTTGTTGGGGCTGAAACCTGTTTCTTGATTCCATGTTGCTCACAAAACTTAACAAAATCATTTGAAGTAAATTCTCCCCCATTATCAGAACGCAAACATTTGATTTTCACATCCATTTCATTTTCAACTAGATTCTTAAAAATCTTAAATTTCTCTAAAGCCTTTGATTTTTCTTTTAGAAAAGTAACCCAAGTCATACGAGAAAAATCATCAATAAGGAGCATAAAGTATTTTTCACCTTAAAGACTTGCTGTCCTAGTTGGTCCACAAAGATCTGTATGAACAAGCTCAAGTGGCCTACTGCTGAAATGATCTTTTGGTTTGTAGGAAGCTCTGGTTTGTTTACCCTCTTGACAATTTTTGCAAACAACATCAGTTGGTTTCTCTATCATAGGCATATCTCTTACAACTTCCTTTTTACTGATTTTGATAAGATTATCAAAATTTACATGCTCAAAACGCTTGTGCCAAAGCCAAACATCCTCTACCTTGCTCAAACAACAAGTCTCATCATTAGAGTCATCAAGAATATAGAGATTATTAGCTTCTCTAGTTGCTTTAGCTATGACATCAACTCCCTTTTTAATAGTACAAGAATTTGAGTTAAAGCTAAGATCACACCCTTGATCACATAGCTGACTTACACTTAAAAGATTGTGTTTCAAACCTTCAACATAAAGAACATTTTCAACAATGGTTTCATCATTATTAATCAAAACAATACCTATACCAGCAACTTTTGCAGAAGAGCTACCTCCAAATCTAACCTTTCTACCTTTCATTTTCTTGAGAGAATGAAACTTACTTAAATCACCTGTCATGTGTCTGGAGCAGCCACTGTCTACATACCAAATATCTTTCTCACTGCTGGCTAGAAGAGCTGTTTGAACAACAAGAGCTTTAAGAGGTGTCTCTTGAACTTTTCTTCTCCAAACTTTGGTCACTTTTGTCCTTTTTGGTTCAACATTGTAGAACAAATCTGCAATATGACTGTTGCAAAATCTGAAGTATGGCCAAACTTGTTACAGCTATAGCAAATTAAGTTGTACTTCCTAAAGACATTCTTTTCATGCTGAAAATAATTCTTAAAGGGAGCAACTCTACAATCAGCAGCTCTATGTCCAAAGTAGTTACATGCAAAACAGTAGCCATAGAAAAGAGGTTTGTTTACCTTGTTAGGAGCAGACTAACTACTTTCTAGTGGTGAAGAGTTTTGATCAAGTTGCATGCCAACTCCTCTCTTATCTTTGGTAGGTCTTTGAGAACTAGGAACGTTGTCTAACATAACATTACCACTCTTGAAAGACACTTCTTCACTGGAAAGCATAGAGGTTTTACCTATGTTTCTGAGAGCAACAATTTCAGCTTCTAACTTGGCAATGTTTTCTTCTTTTATCCGAATCTGATTTTTCAGATTCTCACGAATCTTTTTAGCTTCTTCATTCAGGATTTTAGAATCAACAAGTTGAGTTTCAGCCTCTTTGAGTGATGCAGGGGCGTCCAAGGTTGAGGCAGGGGCATTCTTTGTCCTCGGGGAAATTGCATGGGGTGTTTGTATTTTGGCCGGTGTTACTCGGTTGTAGCCTTGATCGACAGCCTCAATCATTGAAGGAAGCTTGGTTGCTGAAGGAACTCGGTAATCTCTGGCGCTCGGTGAAAGTGTTACTCGACAATGCCTGCAGTGCTTGGTCGACATTAGTGCTCGGTGATTCCTGGCCTGCTTGGTTATTTCACTGTTGCTCGGTAGTTCTGGTTTACTGACCGGAGTTCTGTGTGATTTGTTGGGCTGAGTTGATGCATTTATTATTGGTAACTATTGTTACAGGCCGACATATTAGATTAAATATTTGTAAGGCTATTTTGATGCCGACTTGTATTGAATTTAATAATTGTTGGAGGGGAGTTAATGTTTTCATCCAACCGACTTGTGGCTGATGATTAGTATTTAAGGGGTGTTTGGGGTAGATGTTTAGGGGGGATAGAAGGAGATCATAGAAGTTCATGACTTGAACGCTTAGTGAATTAGATCTGAGGTTCTGAAAGCTGGAGTTGGCGAAGTTGTGGAAAAGATCTTGCATGATCTTGCAGATCAGATTGTTATCTGATAGTTTGTAATTGTAGAGCTAGTGGTTTGCACACTTGGAGACAAGGAGATTGCTTGGAGGCTTGCGAGCTCAAGTTTAGATCTGCCTTAGAGTTTCCATCAGCTTCTGATTGTCTTCAGAGCTGAACTAGCTGAGATTGTATTGGATCTGTTTGGATCTTGCAGAATTGTTTCTGATTGTAATTGGCCCTAACCCGGAAGACCTTACAGCCGGGCGTGTTAATGAAAATCAGAGTTAAACAATTACCTTGTTGTTGTGTTGTTGAGTAATGCGCTGTGTTGTTCTGTTGGTTGCAAGGTTTGGACGGTCCTTAATTGGATCCACCTACCTTGACTGCATCAGGTGGTATCAGAGCGAGAGTTGATCTTGTGGAGCGAAGGTTGACCTAGCAAGGCTGATCTTGCGAAGTTGATCTTGTTGGTGAAGAGATCGTATGATCTTGATTGCAGATCCGTGCAACTGAACTTGTGAAATTGTGCCCTAGTTGTTTGTTCAAGGTGGCAGGTTGAGATCTGACTAGTACACAACTTGGAGATTGTCACAAGGTCGCCGGTGAGGGTTTGTTGCAAAGGGTTTTTGTATATCTTTAAGGATGCCTCCGAGAAGATTGAACCCTAGAGTCATTTCTGATCTTTGTGATACTGTTGAATCCCGGATCACAGAGAAGGTGAAATTAGATTTCAGATCTGAGATGGAATTAATGAAGAATGACATGGTCGCTGAGATCATGAGAGCTGTTACTGGTATACCTCGGAATGTTGGTACTGAGGATGGCTATGAAGAAGCTGGTGAAGAATTTGAACCTGCTGGATCTAGTGGTGATGACTGGAGGGACAGATCTGGTGAAGACAGAAGTGCTTGGTTGCATAGATCTGGAGCTTGGTTTAGTAATGGTTACCGAATGGAAGTTTCTACTTTCTCTGGTACTTTGAAACCCGACAATCTGATTGATTGGATTGGTGAACTTGAAGATTTCTTTGAGCTGGAAGAAATTGAAGATCCTCTTTAGGTGAGATTAGCACAGACAAAGTTGAAAGGACATGTTGCTCTTTGGTGGAAGGAACTACAAAGAGATAGAGAAGATGAAGGTGAAATGAAGATCAATCGGTGGAGGTTGATGGTGACTAAGTTGAAAGCTAAGTTCATACCTTCTGATTATGAGCTTGACTTGTTTAAAAAGTTGCAGAATCTGAAATAGAAGGATCTGTCTGTGGAAGATTATACCGAGGAGTTCTACAAACTTACTATTCGGTCTGGACACCGAGAGCTTGGTAAGGAAAAGGTAGCTTGGTATGTGAATGGTCTGAGATTCAATATTCAGGATGAGCTTGGTATGCTGAAGATTGATTCAGTTGAAGATGCTTATCAGTATGCTCTGAAGGCAGAATATAAGTTGAAGAGGAAACAACATAGTAATCCCCGAGGGAAGGAAAAGATTGATCACTCGGCGAAGGATAAACCGACTAATGCAGAAGATGAACAGAAACCTGTGGAACCGAAGAAGAAGATAGGTAGAGTTATCTTTAAGGGTACTTGCTATAACTGTGGAGAGGAAGGACATCGTTCTTTTGAGTGTACACAAAAGAAGCTTGGTGACCGACGAACTGTTGTGGTGAATGAGAATGAACTTGAATCTGAGAACTTGCTGCTTCGACGAACATTGCTCGGTACAAAGGAGGAACCTTGTCAGAGGAGTAACTTGTTTAGGACCCGATGCAAGTCTGGAGGTAAACTTTGTGATGTTATTGTTGATAGTGGTAGTACTGATAACCTTGTTGCTGAGGACATGGTTTAGAGACTTGGGTTGAATAGAATGAAGCATCCTTGTCCTTATAGGATTGGCTGGTTACAAGATGTTCATGCTCCAGAAGTAAGAGAACAATGCTTTATTGATGTTTAGATTGGCCAGTACAAGGATCTTGTGTTATGTGACATTGTGAAGATGAATAGTTGTGATATATTGCTCGGTAGACCTTGGCAATATGATTGCAGAGCTATGTATGACTGTGTAAGAAATGTGTTTACTGTTGAGAAGGATGACAGGAAGTTTTCCTTGATGCCTTTGCTGGATACAACACTCGGTAGGAGAAGCCTGAGTATTGGTAGTCGAGTTGTGATTGTGGATCCAAAGAAAATGAATGATCAGTATGGAGAACTGACCTGTGTGTTGTCAAGAAAAGACTTGAAGAGACAGAGAAAGCTGAAGTGGAAGAGTATGCAAGCTGAAAAGGTGGAGAACTTGTATGTGAAGAACCAGTTTGGGGTTTGTGCTGAATCCCGGAAGATGTTCTTCTTACATATGAACATCTTTTGGAACCTGGGGTGTCTGATGCAGGGGCATCCAAGGTTGAGGCAGGGGCATTCTTTGTCCTCGGTGAAACTGCATAGGGTGTTTGTATTTTGGCCAGTGTTACTCAGTTGCAGCCTTGACCGATGACTTCAGTCATTGAAGGAAGCTCGGTCGGTGAAAGAACTTGGTAATCTCTAGCGCTCGGTGAAAGTGTTACTCGGTGATGCCTGCAGTGCTCGGTCAACACTGGTGCTCGATGATGCCTGACCTGCTCGGTTATTTCACTGTTGCTCGGTAGTTTTGGTTTACCGACTGGAGTTCTGTGTGATTTGTTGGGCCGACTTGATGCATTTATTGTTGGTAACTATTGTTACAGGCCGATATGTTAGATTAAATGTTTGTAAGGCTATTTTGATGCTGACTTGTATTGAATTTAATAATTGTTGGGGGGGAGTTAATGGTTTCATTCAGTCGACTTGTGGCTGATGATTAGTATTTAAGGGGTGTTTGGGGTAGATGTTTAGGGGGGATAGAAGGAGATCATAGAAGTTCATGACTTGAAGGCTTAGTGAATCAGATCTGAGGTTCTGAAAGCTAGAGTTGGCGAAGTTGTGGAAAAGATCTTGCATGATCTTGCAGATCAGATTGTTATCTGATAGTTTGTAATTGCAGAGCTAGTGGTTTGCACACTTGGAGACAAGGAGATTGCTTGGAGGCTTGCGAGCTCAAGTTTAGATCTGCCTTAGGGTTTCCATCAACTTCTGATTGTCTTCAGAGCTGAACTAGCTGAGATTGTATTGGATTTGTTTGAATCTTGCAGAATTGTTTCTGATTGTAGTTGGCCCTAACCCGGAAAGCCTTACAGCTGGGCATGTTAATGAAAATCAGAGTTAAACAATTACCTTGTTGTTGTGTTGTTGAGTAATCCGCTGTGTTGTTCTGTTGGTTGCAAGGTTTGGACGGTCCTTAATTGGATCCACCTACCTTGACTGCATCATTGAGAGATGTAGCAATCTTCAACTTTTCAGCACTCTCAACTTGTAGAAGATCCGCAAGACTTAGATTCTTCTTTTTTAGTTTCTTTATCTCAATTAGAGCTGTAATCAATTCAAGTTCAAGATCCACTTCATCATCTTCATCATCTTCATTTCTTCGGAGCTCAAGTCATCAATAGCCATGAACATGACTTCATTAATTCGAGAATTACTTTCGCAGCTTGAAGAATCATCGTTGTCATTTTTTGAAAACAACACCTTTTTGCCCTTTTCAGATTTCCAATTCTTCTTGGCAAATCTCCTAGTTTTCCGGAATTGAAATTCTTTTTCATCATTGCTGTCATCTTCCTTATCAAACAGACACTAAGAGGCAAAGTGACCTTGTTTTCCACAGTTGAAGCATTTCAAACCAGATTTGCCTTTACTTTTGTTAAAGCCCTTTTTCAGCCTTCTAAATTGGTAAGCAATTTCCTCATTGGAGTCTTCATCCGAGCCATCACTAAGATTATTTTCCTTGTCCTTGCTCCTTTTAGAAATCTTGAAGGCAGATACAATTTTGGAAGACCCTTCAACTGTAGTCCTCATCTCATAGGCAGTCAGGATACCATGCAATTTGTCAACTGTTAGAGTGTCCAAATCTAACATTTCTTCAATAGCGGAGACTTTAGCATCAAGCCTCATGGGAAGAGAATGAAGAATTTTTTGAACCACGGTTTTCTCTTCAACATTTTCTCCTAGACCTTTTAGAGCGTTGACAACCTCATCAACACGAAGAAAGTAGGCAGCAATGTTTTCACTATCCTTCATGCGAAGACCTTCAAAGACAGCTCGGTGGGTTTGAACTTTAGCCTTCCTAACTTTGTCTTCACCATGATATGTGTTATGCAATTTATCCCAAACATCTTTTGCGGTAGCACAGTGCACGACCTTTACAAATTCAGAGTCAGTTAGACCACACAAAATTGCATTCATAGCCTTGACATTATTCTCAAATTCTTTTTTACCATCAACATCTGCAGGAGGAGTAGAAGGAATATATACCCATTTACGAGATTGAGATAGACATCACAGCCTAGGGACATGATGTAGGTCTTCATGTGAACACTCCAAAATGCATAGTTGTTTCCATCGAAAAGAGATGCACAATTCGTAGCAAGATCCTCTAAGGCACTTATGATGGGCACAATGATCGAACTCTCAAGCTTTTAAGCACGAGAAGAGAGTGACCAGCTCTGATACCAATTGCAAAATGAAAAATGCTGAGAGGGGGAGGGGGTGAATTAGTATTTTAAAACTTTAAATCAGATGAACAAATAAGCACAACTTTAAATCAGATGAACAAATAAGCACAACTTTAAATCAGATGAACAAATAAGCACATTCAAATAGGAGACAAGACACAAAAGATTTTTCTCACATGGAAAACCCAAGCTGGGTAAAAAACCACGGCTTCACTAATCAACAGGGCTTCAACCCAATTACACAAAGAGCTACAACTCTCTAGGCTCCAACCTCACCCAGAAGGCTACAACCTTCCCTTCAAGAAGTTATGATAAGACTGAAACATAAGTACGTTCATTGTCTTCACTAAAATATGAAGACATTGTTATTTGCAGACTTCCTCAATATTAGCTGCTGCTGAAGAATATCCTTTAGCTATAAGTGTATCGACAGAAGCTACTGTTTCTGAGATTTTATAGATTCTTTTGAAACACACCACCTTTAGTCCAGATTTTTGTCCGTCTCTAAAAACTCCCTCACACTATACACTCCTTGTATTGTATCCTTTGTAAACACCAGCTATCCTCTGATTATTCTTCACACCTCTTATTGCACTCGTTTTTGGAACCGAATCACTGTTCAACCTTTTTGCTTCTCATTTTGCTTTTACACCTCTGTTTCAACATACACTGAGAGCACGATTTAAAAAGCCTCCTCTACTTTCTTAGCTCTGAGTTGTATTTTAAAAACAAAAACGAGCAACTCTTCTCATTGTACCAGTTCTGATTACTACACGATCGAATTGAGAAATTTCAATAGTATCGGCCCTCTTTTTTTGCACATCATCCCTAGCTCGACTTCTATGGTATTTGTTTTTTTGAATCATTGAACTTCTTATTCGACCTACTACCGCTTCTGTGATAGCCGTTTATTTTTTGGTATATCATTGCAGTTCTGAAAGGCGTTTTTATTTGGTTTTGCCCGTGCCAGCTCTTTGAAGCGAATTCCTATTTTTGCTATCATTTTTGGAGTTATTAGATCAGCAGTTGTGTCTAACACTGGCTTTTTATTTTCAGCCGAGATGTAACGTTTTAAACAACCAGACAACAAACATTAGACCACCCGATACTTACGGTTCTCGCACTCTTGGCGTGTTACACATATCGTGAGTTCAGTTTGGTATAAAAAACGCACTCATGGCAAAAATATTATTCCTGCAAATGGCGTAAAAAAAACCGGTCTAACATGCTGTTATATATGCGGTTATGCAGATTGTTATGATTGATTGTAAAAACACTCATAAGTATCTCTGTCTTCTGCCCGCACTCCACCTATTAATAGTGTAGACTGCTATGTGGTGCAATCTACATGCTGTTCGCAGCAAAAACACTGAAGTGAAACAGTCTCTGAACCGGTTGTAGAAAGGGACATTTGTCAAATACGTACACGCAACACAAGTCCAACAAATAGGGACACAAGAGCAGACGACAACACATACTCAACAAGGAACACCCTCAAGAACCGGTGACACTTGCAGCATTCACCAGCACACATACAACATAGGATGTTTAGATACACAAGTGACACTATCCATACGACATAGGATGAATTCATCAATGTCAGAAAATATAACAAAGTCGGCCTCAACAGGAAACCAAAATAAACAACTTAGTAAGCAAGGTTAACCGAGTGCCAGGAAATAACCGACCAACTTGGTTAAAGAAGAAACCGAGCAACTACCGAGCCAACTCGGTCAAAGAAGGAACCGAGCAACACAGAAAACTCAAACTTGATTTTGGTGACACAGGATTGCGAAGGACCCGAGATGCTCCTGCATCAGACACTTAGGGTTGTTTGAAATGATTCTCCAAATTATGCAGCAGGTACAACCCGAGCTGAATCCAACTCAGATTGTGAAATCCACGAACTGTCTTCAATCGGTCTATTCTTCCATTTTACTAGATACTCCATATACTATTTTTGTCTTGTGCTTCTGCCAACTCTATGTTCCAAAATCTGCTCCACTTCTTCTGTCTGCTTCTTAGGATAATCATTTAGTACTGTTAGTTCTTCATCCGATTCATGGTACTCATACAAATTTGCAATATTGAATATAGGTGATATATCCATGTCATCAGGTAATTCAATCTCATAAGCATTTCCACTGTCAAATCTCCTCAATATGCTGCAAGGACCAAATTTCTTCATTTTCAGCTTCCCATATGTTCCAACAGGAAATCTGCGTTTCTTCAAGTGTACCGTTACTTCATCTGCAACTGCAAAATTCTTATGCATTCTTGATCTATCTGCTCTGTCTTTATATTTCTGATTACTTTTCTCCAACTTATGTTTCACTTCTTCATGAACTCAGCAAATTTTACTGCTTCAGCACTTCTCTTTTCTTCACCAACAATATCTTTCAAATCTGATATACCTCTCGGTTATATGCCATTAACAATCTCAAAAGGTGTTTTTCCAGTACTCCTATTCATTGAATTATTGTATGCAAACTCTGCTTGTGCCAACATAGAATCCCAATTACTTGGTTTATCTCCAACTAAGCATCTCAAAAGATTACCCAGACTTCTATTCACAACCTATGTTTGTCCATCAGTCTGTGGGTGAAATGTAGAACTATACCTCAACTCAGTGCCCAACTTTTTCCAAAGAGTCTTCCAAAAGTATCCAACAAATTTACTGTCTCGGTCAGAGATGATACTCCTCGGTAATCCATGCAATTTGACAATTTCCTTAAACAAAAGATCTGCTATATGTACTGCATCTGATGTCTTTCTATAGGGTATAAAATGTGCCATCTTGGAAAATCTATCCACAACAACAAATATAGAATCATTACCTCTCACTATCTTCGATAAGCCTGTTGTGAGGTTTTCACACCATCGCCCCAAAGAATTTGGGGACCCCCATTTTTTTTTGAGCAAGCCTTGACAATTTTTCTAGATCCGGGTATTTGGGTGCCTTAGCGAATTTTTGGGCGATTCAGAGGTTTTGAAATGAAAATTTTACACCTGGGATATTTTTGAAGTGCTTGGGAGGGTATAGCTTGTTTTCACCTTGTGTGAAACATTGATTTTCCTAAACAGTTGATTTTGTCTTTAGGCCAAACGAAATTCAATAGGAATATTTTATTTCGATTATTAGAAAAGTATCTGGCAGGGCAAATTTGCAAAATTTTCAGACTTACATGAATTTTGAAAATTGATGAAATTGAAGAACTCGAGATTTTCAAAATTTAATTGTGAAATTGGATATTTTTGGGAAAATCTTGTAAATTTTGTTTTTGGTGGAGAAAAATGGAAATTAAAGAATAAATTTAAAGTTGCCAATTAGAGATAATAAATTGCAAAAATAAAAAATTAATTGCCAAATGGAAATTAAATTGCAAAATGATTTTTGGGTTGCAAAATAATAAAAAATTAATTTTGGTTGTCATGATTAAATGCATTAAAATCATTTTTTTTTGGGCTAAGTGTTTGCAATTTAGAAATTTAAATTGGGCTCCTTTGTGTGTTAAATTCAATGTATTTTAAGGCCTAGGAGGTGTGAAATTCAAGGCAAGTTATTGGGTCCACAATGGGGAAGGTTTAAAGCTATATTAGAGGCCTAAATGACCTTTTTTCAAAATTTCAATTTTAGGGCCTATGATAACTTCGGATTTGGCTAATTTAAACCGATAATTTTGCACTAGGTTGACCCAATTTTAAATTAAAATAAAATCCCCTAGGGCTGGGCAATTTATTTCATTTAATTCATGTTTAATTTGACAATTTTAATTTTTTTTGTTTTTCCCTCCTACAAAGTCGGCCTTGCTTTTTTGGAGGCAAAATTTGATATATAAGGGGAGCTCTCCCCCACTTCATTTCACCATCTCATTCACTTCTCTCCTTTTCTCTTGGCAGAAAAAGCAGAGCGAAAAAGCAGTCCGAAAAAGCAGAGCGAAAAAGCAGTTCGAAAAAGCAGATCCGAAAAGCAAATTCGAAAATTAGAGAGTTTGATGAAGAGAAGAAGCTTGAGTTGAGGCAAATCAGATTTGTAATAGAAGAATTTATTGATAGAAGATTCATAGCAATCAGATTTTGAGAGTGAATTGGAGAAGGGGAGATTTTCTTGTGGAGATAGAAGATTTTGAAGATCAAGCCCAGCTAATTGCCTAGACAAAGGATTCCTAGCCCTTGTTGGTGAGTGGCCTATCTTTTCCTCTCTCTTTAATTGCTTTCATTTCATTGGTGCTAGTTTAGGTGTTGAAAACTAATTTCAAGAGTAGAGTTAGGTATTTGGATATTAAGTAGATTACTCGATTGTCTTGATTGACTTTTTTCCCTCAAGTTCTCGCTTGCATTTCATCATTGCATTTCATCTTAGGCGAAGATTTGGAGTGATAAGTGTAGCCCATCTTAAGGTAACGACGGGGAGTGATAAGTGTAGTATTCCACCCCTAGGCGAAGATTGGAGTGATAAGTGTAGTCCATTTTAAGGCAAAGGCGGGGAGTGATAAGTGTAGTTTGCATCATTGCATTGCATTTTTTTAGGGAGAAGATTGGAGTGATAAGTGTAGCCCATCTTAAGGTAATGGCGGGGAGTGATAAGTGTAGTATTCCACCCCTAGGTGAAGATTGGAGTGATAAGTGTAGTTTCACCAGCATTGTAGAAAAGGCGGGGAGTGATAAGTGTTTAGGATGGCTGATGTTAATGCAAGCAAGCGACCCAAAGGAATTAATGCTGAAATAGGAGACAAGGAAGTCATGATACCCAATTCCAACTTCCGCTCAAAATTGAAATACGTTGGAGACACCAACATTGGTACCTTTGATATGATTCAATTAAGAGAGAGGTTGAGAGATAGTTAGTCACCTATGGCAAAGAAGATCAATCAGTATGGATTTGTGCAAGGAAGTGTTCAGTCTACCCCAACAGCAAACATGATACGGCAGAATTGGTTACACCAAAGCATTGAGGCTCACCAGGACAGATCAGCAAATCAGAGTGCAGCGACCTCATCGTGCTTCTCAGTCGGATTCCGGGCTCTACTAAAGGTACACAGTTTGATTCTTGGATGTTTTATTTTATTGAAGAGATTGAGAATGGTTAAGGAAAATTGATTGGATTAGGATCACTAGCATGAATTTAGAGTTGCAACTTAAAGAGTACAAAATCGGGGGCAAATCTACATGGGGTCCTACTTCTTCAATTCGGGTGCAAGACTACTAGTGATGCTTTTCCAGTCGAACCAAATCTAATCTTGGGGAGATGCATTGCACCACTATGGTTGAGGCAAGTACTTATGCCAAAAGGGCAAGGTTGTGGCAGTTCAAACCGTTGAAGGCAGTCAAGAGTTAACCAAGGAGGAAGGCATTGATAAAAGCAGTTGATGAACTCAGTGATGGGTGGATTGTGGAACAATCAAGGAGATATGGTGAGGGCAGGTGCCCCAAAACCCAAGGTTATTGAAACAAAGATGCATGCAGATCAAATCCAAATAGGAAGGTTAAAAATGACAAAGTATTGAAGTAAGGAGGAAAGTGATTGAAAGGTTGAGGGAGGTCAAGTTTGATTTCAAGGCGGTGGCCAAGAGTAAGGCTCTCGAATTGCAAGAAGGTTCACATCCAGGCAAGCCACCAAGGTCAAGGCAAGATTACCCCAACTGCATGGAGACCTCACCCTTTCGAGGTCAAGACATCAAGTACAAGCAAGTTCAAGTGGTGGTGAGAAAATTTCTAAGGACAAACTCAAGCATCCAAGGCTTCATCTCATCTCAAGGATTAATGAACTTTATAAGACAAGGTTGATGAGGTGGCAATTTCATGTGCATGCAATCAAATCATGCCAAGTGTCCTATGTTCTCATTGGTTGACAGATTATTGTAATTTTCTCATTGGCCCACAAAGTTGGTGCCCTCATGTAATTGGTTGAAAGATGGTAACCCTAATTAGGGTTTGTAAGGTTTAATCTTGGCCCTTGATTTTGCCTCTTAATCTTGGCCACTCATTGTAATTTTGAGCCTCTATATAAGGCCATTTGTACTCATTTGTAAAAGAGAGTTATGTTGGAGAATTGTTGCCAAAATACTATCAAAATTGTTCTCTATTCATTGTTGTGACTTGCATGGTGGATATACATGATCATTTTGGTGTATTTGCATGGTTCCTCTCATCTCTCAAATTAGAGTAGAATTTCATTTCAAAGTTGTTAAAGTAAGGATAGAAGTAGATGGTTAGTTGTAATGGTGATGTTGGTGAATGTTTGATGAGGATCTATATACTAGGCCACTAGCACCTTGGCGGCTTGTCAAGAAGCCTTGTGTGGTAATCTAGTCAATTGCTCCCAAGTTCTACTTGCATTTTATCTTTCCGCTTGTACTTCAAGTTGGGTTGGAAGATAGGTGTTAGTGTGAAAATCCTAAGAGTAACCCTTAGACTCATCGCACCGATGGAAGTAGAGCCGCTGGTAAGCTTTCATTTGGTTTGATCCCCGTCCATTTGCCAATCTTTCCATCCTTAGGAGTAGTAGCAAAGCAAGAAGTGGTTTAGTAGTGAGAAGTTGGAGAAATAAAGTTGAAAGTGGTAAATTGGAGAAAGTCATTGAGTATACATTGCAAAGCTAGATCTCATCATAGCGAGAATTTGACATCCTCAAGTGAACAACGTAAGCCCGCCGAAGTGATTACCAGCAAATCACATTTATATAACTGAGTTAGTATCCACAGGTGTAAGGAACCTTGGAGTATTCTTATATACTTTTCAAGAGAGGGTTGAGTGTTTGGTACGCCGTATCAAGTATTTCAATTGCTATATGTTATGTAGTGGTACAAAACTAACATCAACAAAGCCAAGAACAAAATCCATACTGATATCAATCCAAGGTTTCTCAGGAACAAAAATCGGTATATACAATCCAGTATTCTGACTTACTCTCTTTGCAACTTGACAAATTCCACAACTTTTCACAAATTTCTGAACATCTTTATACAACTGTGGCCAAAAGTATTTCTCCTTAAGCAAATTCAATGTCTTGTCAATGCAAAATGTCCAGCCAAACCACTACTATGTTTCTCCTTAATCAAATTAGTTCTCATTGATCCTCTCGGTATACACAACTGAATACCTTTAAACAACATACCTTCTTGAATGAAATAGTCTTCCCATTTAGTACTCGGTGATCTTGAATAGGTGCTCTGCACTTCCTCCACGGCTCAAAAAAATCAGGATCAGTTTCATACAAATATTTCATGTCATCAAAACCAAGAACTTTAATTCTCATCTCGGTCATGAAAGATCTTCTTCTCCTCAATGCATCAACAACTCGGTTAGTAACTCCACTCTTATGTTTTATCACAAATGTATAACTCTACAAATATTCAACTCATTTCATGTCTCTGATTCAACTTATTTTGACTACCCAAATACTGTAAAGCCTTATGATCAGTATACAACACAAATTCACTCGGTATCAAATAATGTCTCAATTTCTTCAGGGCTTGAACAATAGCATAGATCTCTTGATCATACACAAAATATTTTTTTTTTTGCATCATTCAACTTTTCACTAAAGAAAGCAATAGGTTCTACCTTCGTGACTCAACATAGCTCCTATTGCACTACCACTTGCATCACATTCAACTTGAAATACCTTATTGAAATCAAGTAATGCTAACATAGGCAATTTGACAACCTTCTGCTTCAGAGTCTCAAAACTTTTATCAGCTTCATGTGTCCACTTAAATTCTCTTTTATCTCCTCTCATAGTCTCAGTCATAGCATTACAAATTGAATTGAAATTCCTAATGAACTTTCGGTAAAATGTCTCGAAACCATGAAATGATCTTACCTCACTAGCATTTTTTAAGTGTAGGCCAATTCAAAATAGCTTCAATCTTTTCAGGATCCATTTTCAAATCATCAATTGAAATCACAAATCCCAAATACAGAATCTCCTCGTTCATGAAGGAACACTTTTCCAGGTTAATCAACAACTTTTCTTTTTTCAATCTCTGCAATACTTGTTCAACATGCAACAAATGTTCTTCTCTGGTCTTACTGAATATCAGGACATCATCTAGATATACAATCACAAATTTACCTAAGAATTTCTTCAAAACCTCATTCATTAATCTCATAAAAGTACTCGGTGCATGTGTTAAACCAAAAGGCATAACCAACCACTCATACAATCCTTCTCTTGTTTTAAAAGCAGTCTTCCACTCGTCACCTTCTCTGATTCTAATCGGATGATATCCACTTTTCAAATCAATTTTGGTAAAATACTTTGCTTCAGTCAAACTATCCATTATGTCATCCATTCTCGATATAGGAAACCTATATTTCACTGTTATCTTGTTGATTGCTTTGGAATCAGTACACATTCGCTATTCTCCATTCTTCTTAGGTGCCAATACAGTTGATACTGCACAAGGACTCAAACTTTCTTGGATCAAACCTTTTTCCAACAATTCTTGGATCTATCAGTTCAATTCCTGATTCTTGGTAGGTGTCAACCGATGCGGTGCCTTATTCGGTAAACTAGCTCCAGGGATAAGGTCCATACAATGGTCAATGCTTCTCTTCGGTGGCAAACCATCAGGTACATTATCAAAAATGATCTCCTTGTACTCGGTGAGTATCTTATCAATCTCCTCAGGTATGCTATCCGTTGTTTTCTTATTCGGTTTGTTAGGAATCACAGCAAAACATACATCATTCTTCTTCGAATCCTTAACAAACTTTCTTCCTTCCATCAAGCAAACTTTCACAGATGTACAAACACGACTAATAGGTTCTTCAATCAAAGGTAACAAGATTTGTTTTCTCCCATCAGCCCAAATAGTATATTTATGCAATCTCCCATCATATATAGCATGCCTATCATATTGCCAAGGTCTACCCAACAAAATATGACAACAATCCATAAGCATGATATCACACAACACTTTATCATAGTATTTTCCAATTTTCAAATTCACATAACATTGTTCACTTACCAAGAGTGTATGCTCATCCTTGATCCATGAAATCTGATAGGGTTTCAGGTGTTTCAACCATTCCAATTGTAACTTTGTAACCATTTCCTTAGATGCCAAGTTCTCCAAGCTTCCACTATCAATGATTACCTTCCACACTTCATCAGAAACTCTACATCTGGTCTTGAACAAACTTTTCCTTACCGGATCTTCCTTATTACTTTCACTCCAAAGTGCTCTCCTAACCATCAAGTTCTTTTCTTTCTCAGGTTCATTCAGTGAGTCTTCTTGCACCAAAGCATTTCTACTGCTACTAACCTTCTTACTTGCATGTGTACACTCAAATAACCTATGTCCTCCACAATTGTAACAAGCTCCTCAGAATCTACCTTTGCTATAACCACCTCGGCAGTTATTGCCTCTTCCTCTAGTAGAAGTTTCACCTTTCCACTCGGTCTCGCCTTTATCCAGATTTGGTTTATCTTGATCAGATCTATTGTTTTCACCATAGGATCTACCTCTTCCTCTAGGGAATCTACCACCTCTTCGTCTCTGTCTTTGCTCATGTCTTTTGTTCAATTTCTCCTCAGCTTTCAAGGTAAACTGATAGGCTTCCTCAATGTTTTCCAACTTAACCAAACTAATTTCTTCTTGGATGGAAACTCTCAATCCATTCAGGTACCTAGCAATTCTTTCCACTTCATCTTCATCATGTCCATATCTGATATCTAATCTATAGAATTCCTCAGTATAATCTTTTATCGAGCTATCTTTCTGCCTCAAAGTTTGCATTCGCCTAACTAGGTTAATCTGATAATCACAAGGTAAGAACTTGCCTTTCAACTTATTTACCATCTTGTTCCATACCTTGATTTTGTCTTTGCTCTTCCTTTTTCTGTCCAATTGCAAATGCTCCCACCACAAGGATGCATGACTCTTCAACTTTGTGCTTGCAATCTTTACCTTCTTTTCCTCAGGGACATTTTCATATTCAAAATACTTCTCCATCTCAGTGATCCAATCCACCAACTCATCCGAATCCAGCTTTCCACTATACTTAGGAGGATTGAAATGTGGTGTAGATTTCAAATTTGTCAAAGCTTTCAACAATCTTTCCTCACTTTGATCCATCACAGGTGTAGGTTTTGCTTCACCTTGTTCCTCTTCAATTTCTTCATCACTAACATCTTCAAGATGTCTTCCTCTACGCTGGGCTGTCTCAACAGCTTCTAACCTAGCATCTAGTTGTCTCAACATGTCTGCCAATCCTGGATCTGCATCTCGCCTCCCACGAACCATCTTGAAAACCCTCTGCAATTGCAGGCCAGCTCGCAATCTGCTACCCGACAACAAGTATCAACTAGGGTTTAACAAGAAGGAACCCTCAAACCTAGATTCGCAAATCTAGATCCAGATCTCAACCTTTGCTCTGATACCACCTGACGCAAGGCAGGTTGGGAAAAGGAGCCAAGGTCACACCCTAATCCAAATCCTCCTTGCAGAGATCACACACGGAAGCAATTACACAAGTGAGAGAGAGAATGCAGATCAGATCCTTATATTTCATCAATTGATTCATACATGCCGGGCAGTAAGGCCTTCCCGGTTAGGGCCGTATACATCAAATTCAATTACAACAGTCGTCCAACATGCAAGGATTCGGAAACTACCTTCAAACTCCTAACTGATACCGTTAATCTTCTACTTATAAAACTCCTGCCTAAAACTACAACCAACAATTACATTTATACAAGAGGCTACCAAAACAAGTCAGCCTTCAAATCCATCGTTAACGAAAGGAACGGCCAGATCTAGGTCCACACACTTCCCAATGATTGATACCAACATTAATTCCGCAACCACAATTAAATGCACAAGTCGGCCTCAACAGGAAACCAAAATAAACAACTCGGTAAGCAAGGTTAACCGAGCGCCAGGAAATAACTGACCAACTCGGTTAAAGAAGAAACCAAGCAACTACCGAGCCAATTTGGTCAAAGAAGGAACCGAGCAACACAGAAAATTCAAACTTGATTTTGGTGACACAGGATTGCCAAGGACCCGAGATGCTCCTGCATCATAAAGTCTCCAACGACCTTGTACAATGCATTTTTATCCTCATTGATGAGGGAGGAGACTTCCTCCCACAAAATTCTTCTGCCAGCTCGAGTGTTATGAGCATAAATATTGAAGAGATGCCAAGTGAAGCTGCCAAATTTGAAAGATATTGCTATGTAGCTGTGAGAAAATGTGTATGCCTCCCCTTCCACTTTGTTCGGGTTCCACATAGTTGCCACCTCCTTGAGGCCCCATCAGCTTCACTAAAGAAGAAAGAGGAGCCAGGCCAAATTCTAGCAGCAACTATAGAAAAAGTTTGGTTGGACATTTTAACTTCCTGAAGGAAAAAGACATCAATTTTCAAATCTATAATATACTATCTAATAGCAAATTGTTTTTGGGTACTATTCAACCCCCATATGTTCCAGGAAAGGAAATTCATTTCTTATTCTTGTGTGCAGCATCTAGGGTCAACTGCCTACCATTGACAATTTTCCTAGACACGGCTTTGTGTCTTAGCACCCTATCTGAAGGCCTCCCAACCTTGTTCTTTGTCTCCACATCAATTTTCTTAGATCTTGTTTTCTTCTTTTGGGTCTGCCACTCAGTGTCAACACCGTCCAGGGATGTGGCTGCAGAGGTAGGTTTAGTCACCGGGGTGAGGATCACCGACTTAGTAACTTCACAAGCTATAACCTCCACAAAAGAGGATATGGAAGGGGCTGTGCACGAGGCCACATTAGCTTTCTTGGGTCTTTAAGGAGTTATTTCCCCTATTTCCTTTAGCTATTGGTCAGAACTAGTTGTCTCATCCAAAGCAGTCCCGAGGATTGAACTACAACAATAGAGTTGCATTTTAAGCTCTCCTCACGAGTCATCTCCGTCTCCAACTCAGGGATGAGTTGTGTATATTAGGGAGACAGGCCTGTACTTCCCAGTGGGGGGATTTCATTTTCCTCTTGCGGGCCTAGGGAGTTAACCCTTTCTTTCTCCTTCAAGTTATCTTGCCCCACGGGGCCTGTGCCTGTGCCTGTGACTTCATTAGCTCTAGTAGGCCATCAGTGAATGGATAGTCCTCCAACTCACTGGGAGTTTTGTCCTTTTGCACTATTGCCCCAGAGCTCGACGGGGAAGAGAATTTTCCCTTTAGCTTAGGTTCCTTTGGAGTCAGGCCCTTGCAATCCACTATAATATGACCCTGCTTAGCACATCTTTGATAGTAGAAGGTGGTATTCTCATACATTATAGCTTGGGTGCATTTCCCCCATTTAGATTCCAGGGTAATAAAATTAGGTAGACTTATTAATGGCTACATTGACACAAAAATGTGAAAAAAGTAACTTGGATTTTGCTAGAGTGATCGCATCTGCAGTAACATATTGTCCAAAGAAGTTACCAACCCAGCAGAAGATCTTCTCGTCCCAATATTCTAAAGGGAGGCCTGACAAGCAAACCCAGACAAGGGCCATTTTGTTGAGTTCATCAGATGGATCAAATCCTGATTTCCACTTGGATAAGGCTAGAAAATGTTTACCATAATGTAATGTCCCCTTTTGCCTATTGCCACAATGATTGAAATTTTGCCAACCTTTATTATTACTGGAGGCTAGAGCAAAATAAATTGCAAGGGAATGTAGTTATTAATTAAATATGAAACAAAGCTAAGGTTGAAAATTATAACTCGCTCATATTTAATTAATAAAATGGCCCATTAAAATATTGTTATGGTGACGTCTAGTCTACTTGGGCATTTTAGTTGTCCTAGGCCAAAGTCAAGGCTTAATTTTTAAATGAGGCATCATGTAAGGGGGTGGATTTAATTATTATCAAGGCTTGATATAAGCCTAAGTTGAAATATAAATTATTGTTTGAGTGCCTAAGTTAAATCTCCTAAGTCAATGGACAACTTATTTTAGAGGCGGGTTTAATTATTATTGGTGATTTGACTTAGGCTTGGGAAAAACAAATAAAATATAAAGTATTATTAGTCAATGAAAGCGATGAAGCCGATAAAAGGAAGAAATGGGAAAAATTTTGGTCATTCACGCCATATGTTTTTATTTAGATATTTTTCTAGCGAAGTATCTTGGGCTCCCAAACCCTAGGATGACTCTCCTAGAGAATTTCATGACTTGGATGTAGCCCTGGGCCAGTTTCTCAAGCATCTATAGCCAATTTTTAGATTAGTCAAGCATTTCGAGACAACAATTTCAAGTTTTTCCTTGGAAGTTTTTTGGTGCAGCGATTTTCATTGTGTGAGCTCAATCTGCTAAGGTGTTTAGTAGTCTCGTAGGCATCCCTGTGAAGGCAAATGTTTTGCCATGGACGTATTTCAAGGTGAGAAAAACTGCGTATGATGAAAAGCATTCTCAGGGTTTACAAAGAAGAATGTGCGTCTCTGGACTCTCATGGCAAGGTAGAAAAGTCATAGCATTTTCCTGGGCGGTGCCAGGTCTTAGCATACTTATCCTTCTGATAAGATTGATTTGCGTCATTACTAGGTTTTATCTTATAACCACAATTTGTGCTTACTTATATTGATGAATATCCCTGTGTGAACCAATTGTAATGAAGGATATAATCCTTGTGATGGACCTATATTTGGAAGTGTATTTTTAGTGTTAAAATCAGAAAATGTAATAGCTGTGGCATTGATATATCTTATAATTTCTATTCTGCTGGAGTTTGTATGCAAGAATTTACATATATATGATGATGCAAATCTGAAACAACCTGGTGGCATTTCTGAATGCATTTAATGGTAAACATATATTGTACATGTTGCTATTATCTCCACTTTGAATTAGAAGACAACAAACCATAAGGTTCATTTAGTAAACAGAGAACTATTTATAATTTGTGGGAAGTAGTGATTGTATTTCTTTTCACTGAGGCATCATTGTAATGGTATACAAACTGTCTGTTGAAATACCTATGCATTGGGAAATTGGAAACTAGTGTAAGGATGAGTGCAATCTGAGACAGATCAAGAGAAGGTCATTTTGTTTTAAATTGTTCCTCTTTACTGCAATTGAATGTCTGCTTTAGTTGTGAACCCAAACCGATACATCATAGAATATCTCATATAATGAAGAAACCGGATAAAAAATAGAATTATAATACTTTCATACCAAGTGTTTGAGAAAATGCCAAATCAATTCCACTAAGTTTTGGTATAGATCGAGAAGGGGTCCTTATAGTGATATCAGAGCCACAATTCCTGCCAGCTTGTGAGGTGTCATTAGAGAGTGTTTGGTAGCACTTTTGCATGAGAATCAACCATCATTTCTTAGTAAAAACAGGGGCATGACTGATTATAAATAAATTCTATGAACCCCCGTGAAATTGGTCCTCACCGATACTATACTAGTTGCAGAGAAAAACAACAAGAGGTAGTAGAAGAACAAAACTCCTTAAACATGGCAGAGTAGAGAAATGACGAAGGAAATGGACATCCTAATATCTAGGATGTTCTGGCTCATTTGGCTCAACAACAACAACAAATGATGCAAATGTTCATGCAGTCCCAACAACTGTTGATTTCAATCGGTAATTTGGGCATCAAACAACAATAGATGTGGAATCAAGAAGGGGAAGGAAGAGAGATAGGTCGTGAAAATCCTGTTGGAGCAGCTTCTAATGCTGTTAGGACAGCAAATACAAGGTCTGAACAGCCACTGAGACCGACATTTTTGCCCCAAAGAAATGAAGCTGAAGAGGAAGTTCCTAAGGAGGCAGAAGAGATAGATATCATGGATGATGTCATGGCCACTTATGATGATTGCATGACACTTCTGGATCGAGTCAGGAGATTGATTAATCTGAATCAGTTCATGAATTAGCGAAAAGATAAGGCAAGATTCAGTTGGGAAAGGCTGGACAAAGGACCTAGAAAGCAAACTAGACAAGACACTCAACCCAAGGAATACAAGGAAGCCTTGAACAAGTTTCGTTTATCGAGTTTTGATGGAAGTGAAAAGACAACTGCTAGAGCTTGTATTCATAGATTAGACACATTCTTATCACTCAAACCAATGGAGGAGGATAAAGCTATATAGTTTGCCACTACATCTGGAAGGAGTAGCGTATGATTGGTGGCACCACGGACTTGTGTCACAAGATCATGCCATGATCCATTCCTATGAGGAATTTGTAAGCAAGCTTATTGCTCAGTTTGACAGGAAAGACATAGAGACGTATTACAGAGACTTGTCACAACTCAAACAAGTGGGACATGTGGAATACTATGTCAACAAGTTCCAAAAGATTTCCGTCATGGTACCAGATATGACAGAAAGGAGAGTCACAATGCTATTTGTTGAAGGCTTGAGCGATAGATTGAAAGGATTGGTCAAGGTGTATAAGCCTAAAATGTTGCAGGATGCTATTGAGCTAGTGCTCAACCTTGAGACCACACCTCATTTCCAGCCACAGAGGAAAAAATTCAGCACATACAAACCAAACAAAAAGGGCTTCAAGCAGCATACGTATACACCACCAAAAGTTGATTGAGAATCTAAGAATGAACTAAGGAGGAAGAAGCTATGTTTATCATGTAAGGAACCATGGGAGCCCGAACACTGCTGTTTGGGAAAGGGCAAGGCTCATTTGATTGAGGTCATATCTAATGACGAAGAGCATGAAGAGCAAGAGACTAGTACGGGGGACGATAGTGATCATGACTATTAGTTGCAACAGGTACAACTGGAAGATAGTACACCCAAGCAAACTCCACACAACACTATTGCCACTTTATCTAGAATTCCAGAAGTCGCCCTTTTCGACTAAGAGGCGTCCTTAAGGGGCAACAAATGGTTTGCTTAGTGGACAGTGGAGCCACACATAAATTTATTGATGAAGGATTAGTGATGAAGTGAAGATTGTAGGTTGAGGACTTTCCAGGATTAGGTGTCACTCTTGTTGCCGAATTCACATTGAGTTGCACCAGGGTGGTTCCCTAGCTAAGCATACAGATTGGATATTACACATTAACAAATGACTTCTATGTGCTAGGGCTTGGCAATATAGATGCTGTCTTGGGACTCTAGTGGTTAGAATTAGTCGAACGGTATGTTCAAGACTTTCACCAGATGCAACTTGAATTTATGGTTGATGGGAAGAAAATGGTGCTTAAGGCTATGCCTGACAATGGATCCTGAGTAGTTTCAGAAAGGAGGATGGAGGCTTTATTTAGGCACGGGGATATAGATTGGGTAGTTCAGTATTTTGTATCTACTAAACTTGCGTCCACCAATGAATTGTACTATCATGTTGATATTCAAAAGGTCCTGGATAAGCACAGTGTGGTATTTGAGGAAATTCCTCTAGGAAGGCCATCTAATCTCAGGTTTTAGCATGTCATTGAGCTTGAGGAGGGCGCTAAGCCAGTTATCACTACGCCCTACCAACATCCACACCATTTTAAGGATGAGATTGAAAAAATAATCATGGAATTATTCAGCACGGGTCACATACGTCCTAGCTCTAGTCCCTTCACTTCATCAGTTGTTTTGGTTAAAAAGAAGGACGACACTATGCGAATGTGCATCAATTACAGAGCTCTAAACAAGAAAATCATTAAAAAGAGGGATCTCATTCCCAAGTCGATGAGCTACTTGATGAGTTGCATGGGGCTGTGTAGTTTTCTAAAATTGATCTCCATTTAGGCTATCACCAAATTCGAGTCCGAGAAGAGGAAATACACAAGACTGAATTTCGCTGCCCCTATGGACATTTTGAGTTTTTGGTCATGCCATTCGGACTCACTAATGCACCAGTTATATTTCAATCTAGTATGAATCACACCTTACAAGATCAGTTGTGGAAATTGTAGTTTTCTTTGATGACAGCTTGGTATACAATAAGTCTTGGGAGGATCATCTTCAACACCTAGATGTTGTATTGGGTATCATGGAGGCCCAATCCCTATATGCTAAGGCTTCCAAATGTGAATTTGGATTCTCTACCTCGAACATGTGAGCTAATGGCGTAAAGGTACATCAAGAAAAGATTCAAGCTAATCTAGATTGGCCATTGCCTAAAAATATTTCAGAGTTGAGAGGCTTCTTGGGTTTATGTTGCTATTATAGGAGGTTTGTGAAAGGCTTCTCTCAGTTGGCATCACTCTTATTGATCTAACAAAAAAAGGAGCATTCCATTGGACAGAGGATACACATGTGACATTTGATAAGCTTAAAGAGGTCATGAGTTCACATTTAGTTTTGGCGTTGCCTGACTTCACGCAACCTTTTGTTGTTGAGTGTGATGCATCGTGACAAGGAATTGGAGTAGTCTTAATGCAAAACAAGCATCCTATTGCATTTGAGATCAGGAAGCTGAGGGATACAGAAAAGCTGTACTCCACTTATGATAAGGAGATGCTAGCCATTACGCACGTGCTAGCAAAATTCAGGCAGTATCTAGTGGGTGCAGAATTTGTGGTCAGAAAGGATCACAATGTCCTTAAATATTTTCTGCGGCAGAAAGACCTTAATGAACAACAACAAAAGTCGGTAAGCAAAATTTAGGCCTATGATCTTAATGTGGAGTATGTTAAGGGTAAAAAGAATATTGTTGCCAACGCTCTTTCCTGTAAACCTACCTGCTCACTAATTGAGTTTGAAGCTGATTCGAACTCAATTATTGGTTGAGTATTCTAAAAATACTTTTGGTTGTGAATTAATTGACAGATGGGTACAAGATGACAAATATTTTGTAGTGGATAATATCATATATTATAAGAACATAATATATCTGGTATCGGACTCCAAGCTTGTTAAATTGTGATTAGATTTAGGATAGGGGAATTTTAATTTTATTTCTTATTTCCTAGATATATGATGAGCCCAATTTCTAATGATGAAACTAGAATAGCTTTTGATTAGATTTATGCATCTGTCTCTTTTAAATCTAAAGTGAATACTTTTGTGAGGATGCAAATCTATATGAGAGAACAAAGTTCAAGTAAGTATAGTATCTTGCTTATATATGAGAAGGTATGATATATATATTTATCATTGCTGTAACTTGTAATGGCACTTATAAATTTTTGTGTTTTCCAGGTTACATTGCCAATCAAAATATATTGTTAATGAGGAAACATGTCTCCCATAGAGACATGTCTCATTAACAATTTGTCAACGACTTAACCTTAATACCGATCGCTACTTAATTATGTATGAACATAGATTGATATCACAGTCGATATTCATATCGACAAAATACGGTCACAACAAAGTCGATATTCATATGGACTATTATAATCAAAGCACAGTCGATATTAATATCGATAGACATGGTTAAGTCGATACCATTGTTGACAGCAAGTCAACGTAAATGGTAATGCACATAATTTATATCGATTACTCATAATCGATATTTATATTATCGAAATCGATACAGCAATAAGATATTTGGTCGATACTCAATATTGACATAAGTAATGATTATTATTATTATTATATATGATGAATAATTATTAGATAAATAATAACAATGGTAATATAAATTATATATATATATATATATATATATATATATATATATATATATATATATATATATATATATATATATATATGTATATGATATATCACATTAGATATCATATATAATATTTAACAATTCTCATAACAATAATAATATAGAGAAGATAGATATCAAATGCTTAAGGCCGATAGGCCACTTAGGCATTTGATTTCATCGATTGGTTTTATTCGACCGAAGCTACAAAACATTAACACTCCCTCTTAGCTAGGGAGGATGAATTCTTGTAATGTCCCTTGTTATTCTCCTTTTATAATTTCCTGCAAAACTGAAGTTAGTTCAAAATAACATGAAATATTTATCCAACTCATAGTCTACTCTAAGTTAGTAAGGGGGGGATTTGATTCTTAAGACTGCCTCTAGGTTAGGCTTCACAGTATTCCCGATTCTCGGCTTGAGGGATATAAGATCCACTCTAAGAAACTGGGCTATTGACACGTCATCCCATAGAGCACTGCCCATAAGAATCTCTTGGAAGCAATAAATGCTATCCAAGCCTATGCATATGCATATGACTAGCATCAGTATATATACTGCCTAAGAGATTATAACAATCTCAACTTTGGCAACGGGACTATACCAATCTCGAATTGCCATCAATTATAGATTGGCAACGGGGTTATATCAACCTCGAATTGCCATCCATCTCAAATGGGCAACGGGGCTATACCAACCTCGAATTGCCATTACGTTCACCTCTATGTAGCTCGGGATGGATATAAGATTCATACATCCATCTACTAGAGGGAGCAAGAATGAAATTAATTATCAACTGTAAACATGTCGTCAAATTCATTATTTGTATTATAATTATCGAAGTGACATATTCATTAATATAAATCTTAAATGTGGCCAAATATATATATATATATATATATATTTATATATTTATACCTCTTAATTAAAAATCAATTCATTTATGTATATATAATTCAATTGAATTTAATTCTTTCCTTTTAATTTACATTATTTCTTTAATATATATATCTGTAATTAATTACAATTAATTCTTTTATATATATATATATTTATACCACTTTATTACTATATTACAATGTTTATTTTTTTGAAAGTAATATTACAAGTTTATTAATAGTACAAATTCATTATTGTAAATAATATAATAATAATAATAATCATCAAGTAATATAAAACATCATACCAATTTGACTGCGAAATCTTTATACTTCTGTTTCCTCTTACTTGTTCCCTGTTTCCCTTTCTTCCCGTCCTGCCTTTTTATTGTTTAAGGAAGAGATTTTATAGGTTTGCGTGGGAGGGGGAGTCACGCCCCTCCATGCCAGTCACACCCTCAGGGGTGCGATTGGTCGCAGTCGACTCAGTCGCACCTCTAAGGTGTGACTGTGCCTTAGTTCCCGCATGATGTTTAATTAATTTATTATTATGTATTTTTTTATTATATTATTGTTTAATAAGATATTTATAATATATATTAATATATTATTATTAAATAATAATAATGTTTACTAATATATATTACTATTAATAATATTTATTAATATATTATTTTTTTTTGACAAAAGTGGGCGAACCACAATAATATATATTAATATAAAAAACTTGATTCAAAAGCTCAATCGGGAAAGAATTTATTAATATATTATTATTAATAAGGCTTATTAATATATTATTATTAATAATGTTTATTAATATATTATTAATAGTTAATCATGATGTTCATTAATATTTTATTAATAATGTTTCAATTCATCAGAATGACATTTAATATATATTATAGTATATACTATAATATATATATAATATAAATAATGTTCGATTTAATATAATATAATATAATATAATACAGGTAGAATTTTTGAAGTGGGGAGTGGAACTCTTGGCCCCGCACATGAAGGATATCTTCAACACGGTCACTATGGGCACCTTCCCTATGGAGTGGATTACCAGTGTTGTTATTCCTCTTCATAAGAGTGATGACATCAATAATCCCTCTAATTATCGTACCATTGTGGTGAATCCCCTTATTGGAAAACTCTTTGGGAGTATGTTAGAGCGCAAAATCAGCTACTGGGCAGAAAAAGAAGAGAAGAGAGCAAAGGCACATGCGGGATTCAGACCAAAACATTCTACTATTGACCACTGCATCACTAAGGCATTTCATTGAAAAAGTGTGGGAGAAACAGGGGAGAAGTTTTTTGCTGTTTTGTGGACTGCAAGAAGGCTTTTGACACCGTTCCTAAGGATAAGTTGTGCCACAAAATGGAAGAGTTAGAGGTCCCATTAGAGTTAAGGGCTGCGGTTTATAAGGTGTATGAACAGGTTAGAGCCAAAATCAGAACTAAGGAGGGCATGTCTAAATGCTTCGGGAGTGACATAGGTGTCAAACAGGGATGCCCTTTATCCCCTACTTTGTTTGGTCTCTACATTGATAAATTGGAGGAGTGGTTAAACAAGGCCAATGGGGATGGCATTCATTTGGCGGGTTATTTGGTGAGGCTGCTTTTGTACGCCGATGACCTTATTCTTATTGCTAAGTCCGCTCAAGGATTGAGAGAGTATTTGAAAAATTTGGAGCCCTTTTGCCAGGAGGTGGGAATGCAAGTTAATGCCTTTGAAGGAGAAAAAACAGCAGCATACTTTTATTTTTGAGGGCAGCCCTTTCGAGACTGTGGAAGAGTACAAGTACCTGGGAATTGATTTCAACTATAGGTTAAGTTGGGAGACATGCAGATCAAAAAGAATACAGGGGGGTTGGAAAGCCTCTTACCTCCTTCAAAATAGATACAGGAAAGCTGAGTTGTGGGATTGGAAGACTAGGAAGACTCTCTTTGGTCTCTTAGTGGTTCCGGTTATTCTTTATGGGTGTGAGGTTTGGGGGAGTAGCATGTCAAATCACAAATGGTGGCAAATAGAAAGAATCCAAAAGCATCTTATCACTAGTAACCTCAAGGTCAAGTCTACGGTTCCTTATGAGATCCTCTTGGCGGAGGCTGGTATGTTTCCGATTGAAGCCTCAACAATTATTCACATGCTATGCTACTTAAAAAAAGTGGGTAATATGGATATGCACCGCTGGCCTAGGATGGTAGTGGCGGAGGATCTAGAGCGGAGGAAAAAGACTTGGAAGAAACAAAATAGAAAGTGGTTAAACAAATGGAACATAAACCCCCACGAGTGCCCAAATACTAACATTGAGATAAAAAGGTGGTTGTTAGAGAAATTCAAAACTGCCATGTGGACAAAACAGGAAGGGAGAAAAAAAACCCACTATGTCAAAGAATTTCATCCCAAGTGGGACCATGGCGATAAAGAGTATTTAGGTTCCACAATTAAAGGCAAGGCAAAAATTCTGATTGCTCAGCTGAGGACAAGCTGTCGCCATTTACGGTGTGAAACTGGTAGATGGAAAGTTCCCAAAGAAATGTGGGAAGAAAGAACTTGTAATTTTTGCAGTAGATGGGTGGTTGAAACAGAGTGGCATTTTATCAAGGAGTGTGCTGCTTATGAGGACATTCACAGTCATTATGAAGATAACTTACCGGTGAACAGTTTGATTGAGCTTTTTGATGAGGCAAACTTACCCAAAACGGCTACTTTCCTAATGAGGATCCACAATAGAAGGGCCTATTTGGAGAAACTTCAGCAAATAGTTTAATTGGTTCTTTCGTGGTCCCTTAGACCATTGGTCTCGTCGACGTCATTAAAATTCCTTCATTCATTTATCGAAAAGGGTACAATTTATTGAACAATGGTGTTTTAAAAACTAGGGATATTACAGTTCCCCCATCTTCAATTTGCTTGTCCTCAAGCAATTTGATATTTTCCTTCCTTTCCCTAGAAGTGTCTTCATCAGATAGTCTTCTCATTTAACTTGGAATTTGCTGATTGTTAGATTCCCTAATTTCTTGAGTGGGTATTCTATGTTCAGAGTCTTCCAATCTAACCCTTTTTGTGGGACCTTCATTTTGTGCTTCCTCCATGTTATTCATTTGTCCTCTCTTACATCGGTGATCTTGGCTCCATGGTGCTTTACACCTAAAGAAAAGTTTTTTGTCAATCAGTTCCATTTTTTGGCATCGATGATTTTGCTCCATGGTTCTTCGCATAGGTAGCATGATTTTCCTTGGGTGTCCTCCCGGGGCCCTTCATTTCGATGGGGGGTTTTGGATGAAATGTCCTTTGGTTTTTCTTTAGTTGTGCTTTGAGTCCTTCCTTTAACATATAGACCCTCCTTTTTTGAGATATATCGGGGACCATGACTAATAGACTCTGAAATTTATTGGCAAATTCTTCAATAGTTCCTGTTTGTTTGAGGTGAGTTAACTCTTGGAAGTACCATTTTGGTTCCTTTTGGTCAAACCGATTAATGATTTTTTGAGTGAATTCAGTGTAGGTGTTAATACTTTTATGACCCAATGTGATGATACCATGGTGCTACCAATTGTGGGCTTCCCCTGTTAGATGGATTACGGCAAACTTAATGGCATTTTCTTCGGTCAATGGGTAGAGGGAGAGGTAGGTGTCTAGCTTTTGGACCCAAGCTTGAGCTATTTCTTTCCCTGTCCCTTCGAAGTGTGGTAGGGACATTTTGCCTATCTTGGCTTTAATGTCCTTTTCCCCATGAAGTCTTTTCCGTCCATTACTTGCCATGGTTTTGGTTTCATAGTATTCCTTAAAGTGGATGAGTCTTTGTATTTCTGGATCTAAGCTAGCATACATTTGAGCGATCTCTTCTATTGAGTGGGTAGATGGTTCTTCTCCTCTTGTGATCGGTTCCTCTCTTGGAAGAAATGATGGTATAGTTGGTCTCATGGTGGAGTCTTGATTTGAGGGCTCATTCTCAGAATGATTAAAACGCGTATCTCTTCCCATCGGAGAAGTGGGTTGGCCATTGTGGATATTGTTATTTTTCATGTTTTGGATGGCTTGAAGGATTAATTGATTGGTTTGCTCAAACCTCTCATTAGTTTGCTCCATGAAACTTCTTAATTCATTGGCTAGTTTGGCCATAGCTTTTGTCCCTTTCTTTCGTTTATATGTTTGCATGAACTATCTCCCACAAGATGGCAGGATTATGCTCTGATACCACTGTAATGTCCCTTGTTATTCTCCTTTTATAATTTCTTGCACAACTGAAGTTAGTACAAAATAACATGTACTATTTCTCTGACGCATACTCTACTCTAAGTTAGTAAGGGGGGGATTTGATTCTTAAGACTGCCTCTAGGTCGGGCTTCACAGTATTCCCGATTCTCGGCTTGAGGGATATAAGATCCACTCTAAGAAACTGGGCTATCGACACATCATCTCATAGAGCACTACCCATAAGAATCTCTTGGAAGCAATAAATGCTATCCAAGCCTACACATATGCATATGACTGGCATCGGTATATATACTGCCTAAGAGATTATAACAATCTCAACTTTGGTAACTAGACTATACCAATCTCGAAATGCCATCAATTATAGATTGGCAACGGGGTTATATCAACCTCGAATTGCCATCCATCTCGAATGGGCAATGGGGCTATACCAACCTTGAATTGCCATTAATCACAAATGGGCAACGGGGCTATACCAACCTCGAATTGCCATTATGTTCACCTCTATGTAGCTCGGATGAATATAAGATTCATACATCCGTCTACTAGAGGGAGTAAGAATGAAATTAATTATCAACTGTAAACATATCGTCAAATTCATTATCTATATCATAATTATCAAAGTGATATATTCATTAATATAAAACATAAATGTGGCCAAATATAGATATAATATATATATATATATATATATATATATATATATTTATACCTCTTAATTAAAAATCAATTCATTTATGTATATATAATTCAATTGAATTTAATTCTTCCCTTTTAATTTACATTATTTCTTTAATATATATCTGTAATTAATTACAATTAATTCTTTTATATATATATATATATATATTTATTATTACCACTTTATTAATATATTACAATGTTTATTTTTTTGAAAGTAATATTACAAATTTATTAATACTACAAATTCATTATTGTAAATAATATATAATAATAATAATAATAATAATCAAGTAATATAAAACATCATACCAATTTGATTGCGAAATCTTTATACTTTCGTTTCCTCTTACTTGTTCCCTGTTTCCCTTTCTTCTCGTCTTGCCTTTTTATTGTTTAAGGAAGAGATTTTATAGGTCTGCGTGGGAGGGGGAGTCACGTCCTCTCCACGCCAATCCCACCCTTAGGGGTGCGACTGGTTGCAGCCCTAAGGTTGGGACTCAGTGCACCTCTAAGGTGCGACCGTGCCTTAGTCCCCGCATGATGTTTAATTAATTTATTAATATGTATTTTTTTATTATATTATTGTTT
Organism: Chamaecyparis obtusa; assembly: GCA_027943335.1. Lineage (NCBI taxonomy): Eukaryota > Viridiplantae > Streptophyta > Pinopsida > Cupressales > Cupressaceae > Chamaecyparis > Chamaecyparis obtusa. Next base: position 1,228,797 of record BSBK01004333.1, on the reverse strand, counting down.
AATAAGATATTTATAATATATATTAATATATTATTATTAAATAATAATAATGTTTACTAATATATATTACTATTAATAATATTTATTAATATATTATTATTAATAATGTTTATTAATATATTATTAATAGTTAATCATGATGTTCATTAATATTTTATTAATAATGTTTCAATTCATCAGAATGACATTTAATATATATTATAGTATATACTATAATATAAATAATGTTCGATTTATCGAAAAGTGTACAATTTATTGAATAGTGGTGTTTTAAAAACTAGGGATATTACAATTCTATCCAGATAAACAATACAATATACTTATGTATTGCGAGAGAAGAATATCACCTCAATGTGATATTCGAAATTATGGTATGTCCACGAATATCGAGATGACATCCACCATAACTGATGACCTCACGGTATCTTTAGGATTATGGTATGTTCACGAATATCAACCATTTGATATTCACCATACTCATTTCTTTTCTGGTATGTGCACTGGCATCAAGTCTCATGATGCCTACCAAAGAAGATATCTGCTCATGGCATTTCCATGGATGCTACATCTCATAACATTCACCATGACATATCTCAGTAATATAACTCATTGTAGTTACACACTACTCAGTTTATATTAAATAAGAGATGTGAACTATCATAACATATCCACGGATATCAACCATATGATATCCATCATGATAGTAGGTTAAACTATTTTTAAAGTCGTCACTTTACAATAGCAACCATAGGTAAAAATCTTTGAAAGATTGTCACCTTTCATGATGTTTCGACAAGATCATGGAGTCACACACATGACCTCCACCATGAACCATATCAGAGGGTGGTGATAAGGGCTTACACCTCAAGTTTCTCTTCAAAGAGAAAAATGCATAAACAAGGGCTTGCACCTCAAACTTCTCCCTCACGGAGAAGAATGCATTAAGTAGATCTACATGATGATGTGGCTCCCTCTATAGATCAAGATCTTGCATCAACCTCCTGACCTCCTCATCCAAGGTTGCCTCTAATGAAATGTCAGACTCCCTCTTAATGCTATTTCCTCTTCTTCGAAATGTTTCAGCCATCAACTTAGTCCCATGACTGCAAGTATCAAGTATCCATCTATCCAGGAATATCAAATGGGACTCTATTCCATGAATCATGGAGTCCTCTGACTACTATAGATTTTCCTGATCACTCTACATAGTTCACTCCCTCTGAACCAATATGATCAAGATCCTCAGAGATCAAATGAATGAAATCCTCTAGTTGCTTCCTTTTGTCACAGAAGGATACCCTTCTTACATGATCCCAATCATAGAAGATATCTTGCTCTAACAGACTCACATCATCTAGCATGATCAACATATGACAAAAAATCCTAGATTCAAAACCACTTTGGAGCTACTATCATAAGATTGAGTCCTGCACAATGCCTCGGTAGCATACCTAATGCACCATTCTTTTCTTGCAAGAACATCCCCGGAGACAAAGGAAAAGATCAAGGCAAATAGCTCTTATAGTACATACATGAATACATATAAGAGAGTGACTACAATAAGCAAATAAATGTAATACTCAAAAGATAATAAAAATACTTATCTCATTATTCAGGAGCAAATGCAAATCAACATCCTTTTTGATGCAAGTTGCTCCAATGAAGGTCCTGTTACTTGGTTATGAAGGATGTGCATGATGTTACAAGCCTTGAAAGATAAGGAATACATCCTTAAATTTTCCTTCTATAGAGATATCTCCATCATCTGAAATATCACAAGTTTTGTATAGTCCTTTAGTGTCTACGACTCAAATAATAGAGACTTGTATCATCTTGCAAGCAATTCATCTGATGGGGCATCGATGAATTGTATCATAACGTTAACAAGCTCATTCAATGATAATCTTCTAAAGATGATGGGGCTGTCTTTTATTCATCACAATTTGCTCATAAAACTCCAAAACAATATATGAATTCATACTATGAGACTCAGATAGTGGCTCTTCACCGTGCTCCAAGAATTTAGACCCATTTGTAATGTTCATGCCTACTTCCACACAAGCAACCACAACAAACTCACCATAGACAAAGAGGATTCACCATGGTGCACAAATACTTCCTACTTTCATCAGGCATCAATCTGAAAGTCATTATCTCTGTAGGCCTAATCACAACATGAGATGGGAGTTGTCATTTCTTTCTCTACAGGCACGCTTGGATCAAATTCTTTCATGCACTCGCCAACATCATCGCTGTTTCAATGATAAAAGATCTGGCAAATTTATTATCTGCAACTTTATCAAAGGAGAAGCTGCAAACATCTTTAACGTATTTAACTCGATGTACTTTAGCAGTGTTTTATCTATAATATTGCCTAGATGCATGAACCGAACATTCCCTCTTAGAATACTTCCAGCGAAAATGACTGTTTGATAAAACAACTCCCATAATGTTTGAAGCATAACATTCACAGTCATAGTGTTGTTTTCTATTGTTGAGAACCCATGATTATACCGCCTGGTCAGTATACAACCTAAACACTGGCATCCTCCAACTAATGGAGATGACCACCTGCAACTCAATCGCACTAGCGACATTCAACACATCCATATCTAAAGGGCTCCTCATGGCCAATCTTCACTATCAACATGGTCAAAGGTTTGTCCATTGAGAGTGGGGTGCTTCAGATTGTTGCACACTAGAGATTTGTGTTTGGCACATGGCATCGATTTGCCATTCTTTATAAATATAAGAGGCTTTGTTCACAATGCAACTTCCAAGAGCTCGACACCTGAGCATCACAAAGATCCCTAATAACAAGGTTGTCGCATTCATGGTTTAATCTGTAACTCCAAATTGATGCTTGGCGTATATGTTAGAATGATTTTAGAATAATTGAGAAGGGGGGGGGGGTGAATCAGTTATCCTCAGGTCCAGATGTACCAATTCAACTTTCTATCTCTTCAACAGACTTAGATCTAATCAACAATTCACTTGGTCTCTATAGAATATATCAGTAACATAAAACTTGCAGTCCACTGTCCAAAAGTAATCAACTTGCAGAATATGAAACTTTCAACAACATTCACATCAAATTACATTCACACAAGTATAACACCAGGATTTAACGTGGAAACCCAATTTGGGAAAAACCACCAGTAACATGCTACTAATTTTCACTCTTGTGAAGTGAGCTCTGTGAAAAGCCAACCATATTAAAGGTTTACAACACACACTGTTAGGTGTGACCCCGTTAAAGTATTTAATCACCATGTTAAGAGTGGCCTGGTTAGAGGGCTTAAGAACATTCCATTAGAATGTCACCTTGATTAAAAGGTTTACAAAATGATTGTTAGGTCAACCTTGATTAAAGGATTTTGACTGATACAATGGTTAGAAAGTAACAGTAGGTTCTGATCTAAAATATACAACTCACTTTGCAAATACAGATCCAATGTGCTCCAATGCTGATTTACTGACTGACCTTCATTTCCATCTCCTTCTTTGATCTGCTCGGAAATCTCTTCAAAGAATCACCTCAACTTCGTTCAGCTCTTCTCAGCTTCTCCTTAGCCTTCTGCTTAGATTCATCAATCAATAACATCAACCTTTTTCATTACTTTTCATAACCCACAATTAGGTCATCCTTATACCTCCTTGATTAGGTAGATTAATCTTTTTCCGCTTAATCTCTTCCGTAGATCTTAGGTTTAGGTCAGATTCATCAAATCCTCACATCATTTTATTCTCCTCCTTTTCCTTCTAGATACATCTCCAAACTTCTTCTTGAATCCATAAGAAAACGGTTTACCATGCATTAAATGCTCCATATCATTCATTAATAATTTCAACATGTTTTACATATCCCAATAATTCAACTATGTCGGCTGGGATTCTCAATTCTTTCACAAACTGTAAATTACTGACACTCGGTCAATACTGTGTTCATCTCCTCGGTCATCACTGGATATCTCGGCCATTGCTAAAACTTTCCTTCTCGGCAAATACTGTATTCGCTTGGTTAATTATCTGTTGCTCGGCAATTACTGATGCTCAGTTGACTAAATTTGCTCGGCTTATACTGGCGCTTGGTCAACACTAGCATCACTCGGCTTAAACTAAATTTCTTCACTTTTGCTCGGTTAAGCCTATGCTTCCAGTCTTTCTTCTTCACTTATTGTTAAGATAAACAACACATTACCTTGTCAATGTGCCAACTAATCAAGTACCCATTGAAGTATCACATAACTCAACCTTTCCTTAGGTCCTCTTGTTATCTCCTCTTTTCAAATCCTCTTCATCAATCAATCAAAAGATATGGTACTCTACTAGATAGCAACTGTCTTACCAGTTAAGGTTTGATATCAATGACAATATAACAATTGTTTCAATTGTAGTTTCCAACAATATATGTATTTCTAAATATATCAGTCCATGGTCCTTTTGACCGGCTCATGTCTACACAGATTCGCTGCCCTTTATTAGGCATGAAGAGAGACTATTTCATCATTGTTTACAATATGGTCTACCTTCTTGGTAGTGCCAATTATATATAGTTCGCTGCTGGTTATATAGTATTTGTTGGGTTCCTCCCCCATTTGACTGTGGTTGTAATCAATTCCAAGATATTGATGATGAGGAACCATAATGTATGCTCTGATCACTGATGAATGAGCCTAACATATGCCTGCGATCTCTAAGGGATAGAGCCACAATATACGATTCATGTATATATCTATTTGATGTGTTCCACAATCCCACTTCCAAATGTATATCTCGCTGGTAAGCTTCGAATGCAATATGGATATATCGCAGTAGGTATTGTAGATGTCTTTGAGCGTCATAGCCTCCTTATCTCAGAGATGTCCGCCCTATAGCATATGGGATGTGAATGTGATGATCTTTGCTCAACATCAATGATGATGTCGCCACTTCTAATGTTGTCGTAATCAGAATAATGTGTGGTAAGCAAGGGATAAATCCTCCAAAGATGGCGCGAACCAAACTACAATCTATTGTTGCTTGGTATAGTCAATTCTTTCTTTTGAGTTTGATTATTTCTTCTAGGCTTTGCTCTGAGGGTATAGGTACAACCTTTTCCTCAAATGTGTTCAATTCATGTTCTCTTAGTGCCATCATTATTCTAAATTTCCATGAAATGAAGTTTGAAACTCCTTCAAGTCTATCTTCGAATCTAACTCCATTCACCATTTTGATTGATTATAAGTTTTATAGAAATTTAATGGTGGTTAGTTTTCTTCTCTAATTTATCTTATCGGATCTTTCTTAACCTTGCTCTGATACCATGTTAAATTGTGATCAGATTTAGGATAGAGGAATTTTAATTTTATTTCTTATTTCCTAGATATATGATGAGCCCAATTTCTAATGATGAAACTAGAATAGCTTTTGATTAGATTTATGCTTCTGTCTCTTTTAAATCTAATGTGAATACTTGTGAGGATGCAAATCTATATGAGAGAACAATGTTCAAGTAAGTATAGTATCTTGCTTATATATGAGAAGGTATGATATATATATATATATATATATATCACTGTTGTAACTTGTAATGACACTTATCGATTTCTGTGTTTTCCAAGTTACATTGCTAATCAAAATATATATGTTAATGAGGAAACATGTCTCCCTAGGGACATGTCTCTACGTGAGACATGTCCCATTAACAATTTGTCAATGACTTAACCTTAATACTGATCACTGCTTAATTACATATGAACACAGATTGATATCATAGTCGATATTCATATTGAGTATTATAATCAAAGCACAATCGATATTAATATCGATAGACACGGTTAAGTTGATACCATTGTTGATAGCAAGTCAACATAAATGATAATGCACAAAATTTATATCGATTACTCATAATCGATATTTATATTATCGAAATTGATACAACAATAAGATATTTGGTCGATACTCAATATTGACATAAGTTATGATTATTATTATTATTATATATGATGAATAATTATTAGATAAATAATAACAATAGTAATATAAATAGCAATCTAATGATTATTAATCATATATATAATGTTTAACAATTCTCATAACAATAATAATATAGAGAGGATAGATATCAAATGCTTAAGGCCGATAGGCCACTTAGGCATTTGATTTCATCGATTGGTTTGATCCGACCAAAGCTACAAAACATTAACAAAGTTGAAGGCCAAGATCTTGAGAGCAGTTCATTATACCCCTCTAGTAGGGCATCCAAGATTCTTCAAAACTTATTGTTAGGTTCGAGAGAGATTCACCTGGAAGGGTTTGAGAGATGATGTGTTGCAGCATGTTAGAGAGTGTTTGACTTGTCAACTGAACAAGTCTGAGCACACTTTCCCTGCTGGTCTACTTCAACCGTTGCCCATACCGGAACAAAAGTGGGAAGGAATATCCATAGATTTTATTACAGGGCAGCCACGAGTTTAGGGACGAGATTGCATATTTGTGGTTGTTGATAGATTTGTTAATTGTAGTGATTAGATCTAATGAACAATTAAATTAGAATATCTAAATAAACAAATCAGATAGAAAGAACACAAGATCACAAAGACATTACCCTGGGAAACCTCCCTCTTGGAGGAAAAACCCAGCATTCAAATCCAGGTCTTTATTATTGCTTTACAAAGTTTCAATTACAGACCTCTGAATGGAAACACTATTCCACATTTGCTGAAGATCGAAGATCAATGAAGCAAATCAAATGGTGCAATCAATGTAGGAGTGCAATCGTCAAGCAAATCATGAATGAAGTATGAATGGAGATCATGAATATTGTTCCAGATGTAACTGCTGTAGTAGATCTCCAAGATGTAATGATCTCTGATCAGTCAATCCAAAGATCAGCTGTGTGCATAAATCAAATCGCTGTGTTTATAGATCAGATCAGATTGCAATGTATAACCACTGTTGGACCAGATCGCAATCTGAATTTGCTGATGGGGCAGATTGCAATATGTGTTGATCAAATTGCAAGGTAATGTATATACTCTAGAGATGAATCACTGGTGTAAATTTGCCGCCTCATATAATGTTTCACTAGTATGTGTAACTGATTATCCACACCTCATTTATATATATGAGGATGTTACAAAAATGGCAAAGTCGGCCCTTGATAGCTGGAATAATTCGCTGTAGAGCAGATCAGGAGTAGATCGAATTTATGGCTGGAGTGATTCGCTGTAGGGCAGATGTATTTTGCAAGTGTGTTGTTTGCAATGACCAAAATCCTCATTTATATGAGGTAGAAGAATTTACAAGGCAAGGTCGGCCTCCGACCTTGAAATATTGAAACTTGGCGCCAAAGTTACCTTTAAATAACCAAAACATGGCACCATAATTTGGGCCCATTTAAATCTCCAATGATTTAGTCTTTATTTAATTTAAATGATTAATTTATTATATTTTAATTCTCCTAATTAAATTAAATAAATAATTTAATTCGCCAATCAAATAATTTAATCTCTATATTATTTAATTCTCTAATTAAATAATAAATTCATTATTTTAATTCTCCTAATTAAAATAATGTGAAGCTAGAATCCGATCTAGCTACCAAACATTAGCAAGATTAACTAAATATGCACGTTTCTTTGCTATACCTCTAGATTATTTGGCACCTCAAGTTGCAGATTTGTTTTTCAGAGAGGTGTTTAGGCTGCATGGGCTCTCTAGGACCATAGTTAGTGATCGGGACAGTAGGTTCCTTAGTATGCTTTGGTAGGAGTTGTTTCGTTTAGCAGGTACAAAATTGATGCCAACCACCAATTACCACCCTCAAACGGATGGTTAGACAGAAATTGTGAATAAGTGAATAGAGGGCTACCTTGGGAATTATGTTTTAGGGCAGCAACGTGCTTGGATCAAGTGGTTGCAATTAGGTGAGTATTGCTATAACCACCTACCACATGTCTATTGACATGACTCCCTTTAGGGCTTTATATGGTTATGATGCACGATTATTCTTGGATTTTGCCTTTGATGACAATAATGTTCCTCGGGCTAAGGACATGATACAAAATTATCAGGACATACTCAAGGCACTTAAAGATAACCTCTAACATGCCGAAAATCAACAAAAGTTGTATGCAGACAGGCATTGCGTCGAGAGATCTTGAGGTTGGGTATTTAGTTTTTCTACATCTACAACCTTACAGGTGATCCATACCAAAGAAAAGTGGTGCAGAAAAAATCAAACTCCGCTTCTATGGACCCTATAGGATACTGAGGAGAATTGGTGAGGTTGCATATGAATTGGAGCTTCTTGAAAGTAGCAAAATCCATAATGTATTTCATGTTTCATGCCATTAAAAAGCATTGGGTCAGAATATAGTTTCATCTCTAGAATTGCCACCCCTTGATGAAGAAGGAAAGTTGGTTTTAGCTCCTGACAATATTGTGGATATGAGAGAAAGAAAGTTAAGAAATAGGGTGATCCGTGAATACCTCATCAGGTGGAGAGACTTACCTATTAAGGATGCAACTTGGGAAGGAGAACAGATTGTGCAGCATCCCAATTTGCAATTGCTAGAGGAACAACAAACCCGAGAAGGGAGGACTATAATGTCCCCTTTTGCCTAATGCCACAATGATTGAAATTTTGCCAGCCTTTATTATTTTTGGAGGCTAGAGCAAAATAAATTGCAAGGGAATTTAGTTATTAATTAAATATGAAATGGAGCTAAGGTTGAAAATTATAACTCGCTCATATTTAATTAATTAAATGGGCCATTAAAATATTGTTATGGCGATGTCTAGTCTACTTGGGCGTTTTATTTGTCTTAGGCCAAAGTCAAGGCTTGATTATCAAATGAGGCGTCATGTAAGGGGGCGGATTTAATTATTATCAAGGCTTGATATAAGTCTAAGTTGAAATATAAATTATTGTTTGAGTGCCTAAGTTAAATACTCCTAAGTCAATGGACAACTTATTTTAGAGGTGGGATTAATTATTATTGGCGACTTGACTTAGGCTTGGGAAAAACAAATAAAATATAAAGTATTATTAGTCAATGAAAGGGATGAAGCTGATAAAAGGAAGAAATGGGAAAAATTTTGGTCATTCATGCCATATGTTTTTATTCAAGTATTTCTCCAGCGAAGTATTTTGGGCTCCCAAACACTAGGAGGGCTCTCTTAGAGGATTTCATGGCCTGGACGTAGCTCTGGGCTAGTTTCTAAAGCATCTACAAACATTTTTTATATGAATCAAGCATTTTGAGACTACAGTTTCAAGTTTTTCCCTGGAAGTTTTTTGTTGCAGCGATTTTCATTGTGCGAGCTCAATCTGCTAAAGTGTTTAGCAATCTCATGAGCATCCCTGTGAAGGCAATACTATGCTATGGACGTATTTTGAGGTGAGAGGATCCGTGTATGATGAAAAGAATTCGCAGGGTTTACAAAGAGGAATGTGCGTCTCTGGACTCTCACGGCAAGGTAGAAAAATCTTAGCATTTTCCTGGGCGGTGCCAGGTCTCAGCATACATATCCTCTTGATAAGATTGATTTGCATCATTAACATGTTTTATCTTATAACCACAATTTGTGCTTACTTATATTGATGGATACCCCTATGTGAACCAATTGTAATGAAGGATATAATCCTTGCGATGCGATGGACCTATATTTGGAAGTGTATTCTTAGTGTTAAAATCAGAAAATGTAATAGCTGTGGCATTGATATATCTTATAATTTCTATTCTGCTGCAGTTTGTATGCAAGCATATATATATATGATGATGCAAATCTGAAACAATCTGGTGGCATTTCTGAATGCATTTAATGGTCAACATATATGGTATATATTGCTATTATCTCCACTCTGAATCAGAAGACAGCAAAACATAAGGTTCATTTAGTAAACAGAGAACTATTTATAATTTGTGGGAAGTAGTGATTGTATTTCTTTTCACTGAGGCATCATTGTAATGGTATACAAACTGTCTGTTGAAATACCTATGCATTGGGAAATTGGAAACTAGTGTAAGGATGAGTGCAATCTGAGACAGATCAAGAGAAGGTCATTTTGTTTTAAATTGTTCCTCTTTGCTGCATTTGAATGTCTGCTTTAATTGTGAACCCAAACCGATACATCATACAATATCTCATATAACGAAGAAACCGGATAAAAATCAGAATTCTAATACTTTCATACCAAGTGTTTGACAAAATGCCAAACCAATTCCACTAAGTTTTGTTGTAGACCAAGAAGGGGTCCTTACACATAAGTCCATGAACCCAAGAGACCAAAAATGAGGTCTTCTTCTGCCACGAACTTGAACAAAAATAGTCCCCCAGGCATGGCAGAGATAGCGAAGCTGCCCTTCAACTTCCACTGGGCTACAGCCCATCTATGGACCATGTCGATTGATGGCCTGAAGGAGAAGAATTTCCCCACTAATGCTAAATGCATTGATGACACTATCCTGCCCATGACCATGTCAGGAAGGCAGATTTCTGTCCCCTCTTCTGAATGGGTGATATTATCTTGAATGAACTCGAAGACACTATTATGGGGTTAATTAACCAGGGTACCTCGACAATCTGTTTTTGAAGCACCCTCAACAGTCCTTTTGCTGCCATTGGTGGATACCCCAGATGGAGTTTTGGACACATTTGAAGACTCCCTAAGTTCTCCGTGCACTGATGCAGAAGCAGAGGGGTCCAAAAGATTCCTCGCATCGGGTGGAGGGTCTGGCTTTGGGTGGGCAGAGCCCACCCCAGAAACTGCAGCCATGTGCAGAGAAAAAATTGAATTTTTTTTGGGCGGGATAATAGGCGGGAGTTGCAGGGTAGAATTTTTATTGTAAAATGAAACAATGTTATAGAAAATAACTATTTTGTATTAAATATCATAAAATTTGGATGAAGTTAGGCAAGGGTAAAGATTTGCCAAAATTTGAATTTCATGGATGAAGTTGGATGTGTTGTGCCTATGCTTGAGTTGGAAGGATGGAAGATGGAGAATGTGTACTGATTACATTTGTTGTTAAACATATTAGAGGACATTAATAAAGTTGCAGATGCTTTGAGCAGAAGGTTTTTGGGTTCACAAGAGTGCCAAGTAACTGTTGTGGGAATTGATCATCTCAAGGAAATGCATAAACCAGATGTGAAGGAGGCTTATGAAGCATGTGAGAACCCAGTAAGCAGAGATAGAGGACCTTGGATGGAGTATATGCTCTGGGAGGGATTGCTGTTCAAAGGCAGTTAGCTATGTATACTAAAATGCTCAATGAGGGATAACTTATTGGAGGAGAAGCATAATGGAGGATTGGCTGGACATTTTGGGCAAGATAAGACTTACGCTCAGTTAAATTATTTTTATTTTTGGCCAAGTATGAGATCAGGTGTTAAAATTTTTGTAGAGAAATGTAAAATTTGCTATTATGCAAAGGAGGAAATCACAGTATGGGTTTGTATCAGCCTTTGCTATTACCAAATAGACCATGGGATGCTGATAGACTTTGTGTTGGGATTACCCTTAACTCAAAGAGGAGGCGATTCCATTTTTGTCATTGTTGAAAGATTTGCTAAGGTGGCACACTTTGTACCTTATTTTAAAACAAGTTATGCAACTCATATTGCAAATTTATATTTTTAAAGTTGCGAGACTACATGGACTTCCCAAGAGTATAGTTTTAGATAGGGAGGTCAAATTTATAGGGCATTTCTGGAGTTCTTTATATGGAAAAAGCTAGGAACAAATTTGAATTTTAGCTTATCTTATCATCCTCAGACAGATGGACAAATTGAGGTAGTAAACAAAAGCTTGGGAAACATTTTAAGAAGTCTAGCAAGTGAGCACCCAAAGGAGTGGGATCAAGCCCTTGCACATGCTGTGTTTGCCTACAATGACTCACCTAATTTAAGTATGGGATTTGAGTCCATATCAGGTTGTGTATGGCATGCACCCAAGAGGAATTTATGAACTAAGAAATCTAGGGAAAGCAGAGTTGAGTGTTGATGCTGAAGACTTTGCTACAGCCACAGTCACTACATAAACAGGTTAAGAAGATACAAGAAAGTAGCTACAGGTCCAAACAAAAAGCAGATTTGAAGAGAAGGGAAGTAAATTTTGAAGTCGGAGATTTAGTGCTAGCACATCTGAGGAAGGAACAATTTCTAAGAGGAGAATAAAATAAGTTGAAATTAAACAAGATTGGACCATGTAGGATTTTAAGGAAATTTTCTGCAAATGCTTGTGATATGGAACTTCCCCTTGACATTGGAATCTCACCTGTTTTTAATGTTTATGATCTATATCATTATAAGGAAGGTTAAATAGGATAATCAACAAGCATTTTGGACAGTGGAAAAGGTGAAGTAGTCCAGTGGTTGAAGAAGTTACCTACAACAGAGGCATTGCAAATTGAGAAGATTTTATATAGGAAGGTAGTCAAGAAGATAAGGATAAAGAATACCATGAGTATTTGGTCAAACAGATAATCATGCAGTAGAAGATGCTACATGGATGACTTCTGCAAACATACAGAAAAATGGCAGAAATGTTGAAGACCTCATGGATTGGAGTCCATGAACAATTTGTTCCTTGGGAGTCTAATGCAGGAGCATCGCCCGTAAATAAACTTGTGATCTCTAGAAAGTCATTCAAAATCTTTTCTAAAGAGAGTGGGTTTCCTTATTTTAGGATTTACAGATAAGGCTGGATAAAAATGATTTAAAAAAAAAGAAAAAAGGATGTAATTGCTGTTTGCAGCAATTCGTGTTAAGATAGACAGTTTGTAAAGGCTATGTATGGTTTATTTTGATCTATTTGTGAGGAATTTTTAGAATGACAGTAGTAAGGTCATAAATTTCTCATCGCTTAGCAAAATTGAGAAATTCAAAATGTCTCAGAAAACTTGAAACATGTAGAGTAAAACCGAAAAGTCGTTTTGGTGATTGAGCTGCTATATGCAGAAAAGTGACAAGTTTTGCAATTTTGTCTAAGAAGATTTTGGTGCAAAATATAATTAAAATTGATGAATTGAGATTTGCTTTAATTTGCACATCTAAAAGACCTCCTTTAGTGAAGAAAAATCAATTTTGGTTGTGTTGGGAATTAGGAATTTGCATATGAGAAGCAAATTGTTTTTTAGCCCTACATCATTGTGAATGACCCAAGAGAGCATCAACAGTATAATGTTGTGGAAGCTTACCTTTCTACCATTAAACATGACAATCAAATTTATGCTTGGGCCTAGGGCTATCAATAGCATTGTGCTTTGTTTCATAGCATCTCTGGTAGCATAAGTACAATTCTTTATAATCTAAAGGTCAAGACCAGCTGCAATCAACAACCCTGAAGGTAATTATGGTGAGAAAAATTTTGAGACGTCCAGAACAAGAAGAATACAAGAAATGCTGTTTGAGTAAAATTAGAAGTGTTTGTAACTATTGCTAGAAAGCTGTCTAGTGAATTGCCAATGGCTTCAAAGCTTCAATGGTTTCAATTTTCAAAGTGAGAATCAAACTATATTGAAGCAAAAGATTTAGGAGGTGTAGTAGACTCACATAACCTTGAATCGTTCAATAAGGGATTGAAAGCAAGATGCCGTAGTTTGAGCATGAGAAAGTACCAACCATAGATCCAAAGCTTACCGCAGAGGATAACATCTTGATCCCTATAAAATTGAAAATCACAATAAAAAATCCACTAGTGCTGGGATGAATTTCAAGATTACCTTCCATCTAAGGCTGCCATGTTTCAGAATTCCACTTGTGCAAATCTGGGAGCCTAGGCCAGTGTAAGAACCCTTCTAATGCTCTATCTGCTGAACTGAAATTTCTTGTTTTGGTTTTTATTGTTTTCAAGTTTTGTATTTTTGATAAGGGTTTTGCATAAAAAGCAAGACATAGACAAAAAAGAAACTTCTGAAATTGAAAGCTAATTTATATTTCAATGGTAGATGATATTCTTTATTCATTCCTCTTCAATACTTAACATAAAATTGTCTACATCAAGATGACATACCAATTTATTGATAAAACCCTTTTGAGACCCTTGCTGGCCCAAAAAGCAACAAGATGAAGACTCTGTAATTCCACCTTCCAACTATGAAGATTCCCAATTGATGATGCCGTATTGTCCTTCACTCCTTGGTGCCTCCTATGATTTTTAATAATTTTTCAGAAGCTCTAAACCCAAAAATCATACCATGTGAAGGTGTAAAGAGTACGACTGGAAATGAACAGCCCAAAAGCAATAAGAACGGCCCTCTACAATCAGCAATTAAATCTTTTATTTAGTCAATGCAATCTGCTCAAACATCCACCCTCAATCTGACAATGAATTCTGAAATTTGTTCTACCAATCAGCTCAATTTTGACCTCTGCATGAAGCCAAATCCTCTAGCACAATCAGATGATATTGCACACTCTCTATATGCTGATACAATGAAGTAGCCATGCTCTTCAATGCCGAAAAGCCCTGAAACTTGTAGAAACCTCTAGTTTTCTACAACTCCAATGCTCCAGAAATCTTCAATGAAAATCATCAATCAACATAATGGATTCGATTTCTTTTGCAACTATTAAATACCTTCAAGAAGTGCAATTTTCCCAAAAAGCATTTTAAATAACATTTTAAATGTTATTTCATTTCAACTTAGGAAATCTTTTAATAATTCATTAAGTTTGGCATTTATAATTAATTACTCAACTGGTCCCCTTCCAATGATGAATAGACCCTCAACTTAAGTGAAATTATAAAGTTATGTTATAACTTTATAATTAACTATTTTTACAATTTAATATCATTTTGGCCACAAAATTATTAATAACTCTCAAACCGCTTATTATTTCACTCTGTCATCTGAACTCGGAGTTCATCCTGTAATTCCCCATGTGACCAAATACCATTTCTAAAAATAGAAAGGGTCCATCTCTATCACTCCAAAAATTTCTATAAATAGCAATAAACTCAGTATAAATAGAAACCACTGCATATGGAGTCTTAGAGACCTCAAACGAACACCAATCTTGCAAAGCTCAGGTTTTTGAAGAAGCTGCATCTCTCAAGAGACCCTCTATCCAACCTCATTAGCCTGCAAGGGTCAATTAATAGGCTAATTCCTCAAACTTTGATGCTCACGAAAATGGGGACATTACAGTTTGCCCTCCTTGAAATTGCTTGTCCTGAAGCAATCTCTACTGCAAAGTAACTCCACCCTACCAGAGGTCCCAAAGTGACGCAGGTCAAGGGATGGTGGATCCAATTAAGGACAGTCCAAACCTTGCAGCTTCAGAACAACACAGCGGAATAACACAACACAACAATTGTTTCAACCAAATTTTCATTAACATGCTCGGTTGTAAGGCCTTCCAGGTTAGGGCCAATTACAAACAAAAGTAATTCTACAAGATCAACAAGATCCAATACAACTCCAGCTAGTTTAGTTCTGAAAACTATCAGCAACTGATGGAAACCCTAAGGTAGATCTGAACTTGTGCTCGCAAGCCACCAAGCAATCTCCTTGTCTCCAAGCCTCAACCACTAGCTCCGCTATCACAAACTATCAGATAACAATCTGATCTGCAAGATTATGCAGGATCTTTTCCACAACTTCACTTATTTGCTACCTCTAGATCTGCTTTCATGATCTCTCTAAGTCATCCTAAACAACTACCCCACACACCCCTTAAATACTAATCATCAGCCACAAGTCGGCTGGATGAAACCATTAACTCCTCCTAACAAATATTAAATGCAATACAAGTTGGCTCTCAAATAGCCTTACAATAATTAAATTCAACATGTCGGCCTGTAACAACAACTACCAACAATAAATGCACCAAGTCGGCCAACCAAATCACCAAGAACTCTAGTCAGTAAACCAGAACTACCGAGCGCCAGAGAAACCACCGAGCACAAGTGAAACAACCGACCAAGCCAAGCAACACTGAGCAACACAAGCATTACCGAGCACGAGTTCCACCGAGCAACGTAAGTCTCACCGAGTTCCTTCAGCGACCGAGCTTCCTTCAATAACTGAGACCATCGGTTAAGGCTGCAACTGAGTAACACCACCATGCAGATTCACCGAGGACCCAAGAATGCCCCCGCATCAGACACCCCAGGTTTGGAAAGATGTTCATATGTGAGAAGAACATCTTCCGGGATTCAGCACATAAACCTCGAACTGGTTCTTCACATACAAGTCCTCCACCTTTTCACTTTGCATACTCTTCCACTTCAGCTTCCTCTGTCTCTTCAAGTCTTTCCTTGATAACACACAGATCTGTTCTCCAAACTGATCATTCATTCTCTCAGGATGTACCAACTCAACTCAGCTACCAATACTCAGACTCCTATCGAGTGTTGTATCCAACAAAGGCATCAGGGAAAACTTCTTGTCATCCTTCTCAACAGTAAACACATTCTTCACACAATCATACATAGCTCTGCAATCATATTGCTAAGGTCTACCGAGCAATATATGACAACTATTCATTTCCACAATATCACATAACATAAGATCCTTATACTGGTCAATCTGAACATCAATAAAGCATTGTTCTCTTACTTCTAGAGCATGATCATCTTGCAACCAGCCAATCCTATAAGGATGTGGATGTCTCATTCTATTCAAACCAAGTTTCTGAACCATGTCCTCAGCAACAAGGTTATCAGTACTACCACTGTCAACAATAACATCACAAAGTTTACGTCAAGACTTGCACCGAGTCCTGAACAAGTTACTCCTTTGACAAGGTTCCTCCTTTGTACTGAGCAATGTTCGCCGAATCAGCAAGTTCTCAGATTCAGGTTCATTCTGAATGTTCTCATTCACCACAGCAGTTCGTCGGTCACCAAGCTTCTTCTGTGTACACTCAAAAGAACGGTGTCCTTCACCATAGTTATAGCAAGTACCCTTGAAGATAACTCTACCTGTCTTCTTCTTCGGTTCTACAAGTTTTTGTTCATCTTCTGCATCAGTTGGTTTATCCTTCACCGAGTGATCAATCTTTTCTTTCCCTTGGGAATTACTATGTTGTTTCCTCTTCAACTTATCTTCTGCCTTCAGAGCATACTAATAAGCATCTTCGATAGAATCAATCTTCAGCATACCAAGCTCATCCTGAATATTGAATCTCAAACCATTCACATACCGAGCTACCTTTTCCTTACCAAGTTCTCTGTGTCTTGACTAAATAGTAAGTTTGTAGAACTCGGTATAATCTTCAACATTCAAATCTTTTTGTTTCAGATTCTGCAACTTCTTAAACAAGTCAAGCTCATAGTCAGCAGGTATGAACTTAGCTTTCAACTTAGTCACCATCAACCTCCATCGATTGATTTTCATTTCACCTTCATCTTCTCTATCTCTTTGTAATTCTTTCCACCAAAGAGCAGCATGTCCTTTCAACTTTGTCTGTGCTAATCTCACCCGAAGAGGATTTTCAATTTCTTCCAGCTCAAAGAAATCTTCAAGTTCACCAATCCAGTCAATCAAATTCTCAGGTTTCAAAGTATCGGAGAAAGTAGAAACTTCCATTCGGTAACTATTACTTAATCGAGCTCCAGATCTATGTAACTGAGCAGTTCTGTCTTCACCAGATCTATCCCTCCGGTCATCACCACTAGATCCAGCAGCTTCAAAGTCTTCAGCAGCTTCCTCATAACCATCCTCAGTACCAACATTCCGAGGTACACCAGCAACAACTCTCATGATCTCGGCGACCATGTCATTCTTCTTCAACTCCATCTCTGATCTGAAATCAGATTTCACTTTCTCTATAATCCTAGATTCCAAAGTATCATAGAGATCAGCAATTACCCTAGGGTCCAATCTTCTTAGAGGTATCCTTAAAGATAAGAGAAACCCTCTGCAACAAAACCCTACACCGACCACCTTGTGACAATCTCCAAGTTGTATGCAAGTCAAATCAACCTGCCACCTCGCACAAACAACTAGGGCAAGATTCCACAAGTTCAGTGCCACAGATCTGCAACCTAGATCATACGATCTCTTCGCCCACAAGATCAACTTCGCAAGATCAACCTTGCTAGGTCAACATTTGCTCCACAAGATCAACTCAGCTCTGATACCACCTGACGCAGGTCAAGGGATGGTGGATCCAATTAAGGACAGTCCAAACCTTGCAGCTTTAGAACAACACAGCGGAATAACACAACACAACAATTGTTTCAACCAAATTTTCATTAACATGCCTAGCTATAAGGCCTTCCGGGTTAGGGCCAATTACAAACAAAAGTAATTCTGCAAGATCAACAAGATCCAATACAACTCCAGCTAGTTCAGTTCTGAAAACTATCAGCAACTGATGGAAACCCTAAGGTAGATCTGAACTTGTGCTCGCAAGCCACCAAGCAATCTCCTTGTCTCGAAGCCTCAACCACTAGCTCTGCTATCACAAACTATCAGATAACAATTTGATCTGCACGCAAGGTCTTTTCCACAACTTCACTTATCTGCTACCTCCAGATCTGCTTTCATGATCTCTCTAAGTCATCCTAAACAACTACCCCACACACCCCTTAAATACTAATCATCAGCCACAAGTTGGCTAGATGAAAACTCCTCCTAACAAATATTAAATGCAATACAAGTCGGCTCTCAAATAGCCTTACAATAATTAAATTCAACATGTCAGCCTGTAACAACAACTACTAACAATAAATGCACCAAGTCGGCCAACCAAATCACCAAGAATTCCAGTCTGTAAACCAGAACTACCGAGCACCAGAGAAACCACCAAGCACCAGTGAAACAACCGACCAAGCCAAGCAACATCGAGCAACATAGGCATTACCGAGCACCAGTTCCACCGAGCAACAAAAGTCTCACCGAGTTCCTTCAGCGACCGAGCTTCCTTCAATAATCGAGACCATCGGTTTGTTAATGTTTTCGAACCAGAACAGTAAAGAAATAATCAGATAAATCAATCAACAGATGACACCAAAACTTATCTTGGGAAAAACCCTCCTCACTGAGGGAAACAACCCAGCCCGCAAAAATGATGGTTCCTTTATTGAGTTCTTCAAACAACTACAAGAAACTTCCTTCCAAATAATTGACGTCTACTCACAACCAATTTGGAATCTTTTACTAACAACATTATCAAAGTCACTCAATGATAAGATTGCTTACAAAATATGTAAATCACATTCACAACAATCGATCATCCAATGATCGTGTATATGCTCTGCAATAAACAAGTATATCTCAGCAATAATCAACCAAAATGAGAATATAATGACAAGCTGCTCATGGCACACAGGCAATCAAGCAGCTCCCGAAAAGAAAACATACACTCTAGCACTCAGCTCCCGATGATGCTCAAAAGCCGTCCCATTACACAATACAATAAGATGCCTCAATTGCTGATACATCATGGAGGCAATACAAGAAAGGTAGCAGTTACAAAATCAACCGACGCTTTTAATAAGAGAACCGATGCAAACAAAGGAATATGAACCGATGATAAATGAGTCGACGCACTCATGAGGAAACCGTCGACTTCCTCAAACATACGCATGATGCCAAACATTAATATGAAGAACAGCTGATGCAAGAATGCCACCAAGGATGAAGATAAACGTTTGGGTCCATGTCAGCAATTACATAGCGACAAGTATGCAAAAATAAAGAGGCATGAACGAAGGCAATATAGAATAGATTGAGCTCTACACAAGTGAACATAGCAAAGAATTACGATGAGAAGAAATTGCTGCTGCTCAGGCAATATGAACTGCAAACTAGGAACAATTGAAACTGAAATACGAAGAAGCCTCTACTCGAAGAGGATAACCATAATGAACATAACATCTCTGCAGCTTCATCGCAAGAACAGAGGGTAATAGGAACCACACATAGATTTCTGAGTAGATTGATCAAACACTTTTAGGTACAAAGATCTTTCTCACAGCTATAAGCTTCAACACGGTTAAGGCTGCAACCGAGTAACACCGGCCAAGTAACACACCGCCATGCAGATTCACGGAGGACCCAAGAATGCCCCTGCATCACAAAGATGAAGTGTGTAATGTCCCACACATCTCAAACCAATTCCTGTAGCACCAACATAAATACAATTGTGCAAGGACAGACATCATGCCAACTATCCAACCCCTGCGCACAGGAATAATGCATCAAAATCAAAACATGTTCAAGAAGGCCAATGATGAACCAATACACTCTCCTCACACTAAACATGCTGCAATACTCAACTGTAAATCCTATTTGAAAACCAGATCCACCCAAAGAATCCCAAACTTTACTCGCAATGCTTAGCTGAATGTCAGGATCCCAATTCACTCTGTAGAGTACTCCATACAAACCATGTGGCGTCAACATAATACCATTGTACATTACAACAAAGTTAACCGTAACAAAAGGAAGAAGCATTCCACCAACTGGAACAATCCCTGGATCCCATAGCCAATATGGAATCTTCTAAAATGAACTTCCTCAGACTTCTGTTGCTCAACTTTGATCCCAACTTCATCATACCTGAATCGGTGAAGCCAACCAAGAGGACCCACCCAAAATACAGTGCTAACCCTGTCGCCACCTAGGTCCCAATGCAACTGAGACTCACATACATCCGTACTGTGGAGATAAGAACTCCTGAAGGTATCTATATCACAACCCATATATCCATCCTCTATAAAACCGTCATGAATATGTTGAATCTGCAAGTAGCCTCCTGCTAACTTGCAACAACTAACCCTATCAACTGAAGAGGGTATAAGCCCATCCCATAAAAGATGGTATGAACCTGAAGCCAACCCACACCTTTGCGAAACCAAGTCCTCTACTTGTGGGTCAAAAGAGAAATGATGAGCACTCCTCACTGTGTAGTTGCGATAAAATGCTCCAATCTTCGTTAGAGGCTCATCATCATCAAACCAAGAACCAAGAGATGGCTCCAATCTCTTTCTTCGAACAACTGGTTGGGCAGGATTTGAGGTAACCCTCGCAGCGAGCCCAACGACAAAATCCCTATGGGGAAGCATTGTAGGCAAAGTCTCTACAATCTTTCCCACCAAAACCTGAATAGCGTGAGAACCCTGGATGAGAGTACCCTCAGAAGCTCTGAATGGTCCCTCCTGCAATTCCGAACTCTCAAGTAGATACTCCATAAATGACTTTGTTTAGTAGAAATTGTATGAAGAAGCATCAACTTGCTCCCCTGCAACCCACAACTGATCCCTCTGAAAATGTGTCACTACCAAATGTCTATCGCTATCAGCTGTATGAGATGAAGTAATAGATTTGCTTTCGGCAGAAGGAAACAAATCCCCATGAAAGCTTGTCTCCAAATCAGATGATACCTTGCCCAAGTCTTGCGAAGAATAGGGACTAGTGTCAGGAACTGGCACACAACTCTCTGAAGAATCCACTACTGTCACATCAGGACTCTCAATAACTTGTTACTGCATCATCTATGAGCGTGTTGACCGCTGGAGAACCTGATACAACAATAGGCTCTCTACAACTCTCAACCAAAGTACTTGTCCCATCTGAAACTACTGCACTTGCATCAGCGATGGATGTAGCCACATCCTCACTACAACCTGTAGATATCAAATCATCACCAACTGCCATTGTAGGAAGCTGTACTGTAACTGTAGATGATGAATACTGTACTCGGCTCAACTCCACAATAAACTGCTCTAACCGTGATTGTGACTCCTAAAGGGCCAACTGGGTGCTCTCCAATGAGTCCATAGTTACCCCAAGTTGATGAGTGAGCTCACCTACCCCCTCTTCCTTTCCCCTCAGTGCATCATAACTAATACCATCCCACTCAAGAAGATAATCTCTGTCTGCAAGTAATTGTAGGTAATTTTGTTTCATTATTCCAATTGCTTCACAAAGTGCATGAAACCTTGCAAGGGAAAGACCACTATCACAATGCTCATCTATCATAAGAGTGCTCTAACCATAAGTAGCCAACATCTGACAAGCAACATCAAAATGCTCAACAGTTGTGTCAATCATGTTGTCATTCACCTTTAGTTGCCCAACCAAACGATGAGGACTATGTAACTTATGATTCCCATACAAGCTTCTTGATTCAACATTGCACTATAAGATGAGGCTGAATCGACATCACTCTCCTCATGATAAGTAGCATCATAAGTGCTATTCACTTTACTCACAATATCATCAATGGTACTGCTGCTATTACTTCAAAGGATGGCTTAACTGGCAAGGTAGAAGCTATTGTTATGTCAACATTTTCACACAATTCTGCTGCCAAAGTCGTTGTATGTCCATCCAAGGCATGATCCTGGGATTCAATGCCAACAAGTGAATTTTCTAATTTGTTTTCTAAGGTCTGATATGAAAAATCAGACTCATTGTGGCATGAATCTTTATCATAAATTGTATCATTAATACCCAAACCTTGAGTACCAACATTCGACAACTCCAACAAAACATCATCCACATGTGAAATCTCTGTTATCTCATGTTGCTGCACACATGATTCATTGCTGTCATAAAAATTAGAGCTATCAGAGCTCATATTTTCTGCACAATCCTCAAAAACAACACTCTCACCAAGTGAGTCAAGACTCATAGTGGCATCAACAACCGCTTCTGCACTAGCCCTATCAGCAACATTGTCAATAAGCTCAGATAAGGGATTGCTATCATAAAAATCAGACCCTGTATGACTAACATTTTCATTACTACCAATTGATGTAAGGCTGCTATCAATGGTGGCTATCATGTCATCAGCATTTTTTCAGTCACTAGCTCCTGTCTCATGTAAATGATGGGACTCGATGCAACTGTCCTCAAGCAAGTCTTTCATAAGAACATGCTCCTGAGAAGAGCCTCCAACATCACGCGTATAAGGACTAGTATCTGCCCCACTGAGCAAAGGCTACACTACTTGATGGTTGTTGGCTGCTAAAGCTACACCTGTACAATCCTCCTGATTCTCTTCTTGTTTTCTCTGTGAGGAATACTTATTAAAAATTGAAACTGTATATCTTGCCGCATTGTCTATGGTTGACGGATTTGAAAGCAAAGCATTCATCCTTTCCTGAGTTTGTCTAAGTTTATCCATTATTTCCATCATGGCATTTGTTTGCTTCCTGAGATTAGCTGTGCTATTCAACTGGTTTCCCAGTTTACTAGTTTTCCTGTATTTATCCATAACTGAAATAAAGCTAGATTGCTGATCACTCATATATCAAATGTGGGAACTCAAGATTTTCAACCCCGTAGGATGGCAGGAAACCGCTCTGATACCACTGTAAGAACCCTTCTAATGCTCTATTTGCTGAATTGAAATTTCTTGTTTTGGTTTTTATTGTTTTCAAGTTTTGTATTTTTGATAAGGGTTTTGCATAAAAAGCAAGACATAGACAGAAAAGAAACTTCTGAAATTGAAAGCTAATTTATATTTCAATGGTAGATGATATTCTTTTTTCATTCCTCTTCAATACTTAACATAAAATTGTCTACATCAAGATGACATACCAATTTATTGATAAAACCCTTTTGAGACCCTTGTTGGCCGAAAAAGCAACAAGAAGACTCTGTAATTCCACCTTCCAACTATGAAGATTCCCAATTGATGATGCCGTATTGTCTTTCACTCCTTGGCGCCTTCTATGATTTTTAATAATTTTTCAGAAGCTCTAAACCCAAAAATCATACCATATGGTGTAAAAAGTACGGCTGGAAATGAACAGCCAAAAAGCAATAAGAACGGCCCTCTACAATCAGTATTTAAATCTTTTATTGAGTCAATGCAATTTGCTCAAACATCCACCCTCAATCTGACAATAAATTCTGAAATTTGTTCTACCAATCAGCTCAATTTTGACCTCTGCATGAAGCCAAATCCTCTAGCACAATCATATGATATTGCACACCTTCTATATGCTGATACAATGAAGTAGCCACGCTCGTCAATGCCGAAAAGCCCTGAAACTTGTAGAAACCTCTAGTTTTCTACAACTCCAATGCTCCAGAAATCTTCAATGAAAATCATCAATCAACATAATGAATTCGATTTCTCTTGCAACTATTAAATACCTTCAAGAAGTGCAATTTCCCCAAAAAACATTTTAAATATTATTTCATTTCAACTTAGGAAATCTTTTAATAATTCATTAAGTTTGACATTTATAATTAATTACTCAACTGGTCCCCTTCTAATGATGAATAGACCCTCAACTTAAGTGAAATTATAAAGTTATGTTATAACTTTATAATTAACTATTTTTACAATTTAATATCATTTTGGCGACAAAATTATTAATAACTCTCAAACCACTTATTATTTCACTTTGTCATCTAAATTGGGAGTTCATCCTGTAATTCCCCATGTGACCAAATACCATTTCTAAAAATAGAAAGGGTCCATCTCTATCACTCCAAAATTTTTTATAAATAGCAATAAACTCACTATAAATAGAAACCACTGCATATGGAGTCTTAGAGACCTCAAATGAACACCAATCCTGCAAAGCTTAGGTCTTTGAAGAAGCTGCATCTCTCAAGAGACCCTCTATCCAATCTCATTAGCTTGTGAGGGTCAATTAATAGGCTAATCCCTCGAACTCTGATGCTCACAAAAATGGGGACATTACAGCCAGAAGTGATAAAATTGGCTGATTAATCCATAGGCGGTGAAAAATCTTTCTCCTTTAATTACTTTGTTTTAAACATCCTCTATAAACTCTAGGAAAGGGGTTTCTTTGACCCATTTGAGGCTTGATCTTCTCGTATTCTTTTGTGCTACTAGCATCATTAATGAATTCAAAACTTGGAATATTGTTGTCAGATATGGATTTGGGATGCTAATCCCCAATTGGAAAAATCATAATATCTATATTCCTCTTAGTGGCAGTGTTAACTATGGCATCCTTGTGATGCGACCACAGATTCGGTGATGAGTATGAAGTTTCCTGATTCTCAGATTTGTTCAAATCTTGCTATAACTGTGTAACACCATTATTGGCCACATGTGATTTACCGACATCCTTCACAAAATAACGGGCAACTTTGGTCCGATTTGAAGCATTCAGGTCATCAACAAGTGGATTTCCACTGCCCAAGCATGAAAACCTGTTTGCAGATGACTTAATTTTGAGAGGTTTTGAAGATTTCGGAAATATCATCAATCGCAATTTTATTTTGTTATTTCAACAAGCATAGTTTTTGGGAAATTACAGATCACTAAATTCATTAATTGCCAATTTTTTCTAAACCAGTAACCAATTTTCATATTAATTTTCTAAATTGATTGTATTCACCACAATTTGCAATTTTTTTGATAGATAATTTACAGTGTTACATGGGGTTGCGTCGCTCCCCCACCCAAATCCTAGCGTTCCTGGAATGGGGACATCCCCGGGACTTGGGGACGCCATTCCCAAGTCCCCAACTGTGCCACTGGGACGTCCCGACATTCTCGAGATGTCAATGGGGGATGCCTGAGCGTCCCGGGGATGTCTGTGCGTCCCTTGTCAGTGGATGCTCTTTGCCACGAGTTTCTAAAAAAAACATATTTTTTTATTAAAGGCCTCCGTTCACTACATTTTTTACTTGTTTTGATATCACGGTACTCATTGTAATCATCTTTATGATACTTTTGATATAATAGACATCTTCCATTTGCCGATTCGACAATTTAAAATTTAATTTAGTATTGGGTATTCTAACTTCTAATTAGTAATTAGATATTCAAAACTTCAATGTTCAAGTATTTACTATTTAGTATATGGCATTTGCAATTTTGCTATTTTACTTCTTAATAGTCTTATACATCTTTTCATAACTAGCATTTTAAGTACCATATGTATAGCATATAGCATATACAACACCCCCGCCTTGCCGCCCTCAAATTGAGGCAAATTGAGGCCCTTTGTCCCAACTCCCAACTGTAATGTCCCCACTTTAGCAGTTGACCAAGCGTGTGTGCGTTAGCCTTGTTCTACATGGTCCCGAGGGCTAACGAAGGGTTTAAGGGGATCCTGGAGTGTTTTGGCCTAGTCATTTCCAGTTTGGGCCAAAATGAAGTTGAATATGAGAAGAAATTGGTGTGTGAGTTGCAGATCTGTTCTTGGCATTTGAGGACGTTTATCCTCTCTTGTGACATTCTAGACGTCATTCCCTTGGGGTTTGGCCTTTGGAATCCATTGTTATCAGTTTCATTATCAGGCAGTTTAGTTGCATTTCCAGCTACAGGCAGATTTGGTATTTTGCTCATATCTTCTTCACTACTTGTCCAATGCTTATGCCACTTTGAGGGAATGATTTTATGAAGGTAGTGGAATGATTGAAGGACAAAGTACTGTAGCGGCACTATTCACGTGGCACTATTCATGCGGCACTATTCACGCAACACTATTCACACGGCACTATTCACGTGGTACTATTCACGTCACTGTAGCAGCAAGTTCGAAAGCATGGGCTAGAGTATTATTTCATTAATGCTGGAGTAATTAGTGAGTTGATAAATCTGCCATGTATTTGGTTTTATTAATTCTGAAAATAATATTTTATCGGCAGCAGTTCATTGTCCACTTTGCATATTATTGTAGTTTATTTCTTGTTTATGTTGTATGATTCCTATTCCATGCACAAAACACAACAAACAAATAAATGTTTGATTTCCAGTGTTATAAGGGGTTTAAAACATTAAATGGAGAAATAAGAAGTTGAATGCAAACTGTTTGACATAATTCCTTTCAGCAGTGGGTTTAGTTTTTTGGGGCATTTAGGGGTGTCCATTACAGTGGTATCAGAGCTATAAGTCCTACCATCCTGTGGAGGTCTTATAGGGAATTTGGAACAGCCGGATAGAGGGAAAAGTGTTTGACGAAATGTCAAAACACTAAAACCAGAAATAAAAAAAACAGGCTAAGCATTTATGTTTGGGCATGCGACAGGGGCCTTATAATTTTCGCAATACTAGAGCAAGACAAAACAGGATTTTAGACTTGCAGAGCAAACAGTCTAGTTCATCCGTGCAAGTGGAAATAGAATCCAGTCATACAGACAGAGGAGATATTCTTTGATCAAGACAGCAATATGGGTGACCGAGGTGACATGAATACAGGATTAGGCGGAGGCAGGAACACTGGTCCAGATCAGGGGGATGTAATGTTTAGACAGTTACTGAATACATTAGAGTAGGGGCAGCGTATGCAGCAGGAGCAGAATAGGCGAATGGACATGATGTTGCAGCTCATGGCTAGACAGATGGGTGTCAATATTAATCCAGGTGATGCCAACAACAGAAACAATAACAATGGGGGAAACGATAATAATGGAGGCCAAGGTAACAACAATGGTCCTGAGAATAACATTAATGGTAATAATGGACACGACAACAATGGGAATGAGGCTGATAACTTTAGACACGTTGCACGCCCAGCTCGGACAACGAGCTCGAGACCTCTTCTACCCACCTTCCCACCCAGAGATCCGGTTCAACCAGTAAACGAACCGCAGATTACCGAGTTACAGGATTAGTTCAGGAGGGACTGGGAGGCTAGTGGACCGGAGTTTCAGGCGGATATTTCCCTCAGAGATTATATGGACTTGAGGATGAGACACATGCCTAGAGCAGGAGGGAGGAATCAAAACTTTGAGCTGAGAAAGAAAGTTGGAAAGCTTTCTTTACCTTATTATGATGCTTCAGGGAAGATGACTGCACGAGCTTGGGTGCAGAAGGTAGATACATACTTGCAGCTAAATCCTATGCCTGAGGAGGAGGCTATCAAGTATGCGGCTATGCACTTGGATGGCGTTGCACATGAATGGTGACATCATGGCATGGTGACTCTGGGGCATAATCAGATTACATCCTATGAGGAATTCACCGACAGATTGATTGAGAGATTTGACACTAGGGATCCCGAGTTACATTTCAAGGAGCTAGCACAGTTAAAACAGTCAGGTTCTGTGGATGCTTACATCGCTGCGTTTCAGCGCTTGTTTGTACTTGTTACTGATATCTCTCCTAAGAGATTGGTGGTGTTATTTTGTGATGGGCTTGCTGATCCATTACGAGGTTGGGTGAAGGGACATGATCCACTCACCTTAGCTGAAGCAACTAAAAAGGCACGAGATTTAGCCCCTTAGGTATACAAAGGAAAATACCATTCAACAGATTCTTCCTACTGCAAGGACAAAGACAAAAAACCATTTTAGAAAGAGTATAACAAACCCAAAGAAGGATCAAAAGGACTAGACAATGAAACCATGAATGAACTTCGAAAGAAGAAGCTGTGCTTCCACTGTAGAGAGCCTTGGGACTTATCTCATAAATGCCCTCTCAAGGCTAAGGCAAATCAAATGGAGTATTTTTCAGCAGAAGAGTCAGAGTCAGAGGTGGAGGATCAGCACTCCGATTCAGATGAAGGTAACACTATAGAGGAGAGCAGCATTCCTAAGGGTGATAGATCGTTGGCACGCTTGACAGGGGCCCAAAAGGCAATCACATTTAAGGTCAGGGGTACTATCTAGGGGCAGAAAGTGATATCTCTCATTGACACTGGGGCTACACATAACTTCATAGATGCACAGTTGGTAGCTAGGAGAGGGTTACAGACCGAGGAGCATGATGGGTTTAGAGTCATGGTGGCTAACGGTGACAAATTATTGTGCACTCGGAAGATATCTAATCTTCACATTAGGTTTGGAGATGGCTATGAGTTGGAGGATGAGTTCTATGTTGTGGACATGGGAGATTATGATGTCATCCTCGGCATGACATGGATGGCTTCGCTAGTTGAGTTCACACTCAACCTAGCGAAATTGGAGATGAGATTCCAGCATGAGGGCAGAATTGTGGTACTTAGAGGACTTTCGGATGGAGGTTGCAGAATAGTGTCCTTGAGGAGAATGCAAAGACTTTTTCGTCATGATGACATAGAGTGGGCGACAGAGTGCTACATTATGCCAGCTTCACCAGAGCCACAGGAAAAGAGTCATCCACCAGATATCCAGAAGATACTTGATAGACACGCTAAATTATTTGGCGATATTCCTCATGGGGTTCCTCCTGACAGAGGGATAGAGCATGTTATCGAGCTCGAGGAGGGAGCCAAACCAGTTATGATTACTCCATATCGTCATCCTAAGAAACACAAGGATGAGATAGAGAAGGCGATTAAGGATTTGTTGGAGATGGGGCATATCAGGCCTAGTAAGAGCCCCTTTGCTTCAGCAGTAGTATTGGTAAAGAAGAAGGATGGGACGATGCGCATGTGCATCGATTACAGGGCACTGAATAAGAAAACAATTAAAAACAGGTATCCCATTCCTAGGATTGATGAGCTAATTGATGAGTTGCATGGGGCATGCTTCTTCACCAAAATTGATTTGCGGTCTGGATACCATCAAATCAGGATGAGAGCAGAGGACGTTGAGAAAACAGCATTCCGATGTCACTATGGCCACTTTGAGTTTATGGTTATGCCATTTGGACTAACCAATGCACCCGCATATCATTAGTGCAGATGGTGTTCGGGTTGATCCCGAAAAGATTAGAGCTATTGTAGATTGGCCTACTCCCACAAACCTTACACAGCTTAAGGGGTTCTTTGGTTTATGTGGTTTTTATAGGAGGTTTGTTAAGAGATTCTCACAGACTGCTGCACCCTTGACAGATCTTACCAGGAAAGGGGCCTTCGTGTGGACAGGGGCAGCACAGAGGTGTTTTGAGCATTTCAAGCAGGTAATGTCTTCATGTCCAGTTCTAGCTCTACCGGATTTCACGAAGCCTTTTGAGCTTCATTGTGATGCATCGGGTGATGGGATTGGAGCAGTATTGATGCAGGAGAAGCATCCCATTACATTCGAGAGTAGGAAGCTCCGGGGAGTTGAGAAGAGTTATTCTATCTACGACTGAGAGATGTTGGCCATAATGCATGCATTGGTCAAATTCCGATCATATTTGGTAGGTGGGCGTTTTGTGATCAAGACTGATCACAACAGTATTAAATATTGCATGAGCCAGCGTGATCTTAATGATCGGCAATAGAAATGGGTTACTAAATTGCAGGCTTATGACTTTGACATAGAGTTTGTCAAAGGTAAGAAAAACGTGGTGGCTGATGCCTTATCTCGGAGACCTCACTTATGTGCTCTGGCAGAGATTTCAGGAGATTGGAGAGATCGGATTATAGCAGAGTATGTCGGAGATGCTTGGGCTTCTGGATTGATTTCAGGTACCATATAGGATGATCTCTATGAGGTGATAGATGGATTGATCAGAGTTCAGGACAGGGTTTATTTGATTCCGTCGTCACATTTGAGAGAGGCGATACTGAAGGCATTTCATGATGCACCCACAGCTGGGCATCCAGGGGTCTTCAAGACCTACAGGCAGATCCGAGAGCGGTTCTCATGGAGATGGCTCAAGGATGATGTTCAGAGGTATGTTAGGGAGTGTGCAGTTTGTCAACAAAATAAGGGAGAGCACACATTTCCTGCAGGGTTATTACGGCCCTTGCCCATTCCTGATAGGAAATGGGAAAGTATTTCGATGGACTTCATCACTGGTTTACCACGAGTGCAGGGAAGGGATTGCATCTATGTGGTGGTGGACCGCTTGATGAAGTTCGCTCACTTCTTTGCTATTCCGTCCACTTACACAGCAGCACAGGTGGCAGATCTTTTCTTTAGAGAGATATTCAGGTTACATGGGCTGCCCAGATTCATTGTTAGTGACCGGGATAGTAAGTTTATGAGTGTTTTTTGGCAAGAGTTGTATAGGTTGTGTGGTACAGATCTTACACCTAGCACTAGGTATCATCCACAGACAGATGGGCAAACAAAGATTGTGAATAAATGGGTGGAGGGATATTTGAGGAGCTATGTAACTGCACAACAAAAGGCTTGGATCAGATGGTTGCATATGGGAGAGTATTGTTATAACACCACTTATCATATGTCCATCAGGATGACTCCTTTCATGGCACTCTATGGTTATGAAGCACCTAGCTTCATGGATTTAGTTTTGGGGGACAGCAGAGTGCCCAAAGCCAAAAACTAATTGCAGGATAGTCAGGACATCCTGAAAGTGCTCAAGGAGAATATACAACAGGCCTAGAATCAACAGAAATTGTACGTTGATCAACACCGAATAGAGCGTAGTTTCGAGGTAGGGGATATGGTTTACTTGAGGCTACAACCATATAGACAGTCATCGCTCAAGAAGAGCGGAGCTGAAAAGTTGAAACCTAGATTTTATGGTCCCTACAGGGTAATACGCAAAGTGGGCGAAGTGGCCTATGAGCTTGAGCTTCCAGAGGGCAGTCGGGTGCACAATGTGTTTCACGTGTCTAGGCTTAAGAAACCCATTGGTCAAAGTGTAGTGCCTTCTGCAGATTTACCCCCTTTGGATGACGAGGGGAAGCTTGTGTTAGTACCCGAGGCTATTTTGGACACCAGAGAGAGGAAGCTTAGAAACAGGGTAGTGAAGGAGTATTTGGTCAGATGGAGAGACCTGCCGGAGGAGGATTCTACATGGGAGAGTGAGCAGGTTATTCAGCAGGTTGGATTGAGATTGCTTGAGGACAAGCAATTTCAAGGGGGGCAGACTGTAATGTCCCCACTTTAGCAGTTGACCAAGCGTGTGTGCGTTAGCCTTGTTCTACATGGTCCCGAGGGCTAACGAAGGGTTTAAGGGGATCCTGGAGTGTTTTGGCCTAGTCATTTCCAGTTTGGGCCAAAATGAAGTTGAATATGAGATGAAATTGGTGTGTGAGTTGCAGATCCGTTCTTGGCATTTGAGGACGTTTATCCTCTCTTGTGACATTCTAGGCGTCATTCCCTTGGGGTTTGGCCTTTGGAATCCATTGTTATCAGTTTCATTATCAGACAGTTTAGTTGCATTTCCAGCTACAGGCAGATTTGGTATTTTGCTCATATCTTCTTCACTACTTGTCCAATGCTTATGCCGCTTTGAGGGAATGATTTTATGAAGGTAGTGGAATGATTGAAGGACAAAGTACTGTAGCGGCACTGTTCATGCGGCACTATTCACGTGGCACTATTCATGCGGCACTATTCACGCGACACTTCACACGGCACTATTCACGTGGTACTATTCACGTCACTGTAGCAGCAAGTTCGAAAGCATGGGCTGGAGTATTATTTCATTAATGCTGGAGTAATTAGTGAGTTGATAAATCTACCATGTATTTGGTTTTATTAATTCTGAAAATAACATTTTATCGGCAGCAGTTCATTGTCCACTTTGCATATTATTGTAGTTTATTTCTTGTTTATGTTGTATGATTCCTATTCCATGCACAAAACACAACAAACAAATAAATGTTTGATTTCCAGTGTTATAAGGGGTTTAAAACATTAAATGGAGAAATAAGAAGTTGAATGCAAATTGTTTGACATAATTCCTTTCAGCAGTGGGTTTAGTTTTTTGGGGCATTCAGGGGTGTCCATTACACCAACGCCTTGGAAACCCGTTCCGCCGTCCCCCTGTCCCTGATAGTGGTGTAACTATGATAATTTCTATTTCTCATCCACTTTGAATACATTGTCAAGTTTAAAACATCTTTAGGATTAGAACTCATGCTTGAGGGGCTTGACTGAGATTTGGCCTTGTTCCATTGTGGCCTGCCTTAATATAACCAATTTTACATGGGAATCATGTTCAGCCTGGCTTAACATATCACAATTTTTTATCCTCTATTTATAACCCAAAATCATAGAAGTGGAACTATTAGTAACTATATAATACTAGTGCTCTACAAAATCCTTCATTTCTTAGCTTTAAAGATGGACCAACATCCTTTAGTCTAATGGAATAAAACAAATTATCTACCCTCAATCTAAGATATTCTTTTATAAGTATATTGCAATTGATGAAAGAGAACTTGCATTTTTGAGACCTTGCAAGGATGGAAATAGTTCCCCAACAAATCCAGCCAAGACTTGTATTATTCTACTAGGTTTTTCCTCAGAATTTGGTGCAGTAGACATGCACATTCTATAGTTTAATTGTATTTCTTGTGATTTTTGTGGGAATATAAAGGAGAACTAAAGTACTTCTAGATAAGTTTTTTGAGGCTCTGCATGGTTTGGGGTTGCATTTTCATTGCTATTATTCTAACCTAGTGTAAAATTATGCATGTGAATTTGTTGCTCAGGGTGATTTGCCTTGATACTTTTGCCATCTGTTTGTTGAAGTGAAAAACAAAGTTATGCTGGTTTTGGATCTGCACCTCAATTTATGTACATTTTTTACATTTTTGTATGTAATATATCCTCCTTTAACATAGTTATCTTAGTCTGCACAGGTCTACTTTTTAGCTATTATTTTAAAACTGAAGCTTCAGTTGCATGGAGGTTCTGAGAGCATTGTGGATGTTGCAGGCTTTCTTCTGTATAATTAAATTCTAATTATAAGCTTGTTCTTAATTGGTGCATATCAGTCTGCTTGTCAGAAGTTGTGACCTCTTGCACTAGACTGAGCCAACTCTTCATTGTTTTATTTATGCAGTTTTTTACATTTCTGTATGTAATATATCCTCCTTTAACATAGTTATCTTAGTCTGTAGAGGTCTACTTTTTAGCTATTATTTTAAAACTGAAACTTTAGTTGCATGGAGGTTCTAAGAGCATTGTGGATGTTGCAAGCATTCTTCTGTATAATGAAATTCTAATTATAAGCTTGTTCTTAACTTGTGCATATCAGTTTGCTTGTCAGAAGTTATGACCTCTTGCACTAGACTTGTTAGCCGTAAAGTTTATTATCATCGGGTGTTAGTTGTGCACTGACAGGTAGTTGCTATTACCGGCGGTTGGGAACAGGTGACGACGTTTGGTTGCACCCCTTCGGGTTTTATATAAACATTGTACTTGCTCTTCGAGGCATGATGATCATTGTAGCTATGTGAATGTACTAAGTTCTGAATGATTAATGAAAGCTTTGGTGTTCTCTGATCTATCTCCGTTATTTACCTTTCCTGTATAATGTCTATGCCAGGTTCGAGTTCCCGTTCAGTTGACTCCGCCTGTAGTCACGTCGGAAAGAGTTTCCATAGCGACTGCGCCTCCTGAGCCAGAGACAGTGGATAGCGAGAGCATACCTCCCGTTCCTATACAGGATACAACCTTAGTGGGCAGGGACGTGGCAGAGGAGCTGGAGCGGTCCCCCGAGCAGGGTAGGGCTGAGTCAGGGCAGGTGCGGCTAGAAGTGCTGGGGTCGGAGCCTGTGGTAACCTTTGATAACTCCCTTTGGATTGATTCTGGCCGTAACAGTATGGATGGGGGAGTGCCGGTTGAGGTATTTTCTGCACCTACGTGTCAGAGTGGACCACCGGTGATGGGTCGTGCGAGTGCTAACTTGGCACAGAGGTCCCTTGCACCGGTGACACGAGGACCTTCCATCCTGTCCCCTCAGCGAGAGGACATCCATTGGGATGGTAGAGAGTTGGGTAATGCTGGAGGTGGCGGGTAGAGTGTAGCGAAGGTGGCAGCCATGGTGCATGCAAAATCGGTAGATGTGATGATGGCCAAGGATTTGGAGGAGTATATGGATTCTCTTACAGTAGTGATCGATAGTGGCTGACAGTTGGTGCAGACAGTGTTAAAGGCACAGGAGACAGAGGAGGCTTGAGAGAGGGCTTGGGTGGCCGCAGAGAGATTTCGGGAGGAGATAGCCACCCAGTTAGCCACCCAGCAGAGTGTTTGGCAGACGGAGCGTGCAATACTTCTGGCACAACTGGAGGCAGCGAACGTTGGTAAGAGTATAGTAGAGGCCCAGTTAGCTGAAGCCAAGGAGGTGTGCAGTCACAAGGAGATTGAGCTACAGGCGGTTACTCTCATGCTCAAGGAAGTAGTCGAGACCAACTCCCAGATACAGGCGGATTTGGATATCTGTACGCAGCAGGTGTATCAGTTGAGATGGAAGATGAACTCTTCGGGTTCCCAACCGCCAGTTCCAGGGATGCCCCCTTCCACTTCTTAGCTGATTTCTTTTTCTTATGTATTGGGCATTATTTCCATTTTTGTTCTTTAGTCGCCGGAGACGACTTTTCTCTAAGGGGGGATGATGTTAGTGTGTTATTTGTGCACCGACAGGTAGTTTCTATTACCGGCGGTTGGGAACGGGTGACGACGTTTGGTTGCACCCCTTCAGGTTTTATATAAACATTGTACTTGCTCTTCGAGGCATGATGATCATTGTAGCTATTGTGAATGTTCTAAGTTTTGAATGATGAATGAAAGCTTTGGTGTTCTCTGATCTATCTCTGTTATTTACCTTTCCTGTATAATGTCTATGCTTCAGTAAACTAGTCTACCCCAGCAGGTAAATAAGACTGAGCCAACTCTTCATTGTTTTATTTATGTAGATTTTTTACATTTCTGTATGTAATATATCCTCCTTTAACATAGTTATCTTAGTCTGCAGAGGTCTACTTTTTAGCTATTATTTTAAAACTGAAACTTTAGTTGCATGGAGGTTCTGAGAGCATTGTGGATGTTGCAGGCTTTCTTCTGTATAATGAAATTCTAATTATAAGCTTGTTCTTAACTTGTGCATATCAGTCTGCTTGTCAGAAGTTATGACCTTTTGCACTAGACTGAGCCAACTCTTCATTATTTTGTTTCACTACAGTGGGATCAGATGGACACTGTTTATAAGATAAATTGGGACTTTTCAAACTTGGAGGTGAGTGTTGAAGTTTTGGTTTAGCTTTAGTTTTCATCTTAGATCTCCCTCCAGACATAAGGCTACTATGTTATTAATGTATTTTTCATGTATGCAGTTTAGCTGCATTTTCCCAAATATCAAAATAATAAGTTTCTACTGTCACATCAAATTATTTTTTCTGTTACATGTTTTATACCCATTATGATTTTCATTTTCTATTCCTTTTACTTGAATCCCAGGATGCCTTTGAAGAAGGCGGTGCTCTTTACGGGAAGAATGTTTATCTTTTTGGCTGTACAGAGCGTAAGGCATTACTCAATCATTATTATTTTCTCTACAGTTTTAATTATGTGCAACTTTGAGGTCATGTTTAGTTTGACTAGTTTTTTTATTAATTTCTCCATATTTGTGCAGCTCAACTTGTGCATTTTCAAGACCAATTAAAAGTGATCTGCATTCCTGCAGTTGTCGGGGTAGATATCTTTGGATCTTATATCCTTTTTCTTTTAATGTTCTCTCTTTGTCAGTTTACTGTTTGAAGCACTTTAAGATGGAGGATCTTTGCTTCAATTCTTGTGAACTGATCTGAAGGATTTTCAGTTTTCCAATGAAGAAGTTTGTTTTCTTACATACCCTTTAATTTAGCAATCCACCATATCTGGTGGGTGTCTTTAATATTTTTTAAAGTTTTGATTCTTGAAGTATTGCTTTGTTCGTTAATGCATGACCTTCTGTGTAATATCACTTACACCTTGGAACGCTGAATATTCTTGCTGCTGTACAGGTTGTTTCACCATTTCCTCCATCCGATAAGATTGGAGTTAAATCCATTCAAATGGAGGGTGAAAGTGTATTACCCATGAGGGAAATGAAGATGGGTTGGGTTCCTTATATACCATATAATAAGAGGTATGCTTAACTATCCATTTGCAGCCCATTTGTATGTTTATTACTGCTTATGCAAAGCTTGAGTTGAGTCTGTTAAGTTCATACAACTGGGCTGTATGATTCACATCACCAGGCATCTTCCATTAGAGCAGTTACAAACTCGAATTCATACATTGAAGTGTACACAGAGGAGGTGAGTGTATTTACATGCATACCTTCATTTGTTGTTGATCTTTAATTTAAAGTTTGGATCATAAGAGAAGGTTTACAACTTTACATAATGGCTTTAGGTATTTTGTAATAGAGAATCAGCATCAGCTGGAGTTTTGTTTGACTGTATTATTCTATGTCATTGTCATGATGGTTTAATATTCTATTGTTTAAAGTTAATCACATCCAAAATCTTTCTGAATTCACCTGTAGATATCTAGTTCTTTTTTAATATGTTTCTTAAAACACTTGGTTTTTAACACTGTACACTTCTGATGAGTGAGATGTTTGTAGTATCCTTTAGGCAGTTCATTAACCAATATTAAACAATTTCTTACTGTTCTTGGTGTCTTTTTGGTGTTATATGTAGAGCTGCATTGAAACAGTTGCATAAAGAGCGAATCAAGCAGTATGAATATTGTTTACCTTGTGAGCGCTTTATTTCTCTATGACTTGAGTACGCTTGTTTTATGCTCATTTGGAGTATAGCATCTACATGATTTTGAATGCATCAACATAATTTTGTTGATTTTCATTTCTTATTGCACAAATCTGCAGTTATGTATGAGATCTTTTCCTGAGAAGGTGCGTCTCAGCACATTTACACAAATTGCAAGGTTTCTTATTTGGTAGTACATATTCAATTGTATGCATGCATAACTGAATTTACTTGAAAATAGCTTTAAAATGTTGTTCTTTTGGTTAACTACATTGTAGGATCTGTGCTCAAGTTGAGCAGTTTTTGAGGGGCAGAAGGAGGACAGGCTAGCTGGAACTCATTTGTTATATTTTTCTTTGATATGAAAGACATTTCGGGGAGACATAAAAAGGCTTAGTTTTACTAATATCAGACCCAGAACTATTCTGTTAGTAGGGCTTCTTTTCACATGTAGAGTGATTTCAATCAATACGGTACAAGTTACAACCTTTAAAATGTGTCTTCACATAGGGACCTTGAAAGATGTGTAAAAAAATGTTCGAGTGCTTTTGGTTTATTAGTCTTCCACAAATTTTTTTGACTAATTCTGTATAGGAAAAAGCCTTTCCTAGATTCAAATGAAAATTGACATGTCAGAAACACTCAGGGCTGATTTTACACCTCAAAGCATTTGATTTCAATGCAATTAGCTACAGATATAAATGAGTCATGCTTGGTCTAATTCAATGCTTTGAGCAAAAAAAACATAAATAATTTCATCTGTGGTACATTACAGTCAGTCTTAGAAGCTTAAGTTCTTGGATTGATGCTCTTTCATGATAATCATTATCAACTTTGAAATATTGTCTCTGAAGGAAGATGAGAGATTGTGAGCAAAAGGAAAATCAAGTCAAATACAGGCAGGGTTTTTGAATGTCACAAATTCATCTCTTTTGAGCTTAGTTTTTAGTATGTACTTTTAGTATTGAGTCATTGTAGGTGGCGCTGTATTGTTTTACTTTTGGGATAATTTGTCTTTGGTTAAAAGATCAGCATGATCTTGTATTCATTCCTAAGATTTCTATATAATTAAGGTTTTTGCGTCCTGTGTTCATTTTTTTCATGGCCTTGTATAAGATCTTAACTTGTTCATGAAATTTGGGAAGACTGTTTACTAGACAGATCCCTCTTTTGTAGTGTTTTTGTTGGCAGTTTGCATACAATTTCTTCAACGTGGAGTTAGCATTTATTTGTAAGCTGAAGTCAGTAGGATAATTTTATCTGTTAAGTGTAGTATCATGGTTTCAACTTTCAAGTGTAATAGAGTTTTGTTAAGAGTACATAATTTATCTGTGACCAAAGTCAGCAGGACTGGATTTAATGTGATGCAAAATGATTGTTGTAATATTGTATTTTGGGAGTTGACTGTGTAATTATATATTCAATTTACATGACTTATATTGCATATTTAGTAGTTCAAAAGAATCCATCAATCGTGATTCTCATGTCAGGAAGATTGGATCTAATCTTTGAT
The DNA here is from genome assembly GCA_027943335.1 of Chamaecyparis obtusa. Classification (NCBI taxonomy): domain Eukaryota; kingdom Viridiplantae; phylum Streptophyta; class Pinopsida; order Cupressales; family Cupressaceae; genus Chamaecyparis; species Chamaecyparis obtusa. The sequence goes on along the minus strand of BSBK01004333.1, from coordinate 1,190,086 downwards.
CCCCCAAGTTCCTAGGGTGGGGATGGGGGACATGTTTTTGGTACAGTTTCCTGGCAATTTTTTAGGGAGTGACAGGGGCCAGCTTTAATAAATAAGGATTTTTCTTTTAAAACATAGGGAAATTTCAAATATTCATTTGGTAACATTGATAAAGCATTCATTCTAGACATTATAGAACCTTAATTCATAACATTAGACTTCAATTGAGATTTCAGAGGAGAATCACCAAACAAATTAACATAATGAAAATGCTTTCACTATCAATGTGCATTTATATTTATATAAGAATCACAACAAAATGCCTAGGGGTTACAAGTTTCAACTACAAACAAATCCTTAGAAAATATATAAGCCATCCCTAATCAACATATGCCTTTGGCAGGTCTGCATCAAAAAATCAGATTATGAGTTTGCTTCACTATTGTAATGAGGGGCTGACCCTGCAATTGAACCCCAACCAATCCCTCTTGTGCCTGCTCATCAACTTGAATAGCTTCTTCAAGATCAACATCCTATTGCGAGGTTGGAGTTTGGAGATACTTAGGTGTTTGCTGATCTTGTAGCTACAAGGAACTTTGTATGGCTAACAACTTATCCAATCACTTAGAGGTAAGGTTGTTCCTCCCGATTGAATGGATAAAGCTATACATGGGCAATTCCTCTTCAATAGAGGAAATGACAACTGTGAAAGTAGGGAAGTTAATGTAGTTCTATCCATCCTTGCCTTTGGTTTGCTATAGGTTAGGCCATAGAAATTGACAAAGGCAAGCCACTGTGTGCAAAGTAAAGAAGACTCTTTATTTGCAAATATATCTTGAAGGGACTTCATGAGTTCTTTCACGTCTTCGTCATGAGATGGAGGCACTCTGCCATTCCTAGCTACATACCATTCAGGATTTAGAGCATAGGCTACCTTATGAAGTGGGTTGTTCATTATGTTTCCACCGTTGCATCACAATGGCACTAAAATGCTCCTCATTAAATTCCAAAGCAGGGTCCTTGCTATAAATGGCTTGCTTCATTTGCCTTAGTATGCTATCAAAGGTCTCATAATTTTTTCCAAGGCTAGGACACTTTGTATCAAAATATCTTGTGAATTCCACAACAGACTTGATGAAAGAGAAAACCAATTTGTAAGTGTAAACAAGTTACAAAAATCAAGATTGAAAAAAAGATTAAGAATTTAAGACTCAAATGACAAAGTGAATGCTATTACAAAGAATAAAAATAACTTACAAGTTAGAAATGTTAATAAATCAATTTTATAAAATATAATAATTAAACCAGAAATTTCTTACCTCATTTTGGACCAGCAATCATCATCAAGGATCTTTTGTTTTACATTTCCGCCACACTTTGAATTAATCACCATTAATTTTAAAGCCTCTCGCACCTCAACCATTCTATCTAACAAAATTTAGCTATCATATCTAAGATTTGAAGAATTCTTTCCTTGAAAATGTCTTGAATTAACCAAGTGAAGTTTGATGGTTCCAAATGAACATCTATATATTTCTGGCTTCTAATATCACTGCCTTCACCTAGTCGATCTTCCTGATGTCCTTCAATGTCTTGTTCGACACATGAACACAACTTGTAGTTTAGAAAACAGTGTCCAGCATTAAGCCAACTAACTTATGCACACAGGTTGAAGCGGTCACCACTTGTACAACATTAGAGGGTCCAACCTCTTCTATTGTATCCTTCAAAGTCTTAAATTGAATGTTTACATCTATTTTTTTCTTTGCAATCAATACTCTAAGAAAATAAGAGTTAGTAGAACATGTGACACTGATATTGATGAGTGGTTGATGTTGGATATCAGTCCACTCATCTATGGTGATGGAGCAACATCCTATCCAAGTTTGTATCCGTTCTTCCATCAACACACTCACTTTAGGATATTCTCTATCAAGGAGGGTGGTGCGTAGCTTACGTTCTCTAGGTGGGATGAGTGAGGGGCCAACAATTATCAAATCTTTGAACATTTGTTTGAAATAGGGAGAATGTGCCACATGAAATGGTATGATATGAGCATAAAAAAAATAGCAATGAAAAAATTGTGTGTTTTAAACAACCTTGCAACAGTAATAGTTTCTTTTCTTCCTTTTGTAGAAGTAGAACTCTCTTCCCTTGGAATTCCAATATGTATGGTTTCCGTAGGCAATGACAATGCTAGGCTGCATGGTCTCCAATTGAATACCCTTCTTTTTTGCCTCCCGCTCCATATGCAACTCAGTTATCTTAGCCTTCTTAGCTAGTTACTTTTTCAAAACCTTGTAACCTAGCCCATTTATGTACAAAAGTTGAGAATAAAGTCTAGACTAGCTGCCACAATAATCTTTCTTGCACAATGACGTAGCCATAATCTTACAACACCTTGAATTTTTTGTTTTCTTTCTGTGTTTTGTTTTGGGGCTAAATGGGCCTTTTGTATAGGTTTCGAGGAGTTTGGAAGGGCATCCAGATGTGCTAGTTGAACTTGCAAACCCTGCCACACTCCCACTCCTAGAAGATACTTAGTGGCAGCTATACTTCTGACCTCTAATTCTTTGTTACATTTCAACTTCAAATTTTTCATTCTCACTACTCTCACTGGTAGTCATTGTTTTGTTTTGGTTAAGAATTTAAAACATAGCTGCAATTGTAAACATAAAAAAAAGACTTTCTCACTAAGTTTTTGGAAATAAAAAACTAAAAAAACTAAAAAGCCTTGAAGGGAATTTCTATAAATGAATAGTAGATGGTAAATTTACCTCAAATGACATGGATTTGATGCACTTTTACATTCTTTCCACTTCTGTTCTCCTCTTCTCACTACTGCTCCCTCTCTTGATCTTCTTCTTCACAAGTTAGAAAATGTCAAAAGGAGTTTGCTTTTTGTTGTTTAATTGTTTTGGGGATAGTTTTAGTATTGGGTATAGTTTAAAGGGATGGGAGGGTACTTATGGACCCATCCACCCTTTTTAATCAAAATTGTGTTTTTGTTTTAAAAAGCACAAAAAGATGCCTGGGCCATAGCCATCTCCTACAGCTCCTAGACATACCTTGCAAAATTTCAGACATCTTGGGCGTGTTTCCTATATTTAAAATATTTTCAAAAAAGAGGATGGGTTGGGATGTTTCCCACCCGTCCCTAGATCCTTTAAATGACCACTATAGAGGACAAGGCCGTTTAGGCTGGGGACACATTTTCAGGGAGCATAGGATTTACTTTGTGGAGAAAATGTGTAACAAGCTAAGGGTTCTAGACAGGATAATAACAACTAATTGATTAAAATATAAATAACAATGAACTCGTAGGAGAAAATTTAAGCTAACATGCTAATGCTGATTATTTTTTTAGAAACATAAATGAAACATTTGCATTTAACTGAATTCTATATTTGTTCAAGAAATATCTCAACATGAGTCTATTTTTTTATCAACTTGATACAAAATAGTAAGTGAGGGAAAAGAGTTACTGAGCATAACTAGTAACATGGAATCCATTTTGTGTTTCTTTATGTTTCACAGTGCAACATGGGGGAGAAAGCATCGCAAGGACATTTTACCACCCAACTACGGATCTATTATCGATCCCCCTTGCTCACTTCCTACTCGTAGCGGCCCAACCCTTCGCAAGGGATGTAAATATGGTTATAAACAAGCCATTCTGAAACTGGTGTAAGATCCTACAAGCCTTAGTTGGTCACACCCTATAGCTGCTGCTAACTTAGTATGACACCTAACTAGGGATGTATCCGGAGCCTTATGAACCGACTAACACTAGCACATCCTATAGTGCACCTTGGCCAAGGATTAATACAACATGTTAAACATGCAGTCTAGTTCTTCACCCAATCCGACTTGGTACAAAATCTCCTATAGGATGCGGTAGGCATACAAGACTCATGGCTATCTAACCCTAGTCATTTATATTCAATGACACATAATACCAAGAAGATCTTTAAATACTTCTATAATTGACTGTGTCACAGTTTGACGTTTGAGATCAGCAGGGCTTATTTATCAATCTGGTTTGATTTCCCAACTGGGTTATGGTATCATCGTTTCCACGATAAATTATCTGGGGCTAGCTGTTCCAGCCATTGGTATTTCTTGTATGGTAAGAATACTGGTATGTATAGGCTTAAGGCATTTCTAGCTGTTTATATTCTCATGAACGTACTGCTGCCTCTGCACACATCATGTGAGTATGTATGTGCTGCCCTACCCTAAACCTTTACATCCTCACTATTCTTTATTAACCAGAAGAAATCTTTAGGTACGGCGTGTAAATTTTCTTTAACACTTCCTGTGTTATTATCATATGAATGTTTATTTAATACCTTTCCTGGCAGATGTTATAATTATTCCACTACTGTATGGTATAGAATCCATTTTAATAATGTCCATTCTCAAAACTAATCCAATGACTGCTATCACTGGCATTGTTCACAGCTGGAAAGGATAGGAGTGTTCAATTCTAATACTTCTCTTCTATTGACATATTCAGCCTGTAAGGCGGTAAAAAACTAATTTACATGTTTAGCCTTAACTCTGCTGTCATGCATTGTGTTGAAGATTTTAAAGTTTACCAGTTAAAGAATTTCACTGGTTGGAAACACAATATTCTACTATGATTACTTACATATAATTCCTAGCTGGTTAAAACTCTGCCGAAGGGACTCATGTCCATAATAAATTAAGTCGAGGAGGAACAAACTTAATTTTGTTTCTTTGGCTCTACATGCAGCCTACATTTGACTGTTAAAAGTTCTCTTTACAAGCATGGTAAAAATTTAACTATCAAAACTTGTTCATTTGGTTTATAGCTAAACATAAATTATAACCAAAGTTAAGCATAGAATCTATAATGTAAAACACTTTCAGGAATGACTAGACTGTACACAACTGAATAATCTTCTATTCCTTCTTTGTTTACATTCTAGTAAAAGAGAGCACAATTCTGTGACTGCACAGCCTATATGCTGTAACAACACTTCCAAGTATCATCAACATAATAATTTTATAGAAATTTATGTTACATGCCTGATATTAGAAAGGAAATGGTCTTTCCACTTTTCCTTGGCACGTTAAGGAATGCTGTTCCTTTTACTTCTGCGTTTCTTGTTTTTAGCCAACTTCTCTTCGACCTTCAGCATCTATATCTTTTTAGTTTTTTTTTTCCCATGCATGTATGAATGAATTTCTAAAAAGTTGATTTCTTTTATAAACCGTTTTCACCAAATGCAATGATTTGAAATTCACGTTAATTTTCATCCATTTCAATTTGAATTTCATTTCTTTAATAAGCTGTGATACCTCTTATAAGAGAGGCGGTTTGCTAAAATGCACTCAAATTCACCCAACAAATTTCATTACGGTGGTTCTATATTTCCGTCACTTCTCATCATGGCTCGAAAAGTCTCAAACTGCAATTTATCTTTTAAAATGAAAGCCCATAGTTGTTTAAGAGAATATCACCACTCATGATGTGCCTAATGCCTAAATTTGTTTTCACTTTATAAATATAATTCCATGCCATCCTTTCATGCTACTAAGGCCATGACATGGCTTAATAGATTATGTGCCAAATGCAAAGCTTAGTTTCCAATTGGTATCCATTTCCATTAATGGATATAAGAATATATAGATTCATGTCAAGGCTTCATAACTTGTGATAAAATTAACGTTCATTATCTTAACCATATATGTATATATGTATATGTAATACTTTAATACATATAAAATTAAATACGTATTCATACACATTTACGAACCATGTCTCCATAGTTACGTCTATATACACATATATAAATATATTTTATATACATTTATATACGCATATATATTTGGTAAACCTATACCGAATGTTCACAGAAACGATAACACCAAAAGTTATCACTTAAACCATCATAAGGATAAAAGATCAAATAAAGATACATGTCTAGGACGTAAGTTCCTATCCGACCCAAATTACTAACAATCCGACTCATTGACATCATAAGATCCACTAAGATCCTAGTCCAGACCTATACCTTCTAGGTTTGCACAAACTTGACCTAGTTATTACTTACCAGCTCCAGAACCCAGGTAGCTTACGTTCATAAGTATAACTATGTTTGCACCCCCCTTTCCTAGTGATACTTTCTCTCCCCTTTCCTCAGAGGACGAACAGTTCCTGCAACCACTTTGACAAGAAAGGTAGTCAATCTGTAATCATTGTTATCTCACAATAATCAAATTTCATAACTCAAGATAAGAACGTAAATCATTATATCATTCCTCTTACAATATCTGAACCACTGTTCCATGATAAGCAGGAAATGAAAACTAGATATACATCTATGGCATCAATATAATTAAAACCACTGTTTATGAAAACCAAATACCATCTAGGGCATCAATTTAATCAAAACTATTGTTTATGAAAACCAAATACCATCTAGGGCATCAATTTAAACAAAACCACTGTTTATGAAAACTAAATACCATCTAGGGCATCAATTTAAACAAAACCACTGTTCATGAAAACTAAATACCATCTAGGGCATCAATTTAAACAAAACCACTGTTTATGAAAACCAAATACCATCTAGGGCATCACTTTGAATAAAACACCAAAAGTTTTAGTAGTCAGGAGGGATGTGACAAAATGATTGTTGTTTCCTTAAAATAATCGTAGAGCACATTTATATAATTTACAGCATGTATGCTCTTCAAGAAAAGAGTAATTTTAATGACTGACATGAACATAAACATACAATAAAAACATTGCTTTAGGATCCCATATGTTGGACTATTCATTTCCCCTAACTCCCATGGGCAGGGTATATATAGTTCATTAATTAACCCTTTTTTCTTTGATTAATTGAGGATGTCAATGGACTCGGCCATAGTTTAGGTCTTTACTGAGCTGAGCAACAGTCGGACAACATATGGGTATGGGGGGCCCAATCTCCAAAGAGATGAGATCCAAACCTACGGTCATAGAAGTTCCAGGTCATTTTATGTTCAGTGTCTAAATGTGTAGATGCTTTTGTAATAAAACATAAAGCCTTGTGTGATTCTTGCCTCAGGACTTGCACTTATGTTCCTAAATGCTATCTGTTCAGTTTACACCGGCACAAACTGTGATTTGCATCCTATGTGAAACATGTATATGTAAAATGAAAATACTAGCATTAATTGTTTCTAGAATTTTGGAATCTTGTGCATTTTATATATTGGTTTATGTTGGTCTATCAGCCCAGCAATGAATCTTTCTTGTGTGAATCAGATTTTTATCATCCTTTAAAAGAGGACGAGACAGAGACAGATACGGTTGTGCAGATTATCTATCCCTCAGAGCCTCCAGTATGATACGTTTCTTTTAATTATCATTCATTTTAATAAGTTGTCTCTGAGAAATGTCAAATCTATAAAGGTAAGTATAGTAAAGACATATTGACTTTGAGCTTGGCTTTCACCTTTGTGCAGGTTGTATGTGATTTTGATTGGGATTTTGACAATTTTGAGGTGATTAAATCTCTTATGAATCTGCATAGTTTTATACTTATGGTAGAAGAAGTTTATTTGGAAGGTCGTCGTATTTAATTTGTTTAACATGCTGAAGTTAAACAATATGCATACGTAAGTGGTTGAACCTTAGGGCATAGTCTCAACAATATGTTATTATAAACATTAAGAAGTTACATGAATTCTATGTGAAGGTTCATACAGTTGTTACTCTTCTCTGTATATGTGTGTATTCTGTTTAATATTGTTTTGTTTAAAATATTATTTTCATATTCTATCTTTAATGCCACCAGGACTTTACAGCCAATTTAGTCCAAGAAGAAGTGTTAGCAGAAGATAAAGCGGAAGATTTCAAGGTCAGTGTTGAGACTAAATCGAGTATCATATTTGCATTTTATGTATTATCTGTTATCCTGGTATGTTTAGTGCTACGGTTTTACATTTGATCTTTTCCTTATTGATTAAACTGCTATGTTTGGTGTAGTTGCTTTGCATTCTTTTTCTTTATCTTATGGAATGTCAATGGATTTGATGTAGAAATTCCTCAAGCAGAGAGTTACAGAAGAGAAAAAGAAGCAACGTGAAGTATGTGGCCATGGCATGCTAATCTTTGTTTTAGTGTAATTTTTTGCATTGAGTGTGCTCATAGTAGAAAAAAGTAAACCCAATTCTTGGCCGATTTTCATGTATTATTTAAGCTAGCAGCTTGAGTTTTGTGTTTTAGATTTGATGTTCAATCAAAGCATTCATCTTTTATCATAAATGCTTAGTTGTTTATGATGATTGGATCTTTTCTTTCTTAACAATGTTCAAATGAATTGATTGCTAAATTTTGTGGCTGTTACATCCATTAGTTTCTTCTATATTTTAGGCTCTCCAACTAGTAAATTGTTTTTGCCTGTTTCTAATACATGCTTCAAAGTCCGTGAATTGTTATTAACTTGCCCTTTTCAACTTGCAGGCTAGGGAGGCTCGGAAAAAGGCAATTGAGGAAATGAGCCCAGAAACCAAAGCTGCTTTTGAAAATATGCGGTTTTACAAATTTTATCCTGTTCAAACTCCAAATACCCCAGATATTTCCAATGTGAAGGTAATCCATTGCATAATGATCACTGCATTGTTTAGGTTGATTATGTTTATACTGTGTTTCTTGGATTCTTTTTGTGTAACAGTTTTGTATTGTTCCTGCAGGTACCTTTTATTAATAGATACTATGGAAAGGCTCATGAGGTTTTGTAACAAAGAACTCAAACAATTCCTAAGGGTCTCCACTAGTAGTAATCGTGGAATCCTAAATGTTGTATCCTACACATTTAATGCTTTTGGTTAGCTACAAAGGAGCATATGAGATACATGAAACAGAACCATGATGATAATTGTAAGCTGTACACCATGCAAGTACTTAGGAAGAAAAAAACATTTTCTTCCCTTCTTTTAACATAATAATATATTGTAACATCGAAAAATCCCATGAAGAGTGTTTAGATGAAATACAGATACAAAAAAATTGCTTCCTTTGCTTTTTGTTATAGAGAACAAATGAACAAGCACATATATTTTGTTTTTCCCACTAATGGACAATTTTTTTAAAAAGTGATGATCATATGCCGTGAACATAGAATAATCCTACATAACAGCCATTTAATCTACTTCGATGTTTGTTGGCATGAGTTTCAGTTTTGAACAGGGACTTACAATTGTGATGCTAATATTCAACTATGGCTGGTTGGGGAGCTTTTCACCCAAGAAACATGCTGAAGATTGGTAGAATGGCTATTAAAATACAGGTAACATCAAATGAACCTTTTTCCCATATTTGTATTGCACCATCTTTGATATTTTTGTTCTTACACAGAGAAAAGGATGCTTAATTTATTACAATGTATGAATGGAAAACAGCTCCTAAATGATCACTATCATTTTATTTTTAAGAATCAAAATATGAATGCAGACTTTATAAATGGGGAAAATGGTTTTACAAGGATGAAGTGTAATTTTTCGAAACGAAAATAGATAACTGTTATGCATGTTTTTGCTATTTTGAACTAAAGACATAGGCAAGTAAACTAGGGAGCGAAGCCATTAGGCACCCCATTTTGAAGGTTCTTTTATTCTTATTGGGAGTTATGTTATGAAAACGTTAGTATGCATGAAGGAGCTCATTTCCCAACTAGTTGTTTTATTGTCATACATCCTTGGTTTGATCTCTTCGCTAGGATAATATGTTTTATAACCTGACATCAAAGGAAGAGGTGGGGTCCAAACTTTTGGAACTACCATTATAGGAAAGATGGTAAATCATTTTTCTTTCATAGTCATTTTTTCTCATCTCAATGGTGGCATTCCCCTTATCAACTTCCATAACTTCAACGACCTTGTTCTTGTTAAGCAATTTTAAGGTACTTTACTTTTCTTTGGGAACGTTGCACCTAGGTGGTTCGTGTCATGAACCATAACTGATGCAATAATACATATGTATACCTATTTAATATCATTTTAAAATCAATATTAAGAATAAAAAATAATGTATATATATAGAAAGAAAAATTTATTAATATTAATTCATATTAATTATTTAATATTTAATAACTATCAACTGATAGTTATCAATGAAATAGTAGTGGTCAATATTATTGATCAATATAACAAATAAATATAGCTAATCAATATTATTAATCAATAATAATACCAATAGCATTATTCCCTTATTGATACCAATAATAATATTATTCAAATATTTTTAATTCCCTTATTGATAATATCTAAGTAATAATATTATAATATTAATCAATTAATAATCAATTATTAAATTAATTAATAAAATATTACTAATTAGTCTAATTCATAATTAACAATATTATAATATTAATCCTAACATTTAATATTATAATATTGATCTTTATATTGAATATTATAATAATATAATTTATCAATACAATATCAATCATTGTATGTAATTAATAAAATTATAATATTAATCTTTGTAATATTATAAATTTTAATCTTGTATTTAATTCATAACATTATACTAATAATAAAATTCATATTATATTCAATGACTAACAACGTTAGAAGCTGACGATAATCTACAACGATTATGCAAACATATAAAGATTAATATAACAGTGAGCAATCAAGACAACACAAAGGAAGTAAGCTATCCTGATAGATGAGAGAATAGTGATGATCATGTTAAATCTAGTGACTTAATTACTTGCAAAACGTAGTTTGTAGTGATTGGTTAAGAAACGGATTTATTATGCAACGAATGACTAAAATATTAAGACGAGACATGAGTCATGTCCCTTACATGTAACTCCTCATGCCCAACGCAAGATATAACAAGGCAATTACGTGATAGTTCTAATGGGGGGAGAAGGAAATAGGAACAATCGACGCAGACAAGAGGAAATCAGAATCAACAATATACAGTGGTCGAATTAAATGCATAAGTAATTATCGTAGAATGTGGAGAAGTATAAACTTGGTCAAGCATATGGGTTGAATAGGACAAGAGCTGACCATTATACAGTTCGTAATAGGAAGAAAAGACCATAGTCTGCGACAGCAAGATCTCATAGGAATTATGGCATCTGAAAGGTGAGGTATCCACATTAACATGTCGTTGATTGTCATTGGAATAAGGTAAACTTGTAAGAAAACAAGATTTGACTGATAAGAGAGAAAGAGACTAAGAATTACGTCTGGTCATCATCGAATGGAATGATCAATACATAACAGAAACGAATGAGGAAATAATATATGTGTTTAAAGCTGATCTTAGGGAATATCTATAGAAGACATTGCTGCAGCTCATACACAGCGATCAGCATGCAAAGAAATAAGGAAAGGACCGAGAGTAGGTTTTGAATCACATACTAATAAATGGAGATAAGTAGTGACAACTAGTTGTAATACCCCAAAAATGGGCTATAAGTTCATTAACCTCCTACATCGACAATTCGAACAAAATCGACATTGAAGTCCTAATCTAAGGCACATCTAAACATCATCGAATCATAATTGATTATCTTAAATTCACATCAGGGAATATTCTTAGTAATATTCTTAATCATCATAATTATCTTTAATTTAATGATTATTTGGCGATAAATCACATTTATCCTAAGTTTGATTAATTGAATATTTTCATATTTAATTAATTAGATTTAATATTTGCCACTTAATTGTGTAATTAAATTTAATTAAGATAATTAGGAATATTACTAGGAATATTCCCCGATGCAGAATTTAAGATAATCAATTATGATTTGATGATTTAGACGTGCCTTAGGTTAGGACTTTGATGTCGATTTCGTTCGATATGTAGATGTAGGAGATTAATGAACATATAGCCCATTTTTGAGGTATTACACTAGTAACAATAGCAAAAGGGATAATGAGACAATAGATAGCAGTGACTATCAATATCTAAGATGTCTAATACAACAACTGATATTTTACAAGGGAGTGAAGTAACCTAAATAGTAGATGGGAATCTATATATATGAATCAGAATTCTATAGGTATAGCCCTTAAATATAGATCAATAATAAGGAATAAGACATATACATATTCCTGAAAGGATCTAATGATATATTTGAAGTATATAGACATGAGTGTTATACATGAATGATCTAAATTCAAATTATATTTATCTTTATATATATATATATATATATATATATATATGAATACATGTATAAATTTGAATATTATATAACATATTCTGAATGATTATATTGATTATAAGAATGAACTAATACATGCCCATAAATAAGAGAAACCATAATTATATATTAGTTATGTTATATATATTTATTTATATATTCGCAATATAAAATATTAATATATACTTAGTTAATTCATTAATAACTCGCTAATTACTATTAAGCAGATAGAGAGTGTGTGTAGGAAGAGGCAGGCAAATCGGTCACATGATGGAAAGATCCAGAGATAGGTAGAACCTTGAGGGAATCCACTTGAAGACTGTGCATGCGTCCTAGCATAGTAATTCTACCATCTTTCTTAAGGTCTGTGATTAGGAGTGAAGGAAGGAATTAGAACTTAAGTGTATATTACGAATTAGAGATTATTCTTAATATAATATAATTTAAATACATAATGACATATGATAATAATTGGGAATCAATGTCCTCCTAGTATGAGACATTTCGATTTGTCATTCCTAAACATAAACCAAACCCTAATAAGGGATTTTAGCACAAATCAATTAAGGGTCCTAAAAGGGATCATTACAATTCGCTATGCCTTGAGGGAAACACAATAGGCCCTACACACAATCTTTTATGTGATGTCACAAAAGACCTTGACAATGATTGCAATCTCAACCATAAAATGCTCTTAAGGGATTAAATTGGGAGTTATAGTGAAGGCAAAAATCAATTTTAACATGTTAAAAGTGGATTTGAAAAGCAAGAACATAAAAGGTTGATAACCAATTTGTTTGAAAGGAGCTTGTTTGTATTTACTTTAAGAGGTCTAACCTTGGAATTCTTACTATGAGATAAACATTGAAGTGCTATGGTTGGAAGGGAATATTCCACTTAGATTTATTTGGCAACATGAATGTCATTTAAAATGTTAATAACTAAATGTAATAGATCCACTCATGGCCAAAATCTCATGTTTATTAATATTAACACTTTCAATGGAACATTTATTTTTTGAATTAATTTTTTTTTTTGTATTAGAGACATTTCATAATTCTTTTTAGTAGAAGAATAAGCACACTAACAACTATTTTAAATATTAACAATATTGTGAGACCTTTATCCTTGAAATATTCTTATTAAAATATAAAATATTTGAAAATAAATGATAACATACTATTTAATATAAAGTATTAAATAAATTAATAATTATTCTATTAAAATGATAAGCGACCAATTAGCGGTTATTGGGATATGTGGCCTCAGTAGATGTCCCTTATGATGTAGACAAGAGTGTGAAATGGTTAATCATCTATTACTGACTTGCTCTTTTACGTCTAAATGTTGGGATTGGTTGTAGTTATCTTTGGGGTAGCAAGAGTTGCATTAGGGCAATCTATTTGAATTTTTTTCTTAGCCGCTTTCAGTTGTGTTCTAATGCTTTATGGGTAGATATTTGGGCTATGGCTCCATTGATGGTAGTGGGGTATGTATGGAAAGAAAGAAACAAAAGGATATTCCGTAAAGCAAGTATGGATGAGGAAGAAGTGATGAGGAAAATTTAATGTGGCATTTATGAGGTGGCAAACTCTAAATGTTTCTTGAAGTCTAGCTCTTGGTTCACAAAATGGGATGATCACATACAAAAGCAGTGGGGAGGTTTAAAGGCACCAAAATTGTAACTTAATGCCAAACAAAATAATAGAAGGGAAGAAAAATGGATTGCACCCCCTGTGTGGCAGATTGAAACTTAATTTTGATGGGGTTGCAAAGGGCAACCTTGGGGTTGATGGGGTTGGTTGCATCATTCATGATGATTAGGGGCGGTGCATGTGGGCTTTGTCCAAGGAGTCTGGAACTTCTACCAACAACGAGGTAGAATTGGAGGCATTAGCAAAAGGATTGTGGTTGTGTAAGGGAAAAGAGTTAGAGCACATAGATATCGAGGATGTTTTTTTGTTGTGCATAAATGCAGTAAAGAAGGGAATATCTAATTGGAAATTGGAAGTGTGAATATAAGTAATATGGGAGTGCTTGTAAAAAAGTGGAAGAATTTTTTATTACTGATGTATACAGAGAGGTCAATAGAGTAGTTGATCGATTGACAAATTTTGGGGTCACTCAAACTAAGGTGGAGCTGGTGGATTCCAATGATACAACATGGCTCAGTTTAGATATTATTTTAACAAAAGGTTTTTTTTTGTCCAAATGAAGAAATGCATGGACATGGATGGTGAGTTGATGGGTAGTTTGATAGGAGCCGACCTTCGATGATGCTCTAGGAGTGCCATCAAATCAAAGTGGGAGGACAATTGCATTGATCATGATATGCACATCAACCAAGAGGAATATCATTTGATCTAAAAGACATGGCAATTAAGAAGAGAAGGTTGGAGAAGAGCACATGAGAAGTACATACTACTGGCCCTATTGTCGAACTAGCCTCAAATGCACTAACTAAGAAAAGGAGACAAAATGATCAACTTGAATTTCCTTCAAGATAATGTTCTTTGAAGCTAGGTTCAGATGAGCTATTTCTTTGGTCTTGACTGACGGAAGAACATGCAATAGAACAAAGGGAAGCACAATGGTAGAAGAAGGAATCATGGGTGTTAGGTGTAGTTGCTTTGAAGAAGGGATTATACAACAAATTGGGGGACTCTTTACACTGTCCTACAAAGTGGAGAGGGATGCGAATATCAACTTGGTGGGAAGGGTATCATGTGTTGGTAGGCATATGCATGACGAGCTAGTGTATGATTTATACTTAAACAATGTCATCAAGATTCTAGGCGAATTTCTTTGTGGATAAGAGTTGGGAGATTTGTGAATACCTTAGACTGCTGGTCTCGTGGGCATCATTACAATTCTTTCCTTCATTCATTCATTAGCAAGAAATAACTATGATTATCCACACCATCATTGTGGGATTGGTAGTTGATTCTATTGCTGGGATTTTGACATTAGAATAGGGCCAAGGAGGCATAGAGAGCATTAAGGCATTTTAGGGAAGGGATTGAAAATGAAAAATGCAACAATAGAGATTTGTTCTCCCCATCTTTATGTATAGGATATGTACATCATGCACAAAGTATTGTAACTTTTCATTTGGTTTATTATAGAGAAAGCTACCTGAACCGGTAGAACTTACATTTAAAAAATAAACATTTATTTTATTTAAAATTATTTAATGGAAAGTTGTTTTAACATTTCTTTAAATGTCACATGTTTTAATGCTTAATTAATGCTAATATTATATTTTATTTACATTAAAAATGGAGGAAAAATTATTTTTGTTTTGTTGATAATTTACATGTGATTGTTAAATTGAGTGATTTTAAGATTAATTTATTTTAGTGGATATTATCCATAAGTAAATAAGTGTAGTAACATTTGGAATTAATATAAGATAGACATGTTATAAGGAAGTATTATTGTTATTATTATTTTTAAACCTTGTGGTATCCCTATGACCTAACCCAATGACCACCGCAGTTTGGCTTAGGCTTATATTTTGTCAAGCTTTTGGGTGATAGAGGAGGTGAGATGGGGTAAGACTAGTCCTTGAGGGTTGACTGCACGGGCTCACATAGTGCAACTAGCGAGCAAACATGACTGGCGAGAGTTGAACCTTGGACCTACATGGGACAAGTCAAAAGCTTTCACACAACCTTATCGACCATTTGAGCTAGTGGGTTTCCCCTTAAAAATGATTAGGAATGTAACCCTAGGCAAAATGTAAATGCCACACTTGACATATTGTAGGTAAATCAAGATGCAAGATCTTGAGGGCCGCTTAGTTGTTTATGTGGTAGAGAGTAATATTGCAAGGTTTGAACCTTGGTTGTTGGCACTTTTTTAATAATGCAAAATGTATACACCCCACTCCACATCGCATGACTAAATCAAGATACAATATCTTGGGGGCACCTCAAGTAATCCAACGAGGTTTGAACCTTGGTTGTTGGCACAATAGGTAAGAAGCCCCATTGTTTCACCAAAGGGTTGCCCCTATAAGGAAGTATTATTTTACTCAATTTTTCTTTTGTTTTCATTAATCATTTTATGGAATACTTTTAGATTATTAAATACAATTCCTTTTTTAAAAATTTAGATGTTGGGAATAGTGTGTGAATGATATAAATATCAATTAGTAACATGAACTAGATAAATTGGAAGAATTACATTCCCATTTCATAAGAATAATGGATAACACTTAGCTCACTAAGAAGTTAGAACATGATAATAATATTTCATTCTTTGACTTTCTTTCATGGAGAATTTAATGGTTCCTTGTAATGTCAAGTTTAAGGAAAAGTTGTTCATATTCATGTTTTTTTGCATGCTTTTTCTATTATTATCCACCCCCAAAAAGTTGGAGTGTTTAAAACTCTTACCATTGTTAGAATGTAAGGTTGATGCTATTATTGTTGTTGTCATTGATATCAACATATCCGATGCATGTTGAAACCTTGGCATCCTGATTTCTCTTCGTCTTTTGAATCGTTTGATATCAACATATCCGATGCATGTTGAAACTTCCTCATCTTCCCCTCCATCTTTGGATTGATTCCATTCTAGAGACAGTGGGGGATGCTATTGGGGAAATGTTAATGGTGGATGAGAAATCTTCGGATTTATTCCACTCTACTTATGCTCGTATCCTGGTGGATATTGATGCCTCGAATGGCCTGCCATCTGAGATTAAACTTTTTTCTCCTCAAGGTAGAAGTTGGATTCAACAATTGGACTATGAAGGCCTCCCCTTCATATGCAGAAGATGCTTTAAGACTGGTCATGTTGCTTCTCAATGTGATCTTCATAGACTTAAGAAGACTGCTTCGTGGTGGAAGGGTGCCTCCTCACAACACTATACGGTGGAGGTGTCTTCCAATTGGAGCTTCTCGCAAGTGGTTGAGTAGGATGTTGCTAGCCTTGATTTTGCTAGTCCTTTGGTTGATTCTATTCCTTCTCCTAACTTGCTGAATGGAAATGTTAGCCCGTCTGTTGGTCCTCTTCTTGATTCTTCGATGGATGTAGCTGGGGTCCTTGCTGGCTGCTCGGTGGGTGTTGTTTTTGTTGTCCTTGTTGGGGTTCCGACTGGTGCTGGTCCTGATGCTGTTTTTCCCTCTGTTGGGAGTAATGATGGTTCTTTGCTGGGCGATTTGTAGGCTGTTCCAACACCTCTGCTGGGTGCTGGTTCTTCTGTCCTAGATTTGCAGTGCTGGTAGGATGAGGCAGCTAGAGTTGAAGAGGGGTGGATTATTGTTAAAGGGAAACATTCTAAGAGATCTCCATCCTCTTTTGACATGACCCTTCGGTCCCACAAGAAGGGATCAAAAGTTTAGTCCCCTTTGTTTTGTTGTTTTTCATTGGTCTATCTTGTGCAGTACAATGGGGTGTTCTTAGTTAGGGGTTTGGGGTGTCTAGGCCTTTGTTTTGGCTAGACTGTTGTATCTTTGGAACCCTTATACTTTTATCTTAAGTTCTAGTTATGTAAAGGGTTTCGGGGTCCCTTCAAAACCTGTTGTTACCTTAATAAAAAATATATCCGATGCATGGAGTTTACATGTGGTTTGGTTATTTTGGTGTATTGGTATTAGTAGAAGTGTGCACCGAATGATGTGCTTTAAATATTTTTCCTTATCCATGTCAGTGCTGGTTCTATTTAGTGTGCAACATATTGTGGAATGTTTATTTTGGTTCAGTCCTATCTTGGACATGTTTGTTGTGCTTAAGTCGATGCATTTGAATAGTAATGTATAGATCCTATTTGTTGGTACCGAAGGTCTCGAAGATTGTGTAGTGTGCAAATATGTGCGAGGCATTTTGTATTGAGTGAGGCGGTCCACGTTTCATTCCCTACCACCGCGGGAATGCTTCGGTATGACCTATTTCAAATTGGTTTAGGCTAACTTGGTTGTTGGCATCAAGAAGTATAAGAAGAGCAATAATCTCAGTTGTTGGTGTGATGCTATGTGCGTAAATATGCGAAGTCAATGTAAATTCGACAAGGAAAGATTTGTGTGTTGATGTTCATGCGAGTTGATGCAATCAGTAGTAGACTGTTATATCATTTCTACATTGCAGAGTGTCGGTGATAGTGGTTTTAGTGGTGGATTAAAACTCATTTCTTATATTTTGGTAGTGGGCATAATTGTATTAGCAACGAGTTGGTTGTTGGCATCAAGCAGTATAAGAAGAGAAATAATCTCAGTTGTTGGTGTGATGCTTGTATGCGAGTAAATGCATGAAGTGAATGCAAATCCGACAAGGAAATATCTGTGTTGATGTTCATGCAAGTTGATGCAATCGACAATAGTCCGTTATATCATTTCTATATTGCAGAGTGTTGGTGATAGTGGTTTTAGTGGTGGATTAAAACTCATTTCTTATATTCTGGCAGTGGGCCTAATTGTTAGCCTTTTTTATATTTCAGGGTAGTTAGCCCAACCGATAGTGAGCCAACCTGCAATGAGCAAAACCGGTAGTGAGCCCTTGTAAAAATCACCTTAATTGGTGTTCATTTTATGAGAATTAGCTTCTCTGTGGTTTTTGCTAGTTCGGGTTTCCATGTAAATTTTGGTGTTCATTGTGTTGATGGTTTTTATGCTTTCATGTTTACATCTGTTATAAGTTTTGACTGGTTTAAGTTCTTACTGGTTTAATAAAAGTTTTTAGAAAATATTTTGGAATAACTGATTCACCTCCTTCTCAGTTATTCGGTCTGTTCAACAATTGGTATACAAGTTTGGTTCCTTTGTGAAGAGCATAATCGCTTGAGGTAGATCCAATGACGCACAAACTGAACATCCCTATGTTTGATGGATTCAACTATAGTTCATGGAAAAAGAAGATGAGAGGATATATGATCTTGATTGGTTACACTACCTGGAAGCATGTGGAGAAGAAGTATTTTGTTCCTCAGAATGACCTTAATACTCAAGATGAAATTACTACCTATGAGGAGAATGAGAAGGCAAGGTATGCAATTTTTAGGGCTTTATTTAAAATTGAGTTAGCTAAGGTTATTTCATTAAAGACTGCTTACAAAGTTTGGGAAAAGTTGAAAGAGATTTTTGAAGGCAATGATAGAGTTAAGTTATCTAAGAAGCTAACAACTAAGCGTCATTATGAGAATCTAAGAATGGAAGTAGGTGAAGACTTTAGAAGCTACTTTTAGAGAGTTGATAATGCACTGAATGAAGTCAAGAATTAAGGAGACAACATCATAGATGAAGATGTGATGGAGAAGATTTTGATGTCCCTATCGGATAGTTACAACAAGATCTCGACAACCGAGGAAGTATATGATTTGCAAAAGTTTACTAAAGATCAGTTGTTTGGCATCCTAACTACATTTGAGTTGAGGAAATTCAGAAAAGAGGAGAAGATTTGAGACAACATTTTAAGACACAAAGTTAGAGGAAGATCTAGATGTTGATGAAGATTCAGGTTAGATGGAAGTGAACTTTGCAAGAAAGATAAAGAAAGGTACTATAAAATAAAAAGGTATGTTACTCCTTAAATGTTTTAGATGTGGAAAGATTGGTCATTTGGCTACTAGGTGTCTAGAGAAAGGTCCTAGGCATAAATTTAAGAAGTTAAATAAGAAAACTTACTATGTTAATGAAGATGCTAGCATTTCAAATGATGAGTCAAAAACAAAGGATTGTTTGTTTTTTGTTGTTGAAGAAGAAAAACTAGGAATTGATATTTCTAACATTTGCCTGGAAGTTGATGATAATGTTGAGATTGCTTTGTATATTAGAAGGAACAAGAGTGAATGGTTGTTTGATAATGGTTGTTCAATTCATATGATTGGGGATAAAAGTAAATTTGCAACACTTGAGAAATATGATGGTGGTCTTGTTAGATTTGGTGAAGATAAGGCAACATATATTGTTGGTAGAGGTTCTATTAGTTTTGATGGAAAACATGACGCAGTCAAAGATGGAGGATCCAAGAAGGGACAGTCCAAACCTTGCAGCCAACACCAACATAACAAAAATACACAGAAACAACAAGATATAAACATAATTCAACTCGTGTTCATCAATAACCGAGCATTACATGCAACATGCCGAGCTGTAAGGCCTTCTCGATTATGACCAATTACATTAGCAAATACAACATAGATCTCGCAGGATCCAAATATCACTTAGCTAGCCCAAATATGCACAACCACAATAATTGGTAGAAACACCAAGGCAAATTTAAACTTGTGCTCGCAAGCCACCAAGCAATCTCCTTGTCTCCTAAGCCAAAGCACTTAGCCACTAGCTCTGCTAAACATTCACAGATCTATCTCTGCTACTTCCTCTCTCTCCTCCCTCTAAACAACTACCCACACCCTCCTTATATACTTCTTAGCCACAAGTCAGCTTTACAACAAGAGTTAAATACAAAACATCAGTCGACTTCATGAAACAAACTCATGAAACATGTTATCCATTAGGTGACTTGCAACAAGTATTAAATCCGCATATGAGAAAGCATCAATCCAGATATAGGTCCTCACATGCCCAACGGTCAGTCCACATCACGAGGAACACGACCCAAATCAAATGCACTAGTCGGCCAAGCCCACACAAATCAAATAAACCAGTCGGTGAGCCAGAACGCCGAGCAACCAACACGAGTCGGTGATAGGACACCAAGACCCATTCGGTGAAGAACACCACCGAGTAGTAACTGAACATCGAACTCATCCACCGAGAAACTACCAAAACCAAAAACCAAACACTAACATATTTTGGGTGATACATGATTGCCAACTAGCCCAGGATGCTCCTGCATCAAACACCCCAGGTACAAAAAAGATGTTCTCAGTAGCTCAACGAACATCTTTCGGGATTCAACACACAGATCCCAAACCGATTCTTGATATACATGTCCTCCGAGTTGTCAAGTGACACACTCTTTCCTCGGATCCACTTCTGTTTTCTCTGCCTTCTCAAATCCTTCCTCGATATGCCACAAATATGTCCTCCTTGCTGATTTCTAACCCTTTCAGAATCCTTCAACTCAGTCCTTCTACCGAAGCTCAAGTTCAGTCCACCGAGTTCTGTATTCCACAAAGGAATCAGGGAAAACTTCCTACCATACTTCTCAACAGCGAATACATTCTTGACACAATCATGTACAACCCTACAATCATACTGCCAAGGTCTACCAAGCAATATGTGACAAGAACTCACATCTAGAATATCACATAACACTTGATCTGTGTACTGCCCAATCCAAAAATCAACATAACACTGTTCCCTCACCTCAAAGGCATATTCATCTTGTACCCAACTGATCTTATAAGGACAAGGATGTCTCACTTTCTTCAAACCAAGTTTCTGAATGATCTCCTCAACAACAAGGTTATCAGTACTACCACCGTCCACAATCACATTACAAATCTTACCGAGAGACTTGAACCAAGTTCTAAACAAATTCCTTATTTGACAAGGTTCCACCACCTTATTATCGAGCAATGTTCTCCGAACCAACAAGTTCTCTTTCTCCACCTTGGGTTCATTGTCATTCACCACAACATTCCTTCTACTACCAACCTTCCTTTCGGCATGTGTACACTCAAAAGACCTATGTCCTTCTTCTCCACAATTATAACAAGTACTTCTGAATCCACCTCTACTTGTTCTTCTCCTCGGTTCAACAGGTTTTGGTTCATCCTCAACTATCAGTTTATCCCTTATCGACTGCTCTCGTTTCCCCTTCCCTTGGGAGTTACCTTGATGTCTTTGCTTTAGCTTATCTTTTGCCTTCAAGGCATACTAGTAAGCATTCTCTACTGAAACAATCTTCAACATACCAATCTCATCCTGGATATTGAATCTCAGACCATGAACATATCGGGCTACTTTTTCTTTTCCAGTTCTCTATGTCCAAACCAAATAGTCAGCTTGTAAAACTCCTCAATATAGTCTTTCATAGTCATCTCCTTCTACTTTAGGTTATGTAACTTCTTAAATAACTCAAGTTCATAGTCGACAAGAATGAACTTAGACTTTAGTTTTGCCACCATCAACCTCCATTGAGTGATCTTCATCTCACCTTCTTCTTCTCTACATCTTTGCAATTCCTTCCGCCATAAAGCAACATGTCCCTTCAATTTAGTTTGTGCTAACCTCACTCTAGGAGGATCTCCAATATCTTCTAGCTCAAAGTAGTCTTCTAACTCACCGATCCAATCAATCAAGTCCTCGGGTTTCAATGTACTTGAGAAATTAGAAACCTTCATTTGGTGACTTGTACTCAACCGAGCCATAGATCTCTGTAACTGATCATCTTTGTCTTCCATAGATCTCTCCATCTGATTGACTCTATCTTCTCCACTTGCTCCAGCAGCCTCAAAATCTTTAGCAACTTCTTCATAACCATCCTCGGTTCCAAGGTTCCTAAGTAGACAGCCATAGCTCTCATGATCTCGAAGACCATCTCATTCTTCATTGCCACCATTTCAGATTTGACATCCAATCTAATATTTTCTGCTATCTTTGTCTCCACCACATCACAGAGATCTGCAATTGCCTTGGGGTCTAATCTTCTTGGAGGCATCTTCCAAGATCTTCAAAAACTTTCTCTAGCAAACCCCAAACCTGACCACCTTGTGACAACCTCCAAGTTGTTTGCCAGTCAGATCGCAACCTGCTACCTCGCATGAACAATCGGGCAGGGTTTCACAAGTCCAGGAACACAGATCTGCATCTTGGATCAACCAGATCAACCTTCGCTAACCAAATCAACCTTACTCTGATACCACTCGACGCAGTCAAGGATGGAGGATCCAATAATGGACAGTCCAAACCTTGCAACCAACACCAACACAATGGAAATACATAGAAACAACAAGATATAAACATAATTTAACTTGTGTTCATTGATAATCGAGCATTACATGCAACATGCTGAGCTGTAAGGCCTTTTCGGTTATGGCCAATTACATCAACAAATACAACATAGATCTCACATGATCTAAATATCACCTAGCTAGTCCAGATTTGCACAACCACAGGAACTGGTAGAAACACCAAGGCAAATCTAAACTTGTGCTCGCAATCCACCAAGCAATCTCCTTGTCTCCTAAGCCAAAGGACTTAGCCACTAGCTCTTCTAAACAGTCACAGATCTATCTCTGCTACTTCCTCTCTCTCCTCCCTCTAAACAACTACCCACACCCTCCTTATATACCACTTAGCCACAAGTTGGCTTTACAACAAGAATTAAATACAAAACATTAATCGGCTTCATGAAACAAACTCATGAAACGTGTTATCCATCAGTTAGCTTGCAACAAGCATTAAATTTGTGTAGGAGAAAGCATCAATACAGATATAGGTCCTCACATGCCCAATGGTCAATCCACATCACGAGGAACACGACCCAAATTAAATGCACTAGTCGGCCAAGCCCACACAAATCAAATAAACTAGTCGGTGAGCCAGAGCACCGAGCAACCAACACCAGTCGGTGATAGGACATCGAGACCCATTCAGTGAAGAACATCACCAAGCAACAATTGATCACCGAACTTATCCACCGAGAAACTACCAAAACCAGAAACCAAACACTAACATATTTTTGGTGATACAATATTGCCAACTACCCCAGGATGCTCCTGCATCAAAACATAACACTAACAAAGTTTACTATGTGAAGGGTTTGTGTCATAATCTTTTGAGCGTTGGACAAATGTGTGAGAATGGTTATGATGTTGTGCTCAAGAATGAAGGATGAGAGATTCAGAAGAGATCTAGAACAGTGATTGCAGTTGGCAAAAAGATAGGAAGGAACATGTACCAACTTAAAGGATCTATGTAAGGATGTTTATTATCTCAGATTGATGACAGTTGGCTCTGACATAGGAGGATGTACCACATCAATTTTGACAATTTGGTAAGAATTAGTTCATCATGTGCAGTAAGAGACTTACCTAGATTGTGCAAACCAGACACTGTTATCTGTAAATAATGGTAGGAAGAAAAGAAGAGAAGAGAATCGTTTAAGGAAAAAGATTGTTTATCTATCGGTTTACTAGATCTAGTCCACACCGATCTGTGTTGTCCTACCAAAACAATGAGTCTACAAGATGAGAGATATTTCACACTTTTCATTGATGATTATTCAAGATTATCTTGGGCTGCATTTCTGAGAGAAAAATCAAAAGCATTTGAAAAGTTCAAGGTTTTCAAATCAAGAGTTGAGAATGAATGTGGTAGGAAGATTAAATGTTTAAGATTTGATAAAGGAGGAGAGTTTACTTCTGACGAATTTGAAAGTTTTTGTGAGAAACATGGTATTAATAGACAATTTTCAGTAGCTAGAACTCCACAATATAATGTAGTGGAAATGATGAATCGAACTTGATATAGGAAGCAACAAGGACAATGATGAAGGAAACAAGTTTACCAGAGGTTTACTGGAGAGAAGTAGTACATATAGCTATATACACATTTAACGAAGTTTTTTACCGGAAGAAATATGACAAGACATCATATGAGATATGACATGGAAGAGAACCTACAGTGAAGTATATCAAGATTTTTGGAAGCAAATGTTACATTCAGAGAGACGAGGACAATCTTGGAAAGTTTGACAACAGAGAAGATGAAGGTATATTTGTGGGATACTCTACAAAGAGAAAAGCTTATCGGTGCTACAACTAGATTGAATTAGATTGTTGAAAGTGAATGTAAAGGTTGATGAAGATTTTCAGAAGACTCATGAGAAACACATTGAATATGAATTTGATACAGAGGACAAAAGAAAGGAAGACAAGAAAGATGAAGAGACAAGGTAGGCTCCGACATCTACAACTAAGACACCAAGGTATGTACAGAGAAATCATTCTGAGAATTAGATTATTGGTGATAAGAATAGAGTTGTTACTAGAAGTAGACCAACACAAGAGAAAACTTTGTTGTGTTTGCTTTTAGAAATTGAGCCTAAATACATGGAAGAAAAATGTAATGATTAGAATTGGGCAAGAGCAATGAAGGAAGAACTTAATCAGATTGAGAAGAATCAGTCTTGGGAACTTGTGCCCAGACCAATTGATAAGAATGTGATTGGAAAAATGGGTTTTCCAAAATAAGTTGAATGAGAATGGTAAGGTAATAAGGAATAAGGCAAGGTTAGTATGCGAGGGTTATACTCAGATTGAAGGTATTGATTTTGATGAGACTTATGCCCCTGTTGCCCTGATGAAGGTGATCTAGATATTTATAGCTTTTGCAACGTTCAAAGATTTCAAGGTTTATCATATGGATGTTAAGTTAGCCTTGTTGAATAAAGAACTAAAGGACGTTTAGATTGAACAACCAGAAGGTTTCATGTTTGAAGAAAAACTGAATGATGTGTGCAAATTGAAGAAGACATTGTATGGATTAAAGAAGACACCTAGAGTGTGGTATGTTAGATTAAGTATATATCTAATTGGATACAACTTTCAGAAAGGGTCAGCAAATAGTAACTTGTAATACAAAATTTATTGAGATCAGATTTTGATTGTTTTTTATTAAGGCAAAAATAGGTTTTGAAGGGGCCTTGAAACCCTGAACAATGCTGGAACTTAAGAAAGGATATTAAGAGTTCCATAAGTACAACAGTCTAGCTAGAACAATAGACCAAACACCCCAAACACCACACATAAAAACACTGCCAAAGAAAGCAGTGCAACTAAACAACCCTAGTCTGCTGCGCAAGATAAGCCAAAGGAGAACAACTAAAAGAAAGGGGTCTAGACTTTTGATCCCTTCTTATGGGACCGAAGGGTCATGTCAAAAGAAGACGAGGATCTCTTAGAGTGTCTACCTTTTACTGTGATCCAACCTTCTTCAACTTTAGCAACCTCATCCTGCCAACACAACAAATCCAAGACTGAAGAGCCAACACCCACCACAGGTATTGAAATAGCCAGCGAAGCATCCAACAAAGGGCCATTTTTAATCCCAACCAAGGGACTAACTAAAAGACGATCAACATCACTAGAACCAACAACTGCCAAAACACCAGTAGGGCCAGAAGAATCAACATCCACAAAACTACCAACAGGGGGCCCAACTACATCCAGCAAAGGAGCTGGTCTAGAACCAGTAGTAGGGCGATCAAGATCAGGGCCAACAGAATCAACACCCACAGAACTGCCAGTAGGGTGCCCAACTACATCCAGCAAAGAATGAGCTGGTCCAAAACCAACAGTAGGGTGATCAGGACCAGGGCTAGCAACCACAGTAGACCCAGTAGAAGCAACATGGCTCGAGCCAACCACCTCCACAGAAGACACCAAATTTCCTAAAACAGGAGAAACCTCCTTCCCGGGATGAGAGGAGTTTTTCACGACTGTGTAATGCTGAGTGGAAGTGCCCTTCCACCAAGAGGGAGAAGATTTCTTCTTCTTCATATCCAATCCACATTGAGCAGAAATGTGACCAGTCTTGAAGCGTTTGCAACACCTAAAAGGAATACCTTCATAGTCAAGCTGTTGAATCCAAGATTCCATAGATGATTCAATTTTGATATCAGTTGGAAGACCCTTCGAGGTGTCAAGATCAACTAAAAGGCGGGCAACGGTGGAGTGATAAATATTAAAAGAGTCATGATCCAACATTAAGAAATCTTGAATCATGATTAGATTTTGATTGTTGTTATTTATGTTGATGACATTATTTTTGGAGGAAAAGATAACTTGTGTAGGAAATTTGTAGAGGAGATGTAGAAGGAATTTGAGATGTCTATGATTGGTGAGTTGAATTTCTTTCTTGAGTCGCAAGTAAATCAGAACAGTAAAGGGATTTTTATTTTTTAGTCCAAGTATGTCAAAGAATTGTTGAAGAAGTTTGGTTTGGATAATTTGAAACTTGTATGTACTCTTATTGTTATTGAATGTAAGTTGACCAAGGAGGATGAGTCACTGAAAGTAGATGCACGTAAGTACATACCAATGATTGGAGGACTATTGTATTTGACTGCTACTAGACCAAATATTATGTATGCAATATGTTTGGAAGCTAGATTTCATCAAGAATCGAAAGAGTCACATGATATGGTTGTAAAGAGGATTTTCAGATGTTTGAAGGAAATATGAGTTTGGATTATGGTATCCAAAAGGTTTAGAGTTCACACTGACATCTTACACTCATGCAGATTGGGCTGGATGTCTGGATAATCAACGAAGTACTAGTGCTGGAGCTTATTTTCTTGGCTCCCGGTTGGTTACTTGGTCAAGAAAGACGCAAGATTCTGTAAAATTATCAACTGCCAAATCAGAACACATTGCAATATCCTCATGTTGCTACTCAAGTATTGTGGATGAAAAAGACTTTGAAGGATATATGTATAACTTTTGATGAACCGATTTCAATCACGTGTGATAATACCAATGCTATAAACATTTCAAAGAATCTAGTGCAACATTTCAGGACAAAACATATATCTATTAGGTATCATTTCTTGAGAGAGGTGTTGGAAAATAAAGTCAAGCTAGGGTATGTGCCTACAAAGGAGTAGATAGCAGACATATTTACAATACCTTTGTGCAAAAATACTTTTGAGCACCTCAGGGGGAAATTGAGTGTTTTGCCCCTTCCTAGTGTTCAGTAAATGTATCGATGTGTGCATTGATCCAGTGAATTACATGGTTATTCTTTTTTGGATCAATGCTTGGCGGCTTCCTCTAAGGGGGAACTGAGTGAATTCGTAAGGGGGAGTTTGACCTTTTGTCATTGTTTTTAAAGGGGGAGAAGTGTGAAGAAAAATAGAGAACTTTAATGCCAATATCTTTTGTCAACGAGTTGTTTACTTTGTTATTGATGAATGTTGCCATCGATGACAAGGGGGAGATTGTTCAACATTAATTCAATACAAACATAGACACGATCGCTTCCGCCACTGCGTCTAGGGCTCCCGCCGCTGCTGGCTCTACTCCTTTTGTAGCGACCAGGTCTGATGCCGCCGTTGCATCTAAGGCTCCCGCTGCTGCTGGCTCTACTCCTTCTGCAACAACCAGGTCTGATGCTGCTGTTGCGTCTAGGGTTCTCGCTGCTATCGGCTCTAGGGCTCCTGCCGCTTCTCCTTCTGCAATGACCAGGTCTGATGCCACCATTGTTGTTGGTAGTCGGAAGCCTGCTCTTGCTGCTCAAGGTCTTGTAGGGGGTGCAGAGGATGATTCTTTGCCTCCTTCACATGTCACTCTTGCCATGACTCCCCCTTCCTCCTTCTGGTCGGGTTGTGGTTTCGCCGACGGCTGGGAATGCTGGTTATCATGGTGCTTCGTCGGTTAAGGCTAGGGAGCATTCTGTTGTTCCTGGGGGCTCCACTCTGCGCAAATCTCTCATCCCTAAATAGTCTATGGTTCCCAAACAGAGGGGTGCGGCCCCTTTTCGTGTGTCTAACCCTTTGATTCTTTCTCTGGATGACGAGGTTGTGAAAGACATTGAAGGTGCATCCATTGTTTTCTCGGAGCATGGTCTTATTTGTAGTTTTAAGGGCTTCTGGCCGAGTCTTTCTGATTTGCATGCATGGATTACTCGCCAGTGGGAACCCATCATTTCTAGAACAGTTCACATTTTCCCTCTGGCTAGGGGTTTTTTCATTGCTAAGTTTGAAAATCCTGTTGATAGGATCTGATTCTATGTGATCATTTTTTTAGCTGGGATGTCTGGTTCATGCTCATGATGAAGCCTTGGCATCCTGACTTTGATGCCTCTTCTGAGACTTTTTCCAAGGTTCCTACTTGGGTGAGGCTTCCCAACCTCCCTCTTCATTTTTGGGTAGACTCTCTGCTTGAGGCTGTGGGTGAGGCTCTTGGGGACTTTCTGATGGTTGATGAGGAATCTACTGATATTCTTCATTCTACTTATACTAGGATTTTGGTTGATTTGGATTCTTCCAAGGGTCTTCCAGATAAGATTATGTTGAAGCATCCTAAAGGATCCTGGATCCAATCTTTGGATTATGAAGGGCTCCCCTTTAGATGCAAGAGATTATTTAAAATTGGTCACTTAGCAGATCAGTGTGGTTTGGAAAAGGTTAAAAAACTTGCTTCTTGGTGGAAGGGGGCCTCCTCCCAACATTACTCTGTTGTGAAGGACTCGTCTATCAGGAGCTTTTCTCAGGTTGTTTCATCTTCTCAGGAGATTGCTGAGGTCAATATGCCTCTTGGGACCGTTGTTGGCTCTTCCCCGGGTGGTGACTCCATCCTTGGAACGCCTCTTTATACAGATTCAGTTGTTCAGGCCTCTGATGGTTGTGAGGCTTCTGCCCCTTCTTTTGTCAATACTTCACTGGTTCACTCTCGAATGGATGCTTTTGATTCATCTCTTAAATCAACTTCTTTGGATTCTTCTGGCCCTATCTTGGGTCACTCTCTTGATTCGATTTCGTGGTAGGATTTGGCTAAGAAAGTGGAAGACGGGTGGACTTTTGTGAAAGGGAAAAAAAAATTTAAACATCTACCCTCTTTTGATATGTCCCTTCATTCCCAAACGGGAAAAATAATTTTTCTTGGGCTTTTCTTTGTGGGTAGTTGGACCTTAGTTAGAAGTATTTATATTTGATGTTTGTTGGATGTCTCAGGGTTGCTGGACTTAATTGTTCTATCCTTTTATGCAGTGGCTTTTCTTGTTGGGATTCCAGATTCTTTTTTTTCTGGTTCTTTTTTATTCCAAGTTGTGGGAGCCTATTGTAAAACCCTTGTTGTGGTCTTGATCTATCCCATGTTTGTTTGTTTTTTTGAATATCCTTTTTGACCATTTTGTATAGGGTTTCGGGGCCCCTTCAAAACCTGTTTTTCCTTAATCAAGACAAGGGGGAGATTGTTAGATTGTAAGGTTGATGCTATTATTGTTGTTATCATTAATGGTTGTCATTGATGTCAATATATTCGATGCATAAAAGAAGTTTACACATGGTTTGGTTATTTTGGTGTATTGGTATCAGTAGAAGTGTGCACTGAATGATGTGCTTTAAATATTTTTCCTTATTCGTGTCGGTGTTGGTCGTATTTAGTGTGCAACATACTGTGGAATGTTTGTTTTAGTTCGGTCCTATCTTAGATGTGTTCATTGTGCTTTGGTCGATGCATTTGAATTGTAAAATATAGATCCTATCTATTGGTACCGAAGGTCTCAAAGATTGTGTAGCATGCAGATATGTTCGATGCGTGTTGTATTGAGAAAGGTGGTCCACTATTCATTCCTTACCATTGTGGAAATGCTTCAGTGTGACCTATTTCAAATTGGTTTAGGTTGACTTGGTTGTTGACATGAAGCAGTTTAAGAAGAGCGATAATCTCAGTTGTTGGTGTGATGCTTGTATGTGAGTAATATGTGAAGTGAATGCGAATCCAACAAGGAAAGATCTGTGTGTTGATGTTCATGCGAGTTGATGCAATCGTTAGTAGACTATTATGTCATTTATGTATTGTAGAGAATTGGTGATAGAGGTTTTAGTGATGGATTCAAACTCATGTTTTATATTCTAGTAGTGCGCTTAATTGTATTGGCAATGAACCTATTTGTATTGGTAGTTAGCCTCTTTTATATTTCAGGGTAGTTAGCCCGATTGACAGTGAGCCAATATGTAGTGAGGGAAATTGATAGTGAGCCCTTGTAAAAATCACCTTAAACGATATCACCTTAACTGGTGTTCATTTAATGAGAATTAACTTTTCTGTAGGTTTTCCCAGTTCGAGTTTCCACGTAAATTCTAGTGTTCATTGTGTTGATGGTTTTTATGCTTTCATGTTTACATCTGTTGTAAGTTTCTAATTGGTTTAAGTGCTGATTGGTTTAGTAAAAGTTTTATAATGTATTTTGGAATAACTGATTCACCCCCCTATTAGTTATTCAGCCTGTTCAACTACCATGAGAGCCTTTCAAGTGTGATGAAGAACATGACTCAAACCTCTCTTATTTGACTACTAATGGATGTGTTGTAAACATATTGTCGAAGCATTTAGGAAAGTGAATATTGTCATGAGATCCACAAGAGTTGAGGACTCTTGATGAAGGGTACTCCCCTTATTCAACCAAACACACACAACACAACATGGAAATAAACAAAAAATTGCAAGAACAAAACAATGGAAAGAATAAAAACATTTGTTTTCTATTATCTTCAATAAAATGACATTACAATATCAAGAAAAATATGCTTCAACCACATGAGCATTTTCATTACAATAATCTGCAAGACAGAGCCACAATCTACACAACCCCTAAGACCACCCTTTTATCCCTAAATAAGTATCACAATTAATTGCTGTAGAATATTCTAGAAAGTGACATTTTCCCATTTTGGCACCCAAGGGTTAAATTTCTCGCTATAAGTGATTTTTCTCTTCCTTTTGTATCGAAACTTGACTCTCGATGGCACAACTTCTGTAAGTCATAACTTGTGAACCAATGCCCTAGTTGTTTATTATAACCCCATTTCGGAAACCTCTTGAAGTGCTTTATAGCCTAGAATTGTGAAACACTATTTGAGCAAAGTTTAACCCCCTTTCGGAGCCTCTAAGACCTTCAAAATTGAGTTCAAAGTTTTTGTACCGCCCCATCAATACAAAAAATTCACTATTTTCAAACTAGACTTGATCTTGCCATGGAACTCTATTGGCAAACTTATATATCCAAAATGAACCTCCAAAGAAGTAATTGGGACAAACTGTGCTCAAATGAAAAGCTTACTAAAAATAGTAAAGTTGCTAAAAATAATAACCCTACCCAAAGATAGCCCTTATTGAAAAACTAGACAATATTTTTGGGTGATGTAAGATTGCTCTTACATCCTGGATGCTCCTGCATAAACTCTATAAGCATTTGTTCCCAATGTTGAAGCTATCTCTGATAATATTTCTAAAATAAAAAAAGATAACACTTTCTAGAAACGACATACGCTATTTGTTTATCTAATATTTCCTTTGAAGGATTAAAGGTATTTGCTTCTAAATGTAAGGGTCTATAGGTTTCCACATAGTGGTAAAATGGGTCATCTAATTGGATTTAGGATCAAGAAGCAAGGTGCATACATCAAGCACAAACATTTTATTAGTTTTTGTGGAGCATTGATGCAACTCCACTCATTGTGTTCACTTCAAAAATCAATGTCTTTGTGAAAGGAGACGATCTTACAAGAGAATGAAAATCTATAAAAAATCTTGTATTCTCATTAGAGATGAGGGGTGGGATATTATTTTCTTGTGGCACCCAATCATAAATGTGCTCATTTTTGCTCAACATACTAATATTTCATTGAAGTTACAAACTTATCACTTCTAGGTTATGTAGTTGCAAGTATTTTTTTCACAATATAACCTTTCACTTAATCAGAGTAGAAAGTTCTACAAATTCATAGATCAATTTCTTAGTTTATGGTCTTGATGTAGGAGCATCCAGGGTGTAACAAAAATCTTTCATCACCCAAAAATATTGTTTATTTTTTAATAAGGATTAAAAGTTGCAAGTTACTATTTTTATTAAGTTGACATTTGTGCACGTATGAACCTAAAAACTTACCCCAAAACGTGAAACTGGAATGTGTAGTGAATGGTGAAAGAATCATTTCAATATCCTATCACATTTGAGAGATATTAAAGTTTTTTTTTTAATTTTGGAAAAATTTTCCAATATAACTTCAAATTTAAATTTGAGGCCCTTCGAAGCCTTGTATGGTTTCAAAAGGATGAAATGTGCTCCGCACAATCCAAATTTGTATATATCTTCATGAGATTTCCAATTGTATATAATGATTGAAAATCCAATGGTTGGATCAAAATTTGTCTCTCAAAGATTGATTTACCAAAATTGAAATTTCCGAATTCCAATTAATTATCTTCTCGAGTGGGAAAACTAATTGTTGGTCTTTTTGCACCCAAAATGAGAGTTACACTTTCTAGCATTCTAGGGTGGTTATACTTTCTAGGACAAAAAGGCGAATGGGGTTTTAGAGGACAATTTAATAGTGTATATTGTGGCTCTTACTTGCATATTTTTCTTGATAGAATTAGATATAATTGTGAGAAAAAAGCCCATGAGGTTGTAGCCTGTAATTTTTGGGTATGGTAATTCATTTTCATGAAAGTAATAGAATTTGGTTATTTTCCTTCATGCACAGGTCTAATTAATCTATGCTATTTTTCCATGCTTGTGTGTTGGGTGGAGTAACTCTTTATCGTGTATTTGTCTAGGACACGTATGAGAACTTATTCTATATTATTATTGCAAAAATCAATTGAATTGTGTATGATCGCATAGAATGTGCGAGGAAGGCACTTACTTACATAGAAAAGACAAGATGGTTTACATGAAACATGAATAATTCAAATAACTACATAACTCACCACAACTTTTGAATTTGAGGGATCAAAATCATTTAAAGATAAACATAGGAGATCTAAAATATAAAGCTATAAGAAATGATCATCAAGTAAATAAATATATTTGCCACTTCCTATATCTATGGAGAGAAAATGTAGATTAGTAATCCCTTCTTTGTAAATGCACTATAATTAACTACATTATCAACTATATACCAAAAGCTAAAAAGAGTTCCAAAATATATCATCAAATTTTTATGTAATTTGGAATCATTGAAAATTGGTTCGATTATGCATAAACAAGAATTCTATTGAAGGCCAACACCCTTGTAAACTAATCACAACTACAAATGAATATAATAATGCTATTATATTCAATATTATGAGACGAGTTACAAAGTAGTAACATAGTCGTATATAGGTGTCTTTTATGCATGCATCAAGAAGATGACAAGTCTTAAGGAGTATGAGTTAATTGTTAATAAGAGGCAAGTTAACTTAGTGTAATTGAGAAACCAAGAGTTGTATTTCTCAATCAATAGACTGATTCACTTAACTTGCTGAAGATAGAGGTGCCATCTAACTACCATAAATCATGAGTTGATGAGGTAGTAGAGGGGCTTGTGTACCTCAAGGTGTACACAACATTATTGCTAGTCATCAATGGACACAATTCTCTATGATCACCTATGAAACTAAAAGTATGCCTTCTACATGAAACATGAATCATTCAAATAACTACATAACTCACCACAACTATTGAATTCGAGGGATCAAAATCATTTAAAGATAAGTTCATAGGAGATCTAAAATATAAAGATATAAGAAATGATCATCAAGTAAATAAATATATTTGCCACACCCTATATCTATGGAGAGAAAATGTAGATTAGTAACCCATTCTTTGCAAATGCACTATAATTAATTACATTATCAACTATATACTAAAAGCTAAAAAGAGTTCCGAAATATATTGATCAATTTTTTTATGTAATTTACAATCATTGAAAATTGGTATGATTATGCATAAACAAGAATTCTATTGAAGGCCAAAACCCTTGTAAACTAATCACAACTACAAATGAATAGAACAGTGCTATTATATTCAATATTATGAGACGAATTACGAAGTAGTAACGTAGACATATATAGGTGTCTTGGATGCATGCATCAAGGAGATGACAAGTCTTAAGGAGTATGAGTTAATTGGTTAATAAGAGGCAAGTTAATTTAGTGTAATTGAGAAGCCAAGAGTTGAATTGCTCAATCAATATATTGATTCACTCAACTTGCCGAAGATAGAGGTGTCATCTAACTACCATAAATCATGAGTTGATGAGGTAGTGGAGGCACTTGTGTACCTCAAGGTGTACACAACATTATTGTTAGTCATCAATGGACACAATTCTCTATAATCACCTACATAACTAAAAATATGCCTTCTACAAGAGAGAAACAAGAGCAAAATAATGTTTGATAATGAGCACAATTGAAAAGACTGATATTGGGCAAGTACATAGGATACAAAGAGAAGGTTGAGATACATGATTTGACAAGCTTATGACATGTACCTTAATCCTATTATGAGACAACTAACTTGACATATATTAAATGACTTAAGAAATAAGAATTAAATGTCAAAACATAAAATCTTATGGTAATTTATAACCTTCTAGAAAGATTCCCTAGGACATAAGTAAACATGTGAATAGGACCTGCTAGTGAACTAGTTAGATGAAAAAAATAAATATCTTAATTATCCTAAAATAGGTGCAATATTACATTGAAGATATAATACATTTAAGCCGAATATAACTTAACAACACTCCCCCATAAGTGCAATTAGGAGAAAAGAGAAATGGGTCTTGACAATAGACAATGTCAGATATTCATGTACAAAATGATTATCTTATAAAGGACAAAAAACTATACGATAAGTCTTTCACAAGAGAATGAAGAAAACCCTCTATAAGAATAAAAATCCTTTTGAAAATATTATCATTGATGTCAAAGAAATTTGCTTTTGTCACTAATGTCAAACAAGTATGGACAAGTTATTAGAATAAATATCATCAATGCTAAAATAAAGTCTCATTAAGGACAAAGACCACTAAATTGTGGAACAAGCCACAAAGACAAGAAAATGGTTCTAGACTTCCTTGCTGGAGATTACATGAATGCAACAATTTGAGGAGTAAGAAGGTTATTTTCCTCAAAATATGGTGAGTTGAATAGTGCACAACGATTACCATCACTAAAGCCTACGTAATTGAAAGATAGTGATAATAAACTAAAGAGATAGCAATGGTTTGTATTACAAGACCAATGATAAGATCATAGTGATTAAGAAGACTTATTAACAATGATGATGCTAGTGATCAAGCAAACTAGCAATTAAGAAGTGTGACAATAATAAAAGTAGCAATTGAGTCAAGCATCAATTCACAAAAATAAAGTAAGAAATAGTGTGATGCAATAATTATACTTTACCACCTATGACTAAAGGAATAATAATTTGTAGTGCCATATGTTAAGGATGCGATTAAAGATTGAAGAAGTGCAATTTATTAAAGAATACGATTGGCAAAGAATGAGTTAGCATATTCCTCTAAGTGGTGCAATTAGTAAGGAATAAAATATATTTTATTTTAAATTAAAAGGTGTGATTTATGATATGGTGCGTTTTTGTTCATTTCATATGTATCATGAAATATATAACTAGCATACCTATATTTTTAAAAAATTATGTAAATTGATGCCGAAAGATATTATTAGAACAATTTGCACAAACATAATACTTCAAAAATTAAATTTTACGAGATGTTAAAAAATTTAACTATTCAAACAAAAATTGTAGAAACCCTTGATGTTAAATGAATCCCCAAAATTCTAAAATTGGAGGTGAGAGCTACTCTAAGTCAGTGTCATTGAAAACTCATTTAAAACAATTAATTAAACAAAGACAAAGAAAAACATTCGAAACAAAATTGACAAAGAAAAACATTCTAAATAAAATTAACATGACATAAATGTGGCAATCTTCTTTTTGTTTTCTGAAGATTCTACCAAACTTCATGCAATGTGAGCCACTGTATTTACTTGTGACCTCACCATACAAAAGAACTCAAAAAATCAGATGTTGTAGGTAAAAGTTTCAATTGACAAACAAATGTTTGCCACCCTGACAACGAAAAAAATGGAGGCCACAAATGCAAATAAATCAATGTACAAAAAATGCCCGAGACAAAAGATGCCAACAAAGACACTAAAATTGGAAGATGCTAGTGGAAATCACACAATCCACCATGAAAATAAATGTAAAAGTCACCCATAAAGAAAATCTCAAAAGTTAGAGATCCTTGAGAAGCAAATATAAAAATGAATGAATGCAAGAAGAAAATATTTGCAAGGGTTTTATAAAACAAAAGGCATTTCCACCACTAATGTTTTAACAACCAACTGTGTAACCTTTACCACCCAGTGGAACCACTTCCTCTTCCATTTCAATAGTAACAGTCAAGTTTATGAAGTGTTTCTTTTTATGTACACATATTCTTTCAATCTATGCTACGACTGTAAAGACGCCTCTTGATGTAAAGTGTAAATCATTTAAGAGATGTGTGTTGTAGAGTATTCAATGTAACATCATACAAATTGGGGTAGGCTTAGAGAAAATATAAAAACATAAGTATATATGAAAAATAGAGTGAATAAGATATAAATGAGACCTATCAACAAATTTAAAGAAAAATTTATGAGCGTATCTATGAGAGCTAACGAGTAGATTTATAAGAAGAATTATAAATGTATGTGAGACCAATTTGAAGGCAAAATTATGAAAAGTTCTTTAGTAGATTAGAGAATTTTTTTAAAGAATATTTGAGAAGAGTTTTTGAGCAGATTTGTGAAGAGATCTTTGATCAAACTTGAGAAGTGATAGAAAGTTGTTTTGTCAAGAAAATTATAATTGTTCAAAAGATTAAATTGTCTATCATTCATTGAAGATGCAACATTGTAGTGAGTTGGTGCTCACAAATAGAATGAGGGATTGGTGCCTCTACTGAATTGGTGCTCATGAAGTGAATGTAGGGGTTGGTGCCTACAAATTCAAAAGTGGGAGTTGGTGCTTCCACTAGGTTGGTGTCAAGAAACTAAGTTAAGGGTTGGCACCTCTAGTAGTTTGGTGCATACTAACATTGTAAAAGATGAATTATATAAAAACATTAATTTGTTGTGGTTTCACTCATTAGGGTTTCCATGCAAAACATTGTGTTATTGTGATCTGATGTGCATGATTGTTAGAATTTAGTAAATAATACTATTGTGGTTGGGAAAGTTTAAATTGGTGAAAATTGTTGTTATATTGATTCATGCCCATCTCTCTAAGTCTAACTTTGTGCTCTTCAAACCCTTACGAGGAAAATTCCCTTCCAAAATAGAGAGAAGAGAGACTATGCAACCCCCCTCAACGTAAAATTTCTTGCCTCAATCATAGATGCTTTCCCTATAACGTTGAAGGTGGTCCATGATCTTTGAATAATGTTCCTCCCCTCAAGAAGAAACAAAGCCAAATAAGTAGGACACCTTACCTCTCCTAGAAGAAGTTTGAGGGAAAAAAAACTCAAAATATTTGATGTCTTTGTAAGATGCTCAAGTGTTTCCATTTTGGTGCTAAGAGGTGCCACCATTATATTAGGAGTCTTAGGCCTAATTGAAAAAAATGACAAATTAGAACCTTGTGAAATGGATGTAGAACAAGATCCAAAGAAAAGATGAATCCTTTGATATTGCTCATTGATCTCAAAGCCAATGCCAAACTATGCCAAATATTGATAAGAAAAATAAGGTGCAATGTAAAATATAGTAAAATAGTTGTGGATGTTTGGTGCTCACCATAGGCAAGAGAACATGATGGTGAGAATCTAGAACTACAAACGGTGTCAACTTGAACAATGACTAAGTCAAATATGTAAACTCATTAATATTTGCAAAGTTTATTACTATATAAACAAATGTATATACAAATGTTAAATATTTGTCAAATAAATCTAATAGTGAAGTAGATGAGGAAGAATAATATGAATATATTACAAGGAATCATTAGAAGTCATGGATAATGTGGCACATGATTTAGATGGAGCAATAGGTGATGGAGATGAGATACCAATTCATGTCATTTGATTGCATTGCTCATCCTTGAATGATGTGTCCATACGAGATATTTGATGATGGACATTTGATAGATTTGTTGATGCTAGATTTGAAAAAAATCATATTCATTATGATTTTCCTTCCCATTATAACCACATTTGACCATGCATGATTTAGAAGGATTGCATAGAATTCTCAAATGTAAATGAGAGAGTGAGTAAGAGACACGAATAACTCCCCCAAGCCAAAATCATGAGACCACATGATTTTACTCCAAATTGCACACAATTATAAGACCCCAAACAAATAATAAGGATGCCACTATATATTTAGTGCAATTATAGTTACAACTTGTCAAATTTGGTGAAGTGGTCGTAATCTTTGTGTATTAGAAATATCAAAATATGTCATAAACTTGAAACTATTTTTTTTGATATAGAGTTCAATAGATTAAATTACCCAATAAAATGTGCATAAAAAAATATGCACATTGAAAAATTGCACCAAAAAATGTTACTGTATGAGCTCAAATAGAGGCTTTGAAAGTTCTTAAAATAAAAACTATAGAAATCAAATCACCAATGACCTACACCATTATGAATTTCTCATAAAATCAGACCATATAAAAAATTACTTAAAAAAAGAGCAAAATGAGCAAGAATAAGGTCTTTGAAGTTCAACACCAAAAATAAAAAGTGCATTGGAAGAGGGTGAACATTGAGGGAAGAAATGGATGATATCATGTTGATATTAACCAAGAAAATTCAAAGTTCCCTCCACAATAATTTTTGTTGCTTGAATATTTTAAAACCACCAATGGAATTTTCTGAAAATCACTTCCATACTTGAAAGTATCGATTTTTTGAATAATATCACCATTTCTAATTTAAGCTAAAATTCACTTTCACATGAGAACCTGGTTTTCTACTTTTGGTTGTCAAGCATAGTTGGTAGGTACTACTGTTTGTTGCTAGAGGAGATGGTTGGGTTGCGGGTTGCTACCTTAGTGATCTTGATTGCTTGTGGTAGAAATGGAAGGGTTGTAAGTATTGGTGGAGTTATGAACCTTTATTGTTAGAGTAGCTAGTGCAAGTGTTGTCATGTCCATTATTGCACATAATACTAAGTTTTATTTTGTGACTATAATCAAGGAGGAAGAACACCTAGTGAGACAATGCAAGTGTCATCATGTACGTTATTGCACTAAATTTTATTTTATGACTATGATCAAGGAGGATGAAAAAAATGATTTTTATGATTTGATAGCTGATCTATTTATTCTTGGGGCTTTTTAACATAATGGTGGATTGGATTTGACCCAAAATGCTCCAAAAGATCAATGTCTTTTTTGGGTCTTGAAATCATTGTTCACACTTCTAGATGGATCAATCCACTTCATGGTTAGTGATATGTTATTCCTAGATATATAGGCTAACTCATTGACAAATGTTAAGTGATGATAGACCAATTGCGTAAAGTGGATAATCTCTCCTTGATTTTGTGTTTAGTTAGGCTTGAGAGATAATATGTAGAGGTAATCTTTAGCAAGATTTAATCACAATTGAAGTTGTACAAATAGAGAAACTGGCAGTAGCATCTAATGTTTGTTTGGGTCCAAAAGCTTCACTAAGCTAAATACTAATGTAATGATCTAATCTATATTAAGGTCATGAAGCTATTCAAGTCAAATTCTCTAAGATAAAATATTACTGTCGGTCACTTTAGATCTCTCTAAGAATAATTAAATCATGAAGTTCATATAAACTAACTTCCTACTCTTTTGTAAAGGGTTTCGAGGTCCCCTTCAAAACCTACTTTTACCATAATAAAAAACTTCCTACTCATAAGTATTGGTTGATGATGTTTATTTTTATAGTTATGGAGGTCAAACACTCACATGATGAATACCTTATATTTGGTTAGAGATTCACAAGAAGATGATATCAACAACTGTAAATGCTCCATAATCCTTCTCCAAATTTCAAAACTTATATGTAATACTAAAAAGACTAATACAAATAGCATATGCTATGCAATAGAGTGTTGCGACACATTGAATTAAGATTACATTCACCCTAGAAACATGACAAGATAAAATCACAAGCTAAGAAGAATTTGTCACATTTTGTCTCTTGGAAGTGATTTTGAATACCCATAATCGGCCAATGAGATATTTAATTACAAATATATGCTACATGATAACTACCTCTTTGTGATTTGGAAAATACTCTAATGGAAAATAGACATGCAAAGATTGAAACTCAATATATATCTTAGTGTTTTAGTCAAGTGGAAATAGAAAAATGATCAATTGTCTAAATGAAAAATGAAAAATATTTATTGTACGCAGTTTGGTCCTTGAATTCTCAAAGAATTTTGACTAATAGATGCCATTAATGGTATGTGTGGATCAAGTTGGAATCCCATGAAATCCATTATAATAGTGGTTTGGAATTGGCAAAGAGTTACTTGGAAATGAAATTTCAATCATTGTGTTGAAGTTTGCAACACAAGCACCTGGGGATCAAACAACAAAACAAAAACATCTTCCACAAGCAAGGGTAGCAAGAAATAATTGCTATAGTGCAAAAAGATTATAATATTGAAAGATGAATTAAAATAAAGAGATCAATTGTGTTAAGGTTTTTAGGAGCATTGTAAATGTAGTAGCACTATCTAATTGTATATATTTTCCAAATGCAACAATCTCTTAGATTCATATTGAGAATG
This sequence comes from Chamaecyparis obtusa, assembly GCA_027943335.1. NCBI lineage: Eukaryota > Viridiplantae > Streptophyta > Pinopsida > Cupressales > Cupressaceae > Chamaecyparis > Chamaecyparis obtusa. The sequence goes on along the minus strand of BSBK01004333.1, from coordinate 1,148,704 downwards.
AGACAAGAAGAGACATGCCCCTTCATGGGACATGTCTATTCATTATTATGTAATTAATATAATGACAATTATGATTATATATATATATATATATATATATATATATATATATATATATATATATATATATATATATATATATATATATATATATATATATATATATATATATATATATATATATATATATATATTAGAGAAATTAATATAATACTCGAGAGATATTATATATATATATATATATCTTCACTTGTATTGACTCATAGTGTTTATTCGATTGAAGCTACAAAACATCAACACTCCCTCTTAGCTAGGGAAGATTAAACACATGATTAGGATAAGAAGATATCATTAACCGTGATATCAGAGATATGGTATGACTAGGAATATCAAGTCGCATGATATTCACCATAACTTATGGATTCATAAAAATATCATCTCATGATATTAGAAGTAATAGCCATAGAATATCAAGTCACATGATATTCACCATGTACTTAGAGTACTGGCCTACCAACATCAAGTCTCATGATGTCCACTAGGTACTCAACAAATATTTTAGATATCACCTCAATAAGATATCAAAGATATGGTCTGACCAAGAATATCAAGTCTCATGATATTCACCATAACTCAATTTTTTTTATAGATATCACCTCAATATGATATCAGAGATATGGTTTGACCAAGAATATCAAGTCTCATGATATTCACCATAACTCAAAAATTTTCATAGGTAATGTATCCTTAATGCAAGGTATCATCTATTGTGATCTGTTTTAGCCATCACATGATGTCTATCACAATAGAAGGTCAATGGTCTGTTTAAGGAACTGAATCCATCATGCAGGAAAACATCTATTATAATTTGTTTCAGCCATCACACGATGTCTATCATAATAGAAGGTCAATGGTCTATTTAAGGAACTGAATCCACCATGCAGGAAATCATCTATTGTGATATGTTTCAGCCATCACATGATGTCTATCACAATAGAAGGTCAATGGTTTGTTTAAGGAACTGAATCCACCATGCATGAAATCATCTATTGTGATCTATTTCAGCCATCACATGATGTCTATGACAATAGAAGGTCAAGTTATTGTAAGATTGCCACCTTTTAATAACTCTTACAAATACAAGTGATAATCATTTGGAAGTCATCACTTTCTCTTGATTTACACAGGGCCCAAAAGGCATTCATGATTCCTAGTTCTCTAACTATTATAGATTCTTGATCACTAGAAAATTCATCTCAGTATGGACTACTCCCTTTGCATCAATATGACCAAGATTATCAAAAGTTGATTTAACCATATCCTCTATTTGCTCCCTCTGAAGCTCAAGTTCTTGTATCAACCTCTTGTCTTCTTTTGAAATGTTAAACTTCTTCTGCATTTGGTCTCAATCATCAATTCGTTCGCAAGCATTAAGTTCTTTCTCCCTTGAATGCAATTTTCTTGTGCTTCCATCCTAAAGGTATGTCAGAGAGAGATTACAAATAGCTCACTAAACTATCTCGACCGAAAATACCAATGATAGAAGCATACAAGATTTTACTAACCAATAGTATAACATGAATTACAAACTTAAAAAAATTATGTGCATTAATAAAACATGGAATACTTATCTTTTATAAATTTCATGTATTTCATTCTGTAAGGTAAGCCCATATAGAAAATATCATGCAAATTCATATAATGATGTCGCCGTTCTTGAACATTACCAGAATTCTTCACATGACCTGTCTTGAATATCCAAAGGTTCTATACACTATGACAACATTCAATCTTATCAGATCTCCCTTCAAGTGATTAGGTTTTTAAAGAAGGAACCTCACTCTTTTATAGATTTCACATAGACCTGTACATATTCAGTCATAACTTTTGAACCTGACACTTTCTTGCCAATCACTTCAGTGAGATTCTTCTAAATTTGTTTGTCACAAACTTAGTCAAAATTCAGAAAAATCCAACAGTTTATTTGTGAGATATGGTCCTCATATTGAGACTGTATTTTCTAAGACAGTCACACATTCACCATCAACAAACTACTCTCTTACATTTGCAACTTGGCTTTGATACCATGTTAAGGTTTTTAGGATCATTGCAAATGTAGTAGCATTATCTGATTGTATATATTTTCCAAATGCAACAATCTCTTACATTTATATTGAGAATGAGACAAGAAGAGACACGTCCCTTCATGGGACATGTCTATTCATTATTATGTAATTAATATAATGACAATTATGATTATATATATATATATATATATATATATATATATATATATATATATATATATATATATATATATATATATATATATATATATCTTCACTAGTATTGACTCAGTGTTTATTCGACTGAAGCTACAAAACGTCAACAAATTGCTTTTATAAAAAACAATAATCTTAAAATATGCAAAGTAGAAGTGCATAATATTCACAATGTGCAAACTAGAGCCCAACTAGACTGAATTAAACTAAACTTAATTCAACTACGTGAACTTTGTTGTAGTATTGAGCATAATAAGTGAGTTGAACAAGTAATGATTCAATATGGTTGTTTTGATATGGTTGTCATTGATATCAACACATTGTTGCATTAATGTCAACATGTTTTTGATTATAATCAACAACCTAACAAGGGGGTTGACCCTTAGACAAAAATAACTGGAAGGCGTCAAAGAGAACTACACTAAAATAGGGGTGTTATTTTTACATTCCAGAAACAACTTATTAACAACACACAACATAACAAGTGTTGTTAAAAAAAATACAAAATAAACAATACACTAGCACAAAGGCTAGTAGCCCTCCTCAAGAATGAGAGGGCTGCTTAGTCATTGCTTTTGGAGAAGAGTGTGAGTTTGAAGAACATTTTTTCATGTGTCGTCAGACAACTGTCTACGTGATGCTATCCATAGGATTCCATCTACAAGGGGGAGAAACTGATGAAACTCCATTTGGCAATCTGTTAACATAATGGCCAAAGTGCTACACACGTTTTACATTGTCAGCTCAAGCTTGGATTAGAGGAGGATCATAAGGAAAAGAATGGTCCACATGGCTAGAAGGGGTCACACCAGTAGGAGTAGGAGTGGTATCCACATAGTTTATAAAAGGGGTATCACCTAGATTAGTAGTAGGAGCATCATCCATATTTGCGGCAAGAGCATCACCCAGATTTGCAACAGGAACTTCATCCTCATCATCAGCCTGTGAGGATTTGCCAAAAGAAGAATCCGAGAGAGAATTAGAAGCTCAGATGGTCAAATGATCATCATTTATATCCTTACACCAAGTGGCAACACCTTTATGATGCAAAAGAGAATAATCTGTAGCCAAATGTCTAGTAGAGATGCACCATCGAAACCAAAAGGGGAGGCCCTCATAATCCAACAATTGAGTCCAAGGCCTATCCCCAACCATGAGCACTATGTCCCTTGACAATGGTGTGGATGTATCCATGTCTATAAAAATGTAGGTGAACATACAGTGGTCTAGCAAACCTATAGCTTCATCCACCTTCAAGAAATGACCAATAGAGATTCTAGCGACCTCAAAATGAGAAATCTCCCAAAAATGGAGTGGGGGATTAGGGAGACGAACCCACATAGAGTGCACATTGAACAATTTAGTGAGGGGGTTGAAGGATATTGTCTAGGGTTTGGTAGAAAGAGAATGATTCTCCCAAACCCACATATTTCTTAGTACCAAATCATGGTCTTTAGAGGAAGAAAATGAAACAATAAAAAACCCCTTTGCACAAGGGAAAAGTTTAATGTTATCAGAGACTAAGGGTTGCCAAGAACTTGTTACCCAATAATGCAGATTCAAAAGTGAAGGCTAGAGGTCAGTGAATCTATAAACCAACCCACAACACTGGTAGAACTCCACATTATCCACCACATCCAAGCCACACACCACCATAGGGGAGGCTTGCATAGGTAATGGGTCAAGCTTTCACCTTTGGAGGAATATTAGTAGCAGATTTGACAACATGAGAATAACTCCATCCACAAAAAAGAGACTTTGGAGGGGGTGGGTGGGAAGCCCTTCCCCTAGTAGTAGTAGCAACCCCTGAACCACGAACAGCTAGATGTGGATCCTGTATAGGGGGAAATGCGATCCTATCCTATTACACAAGAAGGCAGAATACCAAGAGTCCACCACTAAAGGAGGCCCGATTAACACAAAGAGGAAGTGCTAATGCGTAACCTTCACAAAGGGGAGACTTTCTTGGATTAACTTCTTCCTTTCCCTACAAGAGGGGATTGAAACTAGAATGCAAAGGAAATCTATGAAAGGAAAGTGATGAAATCAAGAAATGATGCCAACTCACCTTGAAAATAGAAACATGATAATGCACTGGAAGATTGTGTCAGAATCTAGAACAAATCGAGAATCAGAAGCAGAAAATTAAGATCTACAAAACCTAAAAATCTGGAAGCCTAAGGACTAGGTCGGCCTAGAGGGGCTATGGTGACTTGGAAGAAAATCCACCCAGGTCTAGGCTAAAATTGGCTTCCATTTGATTTGAAACTTTTCTCGAGATATGGATCTATAATAAAGACCTGTTTCCGAAAGTTTCGAATCTGAATCTGCAGTTGTAACTTGCACTTGCATAAAGGAAAAATAGTTTTTATTGTTGGAGAGGGGTTTGCCTCGGTCAAGCCCCGGTTTATGAATTAACCTTAACTTTAAAATTGAGACAATGAAAGAGAAAGCTTGCAAGTAGTAGAAGTAAATCTAACAATGAAGTATATTATATCAATGAATATGCAATTGTGTTTAACATGTAATTAATTATGATGATGCAATAGCCTTGACTTAACACCAAAAACCTAGAAAGGAAATCAATACAAATCAAAAACCTTATGTATGCATGTGCTTGTAATTCTCCTTGAAGAAGGATGTAGGTATGAATACGAAGGTAGACCTTGAATGTATGAATGTGGATCTTCCCTCCTTGATGGCCAACTCCACTATCTCCTTGAAGAAAGAAACTAGATATTGAAAGGGACATGCATGATCATGGAAAGATGATGAAAAGGCCTCAAATCAACTCCTTGAAAGCTCCTTGTATGCAAAAGATCTTGAATTCTTGAAGTCTTGAAAGGTTGCGAAAGGATCTTATTCAATGCTCCTAGAAAATGCTTATGAATGCTTGTAGATGCAATTTGAAATCTCTTGAACATCTCTCCATTTTTTGAGAAAATGAAGTGAGTAGGCTTCCTTTTATACCAATTTTGTGACCAAAATTGAAAAGGGCCAACTCAACAAGGTAGGAAAATAATTTTGAACCCCAAAATGGGGTCGGGATCCCAAGGCATTCCACCTTGGGGGGAGGCCAACCTCGGGCTCACCCTAGGGGCTAGGTTGACCTTGGCCTACCTTCAGGTGGTTTCACCATGGGATTTTGTGCCCAGGATCTTTGGGAAAGAGAAAACATAAGTGGAATCAGACAAAAAATAGGGGTATAGGAAGCACAAGGGAAAAAACGGGACATCAAATCATTATGAAGGCATTCAAAAGGGCCTAGGAAATCCCAGTAAGGAGGGCTAAAAGGTTTTATCATGGGCGCTTCCATTTTAAGATGATATAGATCAAACTTCAGCCCAAGAAGAGATGAGGAAGAGGGTTTAGGGTGACCCCCCACAATTTATCAAAAACAACACCAAAAGAAACCCCATCTAGAGGTGTAGCAGAAGGGGCCAGACCAACCGCAAGGCACTACAATGGTGATGTGGATTTTTCTCTACATATTATTTATGTTGCAAGTCTGATGGTGAGATTTTGATATGTTGTTTGATACAGTTTGGAGTTGTTGAATCTTTTGTGGTTCAAAACATAGTATAGTGAATTTGGTATTTCATAGAGTATGACAATTGTTGATAGTATTCTATCCCTGAGATGCGTGCTATGCATTTCTCCTCATAATGGTTTTTGATGGTGGGTGTTTGGAAATGAGTTGGTGATCTCCTTAGCTTCATTCATTTGAGTTGGCGTGATAATTTGGGCTTTAAAGACATGGTTTCAAATTTATTGGTGTTTCTACTCTAGGCTTGGCTGACTTTGGGTGTTTACACTTTAATTAATTGTCTAAGTGAATGTAATAAGATATGCAATGTGCATGGTACTATTTTTGGTCTTTTTTTATGGTGTGTGGTGGTCCATTTCTCCCTCCCCATCATAGGAATGTTTATTATCAACCTAATTCAAATCTTGTTCAGTCCTTCCTTGACCAACTATGACAGATTTTGCAAATGAAAACTTGATATAAATAAAGGATGAATCATTAATGGCTTAGGTTGGCATGTGTGTATACTTGTGTGAATTTGGTGCAAGTGTTTTCTTATGTGATGAGGATGTATGAAAGAAGATTTGTCTCCTCGATTTCATAAGTCTAGTGGGAAGTGTGGTGCATAACAATGTGGACTATGTGTTAGCTACTAGAAATAGTGAGCCAGAGGTAACAAAAAATCTTTCAGTTGTGTTGTGGTTGTATATGAGTGGTGGATCTATTCTCTCTTATCCTTCCTCATCTGAGTAGTGAGCCTTCTTCAGGAAGTGAGCCCTTTGACACTAAGCCTTTCTTATAATTCACCTTAACCGATGTTCATATACTTGAGAATAATCTTCTCTGGGTTTTTTCCCCTTTTCAGGGTTTTCCATGTAAATATGGTATTTCATGTGTTTATGGTTGCTATTATTGTCATGTTCATATCTTTTAATGATTAATAATTTAAAGTAAGTTTGGGGGAGTTATTTAAAGGTTTTTAAAGTTATAATTTGTGGACAACTGATTCACCCCCTTCTCAATTGTCTTTCACATTCAACAATTGATATAAGAGCTTTTGTTCCTTGGAGAAAAGCTTAATTACTGAAATAGATCCTAATGACGCACAATTTTCCATTACCTACATTTGATGGATTTGACTATGCTCACTAGAAAGTGCAGATGCGAGGACACTTGGTTTCTCTCAATTATAAGACTCAGAAGGCTATTGAAAACAAATATGTGAAACCAACTGTAGAAATGTAAAAATTGTCCTATTATTTATCAAATTTTCTATTAATTAGGCGGATCTATTATTATATATTGTTCCTATCTTTCATCATAATAGTATTAATCTTTATATCATTATCATATTTCTCCATTAATTCATTAAATCCATTAATTAATATTTATTCCATTATTCCATTAAATCCATTAAATAAATATCATTTTCCTAAACCCCTCTCACATCCACTACATCCTCTATTTATAATATTCTACCACCACTTGCTACATCCACTTAATGCATGTGGGACAAGCCTATTTACAATTTCATGCACCAACATTTTATGCCACATTCATCTTGATATGAGATTTACCATGATGACATTTATTTAAGAAACACCCCTTCTCATTTCAAATCCTCCATTCTTGCTTACATTCATCGTTTGCATTTTTTTTTTCTCTTACATTTTTCATCTCATTTATCATTCATCTTTGAATCTTTGTTCATTATAGCTTCTTGTGCACATGCTGCTGAGAGCATTCATATTAAGTATGAGATCTTGATAGATAGGAGAGAAATGGAATCAAAAATCCATTTGCATGCATGTGTGGGTTAAATTAGATAGTTTGTTTTGGATGTGTTTGTATTTGGTAGGTATTCCATTGTTGGATGTTGGAAAGATACGAAAATATAGATCCCCATTTCCCTCATCTACATCTGGCACACCCGGTGGGACCAAATCATAGGGTTTTCAAAGATTTGGCCATATCTTTCAAATGAATTTAAGTTTTTACATGAAATTTTTACTATAGGTGGGTGATCATATAAGGATCTTACAGTCCAAAAATTAGATTTTTCTGATTGTTTTTGAGGGATATATTTATTATTATTATTTTTCATAAAAAAATAATTCTGGGTGCGAATCAGTGACTTTTTTAGGAAAAAGTTACATTTCTAGAAAGGTCTTAAAATTCTAAAGAAGGTCTATTCTTTGTGTTTTTAATTTTGATGAAAAATAAATGCTGAAAAATTAGATCTTTTAGAACTTGTCTGTTTTGATAAGTTGGCTCCCTTGGGCACAAATCAAATATTTTTTCTTAACTTACATTTTTGGAAAGGTCTCTGATTTTTAGTAGGGGTTTATTATTTTCATTCTTGGTTTTGGGGCCTAATTTATAGAAAACAAATGAATCTTGTTGAGTAGGTCAAAAACACAAAAAAAATAAATTTGTGATTTGGTGATGAGTTTGCATTTTGTTTGCACGTATTTCAAAGCATTGCACAATCATTTTATTTGTTTGGAGAGGGATCATTAACATTTTTATTAGATTTAATTAGTATGATATTAATTAGATCGGGTTTTCATTTGTGTTAAATTTGTTTTGTTCACATTGTTAGTGCATTGATTAACTTTGTTAATGTTTGTTTGATCTATGCATTGCATAAGCGACGATGGTGATAAACCCTCGCATAACTATAATTAGTTTAATACATTTTGTTTCCATGTGCATTGCACATAAGCGGCGATGGTGTCAAACCCCCACTCATTTAAATAGTTGCATGCTCATTTTCTGATTCATATTATTATATTGAATGAGTTGGAGTGGGTATGCCCTACTCAAATAGTTGGTTACAATTAAAATATGGGTTTGAGTTGCATTTTTCAGTGGGCTTTTTGAGACTAATCCTCTTTAGGCGAACTAAAGGGTTTTGTTGGATACTCGCATTTGGCAAAGACTATGATTTGAAAACTACTGATGATTTGTGGACGTAAGTTGCTTGGCTTTTAATGAATAATTTCACACTTGATTGCTAAAAGGTTAATGACTCTATCTGTTTAGATTATATCACACTTCAATTGGTGCTAAAAAAGAATATCTATCTTGTATGTTTGGCATGCTTATGGATGTGTAGAGTGGACCCACTGCTACACAAAGTGTCCTATCCCCTTGCACTTCGTGCGATATTGGGTGTAAGAGAAAAGTGATAACAAGGCCCATTTTTTTTTAATTTCTTAGACCAAATCAGTATTTGGTGGGAAAAGAGGTGCTCACCCCAAATAATGGTTCAAGTGGCACTCCTTTAGTCTTCTACATAAATTGATGATAGCATTTTGGTACATCCCACAGTTTCCCTAGTGTCCACATTCATGTGTGGCATATTAAAATCCTTTGTTTTACATGGAGAGGGTAAGGACTATGTTGATTGGTGGCATGCAAAACCCCAAAGGTCCCCCTACTATGAACCAATTATTTTAGCAACAAAAATTCCTTCTATTTGCTGGTGTAGGAGGTCCCCAAGCATCCAAAGCCATCTCACATTCTTGCAATTTGTAGTAGAGATAATAGTTCCTTGGGAGGTGATGACCTAAGGAACTCAAAGTTTGGTGTGCTCAGGAAGTGAGTGCGAATAAGGGGAACTAGTGCCACCAAACTTCTAAGCTATCCGCTTTGAATAAGTGCGGTTTGGATTTATCCATAGTTCAACAAATATTGTCTCATCCAGCCTAGGATTTGTACTTGAATGTGATTTTATCAAAAACATTATGTCTGGCATGTTTTATGTAAAACAAAACATTTCCAATCAATGAAATGACACCACACTTGAGATTGAAACTTTACAAAATAGATGTTGAAAATTTTAACCATTGTTTTCAACACAATCATTGCAAATCTCTTGGGACATTATTTCACAATTTTGATATTTTATGTCCTTGCATAGTTACATTATTCCACCTTGTCCTTTCATAATCTTGCTTTCTCACCTAGTCATACCTAGTCCTTGCATATCTAGATCATTCCATCTAGGGTCATCTTCAAATTAAAAATCCCAAAATACAAATGCATGTCTCATTACTTCAAACTCGCATACCTCAAACCAAAGGCTCTTAAGAAATACATTGTGAGAACGCATGAAAGACTTGTTAGAAGAAAGAACCACGCTTTTCTACATTTCTATAGATGATATCATCTTGAGATCCGCATTTCCATTGAGTAGTGTCATTGCATCTAGACCATATTTGCACTTAGTTACATTTTTCATCTCATTTAGTTGCATCGTTTCATCCTTAGTCCTTGCATATCAATCATTGGTTAAATAAAAAATTAGCTTGCACTTAAGTCACTTTCCTTGAGTTTCACATCATCTGACATACACGTTACCTAAGGTAAAAGATTAGAACTATCATACATGCTATGGCCTCTTTGGCTCAACAAATTCAAGATCTCAAGAGACAAATTCATGACATAAAATCTAGAAAAAAATAAAGAAGGGAACCAACAAAACCTCTTGAGATATACCTCCAAGAAACCAATGATATCATACACAATACACGAATTCAAGGAATACAAAATAAAATAGCCAAAATTGAACAACAAATGGGTGAAAACCAAAAGAAAAATATGAAATGAAGCACTTCTTCTACAAACACATGTGAACCTAAACACCCCTTGGATAGAAAGATTACACCTTTGGGCTAATCTTATGGATCATATTTGAAAGAGCTTCTTGAAAACAATCTTAACACATTTCCTAACAAGACCACATGGGGATGTGAATTTTTGAGTAACTATTGCACATATCATAGACACAACAAGCATAGTACTTAAAGTTGCATGGAGTTGAAACATAAGATCCAAGACCTTCTTGATGATGGTATAATTGAATTTGAGAATCCTAATGGTTCATTTAAAGAAGAACATGACACTCTTCCCAAGCATGATCAAAATCTTGAACCCATGTCTAGAAATGGCCCACAAGTTGCCTCCATCTCTCCTACCATTTTGTCATCTCATAACAGTTCAAAACAAACCACATCATCTCCATCAAGTAATGAACCCAAGGATGAAACCCTTCATGTTGACCCTCAAGGGCTATTTCCAAAACAAATCCAAGCTAATACAAATAGCTCCCATGCTTCCAAAATGCTAGATCCTACACCATCATGTGCTTTAATTCCAATCATACCTACTCTAGAAAGTCCTATTCAAAATATTTTCCCATCAAACTAAAAAGTGGACTCCCTCCAAGAATCTCCCATGCACATCTAGACTCCTACCTCGTCATTAGAAGTGGCTCCATGTCAAGAGCATAATCCAAATAATGAAGAAAAAAGATCAAGATCAAGATACCAAAACACTCCAACTTCCTCCAAAGTTGGACCAAGATCTCATATCCCTAGAACATCATTATGATCCTTTCATACCCCTCTACTTATTCCAAGATTATTCCTTTTCATCTCAAGAGAAAAATATCCTTCCAAGTTCCATTCCCAATTCACCCCCTAAGCAAGATCAAATTATTCCTTCCATCCCTTCTAATGGTCCTATTGAAAATCCAAAGAAAAGCACACAAAAACAATGATCTTCTTCCATGTCAAGATCAAAGTATCCCTTCATCTCCTTCTCATAGTCCTCCATATCTACCTCAAGTGTTGGCAAGAGACACAACTCTTCATGATTCAAACATTGTCATTGATGGTAAAAAAATGCATTCCACATGTTTACATATCATGTTTTGGTTATACTGAAGGATTGAATGTGAAATTGGCTATGTATGGATCAAGCAAAACAATGTACATGTTTCAGGAAATGGTTCAGTACAAACATCTAGTTTTGATTTTTGAGGTATGACCCTAGGAGGAGCTTGATAGATGTATAATCTACCTTATTCTAGCATTGTAGTACTTAATGTTCTCATTTGGTCAAGTTATGAAGATCTGTTTAGCAGTTTCATGGTTTACTGTGATGATCAAAGATTGAGGTTGGTAGATCATTATGCAATCCTATCTGTTCGATTTGTTGATTGGTGAATGAGTTCGAGGAAGTTGAGCTGACATGTGAGAATGATTATATGTGGTTTTTTGAGGTTCATGTTATGATTTGCATATGGATTCAACTGACTATCTACACGTTTTATATTTTTATAATATGTTCTGGAGGCCAACCTAGTTGTTGATTTAATTGTTGAAGCAGATATATAAGATCAATACGCTTGACTATTTTGGTGTGTGATATGAATGCTACGTGTGTGAAGGATAAGTGATCAGAGGTTCAAATTGTAGTTGATAAGAAGGACAATATGAACTGTATTGATTTAGTTTACTACACTTAATTGAAACTGTTTTGGAATTTGTAGATGTTGCAATCCAATTCAACCTAATATGAATTGTTGTCCATCTTTTGTAAGGCAGTGTGCCTTCCAGGGTTGTGGCCCTTATTTTAATTGAGAAGTGAGCTCTAGGAAGTGTGTCTGAGTGCCTGAGCATTTCCCTTTTGTACTCCAACTTTTAACAATGTTATTTACATCTGCAGAGTAAATCTTGTGGGTTCCATCCCCACCTTGTTTTTTCCCTTAATCGGGTTTCCATGTAAAATCTTTGTGTCATGGCGTTGTGATGTTGTGGATGTTCATTTTATGTTAGTACACTTTATTTATTATAGCATGTGGTTTATGGGTTAAGAATCAGATTGCTAAGGTTAAATTTGAAGAACACTGATTCACCCCCCTCTTAGTGTTCCTTAATTCCAATAATTGGTATCAAAGCCTTGTGCCTTGGAGGAAGTCTAATAGCTTGAGGAAGATCCCGATGGGTAATTCAATGGATTCTAACAGTTTTCAACATCTCCTAGTTCCACTTGATGATCTTGATCAAATTAAAGCTGAAGTCCTAAATTTGAAGAAAAGCCTTAAGGAAGTTGAAAATTTCATTGAGACATTGAAAGGGATGTTAAACAAATCTAGGGATAAGAGAAAGGAACTTGTTGAGAAAATGAAGCAATGATAAATCAGGTGAATGTGAGCAACTTGTAAATATTTGTAAAGGAAAAAGAGAACCTAAAACATGAAATAGAAAAGATGACCAAGGAAATTGAAACAAGGAAGAAGAATGAAGAGAATCTTGAACAATCCTTGAAAAAGAAGATCAAAGAATGTGAAAAGGTAAATCATGAAATGGAAACTAGGGAAAGGATACTAAAAGAAGAAATAGAAGGAAGAAAGAAACACACAAATTATCTTATTTAGAAAACAAAACACAATGATGATGAGCTTAGGAAGAAAATCAAAGATCTTGAGAATGAACTTGTTCCTAGAAATGAATTCAAGGAGAAATTTAAAGCCAACTCAACAGGGCTTGATGCATAACCTGAACGTCAAATAATGAAAGGTGATACACATGGTCTTGGTTTTGAGACAAGATAAAGCTCTAGATCAGGTAAGAACAACTCTTTATTAGACAATCAAAATGACAATCCTAAGAGGTCTCGGTAAGACAACCCAATGCTCAAGATTACAATGATAGATGCTTTGTTTGCAATAAATTTGGTCAAAAGGCCACACAATGCAAAAATAGAGTGAATGCTACATCTTTCTCTAGTTAATGCTTTATATGCAAAAACTATGGGCATAGATCAAGTGAATGTAGATATGTGTTGAATAATACTCCTAACAAAGGGAATGTTAGATATTATACATACAACAATTTTGGACATATTGCTAAGAATTGCAGATCTAGAGTAAATCAAGTGAATTATAGTTATGGGCAATCCAATGTGACATGTTATTGCAACAATCAAGTTTATATTGTGAAATTTTGCAGACTTAGAAGTGTGAACATGACTAGAAGAGGTCTCGTGAGAAATAACAATAACATGTAGAAAAATGAAAAAGGCAAACAAAAGGTTGATGTTGAAAAAGTTAGGAAGGAGATGAGCAAGACATGGCTATCAAAGAGTAATTTTGATGCTAATGGTGGATCCACACCTAAACATGGTGTGGATAATTCTTCGTATAATTGAACTTAGGCCTTCGGGTGAACTCATAAAAATTTCAACACCCACTTGACACGATTTGATATTTGAATGCGAATGTCATATTAAGATGTATCAAGGTTTGTAGATCATGATGGAATTATATTTGAAGGAATTCAAGTAGTTTCAAAGGTTCACAGAATGATTTTTGTATTGCAATTTGAAGACTGAACTTGAGTTAGGCACGAAGCATTCATTACAACAAAAATTTAGATGTGCGAAGGGTCAAAAAGGTATTTCAACACCTCATTATTCACCTTGTGACTAAGAAGAATCATTTGAAGAAGCTCTTGAATGAAATTTCAGTAAGATCTAATGTGATTTGTGTGATCAAACCCTTGTTCAATGGAAAAGAGACTATCTAGTTTGATATTTTGCATATTCAATCATGGATAAGCCTCCGATTGTGGATATTACTGAGCTTCCTAGGTCCAAATTCAAGAATCATCCTTATAAATCATTGGTGGATGATCCAGATGGTGGATTCTCATCAGTACCATATGGTGTTCTTCACATGGAGGATATTAGGGCTTACATTCACTGCAATTTGGAAGAATTAGGGAGTAATCAGATTTATCAACTATTCAAAGAGTTATCTATTGATTCTAAGTTAAAAGATGAATACACGATCCTTGAGGAGAAGAAACTAGCTCATATCATGAAATTTTCTACATTCGATGTGAATGAGTAGATCAGATATGTGTTGAGAAGAATCCAAGTAGAGTTTATGTGGCTTGGTAAACGTTACAAGATAACAAAGGAGGTTTTGAGGATTGTAACAAGTTTTAATGCGTCCAGTAAGGTGCCTACACTCAAATAAATTAAGAATAACATGGTCAATGAATATACTCGTTCTAAGTGGGACAAGAGAGAATTGGCAGTAAATGATATTATAAAACCTGATGTGAGGTTCACAGTTATGGTATTGTGTTATAAGGTATATCATTCTAATAGAGAAAATTCTATTTCTAGTAGTGTTATTCATTAAGCTTATAGGATGGTGAATGAAGATGATGACTATGATTGGTGTGAGGTCCTTAAAGTTCAATTGTTAGAAAATCTTGCAAAAATTAAGGACAAGAAGAAAATATTCAAATATGACAATTTGATGATATGCATTTTTTTTAATTTTATGAATGAGTTTCTTGGTATGGGAAAGATTTTGTTGTCTATTGAGAGACCCGTTTCTATTCAAATTAGAGACTGTTACTATATGCTTGACAATAAGACACATAGGAAAACCTTATGGGGTTTCTTTAAAGATTTTCAAGAAAAGATGCATTTGAGGGAAATAATTCCTAAACACATTGCGGGAAAACATGAGGAGACCATATGTTTTATGTAGAAATAGATATGTGTCTAATGGAGGCAACACAATCTAGAACATCTTGGGTAATGCCTATGGGATATGAAGTGGATGATGTCATTCTTGATGCTTATGCCAAAGATTTGTTACAAAGACCTATTGATCCTAATGAGGAGAGGTTTGACACATTTAAAGACTTAAAAGTACATTTGGAAGTGAACAAAACTAGCAGATAGAGGAAGGTAAAAGGAGAAGTTGAAGAATCAAAGAGATCAGTTCCATTACTTGCAAGTCTAATGAAGCCTATAACTACACCCAAAACTATGAATCTGAAACAACAACATACAAAAGCTAAGCCATCTGATACATAGGCAAGTGGAGTAAAGGCCAAGCCATCTGAGGATGAACCTATTGAACTAATTTTTTGTTCTCATTCTTTTCATGTGAAAGCTACTTAGAAATCAGATGTGAAAAGGATCAGGACTTGACATCCCTTTTAAAATATGTGTTAAAGACTTTTTTTGCTATTGCACAGGTTAAAAAATTGGAGACTGCGAAATGGAAAAATTTTGCATATGCGTGAAGATGAAAAACATGAATGGAAAAATAGCAAAATTTCACTATTATGTAGACAGGGGATTCAGGGATTGTGAAATAGCATTTTTTTTCTATTTCACTGGCCACATTTTAAAGGAGTACGAAATAGCAATAAATATGCATTTAATATTTAGTTGGCTAATTTGATGACGTGGAAAAGGTCTCATTAAATCCTGATATGAAAAGACAATTAGGACACAATTATATTCCAAGGGAGTGTATAAGGTGTAAAACCTTGTTACAAGCATGGTCTTCTTCAACTACGAGTGTCATTAAATTATAGAAATGACCGGGAATAAAGTTTCAGTTAGGTTTCCAAAGATTGGTAAAATCAAAATTAAAACAGAGTGATTTGAAATCTTTCAATAAAAAGGTCAAGAATATTTCAAGATCTATATTGTATGATTAGGGCATAAGCTGCGATCTTAAGAATGGGTCTGCCAACCATCATAGATCCTTTTAATGGGAACCCGAGGCTTCAACTAGTATTGCATCCTGGTTTGATAGGCTTGGAGGAGGACCAACAAGATGTGATGAGCGGTTTGAAGGGTGCAACATGGGAACATTGTACTAGCTATGACGCATACCCGAGTGATCTTTTTGAGTTGGAGGTAGAAAAATATAGGGCAGAGTTGGCCGACATGATGAGGACCATACATATGAATGACGATGGTTGGGTTCCAGATGGTATGGAAGATGAGATGCTAGATATGTTGCACTTAATCTGCCTACGATGATGCAGTTTCCTTAATAGCATATGCTATTTTACAAAATGTACATATCGATAAAATTTTAGTTATTAGTTAGGAATAGATGTGTCAGTTGGAAGCTTGTTTGCATTGCATAAATTTTGTATAAAATGGGATACCACAACCGATGCTAGAGACATAGTTTTTTGTTATTTTCAATACTGATAATATATTGTAATAGAGAATACTCAGGGATAGATGAGTGCAACTGATATGAAAATCAATTGTATTCTCTTTTTTGATTAATGCAAAGAAAACTTGTTTCCTGTCCAAGGTTGATGAAGTTTTTGGTTTTTGATTGAATTGGTCCTTTTCAATTTTTTAGTTTTAAGGATTACCTTTAATCTATTCGATGTCAGAGAATTGAAGTTAATATTTTTTTTGAATATCAAGAGGTGTATATGAATGGTTCGTCTATACTATCTCTTGTCTGATTCGTTTCCTAACAAGGAATTAAATTCATTTAGACTAAAATAATATTATATTCGATTTATCCTTGATGTCAAAGAGGGAAGAATTTGAATTTGAATTATAGAGTGTACATGAGGGTTCAAACAAAACTAGATTACATTCCACCCAATTAGTTGGATAAGGGACTGGCCTGTGTATTTTCTCAAAAAGGCTTTTTTTACATTTTCATGAGCATTGAAGTTCTTTCAGTTCATCCTTGTATATTTGAAGTTACCAGTATATTATTTCTGTACTCACAACATTTTTTCATATATCATTCATTTTCAATCATTCATAAGTGACTAAAGCAATCAAACACAAATAAGAAGTAAACATTCTTATTCTAATTAATCTCAAGAAACATTTTCCATCTTGAGAAATCAAAGAAGTTTAAATTCTCTGTAGAAGAACACCTTTGTGTTTGGGGTGAGGGTTTAGCCGCCAAGGTTTAACGAAGCCTAAAGTGCAGAGGAATTAGATTATTCCTATTCGTTTGCCAAGGCTGATTGAAGTAATCCAATAGGAGAATTGGAAAAGCTCTTGGATTTCCAATCTACGATTTTGGGAACCAACAGATTGGAAAATCCACTGGGGAGTTGTTTATAAGAATATTTTCTCATTTCTTTGGTGACATGAGAAGTACACTCTCTTGAAAGGAAGAACCCAAAAGACTAGCAAAATAAAATTTTCCTCGAAGAGAGGTGGCGACTCTATTCAATAAATATTTCAGTTAGGGACTCTACTGAGGGAGAAGATCCAGAGAGAGATGAAAATTCCTCCTATAGATAGAAGTATAAAGTTTGTTACAAAATGTTTCAAATTTTGTTGAATAAATTCTTAATTCTAGATGGCAGTGGGCTATTGGATCTCAGGGAATTTCCATGTGATACTAATAAGCTATTTTCACATCTTGCACAAGTTGTACCAAAGCTTTATGGTGAGTGTGGTGAATCAGCAAAATGGCATTTAAAAGCATTCTATTTATTCATAGAAGATTATGAAATTAACGAAGAAGGACATGTGATGATTCTATTTTCCAAGACATTTAGGGATTATGCAAGAAAAGTGTATGATTCATTACCTACACAAAGCATTTCATCATGGAGTGAATTTGAAGAATGGTTCTTTTATGAATTTCATGATGCAAAGGAAGGAAATAACATGTGTTATGAACATGAAGAGGATCAAGAATACATCTGGGAAGCAGAGCCTTATATGTCTCTATTGGATGAGTTTCCAAATATTGAAAGACGAGAAGGTTATAGATGCAGTGTGAAATCTATAGGAGTACAAAGATCTAATGAAGTTCCAGATTTTGAAGAAGAAGAAATTTTGGATCAGATTAAGGGAGAATCTATTCATGATAATGCTTGTGTTGAAACAAATATCAGTGATGAGGAAGAAGACATTCTCAGTGTAGAAGAACTCTCAGATTTATTAGACATTGAAGATAAAAGACATCTTCAAAAGAATGGTCCCAAATTTTTCTGAATCTACCAAAAGAAGCATAATAATGGATTACTGCATATTTAGGATAGATTTGATGAAGCAAATGAAGACTCCCAAGAAAATGATACATCAAAGGAATACATACAGAGTAACAAGTATAGTAGGGAAGGTGTGCTTGGAGACAATTTTGAAAACTTTTCAAATCTTTAGTATAGTAAAGCTCCAGAAGAATATGAAGAAATGTTTCCCAAATGTAAATAATTTTTTGATCTATTTTGTGAAGTGGAATTGCATTCGGAATGTGGAGCTGAAATAGAACTATATGCAGTACATGAATGGGAGGAAATTTGACGAGGTAACATTAATAAAAATATTGGTCATGTTGATCAAGCACATGATGACTCTCATGAAGATCCATTCAATTAAGGTATGCTTTATGATACACTAGATGATCTCTTGTGTAATGAGCCACATAAAATCTTACAAGGAAGTATGCCTAAGATCTCTATATTTTCGAATCCAGTGCTTAAGAAGATATAAAAGAGAGTATGTTCCAGAATGATTCCAATTTTTTTTCAAACTCACTATATATATGAAGGAAAATGAAATAATAAATGGTAATATCATCAAAGAAAAATACATGTCTTGGCAAAATCCTTTTGAAACTAAATTTCATATATATTCTGATTTGTCACAAAGGAAGATAAAAGACTCTGGAACCAGGTATGAAGAAGGATGTGCTCTTAAGATTTTCTTGTCACAGATGTTCAAAAGGAAATCAATTAATCAGGAAGTGAAACATAATGAAGAAAGGGATGATGATAAGCTACATGATTAGAATCAGGTGTTTGACAAGGGAAAATGTTGATTCCGTATTTTGGTGGCTTGAGGCCACCAAATAATATCTAATTAGATTATTTGAATATGTAGAGACTCTATAACCCAATGGACTTGGCACTTGCTCTTCTCCTACTAGAGATAACTGAATTCTCACTATACCCACAGGGGGTATATGTCCCCAGAAAGAGCCACTATTGAACCAATGTTTTGATCTCATTCTTTTCATGTGAAAGCTACTTAGAAATTAGATGTGAAAAGGATCAGTAATTGACATTCCTTTTAAAGCATGTGTTAAAGGCTTTTTTCGCTACTGTGTGGGTTAAAAATTTGGAGACTGTAAAATGGTTAAATTTTGCATCTGCGCAAAGATGAAAAACATGAATGGAAAAATAGAGAAAATTTTCTATTACAAAAATAGGGGATTAAGGGATTGTGAAATAGAGATAAATATGCATTTAACATTCAATGGGATAATTTGATGATGCGGAATGTACATCTTGAATACCAAGGTGATATGTTAGAAGATTTCAAATTAAGGCTTGAGGGATCAATTGGCACAAAATTGACAAAAGGTCTCATTAAATCCTGATATGAAAAGATAATTAGGACACAGTTATATTCCCAAGGGAGTGTATAAGGTGTAAAACCCTATTGTTACATGTGTGATCTTTTTCAACCAGAAGCGTCATTAAATTAGAAATGACTAGGAATAAATTTTCAGATAGGTTTCCAAAGACTGGTAAAATCAGAATTAAAACAAAGTGATTTGAAATCATTCTATAAAATGGTTAGGATTATTTCAAGATCTATATTGTATGATTAGGGCATAAGATGTGATATTAAGAATGGGTCTTCCAACCATCATAGATCCTTTTAATGAGAACCTAGAGCTTCAACCAGTATTGTAGCTTGGTTTGATAGGCTTGGAGGAGGACCAACAAGATGTGTTGAGTGGTTTGATAGATGTAGCATAGGAACATTGTACTAGCCATGCCGTGTACCAGAGTGATCTTTTTGAGTTGGAGGCAAAAGAGGACATGGTAGATTTGGCCGACATGATGAGGGCCTGATAGGGAGATCTTTACTCCCGAGCCCTACTTTATTGTAGAATCCTACAAGGTCCTTCTGACCTTTCTAGGGTTCTTTCTATGACCCTACACTTTATGAACTCTTCCCTCAATGACTCTTTTCTCCAAGACCTCACTACCAAGTTTGTACTAAACACTACTTCCACACTCCATGGACTCAACTCACTAAGTCCATCTTCTATCTCACCACAACCTTGTTCAACTGCAAATAAGATCGAGGGGCTTCTAAACCAATCATTTCAACTAGTTTTAGTGTTATCTTACTCACAACCTTCTTGGTTTTACAAACAATCTCTTGAAAGCCTTGCAAATAGGGCTAGTAGCCTTTTAGGCCTAATTAGGTCTCCTAATTGACCCTTCAGACAATAAATATGAAAATTTCCAAACAAGGCCCCCAAAAAATTAGTATTATTGAGACCATTTTCAGAGGACTCATAGATTTTTAGAGTTTCCCAAGCCCAAATTGTTCGTACACTCCCTTCCTAAAAATAGGCCTATTTTTAAGGGCTACAAGCTTGTTTAGATTGCAATGGATATTATGGTTTCTAATTCCCCACAAATGGCTTCATCATACCTTCTCTAATAGCACACTGACTCTTTGACCATTTCTCTACACATCCATGATCTTGGATTGTGTTTTCAAATCCATTAAACCCTCCATCTTTACTCTGCAACTGTCAAGCCTCCTAGCCAGATACACCTTGTCTCGCCTAGGGATTGATGGTAAAAATGGTTAACCTAAAATTATTGACCCCAAACTCCATATTTATAAAGTATTTACAATTCCCTAGCATATTCCAAAAGGTCGTATAGTTCACACCAATGGGATTTATGCTGGAGCCATTTAAAGTCATCCAACTCTCTATGTACTAGTGAACTAGTCACAGAGGAAGGATTTTTATTTCTCCTAATAAAATTAAAAAGATAAAATTGTAATTTCACACCAAATGAAGAATATAAAAAGTCCTATCTAATCATGGAAGAAAATTTCTCAAATCAATCCATTAACACTTGGATGCTTGAGTTTTCAAATTGACTGTCACCGGGATTGCAAAAAACCAATCTAGTTTATAATGTCAAATTGTATGTACAATGTACCAACCTTGATCACATACTAGGATTGGTATTAAATAGCTCCATGCTTCAAGACACACCTTCCCAAACTAACCCTCAACTTCTTCTTTCCTTCCTTGGGCAATCTTGTCGATGTTGTCATGAAAACATTGCAAAGTTGCAATGTTGTCAATGACAACTTTTAAAACTTTTGTTGTCAATTCTTTTTGAATCACTCAAAAGAGTGTAGATTGATCTTATGAGTATATATAAACCCATTTGACCTATTTTTACTTCAATTCCATCTATTTGGAGGTCAATTTGACCTTTGACCAACTATGTAATATGCTGACAACTTATGACATAGAAGACAAATCCATGATAAGTCCTATGTACACCGTGACAAACTTTTGGCCACACATCCTAAATACTTTCTTGATGAAGGGTGCTCCCCTTAATACCACAAACACATAACAGAAACAGAGAAACAACAACAATATGCAAGAACAGGAAGTTGGCTACTTATTATCTCCACAAATGTGGAATTACAAACTTTCAGAATTACAATATGCAAAGCCACATGGGCATTCCCTTACAATATTCTGTAGGACAAAGCCTCGAATCAATTCCCAGAGCCACTATCCAGAACTTCCCTAGACAACACTACGAGCTTTCTTTATATAGGCATTTTCCACCACCCGAGAAGGTTCCAAAAATTTAGCCCTTAGGGCCGACCAACTTAGAATTATTTTATTTTTCAATTTATTACATCAAAGTCGGCTCAAAATAAATTTTGAAACCTAAACAAAAATTTTGAAGGAAAATTATTTTCCACCATTTCAGGTGACCCAACTTCTGGAGATCATAAGTCATCACCAGTTGACCTGATTGACTATTATAACCCCATTTCAGAAAGGCCACGAAGCGCTCTAGAAGCGTGACTATTGCAAGCGCCTATCACCCAAATTTTTGACCTCATCTGAGGCCTCTAAAGCCTTCAAAACTAAGTTCAAAATTTCTGTACCCTACTTCCAATAACAAAAATCTTCAATATCTTCAAAACTAGATCTGATCTAGCCATGAAATTTTACTGGCAGGCTGATATGACTAAGATGAACCTCCACATGTAAAATCAGAATATTTTGAGATCGTATGACCAACTTACTAGAAATAGAAAGTTTCCATAAATAGCAGCTCTGTACAAGATAGCCCTTATTGAATACAAAAACATAAATATTTTTGGGTGATGCAAGATTGCTCTTACATCCAGGATGCTCCTACTTCAGACACTTGGGGTAATTTGAGAAGTGACCCTGTCACGATTCAGGTGTGCAGAGGAAAACCAAGACGGTTAACCTCCTCCTTTGCTAGCCATGATGAATCTTCAATAGGTCATCCTTTCCATTTGACCAAATACTCTTCATATGTCCTATTCCTTGTGCTTCTACCAACATGACTACCTAGTATGTCTTCAATCTCCTTGATATCTGAACTGGTTGTTGGAATACTCCATTGTGCTGCTGTAACCTCATCTTCAACACCTCCTTCATGATACTTTGTCAGATCTGAAACATTAAATACTGGTGAAATATTCAGCTTAGTAGGCAACTCGACCTCATATGCATTTCCTGAATCATGCTTCTTCAATATCTTACATGGCCTAAACTTTTTCATTTTCAACTTGTTATATGTACCAACTAGAAATCTTTCCTTCTGCAAATGAACCATGACTTCATCTCCAACCTAAAATTCTTTGCCTCTTTTTCTCATCTTCCTTAGCCTTATACTGTGCATTCATCTTGGTAATGTGCTTCCTCACCTCCTCATGGATGTTCTTCAAATGTTCTGCAAAATCCTCAGCTTCAGCACTACTTATTTCTCCTTCATCTATCTTCCTCAACTCAGATGCATTTCTTGGACTACTCCCATATACAATCTGGAATGGTGATTTACCAATGCTTCTGTTGACAGAATTATTGTATGAAAATTCTACCTGTGGTAAAATCAAATCCCATCCTGTTGGCCTATCTCCAACCAAACATCTCAACAAATTTTCCAAACTCCTATTCACCACCTCTATTTGTCCATCAGTCTGTGGATGATGTGATGAATTGAACTTCAAATTTGTCTTCAATTTCTTCCACAATGTACGCCAGAAATATCCAACGAACTTAGTGTCCCTATTTGAAACTATACTCTTTGGCAAACCATGTAGTCTCACCACTTCTCTAAAAAACAATTCTACTACATGAACATCATTAGTCTTCTTGCAGGGAATAAAATGTGCCATCTTCAAAAATCTGTCAACTACCACAAAAATTAAATCATGTCCCCGCTGTGTCTTTGGTAAACTAAGAACAAAGTCCATACTGATATCCTCTCAAGGCTTCTCTAGTACAAGTAATGGCTGATACAACCTTATATTCTGCTTCACTCCTTTCGCCATCTGACATACTCTGCAACTCTGTACAAACTTCTTGACATCTTGCTGCAACTGTGGCCAATAATAATTCTCACTAACCAAAGCAAGGGTTTTATCATGACCAAAATGTCCAACCAATCTTCCGCTATGCTTCTCCTTGATGAGATTCTCCCTCATAGAACTTCTTGGAATGCACAACTAACTCTCTCTGAATAGCATATCATTTTGAATGATGAAATCCAGCAACTTCATTCTGTCTAGAGTAACAGGTTCTTTACAAGCTTTTCAAGCTTCACCAACCACCTCAATTTGCATATCTCTTAGCAATAGTTTTCTTTTGCTAAGCGCATCTACAACCCTATTAGACTTTCCACTTCTGTGTTTCAAAACAAATGTATAACTCTAAAAACTCAACCCATTTCAAATACCTTTGATTCAACTATCCTTGACTATTCAAATATTGCAAAGCTTGATGATCAGTATACAAAATAAACTCCTTAGGAAGCAGATAGTGTTTCCACTTCTTTAATGCCTGAACTATAGCATAAAATTCCTGATCATAAATAGAATATTTTCTCTTGGTATTATTTAACTTCTCACTGAAATAAGTAATAGGTTTACCTGCTTGGTTCATAACAGCTCCTATTGCAGTACTACTAGCATCACAATCTACTTGAAACACCTTATTAAAATCTAGAAGTGCTAAAACAGGTTGTTCTGTAACTTTCTGTTTCAACAGTTTAAAACTCTTATCTACCCCATTAGTCCACTTGAACTCTTTTCTATCCCCTCTCATTGTTTCAGTCAAGGGTCCACAAATACTGCTAAAATTTTTGATAAACTTTTTGTAAAAGCTAGCCAAACTATGAAAAGACCTTATCTCAGTAGCACTCCTTGGAGTAGGCCATTCAAGGATAGCTTGTACCTTCTCTGGGTCTATTTTTAGACCTTCTGGTGAAACTAAAAATCCCAAATACACTAACTCTTTCTTCACAAAACTGTACTTTTTCAAATTAATCAACAATTTTTCATCTCTCAACTTCTCAAACACCATACAAATATGCATCATATGTTCTTCCAATGTCTTGCTAAAGATCAAAATATGATCTAGGTACACAATGACAAACTTACCCAAATTTTTTTTCAGAACCTCGTTCATGAGCCAGATGAAAGTGCTTGGTGCATTGGTCAGCCCAAAAAACATGACTAACCACTCATACAGTCCTTCCTTTGTCTTGAAGACAGTCTTCCATTCATCTCCTTCTCTGATCTGAATCTAGTGATATCCACTCTTCAGATCTATCTTTGAGAAATACATAGCTCCACTCAAACAATCCATAATATCATCCATTCATGGCAATATAAACCTATACTTGATTGTGATCTTGTTTATTGCTCTATAATCTGTACACATCCTCCATTCTCCATTCTTCTTTGGTGCTAATATTGTTGGTATAACACATGGACTCAGGCTCTTCCGAATCAATCCCTTCTGTAACAACTCATGTACTTGTCTATTCAACTCTTCACTTTCTGTTGGTGTCATTCTATGTGCTACCTTGTTTGGAAAACTGGCTCTTGGAATCAAATCCATCTGATGACTGATCTTCCTTACCAGTGGTAATCCATCAGGTACATTATCAGATAAAATAGCCTGAAACTCATTCAACAAATTTGCAACCTCTATAGGTACATCCTCTACTTCTTTTTACTAGCTTTTGGAATTAAAGAAAAACACACATGCTCATGCCTCATACCATCTAAGAATTTTCTTCCATCAACAAAACTTATTCTCGCATTGCCACATACTTTTTCTTCGGTCTCCTTCAATGGCTTTAGGTTATGTCGCACTCCATCCTTTGTTAGGGAATAGGTATTCGGACGACCATCTTGTACAACACATCTATCAAACTGCCACGGCCTACCCAACAACATGTGACATGCATCCATAGTTATGATATCACATAGTACCTCATCATGGTACCCACCAATCTTGAACTTTAATAGGCACTGTTCACTGACCATGACCTTGTGGTCATCTTGCACCCAGGCAATCCAATATGGGTGTGGGTTTTTCTATCTCTTGAGCTTCAACTTTATCACCATCTCTTCTGACACCAAATTGTCAGTGCTTCCACTATCAATAATCACATCACAACATTTATCCTCACACTTGCATCTAGTGCGAAACAAGCTCCTCTTTTGTTCAGGTTCATTCTCACCACTCAACAGGACTCTTCTGTTAATTAGCGTTTCTCCTTTTTTAGCATCTTTAGAAATTGATGATCTGACATCTTCATCTACATGTGCAACTCTGGCCTGGCCTTCATTCTTCTTATCCATCCTTGCTTGGCGTTGAAGACATTCAAATGCCCTATGACTTTCTTCTCCACAGTGAAAACATGTTCCACGGAAGCTTTCTC
The DNA here is from genome assembly GCA_027943335.1 of Chamaecyparis obtusa. Lineage (NCBI taxonomy): Eukaryota > Viridiplantae > Streptophyta > Pinopsida > Cupressales > Cupressaceae > Chamaecyparis > Chamaecyparis obtusa. The sequence goes on along the minus strand of BSBK01004333.1, from coordinate 1,122,506 downwards.
TTCTTGAACCTTGTCCTCTTCCTCTTCCTCTCTGATCTGTATTGTTCTAATCTTGGAAATGATTGGAATTGTTTCGAATCTTCATTTCAGCCTCCATATGACTGTCCACTAGATCGTCCACCATGACCTCTTCCATTTTGTCTGCTCTCAAACTTTTTGTTCAACTTTTCCTCTACTTTTAGGGCAAACTGGTATGCCTCTTCAATACTGTTCATTCGAACTAGATTCAGCTCCTCTTGAATGCTTGGCCTCAACCCATTAAGGTAATGAGCAACTTTCTCTTTATTAGCTTCTGCATGGCCTGTTTTGATGAGGATTCAATAGAACTCCTCTGTATACTCCTGAACAGATCATCTCGCTTGCTTCAAACTTTGCATTTTCTTCAGTAGGTCAAGCTCATAATCAACAGGGATGAACTGTTGCTTCAATTTATCTACCATCCGATCTCATCTTGTGATTTTATCTTTCCCTCTTCTATTTCACTCCAATTAAATCTCTTGCCACCAGATCTTTGGATGTCCTTTCAGTCTGGCCTTCACAAATTTGACCCTATCAAGATCCTCAATATCTTCAGACTCAAAATATTCTTCACATTCATTGATCCAGTCAATCAATTTTTCTGGGTTAAGATTTCATGAAAATGGAGGAACCTTGACCTTAGGTCTTTTCTGATCTTAGAAATGGCCTGAAAATGCCTTTCTTCTTCTTGATTCAAAATTTCACCTTCTTCTTCTTGATCATCATTTCCTTCTTCGGCTTCATCCTCACTTTCATCTCTAACATTAAGATTCATTCTTCTGTGAATCTCTTCTTGCAATGCTCACAGTTGTCTCTGGAGCGCTCTAACCTCAGGTGTTACAACATTAGCTCTTCCATCACGTTCCCTTCGTGGAGACATTTTTGCGATGCATATTGAAACCCTAACCACGGTCCTGGTGCAAACTGCCTCATAGTCGGCGATCTGTTTACACACTTAAGAACTCCTGCTCTGATACCACTTGATGAAGGGTGTTCCCCTTAATACCACAAACACATAATAGAAATAGAGAAACAACAACAATATGTAAGAACAAAAAATTGGCTTCTTATTATCTCCACAAATGTGAAATTATAAAATTTTAGAATTACAATATGCAAAGCCACATGGGCATTCCCTTACAATATTCTGTAGGACAAAGCCTCGAATCAACACCCAGATCTAGTACCTAGAATTGCCCTAGACAACACTACGAGCCTTCTTTATATATGCATTTTCCACCGCCCGAGAAGGTTCCAGAAATTTAGCCCTTAGGGTTAACCAACTTGGAATTATTTTATTTTTCAATTTATTACATCAAAGTCGGCTCAAAATAACTTTTGAAACTCGAACAAAAATTTTGAAGAAAAATTATTTTCTACCATTTCAGGTGACCCAAATTTCAGAGATCATAAGTCATCACCAGTTGACCCGATTGACTATTATAATCCCATTTCAGAAAGGCCATGAAGCGCTCTACAAGCTTGACTATCGCAAGCACGTGTCACTCAAATTTTCAACCTCATCCGAGGCCTCTAAAGCCTTCAAAACTGAGTTCAAAGTTTTTGTAGCTTGCTGCCAATAACGAAAATCTTCAATATCTTCAAAACTAGATTTGATCTAGCCATGAAACTTTACTAGCAGGCTGATATGATTGAGATGAACTTCCACATGAAAAATCAGAACATTCTGAAATCGTATGACCAACTTACTAGAAATAGCAAGTTTTCATAAATAGCAGCTCTTCACAAGATAGCCCTTATTGAATACAAAAATAGAAATATTTTTGGGTGATGCAAGATTGCTCTTACACCTAGGATGCTCCTGCATCATTTCTAAAGATATAACAACACACTTGGGACTCATTGATGCAGGAGCATCCTAGGTGTAAGGGCAATCTTGCATCACCCAAAAATATTTCTAGTTTCTTTTCAATAAGGGCTATCTTGTGCAAAGCTGCTATTTATGAAAACTTACTATTTTTAATAAGTTGATCATATGAGCTCAGAATGTTCTGATTTCATAGGTGGAGGTTTATCTTAGTCATATTAGTTTTCCAGTTATGTTTCATTGTCATATCATCTCTATTGGTGTAGTTATTGAGTTTTTTGGGCACAAAATATTTGAGCTCAATTTTGAGGGCCTTAGAGGCTTCGAATCACGATAAAACCTCAACTTACTGGAGCTAACGCGAGTCAAACACTATAGATTAGGTCCTACCATTTTTGAAAAGTGGTTATAATAGCCAAATGGAGCTACGGCTAAAACGTTATGGCCTCTAAAAGTTGGGCTACCTAAAAATATAATTTGTAATTATTTTGAGGTGACCCTAATGTAATAATTATGAAAAAGAAAATAATTCTAGGGGTAGTCGGCCTTAATGACTAAATTTTTGGAACCTTCTCAGGTGGTTGAAAATTGCCTATATAAGGAAGACCCGTAGTGTTTTCTAGGGCAATTCTGGGTAATTATTTGAGGCTTTGTCTTATAGAATATTGTGAGGAAAATGCCCATGTGGCTTTGCATATTGTAATTCTAAAATTTGTAATTCCACACTTGTGGAGATAGTAAGAAGCCCATTTTCTGTTCTTGCAAATTGTTGTGGTGTCTCTATTTCGATTATGTGTCTATGGTATTAAGGAGAGTACCCTTCATTAAGTGGTATTAGAGCATGAGTTCTTGAGTGTGTAGACAGATCACAGATTGTGAGACAATTTGCACTAGGATTGTGGTTTAAGGTTTCAGCGATAGCACGAAAATGCCTCCACGAAGGGAGTGTGTCAGAAGAGCTGGAGGTTAGAGCCCTCCAGAGACAAGTGTGAGCATTGCAAGAAGAGATTTGCAGTGGGATGCATCTTGCAGTAAGAGATGAAAGTGAGGATGAAGATGAAGACAAAGGAAATTTTGTTCAGGAAGGGGAAGGCAAAATTTTGATCCAAGAGGAAGAAAGGATTTTTCATGCCATTTCCAAGATTGGGAAAAGATCTATGATTGAGGTTCCCAAATTTCAAGAAATCTTAACCCAGAAGAGTTGATCCACTGGATCAATGAATTAGAAAATATTTCAGTATGAAGATATCGAGGATTTTGATAGGGTCAAGTTTGTGAAGGCTAGATTGAAGGGTCATACAAAAATCTAGTGGCAGGAGATTCAATTAGACCGAAATAGAAGAGGAAAGGAGAAAATTACAAGATGGGATCAGATGGTAGATAAATTGAAATGACAATTCATTCCTCTTGATTATGAGCTAGATCTATTGAAGAAAATGTAATGTTTGAAGCAAGCAGGGAGATTTTTTCAGTAGTATACAAATGAGTTCGATTGAATCCTCATCAGAATAGGCCATGCAGAAGCTGAAAATGAGAAAGTTTCCTATTACCTTAATGGGTTAAGGCCAAGCATTCAAGAGGAGTTGAATTTGGTTCGAATGAATAGTATTGAAGAGGCATACCAGTTTTCCCTAAAGGTAGAGGAAAAGATAAACAAGAAGTTTGAGAGAAGACAAAATGGAAGAGGTCGTGGTGGAATATCAACAGATGGGCTTATGGAGACCGAAATGAAGATCAGAAAAAGAAGGATGAGGTGAGTAGAAGTCAAAATAAAAAAGGAAACAATTTTAATCATTTTCATGATCAGAATAATAGAGATCAAAGAGGAAGGGGAAGAGGATAAAGATTTGGAAGAGGAGGCTTCTGTGGAACATGTTTTCACTATGGAGAAGTTCATAGGGCATATAAATGACTGAAGGCCAGACTAGAGTTGCACATGTGAATGAAGATGCCAAATCATCACATTCTAAAGATGCTAAAAGAGGAGAAACATTAATTAACAGAAGAGTCCTACTGAGTGGTCAAAATGAACCTGAGAAAAGGAGGAGCTTGTTTCGCACTAGGTGCAAGTGTGAAGATAAATGTTGTGATGTGATTATCGACAGTGGAAGCATTGACAATTTGGTTTTAGAAGAGATGGTCACAAAGTTAAAGCTCAAGAGGCTGAAAAAACCATATCCATACTAGATTGCCTGGGTGCAGGATGACCACAAGGTCATGGTCAATAAACAATGCCTAGTAAAGTTCAAGATTGGAGGATACCATGATGAGGTACTATGTGATATCATACCTATGGATGTATGTCATATGTTGCTGGGTAGGCCGTGACATTTTGATAGGCATGTTGTACATGATGGTCGTGCAAATACCTATTCGCTGACAAATGATGGAGTGCGACATAAGTTAAAGCCATTGAAGGACACAAAAGAAAATGTATGTAACAATGAAAGAATAAGTTTTGTTGATTAAAATTTTTTTCTAGAGGGTATGAGGCATGAGCATATGTGTTTTGATTTAATTCCAAAAGTTGTTAAAGAGGAAATAGAAGATGTACCTATAGAAGTTATAGATTTGTTGAATGAGTTTCAAGATATTGCATTCGATAATGTGCCTGATGGATTACTGCCTGTAAGGAAGATCAGTTATCAAATGGACTTGATTCTAGGAGCCAGTTTGCCAAATAAGGAAACACACAGAATGACACTAGCAGAAAGTGAAGAGTTGAACAGACAAGTACATGAGTTGTTGCAGAAGGGGTTGATTCGAGAAAGTCTGAGTCCATGTGTTGTACCCAGATTGTTAGCACCAAAGAAGAATATAGAATGGAGGATGTATACAGTTTCTAGGGCTATCAACAAGATCACAATCTAGTAGATGTTTCTATTGTCGCAGATGGATGATATATGGACTATTTGAGTGGAGCTGTGTATTTGTCAAAGATAGATCTTAAGAGTGGATATCATCAGATTTAGATCAGAGAAGGAGATGGATGGAAGATTGCCTTCAATACAAAGGAAGGACTGCATGAGTGGTTAGTTAGGCCTTTTGGGCTAAGTAATGTACCAAGCACTTTCATGCAGCTCATGAACGAGGTTCTGAAAGAATTTATGGGTAAGTTTGTCTTTGTTTAACTAGATGATATTTTGATCTTTAGTAAGACATTGTAGGAGCATACGATGCATATTCATATGGTGTTTGAGAAGTTAAGGGAAGAAATATTATTGATTAATTTGAAGAAGTGTAGTTTTGTGAAGAAAGAGTTAGTGTATCTGAGATTTGTAGTTTTAGCAAAAGGTCTAAAAATAGACCCAGAGAAAGTGAAGGCTATCTTTGAATGACCTACTCCAAGGAGTGCTACTGAGGTAAGATCTTTTCATGGTTTGGCTATATTTCATAGAAAGTTTATCAATATTTTTAGCAGTGTTTGTGAACCCTTGACTGGAACAATGAGAGGAGATAGGAAAGAGTTTAAGTGGACTATAGGGGAAGATAAGAGTTTTAAATTGTTGAAATAAAAAGTTATAGAACAACCTATTTTTACACTTCCAGATTTTAATAAGGTGTTTCAAGTAAACTGTGATGCTAGTGGTATTGCAATAGGAGTTGTTTTGAGCCAAGAAGGTAAACCTGTTGCTTATTTCAGTGATAAGTTAAATGATGCCAAGAGAAAATATTCTATTTATGATCAAAAAATTTATGCTATAGTTTAGGTATTGAAAAAGTGGAGGCACTATATTATTTCTAAGGAGTTTGTCTTGTATACTGATCATCAAGCTTCGCAATATTTGAATAGTCAAGGAAAGTTGAATCAAAGGTATTTGAAATGGGTTGAGTTTTTGCAGAGTTACACATTTATTTTGAAACACAGGAGCGAAAAGTCTAAGAGGGTTGCAAATTCTCTTAGAAGAAGACAAATTTTGCTGACAGAGATGTAAATTGAGGTGGTTGGAATCAAGGAACTCAAGAGTTTGTATCCCGAGGATCCTGATTTTGGTGAAACTTGGAAAGCTTGTACAAAACTTGTTACTCTAGACAAAACAAAGTGATTGGATTTCATGATCTAGGATGGTATGCTATTCAAAGGGAGTCAGTTGTGCATTTCACGAAGTTCTATGAGGGAGAATCTCATCAAGGAGAAACATATTGTACCACCCCGCTAGGGAACCCAAGAAAAATTAACCTATAAGCATTTAAATACTAATCTGAGTGTAATTGAATCCAAAGGTTGATACACATAAAGATGCTAAGAGAAACATATCATGAACACTAAAACAATGCAGAAAACATAAAAATATACTCTATAGTTGTTCCAAGAACATAACGAAAACTAAGACCCAATTTCAGTAGTTACACATCAATTCCATTAAGATTTTCAATCTCAGTACATAACATTACCTATCATATTTTATCATCCTAATTATTCATATGAACAAAACATTAAAACAAACTTAGTGAATTTAATAGGTACCAATATCTTATAGCTACAATTCTCAGTCAATTAAGAGGTACACAAATCTTAATTTAAATAAAAAAACTACTATTTATTTAAATTAATAAACAAACTCCAACTTTATTTTAAAAAATAATAAAATGAAAAAAAAATATATTAAAATTTTGTTTTGGGTTAGAAAAAAAAATGTTCACCAAACTTAGTAGCATGTTATAGGTTGATCTCTCTTGGGTTCCTTGGCGGGGCATTACACATATTGGAGGATTGGCTGGACATTTTGGTGGAGATAAAACCCTTGCTTTGGTTAGTGAGAATTATTACTGGCCACATTTGCAGCAAGACGTCAAGAAGTTTGTACAAAGTTGCTGAGTATGTCAAATGGGAAAAGGAGAAAAGCAGAATACAGGGTTGTATCAACTATTACCTGTACTAGAGAAGGCATGGGAGGATATTAGTATGGACTTTGTTCTTGGTTCACCAAGGACTCAGTGAGGGCATGACTCAATTTTTGTGGTGGTTGACAAATTTTTAAAAATGACACATTTCATTCCCTGCAAGAAGACTGATGTTGTTCATGTAGTAGAATTGTTTTTCAAAGAAGTGGTGAGACTACATGGTTTTCCAAAGAGCATAGTTTCAGATCAAGACACTAAGTTTGTTAGATATTTCTGGTGCACATTGTGGAAGAAATTAAAGACAAATTTGAAGTTTAGTTGTTCACATCATCCATAGATTGATGGAGAGACATAGGTGGTGAATAGGAGTTTGGAGAATTTGTTGATATGTTTGGTTGACGATAAGACAACAGGATGGGATTTGATTTTACCATAGACAAAATTTGCATATAATAATTCTGTCAATAGGAGCACTAGTAAATCACCATTCCAGATTGTATATGGAGGTAGTCCCAGAAATGCTTTTGAGTTGAGGAAGATAGACAAAAGAGAGATAAGTAGTGCTGAATTTGAGGATTTTGCAGAAGATTTGAAGAACATTCATGAGGAGGTGAGGAAGAACATTACCAAGATGAATACACAATATAAGGCTAAGGAAAATGAGAAAAGGAGACATAAGGAATTTTAGGTTGGGGATGAAGTCATGGTTCATTTGCAGAAGAAGCAATTTCTAGTAGGTACATATAACAAGCTGAAAATGAAGAAGTTTGGGTCATGTAAGATATTGAAGAAGCATGATTCAGGAAATGCCTATGAAGTAGAGTTTCCTACTGAGATGAATATTTCACCAGTGTTTAACATTTTTGATCTGATAGAGTATCATGAAGGGGGTGTTGAAGATGGTATCATAGAACCACAGTGGAGTATTCCAACAACTACTTCAGCTATCAAGGAGATTGAGGATATACTAGATAGTCTTGTTGGCAGAAGCACAAGGAACAAGACATGTGAAGAATATCTTGTCAAATGGAAAGGATGACATGTAGAAGATTCATCATGGATGACAAGGGAGGAAGTTAACCATCTTGGTTTTCCTCTACATACCTGAGATGTGATAGAGTCACTTCTCAAATTACCTCGGGTGTTTGATGCAGAGCATCCTGGGTGTAAGGGAAATCTTGCATCACCCAAAAATATTTCTGGTTTTTTTTCAATAAGGGCTATCTTGTGCAAAGATGCTATTTATGGAAACTTACTATTTTTAGTAAGTTGGTCATATGAGCTCAAAATGTTCTGATTTCATAGGTGGAGGTTCATCTTAATCATATCAATCTTCTAGTTGAGTTTCATTGCAATATCATTTGTATTGATGAAGTTATTAAGGTTTTTGGGTACAAAATCTTTGAGCTCAATTTTTAAGGCCTTAGAAGCTTCGGATCATGATTGAACCCTATTTGAGTAAAGTTTGTGCAACTCAGGAATTGTAGATCGGCTCTTGCCATTTACAAAAAGTGGTTATAATAGCCAAATAGAGCTATGGTTAAAAAGTTATGGCCTCCGGAAGTTGGGCTACCTGAAAATATAATTTGTAATTATTTTGAGCCAACCCTAATGTAATAATTATAAAAAATAAAATAATTCTAGAGGTAGTCAGCCTTAATAGCTAAATTTTTGGAACCTTCTCGGGCAGTGGAAAATTGCCTATATAACGAAGGCCCGTAGTATTTTATAAGGCAGTTCTGGGTAATTATTTGAGGCTTTGTCTTACAAAATATTGTAAGGAAAATGCCCATGTGGCTTTGCATATTGTAATTCTAAAATTTGTAATTCCACACTTGTGGAGATAATAAGAAACCCATTTTCTATTCTTGAAAATTGTCGTGGTGTCTCTATTTCAATTTTGTGTTTGTGGTATTAAGGGGAGTACCCTTCATCACTCATTCTTAGTCCTTATTGGTTAGTGACTTAGCCAAAGTCACTTACAAGCTAAAATTGATTAGGGTAGACCTAAGACCCTAGGTGCTCCTGCACCATTCTCCCTTGCAGCAAGGAAATTATGTCACCCCTAGAGATAAGAGGTCCATACTGATGCCCAACTTCTTAAAGCTATTCTCTGCTACCCAAGTAGCTTCGGATTTTGGTTTGTGCCTCCATTTGATAAGGTGTTCCATATAAATACCATGTCCTATCTTTTTCTTAACCCTTGAATCTAAGACCTTTTCATCTTGTGGTTTCACTTGGACAAGGACTTTGAGCTCCTTTACATCATCATCAACATCTGTATTGTGCTCTTTCTCTACTAGATCAGGACCTTTATACTTGACTAGATCTTGCACATTGAATATAGGGGAGATGGCTAGTTCCTTGGGAAAACCTATCTTGTAAGCATTTTGTCCATACTTGGCTAGGATTTTACATGGTCCTACCCTCATTTGTAACTTTCTTGGAATGCCTTTTTGAAGTCTGGCTTTGTTGAGATGTACCATCATCAAATCTCTTATGTCAAACTGCAGATCCTTCCTTCTTTCATCTACTTTAGACTTGAGTTTCTAATTTGCTTCCATCAAAGTCCTTCTCACCTATTCATGGACTTCTTTCATAGATTGAGAAAAGTCCCCAACATGTCCACTGTTGTCTCCATGACTCCCTAATTCTCTTAGTTCACATACTCCTCTTGGATGGATGCCATAAACCACTTCAAATGGGATTTTACCAGTAGATCTATTTGCTTTGTCATTGTAAGAAACATCATCTTGAGGAAACACTTGATCCCACATATGACCATACTCCTTTGTTAAACATCTAAGAAGGTTTCCAAGCACTCCATTTTTATCTTTTTTTGGCCATCGATTTGAGGATGGTATGCAAAACTAAATGCTAAGTTTGTGCCTAGTCTTTTCCATAAAGTCTTCCAGAAATACCCCATAATTTCACATCTCTATTAGATACTATGCTGATAGGTAAGCCATGAATCCTTACTATCTCCTTGAAGAAGAGATGAGAAATATAGCTGGCATCATGAGTTGTCTTACAAGGTACGAAATGGATCATTTTACTAAATTTTTCAACTACCACAAAGACACTATCAAAACTAGTATTTGTTCTTGGTAAACCTAGTATAAATTCCATACTAAGGCACTCCCGTGGCCTATTTGGAGTAGGTAAAGGCTGGTATAGTCCTGCATTGGAAGATGTTCCCTTAGCTTTTTGGAAAACTAAACATTGCTCCACATATCTTCTTACATCTCTTGGCATCTTTGGCTAATAGTAGAACCTTTGTACCAGGTCTAATGTTTTCTTTAAGCCAAAATGTCCATTGAGACTGCCATTATGTTTCTCTTGTATGAGGTTTTCCCTCATAGACCCCTTAGGTACACATAATTGATTTCCCTTAAACAATAAACCATTCTACAATGTGTAGTTAGAAAACTTGCTATGAAAATGATTATTGAAGTCAACACATACCTTTTAGGCTTCTGATAATTATTCATCACCCTCATATAGATCTTTAAACCCTTCAATACCAATGCTTTGTAACTGAATTTATTGGACAATGAGAAACCTTCGGCTAAGTGCATCTGCTACTTTATTGTTTATGCCCTTCTTGTGTTTGATAGTAAAAGTATATGCTTGGAGAAACTCCATCCACTTGATGTGCCTCTAACTCAACGTTTCTTGTGTATTTATGTAGCTTAAGGTTTGATTATCAATATAGACTACAAACTCTTTGGGAAAAAGGTAGTGTCTCTACTTCCTAAGAGCTTGAATCAATGCATAAAGCTCTATATCATAAGATGAGTACCTTGACTTGGCCTCATTCAAACTTTCACTGAAAAATGCCATAGGTCTTCCTTCTTGGTTTAGGACTTCTCCCACAACTATGTTACTTGCATCACATTCTACAATGAACAACTTGTTAGGAATGGGAACACTGAGAGGGGGGCGGGGGTGAATCAGTGTTCACTATATATTTATATTTTTACTTAATCTTTAAACTAAACTTAAATGCTTAAGTACTGAAATGAACATCCACATAAATATGAAACATGAAATCAACACAACACTAATATGGTTACGGGGAAACCCAAATAGGTAAAAATCTCAATGGGAATTGACACCCACTAATATTCTATACTAGTGTTTAGTGATCCTTGTTAGAAGATCAACCCTGTTCGGAGTTACTTTACAATGTATTAAGTATACTAGACCTTGTTAAGGGTCAGACCCTATTAGGAGTCTTTTACAATAGTCCCTGTTAGGGGAGTGGATGCACTGTCCTAGAGCTCACAGCTCACGTGGTGAAGGCTACAACCTTATGATCTCAGATACACACTATATCTTCTGGATGAACTGTCAGTGTGACACTGCTTGTTAGATCAGTTCCTTTGATGTGCTGATTCTTTGACCCCTTTAAAAGCTCTAATATATGTTATAGTCTCTTCACACACTTATGCTTTTCTTATTACAATTCTATATCAACTTCCATACCAATTAAAATGGGTGCATCTCATATTTATATGCGCATACAAAATAAACAACTAGGTCGACCCTTAAACCTATTACATACAATGCTTCCAAATGAATTGGCTCAAGTGTGTTTAAAAATAAACATATATACATGTCGGCAACCTAATTACAATAGGCGCATAGCCTTTACATCAATAGAATATAACCGCAACTCAAAATGATAATAGTCGGCTGCTTACTCTGTTCTTCACTGGCACTCACTGGCTATGTAACTTCATCTGTCTGTATCTTCCTCATACTTGCATATCTGATCATGCGCTCATAGACTAAGCATGAATATAGTCTAACCAACTTAACTTCTAGGACACACACCATAAATCGGTTGTACACATGTGCGCTGATGCTCTGAGCTTCAGGAACTCTGTACACTGTCCAATCTTCAACACTTAACCGATTTCTGATCTTTACATCAAGTGCACTCACTCGAAACTTCTATATGACTTTGTTGACATAATGACAACACTATATTAAGCCATATACACCAATATAGCTAACTTGCTAATAATCTCCCCCTTTGTCATTGATGGAAACAAAGGAATATGACCAAGTTGCTAAGTGTCCTTAATACAAAAAACTTTTGTCTCCCTATACATATCTTTCTATCTTACATCTCCTTATACATATCTATTATCCATATTCTATACATACTCCCCCTTTGACATTAATGACAAAGGTGTGTCAAAAATTGAATCTACAAAAACTTACTGTGATAGTACATTCGGATATGCAATCTGCAAATTTTGGATCTCCTTCTTCCAAAATGTGATCAGAGAATTCACAATCTGTAGATGGGCGCATAAAGCATACTGAAGCTTCTCCATCTTCTCTAGATTAGTGATAGGACCTTGATCATATGTCACCATAGTGGCATCGATCTCCTTGATATTCTGATTTAGTATGTCTAATGAGGGCGCAAGAGCATTCCTTAGTTGAGTCTGCCTAGCCCTTATCTTGGTCATCTTTTTTTTTGCTTTCTCAATTTTATCAATCTATCCTTGGTAGACATTGTTGCACATGTTCACATCAACAGATGGATCTTCCATTGATTTCTTGATGCTATCTATCATAGCTTCAACCTCTTGAATTTTTTTGTATAGATCATCAGTTAACTTATCTTGGTTCATGCATTCGGCAATGATCTTTCTTCCCTTTGCTGCAAATTCCGTCAGGGATGCTTGACCAGCCTTTAGTGAGCTCAGGTCAAGTGCATAGTTGCTAACCAATTCATTGAGCCTTTTCTTCATGTATTTCTCCTCTGCAACTAAGGATGCAGATTCTTCTAGGCTAGTGAAGTTTCCCTTGAACTGTGAAATCACCGAACTGACATCATCAACTGAGTGTACTTTGGACACTTTCTTGCCTGTAGGTAACAAATTGTTCAAGATGTTTACTGACTCTATAAGGAGGGGATTCCTCATCACTTGTTTCTCCTTGTCCTTCTCCATAGCTAGGATGCTAAACTTAATCAAGGATTCTTCTCCCCATGAGTCCAAACTAGTTGTGTCAGGTGTCAAACTTGACAACAATGCTGCTAGAGGAGTGATGAGAGTGCTATCCATCACTTCTTGTTTTACCTTGAGTAGTTCAACTGATGGTTCATTTACTTCTTTTTATATCTCTTTCTTTTCTTATTATTATTCTTTTTCTTGTTCTTTCTTCTCTTCCATCTTTTCTTCTTCTTTTTCTATTTTTTCTTTTTCTTGTTCTTTCTTCTCTTCCATCTTTTCTTCTTCTTTTTCTATTTTTTCTTTTTCTTGTTCTTTCTTCTCTTCCATCTTTTATTCTTCTTTCTCATCCATTATATCTTCAATCAATACTTCTTCTTGATGAGTGGGAGGTGAGTTGCTACATAAAATTTCAGCTTCTTCTATGCTCACAAAAGCTTCTTCAAACTTATCCAATTCAGTGTCAGTGGCTGCCATGGCTATCTCTACATTGTCAATGATAAAGGTGCTATCCTTTAGTCACTCTATCATGGGCGCAAACTTATCTGATTCTGTTTGAGTTTCTACTACAGGCACTGAATCCTAAGGACCTGTCACTGATGCATTAGTGGGCTCTGCCACCTTGACTTCCTTTATGGGTACTTGTGCTATGGGCGCAGTAGCTGGATACATGTGCCTATTCATGAATACTTTCTCGAATGCCTTCTCTATTTCCTTAGCAACAAGATCATAGTTCTTGTCCATAATGTGCAAATTCCTTGACTTTTTTCTGAGATGTGGCTTCACTAAGTCTAACAATAAAGAATTCTCCTCTAGAGAACATATATGAAGGGTATCATCTAGAATCTTTTCTCTTATCTATAGGTCTTCTTCAATAGCCTGTCTCTTTTGGAATTCTAGGATGTTCCACACATTATCAGGGATCATAGTCTTAAGTTCCAAGACTATCTTCTTGAACTTCAACATGTGTTTGACTCTCATGACATTTATCTTAGATTTGTCTATTTCACTATACTTTTCATAAAAATTCCCTACTTGATCAATTCTTCCCTCATCAATTATTCTTGCACTTAGTACACTGAGATTAGGTTGGAAACTTACTTCAGGAGGTGCTTGTGAGTTCTTTCTGTTCCTTGTGACTCTTGAGGATGGGTGACTAGTGTTGATCTCTTTCTTCCTCTTTGGCATTGCCTTATACTCAGGAGGAGTAGTAAGGTCAATGGTTACTTTGGGTGTAGAAGGATTATCATCAGCTTTACCCTTCTATTCATCAGATTTTTCTATCTTTACCTTCTTTTAACTTGTGATCATTTGATTCTTCCTTTGCTACATCTGCACTTTCTAGTTCCAAAGCAATCTTTTGTTCCCTTGCTTTGTCTAGGTCTGCTTGAGACACTCCATGTATTCTAAAGATTTCTGAGGTCACTTTAGCAACCTTTCTTTTTGTTGCTACGCTATTTAATACTACATCAACTTCTCTAGTTTTCTCCTCATAGGTTCCCCATCTTGGCTCATTAGGATCTTTAGGTGTTGCTAATAGGACTTGAGCATAAGCACTTAAAACTTGTTCATCTACTTCATATCCAAGTGGATGAATCCACTTTGTTATTGGTTCCACTGCCTCCATGCATGTTATGTCTGTCTCAACCATGAAACAAATGGTATCCTTGTGTTTCTCAACATTGTTCTCTGGTATCCTGTACCTCATGTGCATTTTTACCCTGAATGTCTTCAACTCTAGAGTCATGTAGTCTCTTAGAGTGCTCTCTGTAGATGCCTTGAAAGACATCTAAGGCATGGTGGGAATGGATTTGTCTAGATACAAATCAGATACTTTTCCTACAATGTGAAAGTACATATAGATGATCAAAGACCCAAATCTGAATATTTTGGTCTTATCATGCTTGATTGCCTTAATGTTATCAATCAGTTGTGCGCGCAAGATTTCACATAGGTTGAACTCTCCATTTTCTTTAACAATTCTTATGACTACAAGAATTGTGGCTGCAGACACACTATTCACCTTGCTGGTGTGTTGAAACCTATATCCAAGTATCATAGACATTAATTTGATGTCATTTTGCTCAATAGGCTCTATGGTCATTCCGTGCCTATCACTCCTTGAATTGCAAGTCTGTTCAACAATCTTCCTCACATCTTTACCCACTGGAAGAATGATGCCTGTCCTTGAGAGCCCCGTCATTTCATGAATTAGGTCACTGATAATTCTGACCGGCACTTCACCTATCCAAAATAGGTCATCATGAATCCTGCTTAAAAGAATCTTGATCCATTTTGATTCATAGAACTCATATGCCATAGCATACTCCACTATAGGGTGATTATCCCACCACGCATACTCATCCAAGAAGGTTTTCTCTAGTTTTAACATGGTTTCCATGTGCGCCCTTAGTCTGTCCAATCCTACTAGTTCTTTCTTATAGTAGATATATGCCCTAATGTCCTTGACATGCATAATGCCCATAGGCATGCGGGAGAATGCCCCTTCTAGGTCATCTAGTGTAGACTTAAATGGATGTATCTTAAACACATATGGTTTCTTCTCTACAACATCAAATACTATAGGAGTAGCCATCACTTACTTGAATATCACTTTCACAAAGGTTTCTAAGGGATTCTAAATCGGTGCGACAAACTAGGGTTTCTGCAACCGATCAAATGCACAGCAAATCACTTGATGAATCAAACTACAATCCTTCTTAATCAATTGTTAAGATTCTTCTTCTCTTCAATCGTTCTCAATTCGAATGCAATGAGAGATCTTCTAACTTCTATGTACTTTAAAGTAGAATTTCTGCCATTAATGCTTGTCGCATAAACCAGGCTGTCACTTGGAAATTTCTATCTTTCATTCTACAGAGAATCAGCTACTGCGCTCTTGCACGAAGGTTTCTCTAGTCTCCAAAAGCTTAAGTCTAAAGGTGCATACTCTGAGAGTGAGTATACTATCCACACAAGGGTCTAGAGCTAAATTAGCTACCCTTATGACCCTGAGGGCCATTCATCCAGATGTAGAGGGTGCGTCCACTATGGATGCATCTAATACATACTCATCAACCTTGTCCTTCTTTGTTTCTAACCAAATCAAGCTCACATCCTCTGAAGCTTTTGCAAAATTGACTTCTCCTTCGGGATCCAAAACTAGTTCTTTGGGCTTTCCCAACAAATGAGAAGAGGCCTTATATTCCTCGACGCATTGACATGGGTCACTATCTTACATTGTTTAGCTGACTGACCATTATAGTTACATATCTGACATGTAACATTCTGAGAGCTTCTTACATTTGATTGATTCTAATTTCTTTGATTATGAGTCATGTTCTTTTGGCTTGTCTTGCAATTCATAGCTTTATGACCAAATTTATTGCATGAATAACAGTAACCATTGAAAGGTCTTACCTCTATACAGTTCCTTGCTATGTGTCCATGCTTGTTACAAGCATAACAAGTGCAGTCTACAGGCTTGCGCTCATTCTTAGGTCATTCACCATTATCTTTGGTTTGATCTTTAGTCTTCTTAGTATTAGTAGAGTCTTTTTGTGCATTCATTCTTGCTCGCATGTTGTCAATCTGATTTTGTGCTTCATTGTATCCAATGCAACAAGTATCTCCTTTGGCTCTTCTTGCATACAACTAAGATTCTATTAAATCAGAACTAGTGTGTAATTTATCAATGTGATTCTCAGCCTCTTTCAATTCAAATTCCAAGCTTGCCTTGTTGTTTCTTAGTTCTAAGATTTCCATGTTTTCTTGCCTCAATTCTTCATTTAGTTGAAGGTTCTCTTTGACCTGTTCGTCATAGACTTCCTGATTGTTAGTCAGCTTATCATCAAATTCTTCAAGTTGTTCTTTTAAGGATTTATTTTATGTTGGCAATTTGGTTGAGTTGATTGCATAGATGTTATCATTATGGAAACATATGATCCACATGAAGATCGCACAAGTCAGAGAGCAAGTATGACAGAGCGCATTGCATATTTATCTAAGTATGAGACATTATTTTTACCAGTGTATCTGGACACAGTTTTTGTTTGCGATGTTGACTGGAGTGAGTTCAGTGCTTGCACACTTGAACATAGACTATGTGGTGACTAATGATGACCCATCTCAGAGCGTAAGTCAGTACGACATGTACGGAAGAAGTTATGATAGTTTTACCGAAGACAGTGTGAAGTTGACATGACAGTATATGAAGGCAGAATTGGTAAAGAGTTAAGGATTATTTTTTTTATCAAAATAATGTCTTAACAATATAAAGGGACGACATCTTATATGTTTACTCTTGGTTAAAGCTATTGGTATAAATGTAAATGTAAATGTAATTGTAAAGAGAAGTAAGAAATTGTAATAAGCAACAAGTATTTGTAGAAGTATGATGCGAAGTATATGAAGCATGTGTAATAGCGATAGTGAAAGATCAGCGAAGAGATATTGATGCAAGTAGTATAAGGTTATGTACCTTGAACTATTTTGTAATCAATGTATATTGTACATTACTTGTTTGGGCAGCGGGCTCAGTTGGTAATCACATTTTGTACTACCAACTCCTAACAGGGTTGAGGCTTCCAACAAGGCTTATAGTCCCTTAATCAGGACTGATACACTATATGCTTGTAATAGACTCCTAATAGGGTCAACATCCTTAATAGGATACTTTTGATGAGTGGATCTTTGTGGGTACCATCCCCACCAGGGTTTTCCCTTGGCTAGGGTTTCCTCGAGAACAAATCATGTGTTATGAGTTCTTTATTGTTATGCATGTTGTTTAGCTTCTTATGTTATGCATATATAAAGATAATTTGTTATATCCATAATTGGGCAAAAGATAAAGTTTGTAGAATACTGATCCACCCCCCCCTCTCAGTATTCCCTATTTCTAACATTTTCTTCATTTAGCTTCTTGACCATTGTCCCTAGATCACCGGTAGAGCATTCTTTCAAATCTTTCCTTAGCCTTTTGATGACTAATTGAGCATCATTAAGTTTTTCCCTTAGTTCTTTAGTTTCTCTTTCAGATTTGTCCAGGTCTTCAAGAGCAGCTTCCAGATTTCTTTTCAGATGTTTCATTTCTTCTTTGTCCGTGATCTCCTCAAGTGCTTAAACTTCTTTGCTGAGGACCAGAGCTCTGATACCAATTGTTAGGAATAGGAACATTGAGAGGGGGGGGGGGTGAATCAGTGTTCACTATATATTTATCTTTTTACTTAATCTTTAAACTAAACTTAAATGCTTAAGTACTAAAATGAACATCCACATAAACATGAAACATGAAATCAACACATAACACCAATATGGTTACGGGGAAACCCAAATAGGTAAAAACCCCAGTGGAAATTGATACCCACTAATATTCTGTAGTAGTGTTTAGTGATCCTTGTTAGAAGATCCTTAACCCTGTTAGGAGTTTCTTTACAATGTATTAAGTATAGTAGACCTTGTTAAGAGTCAGACTCTATTAGGAGTCTTTTACAATAGTCCTTGTTAGGGGAGTGGATGCACTGTCCTAGAGCTCACTGCTCAAGTGGTGAAGGCTACAACCTTCTGATCTCAGATACACACTATATCTGCTAGATGAACTGCCAGTGTGACACTGCTTGTCAGATCAGTTCCTTTGGTGCACTGATGCTTTGACCCCTTGCAAAGCTCTAATACATCTTATAGTCTCTTCACACACTTTTTCTCTTCTTATTACAATTCTATATCAACTTACATACCAATTACAATGGGCGCATCTCATATTTATATGCACATACAAAATAAACTAGGTCGGCCCTTAAACCTATTACATACAATGCTTCCAAATGAATTGGGTCAAGCGTGTTTAAAAATAAACATATATACATGTTGAAAACCTAATTACAATAGGCGCATAGCCTTTACATCAATAGAATATAACCGCAACTCAAAATGATAACAGTCGGCTGCTTATTCTATTCTTCACTGGCACTCACTGGCTGTGTAACTTCATCTGTCTGTATCTTCCACATACCTACATATCTGATCATGGGCTCATAAACTAAGCATGAATATAGTCTAACCAACTTAACTTCCAAGGTGCACACCATAACTCGATCGTATGCACGTGCGCTAATGCTCTGAGCTTTAGGAACTCTGTACACTGTCCAATCTTCAACACTTAACCAATTTTTGATCTTTAAATCAAGTGCACTCACTCCAAACTTCTATATGACTTTGTTGCCATAATGACAACACTATATTAAGCCATATACACCAGTATAGCCAACTTACTAACACAACTTGCCAAAACTTGGTAACACTAAGATGGGTTGTGTAGCCACCTTTTGTTTCAACTTCTTAAATCCTTCATTAGCCTCCTTTGTCCATTTGAACTTAGTCTTGATTCCACCTTTGATAGTATCTAATAGAGGCGCACATATCTCACTAAAACCCATAATAAATTTTCTATAAAATTGAGCCAACCCATGAAAACTCCTAACATCAATCCCTATTTTTAGAGTGGGCCAGTTAAGGATAGCTTCTACTTTACTTGGCTCCATTTTCAAGTCACCTTGGGAGACTACAAAGCCTAGGTAAACTTGTTCTTGCTTCAAGAACTTACTCTTTTCTAGGTTAATGGCTAGCTTATTTTCATGTAACCTTCTTAACACAACCTTTAGGTGCTCGAAGTGTTCTTCTTTTAACTTGCTAAAAATGAGAATGTCATCAAGATACACCACTACAAACCTACCTATGCAATCCTTCAAGACTTCATTTAATCTCATAAATGTACTAGGCACATTTGTAAGCCCAAAGGAAATAACTAACCATTCATAAAGACCCTATGTAGTTTTGAAGGCTGACTTCCATTCATCCCCCTCTTTCATCTTAATTTAATGGTACCCACTCTTAACATCAATCTTAGTGAAGTACTTAGACCCTCCAAGGAAATCCATTAAGTCTTCTATTCTAGGGATAGAAAACCTATATTTGATTGTTATCCTATTTATGGCCCTAGAATCAATAGGCAACCTCCACTTACCTCCTTTCTTGGGTGCAAGGACAACTTGAACAACACATGGACTTATACTCTTTCTAATTAGTCCTTGTTCAAGAAACTCTTGAGATTTTCTTGCTTTTTCCTTGTTTTGGTCTGGTGTCATCTTGTAAGCTACTTTTTTAGGTAAGGATGCCCTTGGTATGAAATCTATTTGATGACTGATAACTCTTTGATGAGGCAAAGTAGCAGGTGTCCCATCACTAATGATGTCTTTGAATTGTTCTAATAGATGCTTCACTTGTATAGGTATAAGTGCTTGTTTTGGTTTATCTTCTTCTTTGGGTTTCACAACAATTGCAACCCCAACTCCTTCCTCTTTAAGTTCATGCAAGAATTTACCACTGAATAGGAGAACATTTTAATCCACTGAACTGCCTGCTCTTTCTTCAACAAGTGACTGAATTTTCTAAGTGACTCCATTCTTCTTAAAGGTGTACAGGTTCCTCTTCCCATGATAGACTGCATCTCTGTCATACTGCCATGGTCTACCTAACAACAAATTACAAGCATCCATTGGAAAAAAATAAAAAAGAATCTTGTCTTGATACTATCCTATAGAAAACTCAACCCACACTTGTTCATTAACAAGAACATTCTCTCCTTTGTTGAGCCATGTAACCTTATAGGGATTGGTGTGATGTATTCTAGTTAGTTTCAACTTTTGACCTACCTCTTCTAAGATGATATTGTCTATGAAACCTTAGTCTATAATGACCTTGTACACTTTGCCAAGAATCTTACACTTAATCTTGAATAGTTCTCTTCTTTGTTTTGGTTCTTCTTTGATAGGTTCCTTGAGCAAGACTCTCTTGAACATAAGGTTCTCCCCATTCTTTGAATCAAGATTCACTTTCAGAGCTCTAACACTACCAACCTCTTCTTGGGCATAAGAAACTTTCTTTTCTCCATGTGAGCTTGATGCCTTATCAAGGCACCTATATGTAGGATGGCCTAACTGACCACAATTATAGCATTTCATGCTTGCAAAATGAGAGTCCCTACCAAAATCTCTAAATCTACCTCTTCCACCACTATTGAACCCTCTTCCTCTACTGAAGTTACCTCTACTACTTGAATCACCGTGTTGTTCAATCAACTTGGATTCACCTTGGTTCTTGGGTTCACTACTCTTGCAACCAAAACTGACTCTATGACTCCCTCTTGAGTCTCTTCCTCTTCCTCTACCTCTTGAGCTTGTTTGTTTCTTCTTTTTTCTCTTCTCCTCCACTTTGAGGGCTAGTTGATAGCATCTATGAATGGTAGTAGGAATTAATAGACTGATCTCCTCCTGGATGCTCCACCTAAGTCCATTCAAGTACCTAGATACCTTGACACTTTATTCCTCCTTCACCTTGGATCTCAAACATAACTTTTGAAACTCCTTTGTATAAGCTACAACATCCATCTCTCTTTGTCTAAGATTTTGTCTCTTTTTATGCCATTGAATCTTAGTCTTCTAGTAGGTAGTTCTCCTTGATCTTTGTCACCATAGCTTTCCAAGTAGCTATTGGATTCTTGGCCATCTTTTCTCTTTCAGCTTGAAGGAACTTCCACCAAGTCAATGCTGGTCTCCCCATCCCAGATTTGGTCACCTTCACTTTTTGAGCCTCACTAATCTGTTCACACTCAAAATGGTTCTCCATCCCTTCTATCCATTCCATCACCGATTTAGGATCCATCTTATCGCTAAACAAAGGTACCCCTTCAGGAGCTTTACCTCCAATGGATTTTATGGCTTTGAGAAATGGTTCTTCTTGCATAGGTGGATTAGGATCAGGGACTTCATCATCTTCATCCATTGCCTTACCCTTATCTTCATCTTCTTTCAACTTTTTACTCGCCAATTCAGTCTTTTCTTCCACCTCTCCTAGCTTGTCTCTAAGAGCTGCCAATTCTTCCCTGAGCATTCTATTCTCCTCTCTTTGTTCCATCACTTCCCTTGCTAACTCAACATTTGTCACCATGGCTGACTCACCCACTGATTCTGACATATACTTATCCCAAACCTTGTATGGCTCTGATACCAATTTGATAGGGAGATCTTTACTCCCGAGCCCTACTTTCTTATGGAATCCTACAAGGTCCTTCTCCTAACCTTTCTAGGATTCTTTCTATGACCCTACACTAGAGGAATCTTCCCTCGATGACTCTTTTCTCGAAGACCTCACTACCAAGTTTTTACTCAACACTACTTCCACATTCCTTCATGGACTCAACTCACTAAGTCCACCTTCTATCTCACCACAACCTTTTTCAACTAAAAATAAGATGGAGGGACTTGTAAACCAATCATTTTCACTAGTTTTAGTGTTATCTTACTCACAACCTTCTTGGTTTTGCAACTGATCTCTTGAAAGCGTTGCAAATAGGATTAGTAGCCTTTTAGGCCTAATTAGGTCTCCTAATTGACCCTCTGAACAATAAATCTGAAACTTTCCAAACAAGGCCCCAAACAAATTAGCATTCTTGATGCCCTTTTCAGAGGACTTAAGGATTTTTAGGGTTTCCCAAGCCCAAACTGTCCGTACACTCCCTTCCTAAAAATAGGCATATTTCTAAGGGCTACAAGCTTGTTTAGACTCCAATTGATATTTTTGTTTCTAATGCCCCAAAAATGGCTTCATCATACCTTCTCCACTAGCACACTAAATCTTTGACCATTTCTCTACACATCCATGATCTTGGATTGTGTTTGCAAATCCATTAAACCCTCCATCTTTACTCTACAACTGTCAAGCCTCCTAGTCGGGTACACCCTGTATTGCCTAGGGCTTGATGGTAAAAATGGTTAACCTACAAATATTGACCCAAAAATCCATATTTACAAAGTATTTACAATGCCCTAGCATATTCCAAAAGGTCGTATAGTTCCCACCGATGGGATTTATGCTAGAGCCATTTAAAGTCCTCCAACTCTGTATGGACTAGTGAACCAGTCATAGAGGAAGGATTTTTATTTCCCCTAATAAAATAGAAAAGATAAACCTTTAATTGCACACTAAATGAATTATATACAAAATCCTATCTAATCATGAAAGAAACTTTCTCAAATCAATCCATTAACACATGGATGCTTGAGTTTTCAAATTGACTATCACTGGGATGGCAAAAAACTAGTCTAGTTTATAATGTCAAACTATATGTACAATGTACCAACCTTGATCACAAATTGGGATTGGTCTTAAATAGCTCCATGCTTTGAGCCAGAACTACCAAAACTGACCCTCAACCGCTTCTTTCCTTGGGCAATCTTGTCGATGTTGTCATGACAACATTACAAAGTCACAATGTTGTCATTGACAACTTTTGAAACTTTTGTTGTCAATTATATTTGAACCACTCAAAAGAGTGTACATTATCTTATGATTATATCTAAACTGAGTTGACCTCTTTTTACTTCAATTCCATACATTTGGAGGTTAATTTAATCTTTGACCAACTATGCAATATGTTGACAACTTATGACATAGAAGATAATCCATGACAAGTCCTAGGTAAACCTTGACAAAGTTTTTCCCACACATCCTTATAAAGACTTTCTAAAGACTTAACAACACACTTGGCACTCATTCTTAGTCATTATTGGTTAGTGACTTGGCCAAAGTCACTTACAAGCCAAAATTGATTAGGGTAGACCTAAGACCCTACGTTCTCCTGCACTAGGGCCGTATAAATGAATGATGATGGTTGGGTTCTAGATGGTATGGAAGATGAGCTGCTAGATATGTTGCACTTAATCTGCCTACGATGATATTGTTTCCTTAATAACATATGCTCTTTTACAAAATGTACATAATGATAAAATTTTAGTTATTATCTAGGAATAGATGTGTCAGTTGGAAGCTTTTTTTCATCCCATAAATTTTGTATAAAATGGGATACCACAACCGGTGCTAGAGAGATGGTTTTTTGTTGTTTTGAATATTGATAATATTTTTTAATAGAGAATACTCAGGGATAGATGACTACAACTGATATGAAAATTGATTGTATTTACTTTTTTGATTAATACAAAGAAAACTTGTTTCCTATCCAAGGTTAACAAAGTAAGTTCCTGGTGTTTGATTGAATTGTTCCTTTGCAATTTTTAGTTTTAAGGATTACCTTTTATCTATTAGATTTCAGAGAATTGAAGTTAATATTTGTTTTGAATATCAAGAGGTGTATATGAATGGTTCATCTATACAATCTCTTGTCTGATTTGTTTCCTAACAAGGAATTAAATTCATTTAGACCAAAATAAATATTATATTTGATTTATCCTTGATGTCATAAAGGGAAGAATCTGAAATTGAATTATAGAGTATACATGAGGGTTCAAACAAAACCAGACTACATTCTAGAGTGTTTTTTAGATTTTCATGAGCATTGAAGTTCTTTCAGTTCATCCTTGTATATTTGAAGTTACCAGTATATTATTTTTGTACTCACAACATTTTTTCACATATAATTCATTTTCAAGTATTCATAAGTGACTAAAGAAATCAAACACAAATAAGAAGTAAACATTATTATTTTGATTAATGTCAAGAAACATTTGCCATCTTGAGAAATCAAAGAAGTTTAAATTTTCTATAGAAGAACACCTTTGTGTTCAGGGTGAGGGTTTATTTGCCAAGGTTTAGCGAAGCCTAAAGTGTAGAGGAATTAGATTATTCATGTTCATTGGCCGAGGCTGATTGAAGCAATCCAATAGGAGAATTGGAAAAGGTCTTGGATTTACAATCTACGGTTTTGGGAACCAACAGAAACAACAAGCAAGAATGTAAAACTTGATAAACCTAGCATGTTAGTGAATAATGTTGCTAAGAATTTGACAGTGCATGGAAACATGGCTCCACTTATGAAGTATTTTGATAAGTTTGATGAGAATGGCAAGAGGTTACTTGAAGAGGCAACCATACAATATCTAAATAAGTATAATAGGGCACTTGTTGAGATAATGGGTGACATTCCTAAAGAGTTATTTGACATCTTGGAAATGAGAAGATTGAATGCACAAGAAAAGGATAAGAGGGTAAGAGAACATGCATGAATTAATCTTTGTCTAGTTATTGTTGTGGATGAAATGAAGAAAACTCGAGGAAGCCAAGAAGGAATTGAGAAGCAAGACAAGAATTAATAAGTTGATGATTGGGAAGATAGATGAAATTGTACATGATACAGAGAAGACTTTGGAGAAGATCTTGTTGAAAAATCACTTTGAAGCAGTTAGAAAGGATGATGAAACTTATGACATCATTGTTCCTGATAGTGAACCTATGGATAGCAACATTCCTACAGTAGATGAAGTACCAGATGCTTACACTTTTGGTGTTCCAGTTAGTATTTCTATTGACCCTATGGTTAGTGTTAAAGATAAGAAATAAAATGTTGAAGGAGATAATGTTGAAGTTGAAATGGAAGTGGAGAATGAAAATGTGACATAAGAGAAGAAGACTAAAGTGAAGGTTGAGCCAAGAGACACTGCTAAGGTAGTGAAGAATTCTTATATGAAGACAAGATGGAATTGGATGATACATAACTAATCAAAGGTCCAATCCAATTGGGTGCACTTAATCCTATTTAGATGATGAAGTTTGCATCTACGACATGAAAAGGCAAGGAAAGAGATATTGAGGACTCATATCAAAGACAATGAGCTTTTAGGTCTTGCATCTAGTGTATTGGAAAAGATTATGCCCACATATGTGAAAGATCAAAATGAAACTCCATCTGGCCAGCCAGAGGGCTTACTTTATGTTGTAAGCACACACTTTGATTCATTGGAGAAGTCTTCTATAATCAAAGTGAGAATGAGTTTGATGAAAAGAGATACAATGAGTTATGTCTTTCAAATGCTAAAGATAGAACATCCTTAGGAGTTGATATAAAAAGGATAAAAGACTCTCTAACTGAAGGAGGAAAGATTTATAAGGCATGCATTACCCATCCTAAATGTGTTGATGACTTGGGGAAGTTGATAAAGGAAAGCGAGAATAAATTTCTTGAATTGTCAACATCTTTGGATCCCTTGACAATTTTGGTCTCTAGTCATTACATATAGGTTATATCCCTGATGGATAAAATCAAATGCTTAATCACATAGAAGGAGATGATGATATGAAGGATTAGTGAGATGAGAGGTTTGATAACACCTAAGTTGGACATTTTGTTTAATGGAATGAAAGAAGTAGAGGCAACTTGCAATTCACCTGATGCACCTGACTTGCATTCAGCTGAGAAGCTTGCATATGTCATATGTGGTCAAATTTAGATTATTGACAATATTAAGAAGAGTTGGGATTCAAATTTTAGTGTATTTAGGAACACTTTATTTGATGTTTTCAAAATTCTATAAGTATATTTTGTATACTAGTACATATGTGGCTTATATAGGATTTTGGCAGAGATTTTTGGGTATGGACCCTCGCCTTTTCCATTGATGTTAAAGGGGAGAGATATGCATAAAAATGCTTATTTATATTAGGGTTAGTATGTGAGATCCATATTCTTGGAGTAGTTAATGTTTTCATTGCTGATTTACATCAATGCCAAGTGGGGAGATTGTTGGAAAGAGGCACTTCTCTTGATGATTCATATGTTTTCATTGATGGAAACAAAATGTATTCCACATGTTTACATATCATGTTTTGGTTGTAATGAAGGGCTGAGGCAAAATTGGATAAGTATGGATGAAGGAGAACAATGTACACAATTTAGGAAATGGTTCGGTATGGACATCCAGTTTTGATTTTTGAGGTGTGATCCCAGGAGGAGCATGCTAGAGGTATAATCTACCTTATTTTAGCATCACAACACTTAATGTTGTCATTTGGTCAAGTTATGAAAATCTGTTTGGCAGTTTCATGGTTTATTGTGATGAATAAAGACAAAGGTTGGTAGATCATTATGCGATTCTATATGAGCGATTTGATGATAAATTTATGAGTTCAAGGATGTTGAGCCAATATGAGATAATGGTTATATATGGTTGTTTGAGGTTCAAGTTATGATTTTCATATGGATTCAATCGACTATCTACACATTTTATTATTTTGTAATATGTTCTTGAGGCTGACCCAGTTGTTGATTTAATTATTGAAGTAGATATATAAGATAGACACATTTGGCTATTTTGATGTGCAATATGAATGCTATGTGTGCAAAGGATAAGTGATCATAAATTTCAATCAGAGCTAAGAAGGACAATATGAAATGTATTGATTTAGTTTACTACACTCAATTGAAACTATTTTGTCATTTGTAGATACTGTGATCTAGCTCAACCTACTGTGGATTGTTGTCCATCTTTTGTAGGGTAGTGTGCCTTCTAGGGTTATAGCCCTTGTTGTAATTGAGTAGCGATATCTAGGCAATGTGCTTGAATGCATGTGCATTCCCTTTTTGTACTCCAACCTTTAACTGGTTTATTTACTTCTGTAGAGTAAATCTTGTGGGTTCCATCCCCACTGTTGTTTTTCCCTTAATCATGTTTTCATGCAAAAAGCTTCATGTCATAGTGTTATGATGTTGTGGATGTTCCTTTTATGTTGTTATACTTTATTTATTATTGCATGTGGTTTATGGTTTAAGAATCATATTACTAAGGTTAAAAATTGTAGAACACTAATTCACCCCCCCTCTTGGTGTTCCTTAATTCCACCATGCAAGAACCTGTCATTTTCTCTAATGTTCTTTATGATCCTAATCACCATTATTCTATTAGTCATGAAGCTACCATTGCTCCTATTAAAGCTAGAAATGAATCCCTTGATGTAAAAGAAAATCCTAATGATGATGGCCTTGGTTACATAGCTCACACTCAAGATGTTGATATCCCTTCAACACATTATACTCCCCCATTTAAGTCCAAGCATATACCTTCCTCATCCTCCAAATCCATTTTTGGGTCCCTATAACATAAAACTTAAGCTTTCATCCCTTCCGTCCATCTTGGGTCCTTATGTCCCTCCACTCGCTTACCCTATCATAAGTCAAGGTAAACAAAGACACACATCCTTGAGTACCTTCCAACCATCTTCCAACTATGGATCTCCATATCATCCTTATCCATCCATGAATTCCAACACCTTTGGAAGCAATTTAGAGGCCAGGCATAAAATCTCAAAGTCCAAAAATCCACATCCATCAAAGGATCAACATGTCTAATCTAATTAACATGTGGATACAAAGAAAAAATACCCAAAAGGCCACAAAGGCCCATCAAATAAAAATAAAAATCAAAAGCTATGTTGATTCCAAAATCTCCCATAGAAGAGCTACATTCTAAAGTACAAGAAAAAGAAAAATCAAAAGCTATGAGGATTCCAAAATCTCTTGCTAAAGAGCTGCATTATAAAGCACATGGAAAAGAAAAAATAAAATCTATTTGGATTCTCAAGTCACTTGTACAAGACTTGCATTCTAAAGAAAAATCAAAGTTGGTATTCAAGTTTCTTAATCCAAAGGCTTCCTCTAATCCTTCACCTAAACCTCTTCCATCATCCCCTTATTCTATTTTGGGTCCTCGTATCACAAAATCCACATTCACTTCTCCATCAAAATCTAAAGCTTCAAAATAAACTTTTCCTCCATTACTCCTCCACCCTTCAAGGTGTGTGCTAACATTGACCTTTTCACCCTTTCCATCTAATCCTACACAAGTCTTCCAATACCCCATCTATTATTCAACTCCTATGTTCTATGCTTCCATACCCCTTATCCAATCCTTTGCATGAAGCCTTATCATCTATCACATCGATTGTTTCATATCCATTTACCATCTCCTTATCAACTTCTTTAAGCATACCTCAAATGGCCATGGTCTATTACACCAGTCTTTCAAGGGGAACTATCCAAAAAACAAGATGCTTGACTTCTTCTTTTCTGATATGTATTTTTTATCTGTCGAAAAATGTAAAAAAAAAGCAAAAAAGTGAAAAAAGTCAAAAAAGAAAAAAAATGATGAAAAAGTAAAGAAATTTTTTTGTCCATGTGTGAGAACCACATCGACGATGCCTTGGACAAGTACCGTGATGAAAACCTAGCAAATAGACATCATGTGTAATCCATTATCCTTTTGCACTCCACACTAGGGGGAAACTTTTAGACATGCTATCTTATATTGCATATACTATTTTTTTTTAATCTCTCATCCACCATTATCCCTCATTTATATTGTCTGGATCCATATCCCCTTTTCCACTTTTGATCTTGAGAAGGTTGAGGATCTTACTAAGTATCACACATCCTATTTACTTATCCTTGTCTGCACCATGATCTCTATCTCTTATCTTATTCTTTCCTTCTTTCATCATCCCTTACCACCATTGATCTTGCTTGTCCTATCTCTATCCTATCCAAATTGACCCATTGGTCTTGAAAAAATAAAAAATAAGGGTATAAAATGCAAAAAAATGTATTTTCAAAAGCCTCTTGACATGTCCATTCTTTTGGACCACATGCCTTTCATGCCATTTCATTAGCTTATGCCAATGCACCTTTCAATGCTTTATATTGTCATATCTCAATCCCTAGCTTGGACAACCTTGATGAGATACTCCTTGAAAATTGCTTATTCATCTATCATTTACTTATTTGTTTCTTGCCCATCATTTTGCTCATCCCCTTCATAATTTCTTATGGTATGCTAGACATCAAGGGTAAGAAAATGCCATCTTTCCTGACAATTAATGATCAAATAATAATTAAAAATCAATAAAAATCATAAAATGTCATGAAAACAATCCTAAAAATCCTAAAAGTCTTGAAACAAATCCTAAAATGTCCTTAAAAAATCTTGAAAATCATAAAATATCATTAAAAAATCCAAAAAATCATAAAAAGCCTTGAAAAAATCTATAAATGATGCAGTCATGGCAGGAGTTTTCCTAATGGAGATAGTCCAACCATGAAACTTGAGTCAACACAATGAAAACAATCAACAAAAACCACAAAAATTAACAGTAAACATTCCCATTCAGGCTTTCAGATTATCTTAGAAACAAGAATTTACATCAGATTAATTAGCCACATGTTGGCTTGCACTTAAGGCATTCATGTCTGTCTACATACACAAATCCAAATCAATACTGGATGAAAATCCAAATACTGAGAGCTATCTCTGAGATACTACTAAGCTATCTAACTAAGGAACCAATGCCACAATATAGACAAGTTCGCAAGCCACAAGTCAGCCAAGGAGATCACATTCCCCAAAGATGAAGAAAATGTATGACAACAAATAGGTCAGGACCCAAATCATAAGGAAAAACCCCAAATTGAAATTTAATGATGTGTGATCACACAATGAGGTCGGCCACGAGCATAACATCATAGAACAATGTACCAATTAGATCTGCAAGCCATGGGAAAGCTTTACAAGATTGGAAAAATTAGATTAAGCCGTTAGTGTGAAGAACGGATAGGTCCAAACTAAAAACTTAAGAAATCTCCACCAAGATAGAATGAATCAAGATGTCAACCCAAACCAAGATTCCACATGATTTTTAGAACATGTTATAAGGTTTGCATGATCCAAGGAGCCAACTAGGAGGAACACCACACAAAACACTTAAACTGACTAATAGGAATAGATTGAAAAAAAACTGAAAGGAAAATCTTTTTGGTTGATGTAAGATTACTAAGAAACCCAAGATGCTCCTGCATCAAAAAATATCTAATAAACATTGCAAATACACAAACACTTTAGCTAAGAATGCAACTTTGGACTCTAATGAAATCATAATGTGACAAGACTACGATAGAGAAAACATTAAAACATCTTATCAACCTATTGAATCAAGTACATGAAATGTGACATGAATCACTTTTGCATGAAACATGATTGTTTCTTGTTTTTCATCTTTGATTGTTTTGATTTTATTATTTGGTGACATGCCTTTTAGCTTTTCTGGGATGTCTCTAACTAGATGTTTTATGTCTAGGATGTGATTGACTAGAAGGGCAAGGATGGGGCATGTTGACTTATTTGTTGCTTGTGGATTATTCCTTAAGTAATATTATGACTAGTCTTAGGACGTGATTGTCTAAGATCATTGAGGATGCATGGGTCTAATGTGAACTGGGGCATTCCTTGATTGTTCGATGTGTCTTCCTCCACACAACAAGCATGTTGATTCATTTGGATCTAATACATATCTAAATGCATTCATCTCATTTCCATAATAAGCTCGATGATGATATTAGCACTTAAAAATAAGAAGAATTCACATCAGCTGCATTTCCTCTTTCATCATTTTCATCTCCCTTTATCTCTTCTTTCATCAATCATATCTCCCATCATCTTCTCATCTTCATCTATTTCTTCTTCTTTCTTGTTGTATTGAGATCATTGAATCGCTTTATCCATTTGACATATGTCACTTGAATCAAATTTCAAATTAATAAGCTTGCTTCTTGGAATCTCATTGCCTCCTTGATCAATCAAACAATCATTGTTTCAAACTTGTCTTACGCTTGCATCAATCTCAATCAACTTATCAACCAACATCAATGCTAGGGCATTACGCTGCAATCATCATCCATATTGGTTTATCTTCCTACAATTAATCTTTGTCTCACCATCTCATCTACTTACAATTGATCTATCCTACATTTGTCTATCAATCAACATCAATCTCATCTTATCTGCCTACAATCAATCAAATTGTTGCAATCAATTCTAATTGGCACAATCAACTATCAACTAGTTTAATCAACTTTATTGGCTATCAACTAGCCTTATTGACCCAATCAGATATTAACTAGCCCAATCAGCTCATTCCATTTGGTTATCCCTATCATTTACATCAATTAGTTGGTTACACTCATCGGTTGTCCAACTTATCATTTGCTAAGTGCAATATCTTATCATTTCCTACAACTTAATCAATCATGCAACATCAAAACAAACCTTCCCCATGACCTATCAAGAGATTGTCCTTCATATATCTCACACAATCTCTTGAGGGGGCATACTTATCATCCACACCTAGTCAAACTAGGACATAAATTAACAATCACATTTTTTTTGCAAGCACAAATTTTGTTTGAAATAATGTGACATGTTGCATTATTTCAAAGAGGAGCAAAATGTAGACATGAAAATTTTTTCCTCTTACTTATCAAAATTTCCATTAATCAGGTGGATCCATTATTTTATATTGATCCTATCTTTCATCATAATATTATTCTTATTTATATCATTATCATATTTCTCCATTAATTCATTAAACCCATTAATTAATATTTATTCTATTATTATTCCATTAAATCTATTGAATAAATATCATTTTCCTAAATCTCTCTCACATCCACTACATCCTTTTTATAATATTGTACCGCCACTTGCTACATCCACTTAATGCATGTGGGAAAAGCCTATTTATAATTTCATGCACCAATATTTTATTGCACATTCATCTTGATATGGGATTCACCCGAAGGACATCTATTTAAGAAAAACCTGTTCTCATTTCAAATCCTCCATTCTTGCTTGCATTCATCATTCACATTCTATTTTCTCTTGGATTTTTCATCTTATTTATTATTCATCTTTGAATCTTCGTTCATCATTGCTTCTTGTGAACATGCTGCTAAGAGCATTCATATTAAGCATGGGAACTTGATAAATAGGAGGGAAATGGAATCAAAAATCCATTTGCATGCATGTTTGGGTATTTGGTAGGTATCTCATTGTTGGATGTTGGAATGATTTTAAAATATAGATCCCCATTTCCCTCATCTACACCAGCAGGAGGATTGGACACTTTAGATAAAATTGAGGTATATGAAGGCAATGTAAGGACAAGGTATGCAAAGTTCAGTGCTTTATCAAAAAATGGGTTAACTAAAGTTATATTATTATAAACTATGTTGTTTGGGAAAAGTTAAGAATTTGTTATGACGGAAATGATATGGTCAAAAAATCTATGTTGTAGAATGTTAAGGTTAAATATGAAGGTTTGTAGATGAAATAAAATGACAATATAACCTACTTCTAGAAGATTGATGATGTGGTGAATAAGATTAGAAATCTTGGCAGCAATTTGGAAGAAAATGATGTTGTGCAAAAGGTACTGAGAACCCTAACTAAACCATATATCGCTAAGGTCTACGCCATTGATGGATCTTAGAATTTGAATTATTATACCAAAGAACAAATGTATGAATCATAACTTTCTTTTGAAATGAGAGAATTTAACACTACCAACATAAGGACAAAAACCACTTTTAAGGCTATCAAATTAGGAAAGGCTGAAGATTGAAAATAAGAAGATTTTGATGAGATCGAGGCAAACTTTGTGAGAAGAATGAAGAAAGGAACTGAGAAATACAAAGCTAAGTTACCCTTTAAATGTTTCAGCTGTGGAAAGATAGACCATTATGCTTTTAGATTTTTTGACAGAATTGCAAATCAAAAGAATAAAGAAAGAAAATGAAAGTTCAATAAGAAAGCCTACTATGTTAGAGAAGATGATAGTATTTTTGATCATGAATTTGATTATGAAGAAGATGATCAATGCTTATTTTTGGTAATTAAAGAAGAAACATGTCCTGTTATTCCTAACAAGACTTTGGAAGTAGATACTAAGGTCACAAATGCAATAACTTCTACTTTACATGTTAGAAGAGATGGAGATGAATAATTTATTGATGGTGGATGATTTAATCACATGGCTAGCGATAGAAGTAAGTTTGTAAAACTTGAAAAGTATGATGGAGGTGTAGTTAGATTTGGAGGTGATGAAGAAAATAGGATAGTTTGAATTAGTTCCATCAGTTTTGATGGCAATCACAATAGTGACAATGTGTACTAGATGAAGAAATTGTATCATAATCTCTTAAGTGTTGGAAAAATGTGTGAAAATGGATATAACCTTGTCGTCAAGGAGGATGGATGTGAGATAACAAAGAAATCAAGAACTATGATTATTTCTAGAAAGAAAATTGAAGAAAATATGTATCAGTTGAATACTTCTAGCGGATATTGCTTAATGTCTTAGATCAATGACATTCGGCTATGGCATTGAAGGATGCAACATATCAATTTTTTACAACCTAATAAGGATTATTTCAATAGAAGTCGTGAAGGATTTACCAAGGCTTACAAGGTTGACAAACAATGTTTGTAAAGAATGTCAAGTTGGGATAGAGACAAGAACTTTTAGAGGTAAGGAAATTAAAAGTTGTTAACTCCCCTCATGATACCTTACCTTCCATTCATCACAATGACTTCTTTAGGAATGAAGATTTAGTAAATACCCTTCCTAAAGTTTTTTCTATTTCTACTATCAATGATCTCGACACATTCATGCTTGATGTTGCTCCTTGTCCTAAGATATAACCCCTTTATGAGGATATTTTGGAGTAAGATGACGACATTATAAATACCTTTCTTAATATCACCTTACCATCTTTAAATGACATCCCTCTTAGATATGAAGCATTGATGGAAATCCATAAATCCAATAGTAAAGGTTTTCCTACTTATTAGAACACCTTGAAATAAGATGATAATATCATTACTAATTTCCTTTATGCTTTCCCTTCTAGTGATGAACCCATGAACAATCAATAGCTTGATCAAGTCAATGTTGTTAATGTTTTGGGTAGTCAAAATCCTAAGGTAGTTGTCCATCTTCATCATGATACCCCTCAACCTCAAAATAAAATAGTTATTGTGGTGAAAGGTGTTAAAAAACCTAACTATCATGTGGTTTCTCACACTTATAACATAAGAACTAATAGAAAACCTACAAGTTTAGTTGTTCCTCATCTTCCTACTTCTCAACCAGTGCTTCCTCCTGCATCTCATCTCCCTCAGAATCTTTGAAAGGAATATGATTTAGTAGGAAAACTTTGTGCCACTCCTTGGTCAAGATATCTCTTTTCTAACTCCTTCAAACTTCACCCACATATCATGAAGCATTTCCTTGAGAAACACAACTATCCCACGTCCCGTGCATGCTAATATAACTTCCATATTGGAATGCATGAATGAAACTAGTAATAAAGCTCAAATTGTGATTTCTTAAGAAGAGTTTCCTCCTAAAGGAATTCAAGATCGACATGATTCTTTTATGATTCTTGTCCTTATCAATGATAATCTTATTCAAAGAAATCTAGTTGATAATGGATGTTACAAGTAGTGGTTTTTTGTTGCACCAAAAGATCAAACTGTTAATGCCTGATACAACTACTAGACTTATAGAAGACACATGAGGTGGTTAAGCCATGTTGCGAATCCCAAGGGGAGCACTAGAAATTTTGCCAACAATCTCCCCCTTAGCGTTACCCAAGGGGATTCAAACTTGTGACCAAGCTTTGATACCACTTGTTACAAGTAGTGGTTGCCGTTGCACCAAAAGATCGACACGTTAATGTTCGATACAACTACTAGACTTATAGAAAACACATGAGGCGATTAAGCCATGTCATGAATCCCGAGGGGAGTGCTGGAAATTTTTCCAACAAATGGATTCGGTCTTAATTTGTGTAGCATTTATTTATTTCATAAAATTAAGGAAAATATTTTATCAATTAAACCTAATTCTTTTGCTATCCATGAATTTTATAATGCTCCTAAACAAACATTGGGGATTATCACTGTACCTACTAAAGTAGGTCTTGTTAGTTTACCCACACCTATTCATGTTATGTCTGGTACTCTTAATAACAATCTTCTCTTAGGAAGACCATGGTTACATGCTATGCACATTGTTCCTTCAACACTTCATCGCAAAGTGAAGTTCATCAACAACAATATTAGGTATACCCTTGTTGATAATAAGATCCAAAATTTCTTACGAATTGAATTTGATTCTCCATATATTCCTACACCATTTAAAAAAAACACATCTTCTCCTCTAGATACTTCTCCTACAAGTTCCCTATAATGACCCTTACAAGTAGGATCACTAAAAACATTGATATGGTACTATAGAATTTCGTCAAACAGTTGGCAAGCAATCAAACTATATTGCTAAAAATGAAGACTGAATATGATATTTGTTGAGGAAAAAATCCACTCAAACTCAGTGATGCAAAATCAGTGCCAATATATGTATATATTCATTCAATGAAAATGTAGACTCTCTTACAATCAATTGCACTTTCAAATTTTACAAATTATTTGGCACCAAGAAACTACTACAATTATGCAATGCAATGATGGAACTGATTACAAGGTTTATCATACTCATTGAACAAGATGCACAATATCTATATAGCTGGGTACCATACAGAGCCTGAATTCATAATTTTTTCTTAAAACATGACAGTCAATCATATGTGGATATGAAACATGTACAAGAGTGACTACATATAAAACCCTCATACAAACATGTGTTCAAACAATGACAAATTAAGAAGAGGAACTTGGAATCGCTGACCAAATGCTGATGATGTGATGACAATTTGCAATCCCCAAACTAGTTTTGAGGCAGGTCTGTGCACAGTCCAGAAGCAGGCCATACAATACGACACTATATAAAAAATTGTATTAATTTTTATCTTCAACAATGATTGCCAAAAATGACATAATCTAAATCGCCCATGCCAATGGAATGTTTTGGTACCAATTGCAAGAGTCTTGGACCAGTTTCAAAGACCTTATAATGTAAAAATTTGATCCCAGGCAGACTTTCAAAAATCACCAAAATGATATCAGATTTGCAAATGAATATTGCCCAGCTTATTGATAAAACCTCCAAAGGAAAAACAATGCAATCTCCTTCACAAATTGACTCCAAATATCAAGATCTCAATCCAAGTCTGAATACTCAAATGAAGCTCAACATGAAATGGTTGAGTACCACTTCCAATGTGCAACCCTTCAAAGGATATTTCACCTCCTCAGTTATGCAAACCCTTAGGAGATTCCATTCCCAAAGATCAATCTGAAAATCTACAGACCAAGATTGATGAAGGGTGCTCCCCTTAATACCACAAACACATAACATAAATAGAGAAACAACAACAATATGCAAGAACAGAAAATTGGCTTCTTATTATCTCCACAAATGTGGAATTACAAACTTTCAGAATTACAATATGCAAAGCCACATGGGCATTCCCTTACAATATTCTGTAGGACAAAGCCTCGAATCAATACCCAGATCTACTACCCAGAACTATTCTGAACTGCCTAAGACAATAATACAGCCTCCCTTATATAGGCAATTTTCCACTGCCTGGAAAGGTTCCAGAATTTTAGCCAATAAGGCCGACCAAACTTAGAATTATTTTTATTTTACATTTCATTACATCATAGTCGGCTCAAAATAAATTTTGAAACCCGAACAGAAATTTTCAAGAAAAATCATTTTCCGCCATTTCAGGTGACCCAACTTCCGAAGACCATAAGTCATCACCAGTTGACCCGATAGACTATTGTAACCCCATTTCGGAAAGGGCGCGAGGAGCTCTACAACACTTGAATTAAGCAAGCTTCATTCAGCCCAAAATTTGACCTCATCCGGGGCCTCTAAAGCCTTCAAAACTGAGTTCAAAGTTTCTGTACCCTGCTGCCAATACCGAAAATCTTCAATATCTTCCAATATACACTTGATCTGGCAATGAAACTTTACTGGCAGACTTATATGACCAAAATGAACCTCCAAGAAAGAAATCAGATCATTCTGAGCACATACGAAAATTACCAAAAATAGTAACTTTCCATAAATAGCAGCTCTGCACAAAATAACCCTTATTGAATATAAAAACATAAATATTTTTGGGTGATGCAAGATTGCTCTTACACCCAGGATGCTCCTGCATCAGACACCCGGGGTAATTTGAGAAGTGACCCTGTCACGACTCAGGTGTGTAGAGGAAAACCAAGACGGTTAACCTCCTCCTTTGTTAGCCATGATGAATCTTCAATAGGTCATCCTTTCCACTTGACCAGATATTCTTCATATGTCCTGTTCCTTGTGCTTCTGCCAACACGACTATCCAGTATATCTTCAATCTCCTTAGTGTCTGAACTAGTTACTGGAATACTCCACTGTGCTGCTGTGATCTCATCTTCAACACCTCCTTCATGATACTCTGTCAGATCTGAAATGTTAAACACTGGTGAAATATTTAGCTCAGTAGGCAATTCTACCTCATATGCATTTCCTGAATCATGCTTCTTCAGTATCTTACATGGCCCAAACTTCTTCATTTTCAGCTTGTTATATGTACCAACTGGAAACCGCTCCTTCCGCAAAT
Organism: Chamaecyparis obtusa; assembly: GCA_027943335.1. Taxonomy (NCBI): domain Eukaryota; kingdom Viridiplantae; phylum Streptophyta; class Pinopsida; order Cupressales; family Cupressaceae; genus Chamaecyparis; species Chamaecyparis obtusa. Next base: position 1,084,603 of record BSBK01004333.1, on the reverse strand, counting down.
GAACCATGACTTCATCACCAATCTGAAATTCCTTATACCTCCTTTTCTGATCTGCCTTAGCCTTATACTATGCGTTCATCTTGGTAATATGCTTCCTCACCTCCCCATGGATGTTCTTCAAGTGTTCTGCAAAATCCTCAGCTTCAGCACTACTTATTTCTCCTTTATCTATCTTCCTCAATTCAGATGCATTTCTTGGACTACTTCCATATACAATTTGGAATGGTGATTTACCAGTGCTCCTGTTGATAGAATTATTGTATGCAAATTCTGTCTGTGGTAAAATCAAATCCCATCCTGTTGGCTTATCTCCAACCAAACATCTCAGCAAATTTTCCAAACTCCTATTCACCACCTCTGTCTGTCCATCAGTCTGTGGATGATGTGATGAACTGAACTTCAAATCTGTCTTTAACTTCTTCCACAATGTACGCCAGAAATATCCAACAAACTTAGTGTCCCGATCTGAAACTATGGTCTTTGGCAAACCATGAAGTCTCACTACTTCTCTGAAAAACAATTCTGCTACATGAACAGCATCATTAGTCTTCTTGCAGGGAATAAAATGTGCCATCTTTAAAAATCGGTCAACTACTACAAAAATTGAATCATGTCCCCGCTGTGTCCTCGGTAAACTAAGAACAAAGTCCATACTGATATCCTCCCAAGGCTTCTCTGGTACAGGTAATGGCTGATACAATCCTGTATTCTACTTCACTCCTTTCGCCATCTGACATACTCTGCAACTCTGTACAAACTTCTTCACATCTTGCTGCAACTGTGGCCAATAATAATTCTCACTAACCAAACCAAGGGTTTTATCACGACCAAAATGTCCAGCCAATCCTCCGCTATGCTTCTCCTTGATGAGATTCTCCCTCATAGAACTTCGTGGAATGCACAACTGACTCCCTCTGAATAGCATATCATCCTGGATGATGAAATCCAACCATTTTGTCCTGTCTAGAGTAACAGGTTCTGTACAAGCTTTCCAAGCTTCACCAAAATCAGGATCCTCTAGATACAAATTCTTGAGTTCCTTGAACCCAACCACTTCAATCTGCATTTCTGTCAGCAATAGTTGCCTTCTGCTAAGAGCATTTGCAACCCTATTAGACTTTCCACTCCTGTGTTTCAAAACAAATGTATAACTCTGTAAAAACTCAACCCATTTCAAATGCCTTTGATTCAATTTTCCTTGACTATTCAAATATTGCAAAGCTTGATGATCAGTATACAAAACAAACTCCTTAGGAAGCAGATAATGTCTCCACTTCTTTAATGCCTGAACTATAGCATAAAATTCCTGATCATAAAAAGAATATTTCCTCTTGGCATCATTTAACTTCTCACTGAAATAAGCAACAGGCTTACCTTCTTGGCTCATAACAGCTCCTATTGCAGTACCACTAGCATCACAATCTACTTGAAACACCTTATTAAAATCTGGAAGTGCTAAAACAGGTTGTTCTGTAACTTTTTGTTTCAACAATTGAAAACTCTTTTCTGCCCCATTAGTCCACTTAAACTCTTTTCTATCCCCTCTCATTGTTTCAGTCAAGGGTCCACAAATACTGCTAAAATTTCGGATAAACTTTTTGTAAAAGCTAGCCAAACCATGAAAAGATCTTACCTCAGTAGCACTCCTTGGAGTAGGCCATTCAAGGATAGCCTGTACCTTCTCTAGGTCCATTTTTAGACCTTCTGCTGAAACTACAAATCCCAAATACACTAACTCTTTCTTCACAAAACTGCACTTCTTCAAATTAATCAACAATTTCTCTTCTCTCAACTTCTCAAATACCATACGAATATGCATCATATGCTCATCCAATGTCTTACTAAAGATCAAAATATCATCTAGGTAAACAATGACAAACTTACCCAGAAATTCTTTCAGAACCTCGTTCATGAGCCGCATGAAAGTACTCGGTGCATTGGTTAGCCCAAAAGGCATGACTAACCACTCATACAGTCCTTCCTTTGTCTTGAAGGCAGTCTTCCATTCATCTCCTTCTCTGATCCGAATCTGATGATATCCACTTTTCAGATCTATCTTTGAGAAATACACAGCTCCACTCAAACAGTCCATAATATCATCCATTCGTGGCAATGGAAACCTGTACTTGATTGTGATCTTGTTTATTGCCCTAGAATCTGTACACATCCTCCATTCTCCATTCTTCTTTGGTGCTAATACCACTGGTACAGCACAGGGACTCAGACTCTCTCAAATCAATCCTTTCTGTAACAGTTCATGTACTTGTCTATTCAACTCCTCACTTTCTGCAGGTGTCATTCTGTATGCTGCCTTGTTCAGCAAACTCGCTCCTGGGATCAAGTCCATCTGATGACTGATCTTCCTGACTGGTGGTAATCCATCAGGCATGTTATCGGATACAATATCCTGAAACTCATTCAACAAATCTGCAACTTCTACAGGAACATCTTCTACTTCCTTTTTACAAGCTTTTCGAATTAAAGCAAAACATACATGCTCATGCCTCATACCATCTAGGAAATTTCTTCCATCAACAAAAGTTATCCTTGCATTACCACATACCTTTTCTTCAGTCTCCTTCAATGGTTTTAGCTTATGTCGCACTCCATCCTTTGTCAGGGAATAAGTATTCGCACGACCATCATGTACAACACATCTGTCAAACTGCCATGGTCTACCCAACAACATATGACATGCATCCATAGATATGATATCACACAGTACCTCATCTTGGTATTCGCCAATCTTGAACTTCACTAGGCATTGTTCATTGACCATGACCTTGTGGTCATCCTGTACCCAGGCAATCCGATATGGATGTGGGTGTTTCTGTCTCTTGAGCTTCAACTTTGTCACCATCTCTTCTGACACCAAATTATCAGTGCTTCCACTATCAATAATCACATCACAACATTTAGCTTCACACTTGCACCTGGTGCGAAACAGGCTCTTCCTTTGCTCAGGTTCATTCTCACCACTCAACAGGACTCTTCTGTTAATCAACGTTTCTCCTCTTTCAGCATCTTCAGAATTTGATGATCTGGCATCTTCATCTACATGTGCAACTCTGGCCTGGCCTTCATTTCTCCTGTCCGTTCTGCCTTGGCGCTGAGGACATTCAAATGCCCTATGACCTTCTTCTCCACAGTGAAAACATGTTCCACGGAAGCCACCTCTTCCAGATCCTTGTCCTCTTCCTCTTCCTCTCTGATCTCTATTATTCTGATGCTGGAAGCGATTGGAATTATTTCCATGCTGATTTTGACTGCTACTGGCCTCATCCTTCTTTTTCGGATCTTCATTTCGGCCACCATATGACCGTCGACCAGATCGTCCACCGTGACCTCTTCCATTTTGTCTGCTCTCAAACTTCTTGTTCAGCTTTTCCTCTACTTTTAGGGCAAACTGGTATGCCTCTTCAATACTGTTCATTCGAACCAGATTCAGCTCCTCTTGAATGCTTGGCCTTAACCCATTAAGGTATTGGGAAACTTTCTCCTTATCAGCTTCTGCATGGCCTGTTCTGATGAGAAGTCGATAGAACTCCTCTGTATACTCCTGAACAGATCTTCCTGCTTGCTTCAAACTCTACATTTTCTTCAGTAGGTCAAGCTCATAATCAACAGGAATGAACTGTCACTTCAATTTATCCACCATCCGATCCCATCTTGTGATTTTCTCCTTTCCCCTTCTATTTCGCTCCAACTGAATCTCTTGCCACCATATCTTCGCATGACCTTTCAGTCTGGCCTTCGCAAATTTGACCCTATCAGGATCCTCAACATCTTCATACTCAAAATATTCTTCACATTCATTGATCCAGTCGATCAATTCCTCTGGGTTAAGATTTCCAGAAAATGTAGGAACCTCAATCTTAGGTCTTTTCCCAATCTTGGAAATTGCCCGAAAAAGTCTTTCTTCCTCCTGGTTCACAATTTCAATTTCTCCTTCTTGATATTCTTCTTCAGCTTCATCCTCGCTTTCATTTCTGACATTAAGATTCATTCCTTTGTGAATCTCTTCTTGCAATGCTCGTACTTGTCTCTGCAGCTCTCTAACCTCAGGTGTCACAACACCAGCTCTTCCGCCACGTTCCCTTCGTGGAGGCATTTTCGCGATGCGCTCTGAAACCCTAGCCACGGTCCTGGTGCAAACTGCCTCACAGTCGGCGATCTGTTTACACACTCAAGAACTCCTGCTCTGATACCACTTGATGAAGGGTGCTCCCCTTAATACCACAAACACATAACAGAAATAGAGAAACAACAACAATATGCAAGAACAGAAAATTGGCTTCTTATTGTGGAATTACAAACTTTCAGAATTACAATATGCAAAGCCACATGGGCATTCCCTTACAATATTCTGTAGGACAAAGCCTCGAATCAATACCCAGATCTACTACCCAGAACTATTCTGAACTGCCTAAGACAATAATACAGCCTCCCTTATATAGGCAATTTTCCACCGCCTGGAAAGGTTCCAGAATTTTAGCCAATAAGGCCGACCAAACTTAGAATTATTTTTATTTTACATTTCATTACATCATAGTCGGCTCAAAATAAATTTTGAAACCTGAACAGAAATTTTCAAGAAAAATTATTTTCCGCCATTTCAGGTGACCCAACTTCCGAAGACCATAAGTCATCACCAGTTGACCCGATAGACTATTGTAACCCCATTTCGGAAAGGGCGCGAGGAGCTCTACAACACTTGAATTAAGCAAGCTTCATTCAGCCCAAAATTCGACCTCATCCGGGGCCTCTAAAGCCTTCAAAACTGAGTTCAAAGTTTCTGTACCCTGCTGCCAATACCGAAAATCTTCAATATCTTCCAATATACACTTGATCTGGCAATGAAACTTTACTGGCAGACTTATATGACCAAAATGAACCTCCAAGAAATAAATCAGATCATTCTGAGCACATACGAAAATTACCAAAAATAGTAACTTTCCATAAATAGCAGCTCTGCACAAAATAACCCTTATTGAATATAAAAACATAAATATTTTTGGGTGATGCAAGATTGCTCTTACACCCAGGATGCTCCTGCATCAAAGATGGTGCCACAAATGCTCATAGAGAAAATGTAGTAGAATCATCGAATCAAGGATGTCCAAATGAGAGGCCAAACCCTCTATTTATTCACTTTTCTAAGAAGTTACTAAGAACTTCTAGAAGCATCCATTATAAAATCTTATTATAATGCACTTTATAATAAAATAACTTTATAAAATAAAAAGTGCAATCTCAACTTAAAATTATAACATGTAGGCCCAAATTTCACATAATAATGAAAGTAGGCTCAACAACATTCTCACAACAAATACGACCAACTAATCTCCAAATAATCAACAAGATGACTCTCTCACCAAAATCATCTACCTACGAGAGTCCATGATAGGCAAATCTACTGTGAATATCATGTCATTAGAAAGGGGACATGACAATCCGCCCTTCCTGAAATTGCTTGTCCTCAAGAAATCTCAATGCTGGATGTTGCAAAATCACTTCACTCTCCCAAGTAGCATCTTCAACAAGAAAATATTTCCAGTTAACCAAATACTCTTTGATCACTCTCCTGCGAAGCTTCTTCTCTTTGCTATCCAGAATGAACTCTGGCACTAAGATCAATTTCCCTTCGTCATCCAAGGGAGGTAATACTGCAGAGGGCACCACATTCTGACCCAACACCTTTTTGAGGCATGACACATGAAACACATTATGCACTCTTCTATCTACTGGAAGCTCAAGCTCATAAGCCAACTCACCTATCCACCTGATGATCTTGAAACGACCATAGTATCTAGGCTTAAGCTTCTCTGATCCACCCTTCCTGAGAGTAGACTATCGATAAGGTTGAAGCATGAGGTAAACCATGTCACCAACCTCAAAGCTCCTCTCTATCCTCTTCTGATTTGCATACTGCTTATACTGATTCTATGCCCTGGAATATTATCTCTGAGAGCATCAACAATGTCCTTGCTCTCTTGAAGTAAATCTCCGGCACGTGGAACCCTAACATCACTCATAAGAAAATCAATGAAGCTCGGTGCATCATACCCATATAGAGCTCGGAAAGGAGTCATCTGAATAGACATGTGATAGGTGGTATTATAGCAATACTCACATAAATAAATCCATCTAACCCATGTCTTTTGCTGACTAGCCACATAATTCCTCAAATACCCTTCCACCCACTTATTCACTATCTCTGTCTACCCATCAGTGTGTGGGTGGTAACTGGTGCTGGGTGTAAGCTTAGTGCCACATAATCAGAACACCTCCTACCAAAAATGACTCAAGAACCTGCTGTCTCTGTCACTCACTATGCTCCGGGGTATCCCATGTAATTTGAAAATCTCCTTGAAAAAGACCTCAGCCACCTGTACTGCTGTGTAAGTAGTAGTGATGGGAAAGAAGTGTGCATACTTTGTCAGTCTATCCACCACCACATAGATGCAATCACGTCCCTAGGCCTTAGGCAAGCCCATAATAAAATCCATGGATAAACACTCCCACTTCCTGTCAGGAATGGGAAGTGGCTGTAGGAGCCCTGCTGGAAAGGTGTGCTCTTGTTTGTTTTGTTGACAAACATGGCACTCTCGAACATACTGCAACACATCTACCTTAAGCCCTTTCCATGTGAACTGCTCCCAAACCTGTCTATATGTTTTGAAGTATCCAGGATGTCCAGCTGTAGGTGAATCATGAAGAGCTCTCATAATAGTATGCTTCACCTTCGATCTTGGGACTAAGAATATCCTGTTCTTGTAGATAATGAAATCATCCACAAGTGTATACTTGGTATCAACAACTGTCCCATCAATGATCCCAGATGCCCATGAATCTCTGGCATATTCCATAATGATCAAGTACCTCCAATCCTCAGAGATCTCAACCATAGTACTGAGATGTGGCCTACGTGACAAAGCATCTACTACCACATTCTGAGTCCCCCTCACATAGGATATGTCAAAATCATAAGCCTATAGCTTACTAACCCACTTCTACTGTCTATCATTGAGATCTCTTTGTCCAAGGAAATGTCTCAAACTGTTGTGGTTAGTTTTAATGCAAAACTTAACTCCCACTAAATATTGCCTGAACTTAGCCAATGCATGCATAATGGCTAACATCTCCTTGTTGTAAATGCTAAATAATCTCTCTAGCCCACGAAGCTTCCTACTCTCAAATGCAATGGGGTGCTTGTCCTGCATCAAAACAGCACCAATACCCTCTCCAGATGCATCACACTAAAGCTCAAATGGCTTCGAGAAGTCAAGAAATGCTAATATAGGACATGTAGTCATGATCTCCTTAAATCTTTCAAAACAAGCTTGTGCCTCAGGTGTCCAAACAAAGGCTCCCTTCTTCAAAAAATCTATCATAGGAGTTGCATGTCGTGAATACCCATTAACAAATCTGTGATAGAAACCACATAAGGAAAGGAACCCTCTCAACTATGTCAGGATCTCAGGAATATGCCACTCCATTATAGCACGGATCTTATCATGATCCATCCGTACTCCCTCTGCACTGATGATGTGATCCAAATACAATAATTCTGTCATACCCAAATCACATTTGGACTCCTTGGCATACAAGGACTCCGATTGCAAAATCCCCAAAACGGTCTCTAAGTGCTCTATATGCTCCTGCCATGTCCGATTGTATATCAAGATATCATCAAAGAAAACTAAAACATACTTCCTCAACTGATGATGGAAGACCTTATTCATGGTGGACTGGAAAGTAGCTGGTGCATTGGTCACCCAAATTGCATGACCACAAACTCAAAGTGCCCACAATGACATCTAAAAGTGGTCTTCTCTATGTCCTACTCTCTGACTCTAATCTGATGATAGCAGGATCGCAAATCAATCTTAGTGAAATAGCATGCTCCATGTAGCTCATCAATAAACTCATCAATCTATGGGATGGGATATCTATTCTTAATGGTCCTCTTATTTAGCACCCTATAATCAATGCACATTCGTAGTGTACCATCCTTCTTCTTCACCAATATGACCAAAGAAGCAAAAGGAGACTTGCTAGGTCTAATGTGCCCCATCGCAAGAAGCTTTTTATGGTTTTCTCTATCTCATCCTTGAGTCTCTTAAGATGCCTATATGGTGTGATCATCACTAGTTTAGCACCCTCCTCTAACTCAATGATGTGCTCAATACCTCTATCAGGTGGTGTGCTAGGTGGGATGTCACTGAAAACTCTGTCGTACTTCTCTCTCAACCTCCATATGTCTAGATGATATTCTATCTTATGCTATCCCTCCTGTGTAGGCATGAGAGTGCACAGTGCTACCCATCCAATGCCATCATGTCAAGCCAATCTCTCGATACGTCTAAAGGAAATAGTCCTGATGTCACTATTCCTGATGGCTCTCAAAATGTGTTGTCTTCCATCTACCTCAAACTTGATTTCCATGTCCTTCAATTTGAAAGTGACCTCTCCCAAAGAATGCAACCACCTCATTCCCAAAATAATATCCAAGTCACCCATATTAACCACATGGTAATCCGCTTTGAACTCATAATTGTTCAAGCGTAAGGGCATGTCTCTAATCATCCTGTTACACTTAAGAGTGTAACCATCAACAACCTGTACCCGAAGAGCCTCAAACTCTTTAGACTCAATACCACGGTGCTCAACAAGACGTGCATCAATGAAATTGTGCATAGCACCTATATCAACCAATGTGATAACCTTCTGTCCTGCTAAAACACCATGCAATCTAAAAGATCCCTCCTGCTGAATACTAGACAAACGTGCCTGCTGTAAATGCAATTCGGGCTCCTCCTTAGGCTCTGAAGTCTCTACCTCCACCTCAGGTTCTGCATCACTGTGATCATCCTCATGTCCTGAACTATCAGAATCTGAGTCCTCATAGTAAGCCCACATAACTCTATTGGCCTTCCCCTTAGGCCTCATAGGGAAATCATGATCTCTGTCATAGGGACCTTTGCAATAGAAGCATAACTTCTTTTTGCACAAGTCATTCAGTGTCTCCGTATCCAAGGGTGCAGTAGACTTACCCTTGATATCACCTTTCTTGCGCTTATTTTTGTCAAACTTCTTATTATCCCTAAAAGAAGTACTCCTGGGAGTGAATCTGCTAGATAGTGCTGTGAGCTCCATACTCCGTGCCTTCCTCATTGCTTCCTGTAGTGTAGGAGGATCGAAAGCTTTCAACCAACCCTTCAATGGCTCCATCAATCCGTCCATGAATAAGACCACCAATCTTCTTTCACCGATGTTAGGAACCATGACTGATAATTGTTGGAAATCATTCACATAAGCATCAAGGGAACCATGCTGTTTTAGTTGTGCCAATTCATGGAAACTCACCTCAAGATCTTTGACATCAAACCTTTCAATTAGCTTGTTGGTAAAATCCCCATATGTAGTGATAAGGTTGTGTCCAAGAGTGACTAACCCATGATACCACCACTCATGAGCAGCTCCTTCAAGATGTAGTGTGGCAAATCTTATGGCATCCTCTTCACGCATTGGTCTCAAAGAAAGATAATTATCAAGCTTTTGAACCCAAGACCTAGCTATGCATTTGTTACTTCCATCATAGTAAGGCATGGAAATCTTACCAAGTGTTTGTTGATAGTCATTTCTTGGAGCATAGTGATCATTCCTTCCTCCTCTCCTATTTCTTTGTTTCATGAATTGATCAAATGTCCATATTTCTCTCATATCAGGAGGGAGAGTGGTATACTCCAAATAGGCCTTTCTAGCTTTGTCTCCAAAAGAAGTAGCTGGAGCAGCATGTGGTTGTTCTTCTCTTGTTGTAAAGGTGGGAAAAAGAGGCCTAGAGGCTAATCCTCTAGTATTTTTAGTGCGATGTATAGACCTTTCCTCATTAACTCCACTATGTTCAACTATGTGTTGATGATTTTGATTTTGAGTGGCTTGCTGATCCATTTTTGCTAATAAGCGTGACATCATATCAAGCATGGTATCAAATTTCCTTTCAGCTCTTGCATCCCTATCTTCTTCTTCTGCCATATTTTGAATTGTTTTGCCGGTATCTCTTTCTCTTAATGCTTCTGTGAATGTATCCCCTTCAACCTAAGGATTCTGATATTGTTGTCTCCGTTGTTCCCTACTATAATATCTGATTTCTCTCTCATTCATCTGCTGTTTGACTGATCACAGGATGGCAGGATGAAAGCTCTAATACCACTATAATGACCCTTACAAGTAGGATCACTAAAAACACTAATATGGTACTATAGAATTTCATCAAACAGTTGGCAAGCAATCAAACTATACTGCTGAAAGTGAAGACTAAATATGATATTTGTTGAGCAACAAATCCACTCAAACTCAGCGATGCAAAATCAGTGCCAATATATGTTTATATTCATTCAATGAAAATGTAGACTCTCTTACAATCAATTGCACTTTTAGATTTTACAAATTATTTGGCACCAAGAAACTACTACAATTACGCAATGCAATGATGGAACTGATTACAAGGTTTATCATACTCATTGAACAAGATGCACAATATCTATATAGCTGGGTACCATACAGAGCTTGAATTCATAATTTTTTCTTAAAACATGACAGTCAATCATATGTGGATATGTAACATGTACAAGAGTGACTACATATAAAACCCTCATACAAACATGTGTTCAAACAATGACAAATTAAGAAGAGGAACCTGGAATCATTGACCAAATGTTGATGATGTGATGACAATTTGCAATCCCCAAACTGGTTTTGAGGCAGGTCCGTACACAGTCCAGAAGCAGGCCGTATAGTATGGCACTGTATAAAAAATTGTATTAATTTTTATCTTCAACAATGACTGCCGAAAATGACATAATCTGAATTGCCCATGCCAATGGAATGTTTTGGTACCAATTGCAAGAGTCTTGGACCAGTTTCAAAGACCTTATAATGTAAAAATTTGATCCCAGGCAGACTTTCAAAAATCACCAAAATGATATCAGATTTGCAAATGAATATTGCCCAGCTTATTGATAAAACCTCCAAAGGAAAAACAATGCAATCTCCTTCACAAATTGACTCCAAATATCAAGATCTCAATCCAAGTCTGAATACTCAAATGAAGCTCAACATGAAATGGTTGAGTACCACTTCCAATGTGCAACCCTTCAAAGGATATTTCACCTCCTCAGTTATGTAAACCCTTAGGAGATTCCGTTCCCAAAGATCAATCTGAAAATCTGCAGACCAAGATGGTGCCACAAATGCTCATAGAGAAAATGTAGTAGAATCATCAAATCAAGGATGTCCAAATGAGAGGCCAAACCCTCTATTTATTCACTTTTCTAAGAAGTTACTAAGAACTTCTAGAAGCATCCATTATAAAATATTATTATAATGCACTTTATAATAAAATAACTTTATAAAATAAAAAGTGCAATCTCAACTTAAAATTATAACATGTAGGCCCGAATTTCACATAATAATGAAAGTAGGCTCAACAACATCTCTCCAAGAGCAAATATGACCAACTAATCTCCAAATAATCAACAAGATGACTCTCTCACCAAAATCATCTGCCTACGAGAGTCCATGATAGGCAAATCTACTGTGAATATTATGTTGCTAGAAAGGGGACATGACATTCCCTTTTAGAAGATGATTGGGGTCATTAGATTTTATGCCATCTTTTGTGGGTGAATACAAACTTTCTAGTTTTAACACATGATCGTTTAAAGGACCAAATGTGTCATTTATTCAACCTGATTCTCTTAACATTTCAACTACTAATATTCAACATGGTTTAGGGTGTATGAAATAAAGCTTTGAGACTCATGAGAAACCCATAGAAGTGATCAGTCTCAAATCCCCTCCTTTGTCAACTCCTTTGTCATCTAACATTTCTTTAATGCATAGCTTTAATCATGAAATCATTTTTCTTAACCTTCTTCATGCTAAGTTAATTACTCAACCTAAACAAAAGAAGCGTAGTCACAACCTTATGAATCTTCCTTTTTGCATGTATCATTGATATCATGATTACTCTACTAATGAATGCCAAGCTTTGAATTACAAAATTTAGAAAATCATTGATTATGATATCTTTCACATAACGTGTCGCAATGATTTAATTTTCAATTTTGATTTCTTTAAATAATATTTAAGTTCCTATTATGTTTCTCCACACTATGTGACATTGTTAGCCTATCCTTTGGGGGCTCATTTTCATGCATGGTGGTAAATTTTTTAGGTGTGATCATACTTTGTGAGTAACATAATAGTCCTTAATTTTAATTCTTGTCTCTACACTTAGGGGGAAAGGGTAGTATTTTCAATCCCTCTCATCCTTCTATTAAGGATCCACTTTTCTCTTGGTTAAGCCACATTTGTTTATCTTGTGTATACAATCTTACATGGAATTTTTTGTTTACATTAGAGATTTTCTCTTATACAAGAGATATGCATCCTTGATCACAACCTTTTCATTGTTTGCAGTTGGGTATCTATGGAAAACAAATCCCTTATCTTGGGGGCTAAAGGTGTGTAATCCTTTTTCAAGAATCCCTTTACCTAGCAATGGGGCAAGTGTGAATTCTTCCCTTCTTGTTTTGCATCTCTTTTCAAAATCCTTGAAAATGACCCCTTTTACACTTGTTGCATGATATCTCCTTGCATTCATCCCTTCCTGGACCTCATAGGATTTGTGACGTCTTTGACTTGGACTGGGTGTTTCTTGTGGGATACCTCCTTTGTGTTAAAGGTGCTTTATCCTTGTTTCTCTTTTTGTTAAGATGTTAAAATAGTCCTCTTTTTCCATCTTAAGGGGGGGCATATATGGCATCCTTATTGTAAATGTTTTGTTTACAATAAGCATTTTTAGGTAGAGTATATTGGCATAATACAACTTGTTAGGGCCAGATCACTCTCCTTTACATATTTTTGACAAATTTCCTTGGATAGAATGGTTTTCCTTGGTTATTCTTAGGATTGGTTGAACTATCATAATACAAATTGCTAGCCCATTTGACCTCTCCTTTGCATACATTTTCAGGATTGGTTGACTAGAATAACATAATTTTGTAGACAATTTGACCTATCCTTTTCATGGGTTGACTAACATAACACACTTTTCTAGATCATTCAACATTTCATTTACATAATTTTTTATGAGTTGACTAGCATGCCCTAGACCATCAAATCCTTCTTTACACTCTCTTTGATGGGTGAAACTAGCATAGCACAATTTGCTAGACCATTTCCACCTCTCTCCTCTTTCTTCTCTCTCTCATGGATATGTTATAATGTGAGGATGATGCTATAAATGATGTTTTCATTGATGTCAACAAATTTGATGTATATATATATATGGTTCATTTATCATTTGTTTTTTTTCTATATTAGTTGATGTGTGTACCGATATCTTTGGTGTATTGGTAGAAGTGTGCAACGAAGGATGTTCTTTAAATGCTTATCCTTAGCTATGTTGGTGATGGTCCCTTTCAGTGAGAAACATATGGTGGAATGATTATTTGGGTTCAATCTTATTTGGAGTGTGTTTATTGTGTTTTGGTCCTAGTAGTTACTGTGTGATGCATTGTTCATATCCATTGGTACCAAAATTCTTAGAGAAGGTGTAGAGTGTTGATATGCGCAAGGCATATTTTATTTGCTAAGGTGGTCCATTTTTCATTCCTTACCATCACAAGAATGCTTCAGTGTGACCTATTTCAAATTGGTTTAGGCTGACTTGGTTTCTCGAATTGAGCTATATAAGAAGAGCGATAATATCATCTATTTGTGTGAGGCTTGTATGTGAGTATATGCAAAGAGAATGCGAATCCAAAAAGGAAATATTTGTGTGTTGATGTTCATGTGATTTGGTGCAATCAGTAACATACTATTATATCATTTATGTATTGTATTGTTTCTATGAAAGTGACTTTAGTGGTGGATTCAATTCTCATTTCTTATATTCTGGTAGTGAGCCTAATTGTGTTTTCGGTGAGACTTATTGTATTGGCAACTAACCACCTTTTTAGGGTAGTTACCCCGACTGCCACTGAGCCACCTGCAGTGAGAAAACCAGTAGTGAGCCCATGTAAAAATCACCTTAACCAGTGTTCATTTAATGAGAATTAGCCTCTTCATGGTTTTTCCTAGTTTGGGTTTCCACGTAAATTCTGGTGTTCATTGTGTTGATAGTTTTCTTCTTCCATGTTTATATCTGTTATAAGTCTTTAATTGCTTTAAGTATTTACTGGTTCAATTAAAGTTTTGAAAAGTGTTTGTGAATAACTAATTCACCCCCTTAGTTATTTGGTCTATTCAATAATTGATATAAGAGCTCAGTTCCTTGATTTAGAGCTTAACCACTTGAGGTAGATCTAATGGCTCACAAACTAAACATTCCTATGTTTGATGGATCTGACTATAGCTCATAGAAAGAGGAGATGAGATGATATATTATTTCTATCAGTTACACTATCTAGAAGAATGTGGAGATGAATTATATGTTTCCTCAGGATGGCCTTAACACTCAGGATGAAATTAGAGCCTATGAGGCAAATGAGAAAGTGGGGTATGTATCTTTAGTGCTTTATCAAAAATTGAATTGCTAAAGTTATTTCATTGAAGTTTTCTTATGAAGTTTGGGAAAAGTTGAAAGAAATCTATGGAGGTAATGATAGAGTTAAGTTATTTAAGTAAATGATAACTAAGCATCACTATGAGAATTTCAGAATGGAAGAAGGTGAAGATATTAGGAGCTATTTTAATAGGGTTGACAATGCACTAAATGAAGTAAAGAATCAAGGAGGAAATATCACTGATGAAGATGTTAGAAAGTAAAGTCCACTAAGATAACTGAGAGGGGGGGGGGGTGAATTAGTTATCAAATAAAAACAACTTATGATACCATTATCTAATTTCAACCATGTAATCAATATCAATGACAACCATAGAAAGATAAACATACACAATGACACAAGATATGTTGACTAGGGAACCTCTTGATCAGAGAGTAAACCCCGGTGAGGATGGTACCCACAAAAGATGTACTAATATGAAAATTCCTTGCGAGACGATGGAATTTGTTAGGAGCCTTATGAAGTACATTCAATACATATTAGTCCATGTTAGGAGACTTTGAGTCCCTGTTAAAAGATTCTAACCCGGTTAAGAGTTATGGAAGGAAGAAGGACCCACTATCCAAACAACTTCAAGGGCAAGATCACTGAACTCACTATCCAACTGATCTCTGTATTATTTGAACAAAATAATACCAATAATTACTAATCTTAGCAACTTATCTTCACTCCTTTGACTGTGCCAAATTGCACCAACTACTTTACCAGATCTGCTTAACTCACTGTCTTAGTTCTTGCTTCAACTTTGTGTTTTGATCTCAGTTCTTCTCTTATTTCCTCAATGTAATTCTCATTCTACAAATCACTGTTAGTTTCATAAAACAATTCAACATTTTCTTGATCAATTCTAGGGCAAACTTCTTCATCTGATTCATAATCAAACATTCTTTCCTGAATTTTGAATTTCTCATCAACTTTAACATTTGCACTCTCAACAATAGTCTTAGTTCTTTTATTGAAACATCTATATGCTTTTCTTTTCAATGAATAACCAAGAAATATACCTTCATCACTTCTAGGATCAAACTTGCCAATGTCTCATCTCTCTTAATTTAACATTTTCTTCCGAACATTTTGAAATACTTAATTGATGGTGCATGTCCAAACCATAATTCATAAGGTGTCTTTTCTGTGTCTACTCTGATTTGTACTCTATTCTTTGTATATATTTTTGTGTTCATTGCTTCTCTCCAGAATCTCTTCGCTATATCATTCTCAAATAACATAGCTCTTGCCACTTCAGTTATTGATTTGTTCCTTCTTTCTGCAATACCATTTTTATCAGGTGTTCTAGGGACTGAAAACTATCTCTTAATGCCATTCACTTCACAAAAAGTATTAAATTCTTTTGAAGTAAATTCCCCACCTCTATCAGATCTTAAACATTTAAGCTTCATTCCAGATTCATTCTCAACTTTATTCTTAATCAATCTAAACTTGTCAAATGCTTTAAATTTTTCTTTAAGAAATGCTATCCACATCATTCTAGTAAAGTCATCAACAAAAATCAAAGAATACCTTTCACCATAGAATCCTCTAGTCCTTGTGGGACCGCTTAGATCTGTATGAACAATTTCTAGTTTTTCTATTGTGGTGAACTTCTTACTGGGAAAAGAACTTCTTTTCTGTTTAGCCATAACACATTCTTTGCATATCATGTTAGTAGGTTTCATAATCTTAGGAAAATCTCTTACCGCAAATGTAGTGCTTACTTTCACAATGTTATCAAAATTTATGTGACGAAACCTTTTGTGCCATAACCAACTGTCATCAATTTTAGTAATCAAACATGTCTTCTCAGCATGATTCAACTAAAATACATTATCTCTGGTTCTTGATCCAATTCCAATCATATTACCATTCTTATCTTTGATCACACAAGTCTTCTCAGTAAACCAAACTTGATATCCCTTATCAACTAACTATCCAACATCAGAAGATTATGTTTCAATTCATCCACAAAATAAATATCATTAGTGTTAGTCTTTCCATCAAGAGTAATAGATCCTATTTCCTTTATCAAGCGAGCTGCATTATTTCCAACTCTAACAATTCCTCCATCATAGTTATTAAACTTTATAAATTTCTCCATATATCCAATCATATGATGTGAACAACCACTATCTATAATCCAATCAATTTTCTTTTCTACTTGAGAAACTAAAGCTTTTTCTTCTCTAACTTCAGTTTTAGAGTTTTCTTCTTTTATTGCTACAAATCCGATGTCATCACTTTCATTATCACTTTCACTTAAGATTTTCTCAATGCTAGCCTCAAATTCTTCATCATTAGCATAATAACATTCTTTAGACCTTCTAGGTTTAAAGTTCTTCCTATATTTCTTCACTCTCTTAGGGAATTTAGATGTGAAATGGCCATATTCTTGACATGTCCAACATTTAAAGATTTTCTTACCTTTAGGTTCTCTTTTCACAAGAAAGGAAATTCCTTCCTCAATATTTCTGCCTTCTTCATTTTTAGATCTGCTGCAATTGGCATAATCTCCATTGACACTTTTACTTGTCGACAAAGTAGGGCGAACACTAAGAGCATTGAATGCTATTTCAATTCTAGGTAAATCTCCAGACTGTCTCAAGCCTATCTCTACTGCTTCTAATCTTCCAAGAAGAGTTTCTCTGGTAAAATTTTTAGTACAAGGTATAACTTGTTCAATCATCTGTGTTGTTTTCTTAAACACAGGGGTCAGTGTCTTTAAGATCTTCCATATGACTTCATCTTCAATTTTGTTTCCTTCACAAGCTTTGATACCTGCAAAAATCTCTGATATCCTACCAATATAACTTCTAATAGATTCATCTTCCATCATTCTTGCATCTTCAGATAAACATATCTAATTCTGTAATCTGACTCTCTTAGAATGCACGTCACCTTCAAAAGTAGATTGTAAAGCTAACCAAATTTCATGAGATGTCCTTAGAATTTTTACCTGACTGTATTTATTCTCCAAAAGAGCTGACAAAAGTGCTTCTCTGGAAAGTATGTTACACATGAATAGATCTCTTTCCTTATCAGTACAATCTTCAAGTTTGACTTCTTCAATGATAGTCTTATCATTCTTTGTAATCAACCAATATCCTGGTCCTAATCATAATAGATGTGTCTTCATCTTTTCCTTCCAGTTGTCATAGTTAACTCCATCAAACTTAGGACTTTCTTTGTTGAAATGACTCGCCATAGATCTCCTTAAGTTGTTAAACTTTTCCTTCAATGACTTTCCACTCTGATCACCAATTGTTAAAAAGTAAGGTCCCCCAAGATAAATGAGAGGGGGAGGTGGGGGGGTGGATGGGGGGGGGGGGGGGTGAATCCGTTATCAGATAAAAACAACTTATAATACCATTATTAGATTTTAACCATGTAACCAATATAAACAACAACCATAGAAAGATAAACATACACAATGACACAAGATATGTTGACTAGGGAACCTCTTGATTAGAGAGTAAACCCTGGTGGGGATGGTACCCACAAAAGATGCACAAATATGAAAATTCCTTGTGAGAGGATGGACTCTGTTAGGAGCCTTATGAAATACATTCAGTACATATTAGTCTATGCTAGGAGACTTTGAATCCTTGTAAAAACATTCTAACCCGGTTAAGAGTTTTGGAAGGCAGAAGGACCCACTTTCCAAATAGCTTCAAGGGAAAGATCACTGAATTCACTATCCAAATGATCTCTATATTATCTGAAAAAAAATAATACCAATAATTACTGATCTCAATAACATATCCTCACTCCTTTGACTATGCCAAACTGCACCAACTACTTTACTAGATATCAATATCAGATCTTCTTAACTCGCATATCCTCTTACACCATTAATATCATAATATATCTCTCTCTTATATTTTTTCATCTTACAATCAAGGAAAACAATCCTTCCTTTATACCACACTCAAATAATTTATAATAGAGTCGGCCAACTAGGCTTAACCATTTACAAAATATAAATCATTACACGTTACATAATATTTCATAATCACATAGAACTGTTGGCTTCCAAACTAAATAATTCTTCACACGTGCAACCTCTGACTATGTTGTCTCATCCAGGTCACCTCTAAAATATCATCAACCCTTGTACAACTTTGCATGTCTAGATTCTATATCGATTAGGAGATATAGTCTAGTTATCACAAGCTGCTTCTCAGGAACACTGTCAGAATACTGTTTCTACTAAATAACACATAACTGTCATGAATAATTGAATTTCTATACGTGCTTTTAACCATAATCTCAGGACATAATATAGAATAAGTCCTCAACTCTACATAGCTTGATCTGCAATTCTCCACGTGTGCTAAAACAAACACTATTTGCTTCTCTGCTAATCTCCAACAGATCAATGTGTTATCATCAATGACAAACACAGTCATGAATGCAACATACAACGACTACAGAATTACTTCGAATACTCCCCGATAGGACATATTCAACATTCATTCCTAACAGAAGATGTTATGGAGAAGATCTTGATTTCATTACTGGATAGCTATAGTGAAAAGATCTTGGTGATTGAGGAGGTATATGATCCAAATAAGTTTACTAGAAAAATTCTTTTTGGCACCTTACTACATTTTAATTGAGGAAGTTTAGAAAAGATAAGATAAAATGTGAGACAACATTTGAAGCAACAAAGTTAGAGGAAAATACAAATGGTGATGAAGATTTAGATAAGATGGAACTGAACTTTGCAAGGGAATTGAAGAAAGCTATTGGAAAATACAAAGGTATGTTACCTCTTAAATGTTTTAGATGTGGAAAGATAGGTCATTTGGCTACTAGGTTTCTAGAGAAAGGTCCCAGGTAGAAATTTAAGAAGTTCAACAAGAAGGCTTATTATGTAATTAAAGATGTTAGTATTTCAGATGATGAGTTAGAAACATAATATTATTTGTTTTATGCTAAAGAAGAAAAACCAAGAATTGATATTTCAAATATTTTCTCAGAAATTGATGATAATGTTGAGACTACTTTGTATGATATAAGGAACAAAAATGAATCTTTAATTGATAGTAGTTGTTCTAATTATATGATTGGTGATAAAATAAAATTTGTAACACTTGACAAATATGATGGTGGTCCTATTAGATTTGGTGATGATAAGGAAACAAATATTGTCGGTAGAGGCTCTATTCCTTTTGATGAGAATAATGACATTAACAATATTTTTTATTTGAAGGGGTTGTGTCATAATCTTTTGAGTGTTGGACAAATGTGTGATAATGACTATGATGTTGTGTTCAAGAATGAAATATGTGGAACGATGATTTTAGTTAGAAAAAAGGTCAAGAAGGAACATGTCCCATCTTGAAGGAGCTATAGAAGGATGTTTACTATCTTGAACCAATGATAGCTGGTTTGGGCACCGGAGGATGTGCCACATCAATTTTGATAAGTTGGTAAGAATAAGTTCATCACATGCAGTAAGAGACTTACCTAGATTGTATAGATCAAACAATGTTATTCGTAAAGGATTTCGAGAAGGAAAAATGAGAAGTGAATCATTGAAGGAAATAAACTATTCATCTAACGATTTACTTGAATTAGTGCACACTGACCTATGTGGTCCTACTAGAGCAAGAAGTTTACAAGGTGAAAAATATTGCATACTTTTCATTGATTATTATTCAAGATTATCTTGGGTTGCATCTCTAAGACAAATATTAGAAGCATTTTATAAGTTCAAGATATTAAAAGAAAGAGTTGAGAGTGAATGTGGTAAAATGATTAAATATTTGTGATCTGATAAAGGATGATAATTTACATTTGATGAATTTGAAAGTCATTGTGAGAAACATGGTACTAAAAGATAGTTTTCAGTGGTTGGAAAACATAAGAAAAATGGTGTAGAGGAAAGAATGAATTAGGAAATTTAGGAAGTAGAAAGGACTTTGTTAAATGAAGCAAGCTTAGCAAAAGTTTACTGGAGAGAAGATGTTCATACAACTATGTATATGCTTAACAAATTTCTATAATGGAGGAAGAATTGAAAGACTTCATATGAACTATGGCATGGAAGAGCACCTACAGTGAAGTATTTCAATTTTTTTGGAAGAAGATGTTACATTTAGAAAGATGAGGACAGTCTTGACAAATTTGACAACAAAACAAATGAAGGTATATTTTTGGGATATTTTACAAAGAGAAAAGCATACATGTGTTACAACAAGAGACTAAATAAGATTGTGGAAAGTGCAAAAGTGAAGGTTGATGAAGATTTTTAGAAGACTCCAGAGAAACAAATTGAGTATGAATCTAATACAGAGGACAAAGGGAAATAAGATAAGAAAGAAGAGGAAGAGACAAAACATGCACTGACATCTACAACTAAGACATTGAGGTATGTATAGAGAAATCATTCTAAGAATGAGATTATTGGTGATAAGAATAGAGGAGTTTTTACTAGGAGTATAGCAACACATGAACAAGCTTTGCTGTGTTTTCTTTATGAAATTAAGCTTAAATTTTTATAATGAACATGTAATGATCAAAATGAGGTAAGAGCAATGAAGGAAGAACTTGATCAGATAGATAAGAATCAAACTTGGGAACTTGTACCAAGATTGGATGATATGAATGTTATTGGTACAAAATGGGTTTACCAAAACAAATAGGATAAGAATGGTAAGGTAATAAGGAACAAGGCTAGATTAGTATGCAAGGGTTACACTCAGATTGAGGGTATTGATTTTGATGAGACTTATAGCCATGTTGCCTAGATGGAGACAATCCATATATTTCTAACTTTTGCAGCATATAAAGATTTCAAAGTTTATTAGATGGATGTCAAGTCAACATTCTTGAATGAAGAATTGAAGGAAGAAGTTTACATTGAACTGATAAACTACAACTGATTGAATAACTGAATGACTTGAAGATCAGTGATTAGAGATCACTGAGTTACTGAAATGATATGTAAGATAATTAAATTAGTCATTATGTTGTCATTGATGTCAACTAGTTTTTGTAAGTAAACTCAGGTGCAAAAATAGCTTCCTACACTAATCTCTAAAGGAAAGTATTGTGCAAATTATTTTTAAATCCTTACAATTTCAGATTCGTTAACTACTTTAACAAAGATACTGCGGCCATATACCATGCATACAGAAAATAGATAGAGAAGATTGAAACACATAAACACAAAGATATGCCTGTGGGGAAAAACCTTTCGGTAAAACAACCCCACCCCTCCAAAACCTGCACAATGTATTATCTTCAACACAAAGACTACAACACACTTGAAATGCAAGTTCTTTCAGGAGATGAGAGACTAGTAAAACTTATATCTCTCCCATAGAAGTAGCATCATATATATAGACTCCTCAGGACCCAACAAATACCCAAAAAAAGAGTTTGGCATCCAACCACCAAGACCCATGCACAAAGCCACATGTACACAACTGTTACATGCAATCCCAAGAATAGGCATCCATCCCTAGAATAGACTATGACAACTTGTCATAGAATCCACCAAAAATAATGATCATGAGAGAAATGTAAGAGAATCTGTCATACCAACCTATTTTTGGCATACTCTTACACACACCAACCACTTCTTCTTGGGTGCCCAAATAGGCCCAAGTCATAAGATGCTCTTACACCTGTCATAGCACATTCCTTAAATAGTTCTTACATGTCATAGGAATTTGTCATGACCGTTTCAGTCATGATCTCCTTACGCACAAGATGCCGACACATCAAGTGGAGTGACACATCAACATGCGAACTAGACATGTACACTCACACTTAATTTCATTATTTGCAAAAAATACATTTACAAAACAAATAATAAGAATATGAATTATCCAAATTTTAGACACCTTATTCCTAACATTCTCCCACTTGTCAAACACCTTGTAAGAGCAATAGGAACATAACAGGAACTTTAACCGCTATAGGCCAAAAGGCCCATAGACTCCGAACACCATCTAAACTTCTCAGTGCCCACTGGTTTCGTTAATGCATCTACAACATTCTTCACAGTATCTACCTTCTCCAAATTTACTTTTCCATCTTCCACCATATCTCTCACAAAGTGAAACTGCACATCAATGTGCTTCATTCTGGCATGGAAAGTTGGATTTTTTGCAAGGCCAATAGCGCTTTGACTGTCACACCAAATAGTAATCTGTTCTGCATCAACACCAACATTAGAACACAATCTCCTAAGCCAAATGGCTTCCTTACAAGCATGAGTAGTAGCCATGTACTCAGCTTCTGTAGTGGACAAAGCAACCACAAGTTGTCGCTTACTCATCCAACTGATGGCACCACCAAACATAGTGAACACATAAGCACTGGTGGATCTCCTGCTATCAATATCACCTGCCCAATCTGAATCCACAAACCCACAAATACAAACTAAATGTGGAGATCCACAAGAGTTACCATGATAACATATGGAGTAATCTGATGTACCCCTTAAATATCTGAATACTCGCTTAACTGCATCCCAATGTACCCGTCCAAGGTTAGCCATAAACTAACTCAGGACTCCCACTACTTGGGCAATGTTTGGTCTAGAATAGACCATAGCATACATAAGACTGCCAACTGCACTCACATAAGGTACTCTACTCATGTCCTCCACCTTACTAGGAGATTTTGGACAATCATCTACAGATAACTTTGTTCCCATAGAAACAGGAATGCAAAGTGCTCTACAATCTACCATGCTAAACTTGTCCAACACAGACTTCACATACTTACTCTGACTCAACCAAAGTTTTCTGTTAGACCCATCTCTACTGATTTCCATACCCAAGATGTACCTAGCTGTCCCAAGATATTTCATCTCAAACTGTGCTGACAACTGAGATTTAAAATAAGAAATCATACCCTTACCCTTCCCAAACAACAACATATCATCAACATATAATGCAACAATAAGAAGGTGATCATTTTCAACTCTGAAATAAACATAATGATCTGATTTCGATCTTACAAATCTAATTGACAACACAAAGGCATCAAACTTAAGGTACCACATCCTAGGAGATTACTTCAAACCATATAGAGATTTCTTTAATCTGCAAACTAAGGATTCTTTACCTTTAACAATGTAGTGCTCAAGCTGTGACATATAAATCTCTTCCTCCAAATCACCATGAAGGAAAGTTGTCTTCACATCCATCTGTTCTATCTCTAAATCATATGATGCAACAAGAGATAACATAAATCTAATGGATGTCAACTTTGCAACAGGAGAGAATATTTCACCACAATATATTCCCTCTACCTGTGAATACCCCTTTGCAACCAATCTAGCTTTGTACCTTTCAACACTGCCATCTGCACAAAATTTCTTCTTGAACACCCATTTACAGCCAACAGATTTTCTCCCTTTAGGAAAAGGTACAAGGTCACAAGTTTTGTTTTTCTCCAATGAAGCCATCTCATCATCCATAGCCTCAATCTAGGAACTTGCATCTTCCATGCCCAAAGCCTCTTTCACAGATCTAGGCTCATCAGTGTTAGTAATCAAAGAAAAAGCACAACTGGAATCTAACATAGAATAACCAAACCTTTCTGGTTGCTTTCTTTCTCTCATGGATCTCCTCAAGGGCTGAGGTTGAGGTTGTTCTTCCTCTTCTTCCGAACTATCAGAGCTGCTAGATCTCTCCTCATCATTAGACCCAACATGGTTTCTCTATTTAGTCTTCTCAGGGGTAGGAGGCAACTGAACAACATCTTTCTCCTTTTTTTTTTCATCTGGTTGTAGCACAATAGGAGAAGATGTTAGCTCTCTGAAAATAACATTTCTACTATACAACACCTTACTAGTCACAGGATCCCAAAGCTTGTATCCTTTCACACCAACACTGTATCTGATGAAAATACATTTGACAGCTTTGTTTTCCAACTTAGATCCTTTCTCCTTTGGAACATGTGCATAAGCTTCACAACCAAAAACATGAAGATGTCTAATTGAAGGCTTCTTACCAGACCACACCTCCATGGGTGTCTTACCAATAAGAGCTGATGTAGAAGATCTGTTAACTAGATAGCAAGCAGTGGCCACAGCTTCAGCCCAAAACCTTTGTTCTAAACCAGCTCCACTAAGCATACTCCTAGCCTTCTCCATCAGTGTCCTATTCATTCTCTCTGCAACTCCATTTTGCTATGGGGTATAAGGAGTTGTCTTATGCCTCTCGATACCTCATTCTTTACATAACTGTTCAAACTCTGTTGAGCAAAACTCACCACCATTATCAGTTCTCACACACTTAATCTTCTTACTAGTCTGATTCTCTACAAGGGCTTTAAATTCCTTGAACCAACTAAAGACTTGTGTCTTACTTTTAAGGAAATAAATCCAAATCCTTCTACTATAATCATCTATGAAAGATACAAAAAATATAGACTTGGAGATTGAAGGAACGTTTACAAGACCAAATACATCAGAATAAATAAGATCCAAAATATCAGAAGATTTGTGAGAACTAGAGTAAAACTGAACATGATTTTTTTTAACATAGACATAGTGTTCACAGAAGTCAAACTTGAGATTGCAATCATTTAACCCCTCAACGAGGTTTTTATTCTTCAGGGTCCTAAGACCCTTCTCACCAATGTGGCCAAATATCATATGCCACAACATCATCTTTTCTGTAGGAAGCTTGCCTTCCAAAGTGTTTGCACCCTTAGGTACACTTACTGCACTACCATCGGAACCCATTGCCACAATCTTCTTTACTGCTTGTTCAGATGGTGGGGATGAAGTGATAGCTGCTCTCTTCTTTGAAATAGAAGAACTATTGCACTGAGCAATGCATGCTTCAAGTTGAAACAAAGTACCTCTCCTAGTACCTCTAGTGAGCACCATAGAACCTCTCATCATCTTGCATCCATCTTTTGAAAAGACAACTTGCACACCTACATCATTTAGCATACTTACAAATAATAGGTTTCATGCCAAACCCAGAATGTGCATAACTCTGTTGATTCCCTTTACTCATCCATCAGGAAATCTGATAGTGACCCTTCCGTGTCTAACTATCTTTAGGTGAGAATCATCACCCAAGTACACCTTTCCACCATCGAACTCTTCATATTTTGAGAACCAATTTTGATGAGAGGTCATGTGAAAAGAAGCAGCCGAGTCTACCAACCACACATCATCAGATGCATGGGCTGCCAAAGCTACAATAAAAGCATCTCCATCTTCTTGTGATTTTTTGAAAGTTGAATCTGAGCCTTTCTTCTTCTTCTTTGGTTCTTTGCAGTCCCTCTGAAAGTGCCCAGTTTTATCACAGTTCCAACATTTTGCCTTGGACTTTCTAGGAGTCTTAGAACTCCCATGGGATTTGGATCTACCCTTCTTTGACTTGTTGTCATTCTGCTTTCCTCTGTCGTTGGATCTCCCATGAATAGCAAGGGATTCCTTAGATGAATTTGAAGTCTTTCTTCACATCTCCTTAGATAGCAGTGAAGACAGCACATCATCCATATGAAATGTGACTATAGTACTTCTGAGAGCCATCACAAGATGGTCCCACAAATCCGGCAAGGAACAAAGCAGGGTCATACAATGATCCTCCTCCTTGATCTTGGCACCGAATGATGCCAACTATGCAATCAATAAATTGAATGTGTTGAGATGATCAGTTACAGATCCACCTTCCTCCATTCTTAAAGAATACAACTTCTTTCTCAGGAACAACTTATTCACTAGAGATTTGGCCTGATACATAGGCCCAAGTCGTTGCCACAAAGAATTTGTAGTAGTCTCATCAAGAACATTCAGAAGAATGACATCTGCTAGACAGAGTTTGATGAGACTCTTAGCCTTCCGATCCTTGATCTCCCAATCCACTTGCAATATCATTGTAGGTTTCACATCAAGTGAAGTAGCTTCCCATAGATCGCAGTCTTCAAGCATGTCTTCCATCTTGAGTTTCCACAACTCAAAATTAGTGCCATTAAATTTCTCCACCTCCATTCTACTGTATGAGGAACTCACCATCTCAATCTACAAATAAGATTTAGAATACTCTATACAAAACTCCCACTCAACTTGAGATTAGCTCAAAAAACCCTACCTGACAACTAGGATCAAAAGTTGATCAGGCTCTGATACCACTTGTAATGAAACTCAGGTGCAGAATCAACTTCCTACACTAATCTCTAAAGGAAAGTATTGTGCAAATTCTTTTTAAATCCTTACAATTTCAGATTCGTTAACTACTTTAACAAAGATATTGCAGCCATATACCATGCATACAGAAAATAGATAGAGAAGATTGAAACACATAAACACAAAGATATGCCGGAGGGGAAAAACCTTTCGGTAAAACAACCCCACCCCTCCAAAACCTACACAATGTATTATCTTCAACACAAAGACTACAACACACTTGCAATGCAAGTTCTTTCAGGAGATGAGAGACTAGTAAAACTTATATCTCTCCCATAGAAGCAACATCATATATATAGACTCCTCAAGACCCAACAAATACCCAAAAAAAGAGTTTGGCGTCTAACCACCAAGACCCATGCACAAAGCCACATGTACACAACTGTTACATGCAATCCCAAGAATAGGCATCCATCCCTAGAATAGACTATGACAGCTTGTCATAGAATTCACCAAAAATAATGGTCACAAGTGAAATGTAAGAGAAGTTGTCATACCAACCTATTTTTGGCATACTCTTACACACACCAACCACTTCTTCTTGGGCACCCAAATAGGCCCAAGTCATAAGATGCTCTTACACCTATCATAGCACATTCCTTAAATAGTTCTTACGTGTCATAGGAATCTGTCATGACCATTTCAGTCATGATCTCCTTACACACAAGATGCCGACACATCAACATGCCAACTAGACATGTACACTCACATTTAATTTCATTATTTGCAAAAAATACATTTACAAAACAAATAATAAGAATAGGAATTATCCAAGGTTGAGACACCTTATTCCTAATAGTTTTGATAGTACTTATCATGTAAGTTACAAACATTTGAAGATCTGTAAAAAGAGAGAAAAGATGAAGAACTGAGACATGGAGAAAGATGGATATGATAGATGAGGATAAGGAATACTTTGGGTAACTTGTTGACGAGTCTATGATTTCATATTGTTGACTTGATTATGTTGCATTAATCTATTATGAAGAAGGATGCAAAATTGTACAAGACAATGTGGTTGGTAAATGAAGACCTCAGTATACATTGAGCCACTGTAGTGTATACTGAGTGACAGTATTAACCAAGCTTGTATTCATCGATGCATTTCTTTGTTAACCGAGTATGGATGAAAGTATTAAATGCTTAGTTTAGCTGACAGAAAATGATGAGCTAGAAATTGTTATGATTTCGAGATTGAGGATAAAGTTTTTTATCAGATCCATGGTTTGTTGGCATTAAGTATGTTTTTCATTAGTGACAACACTTATTCAGACTCTGTGTGCTTACCGAGCTCATCTAGCAAAGTAGTGTTTACCGAGAAATCCAAGTAGAACAGTGCTTACCGAGTAGACCGAGCTTCGCAGTGCTTACCAAGTTATCATTACTGAGTGATGAGATGAGCAGTGTTTACCGAGTGCTAGCATAGTAAACAGGGAATTCAGTTTCTACCGAGTGACACTGTATCTACTAAGTCTCCAGTATATACCGAGTTTGAAACTACAACCGAGTGGTTAGTATGGACCGAGTCTCCACTCCTACCGAGAGCATGATGATGTCGAGTATTGCAGTGGTTGCTGAGTATTAGAAAGTCACCGAGTTAGTTTGCAGGAACTTTGTAACTATATTTGGGCCGACTCAGTAATACTTGTGTTGACTTCTATTTTAGTAGCCGATTTTGTAATTATTTTGTAATTATTTTGGATTGATATATAAGCAATGTTTTGTATCATACCAAAAGATAGAGTAATGTGAAAAAAAGGAGAAAAAAGGTAGAGATAGGCAAATTACAAAGGGCTATAGCAGTATAAGGAGCAACAGAGATATATCTATCACAGAAGGTGATCAGTACATCAAAGAATCTCAATCAACAAGTACAGTTGCAAGTAAGAGATCTACTATTTCATCCTAATAGGTGAATCAACTTGAAATCCTTTAACAGGGTAGACTTAACAATCTTTTGTAAAATCTCTTAACCAAGTGCATACGTCATTGTATGTTTGTAAATCCTCTAACAAGGTGGACCTAGCAGTCCTAATTGCTCCTAATAGGGCAAATCATCAGAAGTGATCATTGTAAGCCTTAACCGAAAAACTTTATATTGCAGTATTGAAGTTTTTTGGGTATCATGCCCACCCCAATTTTACTTTCTATTTGGAAGGTTTTTGGGTTACCAAATCATTGTGTTCAAATTGTTATGAATGTTTTATGTTTTTAGTTTCTCATGCATGCAATTAGATCAATGAGCTAAATGTTATTTGGAATATGGTTAAGATCTGAAATTGATTTAAAAGTTTTGAATTTACTGATTCATCCCTCCCCTCTCAGTAACTTGGCAAGTCTTGAATATTTCCAACAATTGGTATCAGAGCTTTGTGGTTCTTAGGATAAAGTTTGACAGCTTGAGCAAAGATCTAGGACAATGAAGATATTCAGACTTAACAAAGTAATTGAAAATGAAAAGATAGATCTGGAAATGGCCATAGCTCAACTCAAAGAAGCAAAAGAGCATATTTCCCAATCCCTAAAAAGAAGGAAGGAACTTGCAAACCAGATGAATGACCACCAGTATGTTGAAGAAAAGATTGAAGATTTTTTCCCTTCAAGCAGCTCAGATGAAGCAAACAATGCAATCAAAGAACTCCTAGAAAATAATGGATCTCTACAAGAAGAAGTAAGAAAATTGAAAAGAGAACAAGAAATTCAGTCAACAAGATTTTGTGAAAACTTGGAACAAAGAAACAAGATGAGAGATGAAATAGAAGGAAAGAATAATGAAATCCAGAATCAAACTCTTCAGCTAGAAAACCTTATTGATCAAGTCTCCAATGCAAATGAAGAAATCTTAACTCTAAGATCAGAAAATGAAAATATAAGAGAGGAGCTGAGATCTGAAAAGCAAATCAATTTAAGATTGGTGAATGACCTAGACACTGAAAGGCAAATCAATGAGAGAATGTTGAAATCTCAAGAAGATATGAATCAGCTGTATGAACAAAACCTTCATAAGCAAAAAGGAAAAGCAGGACTTGGATACAAAGAGGAAGGTGAATCCTCCAATCAAGGTACTCAAAAGAATCATAAACCCACTTGTAATCACTGTGGAAAATTTGGTCATACTTCCAACAAATGTTGGAGCAATGGAAAAGCAAAATTCAATGGAAAATGCTACAATTGCAATCAGCATGGTCATAAAGCAAATGAATGCAAGGAGAAACCAAGATTTAAAGGAAAATGTCACAAATGTAACAAACAAGGTCACAAGGCATCATAATGTAGATCTAAAACACCCAATCCAGCAGAACAAATTGTGAAAGCAATATTTGGTTGGGATTACAACACTTGGTGTAGGTGTCATTACTGTGGAGAATATGGACACATTGGCATAAATTGTGTAAGACATCACTTGAGAAAAAAGGATACTACCATAAGATGTTATACATGCACTGAACTTGGTCATATAGCTAAAAATTGCATGAATACAGGCAGAGTTGCAGATGAAAAGAAAGAAAAAGCAGATAGCATCAGGAAGCAGATGAGACAACAGTGGATTCCTAAACCTACCGAGAAAACTAGTCAAAGTAATGAAGTCACTCATGAAGAGGGTGGCCCTATTAATTCCAACTAAGTCTCCAAGGAAGCATTGGAACTGTATCTTCATAGAAAAATTCCAAATAGTTCCTGAATTGAAAGGAAGAAAGATCCAAATCAGTATGCAAGATACAATAGGATCACTAGGAAGGTCGGTATCAGTTACCACCGAACAGGTTTGGAGTAACCTAATTTCATATGGTTACCGAGTAAGGTCGAAGCAGTATGAATTCGTATGTTCGTCGAGTTGCTGAATCTTCACTGAGCAATTAATGCATAGTGGATGACAATCTATCTAGTTCAATGCCCTAATTCCTATGGAGCATTAATGACAAAATTTTAACAAAAAGCATGAAATCGAGTTCATTCTTCATCACGAATATCAGCATATTGAGCAGAGAAATTTCCTAGTGCGATCAAGCGATTCGAAGCAAAATTTGCAGCAAAATTTTTTTGAAGAATTTTCTACCGAGCTACCATGGCATCATCCAGCACTAAAGTGAAGAAAGGTTCAGAAATGTTAGTTCAAGGAGAATGGAAAGCGCTAGACTTCAAACTCGTGCCCGCAATTGCAGAAACCCTAGACCTGAGTGGAGCTCAATCTCAGATCCCTCCCAAGGTACTTCTTGTAAATGACATTCGCAGTCATTTTAAAGGTACAATTCAAGAGCTTGGAACCCTAGAGATAGATGTTGTTCGTGATGAACTGTGTGTTGATGGTGTTCTCAAACCGGAACATAAACATTTGGAAGATAAGGGTTTGACACATATCACCCACTTGCCTCAGAGTTTCCAGATAAAATGGATCAGATATATCCTAAGCCGAGTACATGAAGGTAAAATTTGGCTAGAGCAACTAGTAGAGATAACCAAGAAGATGATTCACCGAATCACTGGTCTTCCCATGCTTGCCAAGGCAAAATCTACAAAAACCCTAGGTCGGGGAGAGCTGGAAAAGAAAACCCTAGCCAAGTGGGACAGTAGAGGTATGAAGATAAGCAGTGTAACCGATGCAGAATTAAAATTTGGCACATATGTCATAGCCCACAAGATATATAGTTCAAGTCGGAAGAATAGTGTTCTGTGTGAAGTAGTTGACCTAGCTTACAAAATTGTGAAGAACAACTTGTCATTTGACCTAGCAGATTTGTTGTTGAAGCAGTTCAACAAGAATATGGAGAGCATTCAAACTTCAAAGAATAATCCATGTAAGTTTGACTCGCTGTTGGTTTGTTTATTTTTCTAAGCTCAAAATTTTTTCCCATCAAAAGGCACGGTAAAATGGAGAAAAGATGTGCCTATTCTTTATCAGATAAATGAGTACATTGCAAAAATGGGTGAGAATTTTGTGAGCATAATGGATAACTATTTTGAATCTTTTAAGGAAAAGATGAATAACAGATTTCGGATTCCACAAAAGTTGGTGGAATTTTATAAAGATGATATTTATTTCATGGTTGATTGTGATAGAGTATACATTCAGGCAGTAAGGCCTAGGATTGTATGGGTGAAACCTCTTCCTTATGAGGTAAACATTGATGAGACAAAGGATATAATTGAAGCCTTAATAAATCAACCTGTTGATCCAAAGGCTCCATACTTTGGAACGTATGATGAAGCTAAAGTAAGAATTGAGCTAAGTATAAAGCTCCCATAGGCGGTTAACAAAGGCAGAAAGAGGATGGCCAAGATGCAATCTAGCACACCTCTAATGTTAACCGAGGGAAAAGGAGAGGACATTGAAGAAGAAGAAGAAAATAATGAGAGTGAAGAAGAACAAGTACCTATGAAGAAGAAAGGGAAGGTGACCATCACTAAGGCATCGAAACAATCTACTACAGTCTTCACAAGAAAAACAAGGGGCAAGGCAGGTAAAGTTAGTGATGATATAGCACTCAAAAGGCCTCCTCCCTCATTAGAAGAAAAGATTAAGGATTTGAGAGAAGGATCTGGAATTTCAAATTTCAAATCTCTCAAATATGAAATTAGATCAGAGGCAGAGCAGCAGGAAATTAAAGATGCTGTTATTGAGAAAATGGGAAAATGGAAGTACTCACCTGATGATTTGGCTTCTCAAATTCCAAGTGTTCTATTGGATAAAGTTAAGATGAGATGGTCCAATGCAAGGCAAACTGTCAAGGACATATATGCTCAAACCTTAAGACAGTTGATGCCAAGTTTGAAAAATGCTGAAATCAATAAGGCATTGATAGAAAATGAGCCCAAGATGACACTAAAATTCAATAGTTGTTTGATTTTGATCAAGGATATAGATTTGGTTGTGAAGAGTGCAAATTCTACTTGGAAAAACATCTATCATCTTCACAAACTGAGTGTTGAAACTGTGATAATAAAAGATATTGAAGATGATAGTGATGAAGAAGAAGAAGCAGTTCAGATATATAATGTTGAGGAAGAAGCTACCAAGGAAGGAAAGCAGAATGATGAGGAAGATGATCAAGTTCAGATAGTTGCAGAGGTAATTGCCTCACTTCCTCACTCTCCAAAAAAAGTTGCTACATCTAGCCCAGAAATAGCTTCAAGTGTGATTGTGACAACACCTACAGATGCATCAAATGTCCAAACATCACTAGCACAGTTCAATGTATCAATGACAGAAGTGGCTACCACTTCATCCACCAAGCTTCAGCCTCCTTCCACTGAGTTGCAGTCTCTAGCATCATCTTCAGTACCTTCTTCAGTTTTGAGTTTTTTAGCAGCAAGTACTTTAGTTTTGGATACCTTAGTAAGTACTTCAGATTCTATAGTTGTAAATACTTTAGTTTTCGGTTTATTAAGTATTCCAGTTAGCATTCCATCAGTTGGACGTTTATCATTTTTCACTACAAGTCCTACTGTGTCTACAATAATTTCTACTACAAAGGCATTAAGTACAATGATAGTTGAACCTAAGGCTCAACCGAGTACAAGATTTTTGAGCAGGAGTAAAAACATAGAAGAAGATATAGATTTGGATGAGTAGATAGAAATTCCACAATTAGATTTTGCAAATCTTTTAGCAGATCAAATGCAAATGGTTGGTGAACTCCTCCAGAAGAAAGAAAAGCAGAAGAAACTAAAAGAAGAAAGAGATAGGGAATTTAAGATCATTGAGGATGCCAAGAATATTTTCACAGAAGCAATAGGTGTTGAGGTTGATTCCTCTCAACACATTTTGTTACAGTTGGCAGAGGCAGTAACTAAGTTTAATGAGGACTCTTCTGGTCAAGAAAAGTTGCTTGAGAAAGCTGAGAAGAAGTTTGATAATAAAGTGCTTGAGTGTATTGCTCAACGAATAGCTATCAATCAGGTAGGGTTATCTTCAGTTTTGACTAAAATTGAATCCTCCTATTCCAATGTAACATCATTGTTTGTCAAGCTATGTAATGTTGCCGAGTTCTCAAAGGAGATTAAGGACAAAATAAATAAGATTGATGAGGATCTGAAAGTCAGTGCACAAAAGTTGCAACTTGAACCTAGTTCAAGCTCTGCACATCATATGACAATCAGATTCCTATCTGATAAGTAGTCAGAGTTATTGATAGAAGATGCAAGGATCAGGTCAACATTAATAGATATTTAGAACATGATCCTTCCCATCATGGATACAATGCAGAAGCATATTGCACACTCAAAAACATTGATCCATGACAATTAGTTTTCAATTGCAGATCACATGATTGAACTCTCTGCAAAAGTCCAAGTTGCACTCCATACATGCAAGATTCTGTAAGAGAATTGGGATAGAACTCTGGCACTAATTGGCAAGGTACATTCTGATTTTCTCTCACATTTTGGCATCTCCATGTAAAATATTTGTATATACACCTTTGGCATTATTGTCAAAAAGGGGGAGAGTATGTGATGAATGGGGGAGATATGAGAACAAGAGATATAGGAGATATAAGATACTTATATATATGTATACTAAATGGGGGAGACATGAAATGTATATATAGCAGTATGACAAAGATAAATTTTTGAAAAATCAAAAATAGGTTCAACATGATTTTTGTATATAAGTTTTGGGCAATAAGTGTTTTTGTCACTAATGCCAAAGGGGGAGATTTTTGGCATTAAGTATGTTTGTCATTATTGACAACACTTATTCAGACTCTGTGTGCTTACCGAACTCATCTAGCAGAGCAGTGTTTACCGAGCAATCCGAGCAGAACAGTGCTTATCGAGCAGACCGAGCTTCACAGTGCTTACCGAGTTATCATTACCGAGTGATGAGATGATTAGTGTTTACCGAGTGCCAGCATAGTAAACAAGGAATTTAGTTTCTATCGAGTGACACTGTATCTACCGAGTCTCCAGTATATACTGAGTTTGAAACTACAACCGAGTGGTTAGCATGGACCGAGTCTCCACTCCTACTGAGAGCATGACGATGCCGAGTATTGTAGTGGATGCCGAGTATCAAAAAGTCACCGAGTTAGTTTGCAGGAACTTTGTAACTATATTTGGGATGACTCAGTAATACTTGTGTTGACTTGTATTTTAGCAGCCAACTTTGTAATTATTTTGGATTGATATATAAGCAATGTTTTGTATCATACCAACAGATAGAGTAATGTGAAAAAAAAGAGGAGAAAAAAGGCAGAGATAGGCAAATTACAAAGGGCTACAGCAGTATAAGGAGTAGCAGAGATATATCTATCACAAAAGGTGATCAGTACATCAAAGAATCTCAATCAGCAAATACAGTCGCAAGTAAGAGATCTACTATTTCATCCTAACAGGTGAATTGGCTTGAAATCTTGTAACAGGGTAGACTTAACAGTCTTTTGTAAAATCTCTTAATCGAGTGCATACTTCATTGTATGTTTGTAAATCCTCTAACAAGGTGGACCTAGCAGTCCTAATTGCTCCTAATAGGGCAGATCATCAGAAGTGATCATTGTACGCCTTAACCGGCAAACTTTATACTGCAGTATTGAAGTTTTGTGGGTATCATCCCCACCCCAATTTTACTTTCTATTTGGAAGGTTTCTGGGTCACCAAATCATTGTGTTCAAAGTGTTATGAATGTTTTATGTTTTCAGTTTCTCATGCATGCAATTAGATCAATGAGCTAAATGTTATTTGGAATATGGTTAAGATTTGAAATTGATTTAAAAGTTTTGAAGTTATTGATTCACCCCTCCCCTCTCAGTAACTTGGCAAGTCTTGAATATTTCCAACATGGTTGACAAAATTTGGAGAAGATCTAAAGGATGGAATTGAAACATGTTATTGACACAATTACCGAGGAAGGTTTAAGAGGCAAAATCAATGATGAAGAATAAGTGGAAAAATTTGATGGTTGATATGAAAATGGTTTATCTATCTATATAAGAGATGTGAGTTTCATTATTGAACTATGCTAGAAGAAAGAAGACTATAGAGATTTCGCGTGAATAAAGTTTCATGCATGCCTAATCAGACTGGTTGAAGGAGAACCCAACTGCAGAACAACACCGAGCGTCAGAGAGCTATTACCAAGTGAAAGTAAGTTAAGGAAGTGAATTGAAATATTGATCAAAGGATTTGTACGGGCTTAGAATAGATCTAAACATCTACAATTTGAGTTGAATTGTAATTAGATCAACTACTATTTCAGTTTAACCATTGATACAGAAAATCTCCTAAGCAAGTGGACTTAACTGTCTTATGTTATGCTCCTATGTCATTCAAGGAATGTGCATTGTTATCTTATTGACCCCATAGCGAATGCTGGTTGAAAGTTAACTGTTAGTTTTAAATTTTCTAACAAGGTCACACCTAACAGTGTGTTTGTAACCTTTAACAGGGTTGGCTCTTCATCGAGCTCACTTTAGAAGAGTGAAAATTATTTTGGGTTACCGGTCCCAGGTAGTTTTTCCCTTAGTAGGGTTTCCACCTTAAGTCATTATGTTATGTGTTTCTATGATGATTATTTTATTGTCATACTTTACATACTGCATATTTGATTTGGTTGGTAATCACAGTGAGTTAATTAACTGGTAATCAGTAAAAGGCATAGACAGTTTAATAGTTTATGTTACCGAGCTGCAAAATTTATTGAAATTGTTTTGAGTGTTACATCTTCATATTTGGGACTATAAGATAACTGATCTAACTAATTCACCCCCCTCTCAGTTATTCTAACAATTGGTATCAGCGCATTGGTTGGTTGGAACAAAGTTCTAAGGACTTTAGTAGAAAGATTACAAGATGTATAAGAGGGAAGTGCTGAAGCTGAATAAGGACAACTTTACTATATGGAAAAGTTGGATGAGACTTCACATATCTGGAATTTGTGATTCTACTATAACCATACTCGACAATGGCTACATACAACCTTCGACTGGACCTTTAACTCTTGATCAATTGAGAGACCGACATGAACACAACATTACTATGATAGAGATTGTTGCTGCTCTATTTGATGCTGAATTTGAGGATGTCAAGACTTGCACTACTACAAATCAAATGTGGGATAAAATTTCTCTAGTCTATGGTGGTGATGCAAATGTGAAGAGAGCCAGAGCTGAAAGCTTAAGAAGTAGGTTTGATGATATGAAAATGAAGGAAGGAGAAAACATAGTACAATACTCAAATCGAATCAAAGAGGTAGTCAATGCTATCTGAGGAGTTGGTGGTGTCATTGATGAAGATACAATGGTAAGTAAGATTCTAAGAACCTTGTTGCCTGCATATGTAATCATAATATCTACTATACATGAAATGAGGTCTGCACTTGACAACACTCTTACTCTTTATAGTCTGATTGGTAAGTTAACAACCTTTGAGTTGAACAATTTTGATAATAGTGGTGTACCATCTGTTGAGTCTACTTTTATGTCTTCTTTGAAGATTGGTAAATCTAGCAATAGACATAATATAAGGAATGACAATGATAGTAATACTGATGATGAGCTTGATGAACTTGAAGCTCCTATGGCCCAGAGATTGCCTAAAGGTAAAGGTAGATATAAGGGAAAGTTACTTTTATCTTGTTTTAACTGTAAAGAAGTTGGCCATATTGCTATTAGATGCCCAAGCATGAAAGGGGAAGATACAGACAAAGACTGATCTGGTGATGGAAGCTATGAAAGAAGAAACAATAGAGGTTACCGACACTCCAATAGAAATAATTGAGATGACAAAGATAAGGGCAAAAAGGCATGTTATTTGGTTGAAGATGAGGACACCGACACTGACACGGACACTGATGATGATGTTGAGGTAGTGTTTGTTGCAATGAAAGATGATTCTGAAGAGGAGGAAGGTATGTAGAAACATCACTCATTTCTAAAGTTAGTAAAAATGATACTTGGATCATTGATAGTGGATGTACACATCACATGAATGGTGATGAAGATAAGTTTGATCATCTTGAGCATTATAATGGAGGATCAGTAAAAATGGGTAATGATACACCTTGCATGGTTAAAGGAAAATGATCTTTATTGATAAATGATAAAATCAAATGTGATAATGCTTATTGGGTAAAAGGACTGAATTACAATTTGCTAAGTGTAGCACAAATTAACAACTTAGGTCACCGAGTGGCATTTGAAAGCAAGAAGGTGAGAATCTATGATGAAAGTGGAAAGCTTGTTGGAACAGGAGGACAATCAAAAGGTAACTTATTTTATCTTGACAATGCCAAGACTTCTTGTTTACTGGTGAAAAATGAAGATGCATGGTTATGGCATAAAAGGTTATGTCATGTAAATTTTGATAACATGATTAAGATTAGTAGAAAAATAGAATTTAGAGGACTACCTAGCCTAACTAAACCTGATCATGTTATGTGTCATGAATGTCAGAAAGGGAAGATGACAAAATCTAGTTTTAAAAGTAAAGACTATTCAACAAAAAGAATCTTGGAGTTAGTTCACATCAACCTATGTGGTCCCATGAGAAATCAAAGCTACTATGGTGATAGATACTTTATTCTGTTTGTTGATGATTATACTAGATTGATGACTATCATGTTTCCAAAAGAAAAATCTGAGGCATTTAAAACGTTTAAATGGTACAAGGCTAAAGTAGAAAAAGAAACTGGAAAAGAACTGAAATGGTTGAGGTTTGATAGAGGTGGTGAGTTTATTTCTGATAAATTCACTAATTATTGTAATGAGCATGGCATCAAAAGATAGGTTTCTGCACCTAGAACACCGTAGCAGAATGGGATTGCTGAAAGGAGAAATAGATCTATTGTTGATTGTGCAAGAACACTAATGATAGAGAAAAATGTTGCACAAATGTATTGGCGAGAAGCGGTTAGCACAACTGTATATGTCCTAAATAGAGTTCAACTAAAGAAAGACACAAACAAGACACCCTACGAGTTATGGTTTGGATACACACCGAGTGTAAGTTACTTTAGAATTTTTGGTAGAAATTTTTTTATTCTGAAAGATGATAGGAATGGAAAATTTGACTCTAAAGGTGATGAGGGAATATTCTTTGGATATTCTACTAAAAGTAAAGGTTACAAGTGTCTGAATAAATTTACTAATACGATAATTGAAAGTGCTAATGTTAGAGTTGATGAATTTTTTGATAAAAATGATGAAGAAAGCAATGAGCCCAAAGACTATGGTATATTTTCTTATGTTGAACATCTAGAGTACCTACCGAAGCCATAGGCTGAGTCGACCAAGCATCAGGAAAATAACACTGAGGAACAACAAAGGGAAATTGAGGATCAGGAAGAAGCTTCCGAGCAAGGAAATGAACCTGAACAAAGAAGAGATCAAGTGCTAGCAAGATTTTTCAGAAGACATCATCCTGAGAATCAAATCATTGGAGATAGGCAAGCATACATGATGAAAAGAAGTAAGTTAAGACAAAATGTATGCTTAGTTTGTGAGTTTGAACCTAAGAATGTTAAGGTTGCACTTAAGAATGATAAATGGATCAATGCTATGAATGAAGAGATTCAACAAATTGAGAAAAATAAGACATGGACTTTAGTACCTAGGCCAAAAGATAAAAAATGTTGTCGGTACTAAATGGATTTTCAAAAATAAGCTGAATGAAAATGGAGAAGTTACTAGGAATAAAGATAGACTTGTTTGCAAGGGATATGCACAAGAAGAAGGTATTGATTATGGTGAAACTTTTGCACCTATTGCTAGACTAGAAGGAGTCCACATGTTACTTGCATATGCTGGACATAAGAAATTTAAGGTATATCATATGGATGATAAGTCAACTTTTTTGAATGGAATACTAGAGGAGGAGGTCTACATAGAACAACTAGAAGGATTTGTTGATCTGAATCAGAAAGACATGGTATGTAGACTGCACAAAGCATTATATGGATTTAAGCAAGCACCGAGAGCATGGTATGAAAGGTTACATACTTATCTTTTAAGTATTGGTTTTGTAAGAACTAGTGAAAATAATAATTTGGACATGAAAGGAGGATCTGATGATACTATTTTGATTGCTGAAATATTTATTTGTGGATGATATAATCTTTGGAGGACAAGATCATGTTTGCAAATCTTTTGCTGATGAGATGAGAAAGGAATTTGAAATGTCAATGTTTGGAGAGATTAAATTCTTTCTAGGCTTGCAAGTTATTCAACAGAATGATGGAATTTTCATTTCACAATCAAAGTACATTAAGGAAGTATTGAGAACATTTGGCATGAAAGATGCTAAACCAGTAGGAACACTGATGGTTATAGGCTGCAAATTGACAAAAGATGATGAATCTATAGAGGTAAATCAGACATTGTACCAATCTATGATTCGTAAACTGATGTATGTAGTACACAGTAGGCCTGATATTCCACATGTAG
Source organism: Chamaecyparis obtusa (assembly GCA_027943335.1). Classification (NCBI taxonomy): domain Eukaryota; kingdom Viridiplantae; phylum Streptophyta; class Pinopsida; order Cupressales; family Cupressaceae; genus Chamaecyparis; species Chamaecyparis obtusa. The sequence continues at coordinate 1,044,428 of BSBK01004333.1, read as the reverse complement.
AGGGGATTGTGGCTAGATTTTATGCCAATCCAAAGGATTCACATATGGTTGCAGTGAAAAGAATCTTGAGATACATAAATAAAACATAAGGAATCTGAGAGCTCAAAAGATCAAATCTGTAGAGGAGAGTTTGCACTTGTAATGTTGTTATGTAACGTAGTGATTAAACATATTAAATATCAAACTAGAGAGAGCTTACTGAGCTACAATATTTACTTACATAGTTGTAGAATACATGTTTGGTATGTGTATGACATATTTTCATATTGCTTGTGTTACCATCAATGCCAAAGGGAGAGATTGATGAACTACAACTAATTGAATACCTGAATGACTTGAAGATCAATGATTAGAGATCACCGAGTTACTGAAATGATATGTAAGATAATTAAATCAGTCATTATGTTGTCATTGATGTCAACTAGTTTTGACAGTACTTATCATGTAAGTTACAAACATCTAAACATTTGTGAAAAGAGATAAAAGATGAAGAACTGAGATATCTACATGGAGAAAGATGGATATGACATATGAGGATAAGGAATACTTTGGGTAACTTGTTGATGAGTCTATGATTTCATATTGTTGACTTGATTATGTTGCATTAATCTATTATGAAGAAGGATGCAAAATTGTACAAGACAATGTGGTTGGTAAATGAAGACTTTAGTATACATCGAGCCAGTGTAGTGTATACCGAGTGACAGTATTAACTGAGCTTGTATTCATCGACACATTTCTTTGTTAACCGAGTATGGATGAAAGTATTAAATGCTTAGTTTAGCCGATAGAAAATGATGAGCTGGAAATTGTTATGATTTTGAGATTGAGGATAAAGTTTGTTATGAGATCCACAATTGAAAAAATTTGAAGAAGATCTAAAGGATGGAATTGAAACGTGTTATTGACACAACTACCGAGGAAGGTTTAAGAGGAAAAATCTGATGGTTGATATGAAAATGGTTTATCTATCTATATAAGAGATATGAGTTTCATTATTGAACTATGCCAGAAGAAAGAAGACTGCAGAGATTTCACGTGAATACAATTTCATACATGCCTAATCAGATTGGTTAAAGGAGAACCAAACTGCATAATAGTATCGAGTGTTAAAGAGCTATTACCGAGTGAAAGTAAGTTAAGGAAGTGAATTGAAATATTGATCAGAGGATTTGTATGGGCTTAGAATAGATCAGAACATCTACAAATTGAGTTGAATTGTAATTAGATCAACTACTGTTTCAGTTTAACCATTGATACAGAAAATCTTCTAACCAAGTGGACTTAACTATCTTATGTTATGCCCCTATGTCATTCAAGGAATGTACATTGTTATCTTATTGACCCCATAGTGAATGTTGGTTGAAAGTTAACTGTTAGTCTTAAATCTTCTAACAAGGTCACACCTAACAGTGTGTTTGTAACCTTTAACAGGGTTGGCTCTTCATCGAGCTCACTTCAAAAGAGTGAAAATTATTTTGGGTTACCGGTCCTAGGTGGTTTTCCCCTTAGCATGGTTTCCACATTAAATCATTGTGTTATGTGTTTCTGTGATGATTATTTTATTGTCATACTTTACATACTGCATATTTGATTTGGTCGGTAATCATAGTGAGTTAATTAACTGGTAATCGGTAAAAGGCACAGATAGTTTAATAGTTTATGTTACTGAGCTACATAATTTATTGAAATTGTTTTGAGTGTTACATATTTGTATTTGGGACTGTAGGATAACTGATCTAACTGATTCACCCCCCCTCAGTTATTCTAACATGAACAACTAGAAGGATTTAGATCAGAAGAGAATCTGAATGCAGTATGCAGATTAAAAAAAATATTGAATGGAATGAAGAAGACATGAAGAGCCAGATATGATAGATTAGATAGATATTTGATCAACCAAGAATTTAAGAAATATTTTTTTATATGGTAACTTGTTTTAAAAGATTTATTCAGATCAAGTTTTGATTATTGTTGTTTTTTATGTTGATAATATCATTTTTGGAGCAAAATATGACATGTGTAGGAGATTCGCAAGGGAGATGCAGAAAGAATTTGAAATGTCCATGATTGGTGAGTTGAATTTATTTCTTGGATTGCAAATAAATAAAAATAGTAAAAGGATTTTCATTTCTCAGTCCAAGCATGTCAAGGAATTGTTGAAGAAGTTTAGTTTGGAGAATTCTAATCTGGTATGTACTCCTATTGTTACTGGATGTAAGTTGACTAAGGAAGATGATTCACCGAAAGGAGATTCAAGGGTAAAAGCACAATAAGCTGTCAACCTTTTACAAAGGAAAAGGCTAACAAAATCAAAGATGTTCAACTTCAATAGTATAAAAATGACATTTATGTTTGGAATTTGAAGATGATGTAAACTACTTAAATGTGATAAAATGGATGAAGTTTATGATTAATATTTTTAATAATTTTTTTGAATAAAAATTGATATATTTTTTTAATTTTTAAAGATAATTTTTCAGTTGCTGAAAAATGCTGAAAATTAGGTGTCTAGTTCCCACCAAAAGATTATATGTAAATAAACATTTTTTCCCCTAATTTCAAAACATGTCATAAATGACATATATAGCTAGTGCATGGAGAAATAAAAATTAGTTTGTGACCTATATTTTCTCTTTTATAACAATTCAAATTCCAACTCACTTAAATCAACAATTTTCATCTCGTAACATATTTTTCATAACAAATCTATCCCAATCAAAAAAAGAAATATATAATATTTAAGAGGACTATCTCCTCTAGTGCACTATATGTTTTTCAAATTTATTTAATATGATTTACTATTTTTTTCTTTCTCCGCATCAACATCTCCTTGACTATTAAAATACCTACTTGCAATATTTTTTAATTACAATAAACTATGTCTAATTAAAACACTATAAAATCTATATGAGGATATTCTTGACTCTAATATCTACAAAAGCGTATTTTTTTTATTTTAAAAAAAATATCATTAAAAATATTAGTAGTTATTGAAACACCACTTTTCTAAAATAATTTTATTTTAATGGTAATGGACCCAAAGTGGTATAAAACATACATTTAATAGATATTTCCAATTGGAAAAGTTAAAGAACTTATCTAACTTAGCTAGAATGAATCTAGCTAGACCATATGTTTGACCAAAATTAGTATTTAGTTAGAAATACTAAAATTTAGCTGTGTTGATAAGTTAGCTTAAAAGGCGACACCTAATTGTGCTTTTACCCTCAAGTAAGTATAGATCAATGATTGGAGGATTATTGTATCTTATTGGTACTAGACCAGATATTATGTATGCAATATGTTTGGCAGTTGAATTTCAACAAGAACCAAGAGTCACATGTTATGGTAGTAAAGAGGATTTTTAGATATTCAAAAGAAACAAAAGAGTTTGGATTGTGGTATTCAAAAGGTTCAGATTTCACATTCACAACTTAGACTGATGTAGATTGGGTTGATTATCTAGATACATGGAGAAGCACTAGTGGTGGATGTTGCTTTCTTGGCTCCCGATTGGTTGCTTGGTCAAGCAAGAAATAAAATTTTGTAACATTATTAATTGTTGAATCAAATTACATTGCAACATCCTCATGTTGTAGTCAAGTATTATGGATGAAATAGACTTTGAAGGATATACATATAACTTTTGATGAGCCGATTTCAATTGCGTGTGACAATACCGGTGCTATAAACATTTCAAAGAATTTAGTGTAGCATACCAAAATGAAACATATATCTATCAAGTATTATTTCTTGAGAGAGAAGTCATTGGAGAAGGAAGTGAAGCTTGAGTATATCCCTACAAAGTGTAGAAAATAGATGACAAGCAACTAAAATGTGGGGGTTGAATTAGTTACTACCAAAATACTTAAACTTTAAAACCCTTAAACCCTTCAAGCATAAAACCCTTAATCATATAAGTGGTTATTATTGATTTGCAAGATGTAAAACATGTAAACACAAATCAAACAACATCAACACCATATAACATAATTTTTTATCATGAAAACCCAAACTATGGTGAAAATCATGGTGAGGCTGATAGTCACAATAAGACTAATACCTTGTTAGAAGTATAGCTTATTACAATATGAGGAATACACTTGCATTCAAGAACACCACCTAGAGTTCACTCCTCAATTCACCTTGGGCACCCACCCTATGGAAGTCACACTAATTTACAATTACAATTTAGAAGTCTCACTGACTTACAAACACTTTGTAGACACCAATCTAATAATTCATTAACTAGATAGTAGCATCTTACTATGCCTTGATCAGTTCCTTTTCAATACAACTAGATCCCTCCCTGTGATTCTTTCTGCCACACCATAGAAAAGAAATTCAACATTCAATAGATTTGTAAAAATGCTTCAGTAGCATACACTTGCTTTTAAAATCTTAAAAAAAAATGGCGCGTGCACACAACACACCAATCAAACCCCAATTCACCATATTTATCAAGAACTAGATAAAAAAAACCTAATCCTTAATCATCCATCTTTCAATGCCAAAATAAACCATTGATATCTTTGTGTGCTTTACAAATATCCCTTTGATCCATCAATATCATCTTGAGATCATGAGAATAATTCTAATACATTTTACCGATCTCTTATAAACTATTTTATAATCTTTCATTAACATGTTAGTTAAGATCACAAAAACATAACTTAGATTTGTTAAACTCGGCAACCTTGATCAATGTAAATTGCCAACTCATCAGACACATAATCCTAGATCACCCCAAGGCATCATTAAGCTCAAACAAACAAACATATACATTTCATTCATCAGATTTACTAGCATCTTATGATTAACTTTCAAGAACACTGTCATCCTCCACTAAAATTCTTGTAATTGTATTACGGGTCATAAAAATAACAAACCCTTTGAATGGAAGACACATTTCAATGTCCTCAACTCATTCCCAACTACACAACCAAAGTTCTCATCATAGCACGAGTGCGGAAGCAATCTCTACAACTTTGCAACTCTGTAACACTGATAATCAAAAAAATAACCAGTCTTCATTTGTGACACCATAACTTGATCAAATCATCATGTTAGCAACTCAAACTTGACATGAAGCATGTAGACAACCTCTACATCATCCAATGAGGTGCGTGACTCCTCATCTTTAGTAACCTTCTACCGTCATTCCTATGAACATTTTGCATTACTGGAAAAATTGCATATCTGTCAACCAAACAACATATCTGTCAACGAAACGTCACAACAGATATCAAAACCATCTGATGTTCACACTAGATATCCAAAAAACATTTTAGATATCACAAAAATCATAGTAGGAATGTTGACATCAATGAAAACACATCTAAATTGTCAAAAATCTCCCCCTTTGGCATTGGTGGCAACATGTGATGGGAAAAACAATAAAACAATGTAATGCAATCAGAAAGCAACAATATCCATAATACATCATTATATTTTAGAGTCTCTCTAATATTTCTCTACTACATCACCTCTACTCTATCTATACTCCTCCTGGGAACTTTATTTCCTTGGTTCCAATCTGATTACATACTCTTTTATTCATCAGTTTCTCCCCCTTTGATGTACACCACTCTTCTTGAAAAGCTCTCTTTCTTATATGCGAGTATATATGAACTTGCTTCTTTCTTTTGATATGATCTTCATTCATTCCCTCTTTTGATCTCCACTTCTACAAATTCTAATTTGATCATCTGTTCTTTTAATCTCTTCTTTGATATTATCTTTATTTTTTTTCACATCTCTTTCTCTCCCCCTTTGACATCAATGAAAAAGGTGTATTATCTACTCTTATACAACTTGCTTTGTCATATTAATGTCTTCTTCCTTTTCCTTCTCTTCTACTACCACCTTTCCAAGCTCTTCTTTCCTTCTTTTACACATCTTTGAGCCACTAAACACATGCAACTTCTGATCAAATATCAAAGACTTAAATCACTGATTCCTACAATTCCTTGAAGTTCTCTTTTTAAACGCTCAAATTTAGACCAATTTTTTTTTCTTAACATGCTTACTACTCTTGAGTAGCAACCTCCATACATCAATATAGTTGTATGATTTCTCTTTGAAGCATATTGGATGGATGCGATCCTCCATGTCTTAGTTCTGATCATGAGGGGTAATGACCTCTAACTTGCCTCTAAAGTACTCAACTGTATCCTTAGGTAGTGGCTTTGTAATTCAGGACAACCAAAATAAGGGCATCATGTTTATCTTTAATTTCTTTAGAAGACAACTCATCTTGAGAAAATACAATTTGAGGTTTGTTGATAGTTGGATTTGTGCTTTCTAAGATGAAAGTGATATTGTCCTAATTAGGAGCTGGGATAGTCACATTTCACAATGCTTGTTGTAGTGCTTCACAATAAGTAGGCAAGGTTTGAAGAAGTTCCCAAAGGGATATCTTGGTAGGAGTAGCACAAAGTTGTTCTACTACATTGTACTCCTTTCCAAGGTTTTGAGGAAGACAGGGTGGAGGAGGAAGCACAGGTTGAGAAGGAGGAATAACTGAACTTGTAGGTAGGTTGTCATTTTTTCTTGTGTTATAAGTGTGAGAAATTGCATGATATTGATGTTGTTTTGCACCTTTTACCACTGTTGGTTGACATATTTCTCCTCGCTAAATTCTCAGTAGAAAATAAACTCTAGTGCCCTCTTTAGAAAGAAACAAATTGAACCAACAGTTGGATGAACCACTCATGGTTCAACCTCTACATAAAGGCACAACTACCTATATGATTTTCAATGAATCAATTTACTAATAACTAACTCAAGAGAATACTTTAGACCAAAAAATACTAAAGGCGTTCCACATTCATCCATTAACATGATATGAAAGCAAGCAAATTATAATTAGTTGAACAAAGTTCATAGGCTTCACATAAAATTAGATAACGATCAACAAAAAACTCCATACATCCATTTCATCTTTTGCATGCACGAGATCAAAATGAAGAAGTAAAATAAATATTGTAACTAGAGATTCAATCTCGACAGAGATTAATTCAACAATTTAAAAACACATAGATTTGCAATAGAATTAATTATTTTTTCATTCACAATAAATATTCTCCTTCTTTATCACCCATACACACATATATGTAATATATATAAAAAATGAAAACAAAACTATATCTATTTAAAAAAAAAAAATTGGACCATTCTAGAGTCTAACTTTAAAGCATAAATATCCTCTAGGTTAATAGTTTTTGAACTAGAGTAAAAAATTAACTCCACATAGGAGTGAACAATTTTGCCAACAAATGGAGATAACTAAAAATAAGCAAAAGATAGGAAAATTATGATCTATTTCTAAAAACTGGTTGTACGATCATGACTGGGACATGGTGGAAGAATCAACTGGTTGGTTAGGAGCTAGTGGTGTGACACGTATCTTCCACAATTCCAAGTGTGATGAAGAGAAGTTTACAATCATCTAGTGATGTAGGAGTACAATATGGATGATTCTTTGCCTCCACACCTCCTTAACCTTCTTAATTTGAACCAGTTTGTTCTTGTGTGTTTCTAGATGGTCTAAAAAGACAATGACTATTGATTCAATCCACCAATTGAGAGAAATCATTAGTATTTAGGTCTTTGATTTCCCTAATAACCTTAATCTTCTCTTTTAATGCTTTAACCATTTCACTTGTATCTTTTATAGTCTGGCCATCCTCTTTTAGAAACTGAATATCAATGCATTTGAGGTCCTTCTACAGGATATTAGTGAGTTTAGCAAGTTCTTTGAGAAATTTAGCAGACTCTTCGTACCCCTATTTTATGACCGAGTTACGTCATTCAATGTTATTTTTAGAGACACAGAGAACATTTTCATCAAGGTTTAGTACAAGCTTCTCAGCTAAAAAATTTAGAACTCCATACTTCTGGACATCATTTATCTAGGTTACCACTGCAGTCCACTTGGTCTTTTCATTATCCCAGACACTAATTTCGGTCTCCAGTTCTTTGCTTACTTCCATTACGTTGCCATGGATTTTAACCAAGTTAGTGATGTAGTCGATACCCTATTATGTGATTAAATCCAACCAATCATGGTACACATCAGCAATAATTTTATTTCTCTGAACTTTCTTGAGGAGCTTCTGGCTTGCAGATGATTTGTGGTCGAAGGACTACATGAACTGCGAAAATGATTGTGGGCTTTGATCTTGTATAACATAAATATACTCTTCCATTTTCTTTAGAGCTAACTTTAGTTCCCTTTTATGTTATTCATCCTTCTACATCCTCGATAACATTTGTTTGGTTGAGGATGTCAAATGTTTCTCATATGTAGCCCTTGAAGAAAACCCGATGTCCACCTTTTCAATAATGAAGTCCTTGGAAGATGCTTTAGTGGTGTCTTTGTCAGTAACTAACCTAGCAATTTCTGATATCTAGTGCCCTGTTGTCTCATCAACCTCTATCATGGTTTTGGTTTTTAATTTCTTTGGTTTGCTCACCTTCTTGAGACATTTTCTTACCATATCCTCAATTGGTAATGAAATAGGAACTACACTTCACTTCTTTCTGATTGAGGTTTCTAGCCACTTTGGAGTGACTGGTGCACTCTTTGACAGATGTGTTTGAAGATTGACTTGATCAGGAACCATCATAACATTCAAAGAGGCAATGTTTGTCTCAGGTTCCTTTTCTTTCTCAGTGTTTTCTATGTCAGGAAATTTAGGTATTTGGCTATCCATGCTTGCCCCTATTTCCTCTATAAGATCAAGATCAATAATCACTTGATTTTTTGAGTCCTTGATGTCTTTTTTTCATTTGCCTCTAGAATCTAAAGTAGGAGGTGGGCTCTCTATGTCTTTCTTGGATATCTTGTTTGAAGCACCTCTAGTCTTAATAGGAAAATCAACACCTGCAATATCAACAGACAAATTAGAAGGAGAATGTAATTGTGGAATAATGTTTTCATGAGTGACCAAAATAGCCTTAGAATTAGGCTCTACTATTTTCTCAATATGATGGTTCTTTAGCCATCTTTATGTTCTTCTTATCACATTGAATGATCGATACTGGATACTATTGTCCTCCTTATTCCAATCTATCTCAAGAAGAGGCTGCTCTTGTTCAACCCTCAATGAATTTCTAAATAAGGAATGAAATCATTACTCATAAATATAGAGATAGAAAGATCTCGATGAAAGATTTACATGCCTTGACAACTTATAAATATTATGCGAATTAACTATCAATTTGACATTAACCTGACATCTTAATTAATACTAGTCATTTCCACACAAAATCTTACATCTTCATTATTACTTTTCATAAATAGAATTTCAAATCTTGGAATTCTTGAAATATTTCTCCTATGTGCTGAATTTCTCTTTGATTCTCATTTAAATAACATTCCACTACCTGCACAAAATGAACCTTGAACCTTGAACTAGAAGGTTCAAAGGTTTAATTTTGTTGAATAAACAATACTAGATCAACTGAACACATAGTGGCCCTAGACACGCTAAGACTCAAAAACAAAAATGAAACTTTTAAAACGAAGGACCAATGAACCTTGAACCGTGAACCTTGAACTAAGAAGGTTTAAAGGTTCAAGTTCAATGACTGACTTTATAATGAAGCCATAGAAGAAAACAAGTGTGCTCGGTGACTCTGAACCATGAAATTTGAATTTATTGAGGTTCAACGAGCCGAAAAGGCATGAAACTTAAAAGAGTAAAAGGGGAAAGGATAAGGATAACAACTGGACATGACAATTTCTAAATTTTTGCTTGAGTTTGGGAATTTAAACATAGGCAAAAACTAGGGGGTAACATCAGCTCTAACTAGGGACTAGGACTAAGATGGACCAGGAAATGAATCTAGAATCTCTGGTTACATAAAAAGAAAAGTTTGACAAACTAACAAGAACAAAGACCTAAACTATGAAACAACAAAAAGGATATATACAAGGGACATGGAACACCTGCTAAGAACTGATAAAGCTTTAAATCTTTCCCATTGTAGAATAGGGGAAGTGGAGAACCATCTAGCTATTCAAGTTTGAATGAGCTTGGACCCAGAACTTGGTTGATCACAAATGGACCTTTCCATAGGGAGTCAAATTTTACATGAGCACCTTTTGATTCTCTTCTCTTATCCAATAGTAAGACTTGATCTACTGTCATAAATTTTCTTGGTCTGGTCCTCTGATCAAATATTTTCTTCGCCCGAGCTTGATGCATTGTAATGTGATCAAGCAATTCACTCATTTCTTCTTCAATCTTGGTAAGGTACAAAATTCTCTTTTCTAGAGCACTTTGAAAATAATCATCCTAAATCACCTTCTATAACTTTGCAGTTGATAGTTCTAAAGGCAGAGACAATTATGCTTCTACTCCATAAACTAGCTCAAAAGGTGTCATTCTGATAGCCCTTTTTGGAGATGTCCTATCGGCCCACAAAGCTTCATACAAATTCTTGTGCCAATATCTAGCATTGTCACTCACTAGCTTCCTCATGATTGAGATCAAATTCTTGTTACTGGATTCAACCTGGTTATTTCCTTGTGGATAATAATCTAAAGAATGAGATAACGAGAAGCCATGATTATATCAGAATAAGCTCATTTCTTCTGAGGAGAAATTCATTGCATTGTCAGTCACAATTTTATGTGGTACACCAAATCTAACCAAAATGTTCCCCTAAATGAAATTGCACACTACCTTAGAAGTTGTTTGATCAGGATTAAATTGGGAAAATATTGAAAATCTAATTTTTCCAAAATTTCATATGTTTTAGTAAATTGCAATTTTGAGGGTCTTCGGTGCATTTTTGGACAAACATGCTGCTTGGAAACATGATGGAATATCAATGTTTCCAAAAATTGGTTCAAGATTATTTGAATACCTTTCCAATGCATCAAACGGTTCGTAATTCGGAGCTAGGACGAGAAAGTTATGCCTTCTCCAAGTGGACTGAAATTTTATATTTAGTTTTTTGATAAATTTTGATAGTTTTAATAGTTTAATTGTAATAAACATTATGATGACTCTTCATTTCAATTCCAAGGGATTTGTGTGACCCTTGGGATCCATTCGACTTGTATAAACTCCAATTTTGAATAGAATGGAGATAGTTTTTGGTTTGCAATCTTGTTGTTCTCAATTTTCGTGTTGAAATCTACAATACTGCAGGTATCACACCAGGTATTGTAATCTGGTTTTCATAAATCAGATCATTGTTTTCTTCACTGGAGATGCCTCTACCCACTTGGTGAAGTAGTTAGTAGCTGTGAGGATATGGGTATGCCCTACACTTGATGGTGTGTTAAGTGGGCCGATAAAATCCAAATCCCATTGTTTAAAGGGTTCTTCTATGACTACTGGCCTTAAGGGAAAAGCTGCTAACTGAGGTTTTCTTGAAAATATTTTATGTTTCTCTCAACTGGCTACCCATTTATAAGCATCTTTAAACATCTCTGGCCAATAATAACAACTTCTCAAAATTTTAAAAGTAGTGATACTTGATGAATAATGACCACCATAGGCTTCATTATGGAAGGTTTTCAATAGTTTCTCTTGTTGTTCGTTATCTACACAATTTAAAAATGCTCCATCCAAGCCTTTCTTGTATAACACATCGTCAACAATTACATACTTGGCCACTTTCAACCATAACTTCCTCTTTTCTCTTGAAGTAAGGTGCTCTGGGAACTCTCCATATGTTAAGTAGTGTGCTACATCAGTGAACCAGGGATCTTGAAGACTAATGAGCAGGACTTGAGGTAAATGCTCCTTTTCTTCTTTGTTTTCTTCTATTATACGACACAGACCTTGATCCTGAGCTAATTTAGTAGGCTAAATGTCTAGATCAAATTCCTAAATCTTTGAGATCCAAGTTTCTTGGTTATTCATTCCTACTTCTTGTTGAGTCAAAATACTTTTCATTGCGGAGCTGGGAACAAAAACTATGGAATGAGAGTGCAATATATAATACATGAAGTGTTTCACTGCTTTAACTACAACAAAAGCCTATTTTTCTACTAATGAATAGTTCAACTCATGCTGCTTCAAGGGTATTCTCATAAATGCAATAGGGACTTCTTCATTCTATTCATTTTTTTGCAAGAGTATTCTGGACATAGTGTTTTCTAAAGAATAGCATTATAAGATAAAATTCTTCCTAAAATCTAGGTTTATCAAGGTGGGGGCTTGGGCAATGGCTTCTTTTATAGATTCAAAAATAAAATTCATTGCTTCATCACTTCATTTAAAAACATTCCTTTCACTCATTAAACCCATTATATGCTTTGTAGTTTCAGCAAAATAAGGAACAAACCTTCTCAAGAAGTTTACCTAACCAAAGAAAGATTTGACACCACTTCGAGTCAGCGACAAGCTTAGCTGTTGAATAGCTTTTACTCTATTCAAGTTTATCTGTATCCCTTCCTTTAAAACTAGATGTCCTAGTAGTTTTCCTTCAGTCATAGAGATCACATACTTTTTAGGATTAAGAGAGATTCCATGGTCTCAACATCTCTGCATAACAACTTTCAAGTCCTTCAAATGATTCCTCCTCCTTCTAGAGAAAGCAATCCAATCATCAAGATAAATAACAATTATCTTATTTTTCAAATGGCTAAAAGAGAAGTTCATTTCCCTTTGGAAGGTCGCACCAGTGTTAATTAAACCAAATGGCATGCGATTGTATGCAAACGTTCCCTAGGGAGTTGTGAAGGTAGTTTTGTGCCAGTCTTCTTCTGCTACACTGATTTGATTATACCCCCAAAAGTTGTCTAATATAGACATCATTTTTGATCCGGCCACTGTCTGTAATATATGATCCATAACAAGTAAGGGGTAGTTATCATTCAAGGTAGCTTGGTTTAGATTTTGAAAATTAACACAAATTCTAATCTCCCCATTCTTCTTTCTATCAGGCACAATGTTGGAAATCCATGTAGAGTGATGAATTGGGTAGATTATCCATGCCTTTAACATCTTTTCCACCTCTATGATAATGACATTTGACACCTTGGGATTATAATTTCTTAATTTCTGCCTAAATTGGGTCACTTTAGGTTTTAGAGGGATATGATGTTGGAATTTTCCCCCTCTAAAGTTCTCTAGGTCATCGCATGACTAGGAAAACACATCTTTATACTACTTCAGTAGATTGATAAATCTACATTTTTCTTCAAAAGTGCAACTTTTTCCTAGGTTAACAAACTCAGGGTCATTTTCTTCTTTGATATTGATCTTTTCATACTCACATTATTTTCATCTAGAATTAATTGACTTCCTCTATACGCATTGTGCCTGTCAAAGAGCTTCTCAAGAGATAATAGCCCCTTGGGAATCTTATCCCCCTTCAATTGTATGATATCATCTTGCATTTCTTTCCCAGGATTGGGACACAATTCATTATAGCCTGATTCTGATCCTTCAAAAAAATTTATTATGAACATATCCATATTTTGCAAGAATTTATCAATTTGTTTATCATTTTGGAATACTTGCCAATATTTTGAAAAATTAGGCACATTGGGCCGATGAACTATTTCAATACCATATGTATCTTTTGTGAAGTCAAGATGAGGAAGCAATAAAGAAGTTGATACTGCCTGTGAGTCTGCTCTATTGTTTATCTGTCTACATAGAGACTATTTTGATCAACAAAGTTTAGAGAAGTACTTTCAGTGCATGTGCACTTGAACACAGATTATAAAAGGTATATTGAAGCTACACCTAAGAGTGCAAGACTGTACGACATGTACAGACGAAGATATCAATGTTTTATAGAGATAGTGTTGAGTCGACCAAAATAGAGTAGCGATTAGTAATTGACTATATTGAGTTAAGGGATTAGTTTTTTTATCAAAATAATGACTTGACTAATTAGGGATGACATCCTAGATATTAACCCTAAGGTGTCAAGAAGTAATTATATGTTTTTGGAAGCGTGTAATGAATTGAAGGCCGACAAAAAGGTTATTTTTGTAATAGCTTGTATAAAGGAAAGAAATATGTAATGCGAAGTTGTAAGCATGTAATATATGTAATGTGAAGTTGTATATTGATGTATTATGAAAAATCTGATATATGATCAGATCAATACGAGTTTATTGAAATTTTTTGTGAAGAGCTTACAAAGCTAAATCAGAATATTGAAGATATTCAACAATAGTAAAAGGTTTTTGTATTCTACCTTTTGTGTTAAATATTATCATTTTATATTGCATGTTTGGGAAGTGAGCTCATCTTGCATACATTCATCTTTTTTAATTCCAACTCCTAACAGGGTTGAGGCTTCTAACAAGGCCTAAGTCCTCTAACAATGACAGAGACACTATACAGATGTAATAGACTCCTGACAGGGTTAATATCTTTAACCAAATACTTTTGATTAGTGGATCATTTGTGGATATCATCCCCACTAGGGTTTTCCCTTGGCTAGGGTTTCCTCAAGAACAGAGATGGTGTTATGAGTTTTTTTATTTTATGGTTGTGTTTATTATTCAGTTTAGTTTCTTATGCAAGTTACAAGTTAATTTCATATATCCATAAGTGGGCAAAAGTAAAAGTTTGTGAAATACTAATTCACCCCCCCTCTCAGTATTTCCTATTTCTAACAATTGGTATCAGAGAAGGGTTAACAACTTGAGTAAGATCTCTATGGGGATCAGTTGTAGAAAAATCTAGATGAAGCTCTTGAACATATTGATATTCTTACTGAAGAAAGAGATACTTTGAAGAACAAATATGACAGTGAAAAAGAGTACATTGAGAAACTAAAAGACAAGATAGAAGATCTAAAATCAAAGAAAGAACCTACAAGTCAAATCAAGTATAGTGATGAAGTTTCAAAACTAAAAAAATAGAATGAGATCCTAAAGCATGAACTAAAGATTGTAGAGCTAAAATTAAGTCTGAAAGATGATAACAACAAAGTTGAATCAAATCTGAAGTCTGAAAAATGAAGATCTAAGATCTAAACTTATCAAAGTAACATCTTAATTTGAGACTACAAAATTACAGTATGTTGAACTTGAGAAATATAATACAATTGTGAAAGGATAACTAACACAATCCAAACAACATCTTGAGAAACTTTATTCCAGCAATGAAAAGATTGATGAATAGATTTCTTATCAGAAACCTTATGATAAAACTAGTCTTGGTTATTTTGAAGAAAAATTCTCAAAGAAGATTGAAGAATGTAAAGAACCAAATCCGAAATTTCAACAACCTCAGAATAGAGAAGAAGAAAAACAAAACAAAGTTGAGTCTAACCAATTTGAAGATGTACCTAATCAACCTAAGCAATATGATGAAGGGTGCTCCCCTTAATACCACAAACACATAACATAAACAAAGAAACAACAACAATATGCAAGAACAGGAAATTGGCTTCTTATTATGTCCACAAATGTGGAATTACAAACTTGCAGAATTACAATATGCAAAGCCACATGGGCATTCCCTTACAATATTCTATAGGACAAAGCCTTGAATCAATACCTAGATCTCTACCCAGAACTATCCCGAATTGCCTAAGACAACACTATAGCCTTCCTTATATAGGCATTTTCCACCGCCCGAGAAGGTTCTAGAAATTTAGCCCTTAGGGCCGACTAAACTTAGAATTATTTTATTTTTCAATTTATTACATCAAAGTTAGCTCAAAATAGCTTTTGAAACCTGAACAAAAATTTTGAAGGAAAATTATTTTTTGCCATTTCAGGTGACTCGACTTTCGGAGACCATAAGTCATCACTAGTTGACCCAATGGACTATTATAACCTCATTTTGGAAAGGCCACGAAGCGCTCTACAGGTTTGAATTGCACAAGCACTTGTCACCCAAATTTTTGACCTCATCCGAGGCCTCTAAAGCCTTCAAAACTAAGTTCAAAGTTTTTGTACCCTGCTGCCAATACCGAAAATCTTCAATATCTTCAAAACCAGAGTTGATCTAGCCATGAAACCTTACTGGTAGGCTGATATGACTGAGATGAATCTCCACATGTAAAATTAGAACATTCTGAGATTTATGACCAACTTACTAAAAACAACAAGTTTCCATAAATAGGAGCTCTACACAATATAGCCCTTATTGAATATAAAAATAGAAATATTTTTGTGTGATGCAAGATTGCTTTTACACCCAGGATGCTCCTACATCAGACACCTAGGGTAATTTGAGAAGTGACCCCGTCACGTCTCAGGTGTGTAGAGGAAAACCAAGATGGTTAACCTCCTCCTTTGTCAGCCATGATGAATCTTCAACAGGTCATCCTTTCCACTTGATCAAATATTCTTCATATGTCTTATTCCTTGTGCTTTTGCCAACATGACTATCCAGTATATCCTCAATCTCTTTGGTATCTGAACTAGTTGCTAGAATACTCCACTGTGCTATTGTGATCTCATCCTCAACACGTCCCTCATGATACTTTGTCAAATTTGAAATGTTAAACATTGATGAAATATTCAGCTCAGTAGGCAATTCTACCTCATATGCATTTTCTAAATTGTGTTTCTTCAGTATCTTACATGGCCCAAACTTCTTCATTTTTAGCTTGTTATATGTGCCAACTAGAAACCGCTCCTTTCGCAAATGAGCCATGACTTCATCTCCAACCTGAAATTCTTTATGCCTCCTTTTCTCATCTTCCTTAGCCTTATACTGTGCATTCATCTTGGTAATGTGCTTCCTCACTCCCTCATGGATAGTCTTCAAATGTTCTACAAAATCCTCAACTTCAGCACTACTTATCTCTCCTCTATCTATCTTCCTCAACTCATATACATTTCTAGGACTACTTCCATATACAATTTGGAATGGTGATTTACCAGTGGTCTTGTTGACAGAATTATTATATGCAAATTCTACCTGTGGTAAAATCAAATCCCATCCTGTTGGCTTATCTCCAACCAAACATCTCAGCAAATTCCCCAAACTCCTATTCACCACCTTTGTCTGTCCATCAGTCTGTGGATGATGTGATGAACTGAACTTCAAATCTATCTTCAACTTCTTCCACAATGTATGCCAAAAATATCCAACAAACTTAGTGTCCCTATCTGAAACTATGGTCTTTGGCAAACCATGTAGTCTCACTACTTCTTTAAAAAATAATTCCACTACAAGAACAACATCATTAGTCTTCTTGCAGGGAATAAAATGTGCCATCTTTGAAAATCTATCAACCACCACAAAAATTGAATCATGTCCTCGCTGAGTCCTTGGTAAACCAAGAACAAAGTCCATACTGATATCCTCCCAAGGCTTCTCTGGTATAGGTAATGGCTGATACAACCCTATATTTTATTTCACTCCTTTTGCCATCTGACATACTCTGCAACTCTGTACAAAATTTTTCACATCTTGCTGCAACTGCGGCCAATAATAATTCTCACTAACCAAAGCAAGGGTTTTATCATGACCAAAATGTTCAGCCAATCCTCCGCTATGCTTCTCTTTGATGAGATTCTCCCTCATAGAACTTTTTGGAATGCACAATTGACTCCCCCTGAATAGCATATCATCCCAAATGATAAAATCCAACCACTTCATTCTGTCTAGAGTAACAAGTTCTTTACAAGCTTTCCAAGCTTCACCAAAATTAGGATCCTCTGGATACAAATTCTTGAGTTCCTTGAACCCAACCACCTCAATCTGCATCTCTATCAGCAATAGTTGCCTTCTACTAAGCGCATCTACAACCCTGTTAGACTTTCCACTTCTGTGTTTCAAAAAAAATGTATAACTCTGCAAAAACTCAACCCATTTTAAATGCCTTTGATTCAACTTTCCTTGACTATTCAAATATTGCAAAGCTTGATGATCAGTATACAAAACAAACTCCTTAGGAAGCAGGTAATGTCTCCACTTCTTCAATGCTTGAACTATAGCATAAAATTCTTGATCATAAACAAAATATTTTCTCTTGGCATCATTTAACTTCTCACTGAAATAAGCAATAGGCTTACCTTCTTGGCTCATAACAACTCCTATTGCAGTACCACTAGCATCGCAGTCTACTTGAAACACCTTATTAAAATATGGAAGTGCTAAAACAGGTTATTTTGTAACTTTCTATTTCAACAGTTTAAAACTCTTATCTGCCCCATTAGTCCACTTGAACTCTTTTCTATCCCCTCTCATTGTTTTAGTCAAGGGTCCACAAATACTGCTAAAATTTCTAATAAATTTTTTGTAAAAACTAGCCAAACCATGAAAAGATCTTACCTCAGTAGCACTCCTTGGAGTAGGCCAT
Organism: Chamaecyparis obtusa; assembly: GCA_027943335.1. Classification (NCBI taxonomy): domain Eukaryota; kingdom Viridiplantae; phylum Streptophyta; class Pinopsida; order Cupressales; family Cupressaceae; genus Chamaecyparis; species Chamaecyparis obtusa. Next base: position 1,026,173 of record BSBK01004333.1, on the reverse strand, counting down.
TCAAGGATAGCCTGTACCTTCTCTAGGTCCATTTTTAGACCTTCTACTGAAACTACAAATCCCAAATACACTAACTCTTTTTTCACAAAACTACACTTCTTCAAATTAATCAACAATTTCTCATCTCTCAACTTCTCAAACACTATATGAATATGCATCATATGCTTTTCCAATGTCTTACTAAAGATCAAAATATCATCTAGGTACATAATGACAAACTTACCCAGAAATTCTTTCAGAACCTCATTCATGAGCTGCATGAAAGTACTCAGTGCATTGGATAGCCCAAAAGGCATGACTAACCACTCATACAGTCCTTCCTTTGTCTTGAATGCAATCTTCCATTCATCTCCTTCTCTAATCGGAATCTGGTGATATCCACTCTTCTGATGTATCTTTGAGAAATACACAGCTCCACTCAAACAATCTATAATATCATCCATTCGTGGTAATGGAAACCTATACTTGATTGTGATCTTGTTTATTGCCCTGGAGTCTATACACATCTTCCATTCTCCATTCTTCTTTGGTGCTAATACTGCTGGTATAGCACATGGACTCAGGCTCTCTTGAATCAACCCCTTCTGTAATAATTCATGTACTTGTCTATTCAACTCTTCACTTTCTGCTAGTGTCATTCTGTGTGTTGCCTTGTTTGGCAAACTGGCTCCTAGAATCAAATCCATCTGATGACTGATCTTCCTTACTGGTGGTAATATATCAAGTACATTATCAGATACAATATCTTGAAACTCATTCAACAAATCTTCAACCTCTACAAATACATCCTCTACTTCCTCTTTACCATCTTTTAGAATTAAAGAAAAACACACATGGTCATGCCTCATACCATCTAGGAATTTTCTTCCATCAACAAAAGTTATTCTCGCATTACCACATACCTTTTCTTCGGTCTCCTTTAATGGCTTTAGCTTATGTTGCACTCCATCCTTTGTCAGGGAATACGTATTCGCACGACCATCGTGTACAACACATTTGCCAAATTGCCACAATCTACCCAACAACATATGACATGCATCCATAGATATGATGTCACATAGTACCTCATCCTAGTACCCGCCAATCTTGAACTTTACCAGGCACTGTTCACTAACCATGACCTTGTGGTCATCCCGCACCCAGGCAATCCGATATGGATGTGGGTGTTTCTGTCTCTTGAGCTTCAACTTTGTCACCATCTCTTTTGAGACCAAATTGTTAGTGCTTCCACTATCAATAATCACATGACAGCATTTACCCTCACACTTGCATCTAGTGCGAAATAGGCTCCTCCTTTGTTTAGGTTCATTCTCACTACTCAGCAGGACTCTTCTATTAATCAATGTTTCTCCTCTTTCAACATCTTCAGAATTTGATGATCTAACATTTTCATCAACGTGTGCAACTTTGGCCTGGCCTTCATTCCTCCTATTCATCCTTCCTTGGTGTTGAGGACATTCAAATGCCCTATGACCTTCTTCTCCACAGTGAAAATATGTTCCACGGAAGCTTCCTCTTCTTGAACCTTGTCCTCTTCCTCTTCCTCTCTGATCTCTATTGTTCTGATCTTAGAAACGATTGGAATTGTTTCCTCTCTGATTTTGACTACTATTGGCCTCATCCTTCTTTTTTGGATCTTCATTTCGGCCTCCATATGACCATCCACCAGATCGTCCACTACGACCTCTTCCATTTTGTCTACTCTCAAACTTCTTGTTCAGCTTTTCCTCTACTTTTAGGGCAAACTAGTATGCCTCTTCAATACTGTTCATTCGAACCAGATTCAGCTCCTCCCGAATGCTCAGCCTCAAACCATTAAGGTAATAGGAAACTTTCTCCTTATCCACTTCTGCATGGCCTATTTTGATGAGGATTCGATAAAACTCCTCTGTATACTCCTAAACAGATCTTCCTGCTTGCTTCAAACTTTTCATCTTCTTCAGTAGGTCAAGCTCATAATCAACAGGAATGAACTGTTGCTTCAATTTATCCACCATCTGATCCCATCTTGTGATTTTATCCTTTCCTCTTCTATTTCACTCCAATTGAAAATCTTGCCACCAGATCTTTGCATGACCCTTCAGTCTAGCCTTCGTGAATTTGACCCTATCAGGATCTTGAATATCTTCACACTCAAAATATTCTTCACATTCATTGATCCAGTCGATCAACTCCTCTGGGTTAAGATTTCTTAAAAATGCAGGAACCTCAATCTTAGGTCTTTTTTCAATCTTGGAAATGGCCTGAAAAAGTCTTTCTTCCTCCTGGTTCACAACTTTGACTTCTCCTTCTTGATCTTCTTCTTTAGTTTCATCCTCGCTTTCATCTTTGACATTAAGATTCATTCCTCTGTGAATCTCCTCTTGCAATTCTCGCACTTGTCTTTGAAGTGCTCTAACCTCAGGTGTTACAACACCAACTCTTCCACCACATTCCTTTTGTGAAGGTATTTTCGTTATGTGCACTAAAACCCTAACCATGGTCCTGGTGCAAACTACCTCACAGTCGGCGATCTATTTACACACTCAGGAAAACTTGCTTTGATACCACTTGATGAAGGGTGCTCCCCTTAATACCACAAACACATAACAAAAATAGAGAAACAACAACAATATGCAAGAACAAGAAATTGGCTTCTTATTATGTCCACAAATGTGGAATTACAAACTTGCTAAATTATAATATGCAAAGCCACATGGACATTCTCTTACAATATTCTGTAGAACAAAGCCTCGAATCAATACCTAGATCTCTACCCAGAACTATCCCAAACTGCCTAAGACAACACTACAGCCTTCCTTATATATGCATTTTCCACCGCCTGAGAAGGTTCTAGAAATTTAGCCCTTAGGGCCAACCAAACTTAGAATTATTTTATTTTTTAATTTATTACATCAAAGTCAGCTCAAAATAACTTTTGAAACCCGAACAAAAATTTTGAAGGAAAATTATTTTGTGCCATTTCAAGTGACCCAACTTTCGGAGACCATAAGTCATCACCAGTTGACCCGATGGACTATTATAACCCCATTTTGAAAAGGCCACAAAGTGCTCTACAGGCTTGACTTGTGCAAGCGCCTATCACCCAAATTTTCAACCTCATCCGGGGCCTCTAAAGCCTTCAAAACCGAGTTCAAAGTTTTTGTACCTTGCTGCCAATATCGAAAATCTTCAATATCTTCAAAACCAGACCTGATCTAGCCATGAAACTTTACTGGCAGGCTGATATGAATGAGATGAACCTCCACATGTAAAATCAGAACATTCCGTGATTTATGACCAACTTACTAAAAATAACAAGTTTCCATAAATAGCAGCTCTGCACAATATAGCCCTTATTGAATACAAAAATAGAAATATTTTTGGGTGATGCAAGATTGCTCTTACACCCAGGATGCTCCTGCATCACAATATTGATCACCTAAAGAAATGTGAAGTGAATTCAAAGGTAAATGTTATTTATGCAATTCATTTGGACACATGAAAAGAGATTGTGCAGGTAAGCAATTTAAACCTATCTTTGGTTATTATTATAATTGACATGGTTTTGGACATAGAGCTATTGATTGTAATAAACCTAGATCTAATGATAAAAATAATAGTAGAATGTTTAGAAATATTAACTCTGTAGATAAAAGACCTATTGGAGCAACAAACAATATAAGAAATGGAGTTTTTTATTATAAATGCAACAATTTTGGACATATTGCTAAAAATTATAGATCACAAATTAGTCAGTCATGATCAAGATATGGAAACAATATTATAGTTTGTCAAATTTGTAATAACATGGGTCACACAATAAGATATTGCAGAATGAACAACATGAGGAATCCTAATCCTAGAAGAAATGTGAACTACACTAGAAGAAATATGGATACCAACAACAGTTTAAAGGGAAAAAGTAGTAACATGGAAGAAGTTATATTTGTCAAAGCTACAAATCAAACAAGTGCATCCACAATATCAGGAAGTTAGTCAGGTGAAGTGTTTGAGAGTAAGTTTGAATCAATTCTAAACCCATCTCAAACTGATTAAGCTTCAAAATTCATGAATTATACATTAGAATAAGCATCTGTATAGAATAGAGTTTAGCAGAGATTGAATCAAGTCTTGCGATGTTAATATCAGATAGTAAGTGATGTAAGGAAGCTATATATGGTTAAGAGCGCATAAATTTATGAGCATGTATGTGATCACATGAAGAGAAAGAAGTTTTGTAGGTAACTAGGAACAACTTTTTGGCATGAATACACTTATACAATTAGTGCGACGATAATATCTTGAAGGATTTGATCGATAAAAGTGGATTATTGAGATTATTTGATCATTCAAGTATTTAAAAGAGTTTTAGAGAGCTAGACAGTGAAGATTGAAAGTATTTTGCAAGATTTGGAGACAAATTTTTGCCAGATCTATGCGGAAGCCCTAAATCATGATTTCAAGGTATTTTACTAAGTGTTCATTATTAAAGTAGTTAATTTTCAATGCAATCATGGATGTATCCCTAGTTCATAACATTAAGTGTTAGGAATAGTCCCAAGAGATAACTGAGAGGGGGGGGGGTGAATCAATTATCTACAAGTTTCAATTCTTTATCCAATTAAGTATACGTAAACATAAAGCATAAACACAATGAAAGAACACTTGAACATAACACCAATATTTTGGTTATCGAGAAACCCAAATAGGTAAAAACCCCGATGGGAATTGACACCCACTAATATTCTGCACTAGTGTATTATGATCCTTGTTAGAAGATCCTTAACCCTATTAGGAGTTGCTTTACAATATATTTAGTACAGTAGACCTGATCAAGGGTCAGACCCTATTAGGAGTCTTTTACAATATTCTATGTTTGGGGAGAGGATTCACTATTCGAGAGCACACTGCTCAAAGGGGTGAAGGCTACAACCTTCTGTTTAATAGATACACACTATATATGGATTTTGGTGAACTGCGCTTTGACCTGCTATCTAGATTAGTTCCAATGTATAGCACAAATACTTTACTTGGTCACATAGACCTTCTTCTGATGGCTCAATACTTCGCACACTCTGCTCTTCTCTTACTGTCAACCATGAACCACACTCTAGCAATCACAAATGACTGTCTATAAATATGTTTTCTCTAAATGATATAATCAAGTCAGCCAATTAGAACCACCTTGAAATCATATTAGAGAATTCATAACAAACTCCAATAATAATTTAGTTGGCTCTACTAAGCACGCAACACATTTTGGGACATGTCCAATAAGATAATTGTAGACGCATGCTACACATTGTCAGCTCTACCAAAACAACTGTATCTTTCTCCTCAAGCTGAATTACCTCATGTGCTCTTAATCAAACCTTACTAACTCTTCTCCAAGCTCTAATCCAAGGGCATATACTGAAATGATAGGTGCAACTCTAGAACCAATATAATCTCTGTTGGCTCTTCTGAACAAATGCAAGAAACTGCTATTGGTGAATAGCAACTGCATAACTTCACTTCTACTGATCATTAAACTTTATTTCCATGATTGTAACATCACTAAAATGTCTTCATCACATATCCAAATGCACAAGGCTCCATGATAACTGTACAGACAACCATATGTACATAACACTACTTGTTACTCTGTTAAGGACACTGCTGACACAAGCTGCTATATAACTATCTGTACTAACAGTTGACCTCTACACCCATGATATCATCCTGATAACATGTCCATGCCACATATACTAAAATCTTACTGCATAAGTCTTCCACGCATGCTACTTACCATATGTTGTCATCAATGACAAACATACAATCAGTATTGGCTTGCTGGCAAATCTCCAACAATCTCCCCCTTTGGCATTGATGAAAACACATGGAATGAAAAACTCCAAGGTGGATAAAGGAAATGCCACGGTCGTTATGAACTAGTCCGACTACATAGCCAAGATGCTTGATCTTCTATCAGATACCAACAACTACAAGGTTGTTTCCCATAACCCCTGCGCTAAAATCATGAGGAAGGTCAAAGCTGCCATCTCAGGTTCCTCCTTTGATGAAACCACCAAGAGGCACCTACTACCCACCAAGGAACACACCCCCCACATCTATGGGGTCCCTAAAATTCATAAAGCCAACATACTATTGAGGCCTATTGTGGATACAATTGGTTCCCCGACTTACAAGTTGGCTGCTTTCCTTGCCAAATTATTATCCCCTCTTGTTGAAAATGCAGACTCCTACATCAAAGACTCAAACCATTTTGTCCAATTCATTAAGGACACTAGATGTGATAGTAATGACATCTTGGTCAGCTTTGACATAGTTTCCCTTTTCACCAAGGTTCCCATCCTAGAGTCTTTAGATATAGTCAAGCGTAAGGCTAGTTGTGAGGTTGCCTCTTTAGTAGAATTATGCTTATGTTCCACTTTTTTCTCCTTCCTTGGCGTCATTTATGAATAGGTTGATGGGGTAGCCATGGGCTCCCCACTTTCACCTATGATTGCAAACTTATATATGGAAGAGTTTGAGGCAATTGCTTTATTCTCTTTCCCGTTCAAGCCTAAATGGTGGAAGTGATACATAGATGACACCAATGTTTTCTGGCCTCATGGTCTTGATAGGTTAGAAGAGTTTGATGCTCACCTCAATAATATAGCCCCTTGCATTTGTTTCACCAAGGAGATTGAATCCAACAATAACCTGCCATTCCTTGATGTCCTAATCATTAAAAAATTAGATGGCCAACTAGGTCGTCAGGTTTTTTGTAAAGCCACCCACACTGATCTTTATCTCCATGCTTCCTCTCACCGCCACCCTAGCCAAAAATTTGACATCCTAAAAACCCTTGCCTTAAGAGCCTATCGGATTTGTGACGATGAGAATTTAGACCAGGAGCTCAAGCACCTTCGTCAAGTTTTCAAGTGGAATGGTTATTCAGATAGACAAATTTCTAGAGCTTTCCACTTGGCCCATTCCTTTTTTCTTTCCCCCACCCATCCTCTTCCTTCCACCCCTAGGAATTCACCATTTATTTCTATCCCCTATGTAGTTGGTATCTCCCACAAGATCTCAACGATCCTGGGTAAAAAAGGTGTTAGGGTCTCCTTCAAGCCCTTGCACACCTTAAGGAATTGTGTTCCCCTGATAAAAGACACCAAAGATGTTTTCTCAGAGTCAGGAGTCCATAAGATCTTGTGTTCATGTGGTACCCCTTACATAGGTGAAACCGATCGTTCCTTTAATACCAAAATTAAAGAACATGCTACCGATATCAAGCATGAACATGTTCTCAAATCTACATTAGCCGAGCACTCTTCTTCCACCAAACACCACATTTTCCTGGAGGACACTCAAATTGTGTTCAAGGAGGAAAACTTCTTTAAAAGGAAGCTCAAGGAAGCCATTGAAATCAACAACCACCCCTCTAATCTCAATAGAGATGATGGTTGGAGCTTAAGCACTTCTTGGCAACCTCTGTTATCTTCCCTTAGAAACCTGCCTCGTCTCAACCCATCTTCCTAGTCTGGTCTTTCTTCCCTTCTGTTGCCTTCCCCTGCACACCTGCATCTCTCCCCCCTCCCTCCTCACCCCTTCTTCCTCCCTGCTCAACCTCTTCCTTGTCCACTCTTTGCCCCTCCCCCCTCCCCCCTCCCCCCTCCCGACCTCGACCCGAACCTCTTCCCATCAGGTGGTGCTCCTTGTTTCCTCTTACTTTTTGTTCACATGCTTTGACACATTTTCTCTCTTTGTCTCTCTTTCTCATTAGGGCACACACACTTTCTTACACTTTCTTTAGTTTCCTTTTTTACTTTTTTACTTATACTTAGTTTGTTTATTATCTATTGCATTCACTCTTTCTTTCTTTATTTGTTTACTCTCTTTTTTGCTCCTATTGTATTTCTATTATTTATTTATTTTTTTGCCTTTAAGTATTCGTTAGCCTACCCCCATGATTTTTGCCTCGAGATTCATCTTTATCATGAGGTTTTGTGTTGTGAATTTCTTGTTTGCCTATTTTCATTTATTTTAAGCGCTTGCATGTTTCCCTCCCTTGGTCCTGTCTCTCCCTATATATATATAGTTTTGTATATATAGTTTTATATAAATATTTACATATTTATTAATATAATTATTAGTGTATATATACATACATAATATTTTCTTGTATACATGTACATGTATATATATACTGTACATGCATGTATAATTTGTGTGCGTGTATGTACATGTACTTTCTTGTATATACATATATACATACATACATACATACATATATATATATATCTATATGTATGTATATATGTATATATGTATGTGTATACATATATATACATATATATACATATATATATATGTGTGTGTGTGTGTATATATATATATGTATATATATATATATATATCTATATGTATATATATATATATGTATATGTATATGTATATGTATATGTATATATATATATATATATATATATATATATATATATATATATATATATATATATATGTTAGGAATGAATGCAAAGTGTTTTGGCAGTCATTCTGTAGCAGTTGTTGTTGCATTCATGACTTGGATTGTCATTGATGTCAACACAGTGATATTCTGGATATTAGCAGGAAAGTAGGTACAATTTTGTTTTGCGCACATGTTGTATTGTAGATTGGATTTTGCGCAGTTGATGGTATGTTCTTTGGTGTGTTATTAACTTATGGTTAACAACGCAAAAAGAAATTCATTCATTTGTAAGAGTTATGAGCATTTTGGTGAAAATAGTGTTTAGACAGTGTTTCTGTGTAGTGATGTTTGGAAATCGGAGGATATCTCTTAGCTGGGATGGAATCTGATTTTGCGCAGTTAAAGGGATGTTGGAGACTCATTAATGATGATGTGGTTCATAGCGCAAACTTTGAGGATATGTTTGGAGAAAATTACAGTAACTGAAAGCCGACAGTTTTATGTGAATTCTGTGTAGCGTGTAAAATTTATTATTTTGTAATTGAGGACCGACTCATTTGTAATTATTTGAGTTTGGTATATAAGAAGGAATTTTTGCCTTATTGTAATGTGTACTATGAAGATTGTGATGCGAATATATGCATGAAGTGAAGAAAAGAGCTAATTCAGTGATGAAGGAAGACTTGTGAGTACAGAGATTTGGAATTGTGATCTTGTGTAGCAGAGAGTGCAGTTTTGGCACAGTGTGAAGGAGGTAATATATTTTATATTATTCTGTTGAATAATTCTAAGATCTTTTCGACAGTGGGTTTAGAGATCTTGCCTTGAAGCTATTTGGGCAGTGGGTCCTTCTGTCTTCCATAAACTCTTAACCGGGTTAGAATCTTTTAACAGGGATTCAAAATCTCCTAACAGGGATTTATATGTACTGAATGTATTTCATAAGACCCCTAACAGGGTCCATCCTCTAACAAGGAACTTTCATATTAGTGCATCATTTTGTGGGCATCATTCCCATCGGGGTTTACTCTTTTCAAGAGGTTCCCTAGTTAACATATCTTGTGTTATTGTGCAATTGTGTATGATTATCTTTCTATGGTTGAGCAGTACATTGATTATATTTTTTAAAGCTGTTGAATGGATAAATTATCTGATAACTGATTCACCCCCCCCTCTCAGTTATCTTGGGGATCTTTACTTTCTAACAATTGGTATCAGAGCGGTAGGTCCTTGAAAGAAAAATTTAACAACTTAAGGAGATCCATGGCGAATTTCAGAAAAGAAAGCCCTGAGTTTGATGGAGTAAATTTTGACAGATGGAAAGAAAATATGAAGACACATCTATTGTGTTTAGGACCAAGTTATTGGTTGATTACAAAGAATGAGAAGACTATCATTGAGGAAGACAATCTAGAGGCAGGAACTAAAGATGAACTAGATCTATTCATGTGTAACATACTTGCAAGAGAAGCACTTTTGTCGGCACTACTGGAGAATGAATATAGTCAGGTAAGATGTTTGAAAACATCTCATGCAATTTGGAAAGCTTTACATTCTACTTTTGAAAGTGATGAACATGCAAAGAAGGCTAGATTACATAATTGGATTTGTGCATTTGAAGATATTAGAATGATGGAAGATGAATCTATTAGAAGCTATATTGGTAGGATGTCTAAGATTGTGACAGGAATAAAGTTTTGTGGAGGTGATAAGACAGAGAATGAAGTGATATGGAAAATTCTGAGAACTTTAACACCAGTATTCAAGCAGACAACACAGATGATTGAACAAGTGATACCTTGTACATCAAACTTTTCAAGAGAGACTCTTCTTGGAAGATTAGAAACAACAGAAATGAACTTGAGATTATCAGGAGAGCTACCTAGAATGGAAACAGCATTCAGTGCTCTTAGCATTAGACCTACAAGAAGTGCTAATGTGAATGGAGATTATGCCAACAGCAGCAGATCTGAGGAAGATAATAAGATTGAAGAAAGTATTGCATTACTTGTGAAAAGAGAACTAGATGGTAAGAAAATCTTTAAATGTTGGACTTGTCAAGAATATGGTCATTTTGCATCTAAATGTCCTAAAAAAGTTAAGAAGTATAGAAGCAACTTTAAACCTAGGAGATCTAAAGAATGTTATTATGCAAATGATGAAGATTTTGAAGCAGGAATTGAAAAATATTTAAGTGACAGTGATAATGATAACTTTGAGGAAATAGGATTTGTAGCAATTAAAGATGAAACTTCTGAATCTGATAAAAGTGAAGAAAAAGCATTAGTTTCACAAGTTGAAAAGAAATCTGATTGGATTATAGATAATGGTTGTTCACATCATATGACTGGAGATAAAAGAAAGTTTGTTAAGTTAGATAATTATGATGGAGGAATTGTTAGGGTTGGTAACAATGCACCTTGTTTGATTAAGGGTATAGGATCTATTACTCTTGATGGAAAGACTAACACTGATGATGTTTACTTTGTTGATGGACTAAGACATAATTTACTAAGTGTTGGACAATTGGTTGATAAGGGTTATCAAGTTTGGTTTTCTGAGAAAACTTGTGTGATAAAAGATAAAGTTGGAAATCTGATTGGAAAAGGATCCAAAACCAAAGGTAATGTATTTTAGTTGAATCCTACTAAAATGACATGTTTGATAACTAGGATTGATGACAGTTTGTTATGACATAAAAGGTTTTGTCATATAAACTTTGATAATATTGTCAAGGTGAGCACTACACTTGCGGTAAGAGATTTACCTAGAATTATGAAACCTACTAACATGATTTGCAAAGAATGTATGATGGCAAAGTAGAAAAGGAGTTCATTTCCCAATAAAAAGTTCACATCGGCAGAGAAGTTGGAGATTGTTCATACAGACTTGAGTGGTCCTACTAGGACTAGAGGATTCTATGGTGAAAGGTATTTTATGATTCTTGTTGATGATTTTACAAGAATGATGTGGATTGCATTTTTGAAAGAAAAATTTGAAGCATTTGATAAGTTTAAGATCATGAAAAGCAAAATTGAGAATGAATCTGGGATGAAGATTAAGTGTCTAAGATCTGATAGAGGTGGTGAATTTACATCTAGAGAGTTTAACACTTTTTGTGAAATGAATGGTAGTAAGAGACAACTTTCAGCCCCTAGAACACCAGAACAAAATGGTATTGCAGAAAGAAGAAATAGGTCAATAACCGAAGCAGCAAGAGCTATGTTGTTTGAAAATGATTTGGCTAAATTTTTTTTTGAGAGAAGCAGTGAACACAATAGTATACACTATGAATAGAGTACAAATCAGAGCAGATACAAACAAGACACCTTATGAATTATGATTTGGACATACACCCTCAGTTAAGTATTTTAGAATTTTTGGAAGTAAATGTTATATTAAGAGAGATGATGATATAGGAAAGTTTGATCCTAGAAGTGATGAAGGAATATTTCTTGGATATTCTCTAAAAAGCAAAGCATATATAGATGTTATAACAAAAGAACTAAGACTATTGTTGAAAGTGCAAATGTAAAAGTTGATGAGAAGTTTAAAATTCAGGAAAGAATGCTTGATTATGAATCTAATGGAGAAGCACAACCTCAGCCTAACATTGAAAATGAAGAATTATTTTTTGAAACTAACAGTGATTTACTGAATGAAAGTCATACTGAAGAAGATAGAGAAGAGAACAAAGAAGAAAATAGAGAAGAAAACAGAGAAGAAAGCAGAGAAGAATCTACAGTCGGAACAAGATCAATAACTATGACACCTAACAGGTATACTTCAAGACATCACCCTGTTGAGCAAGTTATTGGAAGTTTAGATAGAGGAGTTTTGACTCGGAATAAGGTACATTTATGTTTGATTTTTCAAATTGAACCTAACACTACTAATGAAGCTTGTGAAGATGAACATTGGATCAATGCTATGAAAGAAGAACTAGAGCAAATTGAAAAAAATAAGACATGGGAATTGGTCCCTAGACCTGAAGACAAGAATGTGATTGGAACAAAGTGGGTATTCAGAAACAAGATGAATGAACAAGAAGTGATAAGAAACAAAGCAAGATTGGTATGTAAAGGATATTCACAACAAGAAGGAATTGACTATGAAGAAACTTTTGCACCTGTGGCCAGACTTGAAGCAATGAGAATGTTTCTAGCATATGCAACTTACAAGAAATTTAGAGTGTATCAGATGGATTTGAAGTTAGCATTTTTGAATGGTGAATTGGAAGAAGTCTACATTGAGCAGCCTAAAGGTTTTCCTTTGACACAAGGAGATATTGTATGTAAGTTAAAGAAAGCTTTATATGGATTAAAACAAGCACCTAGAACCTGGTATGCAAGATTGGATAAGTATTTATTGAAATTAGGATTTATAAAAGGAACAATAGATAGTAACTTATACAAAAAAGAAATTGAGAATGGTTTGTTGGTTATAGTTATATTTGTTGATGATATTATCTTTGGAGGAGAAGATGAAGCTAGTGACAAATTTGCAGATGAAATGAAGACTGAATTTGAGATGAGCATGATTGGAGAAATGAAATATTTTTTGGGATTACAGATAACACAAAGCAAGGAAGGTATATTTGTAAGTCAGACTAAGTATTTGAATGACTTATTAAAAAGATTTGGAATGGAAGATTCTAAACCTATTGGAACACCTATGGTAACCAGACATAAGTTATCTACCAAAGATGAGACACCGACAGTTGAGTAGAAAAAGTACAGATCTATGATTGGAGGATTGCAGTACTTGACACATACAAGACCTGATATAGCACATTTAGTGGGGATTGTAGCAAGATTTTAAGCAGAACCTAGAGAATCACATTATACAGCAGTAAAGAGGATACTGAGATATTTGAAAGGAACAATAGATTATGGATTATGGTATGAGAATTCTGATGATTTTACTTTATGTGCCTATACTGATGCAGATTGGGGAGGTAGTGTTGATGACAAGAAAAGCACCAGTGGTGGAGCCTTTTTTCTTGGAGGCAAATTGGTCTCTTGGCTAAGTAAAAAGTAGAATTGTACTTCACAAAGCACAACAGAAGCAGAATATGTTGTAGCAGCAAATAATTATAATCAGATTATTTGGATGAAGTAGATGTTGAAAGATATTGGAATAAAGTTTGATGAGCCTGTTGTTATACATTGTGATAACACTAGTATAGTGAGTATGTCAAAAAATCTTATTTTACATTCTAAGATTAAACATATTGAGATCAAGTATCATGTTGTAAGAGAGAAAGTTGCAGAAAAAGAAGTAAGATTGGAGTACATAAGTACAAAGGAGTAGATAGCAGATATATTTACAAAGCCTTTACCTAAGGATACATTTGTGTATCTGAGAGGTATGCTTGGGGTTATGCCCCAACCTATTTTTGAGAATTGATGCAGATGGTTGCATCTGTCCAGTGGTATATGAGCCCTATCTTTCTTCTAGATTGGATGTTGGAACTTCCTCTATGGGGGAGTTTATGAGTTGAGTCATGAGGACTCTTGTTATTGTATTTTTCTAAAAAATGCCTTTTGACATTAATTTGTTGTTGACTTAGTGATGGAATTTTTGTCATTGATGTCAATGGGGGAGAGATATACATGAAAAACATTGTGGATTGTATGAGAGAGCTGAATAGGAAAATGAAGCAAGATTTGATTTGATATTTTGTAGTGATGTTGCAGTATTGGATTTTTGGAACATTGGATGTTTTTCATCTATGTTGCCATCAATGCCAATGGGGGAGATTGTTAGGAATGAATGCAAAGTGTTTTGGTAGTCATTCTGTAGCAGTTGTTGCATTCATGACTTGGATTGTCATTGATGTCAACACAGTGATATTCTAGATATTAGCAGGAAAGTAGGTACAGTTTTGTTTTGCACACATGTTGTATTGCAGATTGGCTTTTGCGTAGTTGATGGTATGTTCTTTGGTGTGTTATTAACTTATGGTTAATAGCGCAAAAAGAAATTCATTCATTTGTAAGAGTTATGAGCATTTTGGTGAAAGCAGTGTTTAGACAGTGTTTCTGTGTAGCGATGTTTGGAAATCGGAGGATATCTCTTAGCTAGGATGGAATCTAATTTTGCACAATTAAAGGGATGTTGGAGACTCATTAATGATGATGTGGTTTACAGTGAAAACTTGGAGGATATGTTTGGAGAAAGTTACAGTAACTGGAAGCCGACAGTTTTATGTGAATTCTATGTGTAGCGTGTAAAATTTATTATTTTGTAATTGAGGACCAACTCATTTGTAATTATTTGAGTTTGGTATATAAGAAGGAATTTTTTCCTTATTGTAATGTGTACTATGAATATTGTGATGCAAATATATGCATGAAGTGAAGAAAAGAGCTAATTCAGTGATGAAGGAAGACTTGTGAGTACAGAGATCTGGAATTGTGATCTTGTGTAGCAGAGAGTGCATTTTTGGCATAGTGTGAAGGAGGTAATATATTTCATATTATTCTATTGAATAATTCTAAGATCTTTTGGACAGTGGGTTCAGAGATCTTGCCTTGAAGCTGTTTGGGCAGTGGGTCCTTCTGTCTTCCATAAACTCTTAACCGGGTTAGAATCTTTTAACAGGGATTCAAAATCTCCTAACAGGGATTTATATGTACTAAATGTATTTCATAAGACTCCTAACAGGGTCCATCCTCTAACAAGGAACTTTCATATTAGTGCATCATTTTGTGGGCATCATTCCCACTAGGATTTACTCTTTTCAAGAGGTTCCCTAGTTAACATATCTTGTGTTATTGTGTAATTGTGTATGATTATCTTTCTATGGTTGATCAGTACATTGATTATATTGTTTAAAGCTGTTGAATGGATAAATTATCTGATAACTGATTCACCCCCCCTCTCAGTTATCTTGAGGATCTTTACTTTCTAACAATATATATATATATATATATCACTCTTGTATATCATTTTTATTCTTCTCTTTCTTAATTTTATTTGCTCTATTTTTTTCTCTGATTTATATTTTATTGGGGGAATTCCCCCCTTTCTCTCTCCCCCCTGCTCTTTTAAGTGTCTGTTAGATCTGCAATTTATCATATCATGTTCTTTTCTCTCTAGCATCCTGATGATGGATCATGTAGTATGATTCGAAATGTTGATGAAAAAAATTATACACAATCGAACCCAGAAACTGATACTAGCATGAAAAACTCCACTAATCCAAAAGAACATTTCTTTTATAACATTCTCCATTTCCTCTTCAAAACTCCCCCAAGGATGAATCCTCCATCTGCTGCAATATTCTTCAACATTCTCCATTTCCTCAACTAAACTACTGTCATAACTAAATACTACTCCCCCTTAGTATAATACTCCTTTTACTTCTATTTTTCATGACTATATATTACACCCCCTTTGACATCAATGGAAAAGGGTGTCAATCAATTTTAGCACCGGTACTACTCTTGAAGTAGAGTAGTCAACCATACATCAGTCCCTGAGGACTTATGCTCTTCCTTCTTTCTTCTAAGCAGAATTAGGGAAGGGAATTACTCCCAACTTCTCCCTGAGATACTCAAAAGTATCCTTTGGCAAGCACTTTGTGAATATATCTGCCAACTGATCTTTAGTATTCACATAGTCCAACTTGACTTCTTTCTCTGCCACTTTCTCTCTTAGTAAGTGATACTTGATCTCAATGTGCTTTGTCTTTGCATGCATCACAGGGTTCTTTGACATGTTGATAGTGCTAGTGTTATCACACTAAATAACAATAGGATAATCAATCTGAATTCCAAAATCCTTTATCATCTGCTTGATCCAAACAATTGTAGAACAATTCAAGGCTACTGCAACATATTCAGCTTCTACTGTTGATTGAGTAATGTAATTTTGTTTCTTGCTTGTCCAAGTGACAAGTTTGTCACCAAGAAACACTGCTCCACCTAATGTACTATTTTTGTCATCAACACATCCTGCCCAATCTGCATCAGTATACACATGAAGCTCAACATCTTCTGAATTAGGATACCATAGACCATAGTCTATAGTGCCTTGCAAGTATCTAAATATCCTTGTTACTGCCATGAGGTGACTTTGTTTAGGCTCTACTGCAAATCTTCCAACTATGCCAACTACATTGGAAATATCAGGTCTAGTTTGAGTAAGATAAATGAGTTTTCCAATCATAGACTTGTACATTGTTATATCTATTGCTAGTGAGTCATCTTCTTTTGTAAGCTTGCATCCAGTTATCATAGGTGTCCCTATTGGCTTTCAATCATCCATCTTGAATTTCTTCAATATCTCTTTCATATACTTGGACTGATTAATGAAAATACATTTCTCTGTTTGATGCACATTCAATCCCAAAAAGTACTTGATAGATCCAATCATGTTCATCTCAAATTCACTCTGCATCTCCTTAGCAAATTCAGCACTAAGTTTGTCATTGCCTCCAAAGATAATGGCATCAACAAATATAGCTACAAGTAGTAGTCCTTCAGATGTCTCTCTTATGAATAGGTTACAATCCGCTGCTCCTTTCTTGAATCCAATCTTTGTTAGATATCCATCAAGTCTCTCATACCAGGCTCTAGGGGTTTGCTTAAGTCCATAGAGGGATTTCTTTAATTTGCATACCATATCAAGTCTATCTAATAGGGTAAATCCTTCTGGCTACTCAATATATACTTCTTTTAATTCACCAATTAGGAATGCTGACTTGACATCCATTTGATAAAATTTGAATTTTTTGACTATTGCATAGGCTAGAAACAACTTAATAGCTTCTAATATTCTCATAGGTGCACATGTGTCTGAATAATCAATGCCTTCTCTTTGCACATATCCCTTACATACTAATCTTGCTTTATTTCTTACTACTGTACCATCTTCATTCATCTTGTTTCTGAATATCCACTTTGTTCCAATCACATTCTTATCACTAGGTCTTGGGATCAGTTCCCAAGTGTCATTCTTAATAATCTGATCAAGTTCTTCTTTCATAGCATCATTCCAATCTAAATCATTACATGCATCTTCAACACTTAAAGGTTCAATCTGAGATAGTAAACATACTACCTCATTGCTAGCTGAGTTCTTTGCTTGTGATCTTGTTAAGACTTTGCCGCTCTGATCTCCAATGATGTCTTTCTTAGAATGGTTTCTAGATGTAAACTTTGGAACTTTAGGTGATACTGTCTCATCTTCCTTAGGAGTTTCTTCTTCACTTGTCTCAGGTTCATTAAATAACACATCAATATTGTCAAACATTTCTTCAATAACTGTCTCACTAGTGGAGGGTCTGGGTTCTTCTTCAATCATGGGTGAGCAATCATGATATTTTTCTTGAACCATGAACTTTTCATTAATCTTAACATGAGCACTTTCAATGATCTTTTTCAATCTTAAATTGAAACATCTATAAGCTTTACTTTTAGTAGAGTAACCAAGGAAAATAACCTCATCGCTTCTTGCATCAAACTTGCCTACTGCTTCATCTCTCTTGATGTAGCACTTGCTTCCAAAGATTATGAAGTATTTTACTATGGGAACATTACCAAACCATAGCTCATATGGTGTTTTGTTTGTGCCAGGCCTCAATTGAATTCTATTGATGTTATAGACTGTTGTATTGACTGCATCTCTCCAATAGGTGTGTGCAACTTTTCCTTCAATCATGATGGTGTGTGCTGTATCAAAGATTATCCTATTCCTTCTTTCTATAATTCCATTCTACTGAGGGGTTCTAGGTGCACTCAACTACCTTTTGATGCCATGTTCTTCGTAGTACTCATAGAAGCTGTTAGAGGTGAATTCTCCTCTATCCAATCTCAAACATTTTATCTTTAGTCCAGATTCATTCTCAACCTTAGCTTTGAATATTTTTAACTTCTCAAATGCTTCTAACTTATTTTTTAAGAATGCAACCCACATCATTCTAGTATAGTCATCAACAAACAAAATGAAATACCTTTCACCATAGTATGATCTTGTTTGAGTTGGACCACATATGTCTGTATGAATTAGATCCAAATTGTTCTCTACAAAATTTTGCTTGCTCCTGAATGAGTTTCTCACATGCTTTCCTATCACACATTCCCTGCATATAGTATCAACTGGCTTTGCTATGCTAGGTATATCTCTTACTGCCTTTACATTACTTATTTTAACTATGTTATCAAAATTGATATGACATAGTCTTTTATGCCACAACCAATTGTCAAACTATTTTAGCAACAAAACAACTTGCTTCTGGATTAAGCTGAAAAACATTACCTTTAGTCTTTGAGCTTGATGCAATTATTTCTCCTTCTTCATTGTTAATGATGCACTTGTTTCCATTGAATTCCAATCTGTAACCTTTGTCAAGTAACTGCCCAACACTTAGTAGGTTATGTTTCAAACCATCGACATAAAGAACATCATCAGTACTATTCTCTCCATCCAAGGTGATGGATCCTCTACCAATGATGGATTTAGGAGTGTTATCTCCAAATCTAACCATGCCACCATTATATTTGTCTAGATGAATAAATCTATCTTTATCACCTGTCATGTGATGTGAAAAACCACTATCTATAATCTAGTCTGTCATAATATCAGCTTGTGAAATTAATGCTAGCTCTTCTTTCTCATCTTCATGATCTATCTTATTGTTCATTTTCTCTATAATAGCAATAAATCCAATTTCTTCTTCAGCTGAATCATCATCTGAAACTCCATCTTCAGCATAGTAACATTCCTTAGATTATTTAGGCTTGTAGTCATTTTTGAACTTTTTAGCTCTTGTAGGACACTTAGATTTAAAGTGACCAATCTTATTACATGAAAATCATTTAAATGGAAATTGACCTTCATATTTTCCTTTTCCTTTCTTTTCTCTTTTGGCAATCATAGCAATGAAATCATCTAGTGTTTTCTCTTCATCAACATCATCAAAATTACCAGAAGTGTTTGCAGATTTCTTACCATGGACTATTGCTTTGAAGGTTATCTCACTTTTAAATTCTATCTTCAATCTTGAAATCTCAAAAGCTAAGATTTTGTTGATCAAGGTCTCTCTCTTGAAATTTGATGTAAGCTGCATGGTCTCATCAAGGATGTTGATCTTGTTTTCATATTTTGGAGTGAGAGTAGTCATCAATTTGTCCATAATGTCTTCCTCTAAGATCTCTCCACCATTGTTCCTGATTCCAGCAACTGCTTCATTGATCCTTTGATTGTAAGCTCTGATGTTTTCTTCAGGTAGCATTTCTAATGCATTGTATCTTTTCTTGCATTTTTTTTTGCACGCATCCTTTTCTTGTTTGTCTCCTTCAAATATGTCTTCTAGGTACTTCCATATTTTGTAGGCTATATCTACTTTCTTTATTTATGAAAACTCACTATCAGATAGGGCGCTGATAAGGGCTTCTTTGGCTATTGCATTCTGATGAAACAATTCTTTTTTCTTTTCAGTAGCATCATCCTTTGCAAGATCTTCTAAAGTAGGGATATTGACTACTTTGATAGTTACATCAAAAACTTTAAAAGAAATGCATTGCAAATGAGTCACCATCTTGTTCTTCCAATCAAGATAATTCTCTCCATCAAACTTAGGACTTTCTTTTCTGAAGAATGCCATCTGATCAACCTCAAGTTGTTAAATTTTCTCTCTGAGGCACTTGGCTCTGATACCAATTGTTAGGAATAGTCCCAAGAGATAACTGAGAGTGGGGGGGGGGGAGGGGGGTGAATCGGTTATCTACATGTTTCAATTCTTTATCCAATTAAGTATACTTAAACATATAACATAAACACAATGAAAGAAAACTTGAACACAACACCAATATTTTGGTTATAGGGAAACCCAAATAGGTAAAAACTCTGGTGGTAATTGACACCCACTAATATTCTGCACTAGTGTATTATGGTCCTTGTTAGAAGATCCTTAACCCTGTTAGGATTTTCTTTACAATATATTTAGTACAATAGAATTGGTCAAGGGTCGGACCCTATTAGGAATCTTTTACAATAGTTCTTGTTAGGGGAGAGGATGTACTGTCCGAGAGCACACTGCTCAAAGGGGTGAAGGCTACAACTTTCTATTTAACAGATACACACTATATCTAGATTTTGGTGAACTGTGCTTTGACTTGCTGTCTAGATTAGTTCCAATGTATAGCACAAATACTTTACTTGGTCACATAGACCTTCTTCTGATGGCTCAATACTTCGCACACTCTGCTCTGCTCTTACTGTCAACCATGAACCACACTCTAGCAATCACAAATGACTATCTATAAATATATTTTCTCTAAATGATATAATCAAGTTGGCCTGTTAGAACCACCTTGAAATCATATTAGAGAAGTCATAAAAAACTCTAATAATAATTCAGTCGGCTCTACTAAGAACGCAACACATTTTGGGACCTGTCCAATAAGATAATTGTAGATGCACGCTACACACTGTCTGCTCTACCAAAACAACTAGATCTTTTTCTTCAAGCTAAATTACCTCATGCACTCTTAAGTGAACCTTACTAACTCTTCTCTAAGATCTAATCCAAGGGTGCATACTGAAATGATATGCGCAACTCCAGAACCAATATAATCTCTGTTGGCTCTTCTAAACAAATGCAAGAAATATCTACTGGTGAATAGTGACTGCATAACTTCACTTTTACTGATCATCAAAATCTGCGTCCATGACTTTAACATCACTAACATGTCTTCATCACATATACAAATGCACAAGGCTCCATGATAACTGTATGGACAACCATACACAGAACACTACCTGTTACTCTGTTAGGGACACTACTGACACAAGCTGCTATATAACTGTCTATACTAACAGTTAACCTCTACACCCATGATATCATGCTGATAACATGTCCATGCCACATATACTGAAAGCTTACTGTATAAGTCTTCCATGCATGCTACTTACCATATGTTGTCATTAATGACAAACATACAGTCAATAATGGCCTACTAGAAAATCTCCAACATTAAGGACACACCTAGACCTAAGGTGAGAAAGGAATCAGGAGAAACCTCTTAATAAGACCCTAGTTTAGCATTATGGGGTATACCAAATGGTGTCTTGCATTTGGAAGATGTAAGAGGATATTTGAAATGTAAATTTGAGACTGTGGGAGACAATAATATGAACGAGGAGTATGAAAAGATATACAAACGGGATATGACCTATAAGGAAGGATATGAGCATTTAGGTCAACTAGATATTATCAAGTACATGTTTCACTATGAATTTCAAAATGATGAATGGACTAAGATCATCTTAAGGAGAATTCATAATGCGAAATTTTGGTGGGATGATAGAGTAATAGACATTACAGCTGATTTGATACATGAGGTAACAAGATTGTCTAAAAAAGGTGCAATTCCACTAAATGAAAATAATGTGAAGAAAATAGTGCTAGATAACACTAAATCTTCATATAATGGAAGAGGAATTGTGATTAGCAAGATTGAGCAGAATGATGTGAGGTATGTGTGCAAGATAATGACTGCAAAGTTTTGTGCCAGCTCTAGGGAAGATGATATGGTAGCAGGAATTAATGGTGCAAGAAGCCTATCTTATGTGTGTTGACAAAGTTGAAGTTGACATGAGTGAAATTATGAGAATCTAATTGATTGAAAATCTTGAGAGGATTAAGAAAACAAAGAATTCCCAATTCAAATTCTCATCCCTAATCACCTATATGTTTTCCATTTGTTAAGGAGATTTCCTTACACTATAGGAGTTAATTGGAATGATGATAGAAGTTTAATGGAAAGAATCAACAAGGTGTATCTTAGAAACCCAATTAAAAAATTGAATGAGAGTGCTACACTTGTAATCAAAACCTTTCAGAATGAGATGAAGAAAAGATAAAAAATTCCACCCTCAATAGTGGAGAAGTACAAAGATGGGATATGTTTCTTAGTTGACACAGATTTTACATATGTTGAAGTAGTAGAACCAAGAATTGAATTCATAGACCCTTTAGAATACAAATTATTTGAAGAGGAAGTTGAAGGATATGTAAGCAGATTACTGAAGAGCGGATTAGATTCCAAAAGTTCTAGATTTGGAACATTTGAGGAAATTTTCAGTACAGCACAACAATCACATGTATATAAGTTAGAAAATAAAAGAGTTGATAGTACAATTAAGAAGATATTAAAGGATACATGTATGACTGAACATGAATTCCACATTGTGAAACAGACTGCAACAACAATAAGAGATATTGGACAAAAAGAAGTGTTGACAGTTCCACCTTTGGCATCTGAAGCAATCACTGTTGTAGATGTTCAAAATATTGATGAGGATATCATTGAGCCTACCAAGGTGAATGTGTCACTGGACAAGTCAATAGTTGTGAGAAAATCTACTAGATCCACCTCCACTACACCAGCTAAGAGAGTTAAAGAGATGGCTAGTGGACTAGGTAAAAGTCAGAAGACTATCTTTCTTCAGTAGAAAGGATAATGACACAAGAAGAAGTATCACCACCTACAAAGAAAATAAGAGGTCAAATTTTAATTGAATCACAAGGAGAAGAAGATGCAGGTAGTAGAAAAAAGAAAGAATGGAAGCTCAGAATTGAAAAAGTAAATCCTTTGATCATAAATGAAGGAGACTTTACTAAGTTAAACAAGTACTATCACATGTATAATAACTTTGAGAAGCTAAATCTTGAGAATGTAGTTGTCAGACATATGATTCTTTCTAACAAGAAATTTGAGAACATCAAAGATAAGATCCCTAGTGATCTTTATGAGAAATTAGTCAACAGGAATAAGAGAAATATTTGTAAGAAAGTTGTGTGTAATAAAAGATGAACATCATTTCAAAGAAATTATGAAGAGTCTCAAAACCCATTTAAGGAGAGAAAGAAGAATAGTTCTAATCATGGGAGGAAATTATGAGGAAGTAAATAAAGAAACTAAGGAAGCCCTTGTGAAGGTAATGACATCAGTACCAGGAGAAATTTTGAGTGAGTTTGATTAATGATATATTTGTCAATTGTTTATTTGCTTATCATTAATCTGTAATGTTCTACTGAAGTGTTGTGTCTTTTGAACAAGTACATTTTTCACACACATATTTTTGGCACCCATCGTGGGGCCCAATATCAGATTTCCATCTCATTTTTCATCAAATTTTTTATTATTTTCTATCAAGTTTTCAGATTTTGAAAAATTTCTGTACAATCTCATATGACAGTTTGCAGAGTGTCGTTTCGAGAGCCACTGTCTATCATATGACAGATAACATTCATGAAGTGTCATATCGGTTCATATACATTGTCGTATTAGGGCTATATTGTCATGTGGGTTGAGGTATATTGTCGTATGATATTCCACACCAGTATTTGAATTGTCATATGGGTTTTGTGATTATTTTTTAAGGTTTTCTTCCCTGAAATTTGATTGATGCTAATCCTAACCCCTATTGTTTTCTGGTGTGTGATAGTTTTAGATAGCCTAATGCTTTTTGCAAGATGTGAGATGAAGAATTAAGCATTGAAACTTACCCTTTTTGGCCTATTCTTGTCTTGTCTTCTAAGCCCTTGTTTGTAGGAAACCCTTTCAGAAATCATTGGCTAAAGAAAACTCAATCAACAAAAAATTATGACTTGTGGTTTTACAGGTTGCCAAATCTTCATCGAGAAAATATTATGTTTGGTTAATCTATTATTTAGGCACATATTTAATTAATTACGTATGTTATATTGACATTGTGGTAGATATTGAGGGGATTATGCTCTTCTCTTTTCAGAGAATCAGAAACCTTGAAGGTATCTTCCCCTTGCCAATGTGTGTACTATCTCTAGATTAATTTTGCTTTGCGTGTCTTGGATAGGGAAAAGGACAAGGTTAGGGGATTATTCTCTTCTCTTTCCAGAGAATCAAAAACCCAGATCCTATGGTCCCCAACCTCACATTTCATTTAAACCTTTAAAGGGCTTGCCGGTTGAGGTAAAAAGTTCCTAGGAACGACCCAAGTGGGGACAAGTCTTAAGATGACTCTTCCACCCCACTATAAAATTTGACGCTTCCTTGAGGTTAAAGCCTCAAAAGACATGATTGTGCTTTTTCTTGGAACCTTGAATTGATATTTTTCATGAACATACTTGGATCTTGTGTATAGAGGAGCTGCTTGAATCTTGCTTACGAAACTACACAGCTTTGGGTACTCAAAGGGATAACAACCTCAATCCTTCTTGCGGGACTATGGGAGATAGTTTTGAACGGATGCCTTGATTAAAAGCCTAAGCTAGTTTACCACCGATCTACCTCCAAAGGATTTGTAGTGCTTCTGCAAGGTGAATAGTAATCACCCCAAGAAGCTCATCATATCAAGCCCTCTTTGATGTTACTACTCGGCTAATATGGCCTCCAACATCCATTACGTGTTGTTGGACTGTCATATTCTAAGGAGTCATTGAGTGTGTTCCTAAGTCAACGAGCAAGTAATACATCTCTTCTCATAGTTAGGTTAAGCTAGGTGTGTTTGATTCATTGAGTCAGTTCCCACATGTTTTCTATGATTGTGAGCCTATTGCTATGATAAACATCCTCAGACAATCCAAAACACATAGATTCTAAAAATTGGAAAGAAAACCTGAAAAGCAAATTGAGACCAAACACATCCAAAAATCCAAAAATTTGAAGCAAAATCCTTTTCTGGTGTAAATTGTCATTCTGCCCTAGCAATTATCATGTGATAATTGTTCAGTATTCACAAGTGTTGTATCAGAACCCTCAAAGTGTCGTATGAGAAGCAGGTTATTATTGTATGAAATTTGTTATAAATCCCAAGAAAAAATCAATTCCTAGTGTCAATTGTCGTATGAGATCCTAGATTGTCATGTCAGGGCTTATCCCGTGTTGTACGAGCCTACATACTATCATACAACAATTTGTACAAATTGCCAAAAAATTGCAATTTTGACAAAAATCTGGTCAACCTTCAACTTTGGTTAAAATTTTGTCAAAAAATCCACTATGTCAGGTACAGAGAAGAGAAACAAAAATCTAATTCCATTTTCCCAAAGTGGTCTATTCTGCTCGATTTTTCATCTTGTTGATTAATCTGGAACACATCTTATCTTGTGTCAAAAACCTTGTCAAAATAGTTTTAATTTTTTATCCTCTCCCAAAGGCTAAGTGTTGTGTATTAGTGTCCACCATCTTTTGGGCATCTACCCATACATCTCAGATACTGTATCCTTCACTTACGTCTAGGTCATCTTTTCATCAAACAACCCTTGACAAGGTTACATCACTTGATTTCTCTAAATCAGATTATCATTCAGTTGTGTTATCTGGCTCCAAGATTCACCTAAAGGTTAATGGTGGAAACAAGATCTTCCTCACACAGAAAACCAAGAGAATATCCAAAGACATCACCTTTGTCTTCTCTTATTGCTCAATTTTTTCATCAACCATAGGATCACAATCTTTATGAAGAAGACGAGCTAGGCAATATATGCTCAAAGAGAGGTCACACACCTCCCTCAACTCAAGAAAACACCCTAGAAGACAATCAACATGTTGCTATGTCTCAAAGAGAAGCTAACCATGGTTCACAAGGCCACAACTTTGATGAGGGTAGGGCTTAAGAGCCCACACCTTCAGAAATTTCACAATATCGAGATGATGATCTCTTTAAGAAACTCATGAAACATTTCCTACGAGAGGATAAAGAGACATACTTCCTTGAATTGGCCCAACAAGGGGCTAAACTTCCTCACAATTTTAATGTCGAAGACATCGTAACTCAAGAGGAAGAAACCCCTATCATAGCCATGATAAAATAGGTGTATGCTACACAACTTAACAAGTTGGAAAAAGAGAAAGAACCCAAAGAATTCTCAATGGATGCCTTGTGTCCATTTCCATTTGATCAAAGCATGTATATGCCACCATTCTCAAAAGGGGTGGAACTACCAAAATATGACAAATATGATAGAAATTTAGATCCTCAAGATCATGTCAAATAATTTTACACTATATCCATGGATTTCATGCATGACCCAACATACTTAATGCATCTCTTCCCACAATCTTTGGGAGGGGCAGCCATAAACTAGTTCTCTAAAATACCTCGAACAATCAAAACTTTTGAGGAATTAATCAAGTTTTTCTATCAGCAATACTCCTACAACATCCAACATCTAGTTACAATGATAGATATCTACAGCTTGAAATAGAAAGAAGGAGAACCATTCTTGACTTTCCTCAAACGTTGGAGGAAGAAGTTCTCACTTTATCCTCAAAAAATTCCAGAAAATGAGAAATTGGAAATCTTCATGAAATCTAATTCTAGAAATTAACTATCAGCTTCAGATGCAAAATCATACTTCATTTGACAAAATGGTGGATAGTGCCATGAAAATAGAGGATGTACTTGTTTGCAAGGGAGATATCATGCTTTACAAAGAAAATGAGTATGATTCAAGTTCCAATTTGCACAGTAAAGATAAAGTCAAATTATGGAATAAGAACCAAAATGTTGTCACAGATGGTGTTGTTGATCACATCAGTGCTCCACCCAAAGCACCAACATTTAACCTCATGATTGGCACTCAATCTATAAAGGCCTCTAAGAAGTAGACAACTAAGCTTACTAAAAAGTCAAATGAATACAAACCATGTGTTACAAAACCAAAATGCGAGTTCAATCCTTTGGGTGAGTCCTTAGAATCCTCCATGAGAACTTTGTTGGAAAATAATATCATCACATTACCCGAGATAAAACCATATGACCCAGAAGTCAAACCTAAGTGGTGGAAGGAGACTAATTTCTATGATTTTCACCAAAAAAAGGGTCATAAAACCAACAATTGCATGCACCTAAAACATCTCATTCAAGACAAAATTGACATTGGAGAAATTGTGATTGACAACCACAAATCCAATAATGATCATACAATATTCATAGAACCTTTTCTGAAACACACTCAAGGAGAGTCATCTTCTAAACCAAATGTGGGGGCTAAGGTCAATTACACATACTCCAATAACAATGATGTCATCAACATGGTAGAGCCATGCACATCTCAGCATTGTAATGTCATCACCATTGTCAGGAAGGAAAAAGAAAATAGATTAGCTAATGCAGTCACTCGATCTCAAGCTCAGGTAACTCTTCCAGGACTAAACTCGGGTTCATCAAATGCCCTGAAAGTACCATTCAATATTGCATTTGCAAACTAAACAAATGAATGCATCTAAATTTTCAAATTCTAAACAGTCAAAAACAACAGCTTCAGGATACAACATTATCCAACAACTCCAACACACTAATGCAAAGATCTCTATATTTGAATTGCTTCGAATTTCTCATGCTCATTGAGAGGTTCTAGACAAAGCTCTAATCAGTTCTAATGTTCCAAAAAATATTGATCTTGATTGATTTCAAACCATGGTAGGTCATTTGAATTTTCCTCAATACATATCCTTTTCGAAGGAAGATGACAATTCACAGAGTCATGCACATAACCAACCATTGCATATTGAAGTCCTGATTGAAAACTGTCGTGTCAAGTGTGTTTTGATAGATGGAGGAGCTAGTCTAAACATTTGTTCATATAAATTGGTCACACAACTAGTATTATCAAAAGATGCTATTGATCCTAAAAATAAAATAAACATAAAAGAATATGATGAGCAAGAAAGATCTTCCAAAGGAGTCATCGTGCTACCTATCACAATAGGACCTGTCATCAGAGATATCACTTGCCGAGTACTGGACCTTCCACTGGTCTATAACATTGTTTTGGGAAGACCCTAGATTCACCAAATGTAAGCTATTCCATCAACATACCATCAATGTGTCAAGCTCCCATATGATGGAGTAGAGGTCACAATACCTGCAGACATGTCAGTATCTTGCAATGCTTTAAAAGAAAGTGTTGATAAACTTGTTCCACACAACAAAGAGTCTCCTACAAAATAGAGTGGCATAGCATCCACATAAAATGGAAGACATAGCTAAGGAGGTCAAAATCAAAGACACAAGTATAAGAGAATACACAATAGAACTAGTTCTATCTCTTACGTCTCTCCCATTCTCACCTAAATCTTACGGGAAACCTTCAGAGAAAATGAAACCTACAACTAAAGAACCACATGTTATCTTTAACGAGAGTTTCATCATGGAACATGTATCCAAACAAGAATCAGATGAAGAAGAAGTTGTACTAGCCTGGTTATACAAATATGAACCTAAATCATAAGTAGTTCAAAAATGTGAATCCAAATCACTTAAGGTTCCTTCAAAATCATATCGACTAGGACATAAGCTAATTTCCAAAATGGGATATAATGGAAAAGGACCTCTAGGAACAAGAGGCAAACGTATCATCAAACCCATTGAACATTGTGGGAGAACAAACAAAGATACTATAGGCATAGGTTATCAGAAGAAACCTTTCCATCTTAGTGGAAAATGTACGCATGTCATAGAACAAATAGAACCGAGAATAGATATTCAAGAAGAAGAAGAAGCACATCATTCAAACAGTGCTGATTCAGACACAACAAATGTTTTTCCTTATAAGCATATACCTAAACACATCCTAGACCTTCTTAAAGATGAACATAAACCTAAGGAAAGAGTCAATGTGGTAGACACACAAGAATCTACTACAACACAAGAACAAACAAGTATACAAGAGACATTCACAACACAAGAACCGACTGATCCAATAGAGAAACCAAAAGAAGAAGGTACATCAATCACCATAGCTGAACATCTAGGACACTCTAGTGATTCTAAGATAGATTCTCATGAATATGAATTCCATTCAAACTTTGAAGGCAACCCTGCTTGGGAAATTCATCCTAATTTCACACATGTTCTTGACTTTCTAGAGATCTTGATGAGGAATCTAATGACTGTGAATGAGGAGTCATTCCAGAACTAGAAGAAGAGGATCTCATAATAGAAAAATATATCAATTTTATTCACCTATACGCATCTACAACCGATGTGAGTCTACAACTACGTGACAGACCTCATGAAACTGAATCACTTATTACTAACGCAAGATCCAATGACGATGTTGAGATTCTTACCGAACTAAACATCTTGAGTAGTAATATCACCTTAGAATTTGAGAGTCAGATCAGAACCAATGATGACAACACTGTATGCATAAACACCATCAGACAATCCTTTCCTTAGCTCACTATCCAACATCCTGAAATTATTGACCAAATGTCCAACGACCCAAGCCAAGATATATATACTTTCCAAATGGACTATGCCTTAGCATGCTACCTGAACACGATTGAACCTATGACAACTTCCATCAGTGAACCTAGCATCACCATGATAGAGTTAGATATCAAATATCTCAGTCAAAAGAATAAAAACAAAAAGAAAAAGAGCTCTAAGGGTTAAAACCACTATGTGGCAATCTCAGAGCCAAAAATAGTAAAAACAAATGACATATCCGAAGGTGAAAACCTCTCTGAGGTGCCCCAAGATGAGATATTTGATTTCCTTCTGAGTCATTTACAAGATAGATCACCAGTGTTGATAGAACCAACTCAATCTATCAATTTGGGCATAGTAGAAGAACCTCATATGATTCATGTTGCACAATCTATGTCAGAAGAGGAGAAATAGGCATTTACCAAATTCTTAACAAAGAAAAAGATAAAATTTTCTTGGAAATATTTAGACATGATAGAGTTAGATCCTAATCTGATCATGCATCATCTTTCTATAGCTCCAGGAGTTAAACCGATCAAACTGAAGTTCTGAAAAATACATCCTCATGTTGCACTTCTTGTCAAAGCTAAACTAGAAAAATTACTCAAGACAAGCTTTATCCGAGTAATAGACTATGATGAATGGATATCAAACATCATTTTGGTGTCAAAACCAGATAAGTCTATATGAGTATGCACATATTTCAGAGATATAAACAAAGCATGCCCAAAGGATGACTTTCCACTACCAATCATCGATATGATAGTGGACATGACTGTGGGATTTGAAATGTAATCTTTAATGGATGACATTTTTAGATATAACCAAATAAAGATAGCTCTAGAAGATCAAGAGAAGATGGCTTTCACCTGTGCATGGGGTACTTTCTACTAGAACATAATGCCATTTGGTCTAAAGAATGTTGGTGCCACTTATCAAAGAGCTATAAAATCTATCTTTCATGATATGATGCATAAAAAACATGGAGGACTATGTAGATGACACATTGGCTAAATCAGTGAACAGATCTAAACACCTATCTGACTTGGGTACAATACTAGACAGAATGGAAATATTTAGTCTCTGAATAGATCCCAAGAAATGTACCTTTAGTGTCACTTTAGGAAAGCTCCTAGGGTACATTATTTCAAAGAAAGGCATACAAGTGGATCCAGCAAAGGTCAAAGCAATCATAGAGATGTAACCTCCTAAAAATATCAGCCAAATGCGTACTCTACAAGGAAGAGTACAATCCATCAAACGTTTCATCTCTTAGTTAGTTGATATATCACAACATTTCACTAAAACATTACATAAAAGTGTGACATACAAATGGAGTGAGGAATGTGAAAAGAATTTCAATGTCCATATCAAGCAATACTTGGTAAATCCACCAATTCTCATGCTTCCTATTCAAGGAAAGCCATTAATATTGTATGTCTTTGCAACAGATACATCACTGGGGGCATTATTGGCACAACATGATGAGAATAAATGAGAAAGAGCTATTTATTACATCATTCGAACCTTGGTGGCTTATGAAAAGAAATATTCTATGATAGAGAAGGCATGTCTAGCTATGATATTTGCATCACAAAAATCAAGACATTACATGTTGGCTCACACCACACAGCTCATAGCAAATATTGATTCACTAAAATATTTGTTAAGCAAAGCTGCTCTCATAGGTAGACTAGCAAAATGGGTAATGCTACTAAGTGAATTCAACATTGAGTATGTTGAAAGGAAAGCCATCAAAGGAAAAGTCATCACAAATCAATTAGCTGAAGCTCTGATGTTTGATGACCAACCAATGTAAGTGGAATTTCCTGATGCTTCTATCATGCACCTATCCTCCAAAACATGGTAGTTATTCTTTGATGGGTCCTACACAAAAAATGGATCTGGAGCTGGCATCCTATTTATCACTCCACAAGGTTACTCCATTCCAAAAGCATTCAGAATCAAGTTTCCTTGTACTAACAACATCATAGAATATGAAGATTTGTTAAATGGAATGAAATTGGCAAATGAATGGAGAGTAACATAATTACACATTCATGGAGACTCTCAACTGGTCATTCACCAAGTCAATGATGTGTACCAAATAAAGGATGAGAAACTAATTCCATACAAACAAATGGTAGATGATCTCAAGAAATACTTCATTTCTATCATGTTCGAACAGATACCAAGAATGGAAAACAAAGCAACTGATGCTATGGCTACACTTTTATCTTTACCATAGCAACCAGAACATGAACTACGCTATGAGTTCCTGGTGGAAGCACTGTCATTCCCTACCTATGATTACCCAAAAACCCATATGATTTTCACTGTTGTTGGTCATGATTCCTCACGCAACAAAAGTATCTATTCCAACCTTCGAGATCAAGTCATTCCTGATACACTTGACCGTCATGAAAAATGTTACCTTATCTGAAATGCGTCACAGTATGTCATCATTGGTAATGATCTAT
This sequence comes from Chamaecyparis obtusa, assembly GCA_027943335.1. Taxonomy (NCBI): domain Eukaryota; kingdom Viridiplantae; phylum Streptophyta; class Pinopsida; order Cupressales; family Cupressaceae; genus Chamaecyparis; species Chamaecyparis obtusa. The sequence continues at coordinate 994,037 of BSBK01004333.1, read as the reverse complement.
ACAAATGAAGTCTTGATGGTAAACTCCTTAGATGTTTAGAATGAGAAGAGTCGCAATGCGCATAAGAGGAAGTCCACGAAGGTATTTGTGGGTCACATTTCAACGGTTTGACATTAGATCAAAAAATCATTAGGGCGAGGTACTATTGGCTAGATATGGAGAAAGAGGCCATGAAATATGCTAAGAACTGTAAGGAATGCCATGTCCATTGTAATGCCCCTCCAACCCTAACAAGTTCTGGTTATGCTCACTAGAAATTACGAATGGCTATATGTGAGAATGATCCTTCTTGAGATGGTTGATTAAACCAAAGCTCTTCGAACACACCATAACTTCATATTTTAATTTGGGAAATAATAATATTTACATAAGTATGTTCCTTTATATCTTCATGTGTGTCAGTGATAGTATAGGACCTTAATGCTAAAAGGATCACCTGATAGATTTATATGCATCTATGTGAGATGCTCATTATTAATCTTTAAGATTATCTTAGGTTAATTAATTCTAATCACTTAAAAGGTTAGATGTGTTACTTACTCTAATGATGTTACTTGTTATACTCAAGAATAGATATAGTTTTCTGTATTAAGGATTATATGATTTGTTTATCTTGATTTGATAATGGGACATTTTGAGTACATGCCTGATGGTTAAATAGGTTTGTGAAAGTTAATAGATGATTTATATTTACATGAACATGCTATCATGCATTCTTGTTATACAATATGGAAAAAAGATTATCCTGGTACTAACCACACTAATCCAATTATGCTTTGTTGATGTCATTGTTTGATGTGAGTGTAGGATGAGGGGAGGCAGTCGTAGTTACTCCTATAGGAGGTCCACATGATGTTGCACTCTCCCTCCTTGTTTGCCATTGTCTGTTTATATATATATATATATATATATATATATATATATGTATATATGTATATATATATATATGTATATATATACATATATACATATATATATATACATATACATATATATAGATATATATATATATATATACACATATATATATATCTATATATATATATGTATATATATCTATATATATATATATGTATATGTATATATATATATATATGTATATGTATATATATACATATATATATATATATATATACATATATATATATATATACATATATATATATATATATATATATATATATATATATATATATATATATATATATATATATATATATATATATATATATATATATATATGCTTTGTTACAAGATGTACGTACCAAGCATCGACTCCACCTGGCTACACAGGTCTGAGCGTGCCTTCAAAATCCTTGAATTGTTGTTGTGTGGAGATATTACCAAGATGAATCTCAAGGTTACCCATGGACTTAGATTTCCATTTAAGAGGTTACCCTAGTTGGGGGATTTGAATGCAGCATGTGATGTGGTTTTGTAATTTATGATTTGATGTTGTTCTGAGATTAATGATGTGAGTTAGATTTATCCTTGTAAGTATATGTATATATATCTATTATATATGTGTTATAATTGAATGTATGTTATATATGTATGTGTATATGTGGGTGCACACACATATACCCATGCTTATATAAATAATAATATTTGTATGATTTTATTGATTGTGTAAATGGTATGTTGTTTATAATAATTAAATAAAGTGTATTAAATGAAATGTATTAAATAAAAGTAAAAATAATAGTAATAAAAGGAAAATGCTCTTAGTAGTAAAACTAGCTATCTAGGAGGGAGTTGAACTTGAGACCTCCTAGAAGTTAGGCTGGTTGGTTTCCATGTGTGCTATGTGTTTTCCTTGAAAGTTATTTATTTGACTTTCTTGTTATGGTTTCTTTTAAAATTATTTTTAATTAAATTTATTAAAAATTTTATTATGTGTTACAGGAAGATTTTTAATTAATCTTCAACAAACTACGGAAGTTGGAGAAGTTGCTTCCCGTAAAGAAACTCCTCCAACCACATAGTTGGAGGATAAATATGTGCAATTTTGTGTGGTTTGGAGAGAGGATAATTTATGAAAGATTTTTGGGAATTGCCTGCAAGTATTTTCTGGAAATATATTTGAAGTTTCTATGAGTGTAAGAGTCTTTGTTTGGTGATGAATAGTGTGTGTGGATTTCTTGGAGTTGACTGTCAAAGGAAGCTTTTAGGAGTCTATCTACTCAAGGCATGAAGATCTATAGAGAGACTCCAGTCAAGAGAAGAGAATTTCTCCGCAGGACCCCAGGTAGGTTGTATACTGGGATGAATTCTCCAATTCTCATGTGTGTGTGTCTATGTGTTTATTTACATAAATGATATGTTTTTGGATTGATATGTGATTTTTTACTATGTATTGAAAAAGAAAATATAAATGTCTTATGTTCTGTGTATTTCTATGTGTTTCGGGAAGTAGAATATGCATATTTTATACTTTTTGGTTTTATAAAATATTTCCTGGAAGTCTATGATTGATTATATAATTATAATTTGATATATTTATCTGTGTATATGTGTGTGTTCTTAATATTTATATTGTTCATATGGTCTACAAATTTTAATTTTGTGGAATGATTTTTAATTAGGATGATAATGAAAAAGGATATGTTAATTGGAAAGAGACAAAGTATTCTGATTTATTTTCCTATACCCGTATTGCGTTGTGCATAACTTTTGAACCAGACATTATTTTGAAAATATCTCTGGTGAGAATATGCACAATTAGGTTTTATCCAACATACGTGAAAATTGGGAAGATCGAACGGTTCAAAAAAATGTTATGCTCATCGCACTAAGACTGTATTTTTATGACAGTCATATATATGTTTCTAGAATTAGTCATTTCCCCATCAATATTTATTAGTTTATAATCTATATTACTTTTATGTCTATTTGGACCTATTTTGTAAAATTTGGAGTCATTGATTTCAGTGTTGGGTACCTGTTTGTCTTGGGGTTTGGTCTGTATCTTCCAACCTGGTCTATGTCTGCATCTTTGTACCTCTCTTAATGTTTATTTTATTGCTTTAAGTTTATCATAATGTTGTGAACTAATGCATATGGAAATTTGTATCACCTATGTATATTCATTACTTGTTTTGTTTATATTATATGGTGTCACATGTGGTGTTTCTGCACTTGGCATATACTTGAGCTTAGTTTATGAGGCTAGTACTCCTCTCAGTGGCCTGTGTGCACGAGAGCATTCCCTAGACCTATAAATAAGTCATGGAAAGTTTTATTTAGGCATGTGGAAAGTTATATGATATGATTTAAGGTGTCTTGTGATAGACACTCTTCCAATGGTTCCTGTTATGTATATGGCTAAGGTTAAGACTCGCTCTAAGGGTCTGAGTGTGGAGGGGAGTTTCCTAAACCTATGAATTAGGACTTGGAAATGTTATCTTGTATCTTTAGCTTGTGATGGGGTAAGGGACTAGGAACCTTAAGTGAGTGGCTCACCATAGGTGTTGGAACCCTAAAGTGGTTGCTAGATGGAATCGGGACCAGGGATAACTACCAGGATGGATCCCTATTCATAAAGGGGGGACCGGGGTTACATGGTTGCCAGGAAGGATCCTAATATACAGCTTGTGTGATGACACTTACTTAGGTGGTCTCCTAGAACCTTAACCTTGGTGTTATAGTATGATAATATTTTATGTTCTTTGTTCTTGTTCTTTTGAGTCTTGGATTTATTGGTTCTTGAGACTTAGATTGCCTTAGGGTCTTGAGAGTACCTTGGTTCTATCTCCTAGCATGGGGGGTGGAACTTTACTAGTTTCACATGGTTGGGTGGAAAATCTCTTTCAAGGTATTATTCGTAGTTCGTGTCATGGCTTGGATTCTAATTTGTTCAGTGATGAAGTTATCTTATCTTGTATCATGTATCTCTATCTTTTGAAATCAAGGTGTAAAGATTTAATGTAAGCCTTTGGGCAACTGGATGTAATTATCTTTTTGTATGCCTTTGAGCCATGTGCAGCAACTATAATTGTAATTGTGTTGAAGTTGTAAGAAAGAACTTATGTATTTGGGAAGGGTGGTTTTAGGAATTTCAAAAGGGGGTTCAATATTGGTAAATCGGGCATGGATTATGTTTAAGTAATTCCTACCTTATCTTTCTTGAGTTTTAAATGAAATTGAAAGTAATTATTCTATGTAAGCTTTTGCAAAGAACTTATAGATGAAAACTTCTGAAAGGAAACTCCTTTTGATAGGTGGAATAGTGAAAAGATATGCTAAGGGTTGAAGGGTATCTCCAAGTGAAATAATAAGGGAAAGGAAACATGTATGTTATTGAAAGTAGTAATGAGATGTGATTTCTTAAATGTTTAAGTTCAATGTGTATGATGTAAGGCTATTTAAACTAAGTTTTTTTAATCTCAATTCTTAATTGGTTATATACAAGGTTATAGATGATAATTTGTGATAGTTAAACTTGTGATAAAGATGATTCAGTGAATGGGTTATATTGGTTAGCAATAGATGGCTAAGTACTTTACACTCTTTCTATTTGGATCCTTGAAATGAAAATGGAAAGTAAGGACTTGTAATAGAAAGTTTATGTGATGATAGTGCATACATAAGGTTAAGGAGAAAACAAATGAAAGAGGGAAGGATAAATGTATTTAGTGTATTAGATAAATGAGGTACTTCTGATTCATTTCTAAAAGTGAATATTTATGCAAATTAGGTAAAGAAAATGGATGTAATTATCTCATTAATGTAATTGGTTTTGATGAGGAATGAAAGCAATGTCTCAATGTAAATTGAAGTTGAAACGGAAATACAATTTCATTAGATTAAGTAATAAAATGCATTGCTTGATAATGGTAAATGAATTCATTAAGGGAACCTTGAGGAATGTACTTGTAAATAGTAATTATTATAAGTTAGAATGTTAGAAAAAAAAAATTGTTAGTTGCAATTTTAGGTCATAGACCTGATTCCTTATGGGTTCCCTGGCGGGGATATTACATTTGGTATCAGAGCCCTAGGTTACTACACTAGGAGCTCTAGGGTCTATTTGCGTTTAACTTAGTCTCTTCTTCTTATTATTAATTAATGTCAACTCTATACCTATACTTAGGTTGTAACACTCTTCCAAGATGCTTTCCAATATCATAAAGGATATTAGGAGTGAGCTCAAGATTCTCCCTTGTCATCTCAACAAAGAAAGTTTGGATGGGAATATGTGGGAGAAAAAAATCGAAGTAATGACTCAGAGGGGTCTCAAATTAGACAACTTTGATAAATGATATTTCTAAATCTAGAACCCATCAGAAGAAAAGTTAGCCTTGAGGAGGCAACTTATTTTGGCCATTTTTATAGGGATATAAATATAAGCCCTAGGTTGTTCTACTAAGAACCTTGGGACTCATACTTGGCCTACTCACCATACTTGTGTCTATTGTGTTTCTTTAACTGATGTTTTATTTTGGCCAAACAAACTTGGATATGTGACGTGTCTTCTTTTTGGATATTTTCCTTATGTTAAAAAAAAAAAACTTGAGTACTAGACATAGAAGGTATATTTTCTATTTTTCCACTATTATATCTTGCAAGAGAGGATTATTTATGTTTTTCATTATAAGATTCATGTGGCTCAAATGGATGGTCAAGAATTCTTGATACTTGAGTGTTGTATTCTTATCCTTGTTATAAGAAAATCTTAAAGAATAGTAAGGAAAGTTGTTGATCTTATTTCTTGATCTTATGATGATTACCATGAATGATTGCCAAAATAGTTTGAAAATTTATATACTCTACGTCCCTATAAATGCTAGCTATCACCATGATTGTTATGTCTGATTATTTAAAGCTAGATAGATTTGAATCATGTTGTACTTATGGTGGGAAATAAGGCATGATTATATGGACACTCATGTTCCTAGGACAGAAAGAATTGTAATATTGGATGGTTATAAAACATGTCAAGTAAATGTATCTTTATCCTTCCTCAAGAACTTAAGAATTTATGAACTTATATTTTCTTGAAAAAGAGATAACCTGTTGAAATTAGGTAAGATCTGATATTTCAAAATATGACGAGATTAAGAAGTATCTATCTTTTATATACCCTCTCAAAGTAAGAAATTAAATCTATTGTTGAAATCAAATGTGTCTCTCCCCTCTTCTCAAGATATATGGTTAAAAAGATTAAATTTTCATAGGAGGAAAAAAAATAAAAATCAATGTGTCAGTAAGAAGAATGTTCTTAGCTAGAGGAAACCCTTGGGTAAAGGACCTATGTCCCCAAGGTTTTGTAATAAATAGGATCATAAGTACAAAATTGTTGAAAGGAGAAATATTTAATTATATAGGAGGAATTCTAAATTATATATGATCCTCGTAAGTCGTGTGAATTGAACCAATGAAAAATCATCAACTATAAGGAAATAATATGATATTAAACAAAATGGTGTAGTAATTATTTACTTTGTTGGAATTTTGTGTGTGAAATGGAAGTTGAAGCTAACAACATTGCTAGTATATAGGAATGATGAGTTATTATGAAAGGAATAATGATATGTCTATTAGACTAAGATTTAATTCAAACTTTCAAACGGTCCTAAAATAGAAATATTAGAAGAATGTGAATTTGTAGGTAATGGTATAGATGTCATATTGAAGATGCGTATAAGGATAATAATACTTGTAGTTACTCCTCAAATGTGCTTTTATTGAAATGTGTGTACCAAAGGTTAGTGGGTTGAACATATTAATTTTATTGAATAAGAGGGTAGTCGTAGGACTCATGTATTTCTCTCCCTCTATTAAAGAACCTATGACTTTTATTTTGGAAAATGGTAAAATTAGAACAAACTTATTAATGTTGGGAAAATATATACACTCTTAAGAAGCTTATTATGAATTTATGGGATATGGAATTGGTTAAATAGCTAGTCAATAAGTAATGTCGATGAAACTCTAGCTTAATGAATCATGTTAAAATTTCTTAGGAATATATTTATGTGTATTAATATTGTAATACAACACTAATCAATTGTTATAACAAAATCATAAAAGGTAACCTAGGTTTCATTCCTTAAAAAGGATGTGTATTCCATCTTGTGTGTAAGTTGATATTAGTGATTCTCCTATAATTTTACCATAGGCCTTATGAGAAAAAGTAACTAGTTGCATATAGAGAATTATTTTTGTCTTATCTCATAAAACTCTGTGTTGTTATATGTGGCAATTCAATATTTGAATGATTTTTAGTTTGTAAATTTTTAACAAGGCAATAGTATGATAGTAGTATCTTATGTATACGCATTGAAATTAAATATCCCCTTTATCAATCTATATCTAGTTTAGAGAATGAAAATTGAATTCTTAATTGAATTTCAGAATCCTTGAATATGTTTTGCTATTAAAAGGACTCCTAATTCCTAAGGTGAAAATTATACCTAATATATCAATGATAGACTAAAGTAGAAATGTTTGTAATATTCTTATTTTATGTTTGATCAATGGCTAGAAACTTTTGACTTTGGAGTAAGTCAAATCTTAGGGAGGAATGATGTAATGCCCCTCCAACCCTAACAAGTTCTGGTTATGCTCACCAGAAATTAGGAAGAGCTATATGTGAGAATGATCATTCTTGAGATGGTTGATTAAACCAAAGCTCTTCGAACACACAATAACTTCATATTTTAATTTGGGAAATAATAATATTTACATAAGTATGTTCCTTTATATCTTCATGTGTGTCAGTGATAGTATAGGACCTTAATGCTAAAAGGATCACTTGATAGATTTATATGCATCTATGTGAGATGCTCATTATTAATCTTTAAGATTATCTTAGGTTAATTAATTCTAATCACTTAAAAGGTTAGATGTGTTACTTACTCTAATGATGTTACTTGTTATACTCAAGAATAGACATGGTTTTCTGTATTAAGGATTATATGATTTGTTTATCTTGATTTGATAGTGGGACATTTTGAGTACATGCCTGATGGTTAAATAGGTTTGTGAAAGTTAATAGATGATTTATATTTACATGAAAATGTTATGATCCGTTCTTGTTATACAATATGGAAAAGAGATTATTTTGGTACTAACCACACTAATCCAATTATGCTTTGTTGATGTCACTGTTTGATGTGAGTGTAGGATGAGGGGAGGCAGTCATAGTTACTCCTACAGGAGGTCCACATGATGTCACACTCTCTCTCCTTGTTTGTCATTGTCTATATGTGTGTGTGTGTGTGTGTGTGTGTGTCTGTATGTATGTATGCTTTTCGGTTGGTGTTAAAGGATGCAGGTACCAAGAATCGACTCCACTTGGCTACACAGGTCTGAGAGTGCCTTCAAAATCCTCAAATTGTTGTTGTGTGGAGATATTACCATGATTAATCTCAAGGTTACCCGTGGACTTAGATTTCCATTTAGGAGGTTACCCTAGTTGGGGGATTTGAATGTAGCATGTGATGTGGTCTTGTGATTTAGGATTTGATGTTGTTATGAGATTAATGATGTGAGTTAGATTTATCCTTGTAAGTATATGTATATATATTTATTATATATGTGTTATAATTGAATGCATGTCATATATGTATGTGTATATGTGGGTGCACACACATATACCCATGCTTATATAAATAATAATATTTGTATGATTTTATTGATTGCGTAAATGGTATGTTGTTTATAATAATTAAATAAAGTGTATTGAATGAAATGTATTAAATAAAAGTAAAAATAATAGTAATAAAAGAAAAATGCTCTTTGTAGTAAAACTAGCTATCTAGGAGGGAGTTGAACTCAAGACCTCCTAGAAGTTAGGCTAGATGGTTTCCGTGTGTGGTATGTGTTTTCCTTGAAAGTTATTTGTTTGACTTTCTTGTTATGGTTTCTTTTAAAATTATTTTTAATTAAATTTATTAAAAAATTTATTATGTGTTACGGGAAGATTTTTAATTAATCTTTAACCAACTACGGAAGTTGGAGAAGTTGCTTCCCATAAAGAAACTCCTCCAACCACATAGTTGGAGGATAAATATGTGCAATTTTGTGTGGTTTGGAGGGAGGATAATTTATGGAAGATTTTTGGGAATTGCTTGCAAGTATTTTTTGGAAATATATTTGAAGTTTCTATGAGTGTAAGAGTCTCTATTTGGTGACGAATAGTGTGTGTGGATTTCTTGGAGTTGACTGTCAAAGGAAGCTTTTAGGAGTCTATCTACTCAAGACATGAAGATGTATAGAGAGACTCTAGTCAAGAGAATAGAATTTCTCCGCAGGACCCAAGTAGGGTCTATACTGGGATGAATTCTCCAATTCGCATGTGTGTGTGTGTTTATTTACATAAATGATATGTTATTGGATTGATATGTGATTTTTTACTATGTATTGAAAAATAAAATATAAATGTTTTATGTTCTATGTATTTCTGTGTTTTCGGGAAGTAGAATATGTATGTTTTATAGTTTTTGGTTTTATGAAATCTTTCCTGGAAGTCTATGATTCATTATATAATTATAATTTAATATATTTATCTGTGTATATGTTTGTGTTCTTAATATTTATATTGTTCATATGGTCTACAAATTTTAATTTTGTGGAATGATTTTTAATTAGAATGATAATGAAAAAGGATATGTTAATTGGAAAGAGACAAAGTATTCTAGTTTATTTTCCTATACCCGTATTGCGTTGTGCAAAAATTTTGAACCAGATCTTATTTCAAAAATCGCTCTAGTGAGAATATGCACAATAAGGTTCTATCCAACATATTTGAAAATTGGGAAGATCCAACGGTTCAAAAAAATGTTATGCTCATCGCACTGAGACTGGATTTTTATGACAATCATATATATGTTTCTAGAATTAGTCATTTCCCCATCAATCTTTATTAGTTTATAATTTATATTACTTTTATGTCTATTTAGAACTATTTTGTAAACTTTGGAGTCATGGATTTTAGTGTTGGGTACCTGTTTGGCTTGGGGTTTGGTTTGTATCTTCCAACCTTGATCCTGGTCTATGTCTGCATCTTTGTACCTCTCTTAATGTTTATTTTATTGCTTTAAGTTTATCATAATGTTGTGTTAATACATATGTAAATTTTTATCACCTATGTATGTTCATTAATTGTTTTGTTTATGTTATATGGTGTTACATGTGGTGTTTCTGCACTTGGCATATACGTGAGCTTAGTTTATGAGGCTAGTACTTGTCTCGATGGCCTATGTGTGTGGGAGGGTTCCCTAGACCTATAAATAAGTTGTGGAAAGTTTTATTTATGCATGTGGAAAGTTATATGATATGATTTAAGGTGTCTTGTGATAGACACTCTTCCAATGGTTTCTGTTATGGACATGGCTAAGGTTAGGACTCACTTTGACATCTTGAGTGCACATGAGAGTTTCCTAAACCTATGAATCAGGACTTGAAAATGTTAGCTTGTATCTTTAGCTTGTGATGGGGTAAGAGACTAGGAACCTTAAGTGAGTGGCTCACCATAGGTGTTGGAACCCTAAAGTGGTTGCCAGATGATCCTATGGGTGGGTTTGTAAAAACTGATAACCTTAAAAATTAACCTGGGAAGGGGGGATTCAAAAGATAATGAAATAAAATATAATAATGGCCACATAGACTTGATTGGAGTATCGGGACCAAGGATAACTGCCAGGATGGATCCCTATTCATAAAGGGGGGACCGGGGTTACATGGTTGCCAGGAAGGATCCCAATATACAGGTTGTGTGATGACACTCACTTAGGTGGTCTCCTAGAACCTTAACTTCGGTATTATAGTATGATGATATTTTATGTTCTTTGTTCTTATTCTTTTGAGTCTTGGATTTATTGGTTCTTGAGACTTAGATTGCCTTAGGGTCTTGAGAGTACCTTGGTTCTATCTCCTAGCTTGGGGGGTGGAACTTTACCAGTTTCACATGGTTGGGTGGCAAATCTCTTTTGAGGTATTGTTCGTGGTTTGTGTCATGGCTTGGATTCTGATTTGTTTAGTGATGAAGGTATCTTATCTTGTATCATGTATCTCTATCTTTTGAAATCAAGGTGTCAAGATGTAATGTAAGCCTTTGGGCATCTGGATGTAATTATCTTTCTGTATGCCTTCAGGCCATGTGCAGCAACTATAATTGTAATTGTGTTGAAGTTGTAATAAAGAACTTATGTATTTGGGAAGGGTGGTTTTAGGAATTTCAAAAGGGGATTCAATATTGGTAAATCATGCATGGATTATGTTTAGGTAATTCCTACCCTATCTCTCTTGAGTTTTAAATGAAATTGAAAGTAATTATTCTATGTAAGCTTTTTCAAGGAACTTATAGATGAAAACTTCTGAAAGGAAACTCCTTTTGATAGGTGGAATAGTGAAAAGATATGCTAAGGCTTGAAGGGTATCTCCAAGTGAAATAATAAGGGAAAGGAAACATGTATGTTATTGAAAGTAGTAATGAGATGTGATTTCTTAAATGTTTAAGTTCAATGTGTATGATGTAAGGCTATTTAAACTAAGTTTTTTTAATCTCAATTCTTAATTGGTTATATACAAGGTTATAGATGATAATTTGTGATAGTTAAACTTGTGATAAAGATGATTCAGTGAATGGGTTATATTGGTTAGCAATAGATGGCTAAGTACTTTACACTCTTTCTATTTGGATCCTTGAAATGAAAATGGAAAGTAAGGACTTGTAATAGAAATTTTATGTGATGATAGTGCATACATAAGGTTAAGGAGAAAACAAATGAAAGAGGGAAGGATAAACGTATTTAGTGTATTAGATAAATGAGGTACTTTTGATTCATTTCTAAAAGTGAATATTTATGCAAATTAGGTAAAGAAAATGAATGTAATTATCTCATTAATGTAATTGGTTTTGATGAGGAATGAAAGTAATGTCTCAATGTAAATTGAAGTTGACACGGAAATAGAATTGCATTAGATTAAATAATAAAATGCATTGCTTGATAATGGTAAATGAATTCATTAAGGGAACCTTGAGGAATGTACTTGTAAATAGTAATTATTATAAGTTAGAATGTTAGAAAAAAAAATTGTTAGTTGCAATTTTATGTCATAGACCTGATTCCTTATGGGTTCCCTGGTGGGGATATTACATCCATAGTAACTTAATTCAGGCGCCAAGTAGAGATTTGATTCCATTTACAACCCAATTGCCTTTTCAACAATGTTTATTTGATCTCATAGGAGCCATATATCCACATTCGTCAAATGGTCACACCCATATAATCACAATAATTGATTACTTTATGAAATGGGTTGAAGCAGTTCCTTTGACATAGGAAACCGAAAAATAGATTTCTATGTTCATCTTGAATTACATTATTTGTCAGTATGGTATCCCACACTCCATTATCACTAATAATAAAGGCCAATTCAAAAACAAGGACCTAGATTCCTTATGTTCTAAATTTAAGATCACTCAATATTGGTTTTTTGTTTACCATCCACTAGGGAATGGACAAGATGAAGCGTCCAATAAGAACTTATTAAAAATCTTGCACCACATAGTCAACAAAATAGGGAGAGATTAATATCTAATGATAAATCCAGCTCTCTAGGCTTACAAAACTAGGATAAGAATGCCCAGTGGGGCTACTCCTTTCACTTTAGTATATGGGACTAAAGCGGTACTACTTATAGAGGTTGAAATCCCATTTCTCAGAATCAGAATGCATGGTCTAGTAACCAATCATGATTACATAGTATCTAGGTTACAAGAACTTGAATTACTAGATGAGCACAGACAAGCTTTGTATGATCATCTCAGATTATATCAAAACCGAATGTCTAGAGGCTACAACAAGAAAGTCAGACGTAAAGAATTTTAGGTCAGTGATCTAGTCTTGAGAGAGAGAACACTAAAAATCAATCCCATCGAGAACGCAAGGGTAAGTTTGAACCCAACTGGATGGGTCCCTTTGTTGTTAGTCCTACTTTTGGATTAGTAGCCTACCAACTCTCAATGATTGAAGGAGAAAATCTCTGAGAACCGATCAACTTTCTTCATTTGAAGAAATTCTATGCCTAGACATTCAATATGTGGAAAATGTCCTGAAAAAGAACCTAAAAATTGAAAAAAGTCTTGAAAAAAATGGTCATCTTGGTGAAAACCTAGGAATAGGTGCCTTGATGGTCCAGCAAAAAAATTAAAAAATACAAAAATACAAAAAAATTAAAAAGTGAAAAATACAAAAAAAGAAGAAAAAGAAAAAGTGCCTTGGTGAAAACCTAGTAAATAGGCACCTTGGTAGCAAAAATACAATCTCTGCCAAGATGGTGAAAACCTTGTAAATGGGTGCCACTTGTACAAAATGCTCCATCTATCAAAGCAATCTTGGTAATTTCCTAGTTTTTTGTCCCATTTTAGTTTGTATATATCTTGCAATCCAATAAAATCGGTCTGTGCACCAAGCAACAAGAGTCAGAACCTAATCAATGTTTACAACTTGGGGGCAATCCTAGTCATATGCTATGGTCCTCAATACCTTAGACAAGTCATATCTAGTCAATGTCCTTCAATGCTTTATCCAAGTCAGTTTGTCTGTCTCCCTACTAGAAAAGGATTTTTGCAACTGACACCAACACAAGCAAACTACAACACTATAAAAAAACCAATCTTTGATACTTGCTAAAATCTCTTTGTATGTTGACTGTTTCACATAAGATTTTTGTATTAGTATGTCCCTTGAGCTAATTATTGATGTCCTTCATGGATATAAAATGGCAAGGATAGGGGCATACTCTTTTATTTGTTTTCTGTGTGTATGTGAAAATCTAATTACTCTGGAAACTTTGGATTGAATTGGTGTCCACTATAAGTGCCTCCATCACAATTGGATCACCATGTGTACCTTGACCTTTGATACCCAGATACTTTAGAGATGTTGGATCTAACTTTGTATTTTGAGTGATTTCTTACTGCTATTGTGAAATGAGATATTTCCCAAGGATGTGAACAATAAAGGATCATTGCGGGTAATTCACATTAGAATAAGGATGATCTCTCAACTACTTTCCGTGTTTGTATGCAAGGCGTATTCAAGTCATCATAGCGTTTATGCTCTCATGCTTATACAAATTTCTAAATTAAAATGGACATGATATTCAGGTCATCCTAGCTCTTGTGCCTTGGTGCTTATATCTAATCTGACAAAATTGACTAAAACTCAATATTCATATGTTCATGGTTGCCTAACTAGTGAGCATTGTATCGACATCCGGTGTTACCTAGAATATTTAGTGATGAAAAAGATCGACAAAAGATCAGTGACTAAGTCCTAGATTTGCATTTCATTTGTGTTTTGCATTTAGCTTGGTTGCATGTCTTTCAAGATTTGAATTGAGCATAGCATTTAAAGATTCTCAAATTTTCACTTAAATATCAAAACATTGAGGGTAACATGAAGGTTTCTCCAAACTGACAAGCAAGAAGTCATCGTCTTGAGTTAAACATCCTTTTGAAAATGACTGACCACTTAAACTCTTCATGTCCCTACAAAAATATCATGTGTATCACTACATTTATATATAACATCATTACATTTACATAATCATTTCATCTATCCATTGCATTACATACATTTGCATCAATAACTATAATAAAGAAATGCATTTTCATAATTCATAGAACATTCATCATTGCATCCATCTTTCATAACCATACATACAAAGAGAAAATTAAACATTGCATACATTTGCATCACATAATGAACACCATCATAATCGAAATAACAAGTGCCATGAAGTCTAACCAACGGATCATATTATATATATATATATATATATATATATATATATATATATATATATATATATATATATAGATATATGGATCATATATGGATCATATATATAGATATATATATATATATATATATATATATATATATATATATATATATATATATATATATATATATATATATATATATATATATATATATATATATATATATATATATATATATATATATATATATATATATATATATATATATATATATATATATATATATAGTACATGGGGTGTATCACAAAAATCTATAGTACATGTGGAAGAACAATGTGCATACAATACAAAGAATGAGCTACAATGAGCTATCAGTACAACAAAAATGATAAAAAATGAGGAGAATACCATCAAGTAGAACTATCAGCCTGATCCTCAATGTCAGGTGTAGCTCCTCCTTCGTCTGGGCCATCAGTTGGTGGATCTTCCTGTGGTGCCCTCGCTCCCTCTGACCCTAGCATGTAATAGGAGTAAGATGTGACCCTTTGGCCTAGTGGCACAATCGCAAGTCTCAAAAGTCAACGGTGAAAATGATTTGAAAATGATCCCTTTCGGCCTTATATAGGTTTTGACCTAATTTTTCAAAGTGCTTCAATTTGCATGAAAACAACACCCATAGCTAATTTCGATGTCCTGAATCCATTTTCGGGATCAAAATCAAAATTTGAGATCGTTTCACTTGTCAAAAATGCAATTTAAAATTTTGGACCCAAGACGGCTAACTGCTTGCATAATCAACCTTCATAACATCACAAAAATCTAGAACTCAACCTATTTGATCATCTAACATCAAACTCTCAACATTTCAAATGAACTACAACTAATTTAGAACCTAATTGAAGATCTGTGATTAGAGATCACCGAGTTGCTGATTAGATATGTAATATGATTAAATTAGTAATATGTTGTCATTGATGTCAACTAGTTTGACAACACTTATTTTGTAAGTTACTATACCTAAACATATGTAGAAAAAGAGTAAAAGAGATGAAGAACATAAATATCTATATGAGGAAGATGTATATGATAGATGAGAATAAGGAATACATTGAGTAACTTGTTGATGAGTCTACGACCTTATGTTATTGACTTGATTATGTTTCATTCATCTATGATGAGGAAAAGAGCTGAAAGACACAAGGTAGTGTGGTCAGTTGATGAAGCATTACAGTATACACCGAGCAGCGTAGTGTATACCGAGCACAGTATAAACTGAGCTCGTGTTCACCGACACAATTCTTTGTTAACTGAGTAGGAGAAAAGGAATTAAATGATTAGTTTAGCCATTAAGGATTGATGAGCTATAAAGTACATCAAAATCAGTGATGGAGATAATGTTTGTTACGAAGATCAACTGCTAGCATAATTCAAGGAAGATCTAAAGGATGAAATCAAAACGTGTTATTGGGACAACTACCAAGGAAGGTTTAAGCAGCAAAATGGATCAAGGAGAATAAGTAGCAAAATCTAATGGAGGAAAAGAAAATGGTTTACTTGTCTATTTAAGAGACCAAAGTTTTGTTATGAAACTTATGCTGGAAGAAGAAGGACTGTAGAATTATTGCATGAATAAGATTCATGTATGCCTAATCAAACTAGTTAAGGAGAACCAAACTGTAGAGTTTACCGAGTGTCAAAAAGCTATTACTGAGCTATAGTAAGTCATTGATTATTGTTGATACATAATTGTAATACTGATTAGAGGATTTGATTGAGTGAAATATAGATCTGAACATCTGTAATTGAAGTTGTATTGTAATCAGATCAAACTATTGTTACATTTTAACCATTGTAAATAGAGAAATCTCTTAACAGAGTGGACTTGAAAGTCTTATATGTGTCATTCATAGAATGAGCATTGTTATCCTGTCAACCCCATAGTGAATGTTGGTTGGATGATAACGGTTGGTCTTAAATCCTCTAACAAGGTCACACCTAACAGTGTGTTTGTAACCTTTAACAGGGTTGGGTCTTCACCAACCTCACTTCAGAAGTGTGAACATTTTTAGGTTGCCAGTCTCAGGTGGTTTTTCCCTTCACATGGTTTCCACGTTAAATCTTTTGTGTTATGTGTTCATTGTGGTGATTGTTTGTTATCATACATTACATATTACATGTTAGATCTAGTCGGTAATCATTAGTTGTTAATTGACTAGTAATAGGTAAAAGCACAGACAGTAAAGTATTTTATGTTACCAAGCTGCAGAAGTTTAAGTAAATTGTTTTGGATTATACATTTTGATTTGGGACTGTGGATAACTGATTCACCCCCCTCTCAATTATTCTAACAATTGGTATCAGAGCTGTGGTTGCTTGGAACAAAATTTTAAGGACTTCAGCACAAAGGTCTCAAAATTTTTAAGAGGTAAGTGCCAAAGCTTAACAAGGACAACTTCACAATATGGAAAAGTCAAATGAAGATGCATGTATTCGGGATTGGGAATTCTGCCCTAGATATGATGGAGAATGGATACCTTGCACCACCCACTAGTCCCTTGACCCTTGATCAATTAAGGGACAAGCATGAACATAATGTTACCATGATGGAGATTATTGCTGCCTATTCAGATGCCAAATTTGAAGACATCAAGAATTGTACTACTGCGAAGTAGATGTGGGATAAACTAGCTCTAATCTATAGTGGTGATGTGAATGTCAAGAGAGAAAGAGCCAAAAGCTTGAGAGGAAGATTTGATGACATGAAGATAAAAGAAGGTGAAAACATTGTGCAGTACACAAATAGAATAAAAGAGGTAGTTCATGCTATTAGAGCATCAAATGGAGTTATTGATGAAGACACTATGGTAAGAAAAATTTTGAGAAACCTATTGCCTATCTATGCCATCAGAATATCTACAATTCATGAAAATAGGTCAGCACCTAACAACACACTCACTCTTGATAATCTGATTGGAAAGCTTACAACATTTGAACTGAATAATTATGATAATAGTGTTGTACCCAATGTTGAATCCGCTTTCATGACTTCTCTGAAGATTGGTAAGTCTAGTAGCAGAAATAAGGATGATAGTGATAGTAATACTAACAATGAGCTTGATGAACTTGAAGCTCTTATGGCTAGAAGGTTACCTAAAGGTAAAGGAAGGTATAGAGGCAAGTTACCTTTAGCATGCTTTAACTATAAATAAGTTGGCCACATCATTGCTAGATGTCCACACAAGAAAGATGATGATAGAACCAAAGACCGATCTAAAGGAAGATATGGGAGAAGATACAATAGAGGCTATCGAAACTACAATAGAGATAACCGAGATAATAATGACAAAGGAAAGAAGGTTTGTGACATTGCTGAGGAAGAAGATATCACTGATACCAACACTGATGATGATGTGGAGGTAGTATTTGTGGCAATGAAGGATGATTCCGAAGAAGATGAAAGGTATGTAGAGACATCACTTATCTCTAAAGTTAATAAGAATGATACATGGATTATAGATAGTGGTTGTACACATCACATGACTGGTGATGAAGAAAAATTTGATTATCTTGAAGAATACAATGGAGGATCAATAAGAATGGGAAATGATGCACTCTGTATGGTAAGAGGTAAAGGATCCCTGATGATAAATGATAGATTAAAATGTGAAAATGCTTATTGGGTAAGAGGATTAAACTATAACTTGCTAAGTGTGGCACAACTGAACAATTCAGGCCACCGAGTTGCTTTTGAGAGCAAAAAGGTGAAAATATTTGATGATGGAGGAAGACTTGTTGGAACTGGTACACAATCTAAAGTTAATCTATTTTATCTTGATAATGATCAGTCTTCTTGTTTATTAAGAAAAATGAAGATGCATGGTTGTGGCATAAGAGGTTATGTCATGTGAATTTTGATAACATGATTAAGATCAATAAAAAGAAAAGAGTTAGAGGTCTACCTAACTTATCTAAGCCGGATCATGTTATGTGTCATGAATGTCATAAAGGTAAGATGACTAAGTCTAGTTTTAAAAGCAAAGATTACTCAACAAAGAAGATACTTGAGTTGGTTCATACCGACCTATGTAGTCCTATGAGAACTCAAAGTTATTATGGAGACAAATACTTTATTCTTTTTGTTGATGATTATACTAGGTTAATGACTGTCATGTTCTTAAAAGAAAAATCTAAGTCATTCAAGATGTTCAAGTGGTACAAAGAAAAAGTAGAAAAAGAGACTGGTAAAGATTTGAAATGCTTAAGATCCGATAGAGGAGATGAATTTACTAATTTTTGTAATGAGCATGGTATTAAAAGATAGGTCTCTGCACCAAGGACACCCCAATAGAATGGCATTGCTGAAAGGAGGAATAGGCCAATTGTTGACTATGCAAGGACATTAATGATAGAAAAGAACGTTGCTCAAACATATTGGAGAGAAGCCATTAGCACTAATGTCTATGTGCTAAATTGAGTACAACTGAAGAAGGACACTAATAAGACACCCTATGAGTTATGGTTTGGACACAAACCCACTATAAGTTATTTTAGAATTTTTGGAAAAAAATGTTTTATTCTAAAAGATGAAAAGAAATGGAAAGTTTGACTCAAAAGGTGAAGAAGGGATATTTTTAAGATATTCCAGTAAAAGCAAAGCATACAAGTGTCTAAACAAAATTACAAATAAAATGATTGAGAGTACTAATGTTCAAGTTGATGAGTTTGATGATAAGAATGTAGAGGAAAGTAGAAAGGAACCTGAGGACTATAGTAGATTCACTTACATTGAACAACCTGAGTATCTATTGACACCGCAAATAGTGAAAACCAGTCAGCAAGAAAACAATACTAAGGAACAGGAAAAAGAAATCGATGACCAGGAAGGACCTATCGAGAAAGCAAATGAACCTGCACATGATGAACAAGAAAGAAGAAATCAGATACTAGTGAGTTTTGTCAGAAGACACCATCCTGAGACACAAATCATTGGAGATAGACAAGATGGCATGCAAACAAGAAATAAAGCTAGATTGGTATGCAAAGGATATGCATAGGAGGAAGGAATTGATTATGGTGAAACATTTGCACCTGTTGCTAGATTAGAAGGAGTCAAAATGTTACTTGCATATGCTGCACATAAAAAGTTCAAAGTTTACCAAATGGATGTCAAGTCAGCATTTTTTAATGGAATACTTGAAGAAGAAGTCTACATAGAACAACCTGAAGGGTTCGTTAATCCAAAAAAGAAAGACATGGTATGTAGATTATATAAAGCTTTATATGGTCTGAAGAAAGCACCGAGAGCCTGGTATGAGAGGCTACATACTTATTTGTTAAGTATTGGATTTGTTAGAACAAGTGAGAACAACAATTTGAATATGAAAGGAGATACTGATGATACGATTCTTATTGCTGAAATATTTGTGGATGACATTATTTTTGGAGGAAAAGATCAAATCTGTAAGTCATTTGCTGATGAAATGAGAAGTGAATTTGAAATGTCTATGTTTGGAGAGATTAAGTTCTTTCTAGGACTACAAGTGATTGAGTAAAATGATGGTATATTCATCACACAATCCAAATATATCAAGGAAGTATTGAAGACATTTGGCATGGAAGATGCTAAACCTATGGGAACACCGATGGTTACTGGATGCAAACTGACTAAGGAAGATGAAACTACATAAGTGAACTAGACACTGTACCAATCAATGATTGGTAAGTTAATGTATGTAGTGCATAGTAGACCAGACATAGAACATGCTATGAGAATTGTTGCAAGAGTTTTTGCAAACCCTAGAGAGTCACACATGGTTGCTACAAAAAGAATCCTAAGATACCTAAAGAAAATAGAAGATTATGGATTATGGTATCCTAAGGAAGCCAAATTTAAACTCAAAGTCTATACCGACGCTGATTGGGCTAGAAATGTGGATGACAGAAAAAGTACCATTGGAGGTGCATTTTTCTTTGGTGAAAGACTTGTTACATGGACAAGTAAGAAGCAGGCTTGCATTTCTCAGTATATAGCCGAAGCAGAGTATGTTGATGCTGCTACAAACTATTCAAATATTGCATATATTAAACAAGTTTTGGAAGGTATGAATGAGATAATCACTGAGTTGGTGATTATATACTATGATAACACCAGTGCAATAAACAATTCAAAGAATCCAGTGATGCACTCTAAAACAAAGCATATATCTATCAAGTATCACTACTTGAGAGAACAAGTATAGGAGAAGCAAGTTAAACTAGAGTTTTTTATATCAAAAGAACAACTTGCAGACATATTTACAAAGCCTCTACTGAAGGATACATTTGAATACTTGAGGACTAGACTTGGGGTCTGTCCCCTGTCTACCGGTCACTAATGTGATCTGGATGTTGCATCAGCCTAATCTTATTAGAAGATCATTCATGTTGATGTAGCATAGTTCACACTTTGGATCATGTCTAAGGTTGTGAAAAGTTTGGAGAACTGGAATAGATTGGCATATCAGTATACAGAGATATAGAGTATGCACTGGACAACAAAGAGTTACATGGCTACTATAGAGCTGTATGTTTACTTGTTTCTTTGGCATTGTTGTCAAAGGGAGAGATAAACAATATGAAACAATATGCACCGATGAGAACACTGAAACATCTATCTAAGGGAGAGACAAATTGAAAGAAAGGGAGACCACTAAAGATCAGTTACTGAGAATAGAAGAAGGAATCTAAGAGCTGAAAAGATCATATTTACAGAATGTCAAAGATGCATTTGATAATGTTGTTGAGTAACGTAGTGATTAAACATATTAAGCTAGGGAGAGCTTGTACAACATTTGTTCATAGAGTTGTAGAATGCATGTTTGGTATGTGTATGGTATATTTCATATTACTTGAGTTGCCATCAATGCCAAAGGGAGAGATTGATGAACTACAACTGATTTAGAACCTAATTGAAGATCTGTGATTAGAGATCATCGAGTTGCTAATTAGATATGTAATATGATTAAATTAGTAATATGTTTTCATTGATGTTAACTAGTTTGATAGCACTTATTTTGTAAGTTACTATACCTAAACATCTATAGAAAAGGAGTAAAATAGATGAAGAACATAAATATCTACATGAGGAAGATGTATATGACAGATGAGGATAAGGAATACATTGAGTAACTTGCTGATGAGTCTATGACCTTATGTTATTGACTTGATTATGTTTCATTCATCTATGATGAGGAAAAGAGTTGAAAGACACAAGGCAGTGTGGTCGGTTGATGAAGCGTTACAGTATACACTGAGCAACATAGTGTATATCGAGCATAGTATAAACTGATCTTGTGTTCACCGACATATTTATTTGTTAATTGAGCAGGAGAAAAGGAATTAAATGATTAATTTAGCCATTAAGGATTGATGAGTTGTAAAGTACATCAAAATTAGTGATGGAGATAATGTTTGTTATGAAGATTAACTGCTAGCATAATTCAAGGAAGATCTAAATGATGAAATCAAAATGTGTTATTGGCACAACTATCGAGGAAGGTTTAAGCGAAAAAATGGATGAAGGAGAATAAGCAACAAAATCTAATGGAGGAAAAGAAAACAATTTACTTGTCTATTTAAGAGACTAGAGTTTTGTTATGAAACTTATGCCAGAAGAAGAAGGATTGCAGAATTATCTCATGAACAAGTTTCATGTATGCTTGATCAAACTAGTTAAGGAGAACCGAACTGCAGAGTTTACCGAGTGTCAGAAAGATATTACCGAGCAACAGTAAGTCATTGATTATTGTTGATACAAAGTTGTATTACTGATCAGAGGATTTGATTGAGAGAAATATAGATATGAACATCTGCAATTGAAGTTGTATTGTAATCAGATTAAACTGTTGTTACATTTTAACCATTGTAAATAGATAAATCTCTTAATAGAGTGGACTTGAAAGTCTTATATGTGTCATTCATAGAATGAGCATTGTTATTCTGTCAACCCCATAGTGAATGCTGGTTGGACAATAACGGTTGGTCTTAAATCCTCTAACAAGGTCACATCTAACAGTGTGTTTGTAACCTTTAACAGGGTTGGGTCTTCACCGACCTCACTTCAGAAGAGTGAACATTTTTGGGTTGCCGGTCCTGGGTGGTTTTTCCCTTCACAAGGTTTCCACGTTAAATATTTTGTGTTGTGTTCATTGTGGTGATTGTTTGTTATCATACTTTACATATTACATGTTATATTTGGTTGGTAATCATTAGTTGTTAATTGACTGGTAATCGATAAAAGCACAGACAGTAAAGTATTTTATGTTACCGAGCTGCAGAAGTTTAAGTAAATTGTTTTGGATTATACATTTTGATTTGGGACTGTGGATAACTAATTCACCCCCCTCTCAGTTATTCTAACACAACCATGGTCAACCCATGGTCAAACCTAGTCAAACTTGGTCAATTAGACCCCTAAATGATGCAAAATGTGTCCCCAGACATGTACAACCACTTCTACCATTGATCACATTGCTACATATCACTTCATACTGGCTTTCTCGCCAGATTTCAGTTTTAATCCCGAAGAGGGCATGGTATTACACATCATTTATCAAATATATTCATTTTTCAAATCTTCTTTAGTAATCAAGACAACAACCAAGTTTAATTACTGACTTCATCAAAGTCCTCGTCACTTGGGGCATATCAGATTCATCAAAATCCATATCAATCTAGTATTCTCTTCATCTTGTAAACTATATTAGCTCTTTGTAACCATCGGTTCAAATGTGTTATTTCCTTGAATCTTCATAACTGAAGGGTTCAGAGTTGGTATCCTTTTGATTCCTTTGGACAAGAAGGCCTAGAGTCAGGATATTCAATTCCTCATAATCATAGGTTTAGAATCAGGCATTTTATCACTTCTTCATAATCACAGGTTTAGAGTTGCTATTGTTGACATCATCTTTGATTCGTAATCAACATCTTCAATCTTCCAATCAATTTTTGTCTCAGAATCGGTTAATCAAATCAGGATTAGTTTCTCCATCACATAATTGAGTTTGGATCTCATCAAACAGACTTATCTTTGAACCACTGCGCTTCGCACAGTAATCCAAAGAGGGGCAAAATATAATACCCCAAAAATGGGCTTTAGTGCCATTAACCTCCTACATCGACAAATTGATCAAAATTGACCCTAAAAGACCTAACTTAAGGCACATCTGCACATCAAGCAATCAAAACCCTAATCGATCCTATCACAAATCTGCATCAGAGAATATTCCTAAATATTCCTAATCTATCCTAATTATCTCTAATTAAATATTATTTGGTGATAAATGATATTATTTTATTTATCCTAAGTGCAATTGATTGAATATATTAAATATTTAATTAATTAAACTTCATTTAGCCACTTAATCACTTTAATTAGATTTAATTAAAATTATTCTTAATTAATATTGTTTATTTGACAATTAATAAAAAATTCTAAAAATAATCGATTGAATATTTATTTAATTGATTAATTGAATTGTCAGATTAATAATATGATTTTGGATAAATTTTGATTAAATAATTGATTAACCCATAAATCAGTTATTTTTAAACTAAATCACATAAGTTGAGAATAAAACACATGGAAATTAAATAAACTCATAATTATCTATGCAAAAATCAAAAGAGCAGTTAAACTCAAAATCAACTCTTGAACTCCTTTTGTTAACTTTCTAAACTCAACATGTAATTATGAGTTAAAAAGAAGATTGGAGTGATCTCAACTTCCAATTATGAGTTAAAAAGCAGATTTGCATGATTTTTACAAGATAAATGTTTCTAATTCCCTAATTACTTGCCAATCAATTTGAGTTAATTAGGGAGTTATTTTTGGATTTTCCATGAGTTCTCAAACCTAGATTTCTATATAAATGACCCTCAATCCTTCACAATCACATGTGAAAATTTTGAGAACAACAACACTATAATGTCGAGTTCTTGAGAGATTGTGCCATTTTTTAGATCAATTGCTATCATTTATTTTCTAGTTTTTGCATTCATAGTTTAGTTTCATTTTCATTATTATCAAGTTTTAGATCAATTTCATCTAAAATAATTATTATTATTCCATTGAAAATCACAAAAACATAGCTTAATCTTGTATTCATTTCAGTAGTTTTTGCATTTAAATCCTTTGTTTAGGCATTACATTGTCACTGATGTCGGTCAAATCTGAGAATACCATACTCACATCTTCTAGAAGGCAGTAAATTATCTGATTAATGATATATTCATTGATTTTTTATTTTCTTATCATTAATCTATAATATTTTACTGAAGTGTTGTGTCTTCTGAATAGGTACAATTTTCACACACACAGTCACCAAGCAAGTAGTGCAAGAGGAACAAGATTTGGGTAAGGAGATAAACCTACAGAGACTGTACCCCAACAAATCCAAATTAGCACACCACATAAGGTCACAATAGCAAGCACATCAAAATCACCAATTGAAATAGTATTAGCTAATTTGGGAGTTGAAGTTGATGATGATGATCAAATAGAGTTGATCTCATCTCTAAATAAATTTATTGGAAAGAATAAGAAAGTAAAGAGTCTAGAAGGATCACTACTTGAGGTAACAAACAAGCTTCAAGGAGTTATATCTACACAAGTCAGTGAAGTTGATCCACAAGTAAAATAAAGAGAGGTAATAGAAGTTTTTGATAGTGAGTTCACCACTTTATTTGATATCGCATCAATGAAAGCACAAACACTTCATGATGCATAAATTATTTCAAACCACTTGTCAAAACATCAAGAATGACTTAGACAACCTTGATGTGTGCATTAAGGAATTGAGGAGATGTTTAGAGAGAGGAAGCGCATTATACAGTTAGTGTGCCTTGTCACACAAACACATCTCAAACATTTCAGTAAAGTTGAAAAACAAAGAAGCGGAATTGCAGGTCACAACGAATGAGCTACAAAATCCAAGCATGAAGATCATTGATAATGAGAAGAAAGTAAGAAAAATTCATGATGAAATTAGACTACTAGAAAATGAAAAGGAAACAAAATTGAAGAGGTTTGCATTACTCAGAGAGCACCAAACCCTAAAAATAAGTAATGTGCAGAATCAACTGGAATAATTTCTTTCATCAAAGACATAATATGGTAAATTTTCTTATCTGAATCTTAGAGCAGTTGAGATAGCATCCTATGGGCTATGTGCATTACTTATTGTATCTAATTCTTTTAAGAAGACATGGGACAATGAAATTGAAAATTTGAAGGAAAACTTTACATATTGCATTTCAAGTCTTCCAACACTATAGATTTGAAGAAAAGGAGGTATAACAAAATTTTGACCTTTATATACATATATTTGACACCTTTTTCATTGTTGTCAAATGGGGAGTAGTATATGATGAACTACAACTAATTTGAATACATTGTATAACTTGAAGATCTATGATTTAAGATCATTGAGTTGCTGATTAGATATGTAAGATGGTTAAATCAGTAATATGTTGTCATTGATGTCAACTAGTTTTGACAGTACTTATCTTGTAAGTTACTATACCCAAACATCTATAGAAGAAGAAGAAAAAAGATGAAGAATAGAATATATCTATATGAGGAAGATGGATATGACAGATAAGGATAAGGAATACATTGGGTAACTTATGGATGAGTCTATGACCTTATGTTATTGACTTGATTATGTTGCATTCATCTATGATGAAGGATAGAGCAAAATGCACAAGGCAATGTTGTCAGTTAAAGAACCATTTCAGTCTACACTGATGCAGTGTAGTGTATACCGATCATAGTATAAAATGAGCTTGTGTTCACCGACACATTTCTTTGTTAACCGAGAAAAAGAAAAGAACTAAATGACTAGTTTAGCCAATGGAAGTTGATGAGATATAAAGTACCTCGAAATCAGAGATGAAGATAATGTTTGTTACGAAGATCGATGGCTAACATAATTCAAAGAAGATCTAAGGGATTGAAATAAAATGTGTTATTGACACATCAGCTGAGGAAGGTTTAAGTGACAAAATCAACAAAGAAGATTAAGCGGCAAAATCTGATGGATGGAATTAAAATGGTTTACTCGTCTATTTAAGAGACTAGGATTTCATGATGAAATAATGTCAGAAGGAGACTGCAGAGATATCGTGTGAACAAGCTTCATGCATGCCTGATCAGACTGGTTAAGGAGAACCAAACTATAGAGATTACCAAGCGTCAAAAAGCTATTACCAAGCAACAGTAAGTTACTGAATATTGATTGAAACATAATTGAAATATTGATCAGAGGATTTGAATGAGCTTAACATAGATCTGATAATTTGCAATTGAAGTTTTTTTATAATCAGATCAACTACTGTTACATTTTAACCATTGTAAACAGAGAAATCTCTTAAGAGAGTGGACTAGAAAGTCTTGTAATGTCATTCATAGAGTGTAGATTTTTTATCTTGTCAACCCCATAGTGAATGCTGGTTGGACCATAACGGTTGGTCTAAAATCCTCTAACAAGGTCACACCTCACTGTGTGTTTGTAACCTTTAACAAGGTTGGGTCTTCACTAGCCTCACTTCAGAAGAGTGAACAATTTTTGGGTTGCCGGTCCCAGATGGTTTTTCCCTTCACAGGGTTTCCACGTTAAATCTCTTGTGTTATGTGTTGATTGTGATGATTTTTTGTTATCATACTTTGCATGTTGCATATTGGATTTGATCAGTAATTATTACATGTTATTAACTGGTAATCGGTAAAAGCACAGACAAAATAGTATTTTAGTTTATTGAGCTGCAGAAGTTTTAGTAAATTATTTTTGGATATACATTTTAGGATTGGGACTGTGGATAACTAATTCCCCCCTCCCCCCTCTCAGTTATTCTAACAATTGGTATCAAAGTGTTGGTTGCTTGGAACAGAGTTTTAAGGACTTCACCACAAAGATTTCAAAATGTATAATAGGGAAGTGCCAAAGTTGAACAAAGATAACTTCATAGTATGGCAAAGCCGAATGAAGATGCATGTATCTGGAATTGGGAATTCTACCTTGACACTAATGGAGAATGACTACATTGCACCGCCCATTGGTCCATTGACCCTTGATCAACTAAGAGATAGACATGAACATAATGTTACTATGATGGAGATTGCTGCTGCCTGTATTGATGCTGAATTTGAAGATAATAAAAATTGCACTACTACTAAAGGCATGTGGGATAAACTTTCTCAAGTGTATAGTGGTGATGTGATGTCAAAAGAGCCAGAGCTGAAAGCTTAAGGGGAAGATTTGATGATATGAAGATGAAGGAAGGCGAAAATATTGTGCAGTACACAAATAGACTAAAAGAGGTAGTACATGCTATTAGAGCATCTGATGGTGTTATTGATGAAGAGACGGTCGTAAGAAAAGTTCTCAGAACTTTATTGTCAGTTTATGCAATCAAAATATCTGCAATTCATGAAACAAGGTCTACATTTGGTAACAACCTTACTCTTGATTCTACTTTTATGTCTTCTCTAAAGATTGGTAAGTCTAGTAGCAGAAATAAGAATGATGATAGTGATATCAATACTGATGATGACCTTGATGAACTTGAAGCTCTTATGGCCAAAAGGTTACCTAAAGGTAAAGGAAGGTATAGAGGTAAATTACCTTTAGCATGCTTTAATTGTAAAGAGGTTGGTCATATTTCTATTAGATATCCACACAGGAAAGATGATGACAGAAATAAAGACCGATCTGGTGAAGGAAGCTATGGGAGAAGAGGCAACAGAAGTTACTGACACTACAATAGAGACAACCGAGACAATAATGATAAAGGCAAGAAGGTGTGCTACATTGTAGAAGAAGATGTCACCGATACTGACACTGATGAAGATGTGGAGGTAGTATTTGTTGCAATGAAGGATTAATCCGAAGAAGATGAGAGGCATGTAGAGATAACACTTATCTCTAAGGTTAATAATAATGATACATGGATTATAGATAGTGGTTGTACACATCACATGACTAGTGATGAAGAGAAATTTGATCATCTTGAAGAACATAATGGAGGATCTACTAGAATGGGTAATGATGCACCTTGTATGGTTAGAGGAAAAGGATCCTTGATGATAAATGATAAAATTAGATGTGATAATGCTTATTGGGTAAAAGGTCTAAACTATAATTTGCTAAGTGTGGCATAGCTGAACAATTCAGGCCATCGAGTTTCTTTTGAGAGCAAGAAAGTGAAGATATATGATGATGGAGGAAGATTGGATTTGGAACATAGTCGAGAGGTAATCTATTTTATCTTGATAATGATCAGTCTTCTTGTTTAATGATGAAAGATGAAGATGCATAGTTGTGGAATAAGAGGTTATGTCATGTGAATTTTGATAACATGATTAAGATCAGTAAAAAGAAAAAGGTTAGAGGTATGCCTAACTTATCTAAGCCTGATCATGTTATGTGTCATGAATGTCAGAAAGGTAAAATGACAAAGTCTAGTTTCAAAAGCAAAGATTATTCAACAAAGAAATTACTTGAGTTAGTGCATACCAACCTATGTGGTCCTATGAGAACTCAAAGTTACTATGGAGATAGATACTTTATTCTTTTTGTTGATGATTATACTAGATTAATGACAATCATGTTCTTGAAGGAATAATCAGAGCATTTAAGATGTTAAGTGGTATAAAGAAAAAGTTGAGAAAGAGACTGGTAAAGAATTAAAATTCTAAAATCTGACCGAGGTGGTGAATTTATTTCTGATGAATTTACTAACTTTTTTAATGAGCATGGTATTAAAAGATAGGTCTCTGCACCAAGGACACCACAACAAAATGGAATAGCTTAAAGGAGGAATAGGTCAATTGTTGACTATGCAAGGACACTAATGTTACAAAAGAATGTTGCTCAGACATACTGGATGGAAGTTGTCAGCATAGCTATTTATGTTCTGAACCAAGTACAACTGAAGAAGGACACTAATAAGACACCCTATGAGTTATGGTTTGGTCACAAACCCACTGTAAGTTATTTTATGATTTTTGGAAGTAAATGCTTTATTTTGAAAGATGAAAGAAATGGGAAGTTTGACTCAAAAGGTGATGAAGGGATATTTTTGGGATATTCCACTAAAAGTAAAGCATACAAGTGTCTTAACAAGGTAACTAATAAAATGATTGAAAGTACTAATGTTTGATTTGATGAGTTTGATGATAAGAATGCAGAGGAAAGCACAAAATAACCAAAAGACTATGGTAGATTCAATTACATAGAACAACTAGAGTACCTACTGACATAGCAAACAGTGACAACCAATCCACAGGAAAACAATACCAAGGAATAGGAAAAAGAAACTGACAAGCAGGAAGTACCCACCGGGCATGAAAATGAACCTGCATAGGATGAACATGAAAGAAGAGATTAGATACTGGAAATTTTTTTCAAAAGACATCATCCTAAGACACAAATTATTGGAAATAGACAAGATGACATGCAAATAAGGAGTAAATCAAGACAAGGTACATGTCTAGTTTGTGATTATGAACTGAAGAATGTAAAAGTTGCATTAGAAAATGATGAATGGGTTAATGAAATGAAAAAGGAAATAGAACAGATAGAGAAGAACAAAATTTGGAGTTTAGTACCCAGACCTAAGGACAAGAATGTTATCAGTACTAAGTGGATATTCAGAAACAAGCTTAATGAGAATGGAGAGGTAACAAGGAACAAAACTAGGTTAGTATGCAAGGGATATGCACATGAGGAAGGAATAGATTATGGTGAGACATTTGCACCTGTTGCTAGATTGGAAGGAGTCAGAATGTTACTTGCATATTCTGCACACAAAAAGTTCAAAGTTTACCAAATGGATGTCAAATCAGCTTTTCTGAATGGGATACTTGAAGAAGAAGTCTACATAGAACAACTTGAAGGGTTTATTGATCCAGAAAACAAAGATATGGTATGTAGATTACATAAATCTTTATATGGTTTGAAGCAAGCACCGAGAGCCTAGTATGAGAGGCTGCATAACTATTTGCTGGGTATTGGATTTGTTAGAACAAGTGAGAATAATAATCTATACATGAAAGGAAATTATGATGATACTATCTTGATTGCTGAGATATTTGTGGATGACATAATATTTGGAGGACAAGATCAAATCTGTAAGTCATTTTCTGATGAAATGAAAAGTGAATTTGAAATGTCTATGTTTGGAGAGATTAGGTTCTTTCTAGGCTTACAAGTGATTCAATAGAATGATGGTATATTCATTACACAATCTAAATATATAAATGAAGTCTTGAAGACATTTGGCATGGAAGATGCTAAACCTATGGGAACACCGATGGCTACTGGATGTAAATTGACTAAAGAAGATGGAACTAATGAGGTAAGCCAGACACTGTACCGATACATGATTGGTAAGTTAATGTATGTAGTTCATAGTAGACTTGATATAGCACATGTTGTTGGAATAGTTGCTAGATTTTCTGCAAACCCTAGAGAGTCACACATGGTTGCTACAAAGAGAATCTTAAGATACCTGAAGAAAATTGAAGATTATGGACTGTGGTATCCTAAGAAAGGCAAGTTTAAATTGAAGGTATACACCGATGCTGATTGGGCTGGAAATGTCGATGATAGAAAAAGTACCACTGGAGGAGCATTCTTCTTTGGTGAAAGACTTGTTACATGGACAAGTAAGAAAGAGGCTTGCATTTCTCAGTCTATAGCTGAAGTAGAGTATGTTGTTGTTGCTACTAACTATTCAAATATAACATATTTCAAGCAAGTGTTAGAAGGAATGAATGAGGTAATCAATGAGCCAGTGATTATATATTGTGATAACACTAGTGCTATTAATATTTCAAAGAATCTGGTGATGCACTCTAAAACAAAGCATATATCAATTAAGTATCACTACTTAAGGGAACAAGTATAGAAGAAGCAAGTTAAGCTAGAATTTGTTACATTAAAAGAACAACTTGCTGACATATTTACAAAGCCTCTACCGAAGGATACATATGAATACTTGAGGACTAGACTTGGGGTCTGTCCCCTATCTACTAGTCACTAAGCTAATCTGGAGGTTGCATCAGCCTAATCTTATCAGAAGATCATACATGTTGATGCAGAAAAGTTCACACTTTGGATTTCTATCTAAAGTTGTGAAAGGTTGAAGTACTGGAACAGATTTGCATAATAGTATACCGAGATATAGAGAATGCACTAGACAACAAAGAGTTACATGGCTACTATAGAGTTGTATGTTTGTATTGTTCTTTGGCATTGTTGTCAAAGGGAGAGAGATCAATATGAAGAATATGGAGCCAAAGACAAAGAGAGAGAGATACAGAAAAGGGAGCTGAAAAGATCATATCTGTAGAACTTAGTCTGCACTTGCAAATGCTTTTATGTAACGTAATGATTAAAAATATTAAGCTAGGGAGAGCTTGCACCGTTACAACATTTGTTGATAGAGTTGTAGAATACATGTTTAGTATGTGTATGGCATATTTAATATTGCTTATGTTGCCATCAATGCCAAAGGGAGAGATTGATGAACTCCAACTAATTTGAATACATTGTATAACTTGAAGATCTCTGATTTAAGATCACTGAGTTGCTGATTAGATATGTAAGATGGTTAAATTAGTAATATGTTTTCATTGATGTCAACTAGTTTTGACAATACTTATCTTGCAAGTTACTATACCCAAACATCTATAGAAGAAGAAGAAAAGAGATGAAGAACATAATATATCTACTTGAGGAAGATGGATATGACAGATAAGGATAAGGAATACATTGGGTAATTTATGGATGAGTCTATGACCTTATTTTATTGACTTGATTATGTTGCATTCATCTATGATAAAGGATAGAGCAAAATGCACAAGGCAGTGTTGTCGGTTAAAGAACCATTTCAGTATACACTGACATAGTGTAGTGTATATCGATCATAGTATAAACCAAGCTTGTGATCACCGACACATTTCTTTGTTAACTGAGCAGAAGAAAAGAACTAAATGACTAGTTTAGCCGATGGAAGTTGATGAGCTATAAAGTACCTCAAAATTAGAGATGAAGATAATGTTTGTTACGAAGATCGACGGCTAACATAATTCAAAGAATATCTAAGGGATTGGAATAAAACATGTTACTGACACATCAGCCAAGGAAGGTTTAAGGGACAAAATAAATAAAGCAGATTAAGCGGCAAAATCTGATGGATAGAATTAAAATGGTTTACTCATCTATTTAAGAGACTAGGATTTCACGATGAAATAATGTCGAAAGAAGGAGACTGCAGAGATATCACGTGAACAAGCTTCATGCATGCCTAATCAGACTAGTTAAGGAGAACCAAACTATAGAGATTATCGAGCGTCAAAAAGCTATTACCGAGCGACAATAAGTTACTGAATATTGATTGAAACAGAATTGAAATATTGATCAGAGGATTTGAATGAGCTTAACATAGATCTGATAATCTACAATTGAAGTTGTGTTCTAATTAGATCAACTGATGTTACATTTTAACCATTGTAAATAGAGAAATATCTTAACAGAGTGGACTAGAAAGTCTTGTAATATCATTCATAGAGTGTACATTTGTTATCTTGTCAACCCCATAGTGAATGCTAGTTGGACAATAACGGTTGGTCTAAAATCCTCTAACAAGGTCACACCTCACAGTGTGTTTGTAACCTTTAACAAGGTTGGGTCTTCACTGACCTCACTTCAAAAGAGTGAACAATTTTTGGGTTGCTGGTCCTAGGTGGTTTTTCCCTTCATAGGGTTTCCACATTAAATCTCTTGTGTTATGTGTTGATTGTGATGATTGTTTGTTATCATACTTTGCATGTTTCATATTGGATTTGATTGGTAATCATTACATGTTATTAACTGGTAATCAATAAAAGCACAGACATAATACTATTTTAGTTTACCGAGTTGCAAAATTTTTAGTAAATTGTTTTTGGATATACATTTTAGGATTGGGACTATGGATAACTGATTCCCCCCCCTCTCATTTCTTCTAACAGTATAGTATGAGAAAATTGTTTATATATATAAGATATAGATATGAGAAATAGTATGGAGTATAATCAAAGGGGGAGTATCCGTAATGGAAAAATAAGTATACATGTATGATCCACAGATTTTTGTAATGACCATGTAACACAATGTTGCATAATGTTACAAATTTGTTTTTCAAATTTTTTTGTCAGTTTTTGGGACAGCCAATTTTCCCATATGTTGTCACCAATGACAAAGGGGGAGATTGTTGGAAATTTGGTTGAGTAGGATATCATGATGTTTTCATTATGGAAACATATATTTAGTGTTAAAGACAACATGATCTAAAGAGGAAGTTCTAGATGAGAACCTATGAAAATTGTCTAAGTATAACAGTGTTTATCTATCTATGCAGAGACTGTTTTGATTAGTGAAGTTCACATAAGTACTTTTAGTGCATGAACACTTAAAAAATGATTGTAAAAGGTATATTGAAGCTACGCCTAAGAGCGCGAGACTGTATGACATGTACAGACAAAGATATCAATGTTTTATAGAGATAGTGTTGATCCGACTAGAACAAAACAACGATCAGTAATTGACTATATTGAGTTAAGGGATTATTTTGTTTATCAAAATATTGAATTGAATAATTAGGGATGACATCCTATATGTTAACCCTAAGGTAGCAAGAAGTAATTATATTTTTTGGGAAGTGTGTAATGAATTGAAGGTTGACAGAAAGGTTAGTTTTGTAATAGCTTGTATAAAGGAAAGAAATATGTAATGCGAAGTTGTAAGCATGTAATATGTGTAATGCAAAGTTGTATATTGATGTATTATGTGAAATTTTATATATGATCAGATCAGTGCGAGTTGATAGCAAGTTTTTGTGAAGAGCTTACAAAGCTAAATCAAAATATTGAAGATATTCAGCATCAGTAAAAGGTTTTGTATTATACCTTTTGTATTAAAGATTATCATTGTATATTTCATGTTTGGGCAGTGAGCTCATCTTGCATACATTCATCTTTTGTAATTCCAAATCCTAACAGGGTTGAGGCTTCTAACAAGGCCTAAGTCCTCTAACAAGGACATAGACACTATATGGATGTAATAGACTCCTAATAGGGTTAATATCTTTAACCAGATACTTTTGATTAGTGGATCATTTGTGGGTATCATCCCCACTGGGATTTTCCCTTAGCCAGGGTTTCCTCGAGAACAAACATGGTGTTATGAGTTCTTTTATTTTATGGTTGTGTTTATTATTCAGTTTAGTTTCTTATGCAAGTTACAAGTTAATTTCATATATCCATAAGTGGGAAAAAGTAAAAGTTTGTGAAATACTGATTCACCCCCCTTTTAGTATTTCCTATTTCTAACATAAATAATTGTACAAAAATAACCAATGCATGATAATATAAAACAGATGTAGAGTATTGATGGATATATGAGAAGAATGATCAGAAATGCAATGAAATATGATGAAAGTGCAAAAATAGAATACGTTTGCACATAAAACAAGAAATTTTGATAGAAATATGATAGAGAGAATAAAAGGTTGTGATGACATAGATGAATGTGTAGCAATCTAGTATAAATACACGAAAATAACCTGTAGATATTTGCACACGTAAAACTCAGATTTTGATGATTAAATTTCATGGGTGGCCCTACACTGGGCGCCAAACATGTATGCAAATTATGTATTCTATCCTAGAAATGAAGTACTAACCCACTAATTAGCTTAAAATTCTATCAAAAAATACACACATAATGAAGATTACAAGAGTAATTAAATAATAATATGATTTTTAGCTGCACTTACCAATGTATTTTTTTTCCATTGTTCTCCTAGCTTTGAATACTTGATTTGGTGAGCTCTCAAAATTGTAAATCTACTCCTTCTTCAAGATGTCTTCAAAGTGTGGAGATAGTGGATATGAAATGCAAAAACCAGAGTAAATTGTAGAATGCTCACTATGAAATGGTGGCTGGTGCAAGATTGATGGATATGTATGTTATGATTTGATTACAAAAACACTAGATTGTTGGATTGATAAATTCATAAATTTTTAAGATGCTAGTTAAAGATTCTATTTAGCCTCACAATGGAGGAGGACAACTCCTTTTATAGGTTTTTAAGACCTCAAGCTTAGGTGGAAAGATCCAAGGGTGGAGATTGAAAGATGGAAGATTCTAGGGATGAAATTGACTTGGTTAAGTGAGTTGAGAGAAATGTGGATTTAGTTGGAATGTGAGAGAAATAATAGGGAGATTTTCCTCATACATTGACAAAGGAGAGTTTAAGGTGGAAGGGAAAGACACATGCCAAGTGTCTCACAAAGACCCTTGAGAAGAAGCTGGGAAGAAATTTTCCTCATGAGGACTCTTGGTACAAGTGTCCCATGAGTCACCTTTGACTCCTTGAGGTAGCTAAAGGAACTCCTAAGGAATAGGAAGGGTGGCATAGACTAATTTTTATGAGGACATGTGGCCATAAGACCAAGTCTCATGAGGCCACATAAAGCTTAAGGATAGGACACATGGGTGAGGATAAATATGCATAATTAATAATTAAATTTTTTTAATTATCTTAGCAAGGATGATGTGTCAAGAAACTTGGACTATGAGATAGACTAGAATACTTAGTTATATGGTGATTGTATAATTAAATAATTAATTAAATCACTTTAATAAGACTAATTAGGAAACTTAGAATAAGAAGAATAATGTAGATGAATATACTAAATAAATTTAAATAATTTACTCAGCAATAGAGGAAATAGATATTCATTAAATAATAAATACTTAATTAATTTATCAAGCTATTTTTAAGTGTATAAACTACTTATATACAAGATCGCTAGCCATAAGTCAGCTTATTCGATCAACAAATTCTAAGATAAAGGAAACGTATTACATCAAATATGATAGGACCTAAATTCATAAGAATGCCCCCAAAATAGATAAACATGATGTGCAATCATGAAAGGAGGTCAAATTTGAATTTAATAACATCGAATAATGTTTCATGAGCAACCGCAAACCGTGAATCTACACCACAAGCCAGATCTTGCTATCTTGGCCATCAAGAATAGGAAATAAATATAGGAACGAACCAATCATAGGATATATTTATCTAGAAATAATATATCCTGATGTAGTCATAGACATGATATCATCATGATGTTTAGAACACACTATAATGATTGCATAAGATGACATGCCAACTAGATCGACCATAACTAAAAACACAGAAACTTCCCAACTGGAATAGTTAACAAACAAACTGGAAGGAAAATCTTTTTGGGCGATAAAAGATTTCCAACTATCCAAAGATGCTCTTGCATCAGACACCCTAGGTGAATAAAAGATGTTCCACAAAAGGATTTTATGAACAACTTGAGGGATTCAGGACATAAATCCCAAGCTCATTTCAAACCCACAAATCTTCTTTTTCTGCGACCATCAATTTTTGTAAATGGCTATGCCTATTATCCAAATCCAAGATTCCAATAGTGTATCCACCTTACTTTGGTATAGATGATTCTTTGTTTGCACAACCTCTATAATGATCCTTCATTCTACAATTACTTATGACTTTGTTACTCCTACAATGAACTACAAATTGCTTCTCCCTATTCAACCAGTTGTTACCATCTCTCTCTACTACTGGTTCAAATCTTATAAATTTATCAAGCAACTATATAACCCCAACAACCTATTTAGCCACCTACTACAAATCAAACACCTTCTGATTTGAAATAGTTTGATCTCCCAAGATGTAATTCTTCATCACACTCAGGTTCTTAGCCTTTCTTCCATCCTCCTTCAAAGGAATTAAAGTAAACCATTTTTCATCGCTCGTGATTGACACCACATTCCTTCGGTAATCATGAATAGATCCAACATCATACTACCAAGGTCTTCCTAACAAGACATGACAAGCACTCATATCCACTACATCACACAACACTTCATCCTTGTATGGACCAATATTTAATTTGACCCAACATTTCTCTTTGACTTTCACCAAGTGATCATCTTGAAACTAACTTATCCCATAGGGACAAGGGTGTTTGAGCCTCCATAAACCCAACTTCTGTACCATCTCCTATGATACAAGGTTTTATGTGCTACCATTATCCATAATCACTTTAAAACATTTACCTCTTGATTTATAGATTGTCTTGAACAATTTTTGCCTTTGTTCAAGCTCCGATTCCTTGTTTCCTAACATAACTCTCCTAAATAACAAAGATTGTCCTATCTTAGATGTAGCTTCATTACCAACAAGTTCACCTTCTACTAGTTCCTCATGTGCCACTAAGTTCTATTTTCCCTTACTAGAACTACCCTGGCATTGGAAATCTCTATGTCCAACATTTCCACACTTGAAATAAGTACCTTTTAACTCTTTATTGCCTCTACCCCTGACATGAATCTTTTGATCAAGTTCCTCTTCATTTACCAATTTATCCTTACCCTTTTCATCCATTGGTTTATCCCTAATCCTAGGCCAGGTAATTTGTCTTCTTTTCAACTTATCTTATGCCTCCAGAGCATATTGATAAGCATCTTCAATTGTACCAATCCTTAACGTACTTAACTCATCTTAAATATTAATTCTCAAGCCACTGACATACTTGGAAACCTTTTCCTTTTATGACTCTTTGTGCCTAGATCTAATAGACATCTTGTAGAACTCCTTAGTACTTTCATAGTCAAATCTTTCTACTTCATATTCTATAATTTCTTGAACAATTCCAATTCATAATCTTCTAGTATGAACTTGGCCTTAAGTATAGAAACCATAACTCTCCACCTAGTGATATTAGGTTCTCCATTTTTCTCTCTATATTTTTATAATTCCTTTCACCATAAGGAAGCATGACCCTTCAACTTATTCTGTGCTAACCTAACTCTTTGTCGATCTTCAGCATTTTTAATTTTGAAGTAATCTTCTAGTTCATTAATCCAATCTATCAATTTTTTAGAATGTAATGAACCATCAAAATAAGAAACATCTATTCTATGACTCTTACCCATTTTTGCCATAGCTCTCAACAATATTTCTTCATCTACAGGGATCTCAATTTCTACTATTTCAAGATCTTCAACAACTTCCTCATATTCATCTTTAGTCTCATGATTCTTTCTAATTCTAGGAAAAGCATTTTGAATCTCTATCCTTATCTCATTTCTGAATTCCTCCATCATTTTCTCTAGCCTTCTAGTGTTCATTATTTTAGGCGGTATGTTCACAAGGGTGTCAAACTCCAAAGGTTTGATGATCTGATTACTAGTGTTGATTTCTTAAATAGATCCAACAATTTTTCAACACCAACAACCTACCTCAAGCTATTAGATCAATTGGTAAACCAGGAACTTTAACTAGAAACTATGAGTCCTCACTTCTCAATCACTCAACCAACCCTTGCAATAGGTATTTCTACAATTGTAGGTTAGATATCACTACTGCCACCCCGAAACTAGAAATTTCAATCACTGATACTTGATCCAACTGATTCCTTATCACTGTCTCCCTATTCTATGCGAGTCAGCTATAAACCTATTACTAACCACCTTGCAACAACTACCAGTTGATGTAGATCATATCCACGGCTC
This sequence comes from Chamaecyparis obtusa, assembly GCA_027943335.1. NCBI lineage: Eukaryota > Viridiplantae > Streptophyta > Pinopsida > Cupressales > Cupressaceae > Chamaecyparis > Chamaecyparis obtusa. The sequence continues at coordinate 954,635 of BSBK01004333.1, read as the reverse complement.
TACCACTCCACAAACAACAAGAAAGAATCCTCGCAAGAGGAGTAACTCAGTCCTTTGCAAGCTAAGATCTACAACCTACTCTGATACCACTTGATGCATACAAGGGAGGATAAATGCCCAATGTAGATATCTAACCTTGCAAGAAGAGATTACACAATAGAAAATGACAACACTAAAACAAAGATTACTATCAGATAGAAAGAAATAAATTATTATTATCAAATGGGACAAGAATTACATTAAGCTAGCTTGCAACATGCAACTTTTCAAATTCACCATTGTCAATATACAATAGTAAGTAGTCAGATTCATTGTTCTCAATATCAAGCCCTTAAATGAAACTAATCATTCCTCAAAATTACATACATTCCACAGATACAACCGCATCACCAAATAAGCTCTGCGTCTACAAGCTCATAACACCAAAACTAGCCTTGTCGTAGTTTCTTCTTTATGACTTTCCTTCTCTACTAGCTCTTCTTGGTTGTATTCCTTAACACCTTAGTTTCCTCTTCCTCTCTCTCTCATGTTACTTAAACAAGAACTACTACCCTACTTATATACAAGATTGCTAGCCATAAGTCAGCTTATCCAATCAACAAATTCCAAGATAAAGGAAACATATTACATCAAATAAGACATGACCTAAATCCATAAGAACACCCCCAAAATAGATATAAAATGATGTGTGATCATACAAGGAGGTAGGAAATGAATTTAAGAACATCAAATAATGTTCCAAAAGAAACCACAAATCATGAATCCTCACCGCAAGTCAAATCTCACTACCCTGGCCATCAAGAATAGGAAATAAATATAAGACCATACCAATCGGAAGGTATCTTTATCTAGAAACAATAGATCTCGATGCAGTCATAGACATGATATCTAGAACACACTGTAATGATCACATAAGATGATGTTCCAAATAGATCGACCACAACTAAAAACATAGAAATTTCCCAACTGGAACAGTAAATAAACAAACTGGAAGGAAAATCTTTTTGGGGGATGGAAGATTGCCAACTACCCAAGGATGCTCCTGCATCATTTTTTTCTTCCAAAGCCTAAATGGGAAGAACCATGGAGAGGATTAACTCTAATTATCTCATAATTAGTTATAAAATATTATGACTCACTATCGAAGGGCTCATGCCTAAGAATTTTGAGTCTCTGTAAAGATTAAAAAATGAACTATTGTGATTGCATCTTAAAGATGCATGAGGTATAGTTCCAATGAAGTTCAATATATTGATTTTGCACACTTCATCTAATTATATTAACTATAGTGTTGCCAGAAGACTTTTTACGTCACATTCATTTCTCTCTTTCGAGGTGTGTAAGATACTTATATATATATATATATATATATATATATATATATATATATATATATATACTAGTTTTATAATACAAGATGTTGACCAAATCATACATGTTGTGACCTTAATAAATGAGTTGGCCCCTAAAGTATTTCCAAATGTTATCTTGAAATGGGTCCACGTAGTTTACCCAAGAAAATTGTCTATAAAGTAGGTAGATGTCTCCATAAAGTTGATTTTACACACAACACCCAAAACATAATCACTTTATGAGATACCAAGAGAAAATGTGGCAAACTAAAGAAATGTGGATGTGATATTGTTCTTCTCTATTCTTCTATTGGAGAAATAGGGTATTTTGACATATATAGCTTTTTTACCTATAGCATTACTACCATACAGAGTGGGCATTTGAAATGTCAAATTACATGCTTTCTTGTCATATAAACCTTTTACCAAAATCATGTGACTATACTATTTGACATAGAGGAATGCAAAGTAAAATGCAGACATGCAATCTATCAAAACTACCTAAACACAAGTGTAGGGAAAATTGTGACATCAATGACAACATAAAGACAACATTCCAACAATCTCCTCCTCTGTCATTGATGGTAACAAGCACAAAATTGTAACAATATATCATGTGTCTATTATGTTTGTATTCCTCCCATATGTATACATATATGCCTTCTATATCACTTAATATATGTATCCCCCTTTGACATCAATGGAAAAGGGTGAACCATGCCAAAATCTTATAGCTGAATAAAAAATTTAACAATATGCTCCTCCTAAAAAAATTACAAAAGTAAAGGTTTGTACAAGAAGTAAAGAGATACATACTTAATGTAGCAAACATCAACCAAAAGTGGTTGAGCGTTGTATCTTCCAAACGTGGACCTTCCAAGTGTCCTTATTGTTATCCCAAGACAAAACTGCATCCTCTAGGAGAAAACTATGAACACCTAATATTTTAAAGATGTCTTCTCCTTCATCAACTGAAGCAGGGTAGGGATTGAATGAGCTAAATTTTTGTGCCTTGAGAAGGGAACACGATACCAATGTGACATTTTCACTAATAGAATCTTTGGGATCTATGAGGGGTAAAATTATATTATCTCTTTTTTTTTGAAGTTCAAAATACCTTTTGTACAATTCTTTAATTTCAAATGGAGTGGATCTAGTCAAGTCTTGTTTTGGGTCAAAGCCATGATAAGTTACAGAGATATGAGACTCAATAAAGTTAATTTATTTCCTTATTTTTTTGGTAGCTTGGGGATATTGAAAGATGAAATGATATAGATAATGAGACTCCTTGAGGCAATCTTGGCCTCTCGTTATCAAATAAAGAAATTTCTTGTGTGCACTAGCACAAATTTCCTTAAGTTCAAATAACCTATTTTCTCTTTCTTTTGCTAATTCTTTTGCAACTTCATCCTTGATACTTGAAGAATATGTCTTGAAAGACTACATTAGAATCTTGAAACTCTCAATAGTAGACATGGAAGGATTGATATAACAACAAAGAGAGACACTATGCAATACTTTGACAATCTCATCAATCGTCTTATCATTTCTTTTCACATTATGTATCAATTATTTTATTACGAATGCCTAAAATGCATCACTCAACTAAAATTTGTGCAAGGGGTCCATTTTTCGTACGTCAAACAATACTTTTAATGAGGTTATAGGATAAAAACTTAAGTAAGTATTCAAAAGATTGTCCAAGGGGTTCCCAAATGTACCATATTGGGTACCAATTCCTATTTTAGGTTCATACTTTTCATTCATTTATTTTATTGTATCCCCTTTTCTCTTATCTATATTTGTCAACTTAGTTTCTGACTTATCATTTTTTTATATTTGTTCTTCTAAATTATTATTCTTTGAATGCTTTACTCCAGCTTGATGAATTGATTCTATTTCTTTCCCTTTCTTAGATGATTGTTAATTTCTTCTAGAATATTTTCTTTAGACTATTCATGAGAATCCTTGTTTGCTTCTTCTTCAACCAATTCTGTAAAAGTTAGATGGGAATTATGTTTGATTGTGTTGTCTAAAGAAGGGAGAGGCATGTCCCAAAGGGACTCAACATTTTCTATTTGAAGTTTCTCATAAAATTCCTTCTCTCTATGCATTAATACATCCTTACTTTCCTTTGATCTCATCTATTTATGAATGCATGCATTAATGTAGCCTTTTTAGTTTTTGACATTATAGCTCCAACTTTTTTCAATGCATATTGCCTAATCTGTTGGACTACAACTGATTTGGAATCTGATTGAAGAATATGTGATTAAAGATCACTGAGAAGTTTCTGATTAGATATGTAATATGATTAAATTAGTATTATGTTGTCATTGATGTCAACTAGTTTGACAGCACTTATCTTGTAAGTTACTATACCAAGACACCTGAAGAAAAGTGGAAAAGAGATGAAGAACAGAGAAATCTACATGAGGAAAGATGCAAATAATAGATGAGGATAAGGAACACATTGAGTAACTTGTTGATGAGTCTATGACTTGATGATATTGACTTCATTATGTTGCATTCATCTATAATGAAGTATAGAGCTGAAAGACACAAAGCAGTGTTGTCAGTAAATGAAGCATTTCTAGTATACACCGACGGAGTGTAGTGTATACCGACCGCAGTATTAATCGAGCAGTGTTCACTGATGCATTCTTTGTTAATCGAGCAGAACAGAATGAATTAAATGATTAGTTTAGCTGATAAGATTAATGAGCTAGCAAGAGTATAACATCAAGGTAATAGATAAAGTTTGTTACGTAGATCAACGACTGACAAAATTCAAAGAAGATCTAACGGAGCAAATTGAAATGTGTTATTGACACAAGTACCAAGAAAGTTTTAAGCGAAAAAATCTATGAATGTGATTAAGCAGAAAAATCTAATGGTGAAGAAGAAAATGATTTATTCATCTATATAAGAGAACAAAATTTCTTTAGTAAGATGCCGAGAAGAAAGAGAAGCTACAGGAGTATCGCGTGAACAAGGTTTTCATGCATTCTGATCATACTGGTTAGTAAGAACCGAGCTGCAGAACAATTACTGATCTACAAAGAGCTATTATCGATGAACAGTAAGTTGATATAGTATTAAATCTGAAGTGAAATATTGATCAGAAGGATTTGTATGGACTGAATATTGATTTGTAATCTGCAATTGAAGTTGTATTAAGGCAAGTCATTTTACTGTTACACATTTAACCATTGTATACAGTTTAAATATCTTAACCGAGTGGACTCTAAAAGTCTTATGATGTATCATTCATAGAATGAACATTGTTATCCTGTCAACCCCATAGTGAATGCTAGTTGGATGATAATTTCTAGTCTAAAATCCTCTAACAAGGTCACACCTGACAGTGTGTTTGTAACCTTTAATAGGGTTGGGTCTTAACCGACCTCACTTCAAAAGAGTGAACAATTTTGGGTTGCCGGTTGCAAGTGGTTTTTCCCTTTACAAGGTTTCCACGTTAAATCTCTTGTGTTATATGTTGATTTTGATATTTGTTTTTTATCATACATTGCATGTTACATGTTAGATTTGATCGGTAAACTGTTATAAGTATTAGACTGGTAATCAGTAAAAGCACAGATAGTGAGAGTTATTATTGCTTACCGAGGAGCAAAAATTGAAGAAGATGCTTTGAATTATACATTTTGATTTGGGACACTGGATAACTAATTCACCCCCCTCTCAGTTATTGTAAAAATTGGTATCAGAGCTTTGGTTGCTTGGAACAGAGTTTTAAGGACTTAAGCATAAAGGTCTCAAGATGTATAAGAGGGAAGTACCAAAATTAAACAAAGAGAACTTCACAGTATGGCAAAGCAGAATGAAGCTGCACATATTTGGAATTGGGAACTCTGCACTAGAGCTGATGGAGAATGGCTACATGCAACCGCCCACTGGTCCCCTAACTGTTGATCAACTGAAGGATAAGCATGAACACAATGTTACTATGATGGAACTTGCTTCTGCCTATACTGACGCTCAATTTGAAGATATCAAGACATGCACAACTACCAAAGGAATGTGGGATAAATTAGCATAAATCTACAGTGGAGATCTGAATGTCAAAAGATCCCGAGCTGAAAGTCTGAGAGGCAGATTTGATGATATGAGAATGAAAGAAGGTGAGAATATTGTCCAATATTCAAATAGACTCAAAGAGGTGGTACATGCTATTAGAGCATCTGATAGAGTAATTGATGATGAAACAGTGATAAGAGAGATTCTCAGAACTTTGCTACTAGTTTATGCAATTAGGATTTCTGCAATTCATGAAACAAGAGCTACATCCAACCTTACTCTTGACACCCTGATTGGTAAACTTACAACCTTTGAATTAAACAACTTTGACAACAGTGTTGTTCCTTCTGTTGAATCTGCTTTCATATCTTCTCTGAAGATTGGAAAGTCTAGCAGGAATAGTAAGAATTGTGATAGTGATGACAATACTGATGATGAACTTGAAGAGCTTGAAGCACTTATGGCCAGAAGATTTCCCAAAGGAAAAGGAAGGTATAGAGGCAAGCTACCTTTAGCATGCTTTAATTGTAAAGAAGTCGGTCACATCACTACTAGATGTCCTCAGAAGAGAGATGATGATAGATCCAAAGACCGATCTGATGGAAGTTATGGAAGAACAGTCAATAGAGGTTACCAACACAACAATAGAGAGAACCGAGATGAAAAAGGAAAAAAGGTATGTTACATAGCCGAATATATTGAAACTGAATCTGATTCTGATGATGATATAGAAGTTGTATTTGTTGCTATGAAAGATGACTCAGAAGAGGAAGAGAAACATGAAGAGACAGCCTTGATCTCTAAAGTAAGCATAAATGATACATGGATCATAGACGGTGGCTGCACACACCATATGACCGGTGATGTAGAGAAGTTTGATCATCTTGTTGAATATAATGGAGGATCTGTGAGAATGGGAAATGATGCACCTTGTATGGTAAGAGGTAAAGGCTCACTGATGATCAATGATAGATTACAATGTGAAAATTCATATTGGGTAGATGGACTGAACTATAATCTGATAAGTGTGGCTCAGTTGAACAACTCAGGCCACCAAATGGCTTTTGACAGAAAAAAGGTGAAGATTTATAATGATGGAGGAAGACTTTTCAGAACTGGTACACAATCCAGAGGTAATATATTCTTTCTTGATATGGATCAGTCTTCTTGTTTGTTAATTAAGGATGAAGATGCTTGGTTGTGGCACCGAAGGTTATGCCATGTGAACTTTGACAACATGATCAAGATTAGTAGAAAGAAAAGAGTTAGAGGACTGCCTAACTTAACAAAACCTGATCATGCTATGTTCCATGAATGTCAAAGAGGTAAGATGACTAAGTCTAGTTTTAAAAGAAAAGACTATTCAACAAAAAAGATACTTGAGTTGGTTCATACCGACCTATGTGGTCCTATGAGAACTCAGAGCTATTCTGGTGATAGATATTTTATTCTTTTTGTTGATGATTACACTAGACTGATGACTGTTATGTTCTTGAAAGAGAAATTTGAAGCTTTCAAAATGTTTAAGTGGTATAAAGCTAAGGTAGAGAAAGAAATTGGTAAAGAAATAAAATTTTTAAGATCTAATAGAGGAGGTGAATTTATCTCTGATGAATTTACTAACTTTTTCAATGAGCATGGAATCAAGAGGCAGGTATCCACACCGAGGACACATCAGCAAAATGGCATTGCTGAAAGAAGGAATAGGTCTATAATTGATTGTGCTAGAACATTGATGATACAAAAGAATGTTGCTCAGACATATTGGAGGGAAGCTGTCAGCACAGTTGTATATGTTCTTAACTGAGTACAATTAAAGAAGGACTCAAACCGAACACCTTATGAACTATGGTTTGGACACAAACCTACTGTAAGTTATTTCAGAATTTTTGGAAGTAAATGCTTTATTTTGAAAGATGAGAGAAATAGAAAATTTGATACTAAAGGAGATGAAGGGATATTTCTGGGATATTCCACTACAAGTAAAGCATACAAATGTTTGAATAAGGCTACAAATAAGATTGTTGAAAGTACTAATGTTCATGTTGATGAGTTTGATGATAAGTACACAGAGGAAAGTACAAAGGAACTAAAAGACTATGGTAGATTCACTTACATTGAATATCTAGAGTATCTATCGACACCACAGACAGTGACAACCGGTCAGCAGGGAAACAATGCAATACAACAGGCACCACAAACCGATGAACATGAAGAAGCTACTGAGCAAGAAAATGACCCTGAGCAAGATGAAAAAGAAAGGAGAAATCAAGTCTTGGCTAGTTTTGTCAGAAGACATCATCCTAAAACACAAATTATTGGAGACAGACATGTTGGAATGCAAACCAGAAGTAAAACAGGACAAGGTACATGTTTAATTTGTGAAATTGAACCTAAAACTGTGAAAGTTTCATTAGAGAATGAAGAATGGGTTAACACAATGAAAGAGGAAATAGAACAAATAGAAAAGAACAAAACCTGGTTCTTATTACCCCAACCAAAAGATAAGAATGTTATTGCTACTAAGTGGATATATAGGAATAAATTGAATGAAAATGGTGAAGTCACAAGAAATAAAGCTAGATTAGTATGCAAGAGATATGCACAAGAAGGAGGAATTGACTATGGTGAGACATTTGCACCTATTGCTAGATTAGGAGTTAGAATGCTACTTGCATATGCTACACATAAGAAATTCAAAGTCTATCAAATGGATGTGAAGTCAACATTTTTAAATGGTATACTTGAAGAAGAGGTCTACATTGAACAACCTGAAGGATTTTTTGATCCCGACAATAAAGACATGGTATGTAGATTACATAAAGCTTTATATGGACTAAAGCAAGCACCGAGAGCATGGTATGAAAGACTGCATACTTATTTGTTAAGTATTGGATTTGTAAGAACAAGTGAAAACAACAATTTGTATGTGAAAGGTGATACTGATGATACTATTATCATTGCTGAAATATTTGTTGATGATATCATCTTTGGTGGATCAGATCTTGTCTACAAGGCATTTTCTGATGAAATGCAAAAGGAATTTGAAATGTCTATGTTTGGAGAGATTAAGCTCTTTCTTGGACTACAAGTGATTCAGCAGAGTGATGGAATCTTCATTACACAATCTATATACATAAAGGAAGTACTAAAGACATTTGGCATGGAAGATGCTAAACCTATGGGAACACCGATGGCTACTAGATGCAAATTGACAAAGGAGGATGAAACTACCAAGGTAAACCAGACACTTTACCGATCTATGATTGGTAAGTTAATGTATTTAGTTCACAATAGGCTAGATATAGCACATGCTATAGGAATTGTTGCAAGATTTTTTGCTAATCCTAGAGAATCACATATGATAGCTATAAAAAGGATCTTAAGATACCTGAAGAAAATAGAGAATTATGGACTATCATATCCTAAGGAAGGGAAGTTTGAACTAAAGGTTTATACCAATGTTGATTGGGCTGGAAATGTGGATGATAGAAAAAGCACCACCAGAGGAGCATTTTTCTATGGTGAAAGACTTGTAGCCTGGACAAGTAAAAAGCAGGCTTGTATTTCTCAGTCTACAACTGAAGCAGAGTATGTCGCTACTACTACTAATTGTTCAAACATTGCATATATCAAACAAGTGTTGGAAGGAATGAATGAGGTAATCACTGACCTGGTGATTATATACCGTGACAACACTAGTGCTATTAATATTTCAAAGAATCCTGTGATGCACTCTAAGACAAAGCATATATCTATTAAGTATCATTACTTAAGAGAACAAGTACAAGAGAAGCAAGTTAAGTTAGAATTTGTTATATCTAAAGAACAACTTGCAGGTATTTTTACAAAGCCCCTACCGAAGGACACATTTAAATACTTGAGGACTAGACTTGGGGTCTATCCCCTGTCTATCGGTCACTAAGGTGATCTGGTTGTTGCATCAGCCTACTTTTATTAGAAGATCATTCATGTTGATGTAACATAGTTCACACTTTGAATCATGTTCAACGTTGTGATTAAGTTTGAGCACTTGAACCGATGAGATATCAGTGTACAGAGATACAAAGGAAGTACTGAACACCACAAAGAGTTACTTGGATACTACAGAGCTGATTGTTTATTTATTTCTTTGGCATTGTTGTCAAAGGGAGAGATGAACAATATGAAAGGAATGTACATATATGAAAGGGAGAGATGAACAATATGAAAGAGGTTGAAAGGTTTGAAACAAGCACCGACGAGAACTATCCAAGGGAGAGTCAATCTGAATGAGACAGAGTATTGAAGATCAGTTACAAAGAATAGAAGCAGGAACATGAGAACTGAAAAGATTACAACTACAGAATGGTAAAGCTGTATTACTTAATGCTAGTTTAGTAACGTAGTGACTAAACATATTAAGTCTATTCAACTTACAACATTTGTTCACAAAGTTGTAGAATGTATGTTCAGTATGTGTATGGTACATTTCATATTACTTGAGTTGCCATCAATGCCAAAGGGAGAGATTGTTGGACTACAACTGATTTGGAATCTGATTGAAGAATATGTGATTAAAGATCATTGAGAAGTTGTTGATTAGATATGTAATATGATTAAATTAGTATTATATTGTCATTGATATCAACTAGTTTGACAACACTTATCTTGTAAGTTACTATACCGATACATCTGAAGAAAAGTGGAAAAGAGATGAAGAATAGAGAAATCTACATGAGGAAAGATGCACATAATAGATGAGGATAAGGAACACATTGAGTAACTTGTTGATGAGTCTATGACTTGATGATATTGACTTCATTATGTTGCATTCATCTATAATGAAGTATAGAGCTGAAAGACACAAAGTAATGTTGTCGATAAATGAAGCATTTCTAGTATACACCGACGAAGTGTAGTGTATACCAACCACAGTATTAACCGAGCAGTGTTCACCGACACATTCTTTGTTAACCGAGCGGAACAAAATGAATTAAATGATTAGTTTAGCCAATAAGATTGATGAGCTGGCAAGAGTATAACATCAAGGTAACAGATAAATTTTGTTATGTAGATCAATGACTGACAAAATTCAAAGAAGATCTAATGGAGCAAATTGAAACGTGTTATTGACACAAGTACCGAGAAAGTTTTAAGCGGCAAAATCTATGAATGTGATTAAGCGGCAAAATCTAATGGTGAAGAAGAAAATGATTTACTCATCTATATAAGAGAACAAAATTTCTTTAGTAAGATGCCGGGAAGAAAGAGAAGCTGCAAGAGTATTGCATGAATAAGGTTTTCATGCATTCTGATCATATTGGTTAGTAAGAACCGAGCTGCAGAACAAAAACTGAGTTATAGAGAGCTATTACTGACGGATAGTAAGTTGATATAGTATTAATCTGAAGTGAAATATTGATTAGAAGGATTTGTATGGACTAAATATTGATCTATACTCTGCAATTGAAGTTGTATTAAGGCAGGTCAATTTACTATTACACATTTAACCATTGTATACAATTTAAATCTCTTAACCGAGTGGACTTTGAAAGTCTTATGATATATCATTCATAGAATGAACATTGTTATCCTGTCAACCCCATAGTGAATTCTAGTTGGACGATAACTTCAAGTCTAAAATCCTCTAACAAGGTCACACCTGACAGTGTGTTTGTAACCTTTAATAGGGTTGGGTCTTAACCGACCTCACTCCAGAAGAGTGAACAATTTTGGGTTGCCGGTCCCAGGTGGTTTTTCCCTTTACAAGGTTTCCATGTTAAATCTCTTGTGTTATATGTTGATTGTGATATTTGTTTGTTATCATACATTGCATGTTACATGTTAGATTTGATCGGTAAACTGTTATAAGTATTAGACTGGTAATCGGTAAAAGCATAGATAGTGAGAGTTATTATTGCTTACCGAGGAGTAGAAATTGAAGAAGATGCTTTGAATTATACATTTTGATTTGGGACACTGGATAACTGATTCACCCCCCTCTCAATTATTCTAACATAATCATCTTTTCATCTTCGAATGCATCATGTCTCAACTTGTCCAACCCATGCATTCCAAATTTCTTCTGGAATGTTATGTTTTAAGTCTCCAAGGTATTTTTGATGATCACTAAAGTATTTTATGAAGGCTTTGAATATGGTGGTCTTGTGGGTTTCATCTGATTCATTGTACATTTCTCTAACTTATTTTATTTTTCCTTCTTGCACCATATACTCGAACAAGGTTTCTAGTTTAAGAGTTTCATCTTACCTTTCTCATCTTTATTTCTTACTCATATGTAAGGTTTTTCTTTTACTTCTTCTAATTCTTCATTTGAGGATTCTATAATTAGAGTCCTTTACATTTTGCCTTCCCAAACTAATTTAACTATATTTTCTTCATATTTAGATTTGTGTGATTTAGTTCTTCTTCTCTAAGCTTTCTTCTAGTATCTCTATGCTTGACTCTTCTTTGAGAAGAAGAGGGGGTAGTATCCTTCTTCCTTTTAATAGAATTTTTATCAGATGTCAAAGGAGTTTTCTTCTGGACATGAGTAGACTTTCTTCTTTTTTATTTTGATGATGACGATGGTGAAAGAATCATAGGAAATGAGGTGGTCTTTCTAGACCTCATAGGAGTGACCTAAATACTAGAATCCTTTTTTTCTTAATCAATATTCTCCTAAGATATGCCATTAACTCTACCTAAATTTTCTATTATTTTTTGGAGTTTCTTTTGAACTACTAGTTTTATTAGTTCTTGATGCACCTTCATACTTTTCTCCTCATATGTTAAAGTTATTTCCTTTGAATTGCCTATAGGGATGCCCAAAAATATAGCTGCCAATATTTCTAATACAATGTTATAAAATTCATATAGGGTCGAAACACACACTATTTTAGGCTCAGTTGCTTCAATAATTTATTCATATGTGGTTATGAGGAATTTGGTATGCTTCTTATATTCTTCAACAATTTTACAAGGGATCCTTTCCCTTTGATTCATTTAGTGTTGGAAAACAAAAAAGAATGAGGCAAAATATTCCTCTTTATAATTTAAATCTTTGAATCTCCTCATTACGTCATCGATTTGATGTGTAGTGGGTTTATTTGGGATCCATACAATTTTACCAAAATAAGGTACTTCACTCATGAAATATAATAAGATGCATGGAGCTAGAATACCATATTGAAATTCATATTTCTTATCCTTCAATTTCTTTAAATTCTTAAAAAAAAATCCTTTCAAGTGTTTGTATAGGTCATAGTAAGCATTCTTCTCTACCATTTCATATGCCACATTGATTGTGGTCGTAGACACCAAATTTTCCCTATTTGTAAAGTAGATCTTATTTCCAATAATTAGAGAGGCTTATTTTACCCCAAGGTTTTCAATTGTGTTTACTGATAATGTTATTCCATTGGGAATTCTATTAGTTATTCTTTCAATCTCTTTTTTTCATAACCTTTAACTTAGGGACTAGTATTATGGACTAGAGACTTGTAATTTTTCCTATTATCTCCTTGATGATCATCAATGAATGGTCTATCCTACAAATTCATCATGGATGCTACTCATTTTCAATATTATCCATTTTTCATCATACCATAGGTCGGGAAAATAGTTTTGTACATTTAGTCTTTTCTCAAATTGGGAATGGAAAGTAGGTTTTATCTCAAAATAAATAGTCAATTCTTTTTCCCACATATCAGATAGCTTATGATGATGTTATTCCTTAAGCTTAACATGAATGTAAGCCACAACATCCTCAATTAGTAGAAATTCAAATAATATAATAGATAATACATCCATTAGATTGTTTTGAGTTGATTTGTTATGATATCTCTTAAATTTAGGATGGGTTGATCATCAACATCAACTATTCTAGAATTTTCCATGGCGAGAATGGATTTTCTTGCATAATTTAAAAATTAGGGCACATAAATGAAAATACATATTTTCTTTCTAGTGGAAACCCTCATTATTTTCTCTTCAAATCACTCTCCTTATACTTCTTATTCTTTGAATGAATAAATACTTGGTAAAAATTCCCTCTAAATTTTACATGTGACAGTCCATACATGCAATAACTACAAGGAGAAAAAGATGCTAATAGTTTGTCTATGTATACAATGATAATTCTATCTTCCACAACTTAATCTTCCCTTCCACAATCTTCACTAACAATATGTTTTCATCATTTTACACTTCATGTCTTCATGTTGTGATGACAACAAACTGTTCTTTGGCAAGGGAAAATGATTTTACTTTTATCTCCCCCTAAGCCAAAGTCCTCTTAACTTAATTGATGGAGAGATTTTATGTACTAGAGAAAGGTGTAGCCACATCCTCTTTATTTTTCTAGATATTCTCAATCTCATTCCTAACTTCTTCCACATTAACCTTCTTCTTGGGTTCACTAATTTTTGTTGAGTCATCTTGTTTTGTATTTTTGTTTTTGCAAACCTTTGCTAGGTGGCCAAATTTATTGCAATTATAGCATTTAATCTTCCTCTATTTTGTGTTTCCCTTATTTTCTTTGGACCTACATTGGTTATCCTTGTGTCCAAAAATGTAGCATACATGGCAACAACCATTGAAGGTTTCATTTCTTCTATTGTTTTGACTATTCATAAATTGACTTCTACAATGACTAGTCTTATGACCAACCTTTTTATAGGTAAAACACTAATTGGGAAAGGATCTACCATTTTGATTTAATTTTCTTCTATAATCTATTGCCTTATGTCTAATTTTTTTGTAATAAAAATAATAGTCATTAAAGGAAGCGTACATTTGACCAATTTGTTGCTTGAAAGAGGATTTCTTGATTGATCCCTTTCAATCTGAAGTTTCTTTCCTTGGTTGATTTCTATAGCATGTGGGATGGTTTTTGTCAAATCCAAATCCTCTTTATATTTAATCTTTTGATGTGAGCATTCACTGTCCTAATCTGATTTTCTCTTTCATAGTATTTTTCATAGCCATTATCTCATCGAGTTTTTCTAATACTCATTCTAGATTTGTCTTCTTGATTCTTTGTCCTTTCTAGATATGATTTAATAAATACCACTGATGAAGGGTGCTCCCCTTGATACCACAAACACATAACAGAAATAGAGAAACAACAACAATATGCAAGAACAAAAAATTGGTTTCTTATTATCTCCACAAATGTGGAATTACAAACTTTTAGAATTACAATATGCAAAGCCAAATGGGTATTCCCTTACAATATTCTATAGGACAAAGCCTCGAATCAATACCCAAATCTACTACCCAAAACTGCCTAGACAACACTACGGGCCTTCTTTATATAGACAATTTCCACCACCCGAGAAAGTTCCAGAAATTTAGCCCTTAAGGCTGACTATACATAGAATTATTTTATTTTCACAATTTTTACAATAGGGTCGGCTCAAAAGAAATACAAAATATGATTTTAGGTAACCCAACTTTCGGAGGCCATAACTTTCTAACTGTAGCTCTATTTTTCTATTGTAACCACTTTTTAGAAATTCCATGACGAGATCTACAGTGCCTGATATGCAGTAGCGCCTGTCAGCCGGGGGTCGATCACAATCCGGAGCCTCTAAGGCCTTCAAAATTGACCTGAAAGATTTTGTACCCAAAAACCTCAATAACTTCACCAATACTGATGATGTGGCAATGAAACTCAACTAGTAGGCTAAAATGACTAGGATGAACCTCCAACTGTAAAATCAAAACATTCTGAGATCATATGACCAACTTACTAAAAATAGTAAGTTTCCATAAATAGTAGCTCTACACAAGATAGCCCTTATTGAAAAGAAAACATAAATATTTTTGGGTGATGCAAGATTTCTCTTACACCCAGGATGCTCCTACATCAACCACATATTGATCTAGTTTATTGCATTTCTCTGTCTTCTTCTCAATGATGTCATTCAAGCATTATTTTGTCTTCTTGTCTTCTTCAACTTCTAATTTTAGACTTGCAACCATATCATTGTCTTAATCCAATTCCTCATTGGCCTCCTTATGTCTTTCCTTGAATTTTTTTATTAGTTCCCTTGGCTTCTTAATGCATTCATTTTCTTCTTTGATGTTTTCCTTTAGATCTTGATTTTTATTCTCTATAATTTCAAGATCTTCAAGAGCTATTTTAATTTTTTATCTTTATCAAGATTTATTTCATTCAATAACTCTTCCTAAGAGGATCTAGGAACCATATGTTCAATCTCAAATATCTACTCCAAGTTGTTAGGCTTAGTCAAAGGACCCTTCTCTGATACCAATTTTTGAACATCTAGGATATTGAGGGCGAGGGGTGAATCAATAAACCCTTTAAACTATTAAATCCTATAAACAACTAGTCACATAACATAATTAATAGTTGAAGGTAAATGGAAAATAATAAAAAAGATACAACACATAACACCAGTATTTTTACAAGGAAAATCCAAATGGAAAAAACCATAGAGAGGATTACCTCTCAATATCTCATTATCGATTACAAAATATTGCATAGGCTCATTATCAAGAGGCTCACTTTTTGATAATTTTGACTCACTCTCAAGATCAAAAACTGAGCTATTGTTATTATATCTTAAATATGCATGAGGTATGTCTCTAATGTAGTTCAATATATTAATTTTGCACACTCTATCTAATTACATTCACAGCTATAGTGTCGCCAAAAGATATTTTAATACATCACATACATTTCTCTCTTTCAAGGTGTGTAGGATACTCATATATATACCATTTTACTAATACAAAGTTTTGACCAGATCATACATGTTATGACCCAAATAAATGAGTTGGCCCTAAAAGTATTTCCACTTGTTATCTTAAAATGGGTCCACACAATTTATCCTAGAAAATCATCCAAAAAATAAGTACATATATTTGCAAAGATTATTTTACACAAAACACCC
The DNA here is from genome assembly GCA_027943335.1 of Chamaecyparis obtusa. Classification (NCBI taxonomy): domain Eukaryota; kingdom Viridiplantae; phylum Streptophyta; class Pinopsida; order Cupressales; family Cupressaceae; genus Chamaecyparis; species Chamaecyparis obtusa. The sequence goes on along the minus strand of BSBK01004333.1, from coordinate 938,341 downwards.
AACATGCAATCAATCCACAAGGTACTAAGACAAAATGTGACCAACTGAAGAAATGTAGACATGATCATGTTCTACTGTGTTCTACTACCAAAGAAATAGGGTATTTTGACAGACATAGCTACCAGACCTATATCACTATCTCCATGTAGAGTAGGCATCTGAAATCTTGAATATACATGCTTTCTTGTAATATAAACCTATTATCAAAATCTTGTGACAACATTATTTCATGATGTTTAGGAATGAAATGCAAAAACCAAACCTGTGGTCTATCAAAATTGCTTGAACACAAGTGCAGGAAAAATTCTGACATCAATGACAACATAAAGACAACATTCCAACACCAAATACAATTCATTCTTCTTATTTCTCATATCATCAAGTTCAAGATCAAACAACGAACAAGTATTTTCTACCTTCCTTAAAAACTCTTTTGCCATGAAAAATAAAACCCACACCTTCTAAGGATTGTTTATAATTAGAAAAAAAGGCTCTTTTGGAGACATGGAAAAAACACTAAATTTCCTTCTTTCTAGTTTTCAAGGGATTAAGTCAAATAATAATGGTGTGTATTATCTTTTTCATCATTTTTATTCTCATTCTCTTTCTAATTGCATTGAATTTAGACAATAGGTTCACAGTTTACATGATAGAACTCATTTTCACATTACAACTGAACTTTTTTTTTTCTCAATCCCAATGAAGTGTCTTAGAAATCCCCTCCCATATTATATTTCTCCACACCAGGTAACATGGATAGATTTCCTTTTTGAGGGCTCTTCATCATTCATGGTGGTACAATTTCATACACAATCATACTTTGTAAACAACATAATATCCTTTCTTATCGTTGTCTTGATGCTTGGGGGAAAGAACCGTTTTAATATTCTAACCCTTTCTAAGGATCCACTTTCCCTAGATGACTTATATCTTTTATAATATGATTTCATTTCTTGCATAGAATTATTTGTTTAGCATGAGGATTTTCTCTATTTTTTTAGGAGGTGTACGTCATTGATTACAACCTTTTTCTTGCTTGAAATCATGTGTCTATTATAAATGATCTCACTTAGGGAAGAAAGTGTGTTATCCTTCACTAGGAATCCCCTTACCTATTAATTTGGGAAGGTTTGTATTCTTCTTATCCTTCCCCTCTTTTGGTCAAATATTTTATCATTTTTCAAGATCTTGTCAAAATTCTTAGGTACTGAGAGGGGGGTGAATCCGTGCAAACAAATTATAGACTAATCCAACCATCGATCTTAGTAATTTTAATAATAAATTTCAAACCACAAAGCATATAACTGAAGTAAACAAACATAATAAAATAATATAAAGAATCCACAAAATCATCACACATGACACAATGTTTTTTGTGTGGAAACCCTTGGTAAGAGGGAAAAACCATGGTGGGGATGACACCCAAAAGCCCACTACTATAGTAAATGAGTTTTCCATGTTAGGAGCTTACAATTACCCTTTCTAAGGGATCACCCTGTTAGGAGTGATTAGTACCTTGTTATAAGTACAATCATATCTGCTAAGATCTACCTTGCAAGAGGATCTCAAGACTTTGTTAAGAGATCACCTAGCTAAGGAATTTATAATGAGAGAAACTATTAAAGTTCACTCTGTTAAGGGATTTTCATGTTGTAACTACTAGGGAACAACAAGTAAGTGATCTAGATGTAGTACTAATTTCCTGTCATATGCAATATGTTATCTGCACTTTGTATCTTCTCACAACTTAGTCTCTATTAGATCTCTGATCACAACCCTAATTGAGATTACAAACCTTCTTTGCATCCTTCACATCAACCATAGCAACATAAAAATAGTTCAACCTTTACAATATGAGCAATACCACTTATATACATTCCTAGAATCAACTACATGAAATCCAAATGATTTCCCACACAATAATCACATGCCAAATTGATAGTCTCAATGTTAAACATATTTTACTATGACCATGTTGGCTTAGAATAAGATTAGCACAAAATATTTTCAAAGTAGTCAAACACATTTTGACTTCTCCAATGCACTGCCTCAAATCTTCCTTATAAGATAGCATCAATTACAAGAATTCCAAATCATCAATTCTATAACCCTTATTACACATCATCATAACACCAAATATCATCACAATCATTGTATTGCATACTGATCTAGAATCTTCCAATTGATGCTCAAGAACATAAGTGTTCTTACCTGTCTGAAAGACTATAAAAAAATTTCTCTTATTGATCAGCCAAATGAGTTGTGGTAAAAACCACACTATATTATGACCATGTTGATATTTTATCTTTGACTGCACCTCATAATTCTCCATCTATCACGACTACTACCAAATTGTTGACCTCACTAACTACTGATTTTCTGGACTTGGCCAATTTCCTACATCATCGATTACATATCATTCACATTGATTGCATCCTGCACTTCAGTGATTGTGATACATGACTTAACTAACCTATTTGTCATCAATGAAAACCAAATCAATGACTTCTTATGACTACAACCAATATACATCACAAATATCCCAATCTCATCACAATGTCAATGATCTCCCCCTTTGGCATTGATGGAATACATATTATGCTCCATGTCATATTTTCCCCCTTTGACATTAATGCCAAAGGTGCAAAACTAAAATATGTACAATTATGCACAATTTTCTTACATCTTGTCAAAGATTATCTTGAATTTTATCTTTTTTGACTATAAGGATGTCTCTCATGACTTCTTCATGTGACCCAAAGAAATAATTTTCTCAAGTAAGCTAGAAGCTAGATCTTCCATACTATCTAGATTGCTCATGTCTGGTAAGGAAAGAATCCCTTCTGCCATCTTCACTTTTGCTACATGACCTCCATTATAGGCGTTAAAAGTGATTGTAGCTCAAGTAAGTTGATCATCTTGTTGTCTTGTTCCTATTGAATTTTCTTCACCTTGTGAGATAATTTCTTGACTTGATTACTATAACTAGTAATTGAGATTCAAATAGGATCAAGTTGACTGGTTAAGCTCTCTAGCTCCTTTTGAACTTCAACTCTTTTCTACTTCAAGTCTTTTACCAACTCTGAATAGTTTGATACTTTAGTGAATAGTTATCGTACCTTAGCCAATGAAGTATTTACTTCTTTCACCAGAACTATCAATTTGTTCCTATCTTCAGTAATATTCTCCATTAGTTTACCTATCATCTGCTTCTCTAATTTCTCTTCTACCAATTTTACTATCGTAGATTCTAAATCTGGGTCTTGGTTTGAAATAGCCTTTATCAATGTGTCCATTTGATCTATTAAAGAATCATCTTGATCATATACAACCTCAGGCACTAGCTTGGCTAGGATATCTCTGGCTTGTCACATTACTCTAGATTTCTTCTTCTTTGATCTCATCTCATCTCTCTCAACTTTCTTCATCAACTCTATTGAATACTTAATGAATTCCTTAGGTTTCAATTTTGATATATCTACCGGTGTGGTGAATATTTATTCCTCTTCTACTTCCTCTTCTTTTTCTTCTTCTGCTACTGGCACCAGTTTCTACTTCTTCTTCACACTTGACTCTCCAAGACTCAGTTTCCTTTTTACAACATATTCTTCTTCAACCTCTTTCTAACTTTCTACCACTTTTTCTTCTATCCTCTCATAAATCAATTTGTATGAATTCTCCATAGGGGATGATGAGGTATAATTCTCTTTACCTATTATGTCTTATATTATAACCTCATCTTCACCGATTTGTTCTACTTTTACTTCTTCACCACTAGTTTGAGTTAAATCATCATTTTTTTCTTTAGTGTTCTCCACTTATTTAGAAATATCAGCAATAACATTAGCTATTATATCTTCATGTGTAGATGTGTCACCAATGCTCTCAATCACAAGTACTTTACCCTTTTTTTTCTCTTCAACAACTTTTTCTTGTGTTTCTTCTTGTTATGCTTCCTGCATCTTTTTCCTCCATATCTCCATAGTTTCATGGTATACAATTTGTGTCTTACCAACAAGTATGCTTACTAATCTATTTTTTTATTTTGAAGTCCTATTTGTAGGCTTTGACCATTATCTTTACATCTTCAGGATTCATCTCAGGTTGCACTTGACTAATTGCTCTCTCCATAATTTCTCTATCCATTTTCAGTCCATCTTTCCATCTAGCATGGATTAGGTCATAAAGATCTTTTAGTAAGGTTTGATCAAGCTCACTAGGAGTCATAAAAAATTTGTGTAGGTTATATATGATATCCTCTTCTATCTTCTTCTTGTCTTCATCATTTAGGAATCCATATCTTCTACCAACTCCTCTCATTCTTCCATTCTCCATTATGTCTTTGGCAATGTAATTCACACTAGGGGCTTTCTTCTTACCACTTTCTTTTAACTCTTTTGCATCCTTATCTAATTCAGTCTGGGAATCTTAATCTTCTATAGTATCCTTGTGATCATTTTTCTCATATGTGGATTTTATCTTCCTCTTGTATGTCTTCTTTATCGGTTCCATCTTAATTTCAACTTCCTTTATTGTAGGCTTAATCTTCTTTCTCTTCAATTTTTCATATGCAGATGGAATGTGGGATGATGGGTCTTCATATGAAACTTCAGTAGTACAAGATGTGCCTACTTCATCACTACCAAATTTCTATTCTAGATAAGATATCATCCTTCTAGTTTTCCTTTCAATGATTGGTTTCTTCAGTTGTATATTGATTTTAGAAAATGCTTCTTCATATGTTCCAAATCTTTGTGCTTGTTTATCCAAAGGTTTTGAAAGTAACTCATCTGCATACAGTCTCACTAACTCACCTTCTACTTCATAACCCATGCGTGGAACCCAATAGTTTCTAGGTTCAACCACCAACATAATGCAAGAATCTGTATCTACTAGAAAATATATATCATCCCTATATTTTTCTACTATGCTAGCAAGAATTCTTTCACGTTTATGCATCTTAGCTTGGAAATCCTTGAAATAACCCCACATAACATTGTTAAAATTATCACCCAAATCCTTAATAAATTCACTTATCTATGTAGCTACCAGTTTGTCCTTTGACCAAACAATGGTTCCTCTACCGGGGAAGAAATTTTGGATGTAGAAGAACATACATACTAGTACAAAACCATACTTGAATTATTTATTTTTGTCTTTCTTTATCCTCTCCATGTTCACCAAAAATTGACTTCTTATCATCTCGCATAGATCATACATTGAATCATCTTTCACTATTCGATAATCAACATGGATAGCACCACCGGGCATGTTGTTAACTCTGCTTGATTGATATGATCAATAACCTATCACCATAGATCTGAAAAAAACTTCTCTATCTTTAATGTCATCTATAGTCATAGATCTATCACCTTGTCTAGATTTGGTTAATTTGAAAACCAGATGTATTGCAACCGTTCTCAATGTGCACTCTAATCCTTGTCCTCAAAATCCAATAACTCTATGAATCATTGTCTTTCAAATCTTGTGAGGCTTTTCCAACCAAATAAAATGATCATGCACTCTACTTAACACATAGCAATTCCAATCAGGATGGAATTTAGTGGGAATGTCCACTGCATACTTTAAACCTTTCTCCTATAGATGCTTGTGTTCATCTCTCAATGCACCATAAGTACACATATCCTCATATTCTTTCTTGATAGCTCCAACTCCTAGTTATTCAATCTTGCAATGAACGTTAGACCGAACATCCTCGATCAACAACACTTGTAGAGGAATCACAGATAGGGCACTAGTCATGTCTACCTCAGTCTCTTTGATCATATGAAGCTTGAAAATAGGTTGAGGCTTCTTAACAATGGTCATCAAAATAGGTTTATCAAATCCTCTTTCCATTTTGACCAACTATAATATCAAAAAAATCTAACTACAAACCAGATAAATAGCTCACAATACACCGGTTAGGGCTCATGAAAACTTGATAGTAATCTAGGTTCAAATGTCATGGCTCAAATTCAACCTATGCACAATAACGCTCTGAATAGATCTCAAAAGTTTAAATGAATGTAAAAGTAAAAAATGAAATCACTTCCCTCTATTTATCATTGAGAAATAGATGTTACACACTTCTGACAGTAAAATAGTATTTTTCCAATGGGAGGAATAGTTTCTTATCACCGATTAATGCATATCCACTAATAGGTACTCCGATAGTTATAACCAATATCAAATGGTAAACTCAATGAAATCAGCACATAATCATTAACCACTTCAAAAAGATTTATCAAAACTAAAATCATAGCATCTTACACCATAATGTGCATATAGATCTTACTGCTCTTAGATCTAGGGGATCGGTAAAGGATTTTTCTTTAAGTGCTCCCCCTAAGAAAATAATATGCTTAGTTTGAAGAAAAATCCTCTGCACCGGAGGATGGTTAATTATCTTTATATGGTTTTACCTTTTTCTATTTCACTCATGCCTTCCTCCAGATCTTCTTCATCTCTTGATCGACTTCCTCAATATCAACAATCCTTCTACCTTTTATGCCTTCTAATTGGTTGAGTGACTGGTTCCTAAACTGAAAATCTCAAGAAATATGATTGATCCTATGGAAATGGAAACATGCCATACTAGTTGACCCCCAAGGTCCAACATTTCCTCTTTATGTTCTTATTCTACAATTCACTATTGGATGACCATAGTTACCACATATTAAAAATGTAACATTGAATTTCCTTTCCCTTTCATAAGGGCTTAGCGATTTGTTTGGGGACCTAGGAACATACACTTTAGACATGCAATTCTTAGATTTATGTCCATAATTATTGCATGTGAAACATTATCCATCAAATCTCTCACCATTGGATCTATTGCTAGATCTACTACTAGATCTAGTTCTACACTCATAAGAAGTATGATCATACTTATGACAATAATAGAAATAACCATAAAAAATATAAGACTTATTCACCGGTTTACTCCTACATACATTTGCAATATCATTGGGCTTTCCACAATTATAACAAGTAGGTATGTTAGCTTTCTTACCAAAATTGTTTGGATCTACCTTTTGATCCGTCTATAACTTTGATGACTCATCAGTTTCAAATGTTCCTTGATCAGTGTACCCAAGACTGCTAGGTTCTTTGTGTCTTATTTGTCTCTTCAATTGTTCATCAATATTTTGCATTCTTTCATTATACTATTTCAATTTTTCATTTGCTTGTTTCTCATATTTTAATTCATTCTTCAATTTCTCATTCTCTTCTATGATTCTTTCATTTTAATTTATAACTTGCAAATTTTATTCAATTGTATCTTGTATTTGGCTTCTATACAAATTATATTCATGTCTCAGTCTATAGAGTTCTTCATCTCTTTCTTTTAGAGCATCCTCGGTAACTTTCTTAGCATTTCAATTGTTCTCTTTCCTTCAAGATCTTCACACATCTTGACAGATTGACTTCCAAGATCTCTTTTTAGATTTATTACTTCTTGTTTAAGTCATTTGTTCTTATCCATTAGATCTAGAATTGCTTCTTCAAAATCTTCAGATATACTACCTTAAAATAGTTTTTCAATGTAATTGTGACTCTCATTCAATTATTTAGTAAGTTTTCTTCTTATACTAAGTGACTTCTTGATGCAAGGGAGGATATAGAGAGAGGCCAAAGGCACACCCTAACCAGATCCACCTTGTAGAGATCACACACAGAAGCAACTAACACAACAGTGAGAGAGAGAATGTAGATACTTTCATATATTATCTTCAATTAATTCATACATGTCAGGTTGTAAGGCCTTCCTAGTTTAGGCCAGATATTACAATCAAGTACATAAGTCCTCCAACATGTGAGGATCTGTCAACAATCTCCAATTTTCTATCTTTTATCTTCTATCCAAAACTAACTCTTAAACTTTAACCAAACAATGACATTTATACAAGAGGCTACTGAACCAAGTCGGCCTTCAGATCCACCATCAATAGAAGGAATGACCAAATCTAGGTCCACATGCTTCCCAATGATAGATACCCGCATTAAATCTGTGACCAAAATTAATTGCAAGAGTCGGCCTCAATAGGAATCCAAAATAAACAACTTGGTAAGAAAGGATAACCGAGCGCCAGAAAAGCATCACCGAGCACCAAAGAGATAACTAACCAACACCGGTAAACAAAGGAAACCGAGCAACACCGAACCAACTCAGTCAAAGAAGGAACCGAGCAACATAGAGAAAACTCAAATATGTTTTTGGTGACACAGGATTGCCAAGGACTCGAGATGCTCCTGCATCACTTCTTCAATTTATCCTATAGTTCATTGATCATCTTGTGTGCACTTTCAAGTTGTGTCTCATGCTTTTAATTATCCATAGTTGTAGAGATTTTCCTCAAGTGGTTAGGATTATCACCAAGAGGACCAGTGCTCTAATACCAATTGTTAGAATTCTTAGGCACTAAGAGGGGGGGTGAATTAGTGCAAACAAATTATAGACTAATCCAACCACCAATCTGAATAACTTCAATAATAACTTCCAATCCACAAAGCATATAACTAAAGTAAACACATAAAAGAAAACAATATCAAGCATCCACAAAATCACACATGATACAATGATTTTTTCCTGGAGACCCTTGGTTAGAGGAAAATAACCACAGTGGGGATGACACCCACAAGACCACTACTATAGTAAATGAGTTTTCCCTGTTATGAGCTTATAATTACCCTTTCTATTCACCCTATTAGGAGTGATTAGTACCTTGTTATAAGTACACTCATATCTACTAAGATCTACCTTGCAAGAGGCCAATTTCAAGACTCTGTTAAGAGCTCACCCAGTTAAGGGATTTACAATGAGACAGCCTGTTAAAGTTCACCCTGTTAAGGGATTTTCTTGTTGTAACTGTTAGGGAACAACAAGTGAGTGACCTGGATGTAGCACTAATTTCCTGTTAGATTCAATTTTTTCTCTGTATTCTTTATCTTCTCACAACTTAGGCTCTATTAGATCTATGATCGCAACCCTAATTGAGATTACAAACCTTCTTCACAACCTTCACATCAACCATAGAAACATAAAAACAAAAACCTTTACAATATGAGTAGTACCACTTATATACATTCATAGCATCAACTACATGAAATCCAAATGATTTCCCACCCTATAATCACACGCTAAAATGATAATATTGATTTTAAACACATTTTCCTATGATCACGTCAGCTTAGAATAAGATTAGCATGAAATATTTTCAAAGTAGTCAAACATGTTTTGACTTCTCCAATGCACCACCTTAAATCTTCCTTATAAGATAGCATCAATTCCAAGAATGACAAAAAATCAATTCTATAACCCTTATTACACATCATCATAACACCAAATATCATCACAATCGCTATAATGCTTACCCATTTGGAATCTTCCAACTGATGCTCAAGAACATAGGTGGTCTTACTTGTCTAAAAGACTATGTCAACAAAATATCTCTTATCGATCAACCAAATGAGTTGTGGTTAGAACCACATTATAGTTTGACCATGTTGATACTGTAGCTTTGACCGCACCTCATAATTCTCCATTTATCATGACTGGTACCAAAATGTTGACCTCATTGACTACCAATTTTTTGGACTTGGTCAATTTCCTACATCACCGATTATATATCCTTCCCACCGATTACATATCATTCACACCAATTTCATCTTGCACTTCACCGATTGGGATACATTACTAAACTAACTTAGTTTCCATCAATGACTTCCTATGAATGCAACCAATATACATCACAAATCTCCCAATCTCATCACAATGCCAACATATTTCCACTTTGGGGTAGATATCTTTGTGCAAAGATCTCTTCCTCCTCTCTTTGTGCATCCCTTAAAAGGATCATGTTACACGTATTGCATGGTATTGTTTTTACAAATATCTCTTCCTTGGGAAAAAAATATTTATGCCCTCTTTGGCTTGGATCCTTGGTGTTGGATTTTTTTATTCATTTTCTTCTTTTCCTTATGATGCTATGATAGTCCTATGCTTCCATCTTAATGGGGGTATATATGTGGCCTCCTTGTTGCTTAAATTACATGATTTCCTTACAAAAAACATTATTTGTTTGGTTATCCTTATTCAAATGTTACAAGCTTTCCTTATGAACATCTTGCTTTATTTGGTTATCCTTTTTCAAAATATTTTTAGGTTGAGTTGACTAGAATGACACAAATTTCTATACCATTTGACTCTCCTTGACATTGATATGTGAACTTCCTTATAGACAATGATTTTCTTGGTTATCCTTGGCATTGATATTTCATGATGCATTGAGTAGTATAACACAACTTTCTAGACCATTTGACTCTCCTTGGCACCAATTTTTGGATTTCCTTATTGACAATGCTTTTCTTGGTTATCCTTGGCACTTATTTTCAAGATGAGTTGATTAGCATTACACGGATTGCTAGAATTTTCAACTCTCTATGCACTAACTCTTAAGATGATAAGAACTAGCATAATGCATCTTGCTAGACTATTTTGAATCTTCCTCTTTTATTCACATGGATCACATAACATAACACATTTATTTGTCTAGTACAATTTGTGCCCTTTCATTGATCACCTAGCATAACACAACTTGCTAACTTTTGGAACCCATGTTTCCTTTATCTCTCCCCTAAGATTGCATAACATAACATACCTTTCTAGTTGATTTGATTATGGTTCCTAATCTTATCCTTGATGTGTACTCTTTCTCTTTCTACATGACCACTTTTGAGTTTACATTAACATTTTGATAATGATATTAGCAGTCGATACAATTTGATTGTCAAGGTCTCTTCAACTAGTGACTTGGAGCCTTTGTTTTTAGTACTAACCCCTTTTGTGTATCTTTTCTTTAAAATTTCTTTGCTTATTTTTTTTGTGTATCCTTACATGTGACTATGCAAGTTAAGATCCTAAGTTTTGGGGGCTTGTTCCCTTGAACTTATTGATGTCTCATCTCTTTATAGTCTTCCTCCATCTCTCATTTTATCTTTCTTCTACTTTACCATGAGTATGCATGTAGACTCATACTCCCACTAAAGTGGGGATAAATGTAGCATTGTAAATTATAACCTTATACAATTTACACCATATTTTAGATCATTTCCTTAATGTGTGGTTTCCTAGCTCCTAGCTAAACTTATTTCTAGCTAATAGATTGAAAAATTGATGTCATATGCCCACATGGTGATCAAAATGACTACTCCAGGCACAATTCATATCATCTCCAAGAAAATTGGCCTAATTTTCTAAGTTGCACTCTTGGCGTGGTCACTAGGGCCTAGGATTCCCTTAACCCTCCAATTGGAACCCAAATTTGAACATGTTGATGCCATGTTCCCACCATTTACTCCCTAATCATGACGTCTTAATATAAACATTAGAATTTGACTTAATTTGCAAAAATACCTCAAGAACCCTATATAAGAACATTCTTATTATAATTCATTTTCACATCATACTCTCATCAACCTACATCAAAGAACCACTCAAGCATCAAGAATTCAAGGCAACATTTCATCCCACCATATTATTCAAATCTAAATATTTTGGCAAGTTACAACAATATTCATACAATAATTTCTTTATGACTGATCTCCTTTATGTTTTTTCAAGTCATGTTATGGCATCAACACTTGTGATCACATTCAAAGAGTGTTGCATCAAAAAGTATAAGATTCAAGCACTTAATTTTTGGATATAACCTCTGCTACATTACAACATGCTTTCATTTAATCTCAATTGCATGGTTAATTGCAAAATTGGGTTTGACCTAGGAAAACCCCCATCAACCCAAGTTTTTTCCTTCAATATATTTGTAGGTGGTAGGATTTTAATACATATATTTGGGGTCAAATAGAGAAGAAAATACCTACAGATTGAAATTTTTTCATATCTAAAGAAGAAGTGTCGACGTTGCTCAGAATGGCATACTCCCAAATATTTTTGATGAAATTTTCAAGGAATTATCTTAGCAACATATGTGATTCTAGAAAGATTAGTTTTGTTCACATATTACATTCCCAAGTCAACATTTCCCCAAGCAGCATTGACCTTCCTATTTCAAATTAGATTTTTGATACAATTACCTTTTTGTCTCCTCTTTCAAGATATGTCTGTGTTATCTACATATATGTCCTATAACTTTGTGTATATGTTGAAAACCCTCAATTTTACACCTTTAGCCCTAGATCTAGCATCCTATCTACATATTTGAAATATCATTTTCAACTCATCACAAGGATTGTTGGACCCACCTTGTACTCAATCCTTTATGATCAAATTTTAGGTTTAACCTTATGGATCCACTTTCCTTCAATTTAATTAAGTGGAAGTAGGCCTAGTTTCCTAGTTTGAATTCATAAGATAGTCAACCCTATTTCCCTAAATTACAATAATAAAGCTTCCTATCCATCAATTCCATTTGGTATTATGTGAGACAAAGGACATGAGTGTAGTTGGTAATCTTATTTATGTCATTAATCTACACTAGTCTAGACATTACCCAATTAACTAGAGTCTTAGATAGGTATATGCCCAATGTTGGGAAAGACAACTAGATTGACATGAGGAGGGTCTTTAATCATCTTATAGACAAATAAAAATCTCTAATTTTTACCAAGGGAAAACCTTAGGAAAGATAGAGAATATAAATATTTGTTGACTCTTATTGCATAGGAGATGTGGATAGAAAGAGGTCTAGAAATGTATATATGTTTACTTTGTTTGGAGATCTGGATAGTTAGATGAAAAAAAGGATTTTTTTCATTCATCATTTTACTTCAAATATAGGGTACATGGAAATTTAATCATGTGTGAATACTATGTTTTTTATTGAAGCAAAAATGGGGTTTGAAGGGGTCCTAAAACCTTGTACAAATATGAAATTTAAGATTATAAAGCTTTAAAATTCCCCAAAGAAAATACTAGGCCATCCAAAGAAAAAGGCTACCCCCCCAAACAATACACGTGAGACCATTGCAAATGATTAGACATTGGAGTTTGACAACCCAAAATCGGATACAACCATTATGATTTTTCTTTAGTCCCCAACTTATGGGACTAAAGTGTCATGTCAAAAGAAAGGGTGGATCGATTGAATTTTTTACCTTTAACCATGATCCATCCTTCTTCAACCTTGGAAGCCTCATCTTGCCATCTTAAGGAATCTAGGACCAAAATCCCAGTACCCAACAAGGTCTCAACACTCTACAAAGGATCATCCAATAGAGTGCCCCTAGAATCATAAATAGACAAAGAGGAAATAACAATAGAGTTTGCAGGGCCATCAATGGTAGACACAATGTGTAAATACTATGTTGAAGCAAGATATATTGATAGTTCCATGTGCTAGTCGAATTGTCATTATCTTGGCAAAGAAAACTACCTTTCATATGTGGAAAAAGAACATATATGTATAGTATGACTTTTGTTTTTGGTATGGTGGATGATAAGATGGTTATGATCAAGAAGGTAGATATGTCAATGAATTTCATATATGTTTTGATGAACTCCATAAGCACAAAGAAGTTAAAATATTATAGAATGGATATGGGAATTAGCATCTATTATTTATTTCACTATGTTGATTATTCCTTATGACTATTACAATGTATACAAGTGGGTGATTGTTAGGACTAGGGGACTAGGTGTGTTGTACATCTTGAAAGTCCTAGGTCTAGTCTAAATTATTTAATACTCAAATATTATAAATAAATCACCTATGTGGAAAAAGATATCCCACCTAAGTGGAACCTTGAGATTTTATAGTTGGCACTCTCTACCATATGTTATTGGTTTTATGACAATTGTAAAAAGTCATTGAGTTGTGGCACCACAATACTGTGTCCCACTTTTTGGCCAACTTTGATACTGAGATGAACATTCTAAAAAAACTTCACTTTCGAATACCTATTACTACAAAACCATTAATAATTTGAAGATGATGTAAACTAGTGACTTTTGGGTGGGTGTTTGAAGTTGGGTACCAATTCTGCAGAAGTCCGCGGGAGGAAAAATTTGCAATAAAAAATGGGCACCCGTTTAGGTTCGGGAGTCCGATCCATTTTCAAAAATCGGGTGCCCGTTTAGGATCGGACACCCAAAGCAAAACGGGCGCTCAATTTTTACAAATTGGGTGCCCATTTTGTAAAAATCAGGTGCCCATTTCTAATATCTATTTATTTTTATTTTTAAACCAATTTCTTATCATTTTCATCTTTAGAAAATGGGATTGCATTTAGCAGAGCTCGGGTGCATGTTTTAGCTTCTCCTGCCGACCCTATCTGTCATTTTTTTTCATGTTTTGGGTACGTACTATTGTTTTTTATTATTTTTCTATCATTTTTGTCATTACAAATTGTAGTTTCAAGTTATTTTTAATTAAAAAACATAGTTTAATGTTGTTTTCAAAATTATTGTATAAATTTAATTATATTTTATCTTTCAAGTAGTTCTTTTTTTATTTTAATTTACTTTGTAAATTATTGTACTAAAGTAGAAAAATGGTAAAATTTAAGTATACAAAATTACATTACAAAACCCTACGTAGAAAACCAAAACCTTAGGTAGTAAAACAAAAATGTAAACCTATACAAAATTAAATTACGAAACCCTAAACTTAGAAAACCAAAATATAAATTTAGAAACTCTCTCTCTCTCTCTCTCTCTCTCTCTCTCTCTCTCTCTCTCTTTTAAGTTTTAATTATCTAAGTTTTTCAAGTTGTAAGGTAAAATGTATTTTATAGTATGTTAATTGTAATGTATTTTATAGTATGTTAATTGTAAATTATCACATGTTTTTATATCTGCGCAGATTAGCAATATGGATGATTTTCACATTGATGAGCTTATAGGTCAGCATGCACCACCACCACCACCACCACCTCCACCTCCACCTCCACCTAGAGAATTAAGAGATAATATTAGGAGAAAAGTAGAGGCGATCATTAGAGATATAAATATTATTAGGAATGATCCCTATCCATTTTCCCAGCTACTACGCCTTGTAGATAGCATGCAAGGCATAGTAGATTTTGTACACACATTAGACTATGAGATTGATAGTTTTGAGTCATGGAGGGAGAGTATGCGCATATATTATGCTGATGGACTCTCTTATAAAGAGGTTAATAAACTAAAAATTATAAAAACTGATTTGACACGCTATTTTTTGAACCCTACAATGGGTGAGCAAATACTTGGCAAGAAGACATGTATTTCGATTAGATGGTGTAGACACCCCGGCATAACAGAGCATTTTTGGGAGCAGTGGTGGATGGTATTTGACCATCCACCACATGCTAATCATGAGGTCCCACTTTATTTTTTGAAGAAATTATGGGCTGAATTTGAATTGGGTAAGAAACCCAATTATTTTGACATGAGAGCATTTCAAGGGGTTGGCCAGGGCATGCCACAAGATAGGCCAGGGGCCAAATTGAGTGACATAACTAGAAATCGTGTGTGCAATGAGCCCCTTCTTCCTCTTCCATCTCCTATACTTCTTGCACCTATCCATCGTCTAGAAGTGTGGTCATCTCTTGGTTCTTTGAGTGCCTTTACAAGCAATTTGTTACAACACTTGACCCAGGTGAGGACTACCCCAGCATAGCACATGTTTGCATGAGTTGTGGGGGTATATGTAGGGGTCCCCAGTCTGATCCTAATGTTGTCCATGCTACCCATGGTGGATATGGTGATGATGATGATGGCGCACATGGTGGATATGTCGATGATGATGATGGCACACATGGTGATGCCAGAGATGATATCTCATCATATGTTGATTTACTCAATGTAGACAATGATCATCCCACACAGGTAAATTTAATTATAATTTATATGGTGCAATATTAAATTTCTTATTTATACAATTATGAGCCATAACATGTGGATTTTTTGGTGAACAGAGGAGGGTTGACCCTCCATCATTCATTAGCCATCATCATATGACGTTGACACCTCGACATATCGGTGCTCCATTCACGGTACGCACTTTGATCTTGATACATTTAAACTTTAAACAAAATAAACTTTAATTGATAATGTGTTTGACATATTTTTGTGATTTTTTAGGGTTTATCATGTACCACTGAGATTGGCAGTCCTTCATTCACTACCCCACCAGTCACCGAGAGTCAGCCACATATACTTGTAGTATGTTTTTCATTTATTAATTTTAAGTGTTTATATCTTACTAATTTATGTACAACTTTGATTCGCACTTATTTTTTTTTAATCATAGGCTTTTGGATTGTCTCATGTTTCACAATCACATTTATGTCCTGACTCATCAGTGACATTAGCTACGTGTCACACATAGGTAATGTACACATGTTTGTATTCCATAAATGTATAGTCAAGTTATATATACTTTATAATTTATGTATATATGTACTATATAAGTTTGATTCATGCTTTATATATGTTATTCAGGTCGACACCACCATGAGTCTTGGCATGGCTACAGGACTAAGCCAAATGCAGCCATCGATACTATCCTTTGAGGTGATGATTAAAAGTAATTTTTCAATGTCCATTGTGTATCTATATCTTTTACACCTAATTATTAAAAATTTGTACTTTAAATGTTTTTACAGGACTTGGCTACATCCACTTTTCATGTAGCCGAGGAGGGTACTCGAGACTAGACAGAGCAGGATGAGGGTACTTAGGACCAGACAGAGCATGTTGATGCATCGCGGTACTCTTCATGTGGAGTGAAGAGGACTACAAATTAGCTAGATGAGTAGAGTTAGATTATGATGACTATTTGGACTTTTTTTATGATGATGATTATTTGGACTTGTGTTATGATGACTTGTTGTCATATTATTTAGATTATGATGATGATTATTTGGACTTGTTCATATTATTTTTACTTGTTGTTAGAGTAGGACTTTGTTTTGTGATTGTATGTATATATCATGAGTTGATATGATGGACATTATGATACATTTAAATTATTTCAGGACTTGTTATGTTATTTATCTTAATCATGAGTTGTTATTTATATATATGAGCTTATGGAAAAGAAATCATTTTTAATATCAATTGTAATTAAATTTATCAATATCCTAAAAAAACCATCTATCTAACAATGAGATCTATTAATTCATGTGTAATTGATCTAAGTAAAATATCTAGATATATTACAAGTAATATGAACACTTTGATTAACTATAAAAAAACCATCTATCTAACAATGAGATCTATTAATACATGTAATTGGCAAGAACAATATCGATGTTACAAACTTAATATTGACTTTGATAATTAACTATTAAAAACCATTAATTAATATTGACTTCGATGTTACAAGTAATTTATTGAGTTTGATTAACTATTAAAAACCATCTATCTAACAATGAGATCTATTAATTTGAACAATGAATTTATGGATGCACAAATAAATCTATCATAATCTATTAAGTGAACATAATCTGACCAATGTGCATAGTTTAATATTTAGAACAAAATTAGGTGAATACAAAGTTATGAATTTAAATTAAATATTTAAAACAAAATTCGATGAATAAAATTGAGTTCATGTGAGCTTAAATTACAAATCCAAAATTGTATGAATACAAGATTGCATTGTACTACATAAATAGTTTTTGTCTATGTTCTTCCAGACATCCTGCATCATAAAAATAAACATGTTCAAATGTTAGAATTTATACAAGTTCATTTAAAGTCAATTTAAATTTAAATTTCAAATCTACATCTCTAAATTATAAATTATGACACTTCAAATAAGACATGTCGAAAACATATAAAAATATGACAAACTGAACAAAAACTTACATGTATAAATTTGATTTAACCTAATGTACCATCAGCATCCTCTCTTTTTTGCAATGTGTCTATGATTGCCTCATGCTCTTCCATTGAAAGTGTCCATAATATTTTATTAGCAGGTCTCCCTTTGTATCTTTCCAATTTGATATTCGTTGCCATTACCAAATGGGAATAGTGCATAATCTTATTTTCTGATTGGTAGTCTTCAAAAGCTGGTAAACCATTCTTTCTTGTTAGGTATTTGCGTAGCCATGTACCAACTACCACAACAGACCCAATTGGATACCGAAAATCATCATCATCTACTTGATGACATTTCAACTTTTTCTTAGGTTCTACACATCGAGCTAACCAATACTCTGTTTGCTCTTCATTATCCTTAGGTGCAACAACAACATACACATGTCCTACAAAACAAAATTAAGTACATGCACAAATAAAACTTGTTTAAAGGTTTATAATTTAAATATATAATCATAAATTATATGACATACACATGTAACTAATATAATTTAAAGTTTTACAATAAATTGAATTAAATTACCAGGTTGTATGAGGTCTGAAACATGATCATAATATTTTGATGCAAAGGCATGATCCAGGTCTTCATTTATTATATCATCTTCATCTTCTCTCACTAGGTGTTAAGGATTTTTGTTGCCATTCTTCAACCCATTTTGTATTTTCACATTCTTCCCATTCACCTACAACATAAAATTGACAAAAACATGCAAGCTCCCTAGCCCATATAGTCCAAGTGTTAGAATTAGAACTCCTAAATGAATGTCATTTAGCCAATCTACTGATTGTATTACAATCATATCTTGAAAGGATATTCTTCTCTTCAACTAGCCAAAATAAATGTATGATTGTAGAGTTTTGACTCGATCATGTAGAAAAACTTATTTTACACCATTCAACAATTGTACGTGCATCTTTAAATTTTGATTTTTCCTCAAATTTGAGTTTCTCTCTTAACACATGCACCGACACCATCATGTTCTCCCTTCCCGTGTCCAGCCTTAAAAAATTCTAGATATGTTGGATATTTATTTTCTTGTGCGTCCTACTCAACCAATAAAACATTCTAGCATTCTTGAATTGCCCTGTGCAATTATCTGACCATATTAGATGTTGTCTTATATGAATTTGTCTCTCCCTTAAATTTTCATAAAAGGTCTTAAAGAAATATTGGACAAACTCCGATGAGTGTAACTTATTATCACTCATATAGAAATGGTACTCTCTCAATATTTTTTGATCCTCTTTTATACTGTCAGGTGCATGTCTATAGACAATATGAACAAAAATTGTTACTTGCACTGAATTATAATATTGTGGTTGGATCTCATCTTGTGGAGCAAACATGTAGTTCTCTGCAAATTCAACAACTAAAAGTATACTACCAATCAGAAATGTATTCTTGCATATGTGAAATTGTCCATCAAGCCATCTAGAATTGTGAGAGTGTTTCACATATTTAGGTACGATCTTACTCTTGAATTTATTTATAAAAGTATTAACACTAAGTTTTTCAATTATTAGGTCACACCGTTTTCCAACTTTTCTATCCTTCAATGGATACTCAACAGTTTTAAAGCTTTGTACATCAACTAATTATTGTCCAAAATCAAATGAAATATTTTCATGCAAAAATTCATCTACTAATATAAGATTTCCACATACATCACATACACCAGAAACACATGCATTCAAAAGATAAAATTACTCATTAGGTGGGTTACAAAACAAATTTGATATAAACTCCTTTATAGTTTGAGGTGGTATATTTATACCACATTCCTGCAACATTTCATTAGTATGCATAATAGAATGTATAGATTGAAAAATATCATAATGATAACGAAATTGAACATGAGTTTTGCAACAACAGGTGATTCTTTCTTTGTTAATCCTTACATACCATGGTTTACATTTTTCAAAAGATCTTTGACTAATACTAATAGTTAACACCTTATCATCCACAAATTTTTTATACAATTCTATTTGAGTCATATCTAAAAGGTGTTTTGGATGTGGATCACAAAATTTTGAACTGACTCTTAATTTAAGAACATCTCTGGCATTAGGGGATACTCTTGTATTATCTTGCCAAAAATTTTCAATCAAAGTTTTGACTTCACCAATAAGTTTCATGTCAGACCTCGGGAGTCTTCCACTGAAGGTCCATAAATGGTTTGCCGGATCACTTTCAAAGTTAACTCTTCTCTTTACAGCTCTTGTTAAAGTTTTACGATGAATATTAAGATATCCACTTATGTTTGAAATCATTCTTTTATCAGTAGTAGTTTTGTTTACTAAAGCTGTTGTTATTGCTCGTCATGCCGCATTACTATCTTTAGAATGACTTTTCTTTCCAATTGTGTCAAAGGCACTAGCAACAGTTGATACAACTTGTTTTAGAGACTCATCCTTCTTCTTGGTTTTCACATAAATGTCTAACCTCTTCATCACTTTTCACATTTTAGACATTTTAATTAATTGTAACATTAATTGACATTGACACCCAAATTTTTTATTATAAAAAAATTGTCTAAACAATATGCCTGCGTGTGTCATAATCTATCTCCATGAAACCAAACCACGTAGATTGTCTAGCACATCATTTTTTATTTGAAATTGTTCATTTATTTCATTATCATTCAAATGAGTTTCTTTCTCAATCGGTGTTTCTATGTCTACATCTACATTGTTGATTTTAATCTGAATTGGTGTTTGATTTTCAATTTCAATTGGGGTTTGAATTTCAGTTCCTTTATCATTATGATTAACATTACTAATTTCTAAAATTTCACTTGCAATTAAATTTGTTAATCTATTTTCAAGAATAAAATTTAAATCATTTTTATTGTAACTTGCTTCTAGCAAATCATGAACATCTTTATCAGAATAAGTTGTAACATTTGGATATGAAGACATACCTGTATCCAATACTGGATTAGAAGATGCACCTAATTTTTCTTCTTCAACCTCTGCATCCATTATGGTGTTTTCATTATCCTCCTCTTCTGAAACAATTGTTGAACTAGATGCTCCAACATTATTCAGGTTTCGAAGTCTTTCTATTCTTTCTCATTGTCATTTTGCCTCCTCTCTATTTTCTACAACCTCCTTAGATGTCAGAACCTTTGTTGGCCTCTTTCTATGTTGGTTTGATCCTATTTTTGCACCAAGATTCGAGTTCAAACAATTTTTTTTGAATATCAAATCCAAAACAAGATAAAAGTACAAAATTTTGACAGAAATATTCTGTTTGCCTGGTACGGATCGATAAAAAAATGATTGAAAACTCGTCAATCATTGAGATCAGGCCCACAGTCCTATTTTTTTGCTGCAACGACTCTTTATGAAATGGGTGCCCGTTATTTAAATCAAAATGGGCACCCATTTTGTAGTTTCACAAAACGGGTGCCCATTTTGTAAATCTATGAGCGGGAACTGTACCCGTTGGCTTGGGTTTTGGTTCAGGATAGGCTTGGTGGGACCAAGCCTATGCTTGACCCTACAAAAAAATGGCTAAGGCATTACAAAATAAAATTTACGCCTTACCATAATTTTTTGGACACCTTCCCGAATGAATTTTTTGATAAAACAAAAACCCATTTTAGCTCTTATTGTGCAGATTATAAAAATATAAATTTTATAGTGATATGATAAATTTTAATATTTTTACAATATTTATTAAGCCAACGTGGTACCTAAACTTGAAATACTAAGGTTAACTAAAACTTTAATAACTTTTTTAATTTTACATTTTTTTAAAAATGAGTTATATGACACCAATCTACATAGAATTTCCTTCAAATTGAAAAAAAGTGAAGTTATCATCAAATTATGGTGCCCGTACACCAAAGGTTTCAAAAATGTACTTTATAGTCAATTAAAAAAATATTCAATAAAAAAATAAGATAAAATATTCTGACCAATCTTCGGTTTTTTAGGTACCTTTTCTTAAAAGGATTCACAAAAATACATTCATTTACTTCAAAAAAGGGTGTCTGTACACGTGTTAGGTGTGGTCCTGAAACATGCATTTTGAAAAAGTGGTTTTTAAACATGCCTACGAAAATTCAATTTATACCGTGTGGGTATTGAAATAAATTACATATTTGAAAACTAGACTCCAAGCACTAAATTTTATATTACTCAAGTTTTTCAAGATTCAATCTTTAAGTGCCTCAAAGTTTGACATCAATTGACATAAATTTTGAAAAACAGAGAAACCACTTCCACTTTTTGGCCAAAAGTAGGACTCAACTTCTTGCAGCCACCCTTTTAAAATTTTCTTTGTAGTTTCTAAATATATATATTTTTAAAATGGAATTGATTTGTATCCATTTTTCCTTCTCCTTCGAAAAATAGTTTGTATGAAAAATCAATATTTTTAAGGAGGGGAATTCACTTTTTTAAGCATAACTTTTTTTTCTAAAAATAATAAAAATGTAATTCTTTCAAAGTTAGGTTTGTAACACCAATATATAGGGCATCCAATTGGTTTCATTCAATTTTGTTGAATATTTTATAGTTTATTAAGTTATGAAGTGACATTAACTACAATTTGGACATAGGCTCATTTTGATCGTTCTAACTTGATTTGTATATATTGAAATTCATTTTTCTTTTTTGTTAGAAAGATAACATAAATACCCAATTCTTAGATATTTTTCATAAGTTTTTTTTCCTAATTTACTATTTTTCCAGAAGCGTTGAACAAAGAAGTTGCTAAATGGTCAGGCAACTCATTTTTAGTAAAACTATAAATACAAAGTCATAATAAACTCAATATATATAAAAATCATAACCATTAGAAACACTAGTACATTTGAGACCTTTTTCCAATGTCTACCTGTTGGAATTGGGATGGTTTACTATCGATATTACAACACCATCCACTGTCGTAGTTTTGCAGTCAAAAAAAATGACGACTACGATTGGCATCATAATTAAGATGACTATAGTCATTGCAAAAAGGGGGTTTCAACACAGTGAATACACCATCGTGTCTATTTGTAGCCATCCCAATTTCGATGGGCAGACGTCGAACGTAGTTAGTTTACTGATGAAAATGTTGTACATGCAACGCTTAACCGTCCTAATATTCTGACAGATAACCATCATTAGTAGATTTTTTACCGACGGAAATGCTATGCATGCGACGGTTTTTCATCGAAAGTTTATGACAGATTGTCATCGCTTTTCTAGTGATGTAATTGTGACGGAATTCACAATTTTTTTTTTTAAATATATATATTTTTCAATCAAGTTTGTATCGATTCAGAATGGTGTTATTGCAGATCTAGTTCCAGCTGGTTGCATTACTTTCGGATCTTGATCAACTTGTAAGGTGGTTTGGTGAGTCGAGGTCTTTTATTCGTGCTCATGATTTGGTTATGTCATTCGGAGATGATTTTATAGTAGATTCAGTAGATGACAAGAAGCTAGTGCGGCGATCAGAGATGCATTCTTCCTGATGTGTTCATGGGATATATGCGGACCTGATTGCATTCAGATTTGATTCAAGTGACTTCTTGACTTCTTTGGTTCGAATTGGATGTGATTTGTTCCTATGGAGTGTAGCAATGACTTGACTTGTAGAACTTGCACAATGGAAATTTGTAGATCACTATGGTGTCCATGATAACTTTGGAGAAGTCTTCTTCTTGGTGAACCGAGCTAAGAGACTTGGATTACAGAAAGTGGGTCATTTCAGGTGACTTATGAGATATTGGATGCCTCTTCATAGCAGGTTCGTGATGTGGTCTATGGTGTTTCTTTGCGATTGGGTTCTTGGTAGAGATCTATTGATTTGGTAGCCATTGGGATGGATCAATATGACTTGATCTTGGGTCAAGGCTTCTTGAGGAGAGTTGAAGTGATCATTGCTCCTTAAAGTGATTGATGTTTCTGACAGATAGCCATCACTTTTAGTTTTTTGTCAATTATTCTTTGGTTTCTGTCATAATTGTGATAGCTCACACTATTTTTTAAAAAGAAATATATATTTGTCGTACGTTGATTGAGATCTTAAATTATTGAGCTTCTCTTTGTTTCAATAATATTTTAACATTCTCTACTTAACAAGACCAACTACGTGAAGGTGGAAGCTCATCTAGCCCCTCCTAAGATCCTCTTAAGACCCTTTTACGAAACTTTAAGACCTCTAAGATGTATTCTTAGGGATCATAAAGGGTCATAAAGGGTCATAAGGGGTCTTGGGACACAACAACTGAGAAACATAAATGTAGGCATCATGGTCACAATTGTTTGGAGACACAACATAATTGAATGCTATACCCAGACGATGCAACACAACCATTACTCCTGCAGTTCCAAGTTGACACTGTGGGATCCAAAAACCAAAGATAAGGAATCTATATATGGTTTTTGGATCTCATAGTGTCAACTTAGAATTGCATGAGTAGTGGTTGTGTTGTTTTTTGGGTATAGCATTCAATTATGTTGTGTCTCCAAACAATTGTGACCATGATGCCTACATTTATGTTTCTTAGCTGTTGTGATACCTACATTTATGTTTTGTACTTGTGTTTATTTTCATGTTCTTTATGTTTTTGGCTTCTCTCCCTCGCATCGAAAATAAGATTTTCCCACTCTGAATCGAGAATGCACATGTAACACAAGCAAAATATGAACGGATAGAAAATGGAGTTGAGAAAACACAATGCGTTTACATTTTTTTAATAGGTCAAAATTACAATGTTCGTGATGGTCTATAACTTAAAATATGCAATTAAAGACCTCTATCAAAAATACAACCCTATTGTGTTTTTAAGCTCCACCTGATATCCTATGTATATGAATTGAGATTGCATATTGAACTAGGTGTCTCCTTATGCATTGCCTGAAACCAAGAGACTGTCATAGTTAACATCTAAAATCATTATTGAACTTTTGTTATTATTAAAAAGTACACTAGTCTCCTTTGTTTCTCGTACACCATCTCTATCAGCAAGTTTCTTCATGGATGGCCTCCACTTTCTTCCCCACTACAACTGTAACCACTATTCATTCTCCTATGGTCATTACTATATTCTCTATTGATCAGAACTCCATTGCAATTTCTTTGATAAAAAATTCCAAATTCACTATTCGGTATTCCTTCATATCCCCTCAACTCCATCACTTATAGTTACAAATCAAGTTCCAAGAATCAGAATGGTGTGTCTCATCATCACAACTAATCCACCATAAATAATTGATTAACCATTTAGACAAGATGTTGATTTAAGGTTTTTTGTGAAGCTTCTAACTTGGTAGTTACAATCAGCATTTGTATTACAAGTTTTGTTGTTTTTCAAGTAGTGTGTTTTAGAAAAGAACCCATTGAACATTCTAATACTAATTTCTCCCAAAATATGAAATCCACTAAAATTTAGCGAAAACCCCTCCAACATTACAACAATGTATAAAAGGAAACTCAATGTTTCTAGTAGAGATAAATAGATTTTTTGAGAAGAGTAGAAGAAACAATAATAGAAACAATGCGCTTGGAGGGAGAAAACCCTATAGACTTATGAAATACCTTTGTATGTAGCCCATTAACATTTCAAATGCAAGAATGAAAGAAAACATGGAACTAAGCTCAAACACGTGTAAATAAACGTCAATCATTATGATGCAATCAAGGATGGTGGATCTAATTAAGGACAGTCCAAACCTTTTAGCTTTAAAACAACATAGCGGAATACTCAACAACACAACAACAAATAATTGTTTAACTTCTTATTTTCATTAACATGCCCAGTTGTAAGGCCTTCTAGGTTAGGGCCAATTACAATCAGAAACAATTCTGCAAGATCCAATACAATCTCAGCTAGTTTAGCTCTGAAGACAATCAGAAGCTGATGGAAACCCTAAGGTAGATCTAAACTTGAGCTCACAAGCCTCCAAGCAATCTCCTTGTCTCTGAGTGTGCAAACCACTAGCTCTGCAACTACAAACTATCAGATAACAATCTAATCTATAAGATCATGCAAGATCTTTTCCACAACTTCACCAACTCCAGCTTTCAGAACTTCAGATCTAATTCACTAAGTCTTCCAAGTTTTGAACTTCTATTCTCCTCCTCATCCCAAACATCTACCCAAACATCCCTTAAACACTAATCATCAACCACAAGTCGGGTGGATGAAACTATTAACTCCCCCCAACAATTATTAAATGCAATACAAGTCAGCATCAAAATAGCCTTACAAAAATTTAATCCAACATGTCAACCTATAACAACAACTACCAACAATAAATGCACCAAGTCGGCCCAACAAATCACATAAAACTCCAGTTGATATACTAGAACTACTGAGCAATAGTAAAATAACTAAGCATGCCAGGCATCGCCAAGCACCAGTGTCAACCGAGCACCACAGAAATCATTGAGTAACACTTTCACCGAGTACCAGAGGTTATCGAGTTCCTTCAGCAACCAAGCTTCCTTCAATGACCGAGACTGTCAGTCAAGGCTGCAACTGAGTAACACCATCCAAACAAACACCTCCCATGCAGATTCACTGTGTACCCTAGAATGCCCCTACATCAGGCACCCCAAGTTCAAAAATATGTTCATATGTGAGAAGAACATCTTTCGGGAGTTAGCACATAAACCCTGAACTGGTTCTTTACATACAAGTCCTCCACCTTTTCAGCTTGCATACTCTTCCACTTCAGCTTTCTCTATCTCTTCAAGTCTTTTCTTGACAACACATAGGTTGGTTCTCCATACTGATCATTCATTTTCTCTGGATCCACAATCTCAACCCGGCTACCAATACTCAGGCTTCTCCTACTGAGTGTTGTATCCAACAAAGCATCAGGGAAAACTTCTTGTCATCCTTCTCAATAGTAATCACATTTCTTACACAGTCATACATAGCTCTGCAATCATATTGCCAAGGTCTACTAAGAAATATATCACAACTATTCATCTTCATAATGTCACATAACACAAGATCCTTATACTGGCCAATCTGAACATCAATAAAGCATTGTTATCTTACTTCTAGAGCATGAACATCTTGTAACTAGCCAATCCTATAAGGACAAGGATGCTTCATTCTATACAACCCAAGCTTCTAAACCATGTCCTCAGCAACAAGGTTATCAGTACTACCACTATCAAAAATAACATCACAGAGTTTACCTCCAGACTTGCATCGGGTCCTAAACAAGTTACTCCTCTAACAAGGTTCCTCCTTTGTACTGAGCAATGTTCACTGAAGTAGTAAGTTCTTAGATTTAGGTTCATTCTCATTCACCACAATAGTTTGTCGGTCACCAAGCTTCTTTTTTGTACACTAAAAAGAATGGTGTCCTTCCTCTCCATAGTTATAGCAATTACCCTTAAAGATAACTCTACCTATCTTCTTCTTTGGTTCCACAGGTTTCTATTCATCTTCTACATCAGTCGGTTTATCCTTCACCGAGTGATCAATCTTTTCCTTCCCTTGGGGATTACTATGTTGTTTTCTCTTCAACTTATCTTCTGCCTTCAGAGCATACTAATAAGCATCTTCAACATAATCAATCTTCAGCATACCAAGCTACCTTTCACATACTGAGCTACCTTTTCCTTGCCAAGCTCTTAGTGTCTAGATCGAATAGTAAGTTTGTAGAACTCCTCGGTATAATCTTCAATAGATAGATCTTTTTGTTTTAGATTCTGAAACTTCTTAAACAAGTCAAGCTCATAGTCAGAGGGTATGAACTTAGCTTTTCATACCAAGCTACCATTCACATACCGAGCTACCTTTTCCTTACCAAGCTCTTAGTGTCCAAATCGAATGGTAAGTTGGTAGAACTCCTCGGTATAATCTTCAATAGACAGATCCTTTTGTTTTAGATTCTACAACTTCTTAAACAAGTCAAGCTCATAGTGAGAGGGTATGAACTTAGCTTTCAATTTTGTCACCATCAACCTCCACCGATTGATCTTTGTTTCACCTTCATCTTCTCTATCTCTTTGTAGTTCTTTCCCCAAAGAGCAGCATGTCCTTTCAAATTTGTCTATGCTAATCTCACTCGAAGAAGATCTTCAATTTCTTGCAGCTCAAAGAAATCTTCAAGTTCACCAATCCAATCTATCAAGTTCTTGGGCTTCAAAGTATGAGAGAAAGTAGAAACTTCCATTCGGTAACTACTACTTAACCGGGCTCCAGATCTAGGCAATCAAGTAGTTCTTTCTTCACTAGATCTATCCCTCTAGTCATCACCACTAGATCCAGTAGGTTCAAAGTCTTCAGCAGCTTCCTCATAACCATCTTCAGTACTAACATTTTGAGGTACACCAGTAATAGCTCTCATGATCTCGGTGACCATGTCATTCTTCATCAACTCCATCTCAGATCTGGAATCTGATTTCACCTTCTCTATGATTTGAGATTCCACAATATCACAAAGATTAGAAATAACTCTAGGGTCCAATCTTCTTAGAGGCATCCTTAAATATATGCAAAAACCCTCTACAACAAACCCTCATCGACCACCTTATGGCAATCTCCAAGTTGTGTACAAGTCAGATCTCAACTTGCCACCTTGAACAAACAACTAGGGCAAGATCCACAAGTTTAGTGCTCCAAATCTACAATATGATATCTTCACCAACAAGATCAAATTTTCAAGATCATCCTTGCTAGGTCAACCTTCACTCCACAAGATCAACTCTCAACTTTGATACCACCTGATGCAGTCAAGGATGGTGGATCCAATTAAGGATAGTCCAAACCTTGCAGCTTCAGAACAAGATAGTGGAATACTCAACAACACAACAACAAATAATTGTTTAACTTCTAATTTTCATTAACATGTTTGGCTGTAAGGCCTTCTGAGTTAGGGTCAATTACAATTAGAAACAATTCTGCAAGATCCAAACAAATTCAATACAATCTCAGCTAGTTCAGCTTTGAAGACAATCAAAAGCTGATGGAAACCCTAAGGTAGATCTAAACTTGAGCTTGCAAGCCTCCAAGAAATCTCCTTGTCTCCAAGTGTGCAAACCACTAGCTCTACAACTACAAACTATCAGATAACAATCTGATCTACAAGATCATGCAAGATCTTTTCCACAACTTTGCCAACTCCAGCTTTTAGAACCTAAGATCTGATTCGCTAAGTCTTCCAAGTCATCAAATTCTATTCTCCTCCTCATCCCAAACATCTACCCAAACATCCCTTAAATACTAATCATCAACCACAAGTCGGCTGGATGAAACTATTAACTCCCCCCAATAATTATTAAATGCAATACAAGTTAGCTTCAAAATAGCCTTACAAACATTTAATCCAACATGTTGGCTTGTAACAATAGCTACCAACAATTAATTCACCAAGTCATCCCAGCAAATCACATAGAACTCTAGTCGGTAAACCAAAACTACTGAGAAATAGTGAAATAACCGAGCATGCCAGGCATCGTCGAGCACCAATGTCGACTGAGCACCACAGACATCATTGAGTAACTAAGCGCTAGAGGTTACCGAGTTCCTTTAGCGATCGAGATTCCTTCAATGACTGAGATCATCAGTCAAGGCTGCAACCAAGTAACACTAGCCAAACATACACCTCCCATGCAGATTCACCGAGTACCCTAGAATGCCCCTGCATCACATTATCGAATAAACATTGAGAAATAAACATCAATCATTATCAAATAAGTTGCATAAATTAGAATCATTTTTTTTTGGCTTTTTCTTTTTTTTTGCTTCCCTATATTGTTGCAGACACGTATCCATGTCTACATCATCATTTCTTCTCAGTCATGCACGTGATCTCACTGTCTTTTGCAAAGGTGGGTCCTCTGCAATAAAAAATAAAAGGCTTCAATTAAAAATATATTATCATAATTGGGGTTAATTTTAAAATATATTCATTATTGTTACAAGCATTTTGTTGAGGCTGTAGATGCATTGAATCACCACTGCCATTCTATTTTTATAGTAGCAATATAACAAATAGAGCACTGGCCAATCAAATAGGGACATCAGTAATACATTTAATGCATTATTACTTCATCATGATGATAAAAATTTCATTGACTCAAAGCACATAGAATGTGGGTAGATGCATTGAATCACCACTTCCATTATATTTTGATGAAGAGGAACTATGTTATAAAATTTTAAGGCATGAAATTTTATAACCGTACATATATTTTTATAAGTATAACTGTACAACAGAAGAGCACCCACATGCCTTGGTTGTTATTGGTCTATGAAAGGTTTTAGTTTGCCTTTCCCAATTGAGATGTCATCGTAAGATTCAAAAGGACCAAGGTAATAATAAGTCTTGAACATAAATGCATGATTGTGGATCCTCAAGTAGGAGTTGTGATGCAAAGGAAGAACACTTATATGGGTTTACCCACATAAGGATAATGGTTTCATTCATAATTCTTTTAAGTGCTCTTGGGTACTTTCCTTGGCCTCTAGGCTTGGGCATCCTATAGGGGTTGAACCAAAATTATGAAGGCAATAAGGACACATAGAACAATAGGTTTGGGGACTTAGACTTATGTTCAATCCTTAGTAATGGATTGGGGAACTAATTACTAGATGAATGACTATAGTACCCTAGTTTGTATTATTAGATGATCTTGTTTAATTTGTGTTCATTTCATGCAAAGATACATGTAAAGGAAAATAAATTTTTGCATCTAAAGATTACATGTATATATATGAAAAATAACTTGTATATACTATACAAGGAAAATAACTTTCAGAATAAAATGCAAGAGTACAAGCATACATAAGAGGATGAACATAAATAATAAGGGTGTCAGACATTGCCTGAAGTGATGAATTTTTGACCTAGGTATGAATCTAGTGTGCCCCTGTGTGATCCAGAACCTACAAAGAAAAGAGAGATGGGGGTTAGATAAAAAAATATCTAAGCAATGAATGACATCCTATTACTGATCCTCATCTATAATTATGCATGTGCATAGTCAATCCATACACTTCTGAAATAAAAACCACATGCTACAAAACATGTGCACTCAAAAGAATGTTGTAGAGAGTAAATGGCTACATTTATGTCTGCATGAACACTTGGTGGGTCACTATTGTGACTACATCATTCAAATAGTGCAACAACAACACCATATGTTGTTGTTTCATCTATTGTTGTTGTGACATCATTTCCAAATGATGCACCCACAACAGTCACACACCATGCCCATTAGCACAAGGCATTCATGAGAAAGCATGAGTAAGCAATGGAAGGGGCATACATATTCATCAAATCAGAGGAGAAAAGCATCAAATCTTCATATTAAGGGAGGAGTACATCATGTATTTCAAGTAAAGATCATAACATCACAACATGGTTGGCAGCCCCAAGGAGGCCCCATTGCATGTAGTGAGTAAGCAACATCAAAATAAAGAGGTACACAAATCTGCATCATCTATACATTAATGTTATGGCATGGAGTATATTTGAATCTTCATTTTAAAGGATAAGTAAGAAAGCTGGATGATGCTAGTGAAGTTAACAAAGGTACAGATCTAATGAAGTAATGAAGCTACCCACATTCTATGTACTTTGAGCCAATGAAATTTTTATCATCATGATGAAGTAATAATGCATTAAATATCTTATTGATGTCCCTATTTGATTGGGCAGTGCTCTATTATTTATATTGCTACTATCAAAATAGAATGGTAGTGGTGATTCAATGCATCTACAGCCTCAACAACATGGCAACATCAATCCAATAATAGAAAATATATTATAAATGCCAAGCTCATAGTCTCAATGAAATAAATAGTGTATAAAATAATATATGGCGCACAACAGTAGCAAGCATCTAATGACAACAATAACATTGCATGATTCCCAAGCTCAAATTCAAAACAGTAAGTGTATTAATGTATGATCTAATAGAAGCAACCTTATTGATCATTACCTTTCACTCCTCCATCATTATAGAAGAGATAACTACCTACAACTATATTTCATAATTCTTCCTTTGAATTATATATATATATATATATATATATATATATCAAGTATAATTATGATTTTACATCATATATTTAGTCTTAATAAAATCTTATAAAACAACATACATTGTGTGAAGTGTTTGATCTCTCTTTATTTTTTTTGTTGTTGATATTCACTATGTGGTACTTCCCATTTATGATCATTTCATGAGAAAATGTCTTGATGGCTCGCGGGCTGCAAGCCAGGGCATCATGCATTATTTATGAGCTCACTATTTGAGCACCATCCAATCAAATAGGAACATGAGGTGGTCAAACAATGAGCTCATAAACAATGCATGATGCCCTAGCTTGTAGCCCGCGAGTCATCAAGACATTTCCTCATGAAATGATCATGAACGAGGAGTACCACATAGTGAATATCAACAACAAAATAAATAAAGAGAGATCAAACACTTCACACAATTCCTTGAAGGTAATAGAAATGATTCCCTAGCTCTCAAAGCTCACAGGTCACCAAGCATTCCAAATGAAAATATGTAAACAATGCTAGTATTAAATAGTGAGCTCATGAACAATGTATGATGCCCTAGCTTGCAGCCCGTGAGCCATCAAGACATTTCCTCATGAAATGATCATAAATGGGGAGTACCACATAGTGAATATCAATAGAAAAATAAATAAAGAGAGATCAAATACTTCACACAATGCCTTGAAGGTAATAGAAATGATTCCCTAGCTCTCAAAGCTCGCAGGTCATCAAGCATTCCAAATGAAAAGATGTAAACAATGCTAGTATTAAATAGTGATCTCATGAACAATGTATGATGCCCTAGCTTGCAACCCGCAAGCCATCAAGACATTTCCTCATGAAATGATCATAAACGGGGAGTACCACATAGCTAGTGAATATCAACAACAACAAAAATAAAGAGAGATCAAACACTTCACACAATATATGTTGTTTTATAAGATTTTATTAAGACTAAATATATTTTTTTATTAAAATTTTATTAAGACAAAGTATTTTGGGTTTGTTTTATGTTATTTTATAAGATATTTATTAAGACTAAATATATGATGTAAAATCAATATAACAAAAAGAGTGTCGGCCAATCAAATAGGGACATGAGGTGCTCAAATAGTGAGCTCATAAACAATGCATGATGCCCTAGCTTGCAGCCCGTGAGCCATCAAGACATTTCCTCATGAAATGATCATAAACAGGGAGTACCACATAGTGAATATCAACAGCAAAACAAATAAAGAGAGATCAAACACTTCACACAACGCCTTGAAGGTAATAGCAATGATGCCTTATCTCTCAAAGCTCGTGGGTCATTGAGCATTCCAAATGCTAAGATGTAAACAATATCATCCAGACATGTGTACTGTGAGCTTTCCTTCAACAAATGGACTTGTGATGATTTTCACAATAGTACATGTGTTGCAGGAAAGCTCAAAGTATTGCTTAGAAAAATATGAATGTGCATCATCTGTGTATATCAGAGTTGATCAGAGAAGGTATATGCACAACAAAATAAATAAAGAGAGATCAAACACTTCACACAATATCTTGAAGGTAATAGAAATGATCAAACACTTCAAAATAGGGACATTAGTAATAAAATAGGGACATCAAATAGGGACATTAGTAATAAAATAATACACTTACTGTTTTGAATTTGAGCTCATAAAGATTAAGATATCCCTATTTTATTACTAATGTCCCTATTTACATCTTTTCATCAAATGACCCAAAAACATCAAGAATGGTCCTATATGGTCACTAATAGCCAACTTTCAGAAGAATATGAATGAATATGAAAATATACATAAGTGGATGAACATAAATAATGAAGGTACCAAACATTGCCTGAAGTAATGAAGTGTTGACCCAGGGTTCAATCAAGTATGCTCTTGTATGATCCAAAACCTGCAAGGAAGGAAAAGATGGGGTTAGATCCAAAGGATCTAAGCAATGTATGGCACCCTATTATTGATCCTCATCTACAATTATGCATGTGCATAGTCAATCCATACACTTTTAAAATGAACTATGCTACAGAACATGGGTGTGTGTTAATGTGATTCAAAAGCTATTATGGACGATTATTTTATTATAGAGATAAGGATATCTTAATTCTACAAGAATAAATGTTTTGAGAAATATTTGAATTTAATTTTGACAATAACATGAGGAGTGATATATTTCAAGCTTTAGCGAGACTTCATACCATGCAGTGTTCGTAGATTATGTTCAATGCATTATTTATGCTTTTATTGGTGGGAAAACTCTTGAAAACATGCAAAAGAGATTGCATTCAACCATGTTGTTTACATACACATGTAGTTTACCTCCAACCTAAATTAGTGTTGTGTACAAATCTTTGGATGGTACGTGGTATGAAGCCTCACTCAAGCTTGAAAATGATAAGCATTATGATGCTGAGGTATGGTGTGGTAAGCACAAGTATAGTTTCTCATAAGCTGCTATTGGTATAGTTTTTTTTTTTCAATAGTTGCAGAATCTAGCTTCTCCTATACTTACACATATGTATACATTTTGGGCTTGGCTTTAATGTCATGTAAATCTAAGTGAAATGGTAATAATATTTAAGAGAAATAAGTATGGCATTTTAAACAAGTATGCATATACATTATATAACAGGAGTGATATATTTTAATGGAAACTCTTAATGAGAAGGATGCCTATATAACAAGAGGAGTGATATATTTTAATGGCAGTGGACATAGAAATTGCAGTGAAACTCTATAATTTATTATTGTAAGTGGACATAGAAATTGCAATGTAAGTAGTAGGATGATTGTAAGTGGACATAGAAATTACAGTGAAACTTTGTAATTTATTATGGCTTGTGTGTGTGAAAATTGTACCTGATCTGTAGACACAACACTTCAGTAAAACATTAGAGGTTAGCAAAAATCAAAATCATGCAAAATTGAAATCTAATCTAACCAAGTGATTTACTGCCTTCTAATAGGTGCGAGATTAATGCCCTCAAATTTTTATCAAGATTAGTGACCTAGACGACACCTAAATGAAGGATTTGAATGCAAAAGATGGATATGGAATATGAATGCAATTAATCTATTTTTTTGATATTTTCTATGCAATGATATGAAAAACTTTATATGAAATCTATGATATGTAAAAATTGATATGCTATGAATTGATCTAACAATAATATGAATCTATGCTAAATGATATGCAATGCTCAAAACTAGAAAGATCTCACAATAGCTTGGATTTGCAAAGATGATTCTTCAGACTCCAATTCGACAGCGTGAGAATGCAAATTCATGGATACAAATTTGAGAGATGAATTATGAAGAGCTGAGCCTTGTTTTTATAGAAATCCATGGCTTTGGAGGTGCATGAGAAAAAGCCATAAATCACTCAAATAACTCAGGTTGATTTTTGAGTTATCTGATAATAAAGATAATTAAGTCACAAAAAATTATGCAAAAGCACAGTTCAACTCGAATTAGAAGTTTAGATCAACTTTAAAACTCAAAAAGATGTTGAGTTTCAAAAAACTAACTTGCATTGATTTTCCAATTTGAGTTTAACTGGTCCTTGAATGTGCACATGGATAATTATGATTTAATAAATAAATAAAGTGATTTATTCTCAACTTAACTGATTTTTGAAAATAAATAATTAATTTATGGGTTAATTAACTATTTTATCAAACTTTTATTAAAAACTATATTATTAAATAATGACAACATGCTTTATATAATTAAATAAAAATTTAATCAATTATTCATAAGATATTGGATTTATTGTCAAAATTAAATAATACAATTAATAAGAGATAGAATTAAATTTAATTAAATAATTAAGTGACAAGATATTAAATCTAATTAATTAAATATGAAAATATTCAATTAATCAAACTTAGGATAAATGTGATTTATCGCCAAATAATCATTAAATTAAAGATAATTAAGATAATTAGGAATATTGTTAGGAATATTCCCTGATGCAGAATTTAAGATAATCAATTATGATTTGATGATGTTTAGATGTGCCTTAGGTTAGGAATTTGATGTCGATTTCATTCGAATTGTTGATATAGGAGATTAATGAACTTATAGCCCATTTTTGTGGTATTACATTTTGCTCCTCTTTGAATTACTGTGTGAAGCGCAGTGGTTCAAAGATAGTCTATGTATAATAAAGATATGAAACTGATGTTTGATAATTGATATGAGATAGAAGCTGATTGATATTGATTTGATATGGAGATAATAGGTCCTGAATGACCAAAGATAATATTCACTATAACAACAAATGAACCTATGATTGTGAAAAAGTGTCAAAACGCTTGATTCCAAACCCTAGGATTGCAAAGAAGTGAGTGACTGGTTCTAGACTTGATTGTCTTAGCAGAACTAGTAGGTATCACATTCGAACCCTTCAGTTGCCGAAGAACCAAGGAAAGAACACTATGATCCAATGGTTGCAAAAACTGATACAGTTTACAAGATTAGGAGAATACCAGATTGATATGGATCGACGAATCTGATATGCCCCAAGTGATGATAGATTTTCCCTGAGTGATGAGGACTTTTTGATGAATTAGTAACTAGACATGATTGTTGTCTTGATTATTGAGGAAAGATTGATAGAATTTGATTTACAGACCTTGAATGATGTGCAATACCATGCCCCCTTCGGGATTAAAATTGAAATCTGATAAGAAAAGTCAGCGTTAAAGGGTTTAGAAGTATGTAAATTGATTGGAAAAGTGGTTATACACATTCAAGAATGCATTCTGCATCATTGGAAGGTCCCAAAAGACCAAGTTTGACTAGGTTAAACCATGAGTTGACCATAGTTGACCAAGTTGAAATTTTGATAGTTTTATGTAAGATAATCAGTTAAGTTGAATATTGGATTTCTGTGATGATGGAAGGTCGATTATGCAAGTAGTAGACAATATGAATGATCTCAAATTTTGATTTTTGATCCCGAAAAAGGATTCTACTTGCTGTTTCATTGGAGGAACCTTTGTGTGAGATTCGGCTCTTGTTAGACTTGAAGATGCGATTTGAAGAATCATTTAAGCATTGAAGTTTGTTTAATTATTGTGAGATCATGCAAACATGCAAAATGCAAAAAGACATGCAAAATGAAATGCAACCTAAGACCTAGGACCTAGTCACTGATCATGTGTCGATTTGTTATCATCATTGAACTTTTAGGTAACTGGATAAATGAATACAATGCCCACTAGTCATGAAACCATAGACATGAATATTGATTTGTAATGCTCAAGAACCAATACAACACCCACTGGTCAACAACCATGGATATATGAATATTGATTTTATTTTTGGAATGTCAGATTAGATATAAGCACCAAGGCACAAACGCCAGGATGACCTGAATATCATGTCCATTTTGATATAGCAATTTGTATAAGCATCAAAACATAAACATCGTGATGACCTGAATACACCTTGCATGAAAAACACATCAAACAACCAAGAGATCATTCTAAATCCAATGTGAATTACCCGTAGTGACCATTTATCATTCACATCCTTAGGTTAGATCATGTTTCACAGTAGGAGAAAGAACTCATGCAAAAAAGATAATAGTTAGATCAAACTTACTTGAATCATCCAGGTATCAATGGTCGAGGTACGCATGGCCATCCAATTCAAGATAGAGGCTCTTACAGTCGGACACCATTTCAATCCAGAATTTCCAAAGTTGTTAGATTTTCACATACAAGCAAAAAATAAAGAAAAGATTATGCTCCCAGTCATCACTCTCTAAATCCTATAAAGGACATCATCGAAGAACTAGAAGGGACACAATATGCAAAAATCTTAATACGAATCAGTAAGCATACAAGGAGATAAAAGCATGAAAAGCATAGATCATTTTCAGTTTGATGTTTGATTGCATTGTTGTAGATGCAAAATCCTTTCTAGAGACAAGACTGATTGACCGACTCACATGAAGCTTCAAAGTACTTTGACTGGATATGACACATCTCAGATACACTAGAGACCATAGGATACGACATTGATTGCCCCCAAGTTTGAACATTGATAGGATACAGACACTTGAGCAGATTGGTGGACAAACCGACTTATTGAAAACTAGAAATGCAAAACAAACCGGGAGATATGTACAAACTAAAGCAAGACTAAAAGTTGGGAAAGACCAAGATTGCGCTGATAGATGGAGCATTTTGAAACAAGTGGTGCCCGTTTGCCAGGTTTTCACCATCTTGGCAGAGATTCTATTTTTGCTACCAAGGCGCCTGTTTTCAGGTTTTCACCAAGGCACTTTTTCTTTTTCTCATTTTTTTGTATTTTTTATTTTTCTAATTTTTTTGTAATTTTGATATTTTTTTTTTTTTTTTGAATCATCAAGGTGCCTATTGCTAGGTTTTCACCAAGATGTTCATTTTTTCAGGACTTTTTCTGATTTTTAAGATTTTTTCAAGATATTTTACCATAGACTGAATGCCTTAGGTGTAGAATTTCTTCAGATGGAGAACGTTGATTGGTTCTCAGAGCTATTCTCCTTCATTTGTTGAGAGTTGATAGGAACCAGAGCCAAAAGTAGTAGTGATGACAAAGGGACCTAGCCAATTGGGTTCGAACTTCCCCTTGCATTCTCGATGTGATTAATTTTTAGGATTTTCTCTCAAGACTAGATCACCAACCTAAAATTCTCTATGTCTGACTTTCTTGTTGTAGCCTCTAGACATTCTCTTCTGATATACTATGAGATGATCATATGCTACTTGTCTATGCTCATTTATTAGTTCCAGTTCTTGCAACCTAGACACTCTATAGTCATCATCAGTTACTAGACCATGCATTTTGATTCTTAGTGATGAGATTTCAACCTCAATAGGTAGTACCGCCTCAGACCCATAAACTAAAGTGAAAGGTGTAGCCCCTGTAGGCATTCTGATACTTGTTTTGATACTAGTTCTGATACTGGTTCTAATACTTGTTCTGATACTTATTCTGATACTTGTTCTGAAACTGGTTCTGATACTTGTTCTGATACTTGTTCTAATACTGGTTCTGAAACTGGTTCTGATACTTGTTCTGATACTAGTTCTAATACTTGTTTTGATACTTGATAGCATCTTTTTCCATTGCAAACTTGCAAGCAAGATCATATCGTGCAGTCCCAATGTATAGCAAGGTGGAGAACAAGAGGGATTAGCAAGCTGGTGGATGAGATGGAAGATGAGAGAATGAAGGAGAATGAAGGGAAGAAATCTCAAAGGTCAAACTCCTCAAGAATACCCAAGCTAGGGAAAAATTTTCATGTAAAGCACATTCAGACAAACAATGAAAGGCTTAGCATAGGATAAGTCATAAAAGTGTAATGCAAGAGAAGGAAAGGATGTAGTCCAAAGGAGTAGACATGTCAAGAGGCTTCATAGCACTATGTTTTACTATTTCTTCTATTAGATCAAGACCAAAGAGGAAATGATAGCGAAAGACTAGAATGAATGGAGGAAAATAAATATGAAGGCTAAACAGGAAGGGAATGAAAATAAGATCATCGTAAGATAGCTCACAAAATAGCCAAATGTTCATGTATAGATCAACATTGTCAAGATCAAAGAGAGAAGATGGAATGGATGAAATATGTAGAAGAACTACGCATGATGTCTGATTGCCAGGTTTTCATCATGGTACTTATCCAAGGCACCATAAGGGAGTGGTTTTCACCATAGGATGAATTTATTTCTCTTTACTTTTGCTATCAAGGCGCCTGTTTCCAGGTTTTCACCGAGGCACATTTTCATTATTTTTTTTATTTTTCATTTTTTTTTGAATTTTTGGAAGAAGGCAAGCTTTTTAGATAATGCTCCTTGAAAGGATAAACCATGATATGCCAAGCATTCAAAATGATATGCTCAAAGATGCTGATAGGGAAAGGGAGATGGAAGAGGAAAATGGAGGATAAGGTTTTATGTAAAGCGAGTGAGGTTGGAAGATAGGAGAATAGGAAAATGAGGAAAAAGGATAGAAGGTAGAAGGATAATAAATGGAAGCATTGCGAAAGGGTAGATGGAAAGGAAGGCAAGATCAATGTCAACACACACCTTGAAGGGTGGCGAGAGGATGGAGGAATTGTGAATGAAGGAATACATGAAAGAATATGGCGAATGGATAGTAGAGGTTGTGGTTTAGGCGCATGGAATGGAGGAATGTTTTTGGAAGAAGATGAAGTGGAATTCTTTGGAAGCTTGAATGTCAACTTAACTTTTTGCTCAACACTAAACTCTTTCAAGAGAGACTTTGGAATCCATATAGTCGTAGGCTTTTCATTTCTTTTTGGTAATTTGGAGAGAATATCTTCAATGATGGATTTTGGAACCCATACTTGTCTTGTAGTTTTTTTCTTAGATATCTCTTTTGACTTTATGCCCCCATGTCGTTTAGAGGAGACATGGTGATCTTTTTTTTTTTATGGATTCTTGTATTGCTTCTTTTCCTTGTATTGAACATTTAAGTTACTTCCAAAGGACTTGGGACTTGTGGAAGAAGGAGGATATGACTGGTTTAGATAGGTGGGTGGATGAAAAGGATTCAAGGGTGTGCATCTATGTTGATCTTGAGGAAAGATGGGAGATGGAGGCATGTAAGGACCCAAGATGGATGGTAAATTATGAGAGTTAGAAGGGGAAAGTGAAGGGACATAAGGACCCAAGATGGAAGGTAGACATGAAGCCTTTAGTAGTGGTGCAAGAGGTCCAAGGATGGATGCGGAAGATGCAAAAGGATAATCAATAAGTTCATCAACATTTATATGGCAACCAAGGATATCAACATCTTTAGAGTGAGCACTAGAATTTTCAATAGAATCAAGTACATCTTGAATATGAGCACCTTCTTTGATAGGATTGTTCAAAGCTTGCAAAGACTTAGGAAGAGTAGAAAGTGGAAGTGAACATGGAGTGGTAGAATAAGAAGATGGAAGACTTTGATCTTGACAGGGATCTTTGGATAGCATAAGCGC
This sequence comes from Chamaecyparis obtusa, assembly GCA_027943335.1. Taxonomy (NCBI): domain Eukaryota; kingdom Viridiplantae; phylum Streptophyta; class Pinopsida; order Cupressales; family Cupressaceae; genus Chamaecyparis; species Chamaecyparis obtusa. The sequence continues at coordinate 897,519 of BSBK01004333.1, read as the reverse complement.
ATAATTTTTCTCTTGATTTTCAATAGGCTTAACATTGGAAGGAACAACATCATTTTTACCAACCTTAATGGAAGTATCATCTTTGGAAAGCACAAGTGTAGTAAGGTTATTTTGATTGTCAATAAGCTCAACAGTGTAAGTAGTAGCTTGATCTTGCTTAGGAGAAGACTTAAGACATGGTGGAATGCATGAAAAAGGGCATGCAGGATCAAAAGAACCTTGAAGCGGATAAGAGACATCAGGAAAAGGAGTGGATGACATGGAGGGTTCTTGATCTTGATCTTTCTTTATGTTCTTTTCTTCATCATTTTTAGAGTCCTCTTGACATGGAGCCACTTCTAAGGACAAGGAAGCATGTTGGGATTGTATGGATGACTTTGGAAGAGATGGCGGAGGACTAGCTAAAGTAGGGATTATAGCATATGAAGGCTTAGGCTCTTTAGGTTTATCATTATTGAAAGTATTTGCAGTCAAGTGAAGGTTAGCTTGAGTTTCTTTAAGAGGTAGCCCTGGAGGATAACTATAGGGAACCGCATGAAAAGTATCAGGGCTTGTGTCGGATGAAGGTTCTGTGAAAGATTTGAAAGACTCGGAAGCTTTAGGAAATGTATGGGTATTGGAGGAAGTAGGGGATGGAAGAGAACCATCACAAGACAAAGGTCCAACATTGACATGATCTTGCTTGAGAGTGTAATCTTTATTTTCAGCTAGAGAGTTCTTAGAGGAGAGATCCTTATAGTATTGACGTTTCAAATCAGCACGGTACATTTTATATTCCTCAATAGAAGTAGATGTATCATCTAGATATTGTCCACAAAAGCCATCAAAATCTCTTTCAAAATTAGAATCATATGGATCACCATCATGATCTATCCAATGTGACAGCCCATTTGTAGTAAGTAGGAACACATGATGAGGAGGACTCTTAGGAACAGAGGTGTCATAGGTATCATTACATTGTCTGTTGTCATAGCCATCATAGTCTCCAAAGCTAGATGTGTCACTCTCTATGGAAGAGGTATCATAAGGGTTATCACATTGCTCAAATTCTTTTCAGGGGCATGGTGACATGTACAAGTTTTTATCAAATGGAAAAGAGTATAGAGATTCCATGGAGAACTCTTTAGGTTCCTTTTCTTTCTTAAGATTGTTAAGTTCAACTTGCATAGCTTGCAGATGCCTCATCATAGTGGTGATTAAAATTTCTTCCTCATGTGTACTGATTCTTTGAGACATGTATACTGATTTTCAATGGCTACTGCTCTATTCTTGACATAATGATTTGTTCGACAAATTTTGGAAATAGGCTGAAAAAGTTAAATATCTAGCAATTCTGACAATTTTCTGACAACTTTTCAAAAATTTTCCAAATGACTTTCTACAAACTTGTACGAAAGTTGGTAGGCAATGAAATGATAGTTGAAAAACTTGTACGATAGTTTCAAGTAGGATTTTGACTTTTAGAATTTGCTGGCATGAAAACTCATATGACACTAGGTACTCAATCATATGATAGATGGGCAGTAATGAAATGACACTTGGCAAAAACTCATATGACTTCCTGACTCCAGAAAGGATTTTACTTCAAATTTTGCAAATTTTGAGTTTTCAGATTTGGATTGTTTGCAAATTTCAATGTCCAGATTTGAGGATTGTAACAGATTTGTTCATTTTCAGTAACCAGATAGATAAACAAGCATGCAAAATAGCAAGCACGTGATTTCAAGGATGTCTGAAAACAATGAACAAGGGCAAAAGCAACCTTGCGCATGAACAATCAAGTGACTTATTCATTCTAATCCTCAGAAGCGCTAATTGTGTATGTTCCAAAAATGTTTTGCAATAACGCACATATACCCTATAAAATGAAAATTTGGCCTCGCTAGGGTTTTTAGTAATGGTTTGACTCTACAACTTTTATGATCCAAAAGGGTGAACTCCAATCCCGGTGCACCAAGGTTTTGACACAGTTTGAGAACTTAATCTTTAGTAGCTGCTAGGGAGATCTAACAACCCAACAATGAACCATACCTGTGGAGATTTCTTCCACAAGGATATTTATATAGCGACTATCACTACCACGGTGAAAATGGCTATTACCACTTGAGGTTCTGTCAACGTAGTTTACCCTATGAAGGGATTGTCTGCTATGGTTAACCCTCTCTAAAAGTGACTCACAGTATGATACCACAAGGGGACTTGGCTCCAGATCCAAGGTTTTGATGTCTCTTCACTTTTAACCCAAATAAAGCAAGCAGATTAATCCGACACACTAAGACAAAGTTTGTCTCACCAAGGTCTATGATATCAACCCCATGTGATCTATCAACCTCTCCAGAGAGAGAATGCATCAATCAATAAGGGAAGATGCACTAACCAATTTTAATTCACCAAAGCTCATGATGTCTACCCCATGTGATCTATCAACCTCTCTTGGGAGAGAATGTATCGATCAATAAGAGAAGATGCACTAACCAAGTTGAATGTGAAACGCACTAAGTATCCTCCCTACCTACAAGGATTCTATAATCAAGAAGGATTTCACTGGGAATCCAATCTCTCAAGAATCATGAATAGTGTTCATAGGGCCTAATTACTATGTGAGCACTGATGTATGTTTCCAAAAGCAAATATACCAAAAGTATCCAAAAAGCAGAAAGAGGAACACTTAATGCTTAAAGAAAATATGAGATGAGTCCACAAGGTGGAACACTTAACACCTCACACAAGCTGAAAATGAGTCCCCAACTTAGAAAACAAGTGAGTTCCTAGAAGCACAAAAGGGTTACCAAGTGGAACACTTAATGCTTCTATCCTGTTGACCCCTCCCCTTTATGGCGTTGAGATTGCAACCACGGGGCTGAATGAGGGGCCGGTGGATTAGCGAGTCCAATAACCCAAAATAGCAATTAAGATCAATCATAAGTAATCTAAGACTGCTTATCAATACTTAAGGTGTTACAACCTAGTATTCAATTATGCAAGTGTGTAAAACAAAAGCATGAAAAGAATCACCCAAGCTAGACACATGAGACATTTATTTTAGGATCCAAATTAAAATGTTATCAGATTAAAGAGAATACCTGGGATCCTCGCAACGCACTTAGTAGATTTTACCTTATTTTTAGCAATTTTTTGTGCTTTTTCCAATCAAACCCAGCAGAAATCACTCAGAAATAGCAAATTTCAATTGTTAGGGTTAGCTGTCAGTAAAAATCCAAAAATCAAATTTGACAAACTGCCTGCCAAAATGAAATGACAATTGAAATCTGATACCAAAACTCATATGACAGTGGATCTCTTACCATACGACAGTCAAATTCTGATGCCGAAACTCGTATGACAGTGGGTCTCTTACCATACGACAATCAAATCCTAATGCTGAAAGTTCTGATAGAGAAATGATAGAAGATTGATAGAAATGAAGGAAAACCCATTTCAGGGCCCCACAGTGGGTGCCAAAAATATGTGTGTGAAAATTGTACCTAATCTGTAGACACAACATTTTAGTAAAATATTAGAAGTTAGCAAAAATCAAAATCGTGCAAAATTGAAATCTAATCTAACCAAGCGATTTACTGCCTTCTAATAGGTGCGAGATTAATGTCCTCAGATTGTTATCGAGATTAGTGACCTAGACGACACCTAAATGAAGGATTTGAATGCAAAAGATGGATATGGAATATGAATGCAATTAATCTATTTTTTTTATATTTTCTATGCAATGATATGAAAAACTTTATATGAAATCTATGATATGTAAAAATTGATATGCTAAGAATTGATCTAACAATAATATGAATCTATGCTAAATGATATGCAATGCTCAAAACTAGAAAGATCTCACAATAGCTTGGATTCGCAAAGATGATTCTTCAGACTCCAATTCGACAGCGTGAGAATGCAAATTCATGGATGCAAATTTGAGAGATGAATTATGAAGAGCTGAGCCTTGTTTTTATAAAAATCCAGGGCTTTGGAGGTGCATGAGAAAAAGTCATAAATCACTCAAATAACTCAGGTTGATTTTTGAGTTATCTGATAATAAAGATAATTAAGTCACAAAAAATTATGCAAAAGCACAGTTCAACTCGAATTAGAAGTTTAGATCAACTTTAAAACTCAAAAAGATGTTGAGTTTCAAAAAGCTAACAACTTGCATTGATTTTCCAATTTGAGTTTAACTGGTCCTTGAATGTGCACATGGATAATTATAATTTAATAAATAAATAAAGTGATTTATTCTCAACTTAACTGATTTTTTAAAATAAATAATTAATTTATGGGTTAATTAACTATTTTATCAAACTTTTATTAAAAACTATATTATTAAATAATGACAACATGCTTTAATTAATTAAATAAAAATTTAATCAATTATTCATAGGATATTAGATTTATTGTCAAAATTAAATAATACAATTAATAAGAGATAGAATTAAATTTAATTAAACAATTAAGTGGCAAGATATTAAATCTAATTAATTAAATATGAAAATATTCAATTAATCAAACTTAGGATAAATGTGATTTATCACCAAATAATCATTAAATTAAAGATAATTAAGATAATTACGAATATTGCTAAGAATATTCCCCGATGTAGAATTTAAGATAATCAATTATGATTCGATGATGTTTAGATGTGCCTTAGGTTAGGACTTTGATGTCGATTTCGTTCGAATTGTTGATATAGGAGATTAATGAACTTATAGCCCATTTTTGGGGTATTACATGACTCAGTGTTGTATATCCATAGTCAATGTCTATTTAAACTTTAGGATGATACTTATATGATGGCTTAATTAAATTATTCTTACCTTGAGACTAGTACACCATGGGATTAGAGGATGGTTGTTATAATAGCAACTGTGTGTCTGTGGGATACTTTTATATTTTGTATTAAATGATGATACATATGTGTTTCTTCCTTTTACAATAGTTTATATTTTGATACTTATATCTTGAATTGTCAAATGACCAATGAGTGATAATTTCAAAAGTGTAACATAATTAAATGCATGTGAATTCATATTGTACTTAATCTGAATGCCACCATGTAATGTTTTTACTTACGATATTTTGAGGCCCCTCTCCATTTTAAACTAACCTATGACTTCAAAGGAGGAATTATGAAATATATTTGTAGGTAGTTATCTCTTCTATAATGATGGAGGAGTCAAAGGTAATGATCAATGAGGTTGCTGCTATTAGATCATACATTAATACACTTACTATTTTGAAAGCAATAACATTGCATGATGCTAGAGCTCAAATTAAGAATAGTAAGTGTATTATTTTATTATTGATGTCCCTATTTGATCTAATAGCATCAATGTAACAAACAAAGCACCGATCAATCAAATAGGGACATGAGGTGCTCAAACAGTGAGCTCATAAACAATGCATGATGCCCTAGCTTATAGCCCATGAGCCATCAAGACATTTCCTCATGAAATGCTCATAAATGGGGAGTACCATCAAAAAATGCCATCAAAATTAAATTGAGTTAATGAGAAGACAAAGCTCGAATGCCTACCTCAAGTCATGGTTGCCATATAAAGATCAAATGCTAAGAAACTATGTTATAAAATTTCATGCCAAAATTCATCAAGAATGGTCCTATATGGTCACTAATAGCCAACTTTCAGAAAAATATGAATGAATATGAAAACATACATAACTGGATGAACATAAATAATGAAGGTACCAAACATTACCCAAAGTAATGAAGTGTTGACCCAGGGTTCAATCCAGTATGCTCTTGTATGATCCAAAACCTACAAGGAAGGAAAAGATGGGGTTAGATTCAAAAGATCTAAGCAATGCCTGGCACCCTATTACTGATCCTCATCTACAATTATGCATGTGCATAGTCAAGCCATACACAGACTCAACAACATGGTAGCATTGATCCAATAACATAAGATACATTACAAATGTCAAGCTCATGGTCTCAATGAAATAAACAATGTATAAAACAATATATGGTGCACAACAACAGCAAGCATGCAATGACAGCAATAACATTGCATGATGCCCGAGCTCAAATTCAAAATAGTAAGTGTATTAATGTATGATCTAATAGCATCAACCTCATTGATCATTACCTTTGACTCCTCCATCATTATAGAAGAGATAACTATCTACAACTATATTTTATAATTCCTCCTTTGAAGTCATAGGTTAGTTTAACTATTGGACAATGAGCTGATAGGAGTTTCAAATATATTTGAATAAAAAATAAGAGTATTGAATTTTGTTTGTTCCTATTGTGATTTCAAGGGAGAAGAAGGCTAAGACCTTTTCAGCGGATCAGGGTGGTGTATATAGCTTGTAAGTTTATAAGTTTGCACTTTTTTTGTTTGAGGCTTAATTATGCTATTTTTTAAATAGAAAGATTTTTCTTTCTTATTTCAAATTCATTCCTTCATATGGCATACCTGATGCACAGCTAATTCATAGGATTTTCAAATAGATTTGAAAAAAAACTAAGAGCATTCAATTTCAATTATTCTTATTGTGAATTAAGGGGAGAAGAAGGCTAAGATCTTTACAGCTGATCTTGTGTGGGCAAGGTATGAAATTTGTGTGGGCTAACCTCTTGGTTCTGTCAGCATCCTTTATGATTTTAGATGCTATATTTTCCCAAGTCTGGTTGGTGCCTTACTTTCCCCTCTTTGGTTCCATGCTTTCTTACATTGAGAGTTCATTTTGTCTATGATTAGGCACTATTTCTCTTTGACTGTATTCTTTTGGGGTCTAATCTATTGTAATTGTTTCTTTTTTCTTTGAATCATTGGTTACAATTACTTTTGATGCAATATTTGCGTGAAGAACAAGAACAAAATGGTGAACGAATGTATTTGACAAAGATAAACATGACACATTTTATTGGGCTAATTGGGTTGGCCTGGTACCATTTACATGGCTTGGCCAGATATTAAACAATGAACTCATGAACAATGTTAGTATTAAACAGTGAGCTCATGAACAATGTATGATGCCCTAGCTTGTAGCCCGTGAGCCATCAAGATATTTCCTCATGAAATGATCATAAATGGGGAGTACCACATAGTGAATATCAACAGCAAAATAAATAAAGAGAGATCAAACACTTCACACAATGTCTTGAAGGTAATAGAAACGATGCTCTAGCTCTCAAAGCTCACATGTCATCAAGCATTCTAAATGAAAAGATGTAAATAATGTCAGTATTAAACAGTGAGCTCATGAACAATGTATGATGCCCTAGCTTAAAGCCCATGAGCCATCAAGACATTTCCTCATTAAATGATCATAAACGAGGAGTACCACATAGTGAATATCAATAGCAAAATAAATAAAGAGAGATCAAATACTTCACACAATGCCTTGAAGGTAATAGCAACAATGTCCTAGCTCTCAAACCTTGAGGGTCATCAAGAATTTCAAATGAAAATATGTAAACAATGCCAGTATTCATTAGCGAGCTCATAAACAATGTACGATGCCCTAGCTTGCAGCCTGCGAGCCATCAAGACATTTCCTAATAAAATGATCATAAACTGAGAGTACCACATAGTGAATATCAATAGCAAAATAAATAAAGAGAGATCAAACACTTCACACAATGCCTTGAAGGTAATAGCAATGATGCCCTAGCTCTCAAAGCTTGCAGGTCATCGAGCATTCCAAATGCTAAGATGTAAACAATGCAACTATTAACAATGCTAAGATGTAAACAATGCGACTAAAATTGAGTTAATGAGAAGGCAAAGCTCGAATGCCTACCTCAAGTGTCAGTGCCCTCTTCCCACATGGTGTCGGCCTCTTCATGCACACCAAACATGAATGCCCTCTTTGCGCCATGCAAAAGTGCAGTGTTGTCTTCACAATGGCTCTTCAAATTCACAAATTACAAATGACACTTTCTTTTTTTCTTTTTTTTTATAATCAAATGGGTGTCACAATTACGATGTCATCATCACTATTATGACACCATTGGGGGGCACTTGGCAAAAAAAACATTAAAAAAAACACAAATTGTAGTGGCGTCGCAAATTAGCGTCAAAATTCGACCCCAAATGTTGTAGTGAAAGCTTTCTCTGAGTACTATCATCCTGGATTTGGGTTTGTCAAATAAATTCATTTGATCTCCCAAAAAGCTAATTTCAAAGTGATTTTTTGCCAGCATTTTGATGGGTGCAAAGGAGGCTCGATTCCAAGTGTGACTAAGGAGTAAAGAGATTATACAAAAGAGAGTTTGATCTAAGAGGCTTTTATCTAACCATTTTCAATTTATTCCTTCAAATGGGACCTCTCAAGGCTTAAATCATTATATTTTCTTAAAAATGTGCAATTTTTAAAAAAAATCAGGATGTTCAAAAAGTGGGACACACTATTGTCATTTGGAATATATTATTTTCTATTTATAGGGTGTGCAAGTAGTCATTAAGTCCGTTCTTTTTTAAAATACCATTAGTTTCCTAGGCCTATATATTAAGGGCTTGGAATGAAGTCTATATGTCTATATTTTTATAACTTGTTACATCATCAAAATCCCTCTAAGATTGAGGGTTGATTCCGTGTGCTAAAATGGTGACACACTTCTATGAGTCATTATATCTAAGATTGCTCAAGAATGAGGTCTCAAATGGTGACTTATAGCTCTCTATTCATAGAGTGCAAGGGTTTGTAATGGAGGCCCTCAACTTAGACCTAGTTTGTGCTCATGCAAGTACACCATAAAATGAGAGATTCTAAAAGGAAAAGAAATAATTCTAGTCTCCACGATCATCAAGTATGCATGTAAATGAAAATGAAAGCTATTCTATATGATAACAATGCATGAAAGAAAACTATTTTATGAAAGGAAATGCTTATGCAAGATTATTCTATGAAAGGAAACATGAATCTAATCTAATATGCAAGTGCAAGATTAATCTAAATGGACTGCCATGGGGCATGAGAGAAGAAGACAAAAAAGAAGAAGTTGCAATATCCAAGCTCAAGTGCTCAAGAATCTTCTCCAAAATCGCTATCTGAACCTGCAACATAATAATACAAAAATATTCTATATTTAAATGAGAAGGAGAGGGCTCCTTATAAAGAAAAGCAGACGGTCAAGATTAAGAGGCAAAAAGAAATGAGCAATGGTGGAGATTAAATCTTGGTTGATCCATGTGCTCAAGATTCTCAAGAGGCAAAAAGATGAAAAAGGCCCACCACTTAGAAGTATGTGCATTCAAAGTGCAGAGAAAAAGAGATTTGTATTTATTATTTATTTATTTTATTTCCTTTTTCAACACAAAGAGATTTTAAGTGGGGATTTTATTAAAAGAGGAATTTTATTTTAATAAGATGATTTTATTTAATTAAAAGAGAATTTTTTCTTTTAATTAAATAAGGCTTAAGATAAAATGACCAAACCTTAAGAAATATTAAAATATTTAAATTAATTACAATTTGATCAAGGAAATTGATTTGAATTGAAAATATTGCAAGACATTGACTCAGAAACTTGATAAATTGATGAATGGGGGCCCAAAGTCTAGGCGACCATTTTAGGGTGCATATATTTGCCCCTTTTTGGGTAATGTGTGGTCTTCATGGGAACACATGTAGTCAAAGAATGAAGTTGAAATGTGAGATCGATTTGAGATCACAAAACAACCCAGATGTGTGATCGACAGACGGGAACACATCAGGACAAAGATAAGATGATTGAAAAAGACAAGGCCAACACCCCTGTAAATAGATAATTGTCAAGTCTCAAGCAAGGTTGCCCCAAGTGAAGCAATTGATAGGATTGATGAAGCTGAATCAAGGATTGAAGTTTGATAGGTACTGCCTGTATGCACCCTAAAATGGTCGCCTAGACTTTGGGCCCTATTTATTTCAATTTATCAACCCTGAATCATTTTTATCAATAATCAATATTTTCAACATTATTAATTTCTTGATCAAATCTTAATTTTGATCATATATTGGATTTTTATCCTTGGGCTAACCATTTATTCTAAGCCTTTATTTGATTAAAAGAAATATTTTCTCCCCTTTTGATTAAATAAAAAGCCCCCACCTTTTCCTCTTATCCTAAGTTGCACAAATAAAGCATTATTCATATTTTATAAAAAGGAGAAAAGCACTTTTTGTCTCATATGGACATAAAGTCAACTCTTATTTTCTTATTGGAGGATACTTGTGCACATGGATTGCTCCTCTTTCAAGCTCCACCGCTGATTAAGACTTTTTGCCTCTTAATCTCCATGGTCCATTTCACCTCATTTCTTATAAAAGGAGAGCTCTCTCTTTCATTTGCATATACCATGTTTTTATGCTAATGTTATGTTGCAGGTTTTAGGTGCATTTGGAGCTTTTGAAGACATTGAAGACTTGTTGCTTTCATCATCTAGTTCATATTTTCTTTCATAGTTGCATGATAATGGCATTCTTAGTATAGATTTCTTTTTATGCAATAGATTAATCTCACATAGTCTAAATAGGAGGCATTGTAATCCATTGCTATTTCCTTTCATAGATTAGTTGCATTGTACTTTCCTTTCATAGCTTAGATTGCATACTCATTTTAGTTGCATTGCATTACATCTTCATAGTGATTCTTGGAGATATTGACATTGTTTCCCTTGTCTTCACTTGAATCTCTCATTGTATGGTTGACTAGCAAGGTCACAAGCTTGTAGCTCTAGCTGAGAGCAAACACATCATAGTCCCTTGCAACTCCATGCATAGAGAGCTATGAGCCGCTTTGTGAGGCCTCATTCTTGAGCAACCTTGCATGTAATGGTTCATAGAAGTGCACCATTTTAGTGTGTACATTTCTGACGCCCACCCTGGGGCAGATTAGATAGGCTTTGTCCTTTGTCTTTTTGCATTTTTGTCATTTTTCGAATTATTTTTTAGAAATTTTGCAGTCTCAATTTTCTGTCTCAGAGTATCGTGCAATACTTCTCAGAAATATCGCGTGATATACCTTTGTATAGCGATGTGACACTTCACGTGAGAGAAGAATTACCTGCCAATACTGAAGTATATCACTTGGCGTCATGCGAAGTATCACCTGGTGTCGTGCGAAGTATCACCCAGACTAAGGTATATCTCGCGACTATAGGAAACTGTGTCGCGCGATACTGGTGAAGTCTGAGGTTTATCACCTGATCTGACAGAGACATGCATTTCCAATTTTCTCATCCAAATCTGATTATTTTAGTTTGCTATTTTATTTTTGCTGTATTTAGATAGGTCTAACTTGCATCTTTTAGCTTGAATCTATCAGTTTATTGCATATTTACATTTGGATTTTGATTTTGCTAACTTTGTGGGTCTAACAAGTTGTGTTTGTAGGTGCTCTCATTGCTTGAAAATTGCTAAAAATGCATGTCAAAGAGGGCTACTAACAGTTTTTGCAGGGCTGCCCAAGCATAAAAACAAAAAAAAATAAAATTTTGGCTTGTTTATTTGCTTTCCTTTCAAGTGTGGCATTCACTAATTGTATTAGAAATCTTTAAAACCTTGTGAAAGGGATCTTTAGGTGGTAGGAGAAGTATGCTCTTCACCTTTAGGTGAACCAAAAAATCTTGACCCATCTTAAGGTTTTGGAAGCAAGGGAGTAATTGAACCTCTTTGCTTGGTGTGTTTGGGAGAGATTCTTGAGATAGGGGAGTATGCTCTTCACCCTTGTGGTGAACCAAAAACCTTGAACCTCAAGAGTTGGTCTATTCTTTGTTTAGTTTAGGATCCTTTAGCGGGCCTGCTCTTGAGCAATCAAGAGAAACAACTTAAGTGGGGACAACCTTGTCATCATTTTCCTTGGTGGAAAGTGATTCCAACTCACTATAATCTCAAGGCTATCAAGGACACCAAAAATCTTGGTAGACACAACACTTGTCTTCGTTTGATGTGAGTAGCTCATGGGATTGCAACCATGGGAAAAATATTAAACAAGAATGCTTAAGGTACTCTTGAGGCTGCAAGGTCCTAGTCCTTTATGAGGAGCAAGAGGGGTGTTGTGAACAAAAATCCTTATTAAGAACCACTAGATAGAAGCCACCTTATTTTAGCCGCTTATCTTCTTAGTGCAAGGATTGATCCAAGTGGTTTACCCAGATCACCTTAAGATACTCACCATATGTGTCCCTTTGGTTGTGTCATTTGACATTTCCATGACAAAGCCAACATCTCTTGTGGGTAACCACTTGGTGTGAGGCGAGGGGGCATCAAGTTGTGGGCTAAGTTGGTAAGTATTGAGCCTTGACTTTTTAGGATAGATTTTCTTGAATTATCTTCGGTTGTGTGATACCAGTGCAAATGTTCTTACATACAAACAATCGGTAGCATTCATAGGGTGCTTTTTCAATTCTGATATCATAAGTGTTTGTCTTGGCAAGGTTGCTTTTGCCCTTGTTTCAAGTGTTTGAGACCATGTTTTGATCCCTTACTGTTTGCAAACCTGCCAAAATTCTATTGATATTGTGACTGAAATCGAAAACATCAACCCTCAGACTGAAAATTTTGACCAAGCAGACCCAAAAATGCAAATTTTACACAATTCTGGTCAAGAGTTAAACAAATCTGCAACAGTATCACACACTATAAAGCAAATTATCGTGCGATACTTTGCGCTTGCTAGAAATATCACCTGCTTTGAAGAGAAATATCGCACGATAGTTCGCCCCTAACGGACTATCACCCGACCCACCTAGAGTATATCACCTGCTAGTACTAAGGTGTATCGCTTGGTGTCGTGTGAAGTATCGCACAGTTATAGGTATATCGCCCCAGTAGCCTGGAGTATATCACCTGGTTAATTTTTGTCATACTTACATTTTGGTCAGTTTTAGTTGCTGTTAATCAGGTTAGGTCTTAGAGTAGGCTTCTTGCCCCGATGTTTGAGACCTGTCTTGACTCTAAATTTCTAGTTTTAGTCCTCCGGGATAGCATCATTTGATTTACAAAATCACCTTGAAATAATTGTCAAGTTAGAAGATCATTCTTAGTGCCAAGGTTCATCTCTAAGATTGTTAGCTACATTCTTGGAAAATTTTAGTACTCTTATTGTCCAAATCGCTTTCATTTAAATCTCAATTTCAATTATCTTTTGGCCTAGTCCAACCTCCTGATTCAAAAGTGCAAGGGTAGTCACCCTTTGATTTGAAGCACCTCTTTGATAGTGTTGGTAAAGCCCCTTTTTTTTCTTTTCATTTCTCTTTGGACAATAGAGAACTTTGATTATCCTAGTTTGGTGTTGACACTTTGAGAGGTCACCTTTTCATTGAGAGTATCTTTATTTCATGTTAGTTATGACAAGGTACCAAGTCAATCAAGGGAAGTGACCCCCTGTTGCCATTAGCCAGTTACCACCCCTCAAGACTTATCGACAACCTAAGGGAAAAGGTCCCCTTTTTGATCAATCTCCTAAGAGTGAATCTGAGGTTTGTTTTAATCCAGGAGCTAATCCTAGTGAAGTAAGCACCTCTTTCATACCACTTTCATCAAGCATGGACATGAGTTACACTTTCACCCGACAACAAAGAGAAGCCATGAATCAAACTCTTGAGGATATCTTCCAATGACATAGGAGAGAGTATGGTGGTTCTTCTCACGCTAGTCCACCTGGGTCACCTCCTAACAATGCGAGGTATTTTGATGCTCACCAATGAGCCGAGAGACATCATAAGCAAGCTCACTCAAATTCAGGGTCACAACACGAAGACCAGAACAATGAATCTAGTGATCACCATATAAACGTAGCCAATGCAATAAGACATTCGAGACAAACCTCCCCACTTAAAGACACCTCTCGATATGCAAATACAAGATTGAGAAGCATTGAGAGAGAGAAGCAAGCCTACTTAGATGAACAGGCTGCTAAAAAGGAAAAATTCAGACAACTAGAGGAAGAGGAACGTGCATTGTTGGATATACAGAAAAGAGTCACCCAAGAAGAAGAAGATAGACTCTATGCACAACAACTCCAAAGTTGATTCAATGGAAGGGGCACCAATAGTGGGACCAACTCACCCCCATCTACCCCTTCCCTAAGCCCTAGAAGAAGATCAAGGATGCCCTCATGATCCCCAAGTCCTAGAGGAAGACGGGCTTCAAGATATGACCATCATAGGAGACAGTCATCTCATAGACATTCAAAGCAACCCTCCCAATGAGCACATCATGGCTCACAACATGGAGGAAGTTATGCTAAATTTGATCATATGGATTTCATGACTATGCAACAAGAGCCATCCTTTCAAGTGTATGTGGAGCAATATGTGGAACAAAATAAAGACCAATTCTTGGAAAGTCTTATTGACAAAGGTGCTAAAGTTTCATATAATTTTGATGTTCACCAAAAGATCAAGAAACAGAGCCCTTCAACTGATGAGGTGATCTTACAAATGCAAAAGGATATAGACAGGATGAAGGCTCCCAAGAGCACATTTCATTTGGACTCCATATGTCCTAACCCCATTGACAAAAGTGTGGTGATGGTAGAATTCTTTAAGAAAGTTGAGTTCCCAACATATGACAAAAATGATGGCACTGGTGACCCCCACGACCATGTTCGATAGTTCTACATAATGAGTTTTTCCTTTCACCATGAAGACTCCTACTTGATGAGATTATTCCCAAGGAGTTTAAAAGGTCAAGCCATGGAGTGGTTCACCGACCTTTCCCCTCGAGTAAAAATATTTAAAGAACTTGTCCAATGGTTTGTTCAGCATTTTGCTTACAACTTATCAAGGTCCGTCACAATGCTTGATTTGTGCAAACTCAAGCAAAATCAAGGGGAATCTTTTGTCACATTTTTACAACGATGGAGGCGATTGTGTTCAAAATACCCAAGGACAATTCCTGAAGAGGAGAGAATTGATATCATTGTGAGCAATCTAATACCAGAACTAAGATATGAAGTCAAGAAAATTATGTTTAATTCCTTTGATACCATGGTAGAGGTGGCATGTCGCATTGAGGATGTCCTAAAAGAACAAAGAATTTTGGCCAAACCAACAAATAACAACAATAGCCAAAATAACAATACTAATGGTAACAAGGACAAAAAGAACTCCTATTGGAACAAAAACAAGCAAGTGGTCAATGATGGAGTTGTTGACTCATCGCAAGTAAAAAATGAAGGATTTCTTAACCTCTCTCATGCAGTTCAAGCTATGAATCTGCAAACGTCTTCAACACAACAAGATAAACCTAAGTATCAAAGGAGATCTAAAACAGAGAAAAGACAATTTACCAAATTGGGAGAATCTTATGTAGATGTTTTTAAGACATTAGTTGCTCATAATTTGGCACACCCACAGGATCCTACAAAACATCGTATACCGAATCCTTTACCTCATTGGTGGGATGCTAAGGCTTTTTGCATTTTCCATAATGAGATTGGACATGACATAGAAAATTGTTTTAAACTCAAGCATCTTGTCCAGGACCTTATCAAAAAAGGACAATTACAAGTGGATGGGTTAACCACTAATGCAGATCATAAAGCCTTTAAAGAGGCCTTGCCTAAATATGAGAAAGGAGAGAATTCTAACAATAAGAATGGAAAGGCGGCTATCAACTACACCTACACAAATGCGGAGAACGTTATTAACATGCTTGAAGTTGTGGATGATAGTGTCAACATGATGAGAGGGAAAGATCCCTATGGACATAATGTGGACTCAACTCCTATGACTGATGAAAGACCCGCTATGGTGATAAGAGGTCCTCACTCACAAAGAATGCCCCAGTCCCTCAATGCTGTCACTAGGGGCCAGGCCCAAGCACTCATTATCATCAGAGGTCCTAGCACTAGCAAGTCTAAGCAGCCCATGTCCAAAGGCGCTCCTCCCAAATCTGTCGTTGGTCCTGATTCCAATTATAATCTTATTGACCAGCTACAACGTACACCCACGCAGATATCCATTTTTGAGCTTTTAGAATTATCTCCTAAGCACAAGCGCATCCTTGAGGATGCTTTGCGAGCAGCCAACGTCCCTAACAACTTAGATATTGATCAATTCCAGAACATAGTCAACCATTTGGCTAGCCCTCATTACCTCACCTTCTCAGAAGAAGATGACAAATCCATCAGTCACCCACATAACTTGGCCTTACACATCAAAGTTATGATTCATAAAACCCATGTTAGGTGTGTACTGATAGATGGGGGTGCATGGCTCAATATTTGTACCCTGAGTTTGTTGCTGGCTCTAGGTTATTCTGAGAACATCATTAACACAAGGAAAAGGATCACAATCAAAGCATATGACGAAGCAGAAAGAAGTTCTAAGGGATCGGCTGTTTTGCCTATTCGCATTGGTCCAGTAGAAAAAGATATCTTATTTAAAATTGTTGATGTTGGACCTTTAGCCTACAACATTTATCTAGGTAGGCCATGGATTCATGAAATGCAAGCAGTCCCATCAACATATCACCAGTGTGTTAAGTTTCCCCATAACGGTGTAGAAATTTGCATCCCTGGAGATAGTGCTTTGTCAGTTAATAACATTTCTGCAGGATCACAAGTACCTTTGAATAGGGAAGCTGACAGTCCTAGTAGTTCACTTGAACAATGCAAGCAGAAGTTCAAGACCATAGATCTTGGGATGGGAGATTATAAAATTGATTCTTTTACAAACATGCCAATCTCTCCTAGGTCTTATGGGAGACCATCACCAAGTATGAAGCCTTCGTCATCAGCAATGACATTATTTGGGAAATTTGTGGAGTCTTCGGTTCCCATTCAGGAAGAGAAAGAAGAAGTTGCCATAAGGGACTGGATCTACCACGAGGAAAAATACAAACAGAATGAAAATTTTGCTCCTCCACCTGAAGCTTATGGGAAAGGGTATACAATGGTTAAGAATATGGGTTATCCTAGATATGGTCCCCTTAGTCATAGGTTGGATGCTAAAGCTGAGCCTCTTGATCATGCTCTTTTTGGATGAAAGAATAAGTCCACGGTTGGCTTAGGTTTTGAGAATAAGAAGAAGAAAGGTGTCCATGTCCCAGCTGCGATGGATAGTGACAGTGACTCAGACTATATGCCCGATCTTTCTAATCAACAAGATGTGTCTGATGATTGGGTTCCCTCAACAAATATCCTTTGGGGAGATTCCATAGATTTGATACTTGACAGCCCTACTATCCCAGCTATGACGGATAGTGACTGTATGACTGCTAGATCAATAATGGAAAGTGTTGCTATCCTAGCTGCGACGGATAGTACCAATACTAGCACTAGAGAGGGGGAAACTCTTCCTAACCTTGAGGCTTCTACATCATGAGGCCCAAATGATGACTCAGACATAGATTCTCATGAATATGAATGGGACTCACTTTCAGATGCAACAGTTGATCTGGACATAGATATTGTCCATGCTTATAGTACCCAACCCAATGCGGCTAACGAGCTTAGTGTAGGGCTAGAGGATTGCACTCCTCAAATTGCCTTAGTGAACGATGCTTCATTTGGTAGGATGATTCCTAATTCGGGTATCTTAGGAGAAGACTTGATGAACTCCGATTATATGGTCACTAGAGATGACACTTTTCACATAAATAACATTGAACCAGTCATTGACCTACCCCTTGTTCACTTTGACCTAATTGACTGGTCTCAACACCATCAAGAGCCTACATTCCTCACCTTTCAGAATGATTACGAAATTGCCTGCTATCTGAATGCTCTTGAACCCATGGCTTCTTCCACCAGTGAACCAACAACCAGCATGACAGAGCCTGATATTAAGTACCTCAGTCTCAAAATAAAAGAGAAAAAGAAAAATAGGTCTAATGGTGAAAACCACTTTGTGGCGGTATCAGAACCAAAAATAGTAAAAAGAAATGACACATCCGAGGGTGAAAACCTCTTTGAGGCACATAAGGGTGGGATACTTAATAATTTTCTGAGTTATTTCCAAGATAGATCATCAGTATTGATTGAGCCAACAAAGCCAGTCAATTTAAACATAGAAGAAAATCCTCAGATAGTCCATCTTGCTCAGTCTTTATCAGAAGAAGAGACCAAGGCATATGTACAGTTTTTACAAAAAAAGAAAATTAATTTTGCATGGACCTATTCAGACATGCCAGGGCTTGATACAAATCTTATTATGCATCACTTATCCATAGCTCCAGGAGTCAAGCCAGTAAAACAGAGACTCAGAAAAAATGCATCCACATGTAGCTCTCCTTGTCAAAGGGGAATTAGAAAAACTTTTGAGAGCTGGATTCATTAGAGCCATCGATTATGCAGAATGGATCTCAAACATAGTACCCATTTCCAAACATGATGGGTCCATTCGTGTATGCACAAATTTTAGGGATTTAAACAAAGCATGCCCAAAGGACGATTTTCCACTTCCAAACATTGACATGATAGTGGACATGATAGCGGGCTATGACATATACTCTCTAATGGATGGTTTCTCAGGGTATAATCAAATCAAAATAGCTGCTGAAGACCAAGAGGAAATAGCATTCACATGTGCATGGGGAACCTATTGCTGGAACGTCATGCCATTCAGATTAAAGAATGCAAGAGCAACCTACCAAAGAGCTATGACTACTATCTTTCATGATATGATGCACAAAAACATGGAAGATTATGTGGATGATACCCTGACAAAATTGAGACAACAGGACACACACCTGGATGATCTGGAAGTAATTCTAGATCGCATGGAATAGTTTCAACTCAGATTGAATCCAAAGAAGTGCACATTTGGCGTCACCTCAGGCAAACTTTTAGGATTCATAATATCAGCAAAAGGTATCGAGGTTGATCCCGAAAAGGTCCAAGCAATTCTAGATATGCCACCTCCTCAAAATATCAGCCAAATGAGAAGTCTTCAGGGATGTCTTCAATCGATTAGGAGGTTTATTTCTCAGCTTGTAGATAGAGCGCAACCCTTCAACATGACATTGCATAAGGGTGCTTCTTGTGTTTGGAATGAGGATTGTTAAAAGAGCCTAGATCAGATCAAACAATACTTGGCTAATCCTCTGATTCTCATGCCTCCTATTCCAGGGAAACCATTGATCCTATATATTTCAACTACAAACACTTCCCTAGGGGCATTTTTGGCTCAATCAGATGATACTGGGAAAGAACGGGCCATATACTATATCAGCCATACTCTAGTCTCTTATGAGATCAATTACAATAATATTGAGAAGTCTTGTCTTGCAGTGGTGTTTGCTTCTCAAAATTTGCACCACTACATGCTTGCTCATACCATACATTTGATTGCAAAAATTGATCCTCTTAAATACTTGCTTAGTAAGGCTACCCTCACGAGTAGACTCGCTAAATGGATGATGGTCCTAACTGAATTTGACATAGAGTACGTTGAAAGAAAGGCCATAAAAGGGCAAGCTATTGCTGACCAATTAGTTGATTTCCCAATTCACGATAGTATGTTGGTCCAAGTGGAATTTCCAGATGAACACATCTTGTATACGACTACTCGCACTTGGATAATGTTTTTTGATGGTTCCCGCATGCAAAATGGATCAGGTGATGGAGTATTATTTGTTTCTCCACATGGGTACAATATTCCAAAATCTTACAAACTATTATTCCCATGTACCAATAATATTACAGAATATGAAGCTTTAACTAATGGCTTGAGGATGGCTATAGAATGGAACATCACAGAGTTACATGTCTTTGGGGATTCTCAGTTAATCATTAACCAAGTCAATGAAGAGTATCAAACCAAGGATGACAAATTGATACCCTACAAAAAGATGGTTGATTCTTTGAGACACTACTTCACCTTTGTGACGTTTCAACAGATCCCTAGGATAGAGAACAAGGCTGCAGACACCATGGCCACATTAGCTTCACTTCTTCAGTTGGAGACACATGAATCTAGATTTTAATTCCTGGTGGAAGAGCTACACCATCCCATCTTTGACTCATCTGAAAGCCATGTCATTTGTGCCATTATCACACACGAGCCTTCCCGATATGGTGCTATCTATTCATATCTTTGTGATGATATCATCCTCGACACATTCAATCACTCTAAACATCGAAACCTCATTCGTAACACCTCTCACCACATCCTCATCTCTGGTGATTTATATAGGAGGGGTTTAGATGGGACACTCCTTAGATGCTTGGAAAAAGAGGAATCCAACCAAGCGTTAGCTGACATCCATGATGGCATTTATGGTGGACATTCTAACGATCTTGCCATGGCCTGAAGGTTGCTTAGGGTGGGATATTATTGGCCCATAATGCAGATAGATGCGGTCACCTTTGCTAAGTCATGTGAAAAATGTCAGAAACACGGAAACCTGATTCATGCTCCAGGTAGGGAGCTGATCCCTTTTGTTTCTCATTGGCCATTTCAGTGCTGGGCCTTTGATCTGGTTGGGCAGATTCACCCCAACTCATCAGGTGGACACAAGTTCATTATTATTTCCACTGACTACTTCACAAAATGGGTGGAAGTTGTGCCACTTTTTGTTGCTTCAGGGAGGACCATTTTTTTGTTCATCTTGAATCATATTATTTACTGATTTGGAGTGCCTTCTGAGATCATTACTGACAATGGAGGTCAATTTAAGAATAAAGACCTAAAGCATCTATGCAAAAAGTTTAAAATCAAGCAACATTGGTCCTCCATCTATTTTTCACAGGGAAACGGACAGGCAGAAGCCTCTAACAAAACCATTCTTAAGATTCTTCATAGGACAGTGCACAAGAATGGTAGGGATTGGCACTTACAAATCAATCCAGCACTATGGGCTTACAGAACAAGCATTCACACACCTACAGGAGCTACTCTTTTTTCTCTCACCTATGGCGCTGAAGCAATATTTCCTTTAGAAGTTGAGATACCATCACTTAGAGTCTCACTCAAAGGTTTGATTATAGATGAGGATTACCGCGCCATGAAGTTACAGGAACTAGAACTTCTAGATGAGAAGCGTAAGGCTTCCTTTGATCATATGAGAGTGTATCAGAAGCATATGTCCAAAGCATTCAACAAGAAGGTTCACCCTAGAGAATTTCAAATAGGTGATCTTGTTTTGCGAGAGAACCCTAAGAACCAATAGAACAAAGAGCAAAAGGGCAAGTTTGAACCTAACTGGCTTGGACCATATGTCATCACAACTGCTTTTGGTACTGGTGCATATTTACTATCAGATCCTGATGGAGAACAGCTCCCTGATCCCATCAACATTGTGCACCTCAAGAAGTTCTATCCTTGATGTCTATTTCTGTCAGGGGGCATCCTTTGTATATATTTTATTGATCCTAAAAAAATTCTAAAAAAATTGATATATGATATTGAAAAAATTCTAAAAAGCATAAAAAGTCTTGAAAAAATACAAAAAAATCAAAAAATTCAAAAATTCAAAAAAATAAAAAAATAAAAAAAGAATCCAAGTGGTGAAAACCTGGAAACAGATGCTACTTGAGGCCTTTGCACCCCTATTTGTTAGCATGCATCCTCGACACTTAGCCACTTCCCATCATGCCTTGACCTTATTTGGCTTAGTCTGAAATTGGTCTTTGTCTTTGACTAGGGCGCATAACTGTTAGCATTGGTCTTTTAGGTGCGTTTGTCTCTTGGGACATTTCATAATAGGTTTTTTTTTCAACACCACCCCAAAACAGTGTTTTTCAACACTACCCTTGCGTCGAGTGTTTCTTAACACTTATCAGGTGTCTTACCTAACAGTCTTGTATGATGTGATATTTCTCACTAAGTAGATATGATACTCAGAGTTTGACTCTATGACCAACACACACGCACTTAAACAATTAACTCGCTGATGATATGATGATTTTATTTTTTCTTTGTGTGCTGTCTATGAGGATTTCTTTGATGAGTGGTCTCTCCCTGAGAAGTTTTCGATGATGCATAGCTAGAAGACTGAGGGAATGAGAACATGTTTTCTTTCTTTATCTGCTTGTGGGTATATTTTGTTGATCCTAACTGTCATAAGCATTTATGCTGATCCTACTTGACACTATGGATTGACAAGGTATTATCCTTGACTGTTATGTGAGTGCATGCTTCTAGCTATCCTGATTTTCATGTATCTTGATACAAGCATAATCTCGCCATATCAAACTTAGGTAATCTCACTGCACTAGTCATCTTGACCTACATGTCTTTGATGCCTAGGTGGGATTTCCACATTTCTATCTGATAAAGATCATATTCATATCCACATAGTTATGCTAGTGTGCATTGTATGATCTTACGACACTACCAATAATGCTCGATGATGATAATTAGATGTCTATAAGCGTTGTGACCTTGCAAGTCAACCACTTTCATAGTAGCTTGCATTTTTAGGGTCATGATAGTCTATTTTTGCATTTCTTGCATATGGAGAGAGTTCTCCTTTTTCATCTTACGTGGACCTGTCAGTTGACTGCGCTCACCTTTTCTTCTTCTCGATCATGTCTTTCACTCCTTGTCCTTTTCATCTTGAACCTGTTCCTATTCATCACAAGGGGTTAATCATATCATCATATCCATATCAAAACTATCATTTTCAAGAAACATAAGTCTATATTATACACATGAGAATTAAATATAAATCTATGAGAGAGAACATACATAAGCATATACATAAGCATTTTGAGCAAAATAGAAAAACAATATACATAAACTAATACATCCATCACAAGTGAGACAAATACACATGATACATCGAACATCCAATAATCTCATAAATCTATATACAATGTCATGATATACAATACAATATGAGATCCCAAAATCTGGATTAAAAGTTTCAAGATATGTCCAAAACATCTAAGACCTAACCCTAAGACTCGCTACCACCCTCATGAGGAGCTCGTGGTGGTGGAGGAGGCATAGCTCTCTTATCAAGTACCACATCTGATATCCTTTCCCTTTGAGAGTATGATGGTGCTCTCTCACCCTCTGGGATGACCTGTAGATAGAGTCTATGATAATAGGCTGCTCTCCCTGACTCCCGTTGAAGCTCCAGTGCCTCTGCCTGTGCCATTGCCCCACGGTGTGCTATCTCTGCCCTAAGATCAGCTATCTGCCAATCTCGCTCTACCCTTAGATCCAGTAGCTACTGATCTCTCATGGCTATAGTAGTCCAGAGCTACTGTATCTCTACCTCTTGAGCCTATATCTGGGCTCTCAGATCCTCTCCCCCTGCAAGCTGATCCTGTTGTGCCTCTGCCTGCCGGTGAGCTGGTCTCGCCTCATCCTCGGGTGTCGCCGATCTCTATCCCCGTGATCATTTCTGGCCACCTGATCTCGAACCCTCTCCTCTCTCCATCCTCCTCCCTCTCCCCCTCCCTCCATCTCCTCCATCCCCTCCCTCCACTCTGTCTCCTCCGTCTCCCCCGTCATCTCCCCTGTCTCCTCCCTGTGCTGGTACCTGTGCATCTGGTACCATAAACTGAGGGAATGGCACCCTCCGCCACTCTGCCTTGTAGGCTGCATCAGCCCCTACATCTACCACATCTAGGAAATACTCCCAGGGCTCACTCCTGATACCTGTTATCTCTATGATAGCTTGCTGATAGTCCAACATGGGTAGCCACCCATGACCCTCCTCGTCTCTGGCCCTGGCATATGTGGTAGTCTCTGTCGAGACTCACTGCTGTCTCTCAAACTATCGCCATACCTGAGTGATGTAGAATCTCTCAACTATCTCTGCATACTGACCTACCAGTGGCCGAGTGCATAGCATGTAACTCAGCTCATCGGCTGCATCTCCCTAGACCTCCACCTCCCTGTATGGCCTCCATGTGAACGAGGTCATCTCATCTAAAATATGCCTGTAGTATGTCACATCCCTAGAATGGGCATGTGATATGAACCCGAGATACCTGTAGATGAAGGGGTACCTCCTCTCCCTTAGCTGAACCCTGGGATGCACCATAGTGATGTGCTCCCATGCCCACACCTATGCCAGGATGGCACCGCATGCCCATGTCTGACCATCCCTGTAGACAATCTTGTGTAACTCATGGTACATCTCTGCCAATATGGCAGGACCCCATGCCATCCGTCGAGGCCTGCCGACCAAATCAACCAATAGCTGAGCTCATCTGAGTAGGAATCCATTCTGACTGCGATCAGTCATCGGGATCTATGAGATAATAGATGCCACTATACATGGCACTGGGTAGTCTCTGCCAAAATCATCTATCAGCCTCTCCCAGTTGATATGCCTATCCAGAATAGTGACATCCTGGAACATCTCCTGAACCAGTTGATGCCCCTCAGTGGCATCCTGATCATAGTACACCTGTGCCAACAAACAAATCATGTCAGTTTTCATCATATGGAAACATTACTTTTATGATTATATCTCAAAACATGATTATACTCACCGGCTCGCCATGACATGGCACTCGTAAGATCCTATAGATGTCCTCTAAAGTGATCGACGCCTCTCCAGTAGGCAGGTGAAAGGTGTTGTGCTCACTATGCCATCTCTTGGCAAGAGCAGTCAACAACCCATGGTCCACTCTGATGTATAGATATCTCAATAAATACCAGAATCCCATCGCTCTGATGTCGGCATTGCCCAGATCGTCTAGATCTCAGACACATCTCAATCTTGTCACCTTCGGTGCTTTGATGATCAAAGCTGAAAAAACTTCTTGCAAGCCAAAATCAAGCCAGTTGTTAGCACATATCATGATGGATGTCTAAAAAAAACTCAGTATAAAACATCGCTAAAATGTAACATTGTCTAGACCCATGTCATTTTTGCTCAAAAATGCGTAAAAAATCAAAATTTTAACCTGGGTGATATTCTTTTTTTGGAGAAGTATCGCGCGATACTTCTCCCTATAGCGGGGTGATAGACCTTATGCCACGCGATACTTCACCCGGTATCGTGCGATCTTTCGCCCAGTATCATGCAATACTGGTACCTTAGGTCGTGCGATACTTTGGGGACCCGCGAAGTATCGCGCGACATTTCTCCCCAAAGGGCACGATACTTCTAAAGTATCACATGATAGTTCACTTAGTCAAAATTTTTGAAATTTAAAAATTTGAAAAATGTGCTAAAAAAGCTATTAAATGCAAAAAATGACTCAAAAAGCTCAAGTTTTTTGAAAACATACCGGGGCAGGATAGTGTGGTGGCCGGTTGTGCAACCGGGTGTGCTCGAATCGATGCCTGTGGATGGGAACTCCTGCTTGCTAGGCCATTTTCTCTCTCTAAAGCTCTTAAAATTCTCAAATTGCTAAAAGACAAATGACTTTTGAAAATGACATTTTGACCCCTTTTATAGCCTTTTGACTTTTTGACCTCATTTTTAAAACACCTCAGAATTGTGCAAAAATTGCACCCCTAGCTACTTTTGACGTCCTGGATCCATTTTCGAACTTGAAATAAAAATCCAAGGTAATCTTAATAGTCAAAATTGTATTTCAAAATCTTCCCTTTTTCTGTGCAGTTGACTGATCTTTTGAGGCCTAATCCTTCGATCTTTGTTGGGGCATTATCATTTCTTCATTTCCATGTCTTCCAAACTTCTAGCCTTTCATTCATCTTCATTCCATTCCCTCCGTTCTCATGTTTGACTACATCTTTTCAGTCAGGCTAGGGCATGTTTTCATGGCCTAATGGTTTTCCTATTATCATTTACCTTCGATTGTGATTTCATTCTGATTTGATCAAATCCTTATCAATTCGTTGTTCTCCTCTCTACTTGATTTCGATTTCGATTCTGAGGGGGAGTACCTATGGGATTCTCATCCCCAATTGCTTGATTTTTTTGATTCAGACATCTTTTGTGAGCTTTTGCTCAAATTTGAGATGCTTATCTCTTACTTTGAATGTGATTCCGAATCGACCTCATGTTCAAAGACCTTTGTTTATGCTTTTTCCTGATATGATCCCGAATCGACCTCATATTTGAGTTGTTTTGTGATCCCAAATCGATCTCACATTTCAACTTCATTCTTTGACCGCATGTGTTCCCAAATCGATCACACATTAGTCAAAGAGGGGCAAATGTATGCAACCTAAAATGGTTGCCTAGACTTTGGGCCCCATTTATTTCAAGTTATCAACCCTGAATCATTTTTATCAATAATCAATATTTTCAACATTATTAATTTCTTGATCAAATCTTAATTTCTATCATATATTGGATTTTTATCCTTGGGCTAACCATTTATTCTAAGCCTTTATTTGATTAAAAAGAATATTTTCTCCCCTTTTGATTAAATAAAAAGCCCCCACCTTTTCCTCTTATCCTAAGTTGCACAAATAAAGCATTATTCATATTTTATAAAAAGGAGAAAAGCACTTTTTGTCTCATATGGACATAAAGTCAACTCTTATTTTCCTATTGGAAGATACTTGTGCACATGGATTGCTCCTCTTTCAAGCTCCACCACTGATTAAGACTTTTTGCCTCTTAATCTCCATGGTCCATTTCACCTCATTTCTTATAAAAGGAGAGCTCTCTCCTTCATTTGCATATACCATATTTTTATGCTAATGTTATGCTGCAGGTTTTAGGTGCATTTGGAGCTTTTGAAGACATTGAAGACTTGTTGCTTTCATCATCTAGTTCATATTTTCTTTCATAGTTGCATGATAATGGCATTCTTAGTATAGATTTCTTTTTATGCAATAGATTAATCTCACATAGTCTAAATAGGAGGCATTGTAATCCATTGCTATTTCCTTTCATAGATTAGTTGCATTGTACTTTCTTTTCATAGCTTAGATTGCATACTCATTTTAGTTGCATTGCATTACATCTTCATAGTGATTCTTGGAGATATTGGCATTTTTGCCCTTGTCTTCACTTGAATCTCTCATTGTATGGTTGACTAGCAAGGTCACAAGCTTGTAGCTCTAGCTGAGAGCAAACACATCATAGTCCCTTGTAACTCTATGCATAGAGAGCTATGAGCCGCTTTGTGAGGCCTCATTCTTGAGTAACCTTACATGTAATGGTTCATAGAAGTGCACCATTTTAGTGTGTACACTACCCACTGGTGATAAAAATTGAAATGAGATAAAGGAGAAATAGTAAATTGATAAATTTGATCAAATCGAACTAAATATACAGTTCTTGATGTAAGATGAAAGATATAAGGATCATAGAACCAAGGTAGATGATTAAGCATGAAATTTTATGCCCCAAGGTTGAATTAGAAGAAAATAAGTTGGGTGAAAGCAAATGGAAGATAGAAGTTTGGAAGAGGTGAAAAGAAATGGAGAGAAGAAAGTGAATTTACCTCAAGAAAGAGAATGGCTGAAAATCAATCAACTGTTTAAGATAGAAAATTTCAATTGAGATCACGAAAGAAGATAAGGAAATGAAGATCAAAACATGATCACAGTTGATTAAAAGTCCAAAAAGAAAGATGAAGGAAAACCCTCTCAAACTCTTAATGCAACCTATAAATGCAAATTAACATGTAGTCTAACAATGCAAGCTACATGAAAATGCAAAGGTGTACTTGCAATATAGAAACTGTAACATAGGATTTTGTGTTCATCATTCATTAGATAATGTTAAGGAACTTATTTTCATCATTGGGCCATTATTAAAGGACATTGGAAAATCACATAATCATCACTAGTCACAAGCACAACTATGAAGATATGAATGTGATTTATATCGGATTGGAATGTGGAAAGATTCTAACATAAGCATCAAAGACATAAAGGTCAAGATGACTTCGATGTTAGCTTACCCAATTTAATATAGAAAAACCACGCTTGCATCAAGGCACAAATGTCGGAATGACCATAATAATGGTTTTGAAAAAAAGTAGTCAAGGATGATGCCTCAAATCTCTTAAGTATGTCAAGGGAACAACAAGAGACACTCAAGAGTTTCAAGACCACACCCACAAGCAAAAAAGTAAATAAAAACATGCCCCATGCCCCAAGTCCTCTGGCTATGCATCCCGGAGAGACTTATTAGACAAGGACACTCAATGAAAATCAATAACAATCAACACACAAAGAAAAGATCATGACATAGCTCAAGCATTAAGTGTTGTGTTTAAAAATTTAAGTGTGTTAACTGATACTGAGTTCTAAGGATAAGGATCGAATGCTTGCCAGTAGGTAAGATCACATAACAAAACTGGGTAAGCCCAAATCAAGAAGTGTTGAAAAACACTCGATGTCAGGGGTTGTGTTGAAAAACACAGTTGAGGTGGTGTTGAAAAACACCGTTTGTGAGGTTTCCTAAAGACTAACACATCTGAGAGACCAAAGCTAACATAGCTATGCCCCCTAGACAAAGACAAAGACCAATTCCAAACCAAGGCAACAAAGTCAAGGCATGATGGAGAAAGGCTAAGTGTCAAAGATGAGTGCTAAGAAACAAGGGTGCAAAGGCCTCAAGTAGCACCCGCTTCCAAGTTTTCACCACTTGGATTTTATTACAATTTTTTACTTCTTTTTTTTTTCAAGACTTTTTATAATTTTTTTGTATTTTTGCTACCAAGGCACCCGTTTCCAAGTTTTCACCAAGGCACTTTTTCTATTTTTTTTTTAATTTTTGAATATATAATTTTTTTGGAGATACATCAAAGCGCCTATTGCTAGGTTTTCACTAAGATGATCATTTTTTCAGGACATTTTTCAATTTTTAAAATTTTTTAACAATATATCATTTTTTTAGATTTTTTCAGGATCAATAAATATGTATAAAGGATGGCCCCAGATAGGATGGGCATCATGGATAGAACTTCTTTAGGTGCAAGACATTGATAGGATTAGGGAGCTATTCTCCCTCTTCAGTAGATAATAAATAAGCACCTATCCCAAAAGTTGTTGTAATGATGTAAGGTCCAAGCCAATTAGGTTCAAATTTTCCCTTTTGATCTCTATGTTGTTGATTCTTAGGATTTTCATGTAGAACAAGATATCCCACTTGGAATTCTCTAGGGTGAACCTTTTTTTCAAAGACTTTGGACATGCACTTTTGATAAACCCTCATATGGTCAAATGATGCTTGACATTTCTCATCTAGAAGTTCTAACTCTTGAAGTCTCATGGCATGGTAGTCTTCATCTGTAACTAGACCTTTGCGGGAAACTCTAAGTGAAGGAATCTCAACCTCTAAAGGTAACACTGCTTCAACACCATATGTAAGGGAAAAATAAGTAGCCCCAGTAGGAGTACGAATACTCATTCTATAAGCCCACAAAGTCAAATTTATCTGTAAATGCCAATCTCTACCATTCTTAAAAACTATTTTGTGTAGGATTTTAAGAATGGTTTTGTTTGATGCCTCTGCTTGACCATTTCCTTGCGGGAAGTAAATGGAGGACCAATGTTGTTTAATCTTGAATTTCTTGCAGAGTTGCTTAAGCTCCTTGTTTTTTAACAGACCTCCATTATCAGTGATAATCTCAGAAGGCACTCCATATCGATAGATGATATGATTTAGAATGAATAGAGAGACTGTCTTGCCTGAGGCAACAGAAAGTGGGACAGCTTCTACCCATTTAGTGAAGTAATTACTCAAATGTTGACACACTTCTATGAGTCATTAAATCCAAGATTTCTCAAGAATGAGGTCTCAAATGGTGACTCATAGCTCTCTATTCATGGAGTGCAAGGGTTTATGATGGAGGCCCTCAGATTAGACCTAGTTTGTGCCCATGCAAGTACACCATAAAACAAGAGATTCAAAGAGAAAAAGCAAGAATGCTAGTCTCATGATCATCAAGTATGCATGCAAATGAAAATAAAAGATATTCTATATGATAACAATGTATGAAAGAAAACTAATTTATAAAAGGAAATGCTTATGCAAGATTAATCTATGAAAGGAAACATGAATCTAATCTAATATGCAAGTGCAAGATTAATCTAAATGGATTGCCATGGGACATGAGAGAAGAAGAGAGGAAAAGAGAAGTTGCAATATCCAAGCTCAAGTGCTCAAGAATCTTCTCCAAAATTGCTCTCCAAACCTGCAGCATAACAATACAAAAATCTTCTATATCTAAATGAGAAGGAGAGGGCTCCTTATAAAAGAAAGTGGACGATCAAGATTAAGAGGCAAAAAAAAAAGAGCAATGGTGGAGATTAAATCTCAGTTGATCCATGTGCTTAAGATTCTCAAGAGGCAAAAAGATGAAAAAGGCCCACCACTTAGAAGTATGTGCAATCAAAGTGGAGAGAAAAAGAGATTTTTATTTATTATTTTATTTATTTTATTTCCTTTTTCAACACAAAGAGATATTTTAAGTGGGAATTTTATTAAAAGAGGAATTTTATTTTAATAAGATTATTTTATTTAATTAAAAGGGAAGTTTTTCTTTTAATTAAATGAGGCTTAAGATAAAATGACCAAACCTTAGGAAATATTAAAATATTTAAATTAATTACAATTTGATCAAGGAAAATGATTTGAATTGAAAATATTGGAAGGCATTAACTCAAGAACTTGATAAATTGATGAATCTGGGCTCAACATCTAGGCGACCATTTTAGGGTGCATACATTTGCCCCTCTTTGGGTAATGTGTGATCTTCATTAGAACACATGTAGTCAAAGAATGAAGTTGAAATGTGAGTTCGATTTGGGATCACAAAACAACCCAGACATGTGATCGATGAACGAGAACACATCAGGACAAAGATAAGCTGATTGAAAAAGACAAGGCCAACACCCTTGTAAATAGGTAATTGTAAAGTCTCAAGCAAGGTTGCCCCAAGTGAAGAAATTGATAGGATTGATAAAGATGAATCAAGGATTGAAGTTTGATAGGTACTTCTCCCTCGTGATTGAAATTGAAATGAGATAGAGGAGAAACAGTAAATTGATAAATTTGATCAAATCGAACTAAATATAAGGTTCTTGATGTAAGATGAAAGATATAAGGATCATAGAACCAAGGTAGATCATCAAACAAGAAAGATTATGCCCCATGGTTGAATTAAAAGAAAAGAAGTGGGGTGAAAGAGAATGGAAGATAGAAGTTTGGACGAGGTGGCAAGAAATGAAGAGAAGAAAGTGAATTTACCTCAAGAAAGAGAATGCCTCAAAATCAATCAACTGTTTAAGATAGAAAATTTTGATTGAGATCATGAAAGAAGATAAGGAAATGAAGATCAAAACGTGATCCCAGTTGATTAAAAGTCCAAAAAGAAAGATGAAGGAAAACCCTCTCAAACTCTTAATGCAACCTATAAATGCAAATTAACATGTAGTCTAACAATGCAAGTTACATGAAAATGCAAAGGTGTACTTGCAATAGAGAAACTGTAACATAGGATTTTGTGTTCATCATTCATTAGAGAATGTTAAGGAACTTATTTTCATCATTGGGCCATTATTAATAGACATCAGAAAATCACACAATCATCACTAGTCACAAGCACAACTATGAAAATATGAATGTGATTTATATCGTATTGGAATGTGGAAAGATTCTAACATAAGCATCAAAGACATAAAGGTCAAGATGACTTCGATATTAGCTTACCCAATTTAATGTAGTAAAACCATGCTCGCATCAAGGCATAGATGTTGGGACGACCATAAGAATGGTTTTGAAAAAAAGTAGTCAAGGATGATGCCTCAAATCTCTTAAGTATGTCAAGGGAACAACAAGAGACACTCAAGAGTTTCAAGACCACACCCACAAGCAGAAAGAAAATAAAAACATGGCCCATGCCCCAAGTCCTCCAGCTATGCATCCCGTAGAGACTTATTAGACAAGGACACTCAACGAAAATCAATAATAGTCAACACACAAAGAAAAGATCATGACATAGCTCAAGCATTAAGTGTTGTGTTTAAAAATTTAAGTGTGTTAACTGATACTGAGTTCTGAGGATAAGGATCGAATGCTTTCCAGAAAGTAAGATCACATGACAAAACTGGGTAAGACCAAACCGAGAAGTGTTGAAAAACACTCGATGTCAGGGGTTGTGTTGAAAAATACAATTGGGGTAGTGTTGAAAAACACCATTTGCGAGGTGTCCTAAAGACTAACGCAACCAAGAGACCAAAGCTAACACAGTTATGCCCCCTAGACAAAGACAAAGACCAAATCCAAACCAAGGCAACAAGGACAAGGCATGATGGAGAAAGGCTAAGTTTTGAGGACGCGTGCTAAGAAACAAGGGTGCAAAGGCCTCAAGTAGCACTCATTTCCAAGTTTTCACCACTTTGATTTTATTGCAATTTTTTCCTTCTTTTTTTTTTCTTTTTTTTTTTTTCAGGTCTTTTTATAATTTTTTTTTATTTTTGCTACCAAGGTGCCTGTTTCCAGAGTTTCACCAAGGCACTTTTTCTATTTTTTTGAATTTTTGAATTTTTTTATTTTTTTGGTATTTTTGGAATATATATATTTTTGGAGATACATCAAAGCACCTATCGCTAAGTTTTCACTAAGATGATCATTTTTTCAAGACATTTTCCAATTTTTAAAATTTTTGACAATATACCATTTTTTGATTTTTTTTAGGATCAATATGTACAAAGGATGCCCCCAGACAGGATGGGCATCATGCATAGAACTTCTTCACATGCAAGATATTGATAGGATCAGGGAGTTGTTCTCCCTCTTCAATAGATAATAAATAAGCACCTGTCCCAAAAGCTATTGTAATGATGTAAGGTCCAAGCCATTTAGGTTCAAATTTGCCCTTTTGATCTCTATGTTGTTGATTCTTAAGATTTTCACGTAGGACAAGATCTCCCACTTGGAATTCTCTAGGGTAAACATTTTTGTTGAAGGCTTTGGACATGCACTTTTGATAAACCCCATATGGTCAAATCATGCTTGATGTTTCTCATCTAGAAGTTCTAACTCTTGAAGTCTCATGGTGCGGTAGTCTTCATATGTAATTAGATCTTTGAGGGAAACTCTAAGTGAAGGAATCTCAACCTCTAAAGGTAACACTACTTCAACACCATATGTAAGGGCAAAAGGAGTAGCCCCAGTAGGAGTAAAAATACTCATTCTATAAGCCCACAAAGCTAGATTTATCTGTAAATGCCAATCTTTACCATTCTTACAAACTGTTCTATGTAGGATTTTAAGAATGGTTTTGTTTGATGCCTCTATTTGACCATTTCCTTGCGGGAAGTAAATGGAGGACCAATATTGTTTAATCTTGAATTTCTTGCAAAGTTTCTTAAGGTCTTTATTTTTGAACTGACCTCCATTGTCAGTGATAATCTCAGAAGGCACTCCATATCGATAGATGATATGATTCAAAATGAATAGAGAGACTGTCTTTCCCGAGGCAATAGAAAGTGGGACATCTTCTACCCATTTAGTGAAGTAATCAATAGCAGTGATAATAAACTTGTGTCAACCTGATGAGTTGGGATGAATCTACCCAACAAGATCAAAGGCCTATCGTTGAAATGGCCAATGAGATATAGAAGGAATGAGCTCCCTGCCTAGAGCATGTATCAGGTTACCATGTTTTTGACACTTTTCACATGACTTTGCAAAAGCTACTACATCAATCTACATCGTAGGCCAATAGTACCCCACCCTAAGCAACCTTCAGGCCATGGCAAGACCATTGGAATGTCCCCCATAGATTCCCTCGTGAATGTCAACTAACACTTGATCAGATTCTTCCTTTTCTAAGCATTTAAGAAGTGTTCCATCTAGACCCCTCCTATACAAATCACTAGAGATAAGAGTATGGCAAGAGACATTTTGGGTAAGGTTTCTGCATTCAGATCGGTTAAAGGTTTCAGGGATAATGCCATCTCGAAGGTATGAGTAAATAGCACCATAACAGGATGACTCATGACCAACAAGGGTACAAATGACATGGCTTTTTTGGGAGTCATAGATAGGGTGATGTAGCTCTTCCACCAGGAATTCAAATCTGGATTCATGCTGCTCTAACTGAAGGAGTGAAGCAAGTGTAGCCATAGCATCAGCTACTTTATTTTTTGCTCTAGGGATTTGTTGAAACATGACAAATGTGAAGTATTATTTCAAGGAACCAGCCATTTTCTTGTAAGGTACCAATTTCTCATCTTTTGTTTGATATTGCTCATTGACTTGGTTGACTATCAGCTGTGAATCCCCATAGATGTGTAGCTCTGTGATTCTCCATTCTATGGCCATTTTAAGTCAATTTGTTAAAGCTTCATACTCAGCAATGTTGTTTGTACATGGGAACAATAACTTGTAAGACTTAGGAATCGTGTACCCATGAGGGGAAAAAAAAAACACACCAGCCCCTAAACCATTTTGCATAAACGATCCATCAAAGAACATTTTCCATGTTCTTTCAGTCATATACATGATGTGTTCATTTGTGAAATCAACTTGAATAGGTGCACTATCTTGAATTGGGAAATTAGCCAATTGATTTGTTATAGCTTGTCCTTTGATTGCTTTACACTCAATGTACTCTATGTCAAACTCTGAAAGGATAATCATCCATTTAGCAAGTCTACCTGTGAGGGAAGCCTTGCCTAATAAATACTTTAGTGGATCTATTTTTGCTATGAGGTGTATTGTGTGCGCAAGCATGTAATGTCGTAACTTTTGGGAAGCAAACACAACTACAAGGCAAGCTTTCTCAATGTTGGTGTAGTTAACCTCATATGAAACAAGAGTACAACTAATGTAGTATATTGCTCTTTCTTTCCCATGTTTATCAAGTTGAGCTAGTAATCCCCCCAAGGAAGATTATGTCACTGAAATGTATAGAATAAGTGGTTTCCTAGGGATAGGAGGCATTAAAATAGGAGGATTTGCCAAGTATTTCTTGATTTGGTCCATGCTCTTTTGACAATCCTCATTCCAAACACATTTGACTCCTTTGTGTAAGTTCTTGTTGAAAGGTTGAGCTCTATCTGCCAACTATGAAATGAACCTCCTTATGGATTGAAGACGCCCTTGAAGACTCCTCATTTGACTAATGTTTCTAGGAGGTAGCATATCCATGATTTCTTGAACTTTTTTAGGGTCCACCTCTATTCCTTTTGCTGAAATGATGAATCCTAGAAGTTTTCCAGAGGTGACACCAAATGCACACTTCTTAGGATTTAACCTTAATTGAAATTGTTCCACGTGATCTAGAATGACTTCTAAATCATCTAAGTGTGTGTCTCTTTTATTATATTTGGTCAAGGTGTCATCCACATAATCTTCCATGTTTTTATGCATCATGTCATGAAAAATGGTTGTCATAGCTCATTGATAGGTGGCTCCTACATTGTTTAATCCAAAAGACATAACGTTCCAACAATAGGTACCCCATGCACAAGTGAATGCAATCTTTTCTACACCAAGGATTTTTTCTAATGTTGGTGTAGTCAATAACCCGCAGTCATGTCCACTATCATGTCTATATTGGGGAGTGGAAAATCATCCTTTGGGCATGCTCTATTGACATCTATAAAATCTGTGCAAATTTAAATGGACTTGTCATGTTTGGAAACTGGTACATTGTTTGATATCCATTCAGCATAGTCAATAGCTCTTATGAATCCTGCACCAAGTAGTTTTTCTAATTCTATTTTGACTAGGAGAGCTATGTGAGGATGCATCTTTCTCAATTTTTGTTTGACTGGTTTTACACCCAAAGCTATGGACAAGTGATGCATGATAAGATTAGTGTCCAATATTGGCATATATGAATAAGTCCATGCAAAATTGATCTTCTTTTTCTATAAGAACTTAGTGTAAGCTTCTTTTTCTTGTGGTAACAAGGACTGAGGCAAGTGTATTATCTGTGGAGCCTCATCTGTACCCAAATTGACTACTTGTGTTGGTTCAACAAGAACTGAAGATCTATCTTGAAAGTAGCTAGGGAGATGATCAAATACCTCATCCTTAGGTGCCTCAGAGAGGTTTTCACCCTTGGATATGTCATTTA
Source organism: Chamaecyparis obtusa (assembly GCA_027943335.1). Classification (NCBI taxonomy): domain Eukaryota; kingdom Viridiplantae; phylum Streptophyta; class Pinopsida; order Cupressales; family Cupressaceae; genus Chamaecyparis; species Chamaecyparis obtusa. The sequence goes on along the minus strand of BSBK01004333.1, from coordinate 861,683 downwards.
TTTTTACTTTTTTTGGTTTTGACACCGCCACATAGTGGTTTTCACCATCAAAACTCTTATTCTTTTTTTCTTTTCTTTTTATTTTGTGACTAAGGTACTTGATGTTTGGCTATGTCATGTCGATAGCCACTTTTGTAACGCCCCGCCAAGGAACCCAAGAGAAGTTAACCTAAACATGCTACTAAGTTCGGTGAAATTTTTTTTTTTTAAAGTTTACAAACATGATAAACAATAGTGCAGAAGCAATTACCATTTACTCACATTGAAACAACATTCAACACAGATTACAAGACTCAATAAAGCACATGTTAATAATAAAATCTATTATTAAATAAATTAAATGCTTAATGCATCATGAATTCATGCAATTAATTATTTAATCATTTAATAATACTCACAAACATAATAAAATCCAATTCTCAATAAAATACTCAATTAAATCCAAAATATCAATTATTTGATTTTAATTAAATTTCATCATAATAGACTTAGGACATAATCAATATTAATTTCCAATACTAAAATAATTAACTTTAATTTAATTCCCTCAATTAAATCCTAGGAGCATAATTAATTATTAAATTCAATTATGCACCTAACATTGATATTCACATAAAATAATCTAAATTAACATAATTTAACTATAATCAATAAATCAATAATCACCCACATAATCATAAATCAACTGAATCATGCACAGTAAAAATCAAACACAATAAATCAAGCAAACACAGGAGAAGGGATCCATGAATTCATGCCAACTAGATGAATTCGGGTAGGGTAGTAAGACTGATACTTGTCCAATCCTAGGGCAATAAGGCTTAGGTTTAGGGTTTTGGGTCTGTGTATTATCTCTCCTCTTTACCATTGAGATGAATGTTTGTGGGCACACTCACTCCTACCAATTCAAGGAAGATGATGCCCTGTATCTACGAACCTCTCACCACAAGACGAAGCATGTACATACAATAATATATATCAAACAATGATAGGGTATGGTCAGTCATGTGGATCTTGACTAAGTGAGTAACTACGCCTTCATCCTCTACCAAACAAACACGTCAAACAGATACAAACACATGACAACCATACACATGCCAGTATGGGATCAGTACCATGAATCAATATAAAACATAAACATAACATCAAATAATATCAACATCTAATCTATGCAATAACCTGATACACATTCAATGAACAAAAATCCATGATCATCATTTATTAACATAATAATCGATCACATCAAAAGTGACCTAAAAGAATTTGGTCAAACACTAAAACATAAAGAAACCTAAAAGCAAACTATGGGTGGGGTACTACAGGTTCACTGGTGGAAGAGACTACGGGTTCAATGGCATTCAAGTAACAGGTTATCTCATAGTCATTTTGGAATGTTAAGAGCTCAGGTTCTTGATAGCATTGGGACCAATCAATGAGGTTAGGATGATCAAGAGGTAAGCCAATGACTAGTTTGAGGTTATGAATGCAAATGATATCATCTCTGGTGACCGAAGAGTCAGATTTTGTCAAGTATCCTTCTAACCTACCCAAATCAGGATTCATCCTAACAAGTGAAGAATTGTCCCCTAAGGCAACATGTGGGTTCAAATCCTCTAATCCTACATGTGACTCATTAGCTACCTCAGGTTGGGAACTATAAGTGTGGATGACATCAACATCCATGTCAACTATGGAAGAATCAGAGAGAGAGTCCCATTCATACTCATGTGAATCTGTTTCTAAATCTTGACTAGGATTTACACCATGAAGGTTTGGGATGTCTTGATGTGGAAGTTCTAACATCATCAAGGGTATCATCCCTCTCCATCAAATGAACAATATTCTTTTGTTGACGTTCTCTGATGGGATCTTCTACATCTGATTCTTCTTGTTCTAGGGTCACAACTATCGCATGAGCAACTGGATCATCTGCATCTCCCCAAAGGAGATTGGTGGAAGGGACCCAATCTTCACACATATCTTGCTAGTTTGTCAAATTAGGCATGTATTTTGGTTCATCTTCACTATTCGACTCATCAAGGATAGGAGCAGTGCTCTTGTTATGATTCACAAATCCTAGGTCGACCATCTTCTTAGACTTGCATCCAAAAATAGCATGATCAAGAGGTTCAACTCTAGCATCCAACCTGTGACTAAGAGGGTCATGTCTAGGATAGCCCATCTACTTGACAGAAGTATACCCTCTTCCATAAGCCTTAGGAGAGGGAGAGAAGTTCTCATTATGCATGTATTTCTCTTCTCTATAAATATAGTCTTTAACAACCACCTCTTCTTTTTCATCTTGAATAGGCACTGAGGACTCTATGAATGTGCCAAATAAAGTCATAGCTAAAGAGGAAGGTCTCACTTCTTGTGAAGGCTTGCCATAAGACCTAGGTGAAACTGGAAGCTTTGTAAAAGAGTTAAGTTGATATCCCCCTACAACAAGGTCTACCGACTTGAACTTATCCTTGCATTCTGTTAAGATCGCATTAAAGTCTTATGCTTCTCTATTAAGAGGAATATGAGTACTTGCTGAAATTGAGTTAACAGATAATGTGCTATCCCCAGGTATACAAATTTCTATTCCATTGTAGGGTAACTTAACACACTGATGGTAGGTAGATGGCACTGCTTGTATATCATGAATACATGGTCTACCAAGTAAGATATTGTATGCCAGAGGACCAACATCAATAATTTGAAACAAAATATCCTTCTCAACAGGGCCAATCCTAACAAGAAGGATGGCCAACCCTTTGAAACTTCTTTCCACCTCATCATAGGCTTTGATAGTGATCTTCTTTCTAGTATCTATGACTTGTTCAAAATAACCCAATGTCTTTAAAAGACTTAATGAATAAATATTAAGCCCAGCATCCCCATCTATCAACACACGCCTGACATGGGTTTTATGGATCATGACTTCAATATGAAGGGTGAGATTATGTGGATGGATCAAAGCTCTATCATCATCCTTTGAAAAGGTAAGGTAATGAGGGCTGGCAATATGGTTAACCATGTTCTGAAATTGGTCAACGTTTAAGTTATTAGGGGCATTTGCTGCACACAAGGCATCCTCAAGGACTTGCTTATGTCTTGGGGACAACTCTAAGAGCTCAAAGATCAAAATCTAAGCTGGGGTTCTTTGCAACTGATCGACAAGATTATAACTCATTTTAAGATTAACTGCTGATTTGAGGTGGCATTCTTGGATGCCACTTGCTTTGGTTTACTAGGTTGACTTGAACTGGGTCCTCTAATGGCAATGGGACCTTCACTTCGCATAATAGTATTGAGAGCTTGGGATGACATTCTATAGTTTGGATCCCTTAGCACCACAACAGGTTTTTCATCAAAGATAGGAGAGTCCATGTCTAGATCATAACCATAGGGATCTCTATTTCTCATCATGTTGACATTTTCTTCTACAAATTCAAGCATGTTGACAACATTCTCTACAGCTGTGTATGTGTAATTGATCTTAGCCTTTCCATTCTTAGGTTTAGAGGTTTCCCCCTTCTCATACTTGGGCAAAGGTTCTTTGAAAGCCTTATGATCAGCATTAGTGTTCAATCCATCTATTTGAAGTTTTCCATTTTCAATGAGATCCTGGATGATATGCTTAAGTTTCCAATAGTTTTCAATATTATGTCCAATTCCATTATGAAATTTGCAAAAGGCTTTCTCATCCCACCAATGTGGCTTAACAATTGGTATATAATGTTTTGTGGGATCTTGAGGATGCACAAGGTTGTTGGCAATCAGTGTTTTCAAGACATCCTCATATGAATCACCCAGTTTTGAAAACTATTGCCTCTCTTTCTTAGGCTTATCTTGATATCTTGGCTTGCTCTCTAGTTGGTTAGATGAGTTGAGCTTCATAGATTGAACAGCACTAGACAAGTGAAGAACAGCTTGATCTTTGGGTTGAGAAGAGTCCACAACTCCATCATTGACCACTTGTTTGTTCCTATTCTAATGTGAGTTCTTTCCTTTATCCTTATTAGAGTTGTTTTTATTTTGACCATTGTTGTTATTTTTGTTGTTGGCCAAAATTCCTTGTTCTTTCAAAACATCCTCAATCCTACATGCGGTTTCAACCATGGTGTCAAAGGAATCAAAGACCATCTTCCTAACTTCATACTGCATCTCAGGAACCAAGTTGCTAATAAGGATGTCAATCTTCTCATCTTCATGAATGGTCCTAGAGTAGCGAGAGCATTGTCATCTCCACCTTTGCAACAAAGTGACAAAGGATTCCCCTTGATGTTGCTTTAAGTTGCATAAGTCTAACATGGTGATAGATCTTGAAAGGTTGTAAGCAAAGTGTTGGACAAATTTATGGACTAGCTCTTTGAAAGTCTTGATGGGGGGAGTTATGTTGGTGAACCATTCCATCGCTTGACTCTTAAGAATCCTTGGGAACAATCTCATGAAGTACGAGTCATCTTGATGGAACTCAAAACTCATAATATAAAACTGATGCACATGATCATGTGGATCTCCATTACCATCATACTTGTCATATGGAGGGATCTCAACCTTTCTAGGAAAATATTTCATGCTCACACTCTTGTCAAAAAGATTAGGACAAATTGAATCAAGTGAGAATGCACTCTTGGGTGCCAACACCTTTTCCATCATACGCTTAAGTTGCTTGATCTCTTCTTCTTGGGATGGACCTTGCTTCTTAATCTTTTTGTCCACATCAAAATTATAGGGGACCCTAGCACCCTTGTTGATCAAACCCTCTAGGAACTTATCTTGGTTTTTCTCCAAGTATCTCTCCACATACTACTGGAAGAGTGGTTCTTTTTGTATCTTCATGAAATTTTAGGAGTTGAGGTCAAGACTTGAGCTACTTCCCCCATATTGTGAACCATGGTGAGTAGGTTGAGAAGGTTGTCTCGAGTTCCTAGGAGGTGTTTTTCTCCTATAATGCTCTTGTTGTGAAGCCCTTCTTCCTCTAGGGCTAGGAGATTGTGAAGGTGTTCTTGAGTATCTTCCACTTCATGGAGTCTTAGGAGGAGTGGGTGGAGGAGAGTTGTTTCCACCACCAACACACATGTTGTATTGATCATTGAGTTGCTGAGTCAAAAGTATATCTTTCTCTTCTTGTGCGGCTCTCCTTTCTATTTCCAATAAGGCTTGTCTTTCTAACTCTAAGAGTCTAAATTTATCTTCCTTTTCATCTTGTTCATCTAGGAAGGCTTTCTTTTCATGCTTAATTCTCTTGAGTCTTTCACTTGTGTATCTTGAAGTTGTTCAGAGCGGTGAACTTGGTCTTGAATGTTTAAACAAGTCATTGGTATATGCTGCATTCACATGAGTATCATAAGGTTCATCATCTTGACTATCATGTTGTGACTGCTCTTCTTGAGAGACTTGCCTCTGATCTCTTTCAGCCCTTTGATGTGCATCCAGATATCTAGTAGAAGTAAGAGATGAGACTGGTTGATTTTCATGAGATGAACTACCAAACATAATGTTATCTCTATGTCTTTCAAATATGTTGTCAAGACTTTTATCCATTTCTTCCCTTTCTTGTCGAGTCATTGTGTAACTCATATCCATATCTGAACGAGAAGGTGCTAAGGGTGTGCTCAACTTGCTAAGATTACTCTTGGGATCAAACCAAACTTCTGAAGTATTCCTAGGGGATTGATCAAAGATAGGCTCTTTTCCCTTATGTTTTTGGCAAGTTTGAACTAAGGGTAATTTGTCAAAGACTACTTGAGGTCATTTTCCTTGATTTACTTGATACCTTGTCGCAACTGACATGAAAGAAAAGATCCTAGGTGATAAGATGACCCTAAGAAACATTGGTACCAAACTAGGATAGTAAAAGCACTCAATTGTCCAAAAGAGAGATGATAAGATAGAATTTTTGCAAAAGGCATAAACCAACACTGCCACAAAGGTGCCCAATAAATAGGTGAATACCCTAATACATATGGATCAGGAGGATGATTTAACCAAATTATATTTGATTGAATTTGATTTTGGATGGAAGTGAATTTGGACAAGAGATTACTAAAACTCTCCAAACATGTTATCAAAGAATCTAAAGGTTTACTTTCTCAACAAGGATGATTTCTAACTAACCGACTCCAAGCAAGGTCACTTGTGAAATCAAAGAACACTAATCTAAGAGGTCAAGGTACATGAACCCAAGGTGCAAATAGGATTCTGACAGTGAGGCAAGTGACCTAATATAATCTGAATCAACCAAAGATGACTGGAAATGACAGGAATTAGCTCACTATTTGCAAGACTGCTGGACAGGTCCACATGGGGAAATGCAATCCCACATGAAGAAATACCAGGGATCACGTGAAAATATGCTAGGCTCATGCAAACAAACAACAAATTAGGCTAAAATGACTGGCAAATTTTTTTGACAAAGATTGTAGCGAAACACCGCGTGAGGATATGAAATCCCACGTGAGAGAATGCAGGGTTCGTGTGAGAAAATGAAAGCTCGCATGAAAAAGTACACAGGACCAGGCGATGAAATAGGATCAGATCACCTAACAGGAAGTTGTAATCTCAGGAACTCAATATTTTTTTGTTTTAAAAGATCACATAAATACATCAACAGATTTTTATCATTGATCAAGCATGTAAAACAACAATCAAGGAATTCAAGCAACAATGTCTTCAAACAATGAGCAAGGGACAAAGAAACCTTGCACATGAACAAGAATAGTGACTTAGTATGCTACTCCTCTAAGATTCTACTTGTGTATATTTTCAAAGTGTTTTTCCAATCATGCACATAACCTTAGCAAATAAAAATTTGGTTGCACTATGGTTCTTACTAATGGTTTGACTCTGCAACTTTTGCAATCTTAAGAGGGTGAACTCCAATCTAGGTGCACCGGGGTTTTGACACATTCTAAGAATTTAATCAATTGGAGATGCTAAGGAGATCCGACAGCCCAACAAGAAACCACACCCGTGGAGATTTCTTCCACAAGGACATTTGTATAGCGATTGTTGCTACCATGGCAAAAATGGCTATTACTGCTTGAGGTTTCATCCATGTGGTTGACCCAATAAAGGGAATGTCCACAATGGTTAACCCTCTCTAACAAGGTGACTCACAAAAAGGACCACATGGGGACATGGTTTAGATTCAAGGATCTGAGTTTTTGGTACTACTCAAAAAGGGAGTAGAGCATAATCCTCTAGCCTCTTCACTTCACCCAAACATAGCAAGCAAGTGTTAATATGATTTAGAACAACAGAGAGGGAGGGTGAATCAATTGTTCTCAAGTCCAGATGTATAAAACAAAATTCAAAAAACTTTTCTTTAAATCAGATTTAACAACCAAAACCAACTCGGTCATCACTGATTCTATAATAGAAACATATAACATTGCAGTCCACTAGCCAGCTATATCTAACTTGTAAAACATAGAAATGTTTAAACCAAAACATTCACACAAGCATTGACACTAGGATTTATAGTGGAAACCCAATTTGGGAAAAACCACTTTGTAACATGCTACTATTATTTTCACTCTTCTGAAGTGAGCTCAGTTAAAAACCAACCCTGTCAAAGGTTACAATACACACTATCAGGTGTGACCCGATTAAAGGATTTCAATCACTCTGTTAGAAGTGAGCCTTGTTATAGGACTTACATACATTCCATTAGAATGAAACCTTGTTCAAAGGATTTAAACATATGACTATTAGGTCAACCTCTGTTAAAAGGATTTTGACTGTTACAATGGTTAGAAAGTAGCAGTAGTATTGATCTGAAAAACATACAACTCACTTTGCAAATGTCAGATCCGATTCCGTACACAAATTTTGGTTTACTGACTTTGAAACTTTGCCATCTCCATCTCTGATCTACTTGGAACTTTTCTTCAAGAAATCACCACACTTCTCCTTCAGCCTTTTGTGCTTATACAGTCAATAACATCTACTAATCTTCCAGGATCCTCTTTTCACCCATGCACACACATACCTAATGCTTAGGTTCTCTTAATACTTCCTCAATTAGGTTAACTCATCTTTTGCCACTCAATCTCCTTCATAGATCTTAGGTTTAGGTTAGATTCATTAAATCTACCTGCTTTATGTTCTTCGGCTCCTTTTCTAGAAACATCTCAAATCTCTTAAAGATTTACAATAAAATATTTTTCAGTGCATTCAATGCTTTCAAACAATCAATAAATAAAGTCAACACATTTTACATAATCCAAGAATTCAACAATGTCGGCTCCAAATCTGAATTCTCTTCAAATATAAAAATATTGATGCTCGGTCAATACTATGATCAACTACTCAGTCTTCATGTAGAAAGCTTGGTCATTACTAAAAATGTTTGCTCGGCTTATACTATCTTTCTTGGTAATTAATTGATGTTCAATTGACACTAGAATTTTGCTCGGCATATACCGACTCGGTCGACATTAACATTACTCGGCTTGAACATGATTTCTCCATTTTTTCTTGGTCAAGCCTACCAGTTTAATCTTCAATCTTACTAAGATAAATAATACATTGTCTCATCATTGTACAACATAGTCAAATACACTTTGTAGTATCAAGATAACTCAACCTTTCCTTAGGTGCTATTGTTACCATCCTTTCTTTCCCTTCTTCACAACAATACAATAGATATAGTACTTTCCTAAGTAGCAACAGTCTTACCAGTTAAGGTTTGACATCAATGTTGAGGACTAAACCAAGCAAGACCATGAGATAGTAACAATATCCTCCCTACCTACAAGGGGTTCTATTGTCAAGAAGAGCTTCACAAGAAACTCACTCTCTCAAGAACACCACAAATAGTGTTTATAGGGCCTAATTACTATGTGAAACACATATGCAAGAAAGTGAATCTATGTTCTTTTTTAGAGCCCAAAATTGAAGTGTGATCTATGAAAGCAATAAACACTCAAGCTAGACACATGAGAGATTCATTTTATGCCTAAAATTCAAATGTTATAGAGATTGTAGCAACTCACCTTAGGTCCAAAGATCTGCAATCCAATGCTATGCTGCCTCAGCAATTAGAATCAGGGAAACAATCACATCGAGCATTAAATGTTAGAAAATAGCAAGCAAAACTAGCAAATCTGGAAATTTTAAGTCTCTATTGTCAAAAGTCTGTGCGAGACATTACATAGTGTCATGTGAGAAAGTACATAGGGTCACACGATAAAATGCCTTTGTCACATAGAAATGCTAATGCATGGAAGTACGGACAGCGCACGAAAATCGTCAAAAAAATAAAATAAAATAATATGTGGCAAGAAATGCAATTTTCTACCCCACGGTGGGTGCCAAAAATGTGTGCTAAAATGTTGACACACTTCTATGAGTCATTATATCCAAGATTGCTCAAGAATGAGGTCTCAAATGGTGACTCATAGCTCTCTATTCATGGAGTGCAAGGGTTTGTAATGGAGGCCCTTGGCTTAGACCTAGTTTGTGCCCATGCAAGTACACCATAAAACAAGAGATTCAAAGGGGAAAAGCAATAATGCTAGTCTCCATGATAATCAAGTATGCATGCAAATGAAAATAAAAGCTATTCTATATGATAACAATGCATGAAAGAAAACTAATTTATGAAAGGAAATGCTTATGCAAGATTAATCTATGAAAGGAAACATGAATCTAACCTAATATGCAAGTGCAAGATTAATCTAAATGGATTGCCATGGGGCATGAGAGAAGAAGACAAGAAAAGAGAAGTTGCAATATCCAAGCTCAAGTGCTCAAGAATCTTCTCCAAAATCGCTCTCCAAACCTGCAGCATAACAATACAAAAATCTTCTATATTTAAATGAGAAGGAGAGGGCTCCTTGTAAAGGAAAGTGGACAGTAAAGATTAAGAGGCAAAAAGAAATGAGCAATGGTGGAGATTAAATCTTGGTTAATCCATGTGCTCAAGATTCTCAAGAGGCAAAAAGATGAAAAAGGCCCACCACTTAAAAGTATGTGCTTTCAAAGTGGAGAGAAAAAGAGATTTTTATTTATTATTTTATTTATTTTATTTCCTTTTTCAACACAAAGAGATATTTTAAGTGGGGATTTTATTAAAAGAGAAATTTTATTTTAATAAAATGATTTTATTTAATTAAAAGGGAAGTTTTTCTTTTAATTAAATGAGGCTTAAGATAAAATGACCAAACCTTAGGAAATATTAAAATATTTAAATTAATTACGATTTGATCAAGGAAATTGATTTGAATTGAAAATATTGCAAGGCATTGACTCGGGAACTTGATAAATTGATGAATGGGGGCCCAAAGTCTAGGCAACCATTTTAGGGTGCATACAGATTCCTTCTAGAGCTCAAAGTTTAATATTTTTTTATAATTTTAGTTGTCAACAATATATTAGTTTCAATGCTTTAAAGTTGAGCTTTCCCCTTGTAATGGTTTCAAGGTATAGTGGCACTTTGTGTTGTGATAGTTACTTTTACTCTTCTTTTTTTTTGTTCAGTAATGGCCGAAGCCAAGTTTTTGTATTATGCAGAAAGAAAGTATATAGAATCTAACATCTAGTAATCAAAATAATGTTCAAATATGGAGAATATATAATATGGAGCATAAGCTCTCTCCATGAAATACTAGTATCAACCATGAAGAAAGAAAGCTGAAAGCTACTTGTCCCTGCAAGTAATAGATGGTTTCAAGCGGTCAACATTCAAACTAGGATCAATTTTATATCAGCACCATCAGATCTTCATTCTTCTCTCGAGCATCGGAAAGATTAACCGCAACAAGAACCTCAGTTACATTTGTGCTTGGTCGCATGATCGCAAAGCACCATACTAACCTCTGTGATCATGCGACCGCAACCTCTTATCCATGCAATGCTGATCACAACCCCTCTCAAAAGACTTCGGCCACATCACCAGTCAGCAACCAATTAGAAATAAGCACGTGAGCAGCGCTGGCACCAGACCCACCTCACAACTCCACAACGGCGACGCCTCCACAGCTGTCGCATGGTCACATAGGCCAAGAAAATTCCATGTGATCATGTGATAGTTGTTGGATCTGGAATCTTTCCCTTCTGAGACACTATGCCCACCTGCCAATCTGCCACCCTATTTCTCAGACCAATCGGAGACCGCCACAACACCACCTTCCCTAACAGCAGGACCACTGCATCTATCCACCAATGGGCCCCATGCGATAGATGTCAATTGGTCGCATGATCACATGTCAGAAATTTTTGACATGCGATCATGCGACAACCAATAAAATTACTCACCTTCGCTTCCTTTCTGATGCCTGCCTACCAATCTGCCACCTTATTTCTCAGACCAACCGGAGACCACCACAACACCACCTTCCCTGACAGCAGGACCACTGCATCTATCCACCAACGGGCCCCATGTGACAGATGTCAACCGGTCGCATGATCGCATGTTAGAAATTTTTGACATGCGATCATGCGACAACCAATAAAATCATGTGCCTTCGCTTCCTTTCTGACACCGAGACGACCCCAAAATCTTCTGTAGTCGGCACTGACACCCCTCCACCATGCACTGACATGACCAACGAGAGGACACCAGGGTGGTTTGACATGTCATCGGTCCCTCTGATCACTATCCCAATCGATAGCCAAGTGTACCATACTATTCACTTACCACAACTACCTTGGGCCTTCCCTTCTGTCTTGTCACATGATCGCAAGGCAGTTTTTCACTCTTGCGATCATGTGACTAGACCACATTTCTACTGCAACTACCCAACTGCAGCATCTAATGAAGTTTTATTTTATTTTATTCCTTTCTCTCTGACGTTTCATCAAATCGGATTTTTTCTGGGCATTTCTAGAAGTTTCTCGGAGGTTGTATGTTTTTGAAAAAGGGAAAAAGGCTCTACAATGGTTTCCATCAATGACCATACCGCCATCGAAGCTAAAGTGGGAATGATAGCTATCAAAAGTACTTTCTCTCTGATCACTATCCCAATCAATAGCCAAGTTTACCATTCTTTTCACTTACCACAACTACCTCGGGCCTCCTCAATAGAATCATCACCAAAAGGGGAAGCTAATCCGACTCATATCTGCAAAGTAATCAATTTTGAAGCTATACTCTGCACATTAACTTTGGTGGATTTGACTAGGGAGCCAACTGTTGGAGATTGATTTGATGTGTATTCCATCTACTACCTGATTTGCTAGCACATCCGCTTTGCCATTGCCTTCACGGTAAATGTGATTAGCCGTTGAAGATTCAAATTTTGAAATCAGGCTTAATATGTTTTCTAAATAAGATTGAAGTTTCCAATTTAAAATGGACCCTATCCTTATTGCATTTATAATAATCATTGAATCTCCCTCTATTTAAATTCTATTAAGATTAAGTTCTCTGGCTAGAACCAAATTGTGATAAAGAGCTTTTATTTTTGCTACATTGTTAGTGTCCGGGTCTAATGGCTGTGCTAATTGAGCAATAATTTGGCCATCTGCTGAATGAATAATACAACCCACCCCAGAAGGACCCGAATTTCCTCTTGATGCCCCATCAAAATTTAATTTAACCCAACTTGGAGAAGGAGATTTCCAGACACATGTCAACTTGTGAAAAGAGTTGGCCTTGCTGCCTCTACCAATAATGGTAGGCATTTTCAATCCATGCCAGCTTTTTAACATCCTATCATCCCAACTGGTGTAAAATTTATGAATGGTTGAGAATGTCTGATTCCTGGAATTCATAACCTCCACTATAGTTGCCTCAATTCTATTTAATAGCTAATTCATGTTCAATGCTTTCTCTTGGAATGATCTCCTATTCCTTTCCTTCCATAATTCCCATAGAAGTATTGATGGGGATATGATCCAAAGTTTTCCACATAAGCTTTCTTTGAAGAGAGATGGCCAAGCAATAAGGTGTGATTGTAGATCTTATGGAGAAGAAGCTTTCCAATTCAATTTTGAGTGTAACCAATCCCAACACTCCGCTGAAAACTAATAAGAGAATAATAAATGATTGAGATTCTCTTTGTGATTACGACATAGTGTGCATCTAGATGGCCCAAAGAACCCCATTTTTGTGAATTTCTCTGCAGTCAAAATACGGTCTTGAAAGGCTGCCCAAAGGAATGCACCAGCTTTGGGAAAACATATTTTGTTCCAACAAAGGTGAATGGGGATCAAGGAAGATTTTTGAGAATGTTGTGTTAATAATTTATACCCTTCCTTCACCTTGTAGTTACCATCCTTTGATCCAAACCAAATAATCTCATAATTACCAATTTTTAAAAGAAAAGATCTTTTTTGTAAAGTGGATTTTATCAGCTATAATTCTTGGTAATTGGCCCCAATATTTGTGAAATCCTTCAATCTCCAAGATCCATCCTCTTGAGAAGATGAAGAAGGAAAGATATAGTCTTTTAGCATTGTTCCCCACACCCCCTGACTAACCTGCATGATCCGTTGGATCCCTAGAATAGAATGGAGGCTTTGAAGTCCTCCCCATGAGTCTTCCCAAAATCTGGCCAGATTACCACTTCTAATGTTCCAAGAAAGATTGGAATCAATGACATGTCTAGATTTTACAATAAAATTCCAAATTTTGGATCCTCTTGGAGCATTTTTGAACCTAAATACTTCTTGCATCCCCACTGAACCCAGGTATTTGCCCTTGAGAATTCTAACCCATTTGCAATCCTTATTCTTAATTAGCTTCCAATATAATTTAGCCCCTAATGTTGTGTTCTGCCATAACTGATTCTTGATCCCTGTACCCCTAGCAGAAATTGGTTTGCAAATATTTTCCCAAGAGATCAATTTGAATTTCCTATTCTAATCAGTGCCATGCAAAAAAAAATTCCTCAATTTTTTCACTATATCCATATATCTTGTTGATGACAATGATAGGCATGAGAGGAGGTAAATGGGAATGGCTGAAAGTGTGGCTTTAATCATTACAATTCTCCCTGCCCATGATAACCATTTTGCTTTCCAGCTTGCCAATCTTCAGTCTAGTCTTTCATTTATTATTTTCCAAACTCCTGTGGTTTTGAGACTTTTATCAATGGGGATTCCCAGATAATTGCATGGAAGAGAGCCTACCTTGAAGGCTAGGAGGGATTCAATCTTTGATTGGACTCTCTTTTTTGTGTGAAAGAAAAATATGACTAATTTATCTTTATTCACTGATTGTCCTGAAGCTAGAGCATATTTGTTTAGGATGCTTCTGAAAGTGAATGCTTCTTTAACTGATCCAAGGCCAAATAGGAGGTTATCATTAGCAAATTGCTGATGAGTAATAGGAGGCACCGAAGATGTGACTGAGATGCCTCTAATACTTCCCTGAGATTGAAGATTAATGATGCTCCTACCTAAAGCTTCTGCCATGATAATGTATAGGAAGGGAGAAAGGGGGTCACCTTGCCTAATACCATTTGAGCCATCAAAGAAGCCATGAGGGGATCCATTAATGAGAATAGAATATTTTGGTGGTGATATGCAATAGAATATTAGATTTATCCATGCTTTGGAGAAGCCAAAGCATTGCATACACTTTGAAAGAAACCTCCAATTCACCTTGTCATAAGCCTTCTTAATATCTAGTTTAATGATCATGCTAGGTTTTTTGGAGAGTTGTATGGAATGAATAGCCTCTTGTGCAATAATAATGCCATCAAAGATAGATCTGCCTGGTACAAAACTAGTTTGTTCTTCTCCAATGATTTTATCTAAAATCACCTTTAGCCTAAATGCAAGTGTCTTAGATAGAATCTTATATATGGTATTACACAAAGCAATGGGCCTAAATTCATCCATCAAATTTGCATTTTCTGATTTGGGAATAAGGGCAATAAAAGTGTTGTTGATTTCAGTAAGAAACCTACCTGATGATCTTGCTATTTCGAGGGCTTCAGTGAGTTGCATCCCAATCAGCAGCCAGCAATGGAGGAAGAAAGTAGGAGGAAACCCATTCGGTCCTGGAGCTTTATCTAGAGCCATTGAAGATAAGGTCTGATGGATTTCCTCATATGTGAATGGCCTCATTAATATACTACTGTCCAAGTCTGAGAGCAACATAGGCACATTGCAGAGAAGTTCTTGTTGACTTGTGAGAGGAGAGATGTCTGAAGAGTCCAGCACCTTAGAGAAGTAGGATACTATTTCTTGTTGGAGCTCTTTCTGATTGGAGATAATTGAACCATCTTGATTAGTGATTTGAAGAATCATATTGGTGTTCTTGCGACATTTAGTACTAGTATGGAAGAACTTGGTATTTTTATCACCAGCTGCCAACCAAGATTCTCTTGATTTTTGTTTCCAAAAAATTTCCTCCTTACTAAGCACATCCTCTAATTCCTTCAGCAACTCCTTCTCATTGGAATATAATTCTTGATTCATTCCTTGCTTCATAATCTCATTGTTTAACTCTTCCAATTTTGACTCAATTTCCTCCTTAGAAGAGAAAATATTGTTAAAGTGAGTTCTATTCCAAGTGAGCAAATTTTGTTTGATGAATTTGAGTTTTGTGATAAAGCAGTACATTTTGGACCCCTCCACCTTCACTTCAGCCCACCATTTTTCAATCCATTCTAAGAGTTTTTCTTCTTTAAGCCACATATTTTCAAATTTAAAAGAACATTTGAGTGGCTTATCTTCTTCTAACATATCAAGACAAATGGGAAAGTGATCTAATCCTGAGGAGGAGCAAATGGATGCTTTTAACCCAAAGGGAAAGGACATGATGTCTCCTTTATAAAGGAACCTATCTAATTTTTTTGAAATATTATCCAAGCCCAATCTTCTATTGGACCAAGTAAAAGCCCCATTATCCAATTCAATTTCGAATATATCCTCTTTTTGAAGCCACTCTTGAAAGTCTAATTGTGATTGTGAAAGTCTTTGTGAGCCCCCCTTTTTCTCTAATGAATGGATGATGGCATTGAAGTCACCTCCCACAATGAAATTAGAATTCGGAAAAAGTGAGAACCAATTACTAATGTCATCCCATATCTCCAATTTTCTCCTCCTTGTTATAGGTCCATAAACATTAATTAGATAAATAGATAGGTTTGATTGGGTGCTAATAATTTTCCCCCCCATCCAGCTTTGAGTATCCTTGACATGTGAGTAAAATGAAGTTCTGGGATTCCAAATGATTGCTAAACCTCCTGAGGCCCCTGCTGCCTCAACAATTGAAGCTTTGCAATCTCCCAAGGATTTAATGAAGACTTCTATTTGTGCTTGACTCATTTTGGTTTCTTGAAAGAAGATGACATCAACCTTAGTTGTCCAGATGCAGCGTTTGACTAAACGCTACTTGTTAGGGGCATTTAGACCCCTAACATTCCAAGAGATGAGTCTCATTGAGAATTGGGAAGGAACTTCCCCTTCCCTACATTCAGATATGTTGTGATCTTAGCTTGATCATGATCCTCTCCCCTTTCTTCTCTTAAAGTAGCAGCTGATTTTTTACCTTTCCCTCTCTTTTTCCCAGATCCATAATCTAGAATTGGGAAGGAACTTCCCTTTCCCTACATTCAGATATGTTGTGATCTTAGCTTGATCATGATCCTCTCCCCTTTCTTCTCTTAAAGTAGCAGTTGATTTTCTACCTTTCCCTCTCTTTTCTATTATAGTTCGTGTAGGTGTTGTTTTCATGCTAGAACTCTACTAAAGTTTAGAGATTTGGAAACATGTAATATACTCCCCATAGGATCAAGTAGGATATATTTGCATATTTATTCTTCTGAATTTCATCTAATTCAATAAGTTTATTAATAATATATTATCTAAGAAAAGTTGGAGCATGATACACTAGTTACAAGTGATGTTATTGCACACACTTGGTTCAAGCCTCTCTTGTAGGGTTTGTATCCTTAAAAGAAAATGACCTCTTCTTTTCTCCTATTTTTTAGATATAGTAAAAAAATACAAGTCATTTTTTATGGAAATCATTCATTTAGATTCATTTATATAGGAAACATCTAATGTACTTACAAATCCTCAATTTACAAATACATGAAAATAATAGAATATTTACAAATCCTCAGTTTCATAAAATACAACTTAGAAGATTTCTTTTAGACCATCAGCTCATGAATTTAAACTATTAATTGTTAATAACCATTACTCCCTTTCCTCACCTAAAATTGATTATTACCTCAAACTAAAATAAAAATCTATTAAATCCTCAACTTACCAATGAAAAAATTTATTTAATCAAAATAATCATAATTAAATATTTCAAATAATGACTTCATTAAAATTTATTTAAAAAATAAATTTATAATAATAATAAATCTATTTTATAATAATTGTCCTTGAAAAAAGCACCATGTGTGCAATTAACCTAATTTATAATAATTTTACCCTTTAAATGAAAAAAATTTAAAAAATTTTTTGAAAAAAAGTGAAGTTATCATCAAATTATGGTGCCCGTACACCAGAGGTTTTGAAAATGTACTTTACAGTCAATTAAAAATTAATAAAAAAATATTCAATAAAAAAATAAAATAAAATATTCTGACCAATCTTTAGTGTTTTAGGTACCTTTTCCCAAAAGGATTCACAAAAATACATTCATTTACTTCAAAAAAGGGTGTATGTACATGTGTCAGGTGTGGTCCTAAAACAAGCATTTTGAAAAAGTGGTTTTTAAACATGCCTACTAAAATTCAATTTATACCATGTGGGTATTGAAATAAATTACATATTTGAAAACTAGACTCCGAGCAATAAATTTTATATTACTCAAGTTTTTCAAGATTCAATCTTTAAGTGCCTCAAATTTCGACATCAATTGACAGAAATTTTGAAAAACAGAGAAAACACTTCCACTTTTTGGCCAAAAGTGGGACTCAACTTCTTGCAGCCACCCTTTTAAGATTTTCTTTGTAGTTTCTCAATATTTTTTTTTAAAAAAATGGAATTGATTTGTATCCATTTTTCCTTCTCCTTTGAAAAATAGTTTGTATGAAAAATCAACATTTTTAAGGAGGGACATTCACTTTTCTAAGCATTACTTTTTTTTCTAAAAATAATAAAAATGTAATTCTTTCAAAGTTAGGTTTGTAACACCAATATATAGGGCATCCAATTGGTTTCATTCAATTTTGTTGAATATTTTATAGTTTATTAAGTTATGAAGTGACATTAACTACAATTTGGACATAGGTTCATTTTGATCGCTCTAACTTGATTTTTATATATTGAAATTCATTTTTCTTTTTTGTTAGAAAGATAACATAAATACCCAATTCTTAGATATTTTTCATAAGTTTTTTTTTCCTAATTTACTATTTTTCCAGAAGCGTCGAACAAAGAAGTTGCTAAATGGTCAGACAACTCATTTTTAGTAAAACTATAAATACAAAGTCATAATAAACTCAATATATATATAAATCATAACCATTAGAAAGCTTTCTCTAAGTACTATCATCCTGGATTTGGGTTTGTCAAATAAATTCATTTGATCTCCCAAAAAGCTAATGTCAAAATGATTTTTTGTCAGCATTTTGATGGGTGCAAAGGAGACTCGATTACAGGTGTGACTAAGGAGTAAAAATATTATACAAAAGAGAGTTTGATCTAAGAGGCTTTTATTGAACCATTTTCAATTTACTCCTTCAAATGGGACCTCTCAAGGCTTAAATCATCATATTTTCTTAAAAATGTGCAATTTCAAAAAGAAATTAGGATGTTCGAAAAGTGGGACACACTATTGTCATTTGAAATATATTATTTTATATTTATAGGGTGTGCAAGTAGTCATTAAGTCCATTCTTTTTAAAAATACCATTAGTTTCCTAGGCCTATATATTAAGGGCTTGGAATGAAGTCTATATGTCCATATTTTTATAACTTGTTACATCATCAAAATCCCTCTAAGATTGAGGGTTGATTCCTTCTAGAGCTCAAAGTTTAATATTGTTTTATAATTATAGTTGTCAACAATATATTAGTTTCAATGCTTTAAAGTTGAGTTTTCCCCTTGTAATGGTTTCAAGGTATAGTGTCACTTTGTGTTGTGATAGTTACTTTTACTCCTATTGTTCTATTATAGTTCGTGTAGGTGTTGTTTTCATGCTAGAACTCTACTAAAACTTAGAGATTTGGAAACATGTAATATACTCCCCATAGGATCAAGTAGGATATATTTGCATATTTATTCTTCTGAATTTCATCTAATTCAATAAGTTTATTAATAATATATTATCTAAGAAAAGTTGGAGCATGATATACTAGTTACAAGTGATGTTATTGCACACACTTGGTTCAAGCCTCTCTTGTAGGGTCTATGTCCTTAAAAGAAAATGCCCTCTTCTTTTCTCCTATTTTTTAGATTTAGTAAAAAAATACACGTCATTTTTTATGGAAATCATTCATTTAGATTCATTTATATAGGAAACATCTAATGTGATTATACATGAAAATAATAGAATATTTATAAATCCTCAATTTCATAAAATACAACTGAGAAGATTTCTTTTAGACCATCAGCTCGTGAATTTAAACTATTAATTGTCAATAACCATTGCTCCCTTTCCTCACCTAAAATTGATTATTACCTCAAACTAAAATAAAAATCTATTAAATCCTCAACTTACCAATGAAAAAATTTATTTAATCAAAATAATCACAATTAAATATTTCAAATAACGACTTCATTAAAATTTATTTAAAAAATAAATTTATAATAATAATAAATCTATTTTATAATAATTGTCCTTTGAGAACAGCACCATGTGTGCAATTAACCTAATTTATAATAATTTTACCCTTTAAATGAAAAAAATAGAAAAAAAAACAACAACAACAACAAAAACTATCACATCATTTAAGCATGTCAATATCCATACCAAAGTTAAAAGAATCATTTACTTTTTAATTAAAAATTATTATTAATTTATTAAAACTTATTCCACAACACTATAACATTCTCATAATATAACTTAAAATTTGTATTACTTGTTTATAAATCTTGTAAAGAGAACTTCAATAAAATTATATGATACTTGGAGAAAGTAAACAATTATCAATTAAAAAAATTGGACATTACATTGGGGTTTTAAGTACAATGAATGTCTATCCATCTTTGGGTTATATTTATACTTATGATAAAAGAGAATATATTTAAATATGAAAATATCTCATTCATGATTATTAATTGAAGGCTATGACTATATGCAATGTATCTCGAATGGCGAGGCATAAAAGAGTGAGGCAGCCGACCGTTGGCCTCAAGAAAGGTGTAAGTTTTTAAAATTCATAGTGATATACACATTGTATATAAACTATTATATTATTTTGTATTTATGTGTAGTGATTATTTTATAGTTTTAGGTATTGTATGTTCCTACATTTCACCTATTAACCTTTTGTTGAACAAAACTTGTTGATTTGAACATTATGTTTTACAATCAAAATGCTATGACATAAAATTTTGTATCAATGATGTCTTTGGAATAAGGTTTTTTTAAATGTAGATTTTGATCTTTTTAATGTAATTATTATATTAATATCTTGCTTCAACAAAAATAATTATTTGGAAGCATAAAAAATTATGATGAAAAAAATCTATATTTTAATTAGTTTCAAGTTAGAAGATTTGTTATAAGTAAAATATATAGAGCATAAATATTAAAAGAAAATAGTATTTTATACAACAATTCTAATTGTTTAGATTTGAAATTTAAAGATCTTAGTTTTAGATCAAGTTATATATTTTGAAATGTTTGTAAGTGTCTATGTGTGTGTGTGTATATATATATATATATATATCTAACATACCTGTCTTTAAAAATATATATGTAAAAAATAGTTATAGATAGCATTTTAGATACTTATTACATTTAGATTATAAATCTAATAATAATTATGCACCTTGAGAATGATATATCTTGCATTTTTTAAAAAAAACTTTTAAAAATAAGTATGATATTATAGATATATTAAATGCAATGTAAAAGTTACTTTAAAGAGTTTTGTAGTTCAAATCTTACTATTCTAAGAGATTACAACAAAGACCAAAGTCAATTGTTACTACTCAAGGGGATTGCAACAAAGGACAAAGACATTGATGTCTCTTATAATTTAATGAAAGCAACAAATTTAATCAATATTAATCAAATAATAGAAAATAAAATATGTTATGTTGAGCAAAAATTAGAAAAGTAAAATAATGTTTGAACTTTTAGAATTTTTTAAATATTAGGAGAATACTTTAGAGCCATTTTATTATTTTTATAGCTTTTTATATAGATTTTAAAAATTTGAAATACAAAGATTTAATCTTATGTGATTCACCATCTATTTCTAATATTTTATATACTTCAATATATATGTGTGACAGATTTAAGAACCTCTTCAGCTAAGAACGAAAGGCATGCAGTCAGCAAAACTTGATCTATGGTGGGCTCATTCAGAACCATTCAACTTCACCAGTAGACCAAAGACTCATCGACTATATTATTTTTATTATAAAATATATATATATATATATAATGTTTAGATAACAAAAATAAATATAATTTATAATTCAATATTATATATATATATATTAAATATAATAAAACTAGAAAAGATGCAAGAATCTACAGTTAAGTAAAACATGACCTTCCAAATGTCTAAACTATAAATAATAACTAACAGCAAAGTTGATAAAGCACAGCAATTGGAAAAAAATTCCTTTGTACCCAACTTTCACATAATTTACAGACTTCGAAGATATTTTCGAGTGTGACAGAGATTTATGCTTTTCATCAGTGCAGTTTTATTCTAAAAATGGATTGATGTCCATTAAAGGATCTTATCTTTCTTGATAACTGCTGTAAAGTCGCCACTTGCTATTTAAAGTTTGATTCCTTATGAACAAATCAAAGTTCAGCATATATATACATTTCTTAACCATATTTTTCTGGGTATTCAAAAGTATATGTATAATCTATGTACTATATATAGGAGTTGAAATATCTGTGGACCTTGAATTGACAATTCAAACCATGAAAAGCAGAAAGCAAGGAGTCACTTTTTGAATATTTCTATTTATTGTCTGATCAAACAGTACATAATAAACAGAAGTTATTTCAGAAAAACAGGCATGCCAAACTACTTGACTATTATAATTATTAATGACAACTACAAGTCCTTTCAACAATATATATATTATACTGCATATGAATCTGTTGCCATGTTTTGTTTGTATACCTAAAAAGTTGATATTACTTTGTTGTTTAGGATAAAAGCTATTCATGCTTAATGCCGAATATTGTTTAAGTATTTACAGGTCTGTAATGAAAACACAGCGTTGAAGGAGTTAGTACTTAAGTGGGTGTTGTGGTTGGAGACTCTATGGGAGTTAAGGTGGCAAACCATATTCAGATTTCGATTTAATGTGGATCTTAGAGTGGTAATGAAAATAATTTGAAAGTTGTTAATGGCGTTGTTTAGAGATATCAGATTATCTATCTTCAGGATGAAAGAAAGCAAAAGATTTAAAAAATTTGATCTATTGATACTAAAAATACAAACACAATCAAATTTAAAAACTAATCACTATAATATTTTTAGTTTTATAAACTGATGATCTTGTAAACATTATTATAACTCATTCATTCAGAACCTAAACTAATCTGCTATTTTTTGGACTGAAATGATTATTTAAAGTACTACTGCAACTAGATTGAAGTTGAAGTACAAAAGAGATGAGAGGTGATGATGGTTAGATAGAAGGATCAGACATGTTTATTATTCCGCAGTACCTCCAAAGCTGAAGTACAAAAGAGATCGAGAGGTGATGATGGTTAGAAGGATCAGACATGTTTATTATTCAGCAGTACCTTCAAAGCTGTGATAGGATAATATAAGATCTAAACCCAATATTGTGTGTTAAAAAAGACTAATTGAAGATATTTATCAGAATCCATGCGTGCGATAGACCATGATGCAAAACCTTGCAGGATATGAGACCTTGTTCAAACTGTAGAAGATTTCAATAACACGAGTATTTGGGTGTTTGGCTAATGTTGTCAGATGCATTAGCTTGCCGAGTTTATGACTGGATTTTTTCTTTTTCTTTTTTCTAAGATAGTATCTTGTTGACAAAAGAGTAAAGGAACTTTAAAACAAAGCAAGTAAGTTTATGAGTCATTGAAGGAATGGGATGGGTTCTTTATAGATATCATTAGTGTAGGTTCGTGTTTCTATATCAAATAGTAAAGTGTGTTTTTGTATTGGATAGTAAAACTTACTTCAATAACATTTCAATATTTGTGTTTGATTAATGTTGTTAAATGCATTTGGCTGGAAATTTTTCCCAAAGTTAATGTCTTGTTGATAAAAGAGAAAAAGGAACTTAAAAAACAAAGCAAGTAAGCTAATGAGAGATAAGTCATTGAAGGAATGAGATGGTTTCTTTAAGAATATCATTAATATTGGTTTGTGCTTTCATATCAGATGGTAACAAAACGTATTTCTATATCAGATAGTAAACATGGTTTTGTATTGGATAGGAAAACTAACTTCAATAACATCTGATTACTTGGGAGTTTGGCTAATATTGTCGGATGCATTGGCTTCCTGAGTTTATGTGACTGAATATTTTTCCCAAAGTTAAGTATCTTGTTGATAAAATAATGAAATAGAAATTTAAAAAATAAAGCAAGTTTATGAGAGATGGGTCATTGAAGGAATGAGATGGGTTCTTTAGAGATATCCATCAGTATAGATTCATGCTTTCATATCAGATAGTAATAAAAGTGCTTCCATATTACATAGTAAAACATATTTTCATATTGGATTGTGAAACTTACTTCCATAACATCTGAATACTTGGGTATTTGGCTAATGTTGTCGGATGCATTGGCTTCCTGAGTTTATGTTGTGGTTGGAGACTCCATGGGCGAATTAAGGTGGCAAACCATATTCAGATTTCGATTTAATGTGGATGTTAGAGTGGTAATGAAAATAATTTGAAAATTGTTAATGGTGCTGTTCTGAGATATCAGATTTCCTCAATCCATTACAATTACAATGACTAGCTTCTGGATTTGATTGTGTTTGTATTTTTGCATCAAATTTCGGATCACATTTTTTCATCTCTTGTTCTCTTTCATCCCGATGATGATGAATCAAGGAATATGATCAGAAACGTTGATGTTAAAAATACAAACACAATTAAATCCAGAAACTAATTATTGTAATAGTATTATTTTTTATTTTATAAACTGATAGTCCTATAGACATCATTAAAACCCATTCATTCAAAACCTTAATTAATCTGTCATTTTTCTTTAGACAGAAATGATTATTTAAACTACTGCAACTAGATTGAAGTTGAAGTACAAAAGAGATGAGTGGTGATGATGGTTAGATAGAAGGATCAGACATGTTTATTATTCCGCGGTACCTTCAAAGCTGAAGTACAAAAGAGATCGAGAGGTGATGATGGTTAGATAAAAGAATCAGACATGTTTATTATTCAGCAGTACCTTCAAAGCTGTGATAGGATAATATAAGAGAAACCCAATATGTGTGTTAAAAAAGACTAATTGAAGATATTTATCAGAGTCCATGCATGCGATAGACCATGATGCAAAACCTTGCAGGATATGAGACCTGGTTCAAACTGTAGGAGATTTCAGTAACACGAGTACTTGGGTGTTGGCTAATGTTGTCAGATGCTTTAGCTTCCTGAGTTTATGACTGGATATTTTTTCCAAAGATAGTATCTTGTTGACAAAAGAGTGAAAAGGAACTTTAAAACATAGTAAGTAAGCTTATGAGAGATGGGTCATTGAAGGAATAGGATGGGTTCTTTGGGAGATGTTATCAGTATAGGTTCATGTTTCTATATCAGATAGTAAAGTGTGTTTTCATATTGAATAATAAAATTTATTTTTGATTAATGTTGTCAGATGCATTTAGCCACACAAATCTATGTGACTGAATATTTTTTCATAAGCTAGCATCTTGTTGATAAAAGAGTGAAAAAGAACTTAATAAACAAAGCAAGTAAGTTAATGAGAGATGAGTCATCGGAGGAATGAGATGGTTTCTTTAAAGATATCATTAATATAAGCTTGTGCTTCCATATCAAATAGTAAAGAATATTTTCGTATTGAATAGCACTAACTTCAATAACATCTGATCTTTCATTCTTTTTGTGCTCTCTTTGATAACGCGGTGTGATCCAAAACATTGATGCAAAAACTTAACTACACAATCAGATCCAGAAACACGAGCAACCAAACATCTGATTACTTGGGTGTTTGGCTAATATTGTCAGATGCATTGGCTTCCTGAGTTTATGTGACTGGATATTTTTCCCAAAGTTAGTATCTGTCAATAAAAGAGAAATGAAATTTAAAAAACAAAGCAAGTAAGCTTATGAGAGATGGGTCGTTGAAAGAATGAGATGGATTCATTAAATATGTCATAATTATAGGTTTGTGCTTTCATATGGATGGTAGAAAAACATGCTTCTATATTGAATAATAAAATGTGTTTTTGTATTGGATAGCGAAACTTACTTCAATAACATCTTAATACTTCGGTGTTTGGCTAATGTTGTCAGATGCATTTTATATCGGATAGTAATAAAACGTACTTCTATATCAGATAGTAAAATGTGTTTTCGTATAGGGTAGCAAAACCTCCTTCAATAACATGTGAATGCTTGGATGTTTTGGCTAATGTCATCAGATGCATTCGACTTCGACTTCCTGAATTTATGAATGGATATTTTCTCAAAGTTAGTATCTTGTTGATAAAAGAGTGAAATGGAATTTTAAAAACAAAGCAAGCAAACTTATGAGAAATGGGTCATTGAAAGAATTAGATGGGTTCTTTAAAAACATCATCAGTATAGATTCGTGCTTTGATATCAGATAGTAACAAAATGTGCTTCCTTATCAGACAGTAAAATGTATTTTTAATTGAATAACAAAATAGCAAAACAAATTCATAAATGATATAAAATCTTCATAAAAACTACTGACCAATTGAAGAAATACTTTTGAATAATCAATATATTAAAAGCTAAAACAAATGAAAGCTGATTATATCGAAGTGTAAAAACTGTATTACCATAAAGGAAAAATTGATGGGTCCTTGAATGGAATCGTCAATATTACTATTTGAAAGGTATAGATCATTGAATGAATCATTTGACTCTGATATTTTCCACTGAAAACGATACCCAGAATAAAGTTGAAATATCAAGACTGCATTTTTATTAAGAAAAGGTTTGAGGATCACTAAAACCTCTCAGCTGAATTCTGAGCATAACCATACATGGGATAAAGAACAAAAAAGTTAATTATTGCCCGTCATCTTAAGTACATGATTCGATTGGACTCATGAACTGAAGAACAAGAAATCAGAATAAAGCAATTGAATATGGCTTCAAAAATTCAAGACATTATCAGACAGAAAAGATTAATCTGGGTATATCACGGTCAACCTTATTATGAATTAGCTCGGGGTCTCACATATTAAAAGAATTCTTTGGGTCATCGAATTCCAGTACATTTTTGTCGAAACAATCCATGGAAGCTCTCCCAAGAATATGTGAGTACATACGGCAGAGAAATTAGTTTGGTAGCTGCAATTTACTAAGAGCAAAATATTCATTATATTGATTTGATCGCTGTAAGCTAGGAGGTCGAATTCCAATAAGCCTTTGGAGATCTGATTTCATTTCACATGAAATACATGGGAAGTTGCTAGACAACTGAAAAATACCGTGATGTCTTTTCAGTGTCTTGACTTTTGTGTTCATTATTTTGATTTGAATAAATTAACCATTTAATCTTGTCAGTCCCGACATGAGTTAACTTTTTTAACATATAAAATTAGTCTCTTTTCAAAAGACAGGTTTGTATTTTGTTTTCTGTCACAAGTTATTGTGACAAAAACTGGCCTGTGTGAGCATTAATGGATGACTGTAAATTACATTGCATGCATGCTCTTGAATTTGATGTATTAACTGACTGTACATGTTTGATTTCTCCCACTTTTGAACCCACTATCATAGGTGACCATGCTAATTGAGTTGCTTATATAATAAAATGTTTAGATCTGTTTATAAAATCTATTTGACTTACCTTGACAGTATAAATGTTGGGGAAAAATTTTAGAAACTAGATTAGATAATTAAAAAGACAGAATTTCTATCTAAAATTTATCTATTTGTTATATTTTTTTAATTGATTATTTATTTCATTTTCATAACATTTTAGATCATATTTTATATTCTATTAAGAGAAATATTCTATGATGTATTAAGAATTAAAGCTTTTTGACTCATGTGACCAGTATGGATGTTGAAGATTTTTGGTATAAATTAGATCAAAGATATAAAATTTTCAATAGTCTATAATATCAATTTAGTATGTTTTTTAATTTGATTATTTATTTAATTTTTGTTAACATTTTAGATCAAATTTTATAATTTAACAATGAGATGAGATAGTAAAAGAAGAGAAACGCATTATCTTGATGATGAATTGTGAAATATGACTGATAATAAAAAGTTAACAATCAAATCTAAACATATATAAACCTGATCAAAAAAAGTTTTATTCAATCAAAAATACTAAAATATGTTTTATTTAGATTTATAAATTACATGATCTTCCAAAAAAAACTAATGTATGTATATTTATTAACTTTTGATTTATAAGAAATAAGCTAATACCCAAAAATATAAGAATTCATTAGACAACTTTGAATAAAAATTTATTCATAACATAGATTGAAGAATAATTGATTGTTAACAAAATCCCTTTATCCATATCCATATCCTATATGAACATAATAACATAACAAGATTCAGTGGTTCCATTTTGCTCAAATTGAGAATCTTCCATAACATACCATGAACTCCCATGCTAGATGGCAAGAATGAGAATTGCACAATATCAATCCCTTACATTAATTATTGTAGAATTCCACACTGACTACTACGAGTAGCACAAAGTTATCAAATAGACCATAACTGGTAAACCATGTCTCAGATTTACAATTTCATATACTTATGCATGATACTGTATAATACGTTCACATCATTCAAGATATTCATACATCAAATTATAGGGCCATCTAAAAGGGTGGTGGTTTTACTTTCTCAAATAGCAATAAGAAATTTAGGTACTTTGATCGTTGCAAAACTAAATTTAGATTGAATTGCATGGACAAATCAGAAGTTGGTAGAAAAGGAATAATTCTGATGTCTTATATACACTCATACGATTATAACTAATATCGAGGGATCTTTTAAGCATTGTTTACTTATCTTGAAATTATCGCAAACCCATTAACAATTGTATACATTATTGCAACTAGTACCATACAAATTCCAGCACAATTAACAGAATCAATAGTCCACCAATATCAAAAGAAAGTTAAAATGCAGTTAGTTACAGAAAATGATTTTCCCTTACTGCCCCTTTTTTGTTTAGCTATATTGGCTACTCTTTCTTTAGTCTAGGTTTGTGAATTCTAAAATATACACAATAAAAATAAAATGCAACAGCAAACATTAAAAAGTTAAATACAGTAAAATTCTTTTATTCATTCAAGTTCTGAAAAGACATTTTTGCAGACCGTATTGAACATTACAATTAGGCTTATTCTATAGAGGTTGAAGCTTCAGTTTGAAATACTTATTATGCATTGGACAACTCTTCATAACTGATAGATCTATAAATAAACTGATGCAAATCTAAACTGATGGCAATGAAAAATGAACATGATTATTTGTCAAAGTTTACGGGTAGATTGTTTAAAGGATTTTTTTCATCAATGTTTCGGATCACATTTTGTGATCTATCATCAGGATGATATTAGAGAACATAAGGGATCACGGAGTGTGATACAAAATGTTGATGAAAAAAATTCTGACACAGTCTACTCAGAAACTTGACAAATAATCTTTATAGATTGTGGAAACTTGATATCTTTAAATGAACATGATGTACATGGTCAAGCGCATGGCAAATCTATAATTGGAAGAACTGGACAATCAACATCAGTTACCTAACAAAGTTGTGGTTGGAATTGGATGGGATATCTCTGGAATTTCAAATGAGTTCAGCCTCCTTTGTATTTCTAGTTTGGAGACCTCACACTGGTATGTTCCCACATTCCTAATGAAGCTTTATACTACTGTCATACAAGTTTAGACTAACAACTTGAAGTTGCACTTATGTTCATTTAAACATGCAGGGATTTGTAGCTGAAATTCCAGTCTCCAGTTAATAAATTTAAACAAACATAAAAAATAAAGAAAATGGCAATTCTCCTAATGTTTCTTATTTTTCCCCAAGAAGATACCATGTTTCCTTTTTCTTGAAAAAAAAAAGAATATACAGATGCCCATCTCAAAAAAATAGGCTCTCAGCCTTCGTAGTAGTTTTAAAAAAAGAAGCACGATGGCCTGCAAGCCAATGTTCTGATTGTCAATTACAACAGGCACTGATTATGGATATTGACCGCTTGTAAAATAAGTCAATAAGAAAAATCTGAGTAACACTTTATTTCAAGACAATTTGAACTGCTTCCTGGGCATCTTGTATTTCTCACTTTGTTTCTTACAATTATGAGAGGCATGGAGCTGAATTAAAAGAAGCACCACCTGTCATAGATTGTGGAGAGAATAACCTTGCCCGTAAAGCCTTTTTCCGTCAACTATACCTGTCAAAAAAGCCTTCAAACTAGCATGCCACAAATTTATCAAGCCATGTATAACAACTAATGATTCCACAATGGAATCAGAATCTTTCATGATATTGTTAATAGAAAAATTGTTTCAAGGGGTGATCCAGCAGGATAGACGGTGCTACAAAACATTATTCAGGTCGTTCGCCCAGCCCCCTCTCATTGGTTTTAAGAATGAATTTGAGGATTGTCCAATTCCAGGATTGGTAATCCCTAGTCTTCTTAATTCTGCCTGTACCTCCTTTGCCCTTTGATGATTCAAACCACAGGATAAGGTTGATTCTTTACAAGCTGCGAAATGAGTCGGTACACTAGGAGCCCATGTATTTCCTGACCTGAACATTGAATTATAATTTGCCTCTTGAAATTGTCTGGGCTGTGCGTTAAAAGAGGTAGGTTCAAGAAGTTGCAAATTTGACACAGCTTCTTCATCAGGAGTATCATCAATTATAATGACTTCTGGCTCAGATTGTGGGTGTACAGCAAATGAAGGCTGTCCATAGTTTCCAGGATTGGTAATTCCTAGTCTTCTCAATTCTGCCTGCACTTGCTTTGCCCTTTGAAGATTTGAACCACGGGCTATGTTTGATTCTTTACATGATGAAAAAAGACTTGGTATGCTAGAAACTTGAGGCCATGCTTTTCCAGACCTGAATATAGAATCATAATTTGAGATCCCGCCCACTGAATTACCCTCTTGGAATTTGTTAGGCCGCCCATTGAAAGATGTCGGTTCAAGACCTGACAAATTGGGAACAGCATCTACATCAGGAGAGTCGTCAATAACAATCACTGCATGATCTGACTGTAAATGAACAGAAGATGAAGACTGCCTTTTTGCTTGAGAGATTACACCTGCAGGCCTATTTGATGTTCTATTTTCTACTGATGCTGTTGAAACATGTGGTGATGAAAATTTCATGTTTGAGCTTGTGAGGCCTGGTTGAGACCAAACAGGTCCTGCACTTGTTAAGGTAGCCTCAACTGATGATTGGTAAGTTGAAACTCCCATATTTTGCAGCCATTCAGAAAAATTCCCTACAGCAGATGTTGGTTTCTGGTTGCATCCATTTCTGTTCCACAGTAATCTTGATTCTGGACTTCTTACGCCTTCAAAGGTATGGAATATATCCTGGTCGAAGTTAATACAACTTTCCATAGACCGTCCTAGTTGATTATTCCCATCTTGCAAAAGGTTTTCTTCAGATGTGAATCCTAGAAGCCTAAGGTAGCTTGCATTGCGGAATTCTTCCACACTGTTTGGATTTGTGTCAGGTTGCTTGGATTGCCCTCCATCTGTATTTGCCACAATCAAATTCTTCCCCATCAAACGCACAGTAGGATTTCCAAACATACTGGGTTCACTGAAACAATTTATATTGTCAAGGCCTTGATTGTTAACTAAACCTGAAGAATAAGCTGCACCAGATGAACCAAGAGACGCCGAAGGAAAGTTTCTTCCATTAGAACTGCATCTCTTTTGAGTAGTATATGCATAAGGTGCTACACCCACAACCTGATTCCCCAAAAAGCTTCCATTTGAAATCCCAAAAGAAGAGTTATTCAGGTTCTGTTTCAATCCAACAGGTTTCTCTAATGGATTGGTAGAAATATGGTGGACTGAATTTTGGCCTGCCTGATTGCTTTTAGAATTACAAGCACTTAAGCTTTGTTCAATCATGAAACACCCATGCAAGATCTCCTCTGCTGTTTTTCCCTCGCCTAATTGCTTGGCAAGAGTGGAGGCCGAAACAACTTGGGGTACAGTCACCGATGTTAACTTGATGTTCCCAAAAGAGGACTGCTGATTAAGATATTGAGAATCTTTGGATTGAAAGGACGGCTTTTGGAGCAAATTTCCTTGTAATGTCAGTGGAAGACCCTTGGAGAAAGTGGAAGAAGATGAACATATAGCATCACCAAAGAGGCCACATGAAGTATTTGTAAACTTCTGAGCAGGTTCTTGTGGCCTTTCTTGCATACTTCTTGGATTTGAATGTTCAGTTTCAGCAGCTATACATGTGTTATTAGAATTGACGTTTTCTGATATTGAAGTGATTCGAGTACTATGTGACTTTGATTGTTCAACAATAAGCCCATTGTACAAATATGTGCTACTTGAAGATGCACAGATGTTAGTAGTTGCATTCAATAAATTAGACAATGCAGGATCTCTGCCAAATGAGATTAACTGTCTATTTGAAGGGCTAAGAATTGCGGAAGCGTCCGTTGATGAATTAAGGCATGATATATCATTTTGAGCTGCTGCATTCTCTTCCTGCTTTTGTAGAGACATAGAATTCTCTCTCTCCTTTGCTGCATCATTTGTGCCGACACAGTTCGTTCCTACATTTTTTTGTGGGGCAACTGTTTCCTGCATAGCCTTTCTCGGATTTAAGTTCTCGTGTAAGATCAAAGGAGAGAATTTCCCCTCATTTTTGTCTTCATTAGATAGATCCCGGAATGAAACACCCGTTATCCGTGCTGGAGTTTCAGTGGGAACATCTACTGTGCCATGACCAACAATAGATGCCCCATTTTCAGGCTCTCCTACCATGGATGCTTCGTGGGAAGTGAATGTTATCCGTGAATCTTGGCAAGAAATGCCAACAAATGAATTTGAATGGGATTGTGTTTCTGTTATTTCTTCACAAGGCTGATTATTCACTCCTTCAAATAATTCTGAAGGTTTTGTTGGGGCTTGACACTGTGATTGAGCATTAGTCCTTGATTCCTCTTCCATAGTAAGTGAGGCAGAGGCAAGTTCATTTCTTGAAACACTTTGTACCATATCATTATGTGAGTGTAGTCCTGAGGTATGTCTTTTCCTTTCACAATCAAAATTTTCTGAGACCTCCACCGATGGAGAGCAATTACTTTCTGGCATCTCTACTGCCCATGTTTCATTGTTAGTTTGTCTTGCGACTGTTACTTGGATGCTTTGACCCTCAGAAATTGGAGGGAGTGCTGATTTTGAAGGTGATTTATCCAATTCTTCTTCTAGAGGACTTCTTGTGGTTACCTGTACATCTGTCAAGCCTTTGTCATTCTTATTGTATGATTCTTGCTCCTGAGCAACTTGCATCAAGCAAATTTGCTTCTTCCTCTTTGTGTCTATTCTTGCATTTCCAGGCACAAAAGGTTTCTCCTTACATGTAGTTCCTAATGATGAACTTGTAGGCTTTTCCTTGACAGTTTCTTCAATCTGAGCATGCTTAGCAGATGGTGCTGTATGAACCTGAATGTAAAACAAGACAATAGCGTGCTATATTGTATAAGAGAATATGGTAAATGTTGTAAATCAAAACAAAAAAATAACATCACTTATATATTCAAGTGAATGTGACGTATCACCCATAATTATATTGGAAGCTTCTCCCATAGATAGCCTAGTGGAACATGG
Source organism: Chamaecyparis obtusa (assembly GCA_027943335.1). Taxonomy (NCBI): domain Eukaryota; kingdom Viridiplantae; phylum Streptophyta; class Pinopsida; order Cupressales; family Cupressaceae; genus Chamaecyparis; species Chamaecyparis obtusa. Next base: position 828,595 of record BSBK01004333.1, on the reverse strand, counting down.
AGAAGCTGTTAGACCAATTTTTAAGTGGGTGCTGCCTAAAAATTTTAGGAGCTCAATGCCGAAATGGGTTCCATACAATAAAATGTCTATTGATGTTTTCAGTTATTTATCTATAGTAATGTCTAAGCAGTTGTATTTTTTTTTTTTTGGTAGTTTTGTAAAATTAATGATATTACATTTCTACAATTTATAGTGAATAATATAATTAGTTCTAGATTTAGATAATGTTAAAAAATTATTAATTTTTCAGATCATAATCATGATGATTATGATCTATCATCAGAATGTTAATAGAGAGTTCAAAAAGATAAAAAGAGTAGCTGCACACCAATAACAGACTAAGAAAAGAGAGGGGAAGAGAGCGGTAGAAGATACACAAGGATCAAGACACCATGAAAGAAATGAGACAAGAAGAAACAAGGAATAAGAAATAATATAAATCAGAAGATATTACTAAAAATCTATAGATTGACTATAATATAAATATAAATGTTAGTTAAAATAAATATAAAAAATATTAATACTTTAAAAGAACAAAAAAAAATTAGAAATAAGTTAATAAGATATTGCAAAGTGGCAGAAAAGATCCCTAAAATAAGGATGTCTATGCAGTCACTGTAAATTTGTAATCCCACATTGCTAGCAGCAGCTTAAAATCTTATCCTAAAGATTTGCTCCACAGAATTTTTAGGCAAAATTTCAGGTTTCAGCAGTTTCATTATCTAACGTAATGCATAGGATTTTGTTAGGAAAAAAAATAGGAGCAGTGGCTACGCCTGCCCACAGCTCAAATGTCGCACATATTTGCCACTCAAAAGTGCATTGACAGTAGACCGATCCAAATAGGCAACAGCGCACCTAAGCGTGTTGTTAACAATGAACCATATGCTTTCAACATTTTGACAAAAATTGGACAGGTTTATACTGGACAGGTAACAACATGATACATTGTTATAATTTAACTACAAATATGCATGATGATTAAGCCCAACCCTCCATCCATAGCTTGAATGTGGATCAGCAGTGCAGCCCCCTCCATGGGACCCCCTCATTCTTCAAAAAAATAAAGCAGCCATAATATTTTGACATGAAAAATCTGAAATGTTGGTATAAAAAAAACTTATGTAATCAAATTCAGAAACGAATATCTTTTTATCTGAAAATTTCTTAAATCTGAAATGTTGGTACCAAAAAAACTTATATAATCAAATTCAGAAACAAATATCTTGTTATCTGAAAATTTCATATAATCAAATTGAGAAACAAATATCTTGTTATCTGAAAATTTCATATAATCAAATTCAGAAACAAATATCTTGTTATCTGAAAATTTCATGAATTTGATAGGTTTAAACATATAAACGAGAAAAAGCAGCTTTAATCTTAGAAGTTTAAAAAGAAATTGAAGCATAAAGCAGTTTTAATCTTAGAAGTTTAAAAAGAAATTAAAGCATATAAACACTTTAATTTAAGATGGGATGTAATTGTGTGGACGGAGTAGAGAATTTTGTTAGAGATATAAGCAGCGGAAATTTATTATTTCATAGAATAATAAAAAAATAGATTGAAGATTCAATATAATTAATGTTTTGAAAAGATGAATCTAAATTTATTTTTCTTCTTATTGTATCCGTGATGTCTAAGTAGATTAAGTTTCTGTTGTAAGTTGAGAAGCATACTAAGGTTGAGGTTGCATGGAAGGTGGCTTTCAAAAAAATAGAGTTGGAGTTGTTTGAGATTTTTTAGGAATATTTTAATGCTGCTGGTCTCATGAGTTTTGTAGTCCAGTTCAGCTTAAAAGTTTAAGCTCTAAAATTTAAGAAATCTAGTATACAATACCTTTCTCTTCTATACTGTGTGCAGTGACAAAAACAAGCTATGTTACCAAATTCTTCCCTGGCAACCCCAAAGTCTGGTCCTTATCATATTCTTGCAAAAGTCTGCCCAAATTCTGTCAGACGAACCCGGTACAAATTTTGTCGTTTTTATAGCGAATTTGCAAATCTGCGGCAGGACCCAAACCAAATTTGGCCAAAAAATGGATTTTTTTACTTTTTTAAAGATTTTTTTTGGGTCTATTTTAGCCAATCCAACACTCCAACCCTAAAATAGACCACTAAAAAGGCCAAAAAGATAAAACATATGCCATTTGGACTAAAACATTAATATATATGGTAGTGTATGTTGCTATGTTGCTTTACTATTAGCATAGCGGTGCATGAACTTATTTGCTGCTGAATACAAACATACATATATATATAACATATGTTTTTGCATGGATAAACCTAAAACGAATTCAACCCACCCCAAATAAATTTTGAACAAATTTTGAACCTGCATCCAAACCTGAATCCAAACCGGCAACTTAGGAAACAAGTAAATAATAATCATTTTTCCTCCAAAATTATTTTTAACAAAAATCTAAATTTAAATGTTTGAAAAGTGGAAGATAATATTCCTAAGCTGGTGGGGGCAATTCTAGCCCCAACCCATTTTCACCTGCTCAAATATGCAAGCCTAAAAATAGAAATTTCTATTTTTAAAAAAAAAATTCTAATAAGAAAAGATTCTAAATAATTCCGTAGCAATTTTCTTTTTCCTTCATAGAACTTACTCTTTCTGAAAAATAGTTCCCGTAGAAACACCATGCCAATAAGTCCTTGCAAAGAGTTAAATGAAAAGATTACTGATTTGTTAACGGTCACAGATAATAGCTTACAAAGGAGTTTAGTTGAATTTGGGAATTTCGGTGAGGATTGGTAAATGAGATCAGAGGCTGTTTAAGCTAAATTCCAAAAGCCCTTCTAAATCAGATTAGAAACCTGAGAAAGCATAATGCTTTTTATATACCTTGGAAGTTTCTTCTTACTCAAGAGTATGAAGATTTCAATCATCTCTTGTGGGTATATAATAGCATACTTCAAAGGGATGAGGATTAAAAATCCTTATTGAATAAAATTCATAGTCCCAAAGCCGACAAAGAACTGGTAGAAAAATCTTGAAATAAATAAGATAAGCAGAAGATAGAGCTTTGGTGGTAATGAATATTTGTCTTGAAAGAAATATTGATTAAAAGAGAAGAATGGACTGCATGAAATTGAAGATTAAAAAAAGGAAATATTAAATAATGATTGTACGAGGAATAAAGTTGGTAGCAAACAAAAAGATTAACAGAATGGACTGGATGGAAAGCAATACATGTGCACAGTAGAGGCCTTGAGAAAGAAGAAATAATTGAAAAATATTGCCCCTCATGAAGATGTTGATGAATAGGAATCAGAGGGAACATATTGTCCCGCATGAAGATGTTGATGAAAGGGAAGAAGAACCAATGTGTTATCATAGAATGGGTAAAACCTTCATGAAGAGGAATTGAAGTTATTGTGTCCAAATTATTAAAGAAGCTGAAGTGGAATGTAACAGTGATCAAGTTGAGAAAGAAAAATCATCCCAATATAGTTGGTGAGCATGAAGTAGAAATGAAGAGTTACAAAGAACCATTGAGATCAAGAAGAATTGCAATGATGAGTATATCGCAGACAATTGGCAAAATGTAATAGCACATGTAAAGTCAAGGAGAGAAAGGTGTGCCAAACAAGAAAGTAAAGATGGAAATGTTGCATCATGTGCAAAATTATTATTGAAGGATGAGATTAATCTGAACGTAGATAAAATTGCTGGAGAAATGCAATGGATTCACCAGTATATGCAAGTAGACAATGGATATCTAAAATAAGATGAGAAAAGTGAACTGTTAAAAAATGAAGATCTTTATGAAGATGATGAGATATTGAAGACGTGCTTCAAGATGTTTCCAGAATAGATTAATTTCAAGAATCTATTGACACGTGGAATACAGTAAAGAAATAGAAAGGTTTAGAAGAAAATTAATGACGCTGAATTTAGAGATTTAAAGTTTACAACTGGAGCAAAACAATGGAGGAAAATCAATAACAGTAGGAATATCAACAACAAAAGTAAGTCAAGATAAGAATAATGCAATAGGTTATTCCATATTGTATTTGGAAGATTTCTCTAAAAATAATTTGTAGGAAAACAAGAAAATCAAAATCTCGTAGAAACGAGAAAAGAATAGATCATAGTTCAAAATATTGTTATCGACAATTTATCACCAAGGGCAAAAAAAAGATATCAGCAAATATCGGAGATAAGTCAGGAACTTCTTTGGAAAATATCGAGAACTTAAAAAATTGCTTAATTTAATTAGAAATGCAAATTTTTTGCAAAATTCAATAAGGAGATGCATCTAATGAGTCAGTAAATGAGTAAACAAACCAAACAAGCTGATCTAGATATATATAAATGCAAATATGATACAAAATTGCATCTTCATGTAGAATGTTGATGGCTTGTAGCCATAGTCTAATAGTCTGAACTCTAAAGAAAACTAAAAATAGCAAATATTAGTTGACCACTAATTACCACACTGCACATATTATTCACCAATATTAATGATGTTGGTTATCTAATTGTATTTCATCGCTTCTATAGTTGTGCCATTGATTTAGTAACATAGTCATGGTTAAGATATGTCTTTGCCGATAGATGCATTTATGATGATTGTCTTCTTCCTTACAATGTTCTCATTAGCACAAGTCTCTGAGTTTATTTTGAACGGTATAAACCGCGACTGGCATTAATATTCTTCAATCGGATAATCGAATGATTGGCATAAAATCAATAATCATAATATTGTATATGTGAGTATGATTGTTGTATGAATTGGTCCTGCATGATAAGTTCTTTAAATATCGCGATAAATTGTCGATATATCGGCGATAAAGCATTGGTAAAAAATTGAAACTTATCTACTACGATAACTTTACACAGTTTAACGGGAGCCAAAACTTCTTGCAATAAATTGCCTTATCACAGAGATATCGACGATATTTTAATCTATGGAATAAATATTTATTAAAATAAAAGACGAGAATATATAGAATAGACATTGTATGTAAAGCTCAAAATGAAGCTCAATTCTTTAAAAAAGCTTAGAAAGCATATAAGAAGATGGGATACAGTAATGTAAATAGAGTCAATAAGGCAGGGTGAGATAAATGCAGGCAGAAATGTTATTGTTTTTCTATACGTTTATTCCACCTTCCTAGTTTGTCATTATGCTGACAGCCCATGAAATCAAAGTCGTACTAAGCCATGGCATACTGTTTTAGGTAGTATGTGTATTTTAGTCTCAATAAACAATGGAAATTGAAAATCTGACACAAATAAATGATTGAACTTATGAGATTACAATTCAATTTTGATTATTTTGTTTGCCTACACCTGAATATATAATTTTTCATACCAAAACAACGAATATTGGATCTATCAAGAATGTGAGAAAATACAGCAGAAGTTCAAGTATCTCAGTTTGATAATGAAGTTTATCTGATAGTTTTTATTTCCAAGATTTCAGACTTATTAGCATAAAAGAAAAAGATAAGCTTTTATCCTTGCTGCTTTAAGAAGTCTACCAATAGTGCATTGGTCGATGCTACTCTCTTTATCTTTTATCTTTTAGATTACGAAAAGGAAAATGCTAGAGGAACAACAATATACCTTTTTCTTTAACTTTTTCGAAGAAACTGAATCCTGAACATCGGCTGCTCCCTCAGAACATTGAACCAAAGTGGTGGAGGCCGCTTTCTTTCTTCTTTTGGGAAACTTCTTCTGCCGATTTTCCTCAATCTGAAGGTCTTCTTTCAAATTCGACAAAATCCGTAGCTTTTTCCCCTTTAAATCTGCATGGGCATTCTGCACCTTCTGTCGATGCCGCCTCCATTTTGTTTTCTCACGCCAAATTGGACCATCCAAAGGCAATTGATTTACATCTATGGCCAACTGATCTTCTTCACCAGTATTCTGCTCCAAATCCTCTAATGTGCAAATAGGAGCCACAGCACATATGTCTGCTAATGATCTCTTTTTTATGGTTCTCACTTTAGGCTTTGCAGACTTAGTTCCAGCTTTTCTAGCATTTGCTTCAACAGAAAGACAGCGATCTATATGAGCATTCAAGGCTGTATTGGATGTTGATGAAAATGTTCTGCAAACAGGGCATATTGAATTCCCAAACACATCATTCTTCTCACCTACATCTTTACTCTTCTCTGGAGCCTGTTCCTTCTTACTATCTTCCAGTGTTTTGGGTTCAGATGTAACCATTTTCTTTCTCTTTTTCTTCCGAACCTCAGTTCCACCCTTGGCATTGAGATGCTTATCAGATGATTCAAAGTCATTCTTTTGTTGTTTGTATATTGCTTCACAGGTAATCTTCCCAGTTCCATGTTCCCCAATTGCTAATTCTGAAGTGCGTGCCAAGTCTGTATCGGCAACAGAAGCCATGGCATCAGTCTCACGTGAGATCATCAAGTTCTTTTCTGTTTGTTGACATTTATCATTGCATTCCCTTGGAAATTCTTTATCTTCTATAGTATCTCCTTTAGCTTCTTTGACTTCATTTACATTTACTAGGCTTTCTACAATAGATTCCTTGGGATTTCTTCTGGAAGTTTGACCATTTCCTGCTTTCCTAGGAAGCATCTTTTTCTTCCTTGGGTGATTCTTCTGTTTCTTTATCCAACCTTCTCCATATATACCATTCTTGTAATCCTTAGAATCTTCAATTTTTTCTTTGTTTGAATTATCTGATGTCATATTAGATTTCCGTATATCATTTCCAGCAATCGAAGTTTCTTTACTTTTGAACTTTTCCTGCAAAATGTCATTACGTGATTCAAATGGTGGTAACAGTGGTTGTCTACCATTTTCCAAGCATGTCTGTACATACTTCTGAGAGAAAGGCCAGTTCTTTTTAATGTCCTTGGCTCGAACTGAAAACACATATTTTCTGCAATATGGAACCAAGTGGATTCATATAACACACGTTATCAGTTTGTAATCATACAGTTACATAAGGTTTTCCCAAAACAATGCTATGTTCCTATCTTCTCTTCTTTTGTACGTTATGGGCACTACTTAGCTTTCATAGAGTCACTAAATTACAAGCTTATTTGTGTCACGTTCAAAATCTTCAAATCGCCATTAAAATACAAATAAGAAATGATTTATGGTTCTTCATATACTACAAGTTTTGTGTATAAGAAATGATTTATGGTTCTTCATATACTACAAGTTTTGTGTACCAATCAGAAAACCGGCATTAGAATACAACTAACAAATGATTCATGGTTCCTCATATGCTTACAAGTTTTGTGTGCCAATCAAGTAATATTCAGCTTAAATAAATCTAACTCTCCAACTGCTATTAAGGTTAATATTATGATTACTGTTTATTGTGTTTTTTTAACAGTTCTCTTATTTTGATAATGAATCATGAAATGTGATTTGAATCATCAATATAAACAGAAGTTAACACAATGTAATCCATAAACTAAACAAGAATCTTAATCCAAAAGCTAATAGACCTCTTATTCATACCATACTTTTAAACAGTTTTCTGTGTTATTAACATCCCCATGAGTGATAGACTGTGTAAGCATAAAACCCACTAGAATAAGTCAAGAGAACGAGGGATAGTTGCCACCAGACATCAGATCTGTATTGTGAAATCATGCCCAGCTTTAATCCCCATTGCCCAACTAATCCAGCTAGAAGAGTAGAAATTGTGTTTATGGTTATTATTTTAACTTGTTATGCTTATAAGAAATTGGGAAGATTTTGTACAGGTTTTGCATCTAGTAAATCGGTTGAAAAGGCTTTGCAGCTGGACTTTCTGTGACAAGACTATTCAATTCTATAAATACAGTAATATAGCATAGGGACATTTAGGTTTTGATGAAGCAAGTGAAGCGCTTGTTGCTGACTTGAGAATCCATATTTAGTTTATCTCTAAACCCATTTCAGCTCTCGTAGGTAGCCACAAAGAATAAGTGTTTTGAGAGTTCAATTTGAGTATGATACAATTTTTCAGTAGATCATCTAATCCTAATATTCACAAGTCTCATATTAAAAAGGTGAAAAACAGTTTATATGATTATAAGGATGCGAAGAATGTGATGAGTTTACATGAATATAAAGCTTTGAAGACAATGAAGAGCATATATCAAGATAATGGGGTGAAGAATTTGGGGTACCTTATTGAGAATTTCTCAAATCGGTCTAAGCTGTTATTGGAAACTGGATCATCACCACCAAGTTTCTCCTGGTTAGTATTCTTCACCATTTGATCTATTTGGTGTTGAGTGGTTAAAACTTTCAAAGGTGGCGTAGCATTGCAGCCCAAATTCATTTTGGAAGCATGCCCATCTCTATCCCAATAAGATGTCATAAATGTAGCTCTCAAGTTGTCTGCTATGCCCAAATAGAATTATCCCAACCGGCTGTAGCTGTACACCAAGGGTTTAAAACTGTACAAAGGCTAAAACAGCCGGTTGAAAGTATCATCCCAGTATCATGCGAGTGACTGTATCTTTCACTATAGCCAAATCCCAAGCACTCCATTCTGAAGAAACAAGAAATGAAAAGCAATAATGAAGGTTAGAAGCAGGCATGTGCAGGAAAAAGCATATAACCCAATATAGACATGCGTCAAAAATGGCATGGTATGTCTTATTCCTTTAATAGAAACTGCTAAAAATGCATATCACAGTTAGATGTAAAGTTGGTATGGTAGACAATGACAATGATATCACACTCCGGAATTGCACAAAAGCCCACATGAAAATACAACCATGTGTCTGAATACGGAATGACAGCTAAAACATATCTTGCAGAGCTCAAAAAAATGGCATTAAAATCTATGCAGACACATAACCATGGCGGCAAAATATAAGACAACCAATGGCTCTAAATCTAATCGACATACCCATCTCAGAAAAAAGGTCTTTACTAATACTACAAGAGCTTGTCCCGTATCATTATGACCTTAAAAAACCAGTTTGAAGACCGATGCTCAAATGGGTTTGCACAGTGGTGCCCTAACTCATGAATCTGCCAAAAAAATCACATCTAAAGCAATCTACAAAGATTTGTCAATGCTGCAGAAAATTTCTCTACATGCTTCCTTGACATCGTCACCCACACAAGGAGATCCATACATGGGTTTGTCAATAGAATCTTCAGTTTTGTGTTTTATCAAAAACTTCCAGGTTTCAGCCATCAAAAACAACAGAAGACCAGAGAGAAGAGGGAAAAAAAAAGCAGTACCATTTTCTTCTCATCATCTGGCTATGTGGATGCCAACCTCTCAAGCATTCCTGCCTGCTTCTGTAACATATACCCACTGTTCTACTGTGGCATACACACGCTGTACTTATGATTTCACACATACCCACTTCATCTAATGCCTCCAAAATGAGTAGGTTTTCACGAGGAGGGACTGAAAACAGCATATACACTCTGGGTAGAACTCAAGACAGCAGTAAAACAGCTAGTTGAGGCCTCCACACAGGGGCCTGCTCTACTTTACCATTAAAATATTAGAAGATATGAATATATTAATATAGTGTGTGTATATATATTTATGATTGGCAGGATATGTATATATGTATATGGAAAACTGAATCCTGCAGGACATTCTGACCAAGTACCTGAGCTAGACATCTGTCCACAAGATCTTTCATTTACAATTATAATTTTATATTTAAATTAAATAGCACTGAGAATATATATATTCATTATAGTGTTGTCAGTCAAAGTAAATTGCATTGCTATCAGACAGCATGACATGACACTTTCACTATGGGACCCACTCAGCATCCGTACAACCATTCTCTCACTACTTTTAGATGGATATTGGAATATGTTTTTATTTTCTCTCTCTTCAACACCCATTCTTTTTGGAGTATATTAATATAATAATTTGGGTGGACATTGGTTGATATTGTAGTCCATGGGCCCCCTCAAATAATATGCCAAGATGAGTAGTAATGCTTTTTTTAGTTGAAAAAGTTAGACAAGAAGTGTTTTGAATTGAAGATCTTGTTGGTAGGTGACGTCCAACATGTAAAAAATTAGTAATATTTGTCACTATTGTATTGGAGTCAATGTCAAGCATGTTCTCATAAGGAGTGCAATGCTTGAATTTGTTAGGTACAACACAGTGTAGAGGGAAAACAAAGTACTCTAGAAATGCAATGCAAGTGATGTCACATTAAAGAAAGACAAAGTGCTCATGAGTGAGCAAAAGTTAGGGGGAAAATATGATGTAATGAGTACTTTGATGGGCCTCCCTTCACAAATTGGTTTGTTATGTATGGATGAGTGATGGTTTAGTTTTATAAGGGAAGGTATATATGTTTCGTTTGTAATTTAGTTAGATGTGTTTTATAAGTATTATTATAAGTCATTCGTAGATTCAAAAAGAGAACGCTCATTAACATGGATTGTAAAAGCATCTTTCCTTTGCTTTGCTTTTTTAAATTCAATTTCACTAGTATATTTATAATAGTGTAGATTTATTTTAAAATTGAATGCATATTTTTTAATTAAATAATAGGAATGTGATTTTAGATTAAAAGCAATTATTAAAATTGATGCAGTGTGACATATTATTTTATAATTTATAAGGATTATTTACATTTTCATTATAGTAAAAGAAATGAGATAGCCATCTGTAACACAAAGTTTTTAAAAGAATTAAATGTAATATTTGTTTGAATAAAATGCATGGTGGTAGAGTCTCGTGTTGGATTAAAGTTAAAATGTCTTATAACATATGTTAATATTGAAAAGGAATAGAAGGAATGTAGGTAGAGGTAATTTTATAGGAGTTGGATATGTAGGAGTTGATAATATTGGTAAAGATGTTGCAAATGATAATATATTGTTTATAAAATTATTTAATATGAAAAATATAGACATTGAAATATAAGAAAGGATATTGTAAATCAAACTTTGTTATTTGTAAAATTATTCATTAGTGTAATTTAATTTGTTCTATTATATGTAAGTAATTGGAAGGCTATCATATTGTACATAATGTGTGTGTTTGAATGTGACCTCTAAATCAACCACATACGCAACATAGTCATTACTCCTATGATCAAATTACGAAGAGAATATGAATTATTCAATCTGAAATTCGTGAGGAAGCGACCTGTTGCCTCCTATGCAGGCAGGGTGTATAATCGCTCTCAGATTGGAGAACCAACAACCATCAGACCGCTACTACAACAGAGGATTTTCCAAGAAAGCCATAAAGATGATATGCAAAGCTAGAATCAAACTAAGATGAATGCAATTAATCTAAGAATATTTTGAGAGCATTATGCAATTAATCTAAAGTACTTGAAAGGAAATATGAAATGCAGATTTTTAGTTGATTTTGGAATAAAAATGATCTTAATCTAAGAACAATTAAGCAAATTTAATCTAAATGAGAAATGCAATTACACTAAAATGAGAAATTAAACTAGTTGCAAATGAAAGCTTGAAATTCAAAAATTCACTATAGTGCCTTTACTCTCAAAATTGCCTTTTTTGAATGAGAAGAAGAGGCTCATTAAATAGAAAAGCTCAGGAGAGGAATGAAGAGTTTCTTGATTTGAAACTCCTGACTCTTCATTCCCCTTTGAGACAAAAAGGTATGAATTATTTAATTAAAAGAATGAAATTTGCCACATGTGGGGAGTGACCTTTCGAGTAATTTGAATTATTAAATTCAAATAAAGAGATGTCCATTCAATTTAACTAAATATTTATTAATTCCTTTCAAGGGTATTTAGCTAAAGGGGGTGGAGTTTAATTTAATTAAAAGTACTTAGGACTTCATAATTAAATTAACTTATCATAGAGATTATTTAGCCAAATAAAGTCTAGGACTTAGGAATTATTTTTAGTGTTTGATTATTGCAATTTATGGTCTTTGCAATTGACATCAAGTCAAATTAAGTCAGATATGAGAGAGAAAATTACCTAGGGAACTAGGACTTTGGTGATGTAAAATTGAGATAATGCACCAAAATTGATGAAATTAAATAGGTGTCAATTTTGGGGTATTACATTTGCCCCTCTTTGAATTGATGTGCGAACAACGCGTTGATTCAAAGAATAGTCTGAAGTGACAGATGAAAGCAGATCAAAGCATGAATTTTCTAAAGTCTAAGTTAGATTGCGAAGACAACGGTCTTAGAAGAGAACCAGAATTGGGGTTAGATTGCCCCAATACCAATTGATGAAGATGCAGATTTAGGACTATCTCTGAATCAGGGTTAGATTGCCCCAATACGAAGCTTAGTCCTCCGAGACCCAGGTTAGATTGCCCAAATAACGGTCTAAAAGAGATTTCAAGAGTCATCTCCAGAACGAAGCTTGACTCCCAGGAATTAGGGTTAGATTGCCCCAATACCCAAAAGATTTCAAGAACCATCTCCAGAACGAAGCTTGGCCCTTGAGGATCTGAGTTAGATTGCTCAGATACCTAAAAGATAGATGATAAGATAACAAGATGCGAGGCACCAAGATGCCCCTAGCAATGAGAACTGATGATTCAAATCAGACTGATTCAAAAATAGATTTGACAAGATTCAAATGATGTAATCATCCTGCCCCCTCGGGAGCGAAATTGAAAGATGACATGTCAGAAGGATGATAAACAACAAGAGATTGCAGAGCAAAAGCAATTAGACTAGATTCGCGAAGCTACAGAAGTGAAACGGAGCAAAGCAGAGGTCCTGTTGACCAAGTTTGACCATAGTTGACTAAATTTGATTTGAATTAACTTTGATGAAAAGAGCAAAGATCTCAAGAACATGATGTAAAGATGAGAATCTGGCAAGAAAATGACACCAGAAGGTTGACTGCACAAGCATCCAATCTAGGAGTTCAATATTTAAAATGCATTTTGAGCCACTTAGAGATGTCAGATTTTTATTTCGATCCCGAAAATGGATTCAAAATAGTCGATTTAGCAAAGGGTACAATTTTCACGCAAAACGAAGCACTTTCAAAAATTAGGTCAAAAGCTAGATAAGGCCCAGAGGAGTCATTTTCAAATCATTATTCAGCGTTGTCTTTTAGTGATTCTGAGCTCTAAGATAGAGAAATGGAGGGTCTGCCACTACATACACACCGATTTGAGCACTCCCGACGACATGCCCGGCCACCGGAGTATGACGCACCTGTAAGTAATCGATGAACTTCTTTGCATTTCAATTCGTACAGCATGATAGGTTAGATTTGTAAAAAAAATCTACCGTAATTAGGAAAAAGTGTGAAATCTCGCGCGAGAAAGTAGTTCTCTCGCGCGAACCCAGGTTTCATTTCGCGCGAGAAAATAGTTTCCTCGCGCGAACTAACAAGTTCCGATGATAGAACTTCGCGCGAGCTAGAGGATCATCCCACGCGAGCATTCTATTTTCTCACGCGAAGTGGTAGTTTTCTCACGCGAAAGAACACTTTTCTCGCACGAAAGACTGTTGCAAGTGCCCAAATTTTATCAGATTTGCATGAAATCAGTCAAATAAAGTCTTGTAGAGCCTTGGCATAGGATAGATACTCTGTTGTAGTTGCTGTTATAGTAGTGAAAACCAACATGATTGAGGTACTGACCCAGTGTCGTCGTTTGCTTTGCAGGTTGACTTTCCAGATATCGCATTCCGGGCACATCACCCTGTTATTACTACATTATTTTAGAGACTGACAGATGCCGAGAGTGCTCACATTGATGCTTTAGGCTTGGGATATTTGCGTGAGTTACCCGACATTCGGGTGAATCACGGTCTTCTCACTGCACTGGTAGAGCATTTCCATTTGGAGACGAACACATTTCATTTTTCGATGGGGGAGATGACAGTGACCACCGAGGACATATATAGGATCCTGCGGATACCCATTCATGGTACTCGTGTTGAGTACAATACACAGCCGCGATAGGGTACAGTGGCCTTGAGGACTATCTTCAGGGATGATCTTGTGATGGGTCAGGCCATCTCTTGGGAGGATCTAGTGCACAGATATGGCAGAGCGCATCCATTCTAGGTCGTGTTGGCTATATTTTTGAGTTGTTACCTCGTACCTGATCGAGGTTAGCATGGACTAGAGTGTGGTTGGGGTACTATGCTGCAGAGGATGCTGGACAGACCAGCTATGAGATTTGGATGGGGGGAGTGTATGCTGGCACACATGTATCACGAGATGCATGAGATTGTGTACAGAGGTGCGAGATCGATGGCGGCAGGAGTCTTCGTCTTACAAGTCTGGGCCTGGGAGCACCTCCCCATTTGTAGAACCCTATTCCATGATACGCGACAGGCGCTGGAGCCTTATATTTACAGATATTCAGGTGTGATGACCCAGCCCCTGCTGGGTAAGACAGAGCGGTGGAGAGCACAGTTGGATGACATGGTCGCTATAGTTTGGAGACCTTGGATAGCTACTAAGCCCTGGGACGATGCTCGGAGAGAGCTTGCTACCATGTTTGTGTCACGTCCACTGATTGGATGGACTATTCAGATGATTGAGAGAGTCTTGGTTACACGTGTCCTATGCCAGTTTGGTAGACAGCAGGATATTTCACAGGAGTACTACCCCTACGCTCGCTTCTCTGACGAGGAGAAGAAGGGGTGGCGTGCACGATTGGATCTAGGGCAATGCGCGATAGAGTCACGCATCCCACCAACACGATGGGATTACATGGTGGATGTCACCAATGCAGGGGTGACACCTACATACAGGGACCAGTTGATTGCACGGCCTCATCCAAGGTTCACAAATCCAGTTGGCATAGGAGCGCAGTAGCAGGCACCACAGCAGCAGCAGGCAGCACAGGATCAGCAGGTAGCACAAGATCAGCAGGCGCAGGCAGAGCAGCCTATACAGCAGCAGGCTGTGCAGCAGCAGGCACCACAGCAGAGACCTGGGCAGAGAGTTTTGAGGCCCCGATCAGGATAGGTGAGCATCCTTGCTAGGACCATGGGCTCAGATCCCGGAGCAGGGAGTAGCGGTACATAGCAGAGGTCCACGAGACCACATACAGCTGACATATCCTAGTAGGTACCACAGGGGGAGGATACGGACATGCCAGACGTGGCAGTTGGAGCAGGTGTAGGATAGGTATAAGAGGCTCTCAGGAAGAGCCAAGAGAGAGTACGGCAGGTGCAGCGTGAGTGTGATGACTTTCACACGTGTCTTATCCGAGAGGAGACTCGAGTAGTAGATAGGGATGCAGAGATTAGACAGCTACGGGCGGAGTTAGCACACTCAAGATTAGAGACGTGATATGAGGCCGCCTAGGCGGCTTATTACTATGCAGCATACTGCGGGGCTGTGCCAAATATATCAGAGCAGGTGCCGCCATTTTTTGAGTATGCTGGGGCTCCACAGGCTCCTCCCCTAGTACCTCCACAGGCTCCTCCACAGAGACCGATGCCACCACCGCAGACATTAGGACAGCAAGCTCCTCCACCTCCACCCCCTCCCAGTGGGAGTGGATCTTGATTGTATCATAGCTCATTTTTGTTGTTTTGGTACTGTGCTTAAGTAGCACCTCTTTGTATATGACATTTGGATCGAGAGATATATATATATATATGAGATCGATGATTCTTTTGATATCATTGTACTTGTTGCAAATTGCTTGAATGTATGATATTTATGAGATGTGCTCTTATATGCTTTAGATGTATGAATAGAAATGTATGCAATGTAGTGATAGATAAATGGTTTATGCTTATAGCGGATACACATGTTGATGCAGATGCAATGAGTTTATGGATGGAAATAAAATGCAATGGATATGGTACTAATCATCTCATGCAGGATTGTAGCAATATTTAACAGGTACTAATCAAAGGATAGATATGTTCGAGGAACGACAATGAAGACCGGATACTTGTGCAACCAAGAAGAACCTGAGGCAATAGATGAGAGCCTATGATGAAGACTATTAAGAGAGTAAATAAGGCATTGTCTTAAGTTCAAAGCTGAGAATGCAAATGCAAGCCTAAGCTAAAGATGCAAGCTTAAAATGAAAATGCAAACCCTAGGACTTGGTTGTTGGACTCATCATATTTATCATCATAGAGCCTTTCAAGCTCGGACAATCGCAAGATGTCATACAATCCTTACTAATATCGCTATTATGAGAATATGAATATGACATGAGTCTTAAATTTGTCGGAATAAGGTGTAAGCATTAAGGCACAAGAAGCTAGAATGACCTGAACACCTATTCCTTTTAATCTAGCAAGTTAACATAAGCATTAGAGCATAAATGCTAGAATGACCTGAATGTCTCTTGCGAACAAACACACCAAGCACGCAGGAGTTCCTTCTTTTGCCAAAGATTGCTCGCAGTGTCCTTTACATTCACTTAACAGGACGAGCGTTTACAATTTCATCAGTAGCAGAAAGAAGTCACTCAAAAGACAAGGAGAAGAACCAACCTCACCAAAGCATCCATATAAAAGGATTCGAGGTACGCATGGCCATCCAATACGAGATAGAGGCTCTTACAAACAGACACCCCTCTTAAATGAATTCTTTGGATCGTTGGAACTAAACTAACAAACAGAAAGCAAAAAAAGCAAAGCAAACAAACAAGCACTCAAAGAAAACAAAGCTCAACATGCCTCAAAGGAACATACAATTAGTTTTAGTTTTAGTTTAAGTTCGTGTTCAAGCGGATTGAAGACAATTCAGAAAGATAACGTTCGAAGTCTCAATGAGATAATGACAGTAGGCAGACGTAGTGAGAATCACTAGTGATTGATAGAAGGGAGAAATCTCGAAGAAGAGAGATCGAATGAAAGCTAGGTATCCGTAGGCAGGCATAGTGGGAACCACTGGCGACCAATGCTCAAAAAAGAGTTTCCAAAAGCGATAGGACAATGCCCCCTAGACCAGGCAGGTGCCCCCAAGTGTGAACCAGTTCCAATCCATGAAGAGTCGAGCAAAATCTCGAAGACACTGAAAGCAAGGCATGAGCTAGCAAACCAAAGTAGGAAACAAACTAAAGCAGGAAAGCGGGAAAACAAACTAAAGCAGGAAAGGAAGGAAACTAAAGCAGGAAACTAAGAGCCAAGCAATGCTGAGATGAGATGTTACTTCAGGAAAAAACAAGAGGCGCCTATTTACCAGGTTTTCACCATCTTGGCAGAGATTCTATTTTTGCTACCATGACGCCTGTTTACCAGGTTTTCATCAATGGCACATTTTTCTCTTTTTCAATTTTTTTGTACTTTTCTCTTTTTTTGATTTTTTTGTATTTTTTTGAATATTTCTTTTTTTTTGTATTTTTGTATTTTTCACATTTTCTATTTTTTTTGTATTTTTGAAATTTTCTATTTTTTTTTGTATTATCAAGGCACCTGTTTACCAGGTTTTCACCAGGATAATAGATACATCAAAGCACCTGTTTGCCAGGTTTTCACTAAGATGATCATTTTTTAGGACATTTTGCAATTTTTAGGATTTTTTGCAATATATCAATTTTTAGGATTTTTTCAGGATCAATAAGTATGTACATGAGCACATAGAGAATGTCAGCTGTAGAACTTTTTCAAATGAAGAGCATTGATAGGCTCTTTGAGTTGCTAGTTTGGTTCAAATTTTCCTTTCTGGGTTCTCTGCTGCTGATTCTTGGGGTTCTCCCTCAAGACGAGGTCACCCACTTGGAATTCCCTTTGTCTAACTTTCTTGTTATATGTTTTTGACATTCTCTTTTGATATGCTCGAAGATGATCGAACGCCACCCTCCGACGTTCATCTAACAGTTCAAGCTCTTGCAACCTAGATATTCTGGTATCTTCATCAATGATGAGGCCCTTCAAAGAGATTCGCAATGTCGGAATCTCGACCTCAATTGGCAATACTGCTTCTGCCCCATAGACTAAGGCAAAAGGAGTGGCTCCCATTGGTGTTCGGATACTTGTTCTGTAAGCCCACAAAGCTGGATTAATCTGGAGATGCCAATCTCTACCAGATTTATGAACTGTTCTGTGCAAAATTTTTAGGATTGTCTTATTAGAAGCTTCTGCTTGTCCATTGCCCTGAGGATAATAAATAGATGACCAATGCTGAATGATCCTGAATTTAGTGCATAAGTCTATCAAATCCTTGTTCTTAAACTGTCCTCCATTGTCAGTGATAATAGATGAAGGTACACCATATCTACAAATAATATAGTTCAAAATGAACTTAGCAATAGTCCTTCCACCAGCTACAGTCAGAGGAACTGCCTCGACCCATTTGGTAAAGTAATCTGTAGTAGTGATTATGAATTTATGTCCTCTTGAAGAAGAAGGGTGTATCTGACCAACCAAGTCAAAAGCCCATTGTTGAAATGGCCAAAAACTAATGAGAGGACTGAGCTCCCTAGCAGGAGCATGGATCAGATTCCCATGATATTGACACTGCTTGCAAGTCTTGACATATTAGACAACTTCTTTTTCCATATCTGGCCAGTAGTATCCAGCTCTAATAAGTTTACGAGCTAACGTCAGACCACTCGAATGAGAGCCGCAAATACCTTCGTGTACCTCAGCTAACACACGTTTGGACTCATCAGGTTCTAGACACCTAAGTAGAGTACCGTCTAGGCCCCGTCTATACAAGTCATTTTCTATAAGAACATACCGTGAAGTAGTATGAATGAGGTGACGTTTCTCATTCTGGGTATAGGTATCAGGGATAATTTGGTCCCGAAGATAAGAGTAGATATGGTGGTAGCGGGATGAGTCATGTCCAATGACTGAATAGATCATCTTGGATTCAAGATTGTCATAGGCAGGGTAGCATAATGTTTCCACCAGGAATTCATGCCTGAAGTCATTTTCTGGCATTTGTAATATTAAGGCCAAAGTAGCCATAGCATCAACTGCCTTATTATCTGTTCTTGGAATTTGCTGGAAGGAAATATGTGCAAAGTATAACTTAAGATCATCCACCATTCTTTTGTAGGGTATTAGCTTGTCATCCTTTGTTTGATATACATTATTAACTTGATTAATGATCAACTGAGAATCACCAAAGACTTGGAACTCATCTATACACCATTCAAGGGCTAATTTCATACCATTGATAAGAGCCTCATATTCAGCTATGTTGTTGGTGCAAGGAAACAACATTTTGTAGGCCTTAGGCAAAGAATAGCGTTGAGGTGTTATAAACAGAATACCCGCACCTGATCCTTGTTGAGTGAATGAGCCATCAAAAAACATACTCCAAGACTGATGTGTGAGATGCAGAATGGAGTCATCTGAAAATTCAATGTTCAAAGGTTGGTGATCATGTAGAGGAGCCTCTACCAACTGATCAGCAATTGTTTGTCCCTTAATAGCTTTCCTTTCCACATATTCAATATCAAACTCACTGAGGATCATGACCCATTTAGCCAACCGACCCATGAGAGAAGCCTTGCTTAATAAGTATTTTAGCGGGTCAATTTTTGCAATAAGCTCTGTAGTGTGAGCCAACATATAATGTCATAGTTTCTGTGAGGCAAACACTATAGCTAGACAAGCTTTTTCAATAACAGAGTAGTTCATTTCATAGGACACCAATGTTTTGCTGATGTAATAAATAGCTCTTTCTTTATTGTTCTGATCTTCCTGAGCTAAGAGAGCACCCAAAGATGTACTTGTGGCTGAAATATACAGTATAAGCGGCTTCCCATGGATAGGAGGCATCAAAATGGGTGGATTGGAAAGATATTATTTTATTTGATTGAGTCCCTTGTCACATTCCTCGTTCCATTCATAGGTGACACCTTTATGCAGAGTTTTAGTGAACGACTGTGACTTATCAGCTAGATGTGAGATGAACCACCGAATGGATTGCAACCTTCCCTGTAGACCTCTCATCTGACTTATGTTCTTAGGAGGAGGCATGTCCATAATAGCTTGAACTTTTTCTGGATCAACTTCTATGCCTTTGGCTGAGATAATGTAACCCAAGAGTTTTCCAGAAGTGACTCCAAATGCACATTTCTTGGGATTAAGTCTAAGGCTAAACTGCTCCATGCGGTCAAGGATGGGACCCAAATCTTCAAGGTGAGTTCTTCACTGCATACTCTTGGCTAAAGTATCATCTACATAGTCCTCCATAGTTTTGTGCATCATATCATGGAAGATAGTAGTAACAGCTCTCTGATATGTTGCTCCAGCGTTCTTAAGCCCAAAAGGCATAACATTCCAGCAGAAAGTGTCCCAAGCACATGTGAAGGTGGTTTTTTCTTGGTCTTCTGGCCAATTTTAATTTGATTATAACCAGAGAAGCCATCCATCAAAGAGTACATCTCATATCCTGCGGTCATGTCTACTAGTATATCAATATTAGGCAGTGGGAAATCATCTTTTGGACATGCCTTATTGAGATCTCTGAAATCTATACACACACGAATGGACTTATCATGTTTAGTAACTGGAACAATGTTTGAAATCCATTTGGCATAATCAATTGCTCTTATGAAACCAGCTTTAAGGAGCTTTTCTAGTTCAGTTTTAACCAACAGTGCCACATGAGGGTGCATCTTTCGAAGCTTCTACTTAACAGGTTTAACATCTGGTGCAATGGACAAATGATGCATGATTAGATTGGGATCCAATCCAGGCATATCAAAATAACCCCGTGCAAAGTTTATTTTCTTGCGTTGGAAGAATCTAGTGAACTCTTCTTTTTCTTCAGCAGATAATGACTGTGCTAAATGTATAATCTGTGGAGTAGCCTCAGTGCCCAAGTTCACTGGCTGTGTCGGTTCAATCAGAACTGATGATCTTTTTTGAAAATGGCTTGGTAGAGTATCAAGTATCTCATCCTTGGGTGCCTCAGAGAGGTTTTCACCCTCAGATATGTCTTTTATTTTTACTATTTTTGGCTCTGATACTGCCATAAAGTGGTTTTCACCATCAGAGCTCTTATTTTTTCTATTTTTTATTTTTTGACTAAGATACTTGATATCCCCTTCTGTCATCCTGATGATGTATTCGCTGGTGGAAGACATTATAGGTTCGAGAGCATGGAGGTAACAGGCTAGTTCATAATCATTCTGGAACGTAAGGACTTCATTGGATGCGAGAGGGGAGTTCCAGTTTATTAGATCAGGACGGTGGAGTGAAAGGGAAGTAGTGGCTGGTTCAACTGCGTTCATGGTATAACCCTCAAAAGCATTAACAAGCAAGTCAAGAGCTAGAGCAGTCTCATCTAGAGGAGTGTTCGAATCCCTATGAGATCCAACGTCGGAAGCGGAAGACAAGTCGACATCTACAACATCAAATTCTTGTGTTCTAGCACCAGACCCTTCACCTACTTCGAGAAGTCTTTCATACTCATGAACAGTATCTATGTCTACATCATAAGTGGCATCAGATGTAGAGTCAAACTCATATTCATGTGAGTCCGTACTTGATGTAGGAATTTCATTAGTAGCATCATTAGTCTCATTATTATTCCTTCTGTCATTGACGGCTTGCTGAAGTTGTTCTTGTTCATAGTATTTTTGAAAATATGGTGGCCTATATTGCTCACCTGTAAAATTGGGATCATCATTTAATGCTGCTTTCCATTCCTCATATGTAACTTGATGTACTAAAGAAGTTTTCTCAGAATCAGCCTCAGAGCACGTATCAGTATCAGTCTCTACTAGATGAACAGGTATGATAGGCTCATCAGATTCAGCAAGGAGTTTCACAATATCCAAAGGGATAGGATATGGAAATGTATCTTCATTAGAGCTATTTTCTGGATTCATCTTTGGAGTGGTATCTTCAATTTCTTGTTCATGCTTAGGTTCAAGCTTGGAATCAGACGTAGGAGCCGACATAAATTTCTTGGTCCCCAAATGAAAGGGAGTCTTTTTAAAGCCTAAGCCAGTAGTGTCCTTTGGGCTACGACCTACAGCTTCAATAGGCTTCAACAATCCATTATCATTTACCCCTATAGGACCACTTCCCTTGTATCCAAAGTGCTTCATGATTTTGAAACCTTCACTATAAGGTTCTTGTTCTAAATCTGGAGGAGTAGTTGTTTCAGATATCTCCTTTCCTTTATAGATCCAAGCTTTGATAGCTCTTTCCTCATCTTCATCTTCTAAAGGTATGGAGGCTCGCACAAAAGCACCATCATAGATTGTTTGAGGAGGATTATCAGAAAGTCCATGAGTTTCTGAAGGTCTCCCATAGAAGCGTGGAGAGGGAGGTAAAGCTGCTAGAGATAGCACAGGTTCCATTTGATATTCTCCCATGCCCATATCTTTAATTTTCAAAGTTTGCTCCATTTCTCTAAGCTTAGTGTCATAGAACTCAGTGGAGTCCCTATTTGCTGGAAAAAAACTATCTGTAGTTTGCATGAGAGTATTACAAGAGAGATTGGTGTTTGTAGGTACAGTGACTTCCGCCCCATGAAATGGGAACTTGATGCATTGATGATATGTGGATGGAACAGCCTGCATCTCATGAATCCAAGGCCTACCCAACAAAATGTTGTATGCTAAAGGAATGTCGAGCACTTGGAAAGTAACATCTCTCTCAACAGGACCTACGCGGATAGGTAGCACAACTAAACCCTGGGACTTGTGTTCTTCTTCATCATAAGCTTTTATGGTAATCTTCTTATGGGAGTCTATGCAATCCTCATCATAACCTAGCTGAGTGAGCAATGTAGTGGAACAAATGTTAAGACCAGCACCATTATCAATAAGCACACGACGGACATGTTTGGGACCTATCATAACCTCTATGTGTAAGGGAGCATTATGCGGGTGGTTCAAAGAATGATCATCTTCCTCTGAGAAGGACAAATAATACGGTGAAGTCAAGTGACCCACCATAGATTGGAACCGGTTTAGATCAAGATCCTTGGGGACATTTGCTTCAGCGAGGGCTTTATCCAAAATTTGCCTATAAGCAGGCGAGATTTTTAACAACTCAAAAATAGTAATCTGAGCATTGGTTCGCTGGAGTTGATCTAAGATACTATAACTAGTAACACTAGATGTGGGAGTTGATTTAGAAGCTTTGTTGGTAGGGCCAGTGGTAATCTTATCCATCGTTTGTTTCGGAGCAATCTTGTCTGTGCTTTGTCTTGAAGTATCCTTGTCTACAGTTTGCTTCGGAGGATCGGGACCTTTCAAAACAACTCTTCCACGTGATCGAGTGACAACAGTTGCACAATCTTGAGTTTGTTTAGATTCAGATGAACAAGATGTGGAATTTCGTAAGATGAAAGGAACTCTAGGCTTGGGAGCATCACCACTCCCCTTAAAAGTGATCACATCACAATATTCAACTCCCATAGGTTCAATCATGTTAATAACATTATCGGTAGAAGGGTAAGTGTAATTCACCTTAGCATTGTTGTTCTTAGTTGTAGAAGACTCTCCTTTCTCATGAGGAGGAAAAGGATCCTTAAACACCTGATGATCAGAATTCTTATTATGACCATCCACAACAATATCACCGTTGTCAATCAAATCTTGAATTTTATGTCTCAACTGAAGACAAGTGGATGTCTTATGACCAATGTTTTGATGATAGTCGCAATAATCATTGTCATTCCACTAGTGAGGTCTTGGTTGTGGGTCATAAGTTCGCTTTTCCAAAGGAGTGAGAATTTGATTTTGTATGAGAGTTTTAAAGACTACATCAAGAGGCTCTCCCAAAGAAGTGAAATCACGCTTAGGTCGAGGAGCCCACGGTTTGTTTCTAGAAAATCTTGAACTTTGCTGATTATCTGTTGTATTCTTTTCGACAGCCTTAGTCGCTTGTATGCTAGAAGTAAGATTAAAGATAGGCTTTGAAGGCTTTGCGGTGACATTATCGACCACTCCATCATTTACCACCTCTCTATTCTTGTTTACAAACTTCCCTTTATCCTTGTTCGTTGAAAATCCTTGTTTATTATCTTTATTCAGAGTTAATTCTCCCTTTTTGACCATAAAGGCTTCTATCCTCACAGCTTGTTTGATCATGCTGTCAAATGTCAAAGGACCTTGTAATTTTACTTGATAACCAAAGTATGGAAGAAGGTTGTCTAAAAAGATATCAAGTTTCTCAGATTCAGACAATTTACGAGGATACTTTGTACAAAGTTGTCTCCACCTCTGGAGAAAAGACAAGAAAGGTTCTCCCTGTCGTTGTTTCAAATTACACAAGTCACGAATATTGACAGGGTGTTGGATGTTGTGAGAATAATGCTGAAGAAAAAGATTGGCAATCTCGTCAAAAGTTTGAATACCAGGATGTAATCGGCAAAACCATTCCATAGCTGGCCCACCCAAGCTGCGGGGGAAGAGTCTCATAAGATACATTTGATCGTGCATGAATTCCATTGACAGTGTGCCAAACTCTCTTAGATGATCTTGAGGATCAGTTGTACCCATGTACTTGTCATATTTGGGTAACTCTACTCCTCTTGGAAAAGGAGGCATGTAAACATTCTTATCAAAAGGAAAAGGACATATATTCTCCAATGTAAATTGTTGTGTGGGCTTATCCTTTTCTTTTGTCAGTTGATTAATTTGATCTTGCATACTTTGAATCATCTTTTGTAGCTTAGCGGTTTCAGTTTCTTCTTCTTTAGCTACAATAGTTTCCACTTGGAAATTCGGGGATACTTTGGCTCCTTGCTTAGCCAACTCAAGAAAATACTTTTCCTTATCTTCCAAAAGAATAATTTCCATCATTTTAATGAGATTCTTGTTAGCTTTTGCAGCATTTATATCATTCTAAGTAATTACATCATCCTCGTTACCAAGAGTCTCATATATGCTTTGTGTGTGATCTTGTTGATCATCTTGATTTTGATCATAAGGAGGAGGATGATAGTTATATGCTGCTTGTTGATCAGCTTGAGTTTTGTTGCGAGATTGATCATCATTATGAGACTGATTGTGATGAGTCTGATTTTGATCATGAGAAGATTGACCATGGTATTGATTATAAGTTTGGCCGTATTGGCCTGATTGAAAGTCAAATGGGTTCTTGGTTCCCATCTTGTCAAGATGAATTTGTGCTGCAATTGAAGCTTCAGTAAAGTGATGAGAATGATGTCAAAAAGGTGCAGCCAATGTAACTTTTGGTGTGTGAATAGCTTCAGATGAATCACTATCTTCAGTGGGATCAATAGTTTCAATAATAGGTTCCGTCTGAGGAAATGATCTCCCAAAGCCACAAAACAATGAATTGTTTTGAAAATAAGAGTTGTCTTGTTCTTGGCGTGACGAACTAGATTGCAAAAATAAAGGATTAAAGCACTCTTGGAAAACTGAAGGAGATGTCTGAGACAAATTATCTTGTGGAGTGCTTAATGACGAATTTGAATAACTCTTACAAAGTTCAGACTTCTCAACAAATTGGAAATGACCTATGTTTTGATTATGAGATTTACTTTGATCTTGATCAGCATTCTGGATAGGATAAGTCTTACCACTTCGAGTCATGACAGTCATAGACAAAGATGTAATGAGCAAAGATTCAGGATAAAGCTAGGCTCTATCTCTAAGATAACGAAAAAGAGATAAACGGCTAGAATAGCCAAGATGCAAGATGGACCTGGTACGAATTGTCAAAAAGAGATGGCTAGAACAGCCGAGATAAGATAATCGTAATGCGAGGTACAAAAGGCATAAAGAGATAAGATGAATAGATGAGAGACAACACGAGCCAAAGCAAAGGTCGATCGATTCCTAACTCAACACAACCAGTTTCTGACGGTAAACAATAGGGAAGCAGAAAAACAGACCCCAGACAAAAAGCAGACCAGATAAAAAGTCAAACAATGAACTGCAAACAGGTCTCTATTTTGGAAAATTGCGCTATAGGTTCACGCGAGAAAATGCCTGACTGCATGAGAAAATGATAGCTCGCGTGAGAGAACACAGAACTTCACGCGAGAAAATACAATCTCGCGCGAGGAAGTTCTTTGAAGCTAAAAGCTCACGCGGGAAACAGGCAAAATCTGACAGTTTTGATGCAATTTTTGAAGTTTGAGTTGAATTTTGAGGTACAGTCTGAACTGATGTCTGACAGAAAATCTAATTTCCTGACAGGTTGACAGAATTGTTTAATCAACACACTTGTTTTAGGATTCCAAGCATTCGTTTAAAGACACAATGGTTTAGATCAAGCACTTGTAAAGCAAGAAGTAGTCATTAACAGACCTATCAAGGACAAAGCAACTTGATAGCATCAGGGGAGTCTTTGTTTGATAATGTATGGACAATGTTTAAGACTCAATAACAAGCACATAGCCTAGTCCTACAAAAAAATGGTGAGAAGCCAAAACCTTTGCCCCATTGCTTGAATGCATACGTGCACCTCACACAGCCGTGTCACCCCCTAGAGGGTGCCCGTGTTTTCGATGTTTCCAAGGACTCAACAGTGTACGTTCAAAGGTTACCCTTGTAGCAGGGGCCAGTGTCGCAACCACCTCCAAATGTCTAGGTGTATGCCTATGATGGGAATCTGTGTATGATAAACATACGGAGAGATTCTTCCCCCTCCTTGCGCAAAGATAATGACTCCTTTCGGAGATGAACTGGGTAGGCCACTAGCTAAGAAGGTTTTTTACTAGGCTTCCATTCACAATAACCTTCGGTACCCCTGATACAGAGTTGAGGCCTCGCAGCCACACCAACACCTGAAAATCACACACCCCCGCAAGCAGGGCTTGGAGTGGCGCCGCTCAGTGTAATAGACAGGGCCTTTCCATGATGATCGTCAAAGTCATGAAAAGGAAGTTACCATGGTTTTGGAGTCTTTAGACTCAACAAAACTTTCTTTATTATAGTGAGGTGGAATCACCGGCAATAGGTGTGTACTCACTTGGGTCGTTCCCGGAGGTTCAATATCGGCAGGCCCTCTAAAGGTGACACTAGACTTGGTTTAGATTCGGGAGTCTGATTTTCTGATTCTCCCAAAGGGAGAAGAGCATACTTCTCTATCCCGTTTCCTCACCCAAACACATCAAGAAAGTTCATCACCGAGTTAGTTTCACCTCACCAAATCTATACACTTTTGGGTTTCTGATTCTCTCTCAAGGAGAGAAGAGCATAATTCCCTGATGAATAGAAATGTTAAAGATTCACTAACTTTCTCCGCTTCCCCAAGAATTTTTCATATTAGTAAGATCATTAGAATTCTGGATTCATTCATGGTCATCACCTCCATGTAATGAAGAGCCAAAATTCCTACTCACTATCGAAATTCTCAAGAAATTTTAACGGAGCCCTATTTATACTATGCGAATAAAAGCAGGAAAAAAACACAACGTTTTAGCAATCTTCAACTATTCATCCTGCAATCAAACCATTAGTATGTTTTCAAATTCTTTGACAAGCATCCTGTAGAAGCTGTTAATGCTGTAAAATATTAGAGAGATAAAAATCAATAGTTATCAGAAGTTATCAGAAATTAAGAGTAGAAAGAACAAGAAAACTGGAAACTGAAAAAAAATTGTAATAAAACTTCACGCGAGAAAGTAAAAATATGCGCGAGAAAGTGCAGTATCTAGCACGAGATAACTAAAATCTCACGCGAGGAAGTACTCCAGTGCACGTGAGAAAGTGCAAAGTCTGGGGCGAGACAGTAAAATCTCACGCGAAAGAGTGCTACAGGAGCAAAACTTTGCGCGGGATGCTCTGGATTCTCGCGCGAAGATCCGTACACAGACAGTACGGACGCACGATAGAGCTTAAATTTTTGTCAGAAAAAAATGATAATGAGGCCAGAAATCAGATTTTCTGCCCCACGGTGGGCGCCAAAATGTGTGTGCTTGAATGTGACTTCTAAATCAACCACATACGCAACATAGTCATTACTCCTATGATCAAATTACGAAGAGAATATGAATTATTCAATCTGAAATTCATGAGGAAGTGACCTATTGCCTCCTATGCAGGCAGGGTGTATAATCGCTCTCAGATTGGAGAACCAACAACCATCAGACCGCTACTACAACGGAGGATTTTTCAAGAAAGCTATAAAGATGATATGCTAAGCTAGAATCAAACTAAGATGAATGCAATTAATCTAAGAATACTTTGAGAGCAATATGCAATTAATCTAAAGTACTTGAAAGGAAATATGAAATGCAGATTTTTAGTTGATTTTGGAATAAAAATGATCTTAATCTAAGAACAATTAAGCAAATTTAATCTAAATGAGAAATGCAATTACACTAAAATGAGAAATTAAACTAGTTGCAAATGAAAGCTTGAAATTCAAAAATTCACTATAGTGCCTTTACTCTCAAAATTGCCTTTTTTGAATGAGAAGAAGAGGCTCATTAAATAGAAAAGCTCGGGAGAGGAATGAAGAGTTTCTTGATTTGAAACTCTTGACTCTTCATTCCCCTTTGAGACAAAAAGGTATGAATTATTTAATTAAAAGAATGAAATTTGCCACATGTGGGGAGTGACCTTTCGAGTAATTTGAATTATTAAATTGAAATAAAGAGATGTCCATTCAATTTAACTAAATATTTATTAATTCCTTTCAAGGGTATTTAGCTAAAGGGGGTGGAGTTTAATTTAATTAAAAGTACTTAGGACTTCATAATTAAATTAACTTATCATAGAGATTCTTTAGCCAAATAAAGTCTAGGACTTAGGAATTATTTTTAGTGTTTGATTATTGCAATTTATGGTCTTTGCAATTGACATCAAGTCAAATTAAGTCAGATATGAGAGAGAAATTGCCTAGGGAACTAGGACTTTGGTGATGTAAAATCGAGATGATGCACCAAAATTGATGAAATTAAATAGGTGCTAATTTTGGGGTATTACACATAAAAGTATATTGAGGATGTGCAATGTTAGTAAAAACCAACAAAGAAGAATCAAAATCTATATTTTTATTTAGATTCATCCAAAATAATTTTCATGATACGAATCTATACAATGTCCTCCACTAGAAAATAATTCATGTTGCAATTTACTAGTGAAGATAATTGAATCATGAAGATTGTTTTAGATGATTCTAAATGACATTAGATTTTATTATTCTTTGTTGTTTTTTATTGAACAATGCACATCCTCAATATACTTTTATGTATAAATTTTTGCACATACGATATCCTAACATAGGCTCATTTGATGACCATATGGTTGTATTTGCACTTTGTTCATTGTAATATACAATTAAATAATTCAATGTCTGCATTGTACAAATGTAAAAGTTTGGGTAGACAATAACATGTCTCACCGGTCATAATAAGTATTAAATGAATGTTTAATTTCCTTTCTTTACCATGAACAATTTGAAGAACAATGTTAAGAAGATAAATTGCCAGAAGAATTCTAACTGACAGGGAGGGTTAACTATTTAAAAAATTCTCCTAATGGATTATATGTTACACAAGGAAATCAAACCCTCTCCAAACTCAAGTGATCTAAATCTCAAGAGAAAATTCTTGAGAGATGTGTGAAGCTAATAAGATTCACTCCCAGTGTTTATGCACAAAAGGAAATTATTTTTGACATAATCATTAAAGTCAAAATGGTAGGAGATTTGAAACAACTACTAAAAAACACACTAGATTATCTTTTCTCTTCTTTCCATGATGGGTGGTATACATAAAATATAAAAGGGAATGAATAATGCATCACAAAATAAAGCATTTAAAACAAAAATGTGAACTAACACCCATGAAATTTAAAACTCAAGCATCCACATGAAACTCTGAACCAGGTTGTGTTCTTGATTGAAAAGAATCCTTTTAGTGGTTTGGTATTTGGGTTAGAATAGACATATTTATTTGTAAGAGTTTGCATATAGCAATGAACCAAGGATCTAGAGGCCAATGAATAGCTCATAAAGACAAAAGAGAAAATACATGGACAAGAATGAATTGTATCCTCATCAATGATACAATAACTAAATTAACTGAGTTATAATACCATAATTGATGGATTGATTTCTACATGAGATGTAGATGTGTCTTCTTATATAGTCAAGACAACAAGAGGCCATGATAAGGAGGAGATAAATTATCGCCCACGCAAGGTGAAATCACATGACCACCAAAGGTGGATCATCCTCCATTGTGCAATGAAGTGTGTGTAACATGTGAAGGATGATAAGTGATAAGTGCACTAAAGGTGGAGACAACACATAAAGTGAAATGTAATAACAACTATCACAACTTAAAGTGGAATTTCTCCTACACCATGTGCAAACTTACGTGTCTCAAATGCAAACTATGATGTTATGCATTATCCTAAGTAAGCATAAGTAAAGTGTAATTAGGTGAATAACTAATTACACCAACACCCCCTATTGGTTGCCAAATCAATAGATTGTGAAACCATAAGACTATGCCAAGGTCTATGATTGGGTTCTACAACTGACTTGGCCAACAAACGGGATTGATTAAAATAATTCAATTCCCTTGCACTTCTAGTTTTGCTAGACCAAGGTGAGTACATCTTTGGGATGATTATATCTCAAACTTTGATGATCCTTATAGAAAATTATAAATTTTTATCTTGTAAATTATATTCCTAGCTGATCAAATTGGTATGTAATTAATCTCTTATTCCTATCTTTACTTCTAATTCCTTTATATTTTACTTCTAACTCTTCTACTTGTGTGTTTTCTCCTAACTCTCATACTTCTCTTATTTGTGATGCAGGAGCATTCTAGGGTACTCGGTGAATCTGCATGGGAGGTGTATGTTTGGTCGGTGTTACTCAGTTGCAGCCTTGACCGATGGTCTCAGTCATTGAAAGAAGCTTGGTTGCTGAAGGAACTCAGAAATCTCTGGCACTTGGTGAAAGTGTTACTCGGCGATGCTTGTGGTGCTCGGTCGACACTAGTGCTCAGTGATGCCTGGCATGCTCGGTTATTTCATTATTGTTCGGTAATTCTAGTTTACCGACTGGAGTTCTGTGTAATTTGTTGGGCTGACTTGGTGCATTTATTGTTGGTAGTTGTTGTTACAGGCTGACATGTTGAATTAAATGTTTGTAAGGCTATTTTGATGCTGACTTGTATTGCATTTAATAATTGTTGGGGGAGTTAATGGTTTCATCCAGCTGACTTGTGGCTGATGATTAGTATTTATAGGATGTTTGGGTAGATGTTTAGGATGATGGGAGGGGATCAGGAGATCAGTAGAAGTTCATGACTTGGATGACCTAGCAAATTAGATCTGAGGTTCTGAAAGCTAGAGTTGGCGAAGTTGTGGAAAAGATCTTGCATGATCTTGTAGATCAGATTGTTATTTGATAGTTTGTAGTTGCAGAGCTAGTGGTTTGCACACTTGGAGACAAGGAGATTGCTTGGAGGCTTGCAAGCTCAAGTTTAGATCTACCTTAGGGTTTCCATCAGTTGTTGATTATTTTCAGAGCTGAACTAGCTGAGATTGTATTGGATCTATGTGGATCTTGCAGAATTGTTTTTTATTGTAATTGGCCCTAACTCGGAAGGCCTTACAGCTGGTCATGTTAATGGAAATCAGAGTTAAACAATTATTTTATTGTTGTGTTGTTAAGTATTCCACTGTGTTGATTGTTGGCTGCAAGGTTTGGATTGTCCTTAATTAGATCCACCATCCTTGACTGCATCAGGTGGTATTAGAGCGAGAGAGAGTTGATCTTGTGGAGCAAAGGTTGACCTAGCAAGGCTGATCTTGTAAAGTTGATCTTGTTTGTGAAGAGATCATATGATTTGGATTGTAGATCTGTAGCACTGAACTTGTGGATCTTGCCCTAGTTGTTTGTTCAAGGTGGCAGGTTGAGATCTGACTTGCATACAACTTGGAGATTGTCACAAGGTGGTTAGTGTAGGGTTTGTTGCAGAGGGTTTCTCTTATATTTAAGGATGCCTCTGAGAAGATTGGACCCTAGAGTACTTGCACATCTCTATGATACTGTTGAATCTAGGATTACAGAGAAGGTGAAATTAGATTTTAGATCTGAGATGGAGTAAATGAAGATTGACATGGTTGTCGAGATCATAAGATTTGTTGCTAGTGTACCTCAAAATGTTGGTATTGAAGATGGTTATGAGGAAGCTGCTGAAGACTTTGAACCTGCTGGATCTAGTGGTGATGACCGAAGGGATAGATCTAGTGAAGACAAAACTACTCGGTTGCCTAGATTTGGAGCTTGGTTAAGTACCAATTATTGAATGGAAGTTTCTACTTTCTCTGGTACTTTGAAGCCTGAGAACTTGATTGATTAGATTGGTGAACTTGAAGATTTCTTTGAGCTAAAAGAAATTGAAGATCCTCTTCAGGTGAGATTAGCACAGACAAATTCGAAAGGACATGCTGCTCTTTGGTGGAAAGAACTACAAAGAGATAGAGAAGATGAAGGCGAAATGAAGATCAATCGGTGGAGGTTGATGGTGACTAAGCTGAAAGCTAAGTTCATACCTTCTAACTATGAGCTTGACTTGTTTAAGAAGTTGCAGAATCTGAAACAGAAGGATTTGTTTGTTGAAGATTATACTGGGGAGTTCTACAAACTTACTATTCAGTTTGGACACCGAGAGCTTGGTAAGGAAAAGGTAGCTTAGTATGTGAATGGTTTGAGATTTAATATTTAGGATTGTAGAAACTGATGAAATATCAGATTCAACTCCAAGATCCAGCTGCATGCAATAAACCTGTCACAAAGTATGAAGCAAGGATATGGAAAAAGCAAAACCCTCTTGTGCTCAAAATGTTGGAGCTCAAACTGTATTAAGAGAGAATGAAAGAAATAATTACAAAAGTGGCTTATAAGAACAGAAACCCTAAAGCCACAAAAAACTAGGTTGTGCAATAATAATTAATAGAAATATTAATTATTATGCACCTAAAAGAGATAGCTTAAGTGAAAAAGAATAATAGAGGACTTAAGTAATTAAATCGAAATGATTTAATTATAAAGTCAAATAAATCTATTACTCTAACACCCCCCCTTAAGCGTAGCTCAGGAGGAAGCTAACCTAGCACAGCTAAGAAAGCAAAAAAAAATGGGTCCCGGCAACAAGGCCTGATCAGGTACCCAGTACAAGGAAATATCTATAAACCGGAGTAAAGGAGAAAACCCAGTGGGAAAAACTCCTCTCCAAAAAGAGATGTAAAAGCAAGCAAAGACAAAAAGAAATAACTTCAAGAGACTCTCTCAAAGCCATAAGTACAATGCGTGCTGCCAACCCCCCCCGTGAGAGAAGGTTGAGGCTCCAAAGCCCCCCTGGAAGGAAAGAACCCCTGGATCAATGAACACGCCACTGGGACTCCAATGCAGAGGAGTGAAAGGCAGTGGACACTGAAGAGGTAACCTCGAGAGCTGAGGTGTCACTGGAAGGCTGAGCTGATGCTCAAAGGAGTAGACAGGAGGATCCTGAAAGGGAATCCCCAATGTAGGTGGTATGACAGGTGTGCTGACACTGTCATCAAAGAGGAGATGAATGTCCTCTGTAGAATCCTCAACAACTGCACCTGGTGGCTCGATGACTGGAGCTAGAGGATCAGGCAGTGTTGTAGGAGAACCGTGCTGAATAGAAAAGAGCTCAACAGGTGGTGGCATGGCAGTCATAACAGTAGTCTCAGGGACCACACAAAGGTTCAAGCGACCTGACTGTACCACATGATGCTCTCTCAAAGTAGGAGAGTCGTGCTCTGGCAAAGGTGGACCAAAGTGTGAGAAGGAGTAGAGACGGGTGGAATGATCAACTGTCCCTGTAGCAACAATACTTCCTGTCATACTATCTCGGATGAAGACTGAATCTGGAGTGAACTCAACTGTCTTCCCTGACCCATTGTGAGTAATCTGAAAAACTGAGAGAAGGTTTGAAGACAGAGATGGAACATACAACACATCATTGAATGTGCCATCCTGAATGCATACAGTGCCTTTCCCACAGACAGTCATAATAGTGTTATTCCCAATGATAATATGGGAAATAGGAGAAGCCTCAAAAGAAGAGAAGATCTCCCGAGAAGATGCCATATGGTGAGAAGCACCTGAATCGAGTATCCAAGGGACCTGTGAAGGGGATTCAACAGAAGCCCGTAGTGCATGACCCTTTCCAAGATCCTGTCCTGCTGTAGAATTGATAGAGGAAGACTGATAAGCAGACCCCTAAGACCCAGAAGAGGAGGGAGAGGAAAGATTGCTCTTCTGAAGAAGAGCTTGCAAATCCGCTATCTGTTTCTCGTAACCATCAAACTTCTTCTGATAGCAAAGTGACTCATCATGTGCTCCTTTCTGACAATAGGAACATGTAGGTCTCTCAGTCTTCTGTTTCTCCTTCTTAGAAGAAGATGGTGGGCCAGTAGAGTGCTGAGAAGAGGAATCTGATATCTGCTTCGGCTTCTGTGTACTCTGAGGTGACTTGGCAAGCAATGCTTGTGACTGTGAACCGGTAAGAGAATCCATCTGAGTGAGCTT
Organism: Chamaecyparis obtusa; assembly: GCA_027943335.1. Classification (NCBI taxonomy): domain Eukaryota; kingdom Viridiplantae; phylum Streptophyta; class Pinopsida; order Cupressales; family Cupressaceae; genus Chamaecyparis; species Chamaecyparis obtusa. Next base: position 794,294 of record BSBK01004333.1, on the reverse strand, counting down.
TGATTGCTCACGAGTCAACCGGTCACAAAAAGTCTCGAAAGAGGGCATAACATGTCGTGCACCTAGTGCATCCATAGTGGAGTAGAAGGTAGAAGAAAATATCTGAAACTATCCTCGAAGCTTAGAAAGAATCAGGTAAATACACTCATTGTCAGTTTTGTTCTTCCCACATCCTTGCAAAATTGAACGGAGAGATTTGAACTTCATCAGGAAGTCCTCAATGGTGGGAAAAGAGTCAGGTACCAATGAAGTCAACTCTGCCTCAATCTGTAGTGCCCTGAACTCATTCACAGTGCCAAAAAGATTTTGAAACTTATCCCAAATGGCTTGAGGAGTAAGGCATCCATCAAGGTGAAAAAGTAGACTATCTGAAACATGTAGTGACATCAAACCCATGGCTTCATCCATCTTGTTCCTGTGCTGCATGACCTCAAATGGTCGAGTCAACTGAGGCTGAACTGGGTCCAAACAAGACCATAAACCTCGTGATCGAAGAAGTCGTGTCATACGAGCCTTCCACACATGGTAATTGTGTGGAGTGAGGAGCTCAACAGATGCTGTGTCTGCCATAGTGCCAAGTGCTCTGACTGTTTTCTTATTATGTTTTCTTTCAGAACTAGATAGAAGATGCAGAAGGGGTTTTGTTTTATGTGATACAATGTTTTGTTTGTCTGAGATAAATGACAGAAAAGCAAGAAAAAACACCCCCCACAATTGATAAAACCCAATTCCAGCACAATTTCGAAAGCTCAAAAGAAAGAAGGAGCAAGAAACGCTTTAGAATGAAAATTTATGTACCTTGACTTTGAGGCTCAAAAATGACATTAAAATGGAAGAATAAAAAAATGAAACCTACACCAATGCGACGGGCTCGAAAAAACCTTTCCGACGATATATCACACTTCGATTTTTGAGTCCGTATGAGCCCTGTAGGAGCAAAAACGCCCAAGTACCCCCAAAATGCAAGCTCTCTAGAAAAAACCAGTCACGAGCAAAATTTTGACGGCCGTTTGACCGTCACCAGCCCGTTGCTGACGTCAGCATGATGTCATCACTGAAAAAAATATCACCTGCCGGAAGGTGACGTCAGCTGCAGAAAAGGTGACGTCACAGAGGAGGGCGGACCACAGGCGGCACCGCTGGCAGAGGTGGTGACCGGGCCGGGCGGCGGTGGCGGATGGGTGGCCGGACAGCGGCGGTAGTGGCAGCGGCGGCAGCGCTTGGTGGCGGTGGCCCGTCGGTGGCGCTCCGGTGGCTGGCGGCGCGCGGGTGGCACGCGGGCTGAGCGCCGGTGGCGCGTTTTGTTTGAACACGCTGCGTTAAAAAATAACGCAAAAAATGTGATTTTTTTAATTTTTTTGCATCGTTTTGCGTGTCGTACGGCCCTAGGAGGCTAAGAAATTTTTGTCAGATGCTCCGGAGGCCAAATAAATTGAGTTTTATATAGATTTTAGGTATTTCAGACCTTCTAGATGCAAGGGTGAGGTCCGTTTTTGTCCAAAGTGCTCCAAAAAATTGCAACCCCCTAGATCCAATATAAAAAATAGCAGAAAACCCCAAAAAGAAAGGGCTTGATCCACAGCTTCAACAACCTTCGAACAAGCTGCAGCAGAATGGCTCTGATACCATGTAGAAACTGATGAAATATCAGATTCAACTCCAAGATCCAGCTGCATGCAATAAACCTGTCACAAAGTATGAAGCAAGGATATGGAAAAAGCAAAACCCTCTTGTGCTCAAAATGTTGGAGCTCAAACTGTATTAAGAGAGAATGAAAGAAATAATTACAAAAGTGGCTTATAAGAACAGAAACCCTAAAGCCACAAAAAACTAGGTTGTGCAATAATAATTAATAGAAATATTAATTATTATGCACCTAAAAGAGATAGCTTAAGTGAAAAAGAATAATAGAGGACTTAAGTAATTAAATCGAAATGATTTAATTATAAAGTCAAATAAATCTATTACTCTAACAAGGATGAGCTTGGTATGCTGAAGATTGGTTCTATTGAAGATGCTTATTCATATGCTCTGAAGGCAAAAGATAAGTTGAGGAGGAAACAATATAGTAATCCTTGAGGGAAGGAAAAGATTGATCACTCGGTGAAGGATGAACCGATTGATGCAGAAGATGAACAGAAACCTATAGAACCAAAGAAGAAGACATGTAGAGTTATCTTTAAGGGTACTTGCTATAATTGTGGAGAGGAAAGACACCATTCTTTTGAGTGTACATAGAAGAATCTTGGTGACTGATGAACTATTGTGGTGAATGAGAATGAACCTGAATCTAAGAACTTGTTGGTTCAGCGAACATTGCTCAATACAAAGGAGGAACCTTGTCAGAGGAGTAACTTGTTTAGGACCCGATGCAAGTTTGGAGGTAAACTCTATGATGTTATTGTTGATAGTGGTAGTATTGATAACCTTGTTTCTAAGGACATGGTTTAGAAACTTGGGTTGAATAGAATGAAGCATCCTTGTCCTTATAGGATTGGTTGGTTATAAGATGTTCATGCTCTAGAAGTAAGAGAACAATGATTTATTGATGTTCAGATTGGCCAGTATAAGGATCTTGTGTTATGTGACATTGTGAAGATGAATAGTTGTGATATATTGCTCGGTAGACCTTGGCAATATGATTGCAAAGCTATGTATGACTGTGTCAGGAATGTGTTTACTGTTAAGAAGGATGGCAAGAAGTTTTCCCTAATGACTTTGCTGGTTACAACGCTCGGTAGGAGAAGCCTGAGTATTGGTAGCTGAGTTGAGTTGGTATATCTAGAGAAAATGAATGATTAGTATGGAGAATAGACCTATGTGTTATTAAGGAAAGACTTGAAGAGACAGAGAAAGCTGAAGTGGAAAAGTATGTAAGCTGAAAAGGTGGAGGACTTATATGTGAAGAACCAGGTCAGGGTTTATGTGCTGAATCCTAGAAGATGTTCTTCTCACATATGTACATCTTTTCAAACCTGGGGTGTCTAATGTAGGGGCATCTAGGGTACTCGATGAATCTGCATGGGAGGTGTATGTTTGGTGGGTGTTACTCGGTTGTAGCCTTGATCGACGATCTCAGTCATTGAAAGAAGCTCGATCACTGAAGGAACTCGGTAATCTCTGGTGCTCAGTGAAAGTGTTACTCGACGATGCTTGTGGTACTTGGTCGACACTAGTGCTCGGTGATGCCTGGCATGCTCAGTTATTTCACTGTTGCTCAGTAGTTCTAGTTTACCGACTAGAGTTCTGTGTGATTTGTTGGGCCGACTTGGTGCATTTATTATTGGTAGCTATTGTTACAGGCTGACATGTTGAATTAAATGTTTGTAAGGCTATTTTGATGCCAACTTGTATTGCATTTAATAATTGTTGGGGGAGTTAATGGTTTCATCCAGCCAACTTGTGGTTGATGATTAGTATTTATAGGATGTTTGGGTAGATGTTTAGGATGATGGGAGGGGATCGGGAGATCAGTAGAAGTTCATGACTTGGAAGACTTAGCGAATCAGATTTGAGGTTCTGAAAGCTGGAGTTGGCAAAGTTGTGGAAAAGATCTTGCATGATCTTGCAGATCAGATTGTTATCTAATAGTTTGTAGTTGCAGAGCTAGTGGTTTGCACACTTGGAGACAAGGAGATTTCTTGGAGGCTTGCGAGCTCAAGTGTAGATTTGCCTTAGGGTTTCCATCAGTTGTTGATTATTTTCAGAGCTGAACTAGCTGAGATTGTATTGGATCTATGTGGATCTTGCAGAATTGTTTCTGATTGTAACTGGCCCTAACCCGGAAGGCCTTACAGCCAGGCATGTTAATGGAAATCAGAGTTAAACAATTATTTTTTTGTTGTGTTGTTAAGTATTCCGATGTGTTAATTGTTGGCTACAAGGTTTGGATTGCCCTTAATTGGATCCACCATCCTTGACTGCATCAATCTAATAAGTTTGAATACTGTTGCAAAATAGTGTCTCCTCTTCCTTTGGGTAATAGAGTCTCTTCCTCTTGAGATCCTAATGCATCACTTTATAGGAAATTTTTTTAAGTCTATAACTTGTATCTAGATCTATCAACTACCTAGCTCTTCATACATGATTATATTACTTTTTCTATTATAACTCATCCACTTGATTTAATTTCTACTTAAGAATACCAATCAAATAAGCTATATAAAGAACTTAATTTCTTCACTTCATTCAAAATATTCTTGATAAATAAATCAATCTAGAAAAAATAACTTCTCATACGAGAACTTAAATAGCTTTTCACTACTTGAATTGGAAACTACAAAGAACTAAACTCATAAAGGAAAGATTTGTATGCCACAAATTAAGAGAAACTCTTAATCTTCTATTTCTATATCATATGTCTTTCATTTAAAATTACATATTCAACTTATATAGCAATAATTTGAAGAGGTCATGCCTCTTAATAATGTCTTTTAGACTTAACAATAAGATTACTAAAACTAAAACATAAACAAAACTAAATTCATGGTCTAATGAGCCATAAGTTAACTTGGGTGATATGATTAGTATTTTCCTGGATCAGATAAGTATCAACATCATGTATAATGCTCCTTGCTAAAAAAACAATGTTTATCATTTCCTCCAAGTTTATGCAGGTTTCTTCTAATGCAGGATCATCACTCTTTACAACTTCTAGGGTATCTTGATGTATCAGCTTACATTATGTTGTCCACTGACTTTGATTCTTCAATTTTCTATCATCATCGAACAATGATGGCAAGCCTATTGTTGAAGCATCCATGAACTCCTTAACTTCTCCCTTAAGATCTTAATAATATTCCTCATATTTCCTTATTAGTGTTTTAGTAGTTGTAATAACCTTATTATCAAAGGAGCCTCTGTTGTGTACTTATTAGAGTTTTGCTTCAAGTATGTTGCTTAGCCTTTTGTGTTCCTGAATAGTAGTAAGGTTTTTTGAATGGGCAATCCATAATTTGTCTAACTAGACCATCGAGTTAGTAAAACTCTTCTGAAATGTCATAGACACTGTTTCAAATCTAGTATTTGTTATCTAAGTATTCAATTGTTGATTCTCTAGTACTTATTGTTAAGCTCCTCATGAACTATAGGATAATCGCATGTTTCATCTAAATTGAACACTTCAACAATTTCATTCTTGGATACTTGTATGAAAGGTTTTCCTTGTAAATTGCAAATGACCTAGGTTATAATGTTTTGCTAGGAATTTCATGAGGTCAACATTCACAAAGACATTTGGTATAACTAGTTTTCCCAAATTGATTTTCTAGGGGTTACATACTAGTTCATACTTATTTCTTCGGTTGTAGTGAAAAATGAATAAAACATACCCTCTAATTATCGTCCATATGTCTCCTAGGTCCTTTTGTTTATCCTCTAGATTTTTGACATTGGGCCTTAATTGTGTTATCCTTCTAGATTTGGGCCCCAAACTAGGCAATTGATCTAGTAAGTCCTGGTGTAATTTCCTCTATTCAACCTCTATATTTTTCTTTGTTTCAATTTTTTATTTCAATTACTTTTGGACTTGCTACTTTATGTCTTTTGTCTTTTGTTTTTGGATCCTCTAGGACTATCCATTTTCAAATTATCCTTCTACAAAAAGTAAAACCCTAATATAGAATTCAATTGTGAATTATCAACTTCCAAATAAGTTATGTATGCTTACTTGAACATGGTCTATGTAATGAATTCCTCAATCTCCTTTTTGATATCTCATCTTCCTTTTTGCAACCCCTGTTGAGAAATCCTTTTGGTATAATTCGCTCGATCAATACTTGTTCATGTAAAGATCACTTGTGTGACCATTAATGTCAGCCACTAATAGTCAATGCACAAGCTTTTTGAAATTTTAAATGTTAGGGAGACGTGTTTTGTTTCATCAATAGGAACTCATCTGACCTCATGCCGATTTGTTTGTTCTATTTGGCACCAATCTTATTTATAAGCTTATTTGTTGATCATCAACTAATGTAATGTCCTTTCAATTTGAATTTATCTTTGGGTTTAATCATTTGGTCAAAAGAACTACTTAGTAGTCTTGTCGATGTTGTGTAACTGCTTCTCCTTCTGATATAGCCCTTAATATTTTAGAGAGAGAATTATAAAGTCTCATCGATATCATTGTGACTTTGGTCATTGGAAACACATTTTGATCTTACCACGAAGGGATGTGTCTCCTCAATGGGATGTGTCTCTTTGATATTTTATTTTGTTTCTTCCTTGTTGTGCACAGTGCCCAACCATAGTTTTCTTTTTCAATTATATATTGCCAAACTCTTTTAGGCCACTTTTATGTGTGCATTGATTATTTCAGCTTTATTATGAGATTTTTGGATGTATGACATTACATGGTGATTTAATTATTGGATAATTATGAGATATCATATATTTTTAGTTAGATGATGTTAGTTACTTTGATGATGATTATTTATTTGTTTAAAATGTTGTTTATATTTATGATTTTCACTTACCCCATACTTGCATGTGTATTGCTATCATATATGTTTTACCTTTCTGTTTGATGTGTTTGATATGGTTGAGGGATGAAGTCATAGTTACCTTCTTATGGGATCTAGATGATGTCTCGATCCCTTCCATTGCTTGTTATATATATATATATATATATATATATATATATATGGATGTACACACTTGTCTTTTACGTAGGTTTGCAGGTACCAAGCATCGACTTCCCTGAATTGTTAGGATGAGTGTGCCCTATCACAAAGTATCAATGGTAAGAGAGGGGAGATAATATTTAGATCCGAATCCCAACCTAAGCCATATTATTGTCCTGAAATAGTGGACAAGTTTCTGATATTTTACCTTTCTGAATTTGTCTAGGTGACGTGAGTTCATAAGCCTTTCCCTTGAGCATGATTATTATTTTATCAGGTTTAGTTGGTCTTCAGTTGGTTGGTGTGCTTTTTGTGAAATGATTAAATAATTTACTAAGATTAATATGTGATTTAAATAATTAAATCTTATTAAATATAGAAAATTAAATTTGAAGGTATTTAATTGATGAAAATTAATTAAATACATTTATTAATTAAGAAGACTTAATTAAAAGTATAATGGTGGGACTTAAAGATTTTAATAATTATTAAATTCAAATCTGAGGAAAATTGAATAAAACAATAATGAAGTGAATTAAAATAATATTCTTTTAGTTAAAATTGATATACAATTAGTCGCACATTCAATTTAAATAAATTAAGTAATTTTATTAGTTTTCATTTTTAGTTATATATTGTTAAACTCTTTTAGGCTACTTTGTGTGCGTTGATTATTTCAGCTTTATTAAGAGATTTTTGGATGTATGACATTACATGGTGATTTGATTTTTGGATAATTATAATATATCATATATTTTTAGTTAGATGATGTTAGTCACTTTGATGATGATTATTTATATGTTTAAAATGTTGTTTATATTTAAGATTTTTACTTACCCCATACTTGCATGTGTATGGCTATCATATATGTTTTACTTTTCTGTTTGATGTGTTTGATATGGTTGAGGGACGAAGTCATAGTTACCTTCTTGTGGGATCCACACGATGTCCCGATCCCTACCATTGCTTGTTATACACACACACACACACATCTTTTATGTAGGTTTGCAAGTACCGAGCATCGAATTCCCTTAATTTTTAGGATGAGTGTGCCCTAGCACAAAGTCTCAATGGTAAGAGAGGGGAGATAATATTCAGATCTAAATCCCAACCTAAGTCATATTATTGTATTGAAATAGTGGACAAGTTTATGATATTTTACCTTTCTGAATTTGTCCAGGTGACGTGAGTTGATAAGCCTTTCCCTTAAGCATGATTATTATTTTATTAGGTTCAATTGGTCTTCGGTTGGTTGGTGTGATTTTTGTGAAATGATTAAATAATTTACTAAGATTAATTATGTGGTTTAAATAATTAAATCTTATTAAATATAGAAAATTAAATGTGAAGGTATTTAATTGATGAAAATTAATTAAATATATTTATTAATTAAGAAGACTTAATTAAAAGTCTAATGGTTGGACTTAAAGATTTTAATAATTATTAAATTCAAATTTGAGGAAAATTGAATAAAACAATAATGAAGTGAATTCTTTTAGTTAAAATTGATATGCAATTAGTCACACATTCAATTTAAATAAATTAAGTAATTTTATTAGTTAAGTGAACTGATATAAACAAGAATTACAAAAAGTCCATGGAGTTATTAATTAGAAAATTGAATAAATCAGGCAAAAGAGAGATTGATAAAAAAAAAGTTTATGGAGTTGAGTTGAGTTCCAGGTTTGCATGGTTGAGTTCAAATTTTAGATCCCTTTTTCTTTAAGAGGAGGAATTTGGCCATTATTCTAAACATAGATTTGTAGGTTTTGGATGAAGGATTGAATTGAAGAATTTTTGTGGAAGCTTGGGATTTTCAGTGTTTTTCTAGTCTTCTTCGTGTTTCTTCAATTGGTGGTTTGAGGTAGGGTTTGAAAACCCTCATAGATTAAATTCTTGTATTTCAGAAAGATTGTTTTCTTCGTGCCTGTTAGATCTAGGTGTTATACCTATTTTGTTGATTTGCTTATCATGCTTGGAATTCTGGTATTAAGCTTTTGAGATTCTATGCTTGGTATGTTAGAAATTTTCATAACTAAATATCGCGTTAAATCAGCTAGGTTTTGATAGAATTTGAGGTAGAAAACCTTAGGGTTTGTATCAAATCAAAATTTCAAGTAATTATGCTTACTGGTAATAGTTGTTGTTTAATTCCTCACTTTATAGAAAATAAATGTGTACACACACACACACACACACACACACACACATATGTATGTATGTATGTATGTATAATAATTCATGCTATTTTTTTCTTTAAAAAAAATGATGTTGTTATTTATCAGAATTTTTTTGATAAAATAAAATAATAATAATAATAAATTTTTAAAAAATATACTATTGGATGGAGGCGAGGTTTTTCCCCCACGCCCACCCTCGACAGTCATAGTTGTTGATGACAACTTGAACTGTTGGTGGTAGCATGGACTGTCGACGACGGTCCCATGGGAGGACCCTCTTTAGTGTTGGTTAAAGTTTTTTTTATTTATATTTTTATTTTAAACATATATATATTTTAAAAATATATAAAAAAATTAATAAATAAAATATATAATAATTAGATAATTAATAAATAAATGAATAATAAATTAACATTAGCAAATGTTGATTAAATATAAATATATGCATGTGATTATATATATATATATATATATATATATATATATATATATATATATATATATATATATATATATATATATATATATATATATATATATATATATATATATATATAATGTAATACTTTTTTTTAGTACTTTATAATTAGGATTATTTGGCATCCAAATAGGAAGTATATTAGTTGATCTTTCTTGTAATTGATAATGTAGGAAAATGAGTTAACTATTAGTTAATATATTTTATTGATTAATAATTAAAAGGGAACTTATTTTATTTCTTAAATTGAGAAATTTTATGAAATTATATTGTTTTAGTAATTATTAAATTTGAAATCAATTTATTTTAAATAACATTATAAGTTGTTTTGCTTAGTATTGGAATTTAATTCGATAATGTAATTATAGTTTTATTAACTTGATTATTTTAATAAATTAATTTATGTAATGGTATTTTACAAATTAGTTTATTATTATTAAATTCTTATGAATGTTTTTCCTTCTGCTTATATGGGTTAGGAGGGAATCTTTTTATGTCATCTTTTTCGAATTGTTACTAGAGGCGGGGTTAGGGTTAATGTGAACTATGTTTGTTTGCCTTGCACACTTTTGTGGCATTCGATTTTGTTATAACCCAACCTTATGGAAGCTTTGATTTTATCATGATGAAAATTGTTATGTATGTTCTTGTGATACTTTGGAACCAGATTTTGATGTTATGATTCATGATGATCTATGAGATATATTTTGAGATTTACGAACTTAGAGTAGGTTATCTAGGTGTTAAAGGGGAAGTGGCTTACTTTGGAGGTGCCGAAGTGTAATGCCCCTCCCATAGTTGCTTTTCAATTTTTATCACCAAACTCTTTTAGGCCATTTTCATGTGTGTGTTATTTACTTCAAGGATTTTAAGGTTTATGAATGTATGACATTTTATTGAATAATCATGAATTAGATACTTTTGAATTATTTTCATGTTGATTAAATGGAAATGATGTTTTATTAATATGTAATGGTTATTTTATTTTGATGATTCATATGTTAGGATATCATGGATGCTTATGGTTTTACTGACCTCATACTTGCATGTGTATGGTTGATATGTGTGTTTTATATTTTTGTTTGACGTGCTTGATGTGGTTGAGGGACAGAGTCGTATTTAATTGCTTGTGAGATCCACATGATTGGTCGATCCCCGCCATTACTTGTTTATATTATACATGTATGTAATGCTTTCCTTTTATGCAGGTTCGTAGGTACCAGGCATTGACTTCCTTGAATTGTTAGGATGAGCATGCCCTATCGCAAAATCTCAATGGTAAGAGAGGAGATAATATACAAATCTAAATCCTAACCCTAGCCATGGATTGTCCTAAATATTGGGCAAGTATCTGTTTCTACCCATCTAAATTCATCAAAGTGACATGAATTTGTGAGCCTTTCCTTGGTGTATGTTTGATATAGAGTTATTTGTTTTTCAAGTTTGGGGAATCAAGTGGTTTGCTTGTGTGAATTACTTGATTTAATTAATTAATTTAGGAATTATTTCAAGATTTGAATATTTATATTTTATAAATGTGGTAATTTTAGTTATAGAGCATATTTAATTATTAAAGGTAATTATTTAAAATACCTTTGTTAATTAAATGATTAAATTAAAAGACTTAAATTTGGAATTAAAGGGTTTAATTAATTATTAAATCATATTATAAATTAAAGGGCATAGTTGATTTATTTAATATTTGATTTATTAGTTTGCATAGTTTATTGTGCTAAAGTATTTATTGTTTAATTAAATAATTGTATGCAATTTAAGTTTCATTTTTTAGTTAAGTGAAATTGAAATTATAATTAAAGTTAAGAGTTGAGTTTGAGTTTTAATTTTAAAAGTGCATTATTTATGGAGTTATTTTATCATGCAACTTGAGAGAGAGAGAGAGAGAGAGAGGAGTTCTACTTTTGTGTTTGCATGTTTTGAAAACCCTAGGAGGGATAGGTTTTCTTTATGTAAGGATTTTGGGTATTATTTTGAGGATGCTAACAGGTTTTTGAAGAGCTTTGGAAGAATTGGAAGTTTTTTTGGGGAAAGCTTGTTTTGGTGGGCATTGTTTTGTGATTGTTTGAAGGCTTGGATTTTGAAGGTTGGTTTGGGTCTTTCCTAGCTTCAAATATTCAGGTGTAGGCTGAGGTAGGGTTTGAAACTCTCGTATTTTGTGAATTCTCCTTTTGAAAATATTGTTTACCTTGTGTCTGGAATTGTTATGTGATAGAATTGTAATTGGTTTCTATTTTAATTTTGAATTTGTTATCGTGAAAATTGGTTTGAATGGATGTTAGATTGGTATGGTAGTTCATCTCGGGTATTTCAAAACCTAGGAATAAATCTTAGGAAAATTAATATTTCTTTCTCAATGTGTTGCTAAAAGATTTAATTGGAAAATTGCATGTGGTTAATATTTCTTTCTCAATATGTTGCTAAAAGATTTAATTGGAAAATTGCATGTGGGATCAAATTATTAGATGTTACTTTGTCTGAAAACCTAACTTCCATTGGAGAAAAAAATTTAATTTATTTTCTATATGGGTTGCATGCCTCTATTTTATAGAAATTTGACTTTAATATATTATCTAATTTTATTAAATATATATATATATATATATAATTTGTTATTTTGTTCTAGTAAATTACTAGTGTCTCTTTTTAAAGAATTTTTTTTTAAAAATGATTTATTTTTATTTTTAAAAGGCCAAAAATAATAATAATAATAATAAATTAATGTTATAAGGGGTAGGGACCCCATCCCCTACCCCGTGGTAGGTTGACTGCTGCCACAACCCTTAGGTTGCGGTTAGCAGCATGCTACTGCCACAACCCAAGGGTTGCGGTCAATAGCAAGGTTGTTGTCACAACCATGGTGTGGCTAGCAGTCGCTGCCCTTTGGAAGGGGGCATGGGGAGGGCATGCCCCCCCCCCCCCCCCCCCAACATAAATCCATCAATCCTCCATCTTCCAACTCCATTTTGGGTCCTTATGTTCCAAAATACACTAGCTTAAGTCCACTATTTCCTTCATCTATTTTGTGTACTTATATCCCAAATTTGCATTTTCTCCTCCATCTCCTTCAAAATACCCTCCTCCACTACTCAACCACCCTTCACATTATTTTCTAATGATGTTATTTCCATCTCCCTCAACCATTTATTCACAAGTCTTCCAACCTCCTATTTCTTATCTGTCAATCCTTCCCCACCTATCCACCCCTTTAATTCAATCATTTGCTTAAATCCTTATCCCACCACCACCTATCCATTTCATCCATATTTCCACCATCGTACCAACATCTATGAGCATATTAGCAAAGGGATACCATCCATGGAACTAGATGCTTGAGTCCTCCTTCCATTTCCCCATTATCATTCCTCCCATAAAATTTAGAAAAAAGAGAAAAAATCACAAAGTAAAAAAAGGTTAAAAAACAAAAAAAAATCATCCAACAATGAAAACTTGGTAATGAGGTGCCTTGGACAAGAACCCTGATGAAAAATTGGCAAATAGACATCATGTGTAATCCCTCTCTCTAGTTTTTCTACATACTTGGGAGTAATTCCTTCTCTCTATCCATCCATTATATCTTCCCTATCATCTACTTCACATACATATTATATCTTTTCCATTCATTTATCCACCTCCCCTTGCACTCTATAATTGGGAGAAAGCTCCATCCATACTATGCTAGAATAAATATCTTCCATATTTCCCTATCCACCATCCATTGTCCTATCTAAGTTCATTATCATTTCATTTCCCATCTTTGATCTTTACTATCCTATGCATCTATATCTATGATAGCTAAATGTTGACCTCTAACTTAGCCATACACTTCAACATAGTCATTGTTCATTAGATACACACAAGAATGAATGTGGGATCATTCATCCTGCATGCTTGGATGATTCGACCTATTGCCTCCTATCTAGGAAGGGTTTTGAGTAGCTCTAAGAATCGAGAATCCAGCAACCATAGACTAGCACTAGAATGGAGGATTTAACTAGAAAGTAAAATGTAATTATTCTAGAATGAGAATGCAATTTAATCTTGATTAGTGAGAAATGAGATTATCTAAGAACAATGTAAGAAAACTAGTTTAAAATGATATGCATGATATTAAACTAAGAATGATATATTATTCTAAAATGAAAAGTGATGATAGCTTGAATGCTAACAAGTTGAGATTATAATGTGACAACACTTCGTTACTCAAAAGTTGCATCCTCTTGAATGAGAAACAAGAGTTCTCTTATAGAATCCTAGGTTCAATCGATGGTAGATATTGAATGAGATGAATGGTGGAGATTGAAGGACAGTTCAGTTCAGAATAGCAAGTTTCATGCAGAGAGACAGTCATCTGTTTGCCTTTTGAGTGTGTAAAGCAGTTAATAGATTTGTTGCACTTTTGGATTTCTAGTAAACTCAAAGTTTCCTTTTCTGAACTGAAGAGAGGATTTTTGGAGAGAATATTTGATTAAATAAATTCAATATTACCTCATAAATAGATTTTCTCAATTATTTGAATAATTAAATTTAATTATTGAAATGAGGATATTTATTTAAAAACCAAATATTATTTAATTCCTTTTTTTATGTGTTTTAGCTAAAGAGGGTGGATTTAATTTAATTAAAGTGCTAGGACTTTACAATTAAATTAATCAATCATAGGGTTTATTTAGCTAATTATAGTTGATATTTAGGAATTAAATATAGCATGTGATTGATGCAGATTTAAGGTTTTTTGCATTTGACACTAAGTCAAGTAGAGTCAATTAGAAGATAGAATTGCCTAGTACAATAGGACTTTGATGATTCAGAAATTGATAGAATGAGACTACATGCAAAAAAATTGGTTATGATAGAAAGATGCCAATTTTGGGGTATTACATTATCCATATGTACCTTCCATAACCCTTACTCCTTATCCATCCATTTTCCTACATAATTCCATCCACTTTCATATGTTTGATCTTAACATCCCTATTCCCCATCATTCATAATGATCTTTGATTCCATACGCCTTCCCACGTCCTTGATCTTGATTATCCTATACATTTCCTACATCAATTGTCTACTATCCAATTCCATCTATATCCTCCATATCATTATCCCCTATCCTCTTCATACCCTCCATCTCATATCCCTTATCCATCCACTTTCCACTTTCATATCCTTTCCCTTCATAAAAAACTAGAGGAACGAAAATACAAAGAAAATATCAATGCATGCTTTGAACAAACACAAGCCTTCATTCTCCCCATGCATGTCCATTATAAACTATCCTTCCATCTCATGTATCCTTTACCCACTTTTTCCCCCATACTCTAGTCTCCCATATCCTAACACTATACATCTATCTCATAAATTCTTAATCCACCATCTCTCCATCCTTCATCCTCCATACCATATCACTTTCATCCCCATCTCCTATCACCATCCTATCCATTATTATCCTCCATCTTTCCATCCTTCATTCTCCTCCTTCTAGTGTGGGGCATTTAACTCTGTTTCCACATAGTTCTTGGATCTCCATCCCTATACACCCCATCCTATAATCTTTCATATCCTAACCTTACCTATCCATTCATTCCATCTATCTCCCATCTAATCCATCCCTTCCATCCATTCATCCTCTAACCAAACATCTCTCCATCCTTCCATCCTCTATCATTCCTTAGTTCTCCCTTGTCATTTGTCCCAATCTACTTATCCTTTTTCCTATCCCATCCTATCTATTGGTTCTTGAAAAGGATTTTACACTCAAAGAGACACTAGTATACCTAAGACTGATTTTGAGGAGGGGTCAGTTCCAAATGTGGGGATATCAGTAGGTAACTGGACCAACTATAGGGACAAGAATACCCTCTTCACTTCTGGCTCTGCAAAACCAAGGTGGGTGTACCTAATCTAGTAAAAATAATACCTCTACAACACCAAGATTGGATTGAACAAAGAAGATGATAGCAAGAAAGTACTAAATGATAACCAGTCATTCATTGACTCTCCATTGCTATGATGGAATTGAACCCATACAACCATGAACATAAAAGGATAGGAAGGATTTTGATTTAGGTTTATTGCATAATGTAAACAACCCCATGCCACACTTGCAACACCACAAAGGTACTAGTTTCTGATCAGTGCCTTATCCATTGGGAAATATACCTAAAATAGACATAAAATACAAGAACAACTACTTGATTCATCAGTGATTCCAAGCCATAAATATAGCAAACCAGACTCTTACACTACTTACAAATATCCTTCATGTTGAGCCTAATGAATCTATGTTTTACTCAAAAAAATTTAATCTGATCCTAGATCAAGGTTGAGAGATAAAACATATACATAGATAAATTCTGAGCAATGAACCAAAAAATCCAAAACTTAAGAAGCACAACAAAAGGAGAGATTTGAGAATGGAAAACTATATTAAGTATGAGGATTCAAATCCTTGTATTACAATCTAATTCATAAATACCTTAGACAATATGAAAAATATGAAGAAGGTTTTTCCCTTGTGTTGATACAACTAGCAAAAGTGTTACACTCTGGATTGAGGATGCACATTCAGCTTTTCAGCCTCTTGTGTTCAAGAATTTTCAACTAGCCAACAAGCCCTTCTAAATGATCATGAAAAATCCTTTATACCAGGATTGCAACAAGCATCCAATCATTTAGGGAAAAATTAGGTTTCCAACCACTTCCAACAACTAGATACAACAAGAAATAAAAGTAGACAAGAAATCCTAAAAACTCGAGAAGGATCAAATCAAATCTGATGTATAATTATTTGGGATTCATAATCACAGGATAACTACACTTACAAATTCAAATGATTTCTTGTTGCAAGAAAAACTAAATTAAATGCCAAAACCAACATGGAAAACCTCGTGTGAATCAAAGCATGAAATAACTGACATTTATCAAACCCTAGCCACCCTTGTCAAACATCAGTCCTCCACATTAACTCGGCATGGCACCTTCAGGAAATAAAATCTGATCAGGATGGCCACCAATATCTTCTTCTCATCAATTCTTTACCTGCAACCATCCTGGAACAAACAAATCTGATCAGGATTTTATCGTATCTATTTCACTGTAACAAAACTTGAATGACCTGAACACCTATTCCTTTTGATTTAGCAAGTTAACATAAGCATCAAAGCACAATTGCTAGGATGACCTAAATGTTGCTTGCGTACAAATATGCCAAACACGTGAGAGGTCCTTCTTTTTCTAAGGGGTTTGATAAGTATACTAAGAATGCTCGCAGTGACCCTTACATTCACTTCGCCAGACGAGCATTTGAAGTTTCACTTGTAGCAGAAAGAAGTCACTCAAAAAAACAAGGAGAAGAACCAACCTCACCATAGCTTCCATATAAAAGGAGTTGAGGTACACATGGCCATCTAACATGAGATAGAGGCTCTCATAGTGGACACCCATTTTGTATGCATCCATTGGATCATTGGAACTAAAACAACAAACAGAAAGAAAAGAAAAGATCATGCCCCCAGTCATTGCATCTCTTGTTCAAGATAGACATCTTTGAGTTGCTTGAGAAGGAATGAAAAAGCAAAAAAGACAAGCACACAAAAGAAAAGCTCAACATGTCTCAAAGATTTTCAAAGTCAGTTTTAGTTTCAATTTAAGTGGATTGATGTCAAATTGGAAGTATATGTCATAGGCGAGAAATTGTAACCGGACGGTGATAGTAGACAGACACAGTGAGAGCCACTGGTAACTGACATGAGAGAGATCCTCAAAAAGAGAGATATTAGTGATAGCGAGGCATCCATAGGAAGACATAGTGAGAACCACTAGTGATTGATGTGCGAGAGATCCTTAAGGAGAGGGATCTTAGTGCGAACTGAGCATTAGTAGGAAGACGCAGTGAGAACCACTGGTGACTGATGTACAAGAGATCCTCAAGGAGAGGGATCTTAGTGTGAACTAAGCATTAGTAGGTAGACACAGTGAGAAGTACTAGTGACTGATGTGAGGAAGATCCTCTGAAAAGATAGGATAATGCCCCCTATACTAGGAAGGTTTCCCCTAGAGTATGACCAGTTTCAATCCATGTAGAGTCGAGCATAATCTCAAAGGTAACTGAGAGCAAGTACATGAGCAAGAAAACTAAAGTAGGAAAAGTAGGAAAGAAACTGTATAGAGCCAAGTGGTGCTATGATAGGTATAACATTGCAGAACAAGAGGTGCCTATTTACCAGGTTTTCACCATCTTGGCAGAAATTTATTGCTTTTGCTACCATGACACCTATTTACTAGGTTTTCATCAATGACACTTTTTTTTTCAATTTTTTTGTGTTTTTTTATTTTTTAAATTTTTTTTGTATTATCAAGGCACATGTTTACCAAGTTTTCACTAGGATAATAGAATTTTTTCAGGGCATTTTGCAATTTTTAGGATTTTTTCAGAATTTGAGTACGTACATGGAGCATTTTGAAGATGTCTCAACTGTAGAATCATTTCAGATGTAGAGTGTTGATCGGCTCTTTGAGTTGTTCTCCTTCAGTAGTAGAGAGTTGATAGGCACTAGACCCAAATGCTACAGTAAAAATATACAGACCAAGCCAATTTGGTTCAAACTTTCCCTTCTGGATCTATTGTTGCTGAGTTTTAGGGTTCTCTCTTAGGACGAGATCACCCACTTGGAAGTTGCTTGGTTTAAATTTCTTGTTGTAGCTCTTGGACGTCCTCTTCTGATATGCTTGAAGGTGATTGAATGCCACTTGTCGATGTTCATCCAAATAGTTCTAGCTCTTGTAGTTGAGATATTCTATTGTCATCATTAGTGATGAGGCCTTTCATAGAGACTCACAAAGTAGGAATCTCAACCTCAATTGGTAGCACAACATCCACTCTGTAAACCAAAGGAAAGGGTGTGGCCCCTATCCATGTCTGTATACTTGTGCGATAAGCCCATAGAGCCAGATTGATTTGGAGATGTTAGTCTCATCCAAATTTGTGAACTGTGTGATGTAGGATCTTGAGGATCACCTTGTTTGATGCTTCCACCTGTCCATTACCCTGGGGATAATAGATGGAAGACCAATGCTGAGTGATTTTGAACTTAGAGCATAGATCTTTCAGATCCTTGTCCTTGAACTACCCACCATTGTCAGTGATTATTAAGGAGGGTACACTATACCTGTAGATGATGTAATTTAGTATAAACATGGCTACAAATTTTCCATTAGCTATGATCAGAGGGACTACCTCAACCCACTTATTGAAATAGTCTATAGAAGTGATGATGAACTTGTGTCCACTCGAGGAAGAAGGATGAATTTGACCAACCAAATAAAAGGCCCATTGCTGAAATGGCCAGAAAGTGATGAATGGAATTAGCTCCTTGGTGGGAGTGTGAATTAGATTCCCATGAAGTTGACACTGTTTACAAGCCTTAGCATATTGTGTAGCTTCCTTCTCCATATCTGGCCAATAGTAGCCAACTCTAATAAGTTTACGAGCTAGTGTCAGGCCGCTCAAGTGAGATCCACAGATGCCTTTGTGCACCTCAGCTAATGCACACTTAGAATCATCAGGTTCTAAACACCTAAGAAGGGTACCATCTAGACCTCACCTATACAAGTTGTTAGCTATGATGACATACCATGAAGCACTGCATATTAAGTGACGTTTCTCATTCTGGGTGTAAGTATTTGGGACAATCTGGTCATGGAGGTGGGATTAGATGTGATGGTAGTAGGATGAATCATGTCCAATGATTGAATAGACCATCCTAGATTCAAGGGTGTCATAGGCTAGGTAGAGTAATGTTACCACCAGGAATTCATGTTGGAAGTCATTCTCTGGCATCTGTAGCATAGAAGCAAGAGTAGCCATGGCATCAGCTTCTTTGTTGTCCATCTTGGGAATTTGCTAAAAGGTGACATGTGCAAAGTACTTTCTTAGGTCATCGACCATCCATTGTTAAGGCACTAGTTTTTCATCCTTTGTTTGATAGATGTTATTGATCTGATTGATGACCAATTGTGAGTCTCCATAGACTTTGAGTTCATCTACCTACCATTTGATGGCTATCTTCATGCCATTGATCAGGGCTTCATACTCAATGATGTTGTCTGTACAAGGAAACAACATCTTATATGCCTTGGGTAAAGAGTACCTTTGTGGCATGATGAATAATATCCCAACGCCTAACCCCTGTTGGGTGAATGATCCATCAAAGAACATAGTCCATGTTTGATGTGTGAGAAGCATTATGGACTCATTAGAAAACTCAATGTTCAATGGTTGGTGATCTATGAGTGGTGCCTCTGCCAACTAATCTGTGATCACTTTCCCTTTGATGGCCTTTCTCTCTACATACTCAATGTTGAAATCACTGAGTATCATGACCCATTTTTCTAGTTGACCTATGAGGGTATCTTTGCTGAGTAAATACTTTAATGGATCAATCTTAGCAATGAGACATGTAGTATGAGCAAGCATGTAGTGTCGTAGTTTCTATGAAGCGAACACCACTACTAAGAAAACCTTCTCGATGATAGAGTAGTTTTTTTCATAAGAGACTAGAGTCCTACTAATGTAGTAAATAGCTCTTTCTTTGTTATTCTAATCTTCTTGAGCTAGTAAGACACCCAGTGATGTGTTTGTAGTAGAGATGTAGAGAATGAGAAGCTTCCCATGAATAGGAGGCATCACTATTGGCATATTTGCAAGGTACTGCTTGATCTGTGTTAGTCCCTTATCATAGTCTTCATTCCATTCATAAGTCACACCTTTATGTAAAGTTTTGGTGAAGGGTTGTGACTTATTGGATAGTTTTGCAATGAAGCACTGTATAGACTGTAATCGATGTTGGAGTCGTCTCATCTAAGTAATGTTGTGTGGTTGAGGCATATCCATGATGGCTTGAAACTTCTCTAGATCTACTTCTATGCCTTTTGCAGAAATGATGTATCCCAGTAATTGTCTAGATGTAACATCGAATGCACACTTCTTCGGGTTGAGCCATAGACTAAACTCTTCCCTTTGATCCAGTATAGGACCTAGATCCACAAAATATACCTTCTGTTGCATGCTCTTAGCTAATGTATCATCCACATAATCTTCCATCATTTTATGCATCATGTCATGAAAGATAGTGGTGACAACTCTCTGATATGTAGCTTTGACATTTTTAAGTCTGAAGGGCATGACATTCCAATAGAAAGTTCCCCAAGCGCATGTGAAGATAGTATTCTCTTGGTCTTCTGGTGTGATTTGTATCTGGTTGTAGCCAAAGAAACCATCCATCAATGAGTACATTTCATAACCAACCATCATATCCAAAATCATGTCAATGTTAGGTAATAGAAAGTCATCTTTTAGACATGCCTTGTTTAAATCTCAGAAATCTATGTAGACTCAGATAGATTTATCATGTTTAGAAACTGGAACAATGTTGGAAATCCATTTTGCATAATCAATTTCTCTGATGAAACTAAGTTTGAGAAGTTTTTCCAATTCAGCCTTGACTAAGAGTGCCTAATGCGGATGCATCTTATAGAGCTTTTGTTTAAAAGGCTTAACACCTAGTGCAATAGACAAGTGATGCATGATCAGATTAGGATCCAATCCAGGCATGTCAAAGTATGTCCATGCAAAATTGAATTTCTTGCTCTGAAAGAAAGTGTTGAATTCTTCTTTCTCTACTGTAGATAATGACTGTGCCAAATGAATAATCTGAGGTTCAGCCTTTGTGCCTAAGTTCACAGGTTGAGTTGGCTCAATCAGTACTGAAGATATCTCTTGAAAATAACTTGGAAGCATATCAAGTATCCCATCCTTGAGCACCTTTGAGAGCTTTTCACCCTCAAATACATCTTTTATTTTTACTTTTTTTGGCTTTGATACTGCCATAATGTGGTTTTCACCATCTAAGTGCCTATTCTTTTTTCTATTAATTTTATAACTGAGATAATTGATATAGGCTTCAGTCATGTTGACACTATCTTTGCTAGTGGAGGATGTTACTAGTTTGATAGTGTTAATATAGCAAGCAAGAGTGTAATCATTCTTAAACATAAGGATTTCATTGGATGTAGAGGAAGAGTTCCAGTTTATTAGCTTGGGATGGTGGAGTGAAAGAGAAGGGATATGTTCAAGTGCGTTCATGGTATAGTCATCAAAAGCATAGACAAGCAAGTCAAGACCTAAAGTGATCTCATCCAGAGATGTGTTCAAGTCCCTTTGAGTCCTCACGTTAGAAGTAGAGGGTATGTTAACATCAATGGAATCACACTCGGTTGTCCTAACACTAGACCATTCACATACTTCAAGAAGGTTTTCAAATGTGTGAACAATGTCTATGTCCTTGTCAGAAGTCACATTGGATAGAGAATCAAACTCATACTCATGTGAGTCTGTAATACTTGATATAGGAACTCTATCAATACTTGTTGTACCATCTGACTCATTCTCATCTCTTGTAGCATTGATGGCTTGTTCCTATTTGAACCACTCTTGGAAAGGTGATGACATGTACAATTCCCATTGATAATTAGGATGAGCCATTTGCATTTTCCTCAACCGCTCATATGTCAGTGGAGTAACGGAGGCAGTGTCATCAGAATCACTATCAGTTTTTGCCTTATGGACATGTGGTATAAGATCATCCAACTTTGCAAAGAGTGTGGAAAGATTTGGAGGAATGGGATAAGGAAAGGAGCCCTCATTAGAGCTATCCTCTGAGTTTTCAGTTGAAATGGCACCGTCAGGTTCTAGTTGGTGTTCCAGTTCTGGTACAAATTTATTGATCCCTAAATGAAAAGGGACTTTCTTGAAACCTAAACTAGCAACATCTCTTGTTCATCAACCTATGGCTTCAATAGGTTCCATAAATCCATTATTATTAACCCCTATAGGGCCATTCCCTTTGTAGCCATAGCACTTCATGAGGTCAAAGCCTGTGATATATCATTCAGGTTCAATGCCACGCATTGGAGTGACTTGTTCAAATGTATTCTCTCCTCTATAAATCTAGGCTGTAATAGCCCTATTTTCATCCTTGTATTCTAGTGGCATTGTGACCTATACAAAGGAGCCATCATAGACTATTTGAGGCAAGATGACATAAGGTTTCTTTCTCTCAGAGGGTTTCCTATAGGAACACAGAGATAGAGGTAGGACTGTTAGTGACAATACAGGCTCCATCTGATACTCCCCCATGCCAGAATCCTTGAGTTTTAGAGTCTTTTCTATTTCTCTGAGTTTGGCATCGAAAAATTCAGTAGACTCTTTACTTGTTGGAACAAAGTTATCAGTAAATTGAGTGAGCATATTGCAAGAATTGCTCGTGTTGGCACTTTCAGTCACTTCTACTCCGTGAAACGGGAACTTTATACACTGATGGTAGGTAGAAGGAACCACCTACATCTCATGGATCCAAGGTCTTCCCAATAGTATATTGTATGCAAGGGGAATGTCTAGAACCTGAAAGATGACATCCCTCTCAATGGGTCCAACACGGATTGGAAACACCACTAGACCTTTGGACTTTCATTCCTCTTCATCATATGGGTTGATAGTGATCTTCTTGCAGGCATCTATGTAGTCTTCACCATAGCCTAATTGGGTAAGAAATCTAGTAGAGCATATGTTAAGGCCAACACCATTATCAATAAGGACATGCCGGATGCGTTTTGGGCTAATCATGACTTCAATTTGTAGAGGGTTATTGTGTGGATGGATTAGTGAATGATTGTCTTCCTTAGAGAAAGATAGATAATGAGGTGAGGTCAAGTGATCTACCAAGGATTGAAACCAGTCTAGATCAAGATCTTTTGGGACATTGCCTCAACGAGGCCTTTATCAAGAATCTACCTATGAGCAGGTGAGATTTTCAATAGCTCAAAGATAGTGATCTGAGCATTGGTATGTTGTAATCGGTCTAGGATACTATAATTAGAAATGCTAGGTGTGGGGACCAATTTCAAATTCTTTTTGGTAGGGCCAACAACAACCTTATCTATAGGTTGTTTTGGTGTTGATGTAGATGGCTCGGGGCCATTGAGAATGATCTTCACACGAGATCAAGTAACATCATTTGCACAAACCTAAGACTATTCTAGTTTGAAAGAATGAGATGAGGGCCTCATAGGATAAGCATAATCTTAGGCCTAGGGGCATCCTCACTTTCCTTGATAGTGATAACATCACAGTATTTGATGTCGATAGGTTCAACCATATTAATGACATTATCATTAGTATTGTATGTATAGTTGACCTTGTTGTCGGCATTCTTGGTCTTAGAGGATTCACTCTTCTCATGAGGAGGAAAGTGGTCTTTGAATGCCTAGTTATTAGAGTTCTTATTGTGATCACTCACAATAATATCACCACTCTTGATGAGGTATTGGATCTTGTGTCAAAGTTGAATATAGCTAGAAGTTTTATGACCCTTGTTTTGATGGTAATCATAGTATGCAGACTCATTCCACCAAGAAGGTCACGATTGCAGATCATAAGGACACAAGTTATCCAAAGGTGTGAGTATTTGGTTATGCAAGAGGGTCTTGTAAACAACATCAAGAGGTTCTCCTATGGGAGTGTACTCACGCTTGGGTCTAGGGGCCCAAGGTTTGCTTCTAGAATACTTTGAAGGTGGTTGAGTGTCTACCATAGCCTTTTCAGTGGCTTCGGCTACCTACATACTAGAGGTAAGGTTGAAAATAGCCTTTGGAGGCTTTGGAGTTATATTTTCAACAACTCCATCATTCACAACATCCTAGTTTTTGTTGACAAACTTAGTTTTTTCTTTGTCTGAGGAGGACCCCTGTTTGTTATCTTTGTGATATTGCTATCAAGATTCAACTGTATAGTTTATGAGTTAAACTCATTGACCCATGTTTCATGAGTAGTGGTTCACAAGAACCCATCTCTCATGAGAATGAATGGAACACTTAGCACTCATTGGATCTAGGTGATGCTCACAAAGGTGAAGCACTGAGACTTCCTGGGAGGTCACGCATCCCAGTACTACTCCAACTTGAGCATGCTTAACTACAAAGTTTCCTCCATGGTTAAACCCACTCTTCTTGCAACCTCATTTGCAAAACCTTCACCAAGTGTTGTGCCTTATGAACCACTCATTAGAAAGCCCCTTAAGCTCATCAATTGATAAGTAGGAGATATTTTCCACAACAAGTCAAATTGTGATATTGCTATCAGGATTCAACTATTTAGTTTTTGAGTCAAATGCGTTGACCCATGTTTCATGAGTAGTGGCTCACATGAACCCATCTCTCATGAGAATGAATGGAACACTTAGCACTCATTGGATCTAGGTGATGCTCAGTGTGCCAAGTGTTCTATTCATTCTCATGAGAGATGGGTTCATGTGAACCACTACTCATGAAACATGGGTCAATGAGTTTGACTCAAAAACTACACAGTTGAATCCTGATAGCAATATCACAATTTGACTTGTTGTGGAAAATATCTCCTACTTGTTATCTTTGTGTAGGGTCAGTTTTCCTTTCTTGACCATGAATGTCTCTATTCTCACAACTTGCTTGATCATGTTATCAAAGGTCAAAGGACCTTGCAATGGTACATGATACCCAAAATTAGGAAGAAGATTATCTAAAAAGATGTCAAGCTTTTCAGACTCATGTATTTTGCGAGAATGTTTTATGTAGAGTTGTCTCCATCTCTGGAGAATGTCAAGAAAGGTTCCCCGCATCATTGTTTCAGATTGAAAAGATCACAGATATTAATCAAATGTTGGATATTGTGTGAATAATGTTGGAGCAACAAATTGGCAATCTCATCAAAATACTTGATGCTAGTAGGTAGGTGAGAGAACCACTCCATAGAAGATCCACCCAAGCTACGTGGGAAGAGATGCATGAGGTAAGTCTGGTCATGTATGAACTCCATAGATAGAGAACCAAAATCTCTCAAGTGATCTTGAGTATCACAAGTACCCAAATATTTTTCATATTTGGGAAGTTCTACTCCTTTGGTAAAAGGAGGCATACAAAGACTCTTGTCGAATGGGAATAGACATATACTCTCTAGTGTGAACTAGTTTGCTGGTTTATCTTTGTTCTTCATGAGTTGACCAAGTTGGTCCTGCATGTCTTGAACTAATTTTTGCAATCTAGTAGTCTCTGTTTCCTCTTCTTTGACCACAAGAGTCTCAACCTTATAGTTTGGAGGTAACTTGGCCCCTTGGTTGACCAATTTGAGAAAGTATTTCTCCTTCTCTTATTTCATTAGGATTTTCATCATCTTATGGAGACCTTTGTTATCTCGGGTGCCCTCTACATCTTGGGGAGTTATCTCCTCCTTGTCATTACCAAGAATGTTGAAAATTCTTTGAGATTTAAATCCATCTTGGTTATATTGAAACTGATCATGATCTTCGATGTCCTCACCTTCTTGGTTTTGATTTTCCATCTTACTAGTGTGCAAGCGTGAAATGTAAATAGACTTAGTATGGGGATGTGTAGTATGCCAAGAGGTCATGGCTAAGGAGACCTTTTGCATGTCAAGAGGGTCAGCTTCAGATGATGACCCATCAGAGTTTGGATTTTCTTGAAACAATGGGTTCTGGCCTCGAATAAGGTCCACAAGGAATGAGCGTCGAACATAGGGTTGAATGATAGGAGAGAGAGAGATCGAGATGACCCCTCTCTAGATGTAGCTGATGAAGAGGAACATGAAGATCCTCTGTGACACTTAGATTGCATGATGGGTTGGGAATGACCTCTTCCTTAGTTGTGAGGTCTACCTCTACCTCGTCTAGAAATGTGTAAGGGGAATACGTTACTACTTCAAGTTGCAACAATCATAAACAAAGATTGTGAAGAAAGAAAGAATTGGGACTTACACTTGGAACTCTATCTCTAAAAGGAAGCAAAGAGTGACAAAGGTGAAATATGCTCGACATGAGTTGTTGAGAGTAAGGCTAAAACAACCAAGAGATAACTATCATGTCACAAGGTATGATAACATAATAGATCAAGTAGAAAATAGAGAGACAAGGTGAGTTCAAGCGGTCGTTACATAGTTCTCAGCCCTAGACATCTAGTTTCAGACTGTGTAGAAGAAGGAAGACATGTAGGAATACCCTAAATAGGAACCAGACTAGGTAGAAAGACCACCAGTAGATAGGAAATAGCTCATTGTTTTGACAAACTATGGGACAGTTTCACATGAGAAAGTGCAGTCCCACATGAAGATATGTTAGGCTCATGCGAGGATATGCTAGGCTTGCATGAAGAAGTGCTGGATTAGACTAAAAAAAGGTAGAGGTCTTTGACAAAACTATTGTGAAACTTCACATGAGGATGTGAGATCCCACGTGAGAAAGTGCATACGATTCAAACTTTTGCGCGAGAAAGTGCACAGAACTAGGTGACAAAGTACAAAATCAAACAGTTTGGATTGATTTTCGAGAGAGAATCAGGTTTCGAGACATAGTGTGGGATGTTATTTGGTAGAATGCTCAATTTACAGACTAATTTAGGATAATTTTGGATCAACAAATCTTAGTTTTAAGGTTTGAAATCAATCGTTAACAAGCACAGAGTTTTGGACTTTCAAGTAGTTGTGAAACAATCTATAGTTGAAAATAGTTCTATCAAGGGAAAATAAACTTGGAAGAATCATGAGATTCTTGACAATTTTTAATCATGCTGGATAGTTTTAAGACACAAAACAAACACTCAGTTATCCCTACAATGAAAATGGTAGAGAAGACAAAATCTGTGCCTCACAACTTATGTGCATGCATTCACCTCACACAACCGTGTCACCCCCTAGAGGGCACCCATGTTTTTGGTGTTTCCAAGGACTCAATAATATATGTTCAAAGGTTACCCTTGAAGCAAAGGCTAGTGTCATTTACCACCTTCAAATGTCTAGGTGCATGCCTATGGTGATAATCTATGGGAGAGATTCTTCCCCCTCCCTATGCAAAGATTATGTCCCCTTTCGGAGATGAACTAGGTAGGAAACTAACTAAGAAAGTGTTTAATAGGCTTCCATTCACATTAATCTCTGATTCCCTTGCAAGCAAGGCTAGAGCCTCTTAGCCACACTGACACCTGAAAGTGTACACCCCTATAAGCAAGGCTAGGAGCAATGCCACTCAAAACAACATACAGAGCTTTCTCAAGATGTTCGACATCATGAATCATGAGAAAGAAATTAAAATGGCTTTGGAGTCTTTCTCTCAACAAATAAACTTTATTATAGTGGGGTGGAATCACCGAAAAAAGTTGTGTACCCACTTGGGTCATTCTCAAAGGTTCAACTTCCAACAGGCTTGCTAAAAGTGACTTAGACTTGGTTTGAATTCAAGTGTTTGAGTTTTTGGTTCTCTCAAAGAGAGAAGAGCATAATCCTATACCTCTGCACCTTACCCAAACACACTAGACATGTTCATCACCAAGATAACTTCTCTTCCAATAGATTCAAGAGCTTATGATTCTCTCAAAGAGAGAAGAGCATAATCCCCTCACTAGTGAACATGTCAATCGATTTGTTACCTTTCCTTTCTCCCCCAAGTATCTATCATGCTAGCAGTGTTTGGGTCACATATTCATCCATGGGCATCACTTCCATGTAATGAAGAACCTATTACCCTATTCTGCTATCAAGACCCTTAAGAAATTTTAATAAGGCCCTATTTAGACTATGTAAAGAAAGCATGAAAAATATAGAATGTTTTGTGGGTTTGAAATTCTTTGACAAGCGTCTTTGACAAGTGTCCTGCAATCAAACTGTTATTAAGTATGCATAGTCATATTTTTAGGAGTCTTCAACAAATGTCATGCAGCCCACTGTTAAGCTGTATGAGAAAATAGAATCAAAAAAATCATAGCAAAATAGGGAATACCATTAATCAAAAAATAGTAAGTTCAAAAACTATTAAATTTTGTCTCCGGTGTCAAGTTTCGCGTGAGAAAATGGCTAGAGTCATGCGAGAGAGTACCTTTGTCACACAAGGAAGTACTAATACAAGCACAACTTCATGTGATACAATGAGAATCTTCATGTGAGAATCCGTACAAGAGACATACAAATATACGGACAAAAAGTGAAATTTGATAGAAAACAAAAAAAGAGATGAGGCCAAAATTTTTTTTTTCTGCCCCATGGTTGGTGCTAGAAATGTGATAGCTAAATGTTGACCTCTAACTTAGCCATACACTTCAACATAGTCATTGTTCATCAGATACACACAAGAATGAATGTGGGATCATTCATCCCACATGTCTAGATAATTTGACCTATTGCCTCCTATCTAGGTAGGGTTTTGAGTAGCTCTCAGAATCGAGAGTCCAACAACCATAGACGATCACTAGAATGGAGGATTTAACTAGAAAGTAAAATGTAATTATTCTAGAATGAGAATGCAATTTAATCTAGAATAGTGAGAAATGAGATTAATCTAAGAACAATGTAAGAAAACTAGTTTAAAATGATATGCCTGATATTAATCTAAGAATGATATATTATTCTAAAATGCAAAGTGATGATAGCTTGAATGCAAACAAGTTGAGATTATAATGTGACAACACTCCATTACTCAAAATATGCATCCTCTTGAATGAGAAACATGAGTTCTTTTATAGAATCCCGGGTTCAATCGACAGTCGAGATTGAATGAGATGAACGATGGAGATTGAAGGAGAGTTCAGTTCAGAATAGCAAGTTTCCTGTACAGAGACAATCAACTGTTTGCCTTTTGAGTGTGTACAGAAGTTAACTGATTTGTTGCACTTTTGGATTTCCAGTTAACTCAAAGTTTCCTTTTCTGAACTGAAGAGAGGATTTTTGGAGAGAATATTTGATTAAATAAATACAATATTGCCTCATAAATAGATTTTCTAATTTTTTTAAATAATTAAATTTAATTATTGAAATGAGGATATTTATTTAAAAACCAAATATTATTTAATTCCTTTTTTTATGTGTTTTAGCTAAAGAGGGTGGATTTAATTTAATTAAAGTGTTAGGACTTTATAATTAAATTAATCAATAATAGGGTTTATTTAGCTAATTATAGTTGATATTTAGGAATGAAATATAGCATGTGATTGATGCAGATTTATGGTTTTCTGCATTTGATACTAAGTCAAGTAGAGTCAATTAGAAGACATAATTGCCTAGTACAATAGGACTTTCATGATTTATAAATTGATAAAATGAGACTAAATGCAACAAAATTGGTTATGATAGCAAGATGCCAATTTTGGGGTATTACATTATCCATATGTACCTTCCATAACCCTTACTCCTTATCCATCCATTTTCTTGCACAATTCCATCCACTTTCACATGTTTTATCTTAACATCCCTATCCCCCATCATTCATAATGATCTTTGAATCCACATGCCTTCCCATGTCCTTGATCTTGATTATCCTATACATTTCCTCCATCAATTATCTATTATCCAATTCCATCTATATCCTCCATATCATTATCCCCTATCCTCTTCATACCCTCCATCTCATATCCCTTATCCATGCACTTTCCACTTTCATATCTTTTCCCTTCATAAAAAATTAGAGGAATGAAAATACAAAGAAAATATCAATGCATGCTTTGAACAAACACAAGCCTTCATTCTCCCCATGCATGTCCATTATAAACTATCCTTCCATCTCATGTATCCTTTACCCACTTTTTCCCCCATACTCTAGTCTCCCATATCCTAACACTATACATTTATCTCATAAATTCTTAATCCACCATCTCTCCATCCTTGATTCTACATACCATATCACTTTCATCCCCATCTCCTAGCACCATCCTTCCATCCTATCCATTATCATCCTCCATCTTTCCATCCTTCATTCTCCTCCTTCTAGTGTGGTGCATTTAACTCCTTTTCCACATAGTTCTTGGATCTCCATCCATATACACCTCATCCTATAATCTTTCATATCCTACCCTTACCTATCCATTCATTCCATCTATCTCCCATCCAATCCATCCCTTCCATCCATTCATCCTCTAACCAAACATCTCTCCATCCTTCCATCCTCTATCATTCCTTAGTTATCCCTTGTCATTTGTCCCAATCTACTTATCCTTTTTCCTATCCCATCATATCTGTTGGTTCCTAAAAAGGGTTTTACACTCAAAGAGACACTAGTATACCTAAGACTGATTTTGAGGAGGGGTTAGTTCCAAATGTGGGGATATCAGTAGGTAATTGGACCAACTATAGGGACAAGACTTCCTTCTTCACTTCTGGCTCTACAAAACCAAGGTGGGTGTACCTAATCCAGTGAAAATAATACCTCTACAACACCAAGACTAGATTGAACACAGAGGATGATAGCAAGAAAGTACTGAATGATAACCAGTCATTCATTGACTTTGCATTGCTATGATGGAACTGAACCCATACAAGCATTAACATAAAAGGATAGGAAGGATTTTGATTTAGGTTTATTGTAGAATGTAAACAACCTTGCCACACTTGCAACACCACAAAGATACTAGTTTTTGATCAGTTCCTTATCCATTGGGAAATATACCTAAAGCAGACATAGAATACAAGAATAACTACTTGATTCATCAGAGATTCCAAGCCATAAATATAGCAAACCAGACTCTTACACTACTTATAAACATCCTTCATGTTGAACCCAATGAATCTATGTTTTACTTAGAGACTTTTAACTTGATCCTTGATCAAGGCTGAGAGATAAAACATATACATAGATAAACTTTGAGAAATGAACTAGAAAATCCAAAACTCAAGAAGCACAACAAAAGGAGAGCTCTGAGAATGGAAAACTATATTAAGTAAGAGGATTCAAAACCTTGCATTACAATTTGATTCATAAATACCTTAGACAATATGAAGAAGGTTTTTCCCTTGTGTTGATACAACTAGAAAAAGTGTTACAATCTGGACTGAGGATGCACATTCAGCTTTTCAGCCTCCTGTGTTCAAGAATTTTTAGCCAGCCAATAACCCCTTCTAAATGATCATGAAAAATCCTTTATACCAAGATTGCAACAAGCATATGATCATTTAGGGAAAAATTAGGTTTCCAACCACTTCCAACAATCAGATACAACAAGAAATAAAAGTAGACAAGAAAGCCTGAAAACCCAGGAAGGATCAGATCAAATTTGATGTACAATTATTTGGGTTTCATAATCATAGGTTAACTGCACTTACAAATTCAAACAATTTCTTGTTGCAGGAAAAACTAAATTAAATGCCAGAACTAGCATGGAAAACCTAGTGTTAATCAGTGCATGGAATAAATGACATTTATCAAACCCTAGCCACCCTTGTCAAACATCAGTCCTTAGCATTAACTTGGCATGGTACCTTCAGGAAAGAAAATCAGATCAGGATGGCCACCAATATCTTCTTCTCATCAATTCTTTACCTGCAACCATCTTGGAACAAACAAATCTGATCAGGCTTTTGTCGTATCTATTTCACTGTAACAAAACCTTGTAGAGAAACCCTAGCAGAAGATTCAAATTTTGGCTTCAATGACTAATTGACAAATTTTAAAATGCAACCATTGATTTCATCCTTTCCAAGCACATCAGGTGGTTCACATAAATAGACATAATAGTCAACTTATCCTTTAAAATTACCTGGCCACATTATCTATCTTGGCAACCAATCAAAATCGAGCACCTCGACAACACTTGGCATCAGACCCACCCTAACCTCTGTCTACATCCCTTAACCTTAAGTTATTTAGTGAGGACGTGACTGAAGGCTTTTGCCAAGTCATAGAACATTTTACTTAACCTTGGTCTAGTCTGGAGATCATGCGAATGAAGAATTTGCATAATCACTGAGTCTTTTCTTAACTCTGACTTTTATCAAGTGAATAAGTGCTAGCCATTAGATCTATCTTCATCTTGTGGTCCTCGTTGATTAGCCGAATACCCCATAACCCCATGACTTAACTCACTTTATCTAGCAAAAATGTGACTAAAGGCACTCTCTAGGTCACTAAATAAAAACCTTAACCCTGGTCTGGTCTAGAGATCATGTGAATGAAGCATTTTTGTAATCTCATAATCTTTCCTTGACCCCTGGTTTAATCCTGAGATCACACAAATAAAGTATTTGCTAGATCTCTAGATGCTTTCTTAACCCTGAGTTTTATCAAGCAAATAAGCGCTAGCCATCAATCCTATCTTCATCTTGTTGTCCTCGCTGAGTCTCAAAACCCTTTAACTTAACTCATGCTTGATCACGAGATCATGTGATTGAATTATTCTCTAGATCTCGTAACATTTATCTTAACCCCGGTTACATTCAAAGAACACGAGATAGCCTTTATTTGCCAAGTCACAAGATCTTTTACTTAACCCCAGATAAATCATGAGATCAAACACTAACCATTGATCTTTCTCATTATCCACAACTATCACTGAATTTCCAAGCCCAAAACTTAACTCACCTTATATCAAGCGATTCAGCGAACAAAGAGAAAATGTAACTTGCCTTTAACTGTGGTCAAATTCAGAGACTACGCGACTGAACAAACTCATAGTCATTGAACATTTAGCTAACTCCTAGTTTGATTCAGAGAATAAGCACCCACCGTCAATCTTTCTATCATCCTATGGTCCTCACTAATTTGCTAGACATTTCATGACTTAGCCATTTCATTTGGAGATCAAGAGATAATCGTGTTTGCTAGTTCATTGAATGTTTAGGCACTAGCTGCCAGAATCAAGAGAACACACGAACACTCAATCACCAAGTCACTGAATCTATGAATTAACCACCATGCCCAGAATTGATGCTAACCCTTGACTTAACCCAGGCCATCTGGAGAATAAGTGACTAAAGAAAACTCAAAGTTGCTGGATGTTTTCTTAACCTTGGGTTTCATTACAAGAACACGCGCCAGTCACCAATCAAGATCAACATCGACGGTCCTTGTTCAATCTCTGAATGTTAGCATACTTGATCACATCATTTGGAGAATCAGTGACTGAAGGAAAACATAACCATTCACCAAGTCACTGGATGTTAGGAATTAAGCTACCAAGATCAAGAGATTCAGCAAACACTGCAGTCAGTTGTTCACTGAATAAAATAACTAATTGCCTGGGAACTTGGAGATTCAATGAACATTGAGCCATGTAATCTTTGAATAGAAACATAATAGCCTAGGCAAGGAAATTAGACATGTGCATGAAGGGGACTTAAGTGGCCAGGAAAAGGTAATGAAGAAATAAAAATGGCTAGGGTTTTGGACTTAAACAATTTTCATGAAGCCCTAGGACATGGATAAAACCCTATTTCTCAGACCTTAAAACTTTCATATCTCATTGGTTTTTACACTTGAGCACATGCAATCTTGACTGGAGCTTGAACACACCATAAACTATCCCTAGCCAAGGGTGCAAGCCATAAAACCTTATACATTTTCTTCATAGATCAAAAAAATTTCTAGCTAGGGCATGACAATTTTCACAAGATTTGTGCAAGATAAGACCATTTGCTTAGGATTTTTTGCAATGTCATGAAAATGGACTAATAGTGGCTCTATCTGGGGATGATGGGTAACTTGTGCCCATGCAAGAATTTAGAATTACTAGAGGAAGCATACCACCTACTAGATAAAAACTGAGAGGGAACCTTCTCAAAAACTTGCAAATGAACTGGGGAAACAGGAAGGGAAACACACAACAGAAAATAAAATATTTACAAATATCTTACAAGATTTAAAACTTTACTTGGTGGCCCTGGGCCACCAAAATAAAATCAAAACCCTCCTGAGTCAAAGGTCTAATTTTCATCCACACATGTAACCTACCACCTGAAAGTGTCATGACCATGTTGTTGCCAACACATGTGAATACTCATGGGCTAAAAAATAAAACTATATTGCTCACTACCCATGTCTTTCCAGTCATAACCATTATCATGTTCATACTCCAAGAAGTATGGAACATCTGTTATTTCTTCTTGCTGAGGACTGGAAATATGAAACTTATCTAGAAATGCATCAAAGTATAAAACATAATGATTTTCATACATTACTATAAAATTACCTGGCTGAGAAGGACTTGGATCCTCATGTTTACCTTCATGTATTGCTTCAGCCACTGAGCAACTTGGTTCCTCCATGATGTCTTCATTGATTGGATCATGAACCAAGTGAAGGTCTCTTTCACAAATTTTGTGACATAGGGACAACTGATCTGCATCATCATTCTCATCATAAGATTTTCTGTCCCAATCATTGAAGACTAAGTCCTCAATATTGTCACCTTCACTATCATATTTATCAAAAGAAGGAAAAGAAACTAAACTAGAAACTTGTTCATCATTGCAATATTCATAACAAGACAACACACTATCATGGTCTTCATTCTCTTCTTTTGTAGAGTCACTACATGAGGGGAACTCTACTAAACATGGATCATCTTCATCACTTTGAACACCTACCTCATTATCAGTGTCAAAGCATATATCAAAAGGTTCTAATATTTGTTGACAACATAGATGTGTACATTTATTATATTTAGCTATCAACAAATTAGAGATCTCATCACTATTGAGGAAAGGGGAGCCCAACTCATCCTTGGTATCTTGATCAAAATATTCACTCAAATAATCTTGGCTTTCACATTTAGACATCTTTGAACAAGTTGAAGATCTTGCATATAATGATTCTGATTCCTGCTCACTACTACAATCTGAATATTCCTCTGACATAACATCATCATTCAGATAAATACCTTTGACATTAAACATGGATTTCTTAGGAATAAAACTTTTATTCTCTTCTTGTTGATGATCCTTTTGTAACTTACTCCATTCATCATCAACAACAAACTCTTCTAAGAACAACCACTTGAAATCAGTCAATGAAGAGATGCATTTTGGGGGTAAATTTAAGTACCAATCAGATGCAACCCCTTTGAGGGATCTCCCAAAAAACATCATACTAACATCCTCCTCATAAATATGAAGAATGCTAGGACATGCTCTAATGCTAATTCAAACTGACCATCAAAAACTGGAATCAGCTCACTAGGAAAAGAATTGGGGGATCTTGGAAGATGAGCACAACTTAAAGCTCTATCCAGCTTGATAAAACACAACCTTCTAGACTGGCTTTTCCCATTGTTATACATCTAATTTGAAACAAGATGAGAACCACTCATCTTATCTTGCTCTTCCCTTTACACTAGTGCTGAACACTTGCTAGAGAAACATTCTTCACTACTGATTTTCATAAAAGAAAGGCACATGAAAATCAAAATACCTAGAGGTACTGTAGTTGAAACTTAGCTTGTTGATTGGGAAGTAGGGTAGATCTAGAGCTCTTTTTGTAGCTCCATCTAATGAACTACAACTGATTGAGAACCTAATTAATGAACTACAAGTGATTAGAGATCACCAAGCATTGAATTGTTATGTAAGATAATTGAACCAATCATTATGTTGTCATTGATGTCAACTAGTCTTGATAGTACTTATCATGGTAGTTGCAAATATCTATACATCTGTAAAATAGGAGAAAAGATGAAGAACCAAGATATCTACATGGAGGAAGATGGATATGACATATGAGGATAAGGAATACTCTTGGTAACTTATTGATGAGTCTATGACTTCATATTGTTGACTTGATTATGTTACAGTAATCTGTTATGAAGTTAGAAGCAAAAATGTTACAAAGTAGTTGTTGGAAAGTTGGCTATACTAATGTATATGACTTAGTATAGTGTTGTAATTATGGAAACAATGTCATATAACATTTTGGAGTCAGCGCACTTGATGGAAAGATCAGAAATCAGCTAAGTGTTGAAGATTGGACAGTGTACAGAGTTCCTGAAGCTTAGAGCATCAGTGCATGTGTGTATGACTGAGTTATGATATGCACCCTAGAAGATAAGTTGGTTAGACTATATTAATTCTTATTCTATGAGTGCATGATCATATATGCAAGTATGAGAAAGATATAGACAATTGAAGTTACACAACCAATGTGTGCTAGAGAACAACAGAGTATGGAACCGACTGTTAGCAATTTGAGTTATGGTTATATTCTAATGATGTAAAGGCTATGCACCTATTGTAATTAGGTTACCAACATGTATATATGTTTATTTGTAAACATGCTTGAGCCAATTCAATTGGAAGTGTTGTATGTAATAGGTTTAAAGGCTGACCTAGTTGTTTATTTTGTATGCGCATATAAATATGAGATGCGCCCATTGTAATTCATATGAAAGTGGATAGAGAGTTGTGATAAGAAGAGAAGAAGTGTGAAAAGATACTATAAGATGTATTAGAGCTTTGCAAGAGGTCAAAGCATCAAAGGAAATGATCTAACAAGCAGTGTCACAGTGACAGTTCATCCAGCAGATATAGTGTGTATCTGAGATTAGAAGGTTGTAGTCTTCACCACTTGAGCAGTGAGCTCTAGGACAGTGTGTCCACTCCCCTAATAGAAACTATTGTAAAAGACTCCTAATAGGGTCTGACCCTTGACAAGGTCTATTGTACTTAATGCACTATAAAATAAATCCTAATAGGGTTAAGGATCTTCTAACAAGGATCATAAAACACTAGTACAAAATATCAGTGGGTGTCAATTCCCACCGAGGTTTTTACCTATTTAGGTTTCCCCATAACCATATTGGTGTTATGTGTTGATTTCATGTTTCATGTTTATGTGGATATTCATTTCAATACTTAAGAATTTAAGTTCAGTTTAAAGATTAAGTAAAAAGATAAAATACAGTGAACACTGATTCACCCCCCCCCCCCCAAGTGTTCCCATTCCTAACAATTAGTATCAGAGCTCTGGTCCTCAGCAAAGAAGTTTAACCACTTGAGGAGATCATGGACAAATTATAAATGAAATATCTGAAAAGAAATCTTGAAGCTGCTCTTGAAGACATGGACAAATCTGAAAGAGAAACTAAAGAACTAAGGGAAAAACTCAATGATGCTCAATTAGTCATCAAAAGGCTAAGGAATGATTTGAAAGAATGCTCTACTAGTGATCTAGGGACAATGGTCAAGAAGCTAAAGGAAGAAAATACATCCTTAAAAGAACAACTTGAAGAATTTGATGATAAGCTGACTAACAATGAGGAAGTCTATGATGAACAAGTCAAAGAGAACCTTCAACTGAATGAAGAATTGAGGCAGGCAAACATGGAAATCTTAGAGCTAACAAACAACAAAGAAAGCTTGGAATCTGAATTCAAAGATGCAAGGAATCACATTGAAAAATTACACACCAGTTCTGATTTGATAGAATCTTAATTCTATGCAAGAAGAGCTAAAGGAGATACTAGCTGCATTGGATACAATGAAGCACAAAATCAGATTGACAACATGCGAGAAAGAATGAAAGCACCAGAAGGCACCTCAAATACTAAGGAGACTAGAAGTCAGACTAAGGATCATATTGAACCACCTAAGAATGAATGCAAACTAATAGACCATACTTGTTATGCATGTAACAAGCATGGACACATAGCAAGGAACTGTACAGAGGTAAGACCTTTCAATGGTTACTGTTATTCATGCAATAAATTTGGTCATAGAGCTATGAACTGCAAGACAAGTCAAAAGAATAGGACTCATAATCAAAGAAACCAGAATCAGTCAAATGTAAGAAGTTCTCAGAATGTTACATGTTAGATATGTAACTATAATGGTCACTCAGCTAAACAATGTAAGATAGTGACTCATGTCAATGTGCTGAGGAATATAAGGCCTCCAATCATTTGTCACTCTTGTAACAAGGTTGGACACATCTCAAAGTTCTGTAGATCAAGGATGCAAGGTTAGGAAAGCCCTAAAAAGACCGAAGAACTAGTATTGGATCCCGAAGGAAAAGTCAAGTTTGTGAAAGCCTCAGAGGATGCGAGCATGATTTGGTGAGAAGCAAAGAAGGAGAAAGTTGATGAGTATGTATTGGATGCATCCATAGTGGATGCACCCTCTACATGTGGATGAATGGCCCTCGGGGTCATAGGGGGAGCTAATTTATCTCTAGACCCCTACATGGCTGGTATACTCACTCTCAAAGTATGTGCCTTTGGACTTAAGCTTTTGGAGACTAAGGGAACCTTTGTACAAGAGTGCACTAGCTAATTGTTTGCCGAATGAAAGATAGAAATTTCCAAGTGACAGCCTAGTTTACGCGACAAGCATTAATGGTAGAATTTCTACTTTAAAGTACACATAAGTTAGAAGATATCTCATTGCATTTGAACTAAGAGCGATTGAAGAGAAAAAGAGCCTTAGTAGTTGATTGAGAAGGACTACAGTTTGATTCTCCAAGTGATTTGCTATGCATTTGATCAATTGCGGAAACCCTAGTTTGTCGCGTTGATTCAGAATCTCTTGGAAACCTTTGTGAAAGTGATACACAAGTAAGTGATGGCTACTCCTATAGTATTTGATGTTGTAGAGAAGAAAATATATGTGTTTAAGAGGCATCCATTTAAATCTACACTAGATGACCTAGAAGGGGCATTTTCCCACATGCCTATGGGCATTATGCATGTCAAGGACATTAGGGCATACATCTACTATAAGAAAGAACCAGTAGGATTAGACAGATTAAGGGTGTACATGGAAACTATGTTAAAACTAGACAAAACCTTCATGGGTAAGTATGCACGGTGGGATAATCACCCTATAGTGGAGTACGATATGACATATGAGTTTTATGAATCAAAATGGATCAAGATTCTTTTGAGTAGGATTCATGATGACTTATTTTGGATAGGTGAAGTGTCGGTTAGAATAACCAGTGACCTAATTCATGAGATGATAGGCCTCTCAAGGACGAGCGCCATCTTTCCAGTGGGTAAAGATGTGAGGAAGATTGTTGAACAGACTTGCAAGTCAAGGAGTGATAGGCGCGGAATGACCATAGAGCCTATTGAGAAAGATGACATTAAATTGATGTCTATGATACTTGGATACATGTTTCAACATACCAACAGGGTAAACAGTGTGTCTGCAGCCACAATTCTTGTAGCCATAAGAATTGTTAATGAAAATGGAAAGTTCAACCTGTGTGAGATCTTGCACGCACAGCTAATTGACAACATCAAGGCAATCAAGCATGATAATACAAGACTATTCCTACCATGCCTCAGATATCTTTCAAGGCATCTACAGAGAGCACTCTAAGAGACTACATGACACTAGAGTTGAAGACATTCAGGGTCAAAATGCAGATGAGGTACAGGATATCAGAGAACATTGTTGAGAAATACAAGGATACTATTTGTTTTATGGTTGAGATAAACACAACATGCATGGAGGCAGTTGAACCAAGAACAAAGTGGATTAATCTACTAGGATATGAAGTGGAAGAGCCTATTCTAGAGGCTTATGCTCAAGTTCTATTAGCAGCACCTAAAGAACCCAATGAGCCAAGATGGGGAACCTATGAGGAGAAGACAAGAGAGGTAGATGCTAAACTAAACAACATAGCAACAAAGAGGAAGCTTGTTGATGCAGGAGCATCTTGGGTCCTTGGCAATCTTGTGTCACCAAAAACAATTTGGAGTTTGTTTGTGTTGCTTAGTTCCTTATTTGAATGAGTTGGTTAATAGTTGGTCGGTTTCCTTTGGTTACCAAGTGTGGTTAGTTATCTTGTGGGCAGTCGGTTGTTTCACTGGCACTCGGTGTTGCTTGTCTGTTGCTCAGTTATCTTGTTCACCAACGGGTTTAGTTTTAGTGTCTGTTGTGGCTGACTTGTGCATTTATATTGGATCATGGATTTAATGTTGGAATCCATCATTGGGAAGTGTGTGGTCCTAGATCTAACCATTCCTTTTGTTGATTATGGATCTAAAGGCTGACTCAGCTCGATAGCTTCTTGTATAAATGTAGTTGTTGGTTTAGAGTTTAGAGGTAGTTTTGGAATAGGAGTTTTTGATAGAAGATAGAAGTAGAGATTTTGATAGATCCTCACATGTTGGAGGAATTCTATAATTCATTGTAGTATCTGGTCCTAACTAGGAAGGCCTTACAACCTGACATGTATGGTTCTATTTGATGAAATATATGAAAGATTATGCATTCTCTCTCTCACTGTTGTGTTTGTTTGCTTCCACATGTGTTGGGCAGGCTTGGATCATTAGGGTGCACCATTGTTTGGCCCCTCTTCTTCCTTGCCTTGTTTTAGGTGGTATCAGAGTGAGGTGAGATCTTGATCTAGGTCTACGGATCTAGGTTTGTAGGTTCCTCTTGAAGCCCTAGTTGATTGTTGTGGGGTAGCAGATTGTGATCTGACCTGCAATTGCAAAGGGTTGTCAAGATGGTTCGTGGGAGGTGAGATGAAGATCCAGGATTGGTAGATATGCT
The DNA here is from genome assembly GCA_027943335.1 of Chamaecyparis obtusa. Taxonomy (NCBI): domain Eukaryota; kingdom Viridiplantae; phylum Streptophyta; class Pinopsida; order Cupressales; family Cupressaceae; genus Chamaecyparis; species Chamaecyparis obtusa. The sequence goes on along the minus strand of BSBK01004333.1, from coordinate 753,653 downwards.
AAGGTAGATTGCTACTAGGTTAGAAGTATTGAAATAGCCCAAAGAAGAGGTAGACATCTTGAAGATGTTAGTGATGATGAAGTTGAGGAAGAACAGGTGAATGTAGAACCTACACCTGTTATGGATCAAGGTGAAGAAAGATTTTTGAAGGCTTTGACAAGTCTAAAGTCAACACCATATTTCAATCCTCCTGAGTATGGTGGAAAGCTATATTTTGATGAATTGGTGGACTGGATCACTGAGATGGAAAAGTATTTTGAGTATGAAAACATTCTTGAAGACAAGAAGGTGAAGATTGCAAGCACAAAGTTGAAAAGTCATGCATCCTTATGGTGGGAACATCTACAGCTAGATAGGAAGAGGAAAGGAAAAGACAAAATCAAGGTATGGAATAAAATGGTGAATAAATTAAAAGGAAAGTTCTTACCTTGTGATTATCAGAATAACCTAGCTCAACAAATGCAAAGTTTGAGATAGAAAGATAGCTCGGTAAAGGAGTATACTGAGGAATTCTATAGATTAGATATCAGATCTGGACATGATGAAGATGACGTGGAAAGAATCGGTAGATACCTGAATGGTTTGAGATTTTCCATCCAAGAGGAAATTAGTATGGTCAAGTTGGAGAACATTGAAGAGGCTTACCAATTTTCTTTGAAGGCCAAGGAGAAATTGAACAAGAGACATGAAAGAAGACAAAGAGGTTGAGGTGGTAGATTCCCTAGAGGAAGAGGTAGATCTAATGGTGAAAATGGTAGATTTGAACCAGAAAAGACAAATCTAGACAAAGGCAAGACCGAGTGGAAAGGTGAAAGTTCATCTAGAGGTAGAGGTAGTAACTACCAAGGTGGTTATGGAAGAGGAAGTTTTTGAGGAACTTGTTACAATTGTGGAGAAGAAGAACATATATATTTTGAATGTACACATGCTAGTAAGAAGGATGGTAGTAGTAGAAATGCTTTGGAGCAAGAAGAGTCACTGAATGAACTTGAGAAAGAAAATAACTTGATGTTAAGGAGAGCACTGTGGAATGAAAGAAAGAAGGAAGATCCGGCAAGGAAAAGTTTGTTCAAAACCAGATGTAGAGTTTCTAATAAAGTTTGGAAGGTAATCATTGACAGTGGTAGCTTGGAGAATCTAGCATCTGAAGAGATGGTCACAAAATTGTAGTTGGAAAGGTTGGTGCATCTGAAGCCCTATCAGATTTCATGGATCAAAGATGAGCATACACTCCTGGTAAGTGAACAATGTTATGTGATGCAAGATAGGGAGCAAGAGGGGCCAAACAATGACACACCCTAATGATCCAAGCCTATCCAATACATGCGGAAGAAAACAACAACAATAGTGAGAGAGAGAATGATGAATCTTTCATATATTTTCATCAAATAGAACCATACATGCTGGGCTATAAGGCCTTCTCAGTTAGGGCTAGATATTACAATGAATTATAGAAGTCCTCCAACATGGGAGGATCTACCAAAATCTCTACTTATGTCTTCTATCAAAATTCCTCTTCTCAAAACTTCCTCTAAACTCTAAACCAACAACTATATTTATACAAGAAGCTATCGAATTGAGTCAGCCTTTAGATCCATAATCAATAGAAGGAATAGTTAGATCTGGGACCACATGCTTCCCAATGATGGATTCCAACATTAAATCCATGATCCAATATAAATGCACAAGTTGGCCACAACAAAAATTGAAAGTAAACCCGTCGGTGAGCAAGATAACCGAGCAGTAGGCAGGAAATGCCGAGCACCAGTGAAATAATCAACTGCCCAGGAGATAACCGACCACACTTGGTAACCAAAGGAAACTAACCAACTACCGACCAACTCGGTCAAAGCAAGAACTGAGCAACACAGACAAACTCCAAATTGTTTTAGGTGACACAAGATTGCCAAGGACCTGTGATGCTCCTGCATCAGACACCTAGGGTTATTTTGAAATGATTCTTTGAATCATTTGGTAGGTCTGGTCCAAGCTGCATCCAACTCAGACTGTGAAATCCAAGAACTATCTTCCATTGGTCTATTCTTCCACTTTACTAGATATTCCATATATAGTTCTCCTCTTGTACTCTTGCCAACTCTTTCCTTCAAAATTTGTTCAATTTCATCATTCTGCTTCTTAGGATATTTTGTCGGTACTGTCACTTCTTCATCAGGTTCATGATACTCATACAAATCAGAAATGTTGAAAATAGGTGATATGTCCATGTCATCGAGTAACTCAATCTCATATGCATTTCCACTGTCACATTTCTTCAAAATTTTGCAAGGTCCAAACTTCTTCATCTTCAGCTTCCCATATGTTCCAATAGGAAATTGACCTTTCTTCAAATGAACCATCACTTCATCATCAACATCAAAATTTTTATATCTTCTTGATCTATCAGCTTTGTCTTTGTATTTTTTATTACTGTCTTCCAGCTTCAGCTTCACATCTTCATGTAATGTCTTCATGTACTCACCAAATTTTACTCCTTCAACACTTTTCTTATTCTCATCGGCAATGTCTCTCAAATCAGATATTCCTCTCGATTGTGTGCCATTCACAATCTCAAATAGTGTCTTTCCAATACTCCTATTCATTGAATTATTATATGCAAACTAATGCAGGAGCATCCTAGGTGTAAGAGAAATCTTGCATCACCCAAAAATATTTTTGGTTTCTTTTCAATAAGGGTTATCTTGTGCAAAGCTTCTATTTTTGGAAATTTACTATTTTTAGTAAGTTTTTCGTTCATGCTTAGAATGGTCTATTTTCTTCTCTAGAGGTTTATTTTGGTCATATTAGCCTACCAGTAAAGTTTCATTAACAGATCAAGTCTAGCTTTGTAGATATTGAAGATTTTTGGTATTGGCAGTAGGGTACAAAAACTTTGAACTCAATTTTGAAGGCTTTAGAGGCCCCAGATGAGGTCGAAACTTTGGCTGAATGAAGTCATAATAGTCAATCAGGTCAATGGGTGATGACTTATGGTCTCCGGAAGTTGGGTCCCCTGAAATGGCAGAAAATGATTTTCCTTCAAAATTTCTGTTTGGGTTTCAAAAGTTGTTTTGAGTTGACTCTGATGTAATAAATTGTAAAATAAAATAATTCTAAGTTTGGTTTGCCTTATTGGCTAAAATTCTAGAACCTTCCCAGGCAATGGAAAATTCCCTATATAAGGAAGGCTATAGTGTTGTCTTAGGTAGTTTGGAGTAGTTCAGAGTAGTTCTAGGTAATCATTTGAGGCTTTGTCCCTCAGAATATTGTAAGGAAGATGCCCATGTGGCTTTGCATATTGTAATTTTGAAAGTTTGTAATTCCACATTTGTAGGTTATCATCACACTGGTATGATTATTAGGATTAGTTGAGCTAGTGGCCCAATTGGGATCCATGTTCCTTCTCTTCCAGGATCTTGTCTTGATAGGCATGGAATACAGACCTAAAAATGTAGATGTTGGATGGATGCAAGATGTTCCTAAAAGGCTCTAAAAATGATGGATGCAAGTATAAGAAACTTCTAAGGATGGTGGATTCCTAAGATGGGATGCAAGGATTTGGAACAACTAAAAGATGATAGGATGATGGAGGATTTGTTGAGATGCTTTGATTTGGGTCAACAAGGATGATGGAGGATTGGTGGGATGCTTTGATTTGGATCAAGGATGATGGAGGATTGGTGGGGGATTATGGAAGATTTACTAAGTGTTGCACAAAATGAGTTGCTACTTCCTGATGAAGGATCAATGGTAGGATTGCCAACCTAGGATAGACTAATGATCTTTGGCTAATAGGATTCTTATCAATGTAGGCCAATCTCTTGCTCGAGATGATGAGGCTTTACAAGGACACATATGGATTCCCTAGACAATGCTCTATCAAAGGGTGGAGACTTCTGATTTAGGATAAGGTTTTGAAGAAACTCGAGGGATTGAACACTAAGTATTTTGGATTTGGATCATTGGATTTGGTGCAAGGATGATGGGTTTTGTCTTGGATAGTGGATGGTGGATTTGGATCAAGGATGGTGTAAGGATGACAGACCAAGGATTTGGGATTCTGATTTTGGATTGCTGATGGAAGGATGGCGAAGGATGAATGAATGATGCAATCTCTAAGAGGATGATTTAGATGTAGCTAAAATGAATGATTTATGATGCAACTAGGAAGATGATAAAGAATGCAATTTAAGGATGGATGGTGATGCAAACATGAATCTAAGGATCAACTAGGATGAAAAGGATGTCGAGATAGATTGTGGGATTTTGAAGGAATAATGGATATGCAATAGGCCAAGCTAGTCTTCTCTCTCTAGATTGACATAGCACTGATTAACCTAGAACTAGGAGGCAAATTTCTTTACTCTGGTGTTATAACCCACATTATCCAGTTTCTCTTGATACTTCTCTTCTTCTTGGATTGCTTTTTGGATGGGTTGATGATCTTTTAGAGCTCTTTCTGCAATCTTTTTCTCTTGGTAAACTTGGGGATTTGGAAGCTTTTCTTTCTTGTGTTGGGTCAAATCTGACATAGCTTGGGGAGACTTTGGGATTTGTTTTGAAGATTTTGGATATCTGAATTTTTGAAAGATTTGTTGCAAGACTAGTTTGAAGATTTTTGGCTCAATTTTTTGATGTCCTAATGGAAAAGGGATAACTTGACAATAGACACTCTGAAAAAAATCCCAACAAAGGACAAGGCAACCTTATGGGATACATGTAATGATTTAGCCACTGAATCTAAAAGAAATCTTTGAAAGGTGTATATTCCAACAAGTGTTTTTACTGAGCTTTTGACTATGCAATCACTTCAAGAAAATCTACATAAGGGAAGGTGAGTATCATAATATTTTCCCATAGCTTGATACCCCCTAAAAGGGGATACATATGGTGAGTATCTTAAGGTGATCTAGGAAACCACATGGATTGGTCCTTGCACAAAGATTTTGATACCTTCAAGGGTGAATTGGGTAGCTTCTAATTAATAGGTTTGTAGTTGATCCATGGAGTCCTCCCAATCAGTTTGTATGCACGTGACTTACTTAAGAGCCTAGTTGACCATGCTTAAATAGTAGGGATATTCACCTACCTCAGGCTACCATCAACATGCATTGCCTGAGCTTGAGGGGATGGAGCGAGACTTTTCTTAGAGCTTTATTTCTATACTGGTCAGGGAAGTACCGGTTTGAAGTCATTCTCCAAAGAGGAAGTGCTTTTCTCTTTGGATAGGCTTCGCTAGAAGTAAAACAAGTGAAATTGTCTAAGTTCAAGTGTTTTACATCACTTAAATCAATGATTTTTCTGAAATGGGAAACCTTTCAAAAACACATCAAATAGTTTTGTTCTTTCCCAAATTGATTAGTGAGCTTTGAATTTGCAAATTTTCAAGCACAAGTGTTTAAGTTTTTAAATTTTTCTTTGAAGACAGACAAGCTTTGAAAGAGATTTGTGATTTTGTTAAACTAACACTCAAGAGTTGTGTTTTTTCTTTGAACTTATTTTTGAAAAGAGGGAATGGTTTTTTATTTCAACTAAGACATTCAAGAGTGAATTTTGAAGCAAATCCCTTCTTTGATTTGATTTCAATTTTTCTTAAGGGCATTCAAGATTTGATGTTCTAATCCATTTTTCAGAGCCAAATGAAGATTCATAGCTTTGATGTCATGCATGAAAACTTTAAAAACTTTCAAGATTTTTGTGACATAACATTTTTTTTCATCAAGATTTTCAAATTTTGATTTTTAGGAACCCGTTAAAAATGATATGCAAATTTTCTAGCTCTTTTTATGCAAGAAAAAGTGTGCCTAGTTTGCATGAAGCTAAAGAACACCTAGGTTTTGAAAATATGATGGTTCTTTTTAGCCAAATGAAGAACATTAGAAGTGTTTTTTTTAGTGTTTTAGGACCACTTAGAAATGACTTGAGTTGATTAGGATTTGATTGATTTTTTAAACTTTTTAGGCATTCTAGAATGATTTTGAGGTTCATTTTAACCATTTAAACAAAGTGTGTAAGATTTTGCTTGTTCAATTCTAAACCCAAATTGAAATGATTTTCTATAACCCTAGATGTGATTTGAGAAACCCCAAATGTGATACTGGATTTAAATTAATGTGATTACCTTCCCCAGATGTGATCCGGGAGATCCCAGATGCAATCTTGAATTCAAATGGATGCAATAATCAACCAGATGCGATCTGGGAAATCCCGGATGAGATCTTGGAAACATGGGGTACGAGCTTTATTCCGATATGTGATTCCTGGCAGAGTGAATCATGGTAGAAATGGAGTTTTTACACAAGATTTACAAAGGTTTTTTTCATGAAAATGCCTTTTATGGATTTTCCTAAAAGATAGGCTCAAGATCCTGCAAGAAGAAGAAGAGGAAGTAGATGGAATAGAAGAATAATAAGACTAAGAAGAGGAAGAAGAATTCAAAATGGTCTCTCCACCTACAAGCTTGAAAAATCAGCAAAACACTCCAAAACACGTCAGAATGTTTGCAAAGAACCCGTGAAGTGGGTCCCACCGGGCATGCCAGAATGTAAGCTATGGTTCACTTGTATCTATTTTAAAAGGCGTAAATAAGAAAATGTTAGATAAATCTAAACATTTATATCAAATTCAAAATCATAAGCATAAAAAACCAAGCCACCTCAGATTGAGCTAAAACAAATGCATTCAAGCATTGTTTGATTTGCTCTGATTATGAGGGATGTGGGTGTGCTCTCTAAGCACTTGGAGCTTTGTCCATAATGCATTTTAGGAAGGATTTGATATGGTGCATAAATGATTAGAAACTCATGAATAAAAGCTAAGTTCAATCCATTAAGCTTATTCTAGGATGTGTTAAAAAGCATGAAATCTAACAATATGATTAAAAAGCTTATGGTCTAGCAACAATCTAACATTATAACACTACTAAATGTAAAATATGTGAATTGGTGTTTTTCTCTTGGAAAAGGAGGGTATTTATAGGATTTGAGGAAGGGCTTGGGTTAGGAAGTGAAGTTAGGGTCAGAGGTAAGGTTTGGGGTAGAGTTTGGTGTATGGTAAGGTTTAACCTTGGTCAAGGTTGCTCACACATGTGTGAGAAATACTAGGGAAGTGTGCAAGGGGAAGAAGAGTAGAAGAGGAGACATGGGATTCATTAATGGATTGTAAGAGTCATTAATGAGGATGTAAGAAGCATTTATGAGGGGTTTTGACCCAAAGTCAAAGTTTGAAGGGTTAGGCTAAGAAATGTAGGAATCACTTTTTAATCAGGTTTAGAGTGAGATTAGGAAATTCTAGAAGAGGTTAGGGATTTCTAGAAGATTTCTAAGGTTTTAGGATTTAAATAAATATTTTATTTATTTAAAGGATTTTTGGTCAATTTATCAATTAATAATTAATAAATAGGGGAAATCACTCAAACTTGATTTAAATGATTTGGGGAGAGATTATTTAATTAAAGATGTTTAATTAAAATAGGAGGATTTAATGGCATAAAAATTAATTAATTAATTAATGATGATGCCATCAGGGGTTTTCAAAAAATTAAAAAAAACTTTTATTTTCTAATGAATTTTTAGGTGTCTACATATCTGTTTAATAAAGGCATTGGTTCTGTAATTTTATGCATGATTAATTTACATATGATAGTGTTTATGTAAATGTTTGTATGCTCAACAACCCTGATCTTGATACCATACCCATTTTTTAATTCCCTAATACATATATTTTATTAGGCCAAATATATTCTATAGTACTAAGGAATGAGGATGCTTGTGGAGGGTGAGAATATATGAGGATTACTATGGAGACTCGTAATTTCTTTTTATAGGGTGGAAGACTAGCTGGTCCCAACCCATATTTGTTTATGCTTGAATGGATTGATGACTAGGGAAACAATTATCTTCACCCATGCTAATGCATATCAGAACTATCCTAACACATAATATGATCCTTCCTAATTTGGAATAAGGATTTTCTTTATTATTATTCCTTTTGTTATCCTTGTCATTTTGTCTCTCTGGGATAATTGGTTAGGTCCAATATTAGTGGACTACTATCACCCATTGTCAACTTCATTTATCCTGATAAGATTTATCCTTTTTTGTGTGTGGACTAGATAAAAAATAAAGCCCAATTTTTCTACAGTGGGAAAGGGGATCACAATGTACTATTGTTCTTATGTGTGTCATAAACTCATATATACAAAAGGATAATGGCACCATCCTTATTAGTTTCATAAAAACAAAAAACATGAGACTGTTATTTTTACGTATATAATGGCATTAGTGTTCTTATCCATAACATAAAAACAAAGAGGATAAGCCTTATACAATTGCACCATCTTAACTATATCATAAAAACAAAGAGAATAAGACTGTTGTTTTTAGTTTTTAGTATTTACATAATAAAGATTAAATCAAATAATATCCATGAGATACAATATAGGGTTCACACATGAGAAAATTATGGAGCACCCATGCCAAAAGAAGATTAGAACTCGAGAGAAAGTAATGAAAAAACTAAGAAATAAAAGACGATTATCCCTAAAAGAGAAAAAATAAAGATGAAACAAATAATGGAAAGAGAAGAAAGATAAATAAGAAGAGATGAGTGTGTCTTTAAGAGTGTCTATGAGCATGCCACTATGGGTTATGTTGAAACAAAAAGGGAAATGAATAGACCTAGAGAAGACAAACCATAGAAAATCAAAATCCACAATTGCAAAGATGTAGGAAATGGTAAATAACTTATAGACAACACTTAGAAATTATGAAGAAAGGAGGAGATTATTGTTAGGGACAAGTGGAAGCAATGAGGATCCTACCCTACCACAAGAAACTAAGAAGGAATCTACAAATATCATAATTTGGCCAGATGATAGATTCATGAAGATTTTGTAAACTCCAAATAAATCTCCATTACTGACTAATGATTACTTGGAAATATTAGTGAACCTAAGTATGAGTAGATTAATAAAATAGGAAATTAACTTAAATAAAAATGAAGAGGTGTGATTAAATAACATTTCTTTAACAAATCTAAGACTATTAATAGTTTTTTAATTGTTACAACCCTGAATCTAGGACCCATCCCTAGCTACATACAAAACTAGAATATTTGAAACATATTGATTACAAGAAAAATAGAAGAAAAGAGAAGAAAAAAAACAAAAAAATATAAGTGAGAAAGATATTCCTTGGAGTGAAATATTAGGAAAATATTTCTCTAAGATTAGATTAGAAAGGGACAAGGGTAGAGATAAAAAAAAGACCTAGAATACCAAGTAGAGAATGTATAGAACTCCTAACTGATAAAGAGGCTAGTAAATAAGCAACAACTATCAATCATCCTAGAATAAACTTTAGTAACATGGACACAACCCTTAGGATCCTAGTGTTTTGTATAGAAACTAATTATACCAAACAACATTTCTTTCTTTTAGAATCTACTTGGGAAAAAATTATCATGCATATTGGTAGACATAGATTATTAGACCTTGTAAGATCTTTGAGAAGTGATGAAATAGAGTAGTATGTAAGGAATTATCCACAACACTAAGAGACATGGAAGGAAGAAAAAACATAATTCATTATAAATTTTGGGACACCTAAAGTATCCTTAGAGAGCATTGCCAAAATGAAAAATTTAAATAAAGAGCCTTCATCAATAAAAGAATACTAAAGGGCCAATATAGCAGCAAAATTATCCCACAAATATACCTCATCTTCAAGGCCTTCTACGCCTTCCTCTATGTTGTCTCCTCCAACATCCACCAAGACTTCATCACAAATCCTTACACCCCGCATCATAGGTGCAACTTCATCTCTAAGAGTACCTTTCCTAGTAACCTCTTCTTCTTCCACTTTTCTCTTCCTTGCTGCTGCAACTAGTCTTTGCATCAATAGTCATAAAATTCCCCAACTTGGGACTGTGTCATATGGCATGATTGAATATTTAAACTAAATTGCATTTTTTAGCCTACCTCTTCCATTTCAAAGTTTAAATTTCATGTCTTGAGGCCATAATTTTATAATTATAACCATCATTCAATAAAGCTACATACTAATAATCCTATTTTGAGTGATCAATGGCATGTTCTTTTTAGGAAAATATTAGGTCATTAGGATTTTGAATAGTAATCAAGAAATGTTAAGAATCTAAATAAAAAAGAATCACTAAAAGGCTAGGGCTTTGTCACAAGGACTCTTCAAAACACTTCTAGATCCTCCCAAGGGATCCTACACCTCCACATGGATCCTAATAACCAAGATCCATCATAAAATATACCCTTCCTTTAGAGTATATGCCCACAATAATGATTGGTGTTGTTCCCTGCACCCTCAATCAACAACTTGCCTTCATTTATGATCTCTTACACCACATCCTTGCATATCCCTGCATTAAACTCTATACAAAGACATAATATACCACATTTGACTCCTCCCACCAGACACATTAACCAAAAAATGTGGGAGAGTCTAAGAATCCATGAAGACTTAAAAATAACAAAATATTGATTGCTTGCACAGTCTAGGAACAGTCAAGACTAAACCGACTTCCTCTACCTTAAATGTCAATGATACAATACAATAATGACATGGAGATAATAAAAAATAAAAATGTGGTCATTTTACTCCATTCTCAAATAAATAACACAACTTATCAACATTTTAGTTGCCCAAACTATAAACAAAGGTCCTTATAATGATTTTAAGCAACTTTGGAGGACCTAGGGCACAATGCTAAGCCACACACACACACACACACACACATACATGTGTGTGTTTGTGTGTGGGTGCACACACACACACAACATATATAACATATACAACCTTTAATAGTATATAAGGGTTAATTAGAGAAGGTATATGCACAGGTGATGAACATGCAAATTTTCCTAAGCACTACTAGGAGCTTGGTCAAATCTGCATGTTTGTCACCTGTACATATACCTTCTCCAATCAAATCTTATATGCATAGGTGAAGGCTATATATGCATAGGTTAAGAATGATCAAATCCAATCTCCTATGTGTATCTATATGTTATCAAAGTAGTTCCATTAAGAATATTTTCTACTTGAGACATTTGAATTGTTAAAGAAATTGTTAAAGAAATTGACATTTAAAATTTTATTCATTGGTTGTGTGATTAGGGAAGGTATATGCACATGCATATTTTCCTAAGCACTACTAGGAGCTTACCCTACAACAAATGTACTATTGTGAAAATCATCACAAGTCCACTTTTTGTGGGGTGTAGCTCCTAGTAATGCTTGGTCAAATCTGCATATTTTTCACCTGTGCATATACCTTCTCTGATCAACTCTTATTCATTGGTTGTGTGAATAGAGGGCTCATTTAGCATACATGTTTGATAAGAGGCTTCTTTTAGCATACATGTTGGAAATAATGCTCTTTGAAATACTTAATGCATTTTTTAGGGCTTGTTGAGCTCCTTTTCTTGTTTTCGTGCTAACACTTCTAGTTCCAAGATAGGTGAGACTCTTACTCTTACTCTTCTAGTGCCAAGAAAGACCATGCCTGACAATATGAACCAAGAACAAAATAAGGAGATAATTTGTAGATTGTGGTCTTAGCTCAAAAGAAAAGGTGATGGAAAATTTTATTGTCCGTGCAAAAATTATAAGGGCTTAAACAATCGAAGACTTATAATCACAATAGCTGAGAGACATTATAGGCAACATGGTCACATTGAAGGGGGAAATGATTTTTGTCCATTGGTTAATGTGGATTTCCAACTGGGGGAACATGGATGTGTGAATATCGAAGCAGAAGATAATGCTCCCATGGAAGAAGATGATCATGCGACAGAGAACACAATTGAAGATGTTGGTATTAGAGCAACTGATCATGTGCTAGAGAACACAATTGAAGAAGTTGGTACTGGCACAATTGATCAAGATAATGAAGATGATGATACTAGTACATCTAATCATGATGATGAAGATAACCTTGATATACCTATACTTGAAAAGGCATGCGAGCCCCTCTACCAAGGCTCCCAAACAACTCTTCTCTCGGTTGTATTGTTGTTGGTAAACTTCAAGGTTGTGCATGGTTTATCCAATGTAGAAATATCACGTATGCTAAGGTATGTCATTTTTGTCATCTTCTATGTTAGTGTACAATTAATATACTTTATATTAAAAAATTTAATTTTTTTCCATAGGTTGATAGGTGAGTGATTGTTACCACCATAAAACATTCTACCTTGCTAGTATCAAGAATTATCTTCCATTTTGAAAGATATTGGAATGGAGTACCAAACAATACATGCATGTCCCAATGATCATATTATATAACATAAACAACATGAATTTGCAACAAAATTCCCTGATTGTCACCTTAGTAGATATCGATCAGATCAAACAAAAACAAGGGTGCCTCACAAGGTTCTTTGCTACATTCTCATTATTCCATGTCTGCAATGATTATTCAGGTACCTAGCTTGGCACAATTTATAGATTATCATGCACGCAATAGAAGTCAAGATGACATTATGTGAATGTCTGTGGGTGGTTTTGCATTTAAGAACATAGAAGATACTTGGCCACTCTTTAAAGAAGAGCCTCGTAATCTCAAGCTTTCATTGGTAGCGGGCAGTGTCAATCCATTTGGAGAGATGAGATAAGTTACTCGGTCTGGCATGTTTTTGTTATTAAAAATAACATTCCTCCTTAGATGTCCATAAAGAGGGAGCACATAATGTTGGCAATGATTGTACCAGGTATTTTTTAATTTAATATTCATGTAAATTAATTTTTATAAACACTACATCAAAATGGTCATAATAATTATGTAATGCCATTTGAATAACTAAGTACCAAGTGAAAGATATGAATGTATATATTGAGCCCCTTATTGAAAAGTTGTTTGAGTTATGGAATGGGGTCACTATGTATGACATCTCTAGACCAATAGGACAAAGATAATTTCAATTCCATGCAATGCTTGTATGGACAATACATGATGCCTCTGGGATAAGAAATTTTTGTGGTATGTAGAACTATTAACACATATTTTTGGTATGTTATAGTGCTAACACATTTGCATTGTATGTTTAAGTTATGCATGATAATTGTAAATATCAAAATTAAGATATTTCATCCAATTATACATGATCTTGTAGGTCTTCAGACAAAAAGAAAATTTGCATGTCTAGTTTGTGGTCCAAAGATGAAATCTCATCATTTAAAAAGTTTAGAAAAGTAGGTGTTCGATGAGCATAGGCACTGTCTTCACAAAAATCATAAGTATCGTATTATCAAAAAATATCTTTTCAATGGGAAATAAGAGACAACATCAAACCCACAAAGAATGACACCTCACCTATGGAAGTTGGAATACAATAGAATAAATCATCGAGGTGATGTCATTCCATCTGATGGTTTTTGTTTGAAATTTATATTTAGATGTTGTCTTTTGTTTACTAATGATGTAATTGATGTTTGTGAAGGTTGTCAAGTCATTGATGACCAACTTCCAAAAGGACTAAAAAGCTATCCAATACAATTTAGTAGGTTGTCATACTACGAGAACCTCTCAATCGTGCATTTGTTTGATGCTATGCATATTGGAAAGAATGTAATAGAGACACTATGAAAAATATTGGATGGAAGACATGACAAAGAAAAAATTGTCAAAATTTGTAATGACATTCATGAATCTAATCATGCATTGAAGTTTTTTATTTGAATCAAATAGCAATGGAGACCGGATTAATATGAGTGCCCTTCCTTGGTTATTAACACAACAACAAACTGATGCCATAAAAGAAGCCATACAAAAAACTAATTTTCTGATAGGATTTGCTGCAAACATAAGCAGTCTCATATCAAAGAAAGGTGATTTTGGGTCAGGGTTGAAAACGCATGATTGGCATACCTTCGTCAAGGTAAGTCGTGTTCTTCTCTATTTATAATATATTTGTAAATCTTCATGTACTTTTCATTGTATTATTTTATAACATATTGAAAAGATCATTTTATAATTATTGTAGTACGTTATACCTCTATCTCTCCCACACCACTTCAACAATAGTGTCAAACAAGTTATATATGATATTGGGAAATACATGAGGTTAGAAGTGTTATTTCTTAGATTTTTTGTATAGATATTATATTTGTGTCTTGCTTTAATTTTATAAGGAAATTTATTGTATAATTTTTGGTGAAGTCTCGTTTATATGTTTTTGTGTGTTGAATCTCTTCTAGGTTATTGTCATCTAAAGAAATAGATATAAAAGATATAAAACATTGGAAGAGAAAAATTTCTCAACTTATTGTGAAATGAAAAATTTTCTACCTTCAAATTTTTTCAATGCACAAGAACACTACCTCATACATCAAGTTGAGGAGATTGAATTGTGTGGACTTGTACCAACTAGGTCAATGTGGATGGTTGAGAGGCACTTTAATTTTTTGAAGGGCTTGGTTCGACAAAGAGAATGTCCTGAGGGTTCTAATGTGGAGGGATATATGGTGTACTAGGCCATGGTGTACATTAGTGAATATCTTCCCAAGTTTTTAGTAAATATCCATGTAGATCGCATTTGGGATCTCAACTCCATTAACAAATTTGAAGGGGAGTACTTGATGGGGAAAGGTAGATTGAGGAAAGTGAGAGGTAATTATAAGATGTTATTGTAGTTAATTAATTCTTATAAATATTTAATATAAGTTGTTTCTAAGTTCTATTTATTTTATATAGTTTCTCGTGAGTGGGATGCACTACATTTGTATATTGCAAACAATATTGATTGGATGACGGTATGGATTGAACGATATCAACAAAATGGTCACTCCTTAACATGGAAAGGTGTTGCTTCAATAGTTAAAGAAGCTCATCATAATGGAGATTCCAATTTTAGGCCAATGGTAATTGATCTAGAAAATGGTTTAAGAGGTAGAAAGGTGCATATAAGTTTATTTATCATGACCCATATTTTTAATATCAACTCATGGATCGATGAAAATAATTTTGACATGTTTGAAAAATTGTAGGTCAAGCACCACAAAGCTATGTACTACCATGGTTGTAAATTTCACATCAAAAAGTTGGGTGACACAAAGAAAACATGTGATTTTGGGGTAAGTGCAGTCTTTCAGGTCACTAATATTTCTTCTAGAAATGACTTAAATCCTCGAGAGTTTGAAAATTGATACTATGGCATCTTGGATGATATACTTGAGTGTGAGTTTAATTCTTTCAAATTAGTTCTATTCGGTGTCAAATGGTACGGGCTATGACTGAATCAAAATGATCTTGAGAGAACTGTTATTGAACATGAAAATTGATTTCCAATTATTAATACAATGTTATTTGATCCAGCTGGGGATGAACCCTATGTTCGTCCAAGCCAATGTGAGCATGTATTTTACTTTGGCATTCCACATAAATCGGGTTGGTCATTTGTCATTAGATATGATCCAAGAGGAAGATCGGTAAAGTATAATGTGACAAAAGAAGAAGATACTGAAGAAGTAGAAGATGAAGTAGATGATGGTGATGATGGTGATGATCATGGTAAGATGATGATGATGATGATTTTGGTGGTCATGGTGGTGGTGATGATACTGGTGGTGGTGATGATGATGTTGATGACGATGATGAGGATGATGATGGTAATGGTGATGGTGGTGATGATGGTGGTGGTGGTGGTGGTCATATGATGATGATGATGATGATGATGATGATGATGATGATGATGATGATGATGTTGATTATGATGATGATGTCGATGATGATGATGGTCATGATGATGAGATGTATGAAGAAGATGATCAGTGATGTGATTAATTAAATGTATGAGGTATGATTAATGAAATGTATGAGGTATTGATTTATTCATAGAAATTTGTTTGACTTATATGTTTTCATGATTAATTTATTTCATGTGGAAGTCTAATGGAATGGTATAATTAATTCATTGTGTTCAATTCCAATCATGACAAAATAGGTGGTTTATGATACACATGTTTCAAATATGTGTTATGATTCTCAATTATTGGTGTTGATTACCTATAATATATTTTTTATGCATGATTCTCACCCTTTGTGGAAATAGGAAAAGGACTGCAGATATCATCACCCCATTTTTTGAGGATCTTGCAGAGCTAGCACACATAAAGTAGAGGCAATGAATTAAAAAATATACAATGATTATGATGTATGCATATTTTTCATGTTGTGTTTTATGTAATTTTTAGCATTCGTATCATGTAATTTTTAACTAACATAAGATAAATGATTTACATATGCAGGTAATTTTTAACTAACATAATGACATGGATGGACTGGTATAAGTCAATACACCCTATATAAATAGTTTATTATTGGCTTGCTTTCTATTTACCCTCAACATCAACTTTAGGCTGACTTCATTGACATTACCCTCATTTAGCAAAATATCTCGCTTCATCAATTGTATCTCTCATTTGATGGGTTGTAGGTATCACCAAATAGGTATTTGTTAGATCTATCTTCTTCAAGTGAGGGAAATGTGAGAATAGAAGAAAAAAGTGAGACATATAGTAGGTCTACAATAGGGAGATTAACTAGATGTCAAAAGATTAGAATAAAATTCAATAAATGCATGCAATTTTTCCTTGCTAAAGGGGGTCATGTTCTTATGATGATGAGACAAAAGCAGACATCATGGTTCCCTTGAGGTACACACATCTTCAAAAAGAATGGGTACCCAAGGAATTACCTCCACCTAACACTAATTTTTGTGTTAACGAGAGGATATATCACATAGCTCCATCCTCATTACATGGTTTGGGCCTATTTTCCATGGATGGCATAAAGGTCAATTATAATTTTTTTTTTGAATTGATGGAGTATGTAGGACCTTCTTACAATTACAATAATTAGATGTAGATAGTTCAATATAAAAAAAGTATGTGTAGGTATGCACTGTTAGTAAATTATCTACAATGGAAAGAAAATGATCAAAGCAAAATACTTGCTATGTACATCGATGGAAGGCCAAAAGAAATAGGGAACATTGTAGATTTATAAATAGTACGCATCCTAGGTCAACTAATAAGCAACCTAATTACATTTTCGAGGCGCATGAGGGAAACTGTGTTTTTGTATGTGCGTAAAATCAATAATTGTAGGGGAAAAGCTGCTAATAGATTACAATTTGAATCGCATAGATACAAAGAAAGTTACTATCATGGGACTGGTAAGTACTATATATATAACATTTCAACTAATTACCTCCAATTAATAACTCCAATATACAATATACCATTTTATTAATAAGTTTTTTTTATAAGTCATCTATTGCTTTCATTACGCTGATGTTTTTAAATTTAATCTTTGTCACAAGGAAACATGGACACATCGACACATGACAGAGGTGGGGATTTTTGATGCTGGAGCATCCTGGGTGTAAGAGCAATCTTGCATCACCCAAAAATATTTGTATTTTTGTATTCAATAAGGGCTATCTTGTGCAAAGCTACTATTTATGGAAACTTGCTATTTTTAGTAAGTTGGTCTTATGATCTCAGAATGTTTTGATTTCACATATGGAGGTTCATCTCAATCATATCAGCCTGCCAGCAAAGTTTCATGGCTAGATCAGGTCTAGTTTTGAAGATATTGAAGATTTTCGGTATTGGCAGCAGGGTACAGAAACTTTGAACTCTGTTTTGAAGGCTTTAGAGGCCCCGGATGAGGTCAAAAAATTGGGTGACAAGAACTTTGCATTGATCGAGCCTGTAGAGCGCTTCATGGCATTTCCAAAATGGGGTTATAATAGTCAATCGGGTCAACTGGTGATGACTTATGGTCTCCAGAAGTCGGGCCACCTAAAATGGCAGAAAATAATTTTCCTTCAAAATTTTTGTTCGGGTTTCAAAATTTATTTTGAGCTGACTTTGATGTAATCAATTGTAAAATAAAATAATTCTAAGTTTGGTCGGCCTTAGGGCTAAATTTCTGGAACCTTCTCGGGCGGTGGAAATTGCCTATATAAAGAAGGCCCGTAGTGTTGTCTAGGGCAGTTCTGGGTAGTAGATCTGGGTATTGATTCGAGGCTTTGTCCTATAGAATATTGTAAGGGAATGCCCATGTGGCTTTGCATATTGTAATTCTGAAAGTTTGTAATTCCACATTTGTGGAGATAATAAGAAGCCAATTTTCTATTCTTGCATATTATTGTTGTTGTTTCTCTATTTCTGTTATGTGTTTGTGGTATTAAGGGGAGCTTCACCACCTCTATCTATCCATCAGTCTATGGGTGATGTGATGAACTAAACTTCAAATCTATCTTCAACTTCTTCCACAATGTACGCTAGAAATATCCAACAAACTTAGTGTCTCTATCTGAAACTATGGTCTTTGGCAAACCATGTAGTCTCACTACTTCTCTGAAAAACAATTCTGCTATATGAATAGCATCATTAGTCTTTTTGCAGGGAATGAAATGTGCCATCTTTGAAAATCTATCAACCACCACAAAAATTGAATCATGTCCCCGCCGAGTCCTCGGTAAACCAAGAACAAAATCCATACTGATATCCTCCCAAGGCTTCTCTAGTATAGGTAATGGTTGATACAACCCTGTATTCTGCTTCACTCTTTTTGCCATTTGACATACTGTGCAACTTTGTACAAACTTCTTCACATCTTGCTACAACTATGGCCAATAATAATTCTCACCAACCAAAGCAAGGGTTTTATCACAACCAAAATGTCCAGCCAATCCTCCACTATGCTTCTCCTTGATGAGATTCACCCTCATAGAACTTTGTGGAATGCACAACTGACTCCCTCTAAATAGCATATCATCTTGGATGATAAAATCCAGCCATTTCATCCTGTCTAGAGTAACAGGTTCTGTACAAGCTTTCCAAGCTTCACCAAAATCAGGATCCTCTGGATACAAATTCTTGAGTTCCTTGAACCCAGCCACTTCAATCTGCATTTCTGTCAACAATAGTTGCCTTCTGCTAAGAGCATCCACAACCCTATTAGACTTTCCACTCCTGTGTTTCAAAACAAATGTATAACTCTACAAAAACTCAACCCATTTCAAATGTCTCTGATTCAACTTTCCTTGACTATTCAAATATTGCAAAGCTTGATGATCAGTATACAAGACAAACTCCTTAGGAAGTAGATAATGTCTCCACTTCTTTAATGCCTGAACTATAGCATAAAATTCCTGATCATAAATAGAATATTTTCTCTTGGCATCATTTAACTTCTCACTGAAATAAGCAACAGGTTTACCTTCTTGGCTCATAACACCTCCTATTACAGTACCACTAGCATCACAATCTACTTGAAACACCTTATTAAAATTTGGAAGTGATAAAATAGGTTGTTCTGTAACTTTTTGTTTCAACAATTGAAAACTCTTTTCTGCCCCATTCATCCACTTAAATTCTTTTCTATCCCCTCTCATTGTTTCAGTCAATGGTCCACAAATATTGCTAAAATTTCTGATAAAATTTCTGTAAAAGCTAGCCAAACCATGAAAAGATCTTACCTCAGTAACACTCCTTGGAGTAGGCCATTCAAGGATAGCCTGTACCTTCTCTAGGTCCATTTTTAGACCTTCTATTGAAACTACAAATCCTAAATACACTAACTCTTTCTTCACAAAACTGTACTTCTTCAAATTAATCAACAATTTCTCATCTCTTAACTTCTCAAACACCATATGAATATGCATCATATGCTCTTTCAATGTCTTGCTATAGATCAAAATATCATCTAGGTACACAATGACAAATTTACCCAGAAATTTTTTCAAAACCTCGTCCATGAGCCACATAAAAGTGCTCGGTGCATTGGTTAGCCCAAAAGGCATGACTAACCACTCATACAGTCCTTCCTTTGTCTTGAAGGCAATTTTCCATTCATCTCCTTCTCTGATCCGAATCTAGTGATATCCACTCTTCAGATCTATCTTTGAGAAATACACAGCTCCACTCAAACAATCCATAATATCATCCATTCGTGGCAATGGAAACCTATACTTGATTGTGATGACATCCTCCATTCTCCATTCTTCTTTGGTGCTAATACCATTGGTATAGCACATGGACTCAGACTCTCATGGATCAATCCTTTTTGCAACAACTCATGTACTTGTCTGTTCAACTCTTCACTTTCTACTGGTGTCATTCTGTGTGTTGCCTTGTTTGGAAAATTGGCTCCTGGAATCAAATCCATCTGATGACTGATCTTCCTTACCAGTTATAATCCATTAGGTATATTGTCAGATACAATATCCATCTCTACGGGTACATCCTCTACTTCTTCTTTACTAGCTTTTGGAATTAAAGAAAAACACACATGATCATGCCTCATACCATCTAGGAATTTTATTCCATCAACAAATGTTATTCTTGCATTACCACATACCTTTTCTTCAGTCTCCTTCAATGGCTTTAGCTTATGTCGCACTCCATCCTTTGTCAGGGAATAGGTATTCGCACAACCATCATGTACAGCACATCTATCAAACTGCCATGGCCTACCCAACAACATATGACATGCATCCATAGATATGATATCACATAGTACCTCATCTTGGTACCCGCCGATCTTGAACTTTACTAGGCACTGTTCACTAACCATGACCTTGTGGTCATCCTACACCCAGGCAATCTGATATGGATGTGGGTGTTTCTATCTCCTGAGCTTCAACTTTGTCACCATCTCTTCTGACACCAAATTGTCAGTGCTTCCACTATCGATAATCACATCACAACACTTACCCTCACACTTGCACCTAGTGCGAAACATGCTCCTTTGTTCAGGTTCATTCTCACCACTCAGCAAGACTCTTCTATTAATTAGCATTTCTCCTCTTTCAGCATCTTTAGAATTTGATGATCTAGCATCTTCATCTACATGTGCAACTCTGGCCTAGCCTTCATTTCTCCTGTCTATTCTGCCTTGGCGTTGAGGACATTCAAATGCCCTATGACCTTCTTCTCCATAGTGAAAACATGTTCCACGGAAGCCTCCTCTTCTTGAACCTTGTCCTCTTCCTCTTCCTCTTTGATCTCTATTATTTTGATCTTGGAAATGATTGGAATTGTTTCCTCTCTGATCCTAGCTACTACTGGCCTCATCCTTCTTTTTCAGATCTTCATTTCAGCCACCATATGACCATCCACCAGATCTTCCACCACGACCTCTTCCATTTTGTCTGCTCTCAAACTTCTTGTTCAGCTTTTCCTCAACTTTTAGGGCAAACTGGTATGCCTCCTCAATACCGTTCATTCGAACTAGATTCAACTCTTCCTGAATGCTTGGCCGTAACCCATTAAGGTATTAGGCAACTTTCTCCTTATCAGCTTCCGCATGGCCTGTTCTGATGAGGAGTCGATAGAACTCCTCTGTATACTCCTGAACAGATCTTCCTGCTTGCTTCAAACTTTGCATTTTCTTTAGTAGGTCAAGCTCATAATCAATAGGAATGAACTGTCACTTCAATTTATCCACCATCCGATCCCATCTCGTGATTTTATCTTTCCCTCTTCTATTTCGCTCCAATTGAATTTTTTGCCACCAGATCTTTGCATGACCTTTCAGTCTGGCCTTCGCAAATTTGACCCTATCAGGATCCTCAACAGCTTCATACTCAAAATATTCCTCACATTCATTGATCTAGTTGATCAATTCCTCTAGGTTAAGATTTCCAAAAAATGTAGGAACCTCAATCTTAGGTCTTTTCCCAATCTTGGAAATGGCCCGAAAAAGTCTTTCTTCCTCCTGGTTCACAATTTCGGCTTCTCCTTCTTGATATTCTTCTTCGGTTTCATCCTCACTTTCATCTCTGACATTAAGATTCATTCCTCTATGAATCTCTTCTTGCAATACTTGCACTTGTCTCTGCAGCTCTTTAACCTCAGGTGTCATAGCACCAGCTCTTCCACCACATTCTCTTCGTGGAGGCATTTTCGCGATGCACGCTGAAATCCTAACCACGGTCCTAGTGCAAACTGCCTCATAGTTGGCGATCTATTTACACACTCAGGAACTCCTACTCTAATACCACTTGATGAAGGGTGCTCCCCTTAATACCACAAACACATAACAAAAATAGAGAAACAACATCAATAATATGCAAGAACAGAAAATTGGCTTCTTATTATCTCCAGAAATGTGGAATTACAAACTTTCACAATTACAATATGCAAAGCCACATGGGCATTCCCTTACAATATTCTGTAGGACAAAGCCTCGAATCAATACTCAGATCTACTACCCAGAACTGCCCTAGACAACACTACGGGCCTTCTTTATATAGGCAATTTCCACCGCCCGAGAAGGTTCCAGAAATTTAGCCCTAAGGGCCGACCAAACTTAGAATTATTTTATTTTACAATTTATTACATCAAAGTCAGCTCAAAATAACTTTTGAAACCCGAACAAAAATTTTGAAGGAAAATTATTTTCTGCCATTTCAGGTGGCCCGACTTTCGGAGACCATAAGTCATCACCAGTTGACCTGATTGACTATTATAACCCCATTTTAGAAATGCCACAAAGCGCTCTATAGGCTTGATCAGCACAAAGAGCTCGTCACCCAATTTTTTGACCTCATCTGGGGCCTCTAAAGCCTTCAAAACAGAGTTCAAAGTTTCTATACCTTGCTGCCAATACTGAAAATCTTCAATATCTTCAAAACTAGACCTGATCTAGCCATGAAACTTTGCTGGCAGGTTGATATGACTGAGATGAACCTCCATATGTGAAATTAGAACATTCCAAGATTGTAAGACCAACTTACTAAAAATAGAAAGTTTCCATAAATAGTAGCTCTGCACAAGATAGCCCTTATTGAAAACAAAAATAGAAATATTTTTGGGTGATGCAAGATTGCTCTTACACCCAAGATGCTCCTGCATCAATTTTCCTCCCATCCCTTCTTTGGCAAAGGTAAACCTTAGTGTAAAAATTTTTGTAATTATAATTGTACAAAATGTTATATTATTATTTTATTTTGAATAGGTTTTTGGAGTTATTTTGATTATTTTACTAATATTTCTATCACAAATTGATGCTTAGGGAAAGGAAAAAATACTAGTAATAAATGAGAAATTAGTTTCTAAAATGGAGGTGACAATTATGCAATGTTGACATCACATATACTGGTGACCCCATAAGCATGATTACAAAGAGCCTAAAAAAAATTAATTCCCAAATTCTTTCCCTTATGGTGGATCCAAATCCAAATCAGGAGACAAAGATATCAAAAAATGAATTGATACAAAGAGAATGTTGTCTAGAAGTAAGCATCAATGAATCTTTAGCTATAACAAAAGTTCAATAAAGGTTTATATTTATTACTATTTTATGGATCATGAACTAAAATATGTATGTGTTCTTGTTATAGTATTTTTTGAGACCTCAACGAGTTTCTCAACATGATGAGGGTACTAGTGCAGTTCCTTCAAGTAAATAATTCATTCATAGGAATAGATTGACTAAATCTACGTGGAAATAAAAAAACATTATTTTGTTTCATATGCTAAATGGGTTGTGGGTCTAGATAGAAAGATAAGTAGCTCTAGATGATAACATTGTATGGATGATTATTTTTGTGTTTGACTTTAATATTTTGGATCAAATTCAATAATCCATTGTATATATTGATTAGCTCTATATTTAAAATAGACAAGACATTGTATATATCATTGTTTTTCAGGTCATGATGAAGCGAAAACACCTCCTTTGAGGATGACCACCACTCTGAGATTGCCAATTGTAGGGTCAGAAATAAGGAGCATGCACACATCCACATCTTCTCTGACTAGAACTAGTAAATCCTTGTTTTGCTATATTTTGTTTTGTATAATATATGATTTGGTTTGTACTTTATTGGGTGCATTTTATCATAGTCATTGATTAACTTGTTGCATGAACAAATACACAAGATAGAACAGAGACCAGTACTAGTCGTAATTTACCATCATTTTCTAGATCAACTTGTGTTGATAGTATGGGATCATTGCAAGCATCATTATTGTTGGCTGAGAAAGATATGATTCCCTTAAAAGTACCTAAGCTTCCAGGTACTTAATTTAAAATTTGTTATTATTTATAGTGTAATTGTAGTTTACTTATTCATAACTCCTTTTGGATTGATGATACCATGATTTTTTTGCATGAAATGATGTTTTTTATGAAAGTCTTTATGAAATAACATTGAAGCTATTCAAGCCCACCATATGTAAGCGATATGTAACTTCATATCATTGGTAGGATATTTTTCATTTCATCCATTTATTGTACTATATTCAAGGTACCTAGCTTCAGCTAATTTTTTTATCCAACAATTTTTTTTTTCTTAAAAGGTGGAATGACCAAGCTCCTGAATTAAAAAATAAGCTAATAAAATCTTTAGAGGATCTCTTTGGTCAAAATATTTTTTACAAAGCCAAAATTCTTTAAAAAGCTTCCAAACATCTAAAGTGTTTGAGGGACCAATACAAAAGGTCTCTAAAGCTCAACCCAAATTACGAGTGTCCTCCTACAGTTCCAGAGATGGAGTGGAATGAAATCATTGAAGATGCAAAAGAGAAAAGGCTTAGAGATGAAGGAATTTGACCAGCAGAAGGAAGAAATAGGTATGTGATAGTATTAACATAATTATATACTACTCAGTGATCTTTATATTTATATAATCTAACATATTTCAAACTTTTCATATATAGACTGCAGGACACCTCTAAGACTACACAGGCCAGAAAAGATAAGGATGACCAACACCATCTTGGCTCTAGTGGATATATGAAACTTCACACATGACTTGTAAGTACCAGTAAATGAAATTTCATATCAAATTTTTTTATACAAAATTACAATCAATTTTGTTTAATCAAGCAATACATCCAATGTTGATGATAGTAATCCAAAGAAGTAGGGCTTTGAATTTAAAGTAGCACCCATGGAAGAATACAAATAAATATGCTTCAAGCAAGGCTATAAAGTCATCATTGCATACCACCACATAGAATTGTTAGAATAACTGAGAGGGGGGGTGAATCAATTATCCACAGTCCCAAATTAAAATGTATAATCCAAAACAATTTACTTAAACTTCTGTAGCTTGGTAACATAAAATACTATAATATCTGTGCTTTTACCGATTACCAGTCAATAACAAATAATGATTACCAATCAAATCCAACATGTAATATGTAAAGTATGATAACAAACAATCACCACAATGAACACATAACACAAAAGATTTAATGTGGAAACCCTGTGAAGGGAAAAACCACCTGGGACCAATAACCCAAAAATGTTCACTCTTCTAAAGTGAGGTTGGTGAAGACCCAACCCTTTTAAAGGTTACAAACACACAATGAGGTGTGACCTTGTTAGAGGATTTTAGACCAACCACTATCATCCAACCAGCATTCACTATGGAGTTCATAGGATAACAATGTTCATTCTATGAATGAAACATATAAGACTTTCAAGTCCACTATGTTAAGAGATTTCTCTGTTTACAATGGGTAAAATGTAACAGTAGTTAATCTAATTACAATAAAACTTCAATTGCAGATGTTTAGATCTATATTATGCTCATTCAAATCCTCTGATCAATATATCAATTCTGTATCAACAACAATCAATGACTTACTGTCACTCGGTAATAGCTTTCTGACACTTGGTAAACTCTATAGTTTGGTTCTCCTTAACTAGTTTGATTAGGCATACATGAAACTTGTTCATGTGATAATTTTGCAGTCTCCTTCCTCCGGCATAAGTTTCATAATGAAGCCTTAGTCTCTTAAATAGACAAGTAAACCATTTTCTTCTCCTCCATAAGATTTTGCCACTTATTCTCCTTCATCCATTTTGCCACTTAAACCTTCCTCAGCTGATGTGCCAGTAACACATTTTGATTTCATCCTTTAGATCTTCCTTGAATTATGCTAGTCATTGATCTTCATAATAAACATTATCTCCATCTCTAATTTTGATGTACTTTCCAGCTCATCAATCCTTATCAGCTACACTAATCATTTAGTTCCTTTTCTCCTGCTCTGTTAACACAGAAATGTATCGGTGAACACAAGCTCAATTTATACTATGCTCAGTATACACTAAACTACTTGGTGTATA
Source organism: Chamaecyparis obtusa (assembly GCA_027943335.1). NCBI lineage: Eukaryota > Viridiplantae > Streptophyta > Pinopsida > Cupressales > Cupressaceae > Chamaecyparis > Chamaecyparis obtusa. The sequence continues at coordinate 727,523 of BSBK01004333.1, read as the reverse complement.
CTATGATGCTTCATCAACTAACCACACTTCCTTGTGTCTTTCAGCTCTTTTCCTCATCATAGATGAATGAAACATAATCAAGTCAATAACATAGGGTCATAGACTCATCAACAAGTTACCCAATGTATTCCTTATCCTCATTTGTCATATACATCTTCCTCATGTAGATATTTTTGTTCTTCATCTCTCTTACTCCCTTTTCTACAAATGTCTAGGTATTGTAACTTACAAGATAAGTGTTGTCAAACTAGTTGACATCAATGACAACATATTACTGATTTAATCATATGTCATATCTAATCAAAAACTTGGTGATCTCTAATCACATATCTTCAATTAGGTTCTAAATCAGTTGTAATTCATCAATCTCTCCCTTTGGCATTGATGGCAACTCAAGTAATATGAAATATACCATACACATACCAAACATGTATTATACAACTTGTGAACAAATGTTGTACAAGCTCTCCCTAGTTTAATATGTTTAATCACCACATTACTCAATAGCATTACCAATGGAGCTTTGAAATTTTGTAGATATGATCTTTTCAACTCTCGGATTCTTTCTTCTATTCTCAGTAACTAATCTTCAGTGCTCTCCTTTTTTCAGTTTGTCTCTCCCTTAGATAGATGTTTCTGTGTTCTCATTGGTGCATATTATTTATCTCTCCCTTTGACAACAATGCCATAGAAATAAATAAACATACAACTCTATAGTAGCCATGTAACTCTCTGTTGTCTAGTGCATTCCCTGTATCTTTGTATACTGATATGCCAATCTATTTTAGTTCTCCAAACTTTTCACAACCTTAGACATGATCCAAAGTGTGAACTATGCTGCATCAACATGTATGATCTTCTGATAAGATTATGCTAATGCAACATCCAGATCACATTAGTGACCAGTAGACAGGGGATGAACCCCAAGTCTAGCCCTCAAGTATTCAAATGTATCCTTTGGTGGAGGCTTTTTAAATATGTCTACAAGTTGTTCTTTTGATGTAACAAACTCCAACTTAATTTGCTTCTCCTGTACTTGTTCTCTTAAGTAGTGATACTTAATAGATATATGCTTTTTTTAGAGTGCATCACTGGATTGTTTGAAATGTTTATTGCACTTGTGTTATCACAATATATAATCACCAGCTCAGTGATTATCTCATTCATACCTTCCAATACTTGTTTAATATATGCAATATTTGAATAGTTTGTAGCAGTAGCAACATACTCTGCTTCAGCTGTAGATTGAGAAATGCAAGCATGCTTCTTACTTATTCATGTAACAAGTCTTTCACCAAAAAAAAATGCTCCTTTGTGGTACTTTTTCTATCATCCACATTTCCAGCCCAATCAGCATCAGTATAGATTCTGAGTTCAAATTTTCCTTCCTTAGGATACCATAATCCATAATCTTCTATTTTCTTTAGGTATCTTAAGATTCTCTTTGTAGCAACCATGTGTGACTCACTAGGGTTGGCAAAAAATCTTGCAACAATTCCCACATCATGTGCTATGTATGGTCTACTATGCACTACATACATTAACTTACCAATCATTGATTGGTACAGTGTCTGGTTCACCTCTGTAGTTTCATCTTCCTTAGTTAGTTTACATCCAGTAGCCATCGATGTTCCCACAGGTTTAGCATCTTCCATGCCAAATGTCTTCAATACTTCCTTGATATATTTGGATTGTGTGATGAATATGTTAGAATAACTGAGAGGGGGGTGAATCCATTATCTAGTGTCCCAATACAAAATGTATAATTCAAAACAATTTTTTCAATTTCTGCTGGTCGATAAGCAATAATAACTCTCACTGTCTGTGCTTTTACTGAATACCGGTCTAATGCTAAAATAGATTACCAATCAAATCTAACATGTAACATGCAAAGTATGATAACAAATAAATATCACAATCAACACATAACACAAGAGATTTAATGTGGAAACCCTGTAAAGGGAAAAACCACCTGGGACCAGCAACCCAAAAATTGTTCACTCTTCTGAAGTGAGGTCGGTTAAGACCCAACCCTGTTAAAGGTTACAAACACACTGTCAGGTGTGACCTTGTTAGAGGATTTTAGACTAGAAGTTATCATCCAACCAGCATTCACTATGGGGTTGACAGGATAACAATGTTCATTCTATGAATGATACATCATAAGACTTTCAGAGTCCACTCAGTTAAGAGATTTAGACTGTATGCAATGGTTAAATATGTAACAGTAAAATGACCTGCCTTAATACAACTTCAATTGCAGATTACAGATCAATATTCAGTCCACACAAATCCTTCTGATCAATAATTCACTTCAGATTTAATACTGTATCAACTTACTATCCGTTGGTAATAGCTCTTTGTAGCTTGGTAATTGTTCTATAGCTTGGTTCTCACTAACCAGTATGATCAGAATGCATGAAACCTTGTTCACGCAATAATCCTGTAGCTTCTACTTCTTCCGGCTCTTTCTTAAATAAATTATGTTCTCTTATATAGATGAGTAAAATCATTTTCTTCTCCACCATCAGATTTTGCCGCTTAATCACATTCATAGATTTTGCTGCTTAAAACTTTCTCGATACTTGTTTCAATAACATGTTTCAATCTTCTTTGTTAGATCTTCCTTGAATTTTGTCAGCCGTCAATTTGTGTAACAAACATTATCTTTTACCTTGATGTTATACTCTTGCTAGCTCATCAATCTTATCGGCTAAACTAATCATTTAATTCATTATGCTCTCCTCGGTAGACAAAGAATGCATCGGTGAACATTGCTCGGCTAATACTATGGTCGGTATACACCACACTCCATCGGTGTATACTAGAAATGCTTTATTTACCGACAACACTGCTTTGTGTCTTTCAGCTCTATACTTCATCATAGATGAATGCAACATAATGAAGTCAAGATCATCAAGTCATAAACTCATCAACAAGTTACCCAATGTGTTCCTTATCTTCATCTATCATGTACATCTTTCCTCATGTAGATTTCTCTATTCTTCATTTCTTCCACCTTTCTTCAGATGTCTCGGTATAGTAACTTACAAGATAAGTGTTGTCAAGCTAGTTGACATCAATGACAACATAATACTAATTTAATCATATTACATATCTAATCAGCAAATTCTTAGTGATCTTTAATCACATATTCTTCAATCAGATTCCAAATTAGTTGTAGTCCAACAATCTCTCCCTTTGGCATTGATGGCAACTCAAGTAATATGAAATGTACCATACACATACCAAACATACATTCTACAACTTTGTGAACAAATGTTGTAAGTCGAATAGACTTAATATGTTTAATCACTATGTTACTAAACCAGCATTAAATAGTACAGCTTTACCTTTTTGTAGTTGTGATTTTTTCAGTTCTCCTATTCCTACTTCTGTTCTTTGTAACTGATCTTCAATACTCTACCTCATTCAGATTGTCTCTCCCTTAGTTAATTATCATCAGTGCTTGTTCCTTTTCCTATTATTTTATCTCATCTCTCCCCTTTTCATTTCTTATGGTTTATCTCTCCCTTTGACAACAATGCCAAAGAAACAAATAAACAATCAGCTCTGTAGTAGCCAAGTAACTCTTTGTGGTGTTCAGTACTTCCTCTGTATCTTTGTATACTAATATCTCATCGGTTCAAGTGCTCAAACTTAATCACAACCTTGAACATGATTCAAAGTGTGAACTATGCTGCATCAACATGAATGATCTTTTGATAAAAGTAGGCTGATGCAACAACCAAATGACCTTAGTGACTGATAGACAGGGGACGAACCCCAAGTCTAGTCCTCAAGTATTCAAATGTGTCCTTCGGTAGAGGTTTTGTAAAAATATCTGCAAGTTGTTCTTTAGATGTAACAAATTCTAACTTAACTTGCTTCTCTTATACTTGTTCTCTTAAGTAATGATACTTGATAGATATATGCTTTGTCTTAGAGTGCATCATAGGATTCTTTGAAATATTAATAGCACTAGTGTTGTCACAATATATAATCACCGGGTCAGTGATTACCTCATTCATTCCTTCCAACATTTGTTTGATATATGCAATGTTTGAACAGTTAGTAGTAGCAATAACATACTCTGCTTTAGCTGTAGACTAAGAGATACAAGCCTACTTTTTACTTGTCCAAGTTACAAGTCTTTCACCAAATAAAAATGCTCCTCCGGTGGTGCTTTTTCTATCATCCGCATTTCTAGCCCAATCAGCATCGGTGTAAACTTTCAGTTCAAACTTCCCTTCCTTAGAATACCATAATCCATAATTCTCTATTTTCTTTAGGTATCTTAAGATCTTTTTTGTAGCTATCATGTGTGATTCTCTAGGGTTAGCAAAAAATCTTGCAACAATTCCCACAACATGTGCTATATTTGGCCTACTGTGAACTACGTACATTAACTTACCAATCATGGATCAGTAAAGTGTCTAATTTACCTCGGTAGTTTCATCCTCCTTTGTCAATTTGCATCCAGTAGCTATCAGTGTTCCCACAAGTTTAGCATCTTCCATGCCAAATGTCTTCAGTACTTCCTTTATGTATTTAGATTGCGTGATGAATATGCCATCACTTTGCTGAATCACTTGTAGTCCAAGAAAGAACTTAATCTCTCCAAACATAGACATTTCAAATTCCTTTTGCATTTCATCAGAAAATGCCTTGCAGACAAGATCTGAGCCACCAAAGATAATATCATCAACAAATATTTCAGCAATGATAATAGTATCATCAGTATCACCTTTCACATACAAATTGTTGTTTTCACTTGTTCTTACAAATTCAATACTTAACAAATAAGTATGCGGTCTTTCATACCATGCTCTCAGTGCTTTCTTTAATCCATATAAAGCTTTATGTAATCTACATACCATGTCTTTATTGTTGGGATCAACAAATCCTTCAGGTTGTTCAATGTAGACTTCTTCTTCAAGTATACCATTCAAAAATGCTAACTTCACATCCATTTGATAGACTTTGAATTTCTTATGTGCAACATATGCAAGTAGAATTCTAACTCCTTCTAATCTAGCAATAGGTGAAAATGTCTCACCATAGTCAATACCTTCTTCCTGTGCATATCCCTTTCATACTAATCTAGCTTTATTTCTAGTGACTTCACCATTTTAATTCAATTTATTCCTGTATATCCACTTAGTACCGATAACATTCTTATCTTTTGGTCAGGGTACTAAGGACCAGGTTTTGTTCTTTCCTATTTGTTCTATTTCCTCTTTCATTGCATTAACCCATTCTTCATTGTCTAATGCAACTTTCACAATTTTAGGTTCAAACTCACAAATTAGACATGTACCTTGTCTTGTTTTGCTTTTGGTTTGCACTTCAGCATGTCTGTCTCCAATGATTTGTGTTTCAGGATGATGTCTTCTGACAAAACTAGCCAAGAATTGATTTCTCCTTTCTTGTTCATCCTGCTTAGGGTCATTTCCTTTCTCGGTAGCTTCTTCATGTTCATCGGTTTGTGGTGCCTGTCGTACTGCATTGTTTCCCTGCTGACCGGTTGTTACAGCTTGCGATGTCAGTAGATACTCTAGATGTTCAATGTAAGTGAATCTCCATAATCTTCTAGTTCCTTTGTACTTTCCTCTATGTACTTGTCATCAAACTCATCAACATGAACATTGGTACTTTCAACAATCTTATTTGTAGCCTTATTCAAACATTTGTATGCTTTACTTGTAGTGGAATATTTGAGAAATATTCCTTCATCTCCTTTAGAATCAAATTTTCCATTTCTCTCATCTTTCCAGGTAAAGCATTTACTTCCAAAATTTTTGAAATAACTTACAGTAGGTTTGTGTCCAAACCATAGTTCATGAGGTGTTCAATTGGAGTCCTTCAGTTGTACTTGGTTAAGAACATATATAGCTATGCTGACATCTTCCCTCTAATATGTTTGAGCAACATTCTTCTATATCATCAATGTTCTAGCACAATCAATTATAGACCTATTCCTTCTTTTAGCAATGCCATTTTGCTGAGGTGTTCTCGATGCTAATACCTGCCTCTTGATTCCATGCTCATTGCAAAATTTAGTAAATTCATCAGAGATAAATTCACCTCCTCTATCAGATCTTAAGCATTTTATTTCTTTTCCAATTTCTTTCTCTACCTTAGCTTTATACCACTTAAACATTTTGAAAGCTTCAGATTTCTCTTTCAAGAACATAACAGTCATCAGTCTAGTATAATCATCAACAAAAAGAATAAAATATCTATCACCAAAATAGCTCTGAGTTCTCATAGGACCACATAGATCGGTATGAACCAACTCAAGTATCTTCTTTGTTGAATAGTCTTTGCTTTTAAAACTAGACTTAGTCATCTTACCTTTCTGACATTCATGGCACATGACATGATAAGGTTTTGTCAAGTTAGGCAATCCTCTAACTCTTTTCTTTCTACTAATCTTGATCATGTTGTCAAAGTTCACATGGCATAACCTTTTGTGCCACAACCAAGCATCTTCATCCTTTATTAACAAACAAGAAGACTGATCTATATCAAGATAGAATAGATTACCTCTGGATTATGTACCAGTTCTGACAAGTCTTCCTCCATCATCATAAATCTTCACCTTTTTGCTCTCAAAAGCTAGTCAATGGCCTAAATTGTTTAGCTGAGCCACACTTATCAGATTATAGTTCAGTCCATCTACCCAATATGCATTTTCACATTGTAGGTCTGTCATTGATCATCAGTGAGCCTTTACCTCTTACCATATAAGGTGCATCATTTCCCATTCTCATAGATTCTCCATTATATTCAATAAGATGATCAAACTTCTCTACATCACCGGTCATATGATGTGTGTAGCCACTGTTTATGATCCATGTATCATTTATGTTTACTTTAGAGATCAGTGCTATCTCTTCATGTTTCTCTTCCTCTTCTGAGTCATCTTTCATAGCAACAAATACAACTTCTATATCATCATCAGAATCAGATTCAGTTTCAACATCTTTAGCTATGTAACATACCTTTTTGCCTTTTTCCTCTTAGTTGTCTCTGTTGTTGTGTTGGTAACCTCTGTTGACTCTTCTCCCATAGCTTCCTTTAGATCAGTCTTTGGATCTATCATCATCTTTCTTATGTGGACATCTAGTAGTGATGTGACCAACTTCTTTACAATTAAAGCATGCTAAAGGTAGCTTACCTCTATACCTTCCTTTTCCTTTGGGCAATCTTTTGGCCATAAGTTTTTCAAGCTCATTAAGTTCATCATCGGTATTGTCATCACTATCACAATTCTTACTATTTCTGATAGACTTTCCAATCTTCAAAGAAGACATGAAGGTGGATTCAACAAAAGGAACAATATTATTATCAAAGTTGTTTAATTCAAAGATTGTAAGTTTAGCAATCAGAGTGTCAAGAGTAAGGTTGGATGTAGCTCTTGTTTCATGAATTGCAGAAATCCTGATTACATAAACTAGTAGCAAAGTTATAAGAATCTTGCTTATCACTATTTCATCATCAATCACTCCATCAGATGCTCTAATAGCATGTACCACCTCTTTGAGTCTATTTTAATATTGGACAATGTTCTCACCTTCTTTCATTCTCATATCATCAAATCTGCCTCTCAGACTTTCAGCTCGGGCTTTTTTGACATTCAAATCTCCACTGTAAATTTGTGTCAATTTATCCCACATTCCTTTGGTAGTTGTGCATGTCTTGATATCTTCAAATTCAGTGTCAGTACAGGCAACAACAAGTTCCATCATAGTAACATTGTGTTCATGCTTATCCTTTAGTTGATCAACAGTTAAGGGACCAATGGGTGGTTGCATGTAGCCATTTTGCATCAGATCTAGTGCTAAGTTCCCAATTCTAGATATGTGTAGCTTCATTCTGCTTTTCCATACTAGGAAGTTCTCTTTATTTAGTTTCAGTACTTACCTCTTATACATCTTGAGACCTTTATGCTTAAGTCCTTAAAACTCTATTCCAAGCAACACAACTCTGATACCAATTGTTAGAATAACTAAGAGGGGGGTGAATCATTTATCCAATGTCCCAATACAAAATGTATAATTCAAAACAATTTTTTCAATTTATACTTGTTGGTAAGCAATAATAACTCTCACTATCTGTGCATTTACCGAATACCAGTCTAATGCTAAAATAGATTACCGATCAAATCTAACATGTAACATGCAAAGCATGATAACAAACAAATATCATAATCAACACATAACACAAGAGATTTAACATGTAAACCCTGTAAAGGGAAAAACCATCTGGGACCGGAAACCCAAAAATTGTTCACTCTTCTGAAGTGAGGTCGGTTAAGACCCAACCATGTTAAAGGTTACAAACACACTGTCAGGTGTGACCTTGTTAGAGAATTTTAGACTAGAAGTTATCATCCAACCAACATTCACTATGGGGTTGACAGGATAACAATGTTCATTCTATGAATGATACATCATAAGACTTTTAGAGTCCACTCAGTTAAGAGATTTAGAATGTATACAATGGTTAAATATGTAACAGTAAAATGACCTTCCTTAATACAACTTCAATTGCAGATTACAGATCAATATTTAGTCCATACAAATCCTTTTGATCAATAATTCACTTCATATTCAATATTGTATCAACTTACTATCCATCGGTAATAGCTCTATGTAGCTTAGTAATTGTTCTATAGCTCGGTTCTCACTAACCAGTATGATCAGAATGCATGAAACCTTGTTCACGCAATAATCCTGTAGCTTCTACTTCTTCCAGCTCTTTCTTAAATAAATTTTGTTCTCTTATATAGAAAAGTAAATTATTTTCTTCTCCACCATCAGATTTTGCCACTTAATCACATTCATAGATTTTTCCGCTTAAAAATTTCTCGGTACTTGTGTCAATAACATGTTTCAATCTTCTCCGTTAGATCTTCCTTGAATTTTGTCAGCTGTTAATCTATGTAACAAACATTATCTGTTACCTTGATGTTATACTCTTGCCAGCTCATCAATTTTATCGACTAAACTAATCATTTAATTCATTATGCCCTCCTTGGTAGACAAAGAATGTGTCGATGAACACTGCTTGGTTAATACTACGGTTGGTATACACTACACTCAATCGATGTATACTTGAAATACTTCATTTACCGACAACACTGCTTTGTGTCTTTCAGCTCTATACTTCATCATAGATGAATGCAACATAATGAAGTCAAGATCATCAAGTCATAAACTCATCAACAAGTTACCCAATGTGTTCCTTATCCTCATCTATCATGTACATCTTTCCTCATGTAGATTTCTCTGTTCTTCATTTCTTCCACCTTTCTTTAGATGTCTCAGTATAGTAACTTACAACATAAGTGTTGTCAAGCTAGTTGACATCAATGACCACATAATACTGATTTAATCATATTACATATCTAATTAGCAACTTCTTAGTGATCTTTAATCACATATTCTTCAATCAGATTCCAAATCAGTTGTAGTCCAATAGAATATACCATCATTATGCTAAATCACTTGTAGTCCTAGAAAGAACTTAATCTCTCCGAACATAGACATTTCAAATTCACTTCTCATTTCATCAAAAAATGACTTATGAATTTGATCTTGTCCTCCAAATATTATGTCATCCAAAAATATTCCAGCAATAAGAATAGTATCATCAGTATCTCCTTTCATATACAAATTGTTGTTCTCACTTGTTCTAACAAATCTAATACTTAACAAATAAGTATGCAACCTCTCATACCAGGCTCTTAGTGCTTGCTTCAAACCCTATAAAGCTTTATGTAATCTACATACCATATCTTTTTTTTCAGACCAATAAACTCTTCAGGTTGTTCTATGTAGACTTCTTCTTCAAGTATCCCATTCAAAAATGCTAACTTGACATCCATTTGGTAAACTTTGAACTTTTTGTGTGCAACATATGCAAGTAACATTCTGACTCTTTCTAATCTTGAAACCAGTGCAAATGTTTCACCATAGTCAATTCCTTCCTCCTGTGCATATCCTTTGCATACAAATCTAGCTTTATTCCTTATTACCTCTCCATTCTCATTTTTCTTGTTCCTGAATATCCACTTATTACTGATAACATTCTTATCTTTAGGTCTGGGTACTAAGGTCTAGGTTTTGTTCTTCTCTATTTGCTCTATTTCCTCTTTCATTGCATTAACCATTCATCATTTTCCAATGCAACTTTTACATTCTTCGGTTCATAATAAAAAACTAGACATGTACCTTGTCTTGCTTTACTCCTTGTTTGCATGCCAACTCATTTGTCTCCAATGATTTGTGTCTCAGGATGGTGTCTTCTGACAAAACTCACCAGTATCCAATTTCTTCTTTCTTGTTCATCTTATGCAGGTTCATTTGCTTGCTCGGTAGGTCCTTCTTGCTCGTCGATTTCTCTTTCTTATTCCTCAGTATTGTTTTCCTACTGTCCAGTTGTCATAGTTTGCGGCTTCAATAGATACTTGGGTTGTTTAATGTAAGTGAATCTACCATAGTCTTCTAGTTCCTTTCTGCTTTCCTCTACATTCTTATCATCAAACTCATCAACTCAAACATAGTACTTTCAATCATTTTATTAGTTACTTTGTTCAAACACTTGTATGCTTTACTTTTACTGGAATATCTTAGAAATATCCCTTCATCACCTTTTGAGTCAAACTTTCCATTTCTTTCATCTTTCAGAATAAAACATTTTCTTCCAAAATTTTTGAAATAACTTACAGTGGGTTTGTGTCCAAACCATAACTCATTGGGTGTCTTATTAGTGTCCTTCTTCAGTTGTACTCGGTTTAGTACATAAACTATAGTACTAACAACTTCCCTCTAGTATGTCTAAGCAACATTCTTTTCTATCATTAATGTCCTTGTGTAGTCAACAATTGACCTATTCCTCCTTTTAGCAATGCCATTCTATTGTGGTGTCCTCGGTGTAGAGACCTATCTTTTAATACCATGCTCATTACAAAAATTAGTAAATTCATTAGAGATAAATTCACCTCCTCTATCAAATCTTAAGCATTTCAATTTTTTACCAGTCACTTTTTCTACTTTTGATTTATACCACTTGAACATCTTGAATACCTCATATTTTTCTTTCAAGAACATGACAGTCATCAACCTAGTATAATCATCAACAAAAAGAATAAAATATATGTCTCTATAATAACTCTGAGTTCTCATAGGACCACATAGGTCGGTATGCACTAACTCAAGTATTTTATTTTCTGAATAATCTTTTCTTTTGAAACTAGATTTAGTTATTTTACCTTTCTGACATTCATGACACATAACATGATCAGGCTTAGATAAGTTAGGTAGACCTCTAACTCTTTTCTTTTTACTGATCTTAATCATGTTATCAAAGTTCACATGACATAACCTTTTATGCCAAAACCATGCATCTTCATCTTTCATCATTAAACATGAAGACTGATCATTATCAAGATAAAACATATTACCTCTAGATTGTGTACTAGTTCCAACAAGTCTTCCTCCATCATCAAATATTTTCACCTTTTTGCTCTCAAAAGCAACTCAGTGGCCTAAATTGTTCAGCTATGCCACACTTAGCAAATTATAGTTCAATCCTTTTACCCAATAAGCATTTTCACATTTTAATCTATCATTTATCATCAGGGATCCTTTACCTCTTACCATACAGGGTGCATCATTTCCCATTCTTATAGATCCTCCATTGTATTCATCAAGATAATCAAATTTTTTTTCATCACCATTCATGTGATGTGTACAACCACTATCTATAATCCATGTATCATTCTTATTAACCTTAAAGATAAGTGTTGTCTCTACATACCTTTCATCTTCTTCAGAATCATCCTTCATTGCTACAAATACTACCTCCACATCATCATCAGTGTCAATATCGATGATATCTTCTTCCTCAGCAATGTAGCATACCTTCTTGCCTTTATCATTATTGTCTCAGTTTTCTCTGTTGTAGTGTCGGTAGCCTCTATTGTTTCTTCTCCCATAGCTTCCTTCAGATTGGTCTTTGGTTCTTTCATCATCTTTCTTGTGTGGACATCTAGCAGCAATGTGGCCAACTTCTTTACAGTTAAAGCATGCTAAAGGTAATTTACCTCTATACCTTCCTTTACCTTTAGGTAACCTTCTGGCCATAAGAGCTTCAAGTTCATCAAGCTCATCATCAGTATTGCTATCACTATCATCATTCTTATTTGTAGACTTACCAATCTTTAGAGAAGACATAAAAGAAGATTCAACATTCGTTACAACACTATTATCATAATTGTTTAGTTCAAATGTTGTAAGCTTTCCAATCATATTATTAAGAGTGAGTGTGTTGTTAGGTGCTGACCTATTTTCATAAATTGCAAATATTCTGATGGCATAGATAGGCAATAGGGTCCTTAGATTTTTTCTTACCATAGTGTCTTCATCAATAAATCCATCCGATGCTCTAATAGCATGAACTACCTCCTTTATTCTGTGTGTATTGCACAATGTTTTCACCTTCTTTCATCTTCATGTCTTCGAATCTTCCTCTTAAGCTTTCGGATCTTGCTCTCTTGACATTCGTATCACCACTATAAACTTGAGCAAGTTTATCCCACATCTTCTTAGCAGTAGTATAGTCCTTGATGTTTTCAAATTTTGCATTTGAATAGGCAGCAACAATCTCCATCATAGTAACATTATGTTCATGCCTGTCTCTTAGTTGATCAAGGGTCAAGGGACCTTGGGTGGTGCAAGGTATCCATTCTCCATCAGATCTAGGGTAGAATTCCCAATTCTGGATATATGTAGCTTCATTTGACTTTTCCATATTGTGAAGTTATCTTTGTTTATGATGCAGGAGCATCCTGGGTGTAAGAGCAATCTTGCATCACCCAAAAATATTTCTATTTTTGTATTCAATAAGGGCTATCTTATGCAGAGTTGCTATTTATGGAAACTTGCTATTTTTAGTAAGTTGGTCTTACGATCTCAGAATGTCTGATTTTACATATGGAGGTTCATCTTAGTCATATCAGCCTGCCAGCAAAGTTTCATGGCTAGATCAGGTGTAGTTTTGAAGATATTGAAGATTTTCGGTATTGGCAGCAGGGTACAGAAACTTTGAACTTAGTTTTGAAGGCTTTAGAGGCCCCAGATGAGGTTGAAAATTTGGGTGACGAGCGCTTTGCGCTGATTAAGCCTGTAGAGCGCTTCATGGCATTTCCATAATGGGGTTATAATAGCCAATCGGGTCAATGGGCGATGACTTATGGTCTTCGGAAGTTGGGTCACCTGAAATGGCAGAAAATAATTTTTCTTCAAAATTTCTGTTTGAGTTTCAAAACTCATTTTGAGCTGACTTTGCTGTAATAAATTGTAAAATAAAATAATTCTAAGTTTGGTCGGCCCTAAGGGCTAAATTTTTAGAACCTTCTCAGGCGGTGGAAATTGCCTATATAAAGAAGGCCCGTAGTGTTGTCTAGGGCAGTTCTGGGTAGTAGATCTGGGTATTGATTCGAGGCTTTGTCCTATAGAATATTGTAAGGGAATACCCATGTGGCTTTGCATATTGTAATTCTGAAAGTTTGTAATTCCACATTTGTGGAGATAATAAGAAGCCAATTTTCTATTCTTGCTGTAGACTAGGATTTGAGCGTGCACCTAAACCTGTTTTGAAGGCCAAAGACAAACAAATGTCATAGCATATTATCAAATCAAATTTAATGGTAAACAAACTAAAATCAAAGCCACCTCAGTTTAAGCCTAAAACGGATGCGCCCATGCACCGTTTGATATGCTTGGATATAAATGGATGTGGGTGTGCAAACTCAAGCACTTGGAGCATGCAAGATAAATGATTTGAGGATCAAGAAGACCCAAAATGACACAAAATAGGTATGAGGAACCTATTTTGCCTCAAAGGCCTCAAGAACACACAAATATGCAAAGCTAAAAGATGAACTAAGATTAAAACAAGAAATGAATCTATGTTAATCCATTTAAGCTAATTTAGATGTGATTTAAGCTTGAAAATGATCTAAAATGATGAGTTTATGCTTATGCTAGAATAAAAATGGCATTATAACTTTGCTATTGAGTTTGAGAGTTGAAAGATGATTTGCCTTAGGAAGTGAGGGTATTTATAAGATTTCTAAAGGCTTGGGGTAGGAGGAATGAATGGCCAGGATTGAAATCCTTAAGAGAGGCCAAGATTCACTCAAAGGGAAGCACATGGATTGTGTTAGTTCTCAACCAATCAGGAGGTGACACATGTCACAAGGTGAGTGGATGAAGGGAAGGGCAAAATGGAGTCAACAAAGGGGGCTCCAAGCTCATAACTCTCCAAATAAATGCTTGTAAGAGCAATGAATGGGTTTTAAGAGGCTTTGAAGACTTTGGGGAAGCAATAAATGCTTTGTGGTTGAGATATTTGGAAGGAAAGACTTTGCTTTGGTTTAGGAAAGTCTTAAGCTTGGTTAGGATTGCACAAAGGTTTAAGGGTAGGATTAGGATTAGATTAGGACAAAAAAAAGGATTAGGATGGGTGAAGAGGGTGGATTTGAGAAGATTCTAGAAGAGTCTAGATTTCTCCTTAGTTTCATGGAATAAAAGTTATTCATTCCAAAAGCTTAAGTTTAAGAATATTTATTAAAATATTTTCAATAAATATGAAAATTAAATATTTAACCTTAATTAAATATTTAACCTTGGGATTAGGGTTAGAAAAGATGAGATTAGCCTTTTAATCGAAATTAAGAAGGGATTAGAAGATTTTGGAAGAGGTTAGTGGTCTTAAGGAAATTGGCCAAGTTTGGGATAAAAAATAAATTAAAAATAAATTAATTTATTTTTGAAGTTTTTGGGCAATTTATTAATTAAAATAATTAATAAATTAGGGATAATGTCCAAATGACATTTTTAGGCTAGATTCCTTAATTAAAGATTTTTAATTAAGAGAGAGGGATTTAATGCCATAAAAATAAATTAATTAATTAAATAATTAATTAATTAATAAATGATGATGTCATCAAGAATTTTCAGAAAACAAAAATAATTTATTTTCTGAAGGATTTTTCGGTGTCTACATTTTGCCCCTCTTTGATGCGATGCCGCAAGTGGCATGGCGTCAAAGACAAGAAAACAAGATGCCGAGGCTAGAATCAGAAGAAGAGGGTATGACGCCTGGGTGGACTAGAAGAAAAAGGATACATGCCCCGGTGGGACAAAATCATGGAAGATGCGCCCAGTGGGACAAGGAGAAAGAGGGATTACGCCCTGGGACAGAGTGTGCCCGGCGGGACGAGGAAGGAAAGGCCTAGGAAGAAAGGGGAGATAAATAACCTCACTTCTAAGAACAAATATGGATGATATGCAAGATGAGATGGAAATGCAAGATGCAAGATGCAGCTATATGCAAAGATGCAAGATTAATCTATATGATAAATGCAAGGGACCAGATAGCTCCAAGTGCAAACGGGAGTGCACAACCTAGATTTAATATAGCTATGTTAGAGACCTGCCAAGGATACTGGGATCACGAGGCCTGTCAACAACGTCGCAGAGGACTGACGAGGACTGACGCTAAACAAACACACAGGGTTGCCCCAACATCACACATGAAGCGCAGAGGCGACATGGTAAAACCGATGCTGAAGGAACCACAAACACACAACTGACTCACAGGCAGAAGCGAAAGATCAAAAGACCTTGCCCCAGATTATCCGCACACGCAGCACACCGTGATATAATGAATCATGGTGACCCTGGTGGGATAATGAGAAGCCAAAAAAGATTAACAAGATCAAAAGGAAAAAACCCAAGATCAAAATGATAACTCCAAAAAGACATCCTTTGCCAAGGAGAGAGATTAGGTTTGATTGATGGTGGGAAGATTGGTCGGACAGGAGGAACGATATATCCTCAAGGACCAGGATGGAAGATTAGGTCGGACAGGAGGAATGATATATCCTCAAGGACCCATGGGTTGGTGAGAGAATAAGTGTAGTTGTTCGCTGGCAAAAGCTGAAGTTCAAGGAATTAATCAGGATGAGCAAGGATAAGTCGACAATTGATGTTGCTGAAGCATAAGGCCCGAGTGGGACTACAAATTTTTTGAGGCTGGGGATGGGACAAGATATTTGATCAAATGCTGCTACAGGATGGACAAAGGTTATGTACAACAAGGAGGAACGATATGCACAAGGGATATGTACAGAAGCTCAGGATTGGGGATAGGAAGAACACACTCAGCGGGACTCTCACTAGGACGGAGACAAGAAGGATAAATACAGGGAGGAATGCGCTGTACAGGAAAGGGAAAGGGATATGGTACAAGATATGGTACAAAGCTTTGGAATAGGATATGGATTGCAGATGGGTTGGAGGAAGATGGAAGCTGAATGCTTGGAAGATAGGGGAGATGGAATTGCTGGGAGATCTGTTATGGATGGAGGAAGAGGACAGTAGCTGAAAGGACAACTGAATAGATAAATAGCTCAGTTTACTATGTTGGTGCCTGTTTGCCATGTTTTCACCAACATACTTGTCCAAGGCACTTGAATTGCCAAGTTTTCACCATTGGACGATTATTTTCTCTTTCTCTCTTTTTTTTTTTCTTTTTTTACTTTTTTGCTTTTTTGCTTTTTTGCTTTTTTGAATGTTTTTGGATTTTTCTGATATATGCAGGATCAGGTTCAGGCATAGAACCTCTTCAGATGGATGATGTTGATAGGATCATTCAAGGGCTCGCGTTCTGGTGTTGATAGCTGATAGGCTCCCGAGCCAAAGGATGCGGTGACAACATAGGGGCCCAACCAAGTAGGCTCAAACTTGCCTTTTTTTTCTCTATTTGCTAGGACCTTCTGATTTTCTTTAAGAACCATGTCACCGACTTGGAATTGTCTAAGATGGACCTTTTTGTTATAACTCCTTTTGAGTCGATTCTGGTATGCAACCAGGTGATCGTAGGCTTGCTGTCTCTTTTCATCTAGCAGATCTAGCTGTGTGAGCCGGGCCACACGATAGTCTTCATCAGTTGTATAGTTCTTCATGGAGACGCGCAAGGATGGGAGCTCAACCTCGATAGGTAGAACGGCTTCAGCACCATATACAAGGGAGTATGGGGTGGTGCCTGTGGGAGTGCGATAAGAAGTGTGGTAGGCCCAAAGGGCAAGATTAATTTGGAGATGCCAGTCACGACCAGAATCATTGACAACCTTCTTGAGGATTTTCAAGATAGTTTTGTTAGTTGTCTCAGCTTGGCCATTTCCTTGAGGGAAATATGGACTGGAGAAACGGTGATGGATGTGGAGTCTGGCACATAGATCATCCACATGCTGGTTTTCAAAAGGTGTGCCATGGTTTGTGAAAATGGTAGATGGTATGCCGAAGCGACAAATGATATGGTAGAGGATGAACTTGGATATTTGGATGCCAGTAGTAAGGGTGAGCGGAATCGCTTCAACCCATTTGGTAAAGTACTCTGTGGCTGTTATGATATACTTGTGTCCATCCGAAGAAAGGGGGGTGATCAAGCCAACGAGGTCGAGGCCCCAACATGAAAAAGGCCACGGTGGTGCAATAGGTTGTAGATCCTGTGCTGGTGCATGTATCAAATTGGCATGCTGTTGACATGGGAGACATTTCTTGACAAATTCACACGCATCATGTTCCATTGTTGGCCAATAATATCCAACTCTAAGCAGCTGCTTTGCTAGAACCATGCCACTCGTGTGGGCACCGCAAATTTCAGCGTGAACTTCTTGTAAGGCCAGGACAGCCTCGTTTGAGTCTAAACATCTAGATAGGACATTATGATACCCGCGACGATATAGGGTGTTGGCTACAAGAGTGTAGCGGGAAGCTCTACGAATAAGGTTTTGGCGTTGGTTATTGGTGAGATGGGGAGATATGATACCATTTTTTAGATACGCATGGATGTCGTGGTACCATGGGGATTGGGGACCAACCAAGACACACACCATGTCTGCATCGGCGTTCTCATAAGCTGGTGAATGTAGCTGCTCGACTAGAAATTCATACTGTGATGCGTCTCGTGGTATTTCCAATAAGGATCCGATGGTTGCCATTGCATCTGCTGCTTTGTTCTGAAGCCTTGGAATCTGATTGAATTGTAGATGTAGGAAATGCTCTTTCAGTTTATCCACCAGTTGCTTGTAGGGTAGCAATTTGTCATCTTTTGTCTGATACTCATCAAGGACTTGCTTGATAATGAGCTGTGAATCTCCAAAAACTTGTAGTTCTGTGATGTTCCATTGGATAGCTGTTTTGAGACCTAAGATGAGTGCCTCATATTCTGCAATATTGTTGGTACAGGGGAATCCCAACTTGAATGATTTTGGAATATAGTCACCTTGAGGTGTGACGAATAGGATTCCTGCCCCAGAGCTATGGGATGTGTTGGAACCATCAAAGTATAGTTTCCACATGGGCTGCTCTTCAATCATGCATAAATGTTCATCGGGGAATTCCATGATTAGTGGATAGGCATCCACCAGTGGTGCTTCTGCTAGTTGATCGGCAATGACTTGCCCTTTGATTGCTTTGCGATCTACATACTGAATGTCAAATTTGCTGAGTAACGTGACCCATTTTGCCATACGGCCTGTGAGGGTTGTCCTTGATAACAGATACTTACGAGGGTCCACCTTTGATATGAGCTTAATTGTGTGGCTAAGCATGTAATGTCTAAGTTTTTGAGTGGCAAAGACCACTGCTAAGCATGCTTTCTCCATGGGTGAATAGTTAAGCTCATAGCCCACAAGAGTGCGACTGATGTAGTAGACAGCTCGTTCTCTGTTTTCATCATCATGCTGTGCTAGGAGTGCCCCTAGTGCTGTAGCTGTTGTTGAGATGTAAAGGATGAGTGGGCATCCTGGAACTGGTGGTACTAGGATTGGAGCATTAGCTAGATACTCTTTGAGCTTATCAAAGCTTCTTTGACATATGGGATCCCACTTGAAGTTGGTGTCTTTGCATGAGAGATGTGAGAATGGTTGGCACTTGTCCGCTAGTTGCGAGATGAACCACCGTACTGATTGAAGCTTGCCCTGTAGGCTTCTGAGCTGTTTGAGATTTCTTGGTGGAGGCATCTCTGTTATTGCTTTTACCTTTTTAGGATCGATCTCTATGCCTCGTCTAGAGACGATGAAGCCTAGAAGCTTGCCAGATGTAACACCAAAGACACATTTCTTAGGATTAAGCTTTAAGCCATAATGATTCAGACGATCAAACACACGTTCTAGGATGTTGAGGTGTTCATCCCTTGTTTTGGATTTTGCAAGGATATCATCCACATAGTCTTCAAGGATCTTGTGGATCATGTCATGGAAGATCGCTGTCATTGCTCTCTGATATGTGGCCCCTGCATTCTTTAGCCCAAATGGCATCATGTTGTAGCAGAAGGTACCCCATGGGGTTGTGAATGCTATTTTATCTTGATCTGCTTCCACGATATGAATTTGGTTGTAGCCTGAAAAGCCATCCATGAGCGATAGCATTTCGTGACCCGCTATGAGGTCTACAAGCATGTCTATGTTTGGCAATGGGAAGTCATCCTTAGGACATGCCTTGTTCAAGTCCCTGAAATCAGTGCATATTCTGATGTCTCCTAAAGGCTTTGTGACAGGTACCATGTTGGAGATCCAATCTGAGTAATCTATTGCTCTGATGATTTTTGCTTGAAGGAGCTTCTCAAGCTCTACTTTGATGAGCAATGCTACCTTTGGATGCATTTTCCTTAGCTTCTGCTTTACTGGCTTAACATTAGGATCCACTGCTAGATGATGAACGACAAGATTAGGATCAAGCCCAGGCATGTGGGCGTACGACCATGCAAAGTTGATAACTGATTCCTTGAGCAAGGCGCTGAGAGAGATTTCTTCTCCTTCTGTTAGGTTGACTGCAATGTAGGTGATCCTTGGACATTCTTCTGTTCCCAAGTTGATTGGCTTGGTCTCCTCTATGATGATTGGCGACTGCTCTGGTCTATAATCTTGGATAGGGGGAAGAGGCAAGGCTTCATCTTCTAGCGCCTGAATTGCCAGGTTTTCGCTAGAAGATACGCCCTTTATTTTTACTATTTTGGAATCAAAATGTGCCCCAAGGGGGTTTTCACATAAAGACTCATGATGTTCTCTTGCTATTTCATTTTTGTGACTAAAGCTTTCCTCTTCCCCAAAATATCCTTCTGGGTGAAGCGTATAAATAGATGTCAATGTTGGATCCTGGTTGACTGCTAGATCTGATGCCCCCATGAATTCTAGGAGTGCTTGTGTGCTTTGGAACTCATTGATGTGTGCGATGCTTGGTTGGTCCCAATCTATGAGGTCGGGGTTTGTGAGGGGAAGATCTATGAGGTTAATGGAGAGTTGTTGGAGGACAGAAGTCCCCAGGAGGGTGTCATCGGCAAAGATATCATCGTAGGATCTGATGTCTTTCTCTTCGGGGATGTCTTCGATTTCCACAAGGTCATCCTGGCTATTCAAAAAGTTCATGTTGGTCATGTTAGTGTCCACAGTTGTGGTATTGGGCTCTTGTTCAAGCAGGCGAGGGGTATTAAAGCCAAGTCCTTGCTGTTCTAGATTTTGGGATGGTATGATAGGAAACAAATTTCCGTCCTCTTGTGGTCCTAGACCACCACCTTGATAGTTATAGTGTTCTGTGACATTTTTGTAGGGGATTGGATATTTCTCTTTGAAGTACTCAAGAAGTTGTGTGTCACGTGATGGGGGATCTTTGTATAACCATTTGTTAATATCTGGATCCATTTCTTTGCTGTTGATGTTGCCATGAGACTCAAAAGTCATGTTTCCAATTTGCTTGAGCTTATAATGTTCCTCAACAGGCTTGTTTTGACAACTTGGGCGCCCTTGAGTATGTGGATCACGTGGAAGAGCTCCTACAGCAAATGCATCACTGAGGCTGTATTCGCCACAACCCTGGTTGTTGATCTTGACAGATGATAAAGTGGAAGAGATGATGGTCTCTGGATCGCGATGGGATCGGGATGAGCTAGCAATAGAAGTACCAATATCGGTTCCAGGACAATGAGTAGAATGAGGGAAAGATGCTTCCATCGCAAGGCAGTATGCAAAGGGGTTAGGGTCAGCGTGGATGGTAACCTCAGTGCCTTGATGTGGAAATTTGATGCACTGATGGTAAGTAGATGGTACGGCCTTAATGGAATGGATCCATGGACGACCGAGGAGGATATTGAACGGTAGGTCAAGATCAATAACGTGGCAGAGAGTATCTTGCGTTGCTGGGCCTAGCTGAATAGGCAAAGTTATAGTACCTTCAGAGGTACGCTCCAAGTTATCATATGCTTTGATAGTGATTTGCTCATGTTGTATGTCGGCCTCTGTGAACCCGATCTTCTTGATGAATTTTAATGTGCACAAGTTGAGGGCTGAGCCATTATCCACTAGAACTCGTTTGATGGCGAAATCTCTGACCATGACAGCAATGCGGAGAGGGAGAGTATGATTAGGAGCGACATCTGGTATATCAGATTCTTTGAAGGATAAGGCACATGCTGCTGATAGGTGTCCCACAAGAGTTTCAAACTGAGTTGTGTTAATGTCCGTGGGGACATGACCTTCTTTTAGAGCTTTGTCCAGGATCTCCTGATGGATGGGTGATGTGCGGAGCAAATCTAAGATAGATATTTGGGCTGGCATGTTCCCAAGATGCTCTATGATATTGTATTGTGCACTTGGTGCATGATGCTGTGTTGCACGTGCATTTGATGCTGGCCTGGTGTTAGATTGTGCTGTGGATGCAGTAGATGTTGGCCTTGGAGGAGCAGCTGACCTCGGAGGAGCACCGACAACAGTTATCCTACCACTGCGGGTAGTTGCAGCACATTGTCGATCCGGCCCTCTGACGTGGATGGTATTGATGGTGGGCTCATCTTGGATGGGCTCAACTTGAGTTATGCATCCAACATACTTGTCATAGTTGATGTAGGCCGCTGTGTGATCTTCTTGCTTGCCTTTGCCACGATTTTGGGGCTGATTGGCGTTGGCTTGATTCTTCTCGGTATCATGTTGAGGGAACACATTTTGATATATTTGCAAACTGGCGTTGGGTGAAGCTTGAGCTGGTGCATCGACCTGGATCTCCTTGCGATCAATGAGATCCTGGATGTAGTTCTTAAGCCGCATGCACTTCAATGTTGTGTGCCCCTTCACACGATGGTAATCACAGTATTCATTTTCTTTATACCAATCAGACTTTGGTGCGTTGTCATCCTTCTGTGGGATGGGTGGATATGTGATCATATTTGCCTTGGCTAGCCGATAAAAGATCTGATCCAGAGGCTCACCCAAAGGTGTGAAAATCCTCTTTGGATTGTTCTGATTGTTGGGTTTGTTTTGCCTTGGGGCAATGTTAACTGTGTTAACAGGATTGCCTTGACGTGCTGGCTGTTGCTGTTGGTATTGCTACTGATACTATTGCACAAGTGGTTGATGAGCTTGAGGAGGCTGCTGATAAATAGGTGCTTGATATGCGGGAGCTGGTGGTTGCTGATAGATGGGCGCTTGTGGTGGTTGGTATGTTTGAGCTGGTGTAGGACTAGCCACAACGAATTGTATATTCTTAGTGTCAGTGGCTCCATCTGTAACAACATTCTTGTTACGATTCCCGTAACGGGATTTATCATTGTTGGGTTTGTTCTTGGAATCATCCTTGAAGTGACGAATAGTGCCTTCATCTAGGAGAGCTTTCTCGATGCCTATGCCTTTGCTCTTGATGTCTTGGTATGTCTGGAGGCAGTTCATTCGCATGTGATGGGATAGCTTTGGATGCAGGTTATCGATGAAGATCTTTGTTAGATGCTTCTCTGGCGGCTGATATGATAATTGGGTTGTAAGATTCTGCCATCTTTGCAAGTATTCTACAAGGCTTTCTCCATCTTTCTGCTTTGAGTTGCATAGGTCTAGCAAGGACAACTCATTCTCCACATTATGAGCATAGTGTGTGATGAACTTCTCAGAGAGTTCAGCAAAGGTTTTTATTGACCCATGCGGTATTTTGTAAAACCACTCAACAACAGTTCCTCCCAAGCTTTTGGGAAACAGGCGCAGGAGATAGTTATCACTGTAAGCCACTTCTTGGCACGCCATGTAAAACTATTTGATATGGTTTACTGGATCTCCTTTCCCCCGATACTTGTTGAACTTGGGCATCTCAAAATGCTTGGGGAAAGGGATAGTTGCTATGGACCGATCAAAGGGATATGAGCACACCTCTTCGAACTTGTATGTTTTATTCTCTGTTCCACTTTGTAGCTCCTTTAGAGCATTTTTCATTGCTTCCCACTCAGCATTGAGTGGCGAGGGAACTGGGACTTCTGCTTGTGATGGAAGCTGTGGAACTGGACATGGTGCTTGCTGTGGATAAATAGGTTGGAACTGATTTTAGGGTAATGGTTGCTGGGGATATTGCTGGTGTGGCATAGGGGGATATTGTGGTAAATGATATGGAACCGCTTGATGTTGTTGGGCTGCTTGCTGTTGTTGAACTGGTGGTTGTTGTGGGACTGCTTGCTGATACTGGGCATTTGGGACTTGCTGTTGTAACTGATGGGTGGGAACTTGTTGTTGCTGGGGGATGATAGGGATTTGTTGCTGAGGCTGATAGCAAGGGACTTGCTGTTGTGGAGGAATGATGGGTGTTTGCTGAAAGGGGACATGTGGTTGCTTTGGGGGAGGCTGTTGGAATGATGCTGCTTGCGGGTATGATGGTGGTAGTTGCTGAGGTTGGCTTTGGGTTTGGCTGATATAAGCTGGGTGCATGCCTGCGTTACTTAGAGGTGGAACAGATGTGGGGAAGCTAGAAGCAAAGGGTGATGGGGTAAGATAGCTGGGGAAAGTTGGCTGTTGAGGTGGTGGAACTTGCTGGAAGGTATTTGGGATTTGGGACGAATAGCTTGAAGCCAGCGGTGGTTGGGGTAGTTGTTGCTGTGCTGCTTGGGTGAAAGCGGTTTGTTGAATTGCAACCATAGATGTAGGGGATTGAGATGGGATCCCCCATGCCTTCATTTCTTCTTGTGTAAGGCCCCACTGAGAGCTTGTGTTAGGGTGCACTGCAGCAGATGATGGAATGGTAGGAGCAACGGGAGCTTGGAATACGAATGATGGTTGAGATAAAGGAGCTTGTTGAGGTTCTGGTTGAACGGATGCTTGTGAGGAGGAAAATGAAGGAAACACCCAAGAGAAAGATGAGGTTGGAATAGGAAGCGATTGTGCTAACCCCAAAGAAGAAGGTACGAGTGCTTGGGGGGTGAAGGGTGACGGTGCTCCTTTGATGGTGAAAGGCGTTGCTTGACTTGTGGATGGTGGTGAAGCTTTTGGTGTAAAAGCTTGCGTGAGAGGTGGAAGCTGACTTTGGTTTGAGTGTTAGTTTTGGGCTTGGGCAGCCATAGCAGATGATGAAGCAAAAGGGGTAGGAGATGGAGCGGATGGCACTGCAGCTTGTGTTACGGGACTGGTGAGGCTTCCTTGCAAGAAAAGGGGAATGGTGGAAAGCTCTTGGGGTGTTTGCATGATAGGATTAGGGAATGATTGGTCAAACGGAGAATACGCTTGTGCTGGAACTTGGATAGTTTTGATGGGGATGTGTGGATAGAGAGATGGTGGGATGGAGGTACTTTCTGGCAGGTAGTGAACAAACGTGCTCTGCTGATGTTGTGGTACAAGGGCATTGGTTGCTGATGGGCTTTCTAGAGGATTTACAAATGCTTGGTTTGCCAAGGGGGATGAAGGGATGTTTGGATCTTCACATGGGTTACTGGCTTGGATCTGGGGATTGTAGGTCATCATGGCGTTGGTGAAAAGTTTGGGATCGGATGAGGTTGTTGGTGGATAAGGATTCATGCTTCTTCTTTTCCGAGATCTGGTCTCAACAGGCATGGAGATGCAAGTGCTAAATGGATGCAAGATGTTTGGCTAAAAGATGTTGGTGGATGCAAAGTTGATGAACTTCTAAAGATGATGACTTTTTAGGATGCAATGCAAGGATGGAGATCAAGATGGCGATGATGGAAGCTGGATGGAACGGATATGGATCAAGACGGTGGAGGAAAGATAGGTTGCTGGTGGAAAGTTGGTGAAAGATTACTGAGCGGTCAACAAATGAGCTGCTATTTTTCCCAAATGGAGGATCAGAGGTATGATGGGGTCAACCTAGGATAGACTAATGATCTTCGGTCAACAAGCTTCTTATCAATACACTCCAATCTCTTGCTCAAGATGATGGCTATGCAAGGACAAGGTTTGATTTCTTTATGACAACACGTTGTGTCAAAAAGAGGATGATGGTCTCTGATCTTGGATATGGGATAGGAACAACTCAAAAGGGTAAACACTAAGTGTTGGTGGATCTCTGGATTCGGAGCAAAAGATGATGGATCTGTTGGAAAGATATGGAAAGCTGATGGGGGGGTGCTGGTGGAAAAGGTATTGCAGGGTGAAGGGACAATGCTCTATCTAAAAGGATAATGCAAATGACAAGGATTGATTCTAGAATGCTGGTAGGAAGATGAATGCAAATGCAACTTTTATGATGTTTTGAAATGCAACTAAGGTTTTGATGCTGATGCAAAAGATGAAACTAGGATGAAACCAAGATGCAAAGCTATTTGAGACAAGATTTCAAGATCCAAAGATGGAACAAGACATGAACAAGGAATTGGCTAATCTTGTGGCTCAAGGTTGACAAAGTGATGGTTAACTCGAAAATGGAAGGCGAACTGTTTGATGCGGGCATTATGGGCAATGTTCTCAAATCTGGTTTGGGACTTCTCCTCTGCTTGGGTTGCTTGGATAATGGATTGATAGGTCTTGGTGTTCTTCTTGATAACTTTTCGCTCTTGATAGGCTTGGGATTTGGGCAACTTTTCTTTAGGATGTTTGTTCTTGCTGGGCATCACTTGGAAAAGAGGCTTCTGATTTTGAGACAAAAGTTTCCAATGGCAAAAGTTAAAGTCAAAGCAATCTCCGCAAGGGACAAAACAACCCTGCGGGGTACAAACAAAGGCAACTGACTCTGACAAAGCTTTGAAAGTGTATGTTTCAACAAGTGTTTTCACGGAGTCTTTGACTGTCAAGCACTTCAAACAGATCTACCTAAGGAAGGTGAGTATCAAAATCACTTGCCCACAGCTTGGTATCCCCTAGAAGGGAATACAAAAGGTGAGTAATCTTGAGGCGACTTGGTAAACCCCTTGGAATCGGTCCTTGCACAAGGATTTTGATACTTTCGGATGTAGATAGGGTAGCCTTTAGTTTATCAAGTTTTTAATAGTTCCGTGGTGTCTCCATACCCGGTTTTTCTGATCATCCGTGACTCACTTAAGAGCCTTGCCAATTATGCTGGGGGAGAGGAATGTTTACCATCCCCAGACACATGTTTGGCATGAACGCCCGGCGATTAGGAGATGTAAGTGATTCTTTTGGTATTCGCTTATTTATATACCGACCGGGGGGGATACCGGTTTGAGGTCGTTCTCCGAGGAGGAAGCGCTTCTCCTTGGATAGGCCTCACTAAAAGCAGAACAGGTGAACTTGTCCAAGTTCAAATGTTCCACGTTGCTTACTCTAACAAGGATTATGCAAAAATTAAAAAACTCCTACATGCACATCAAGCAGATTTTGTTCATTTTCCCAAATTTGATTAAGTGATGTTTTGAACTTTGAAATGAAGACACTCGTGATTAGATTTTGATTTGTTTTTTTTCCTCAAAATGTAAATGAATTGAATGTTTGCAAGTTCTTTCTTTTTGTGCATTCAAGATTTGATTAGCGAGTTGATTTAAGAACTTTGAAAAAGCTTTGTTTTGTCCCTTAGATCACTCAAGATTGAATTTGTTTGCTTGCTTTGGAATTTGAAATGAGATAGGGAATAGAGTTGTTTGTTTCTTTAGTGTATTCGAGATTTGGTTTGCTTTTCAAATTGACAATGACACTCTAGGACCTAAGTTCATTTTCTTAAGTTTCATTCAAGATTGAGTTTGACCTTTGCTGTAATAAAAGAAATGAAAAAAACCAGTCCTAAGCAACTCAAGACAAAAACCAAAAGCGACACTGTCCAGCTTATAGGCGACGCTGGAAAGTGCAGAGGCGACATTTAATTCCTACAGGTGACATTCTGTACCTCAAAAGGTGACAGATAAAAAAATAGAGGCGTGATTTCTTTTGTTACAGGCATGATTTCATTACAAGAAGGCGACAGAAGAGAATTCTGGGACGTAACAGAAGTTATCGATCATAGGAAAATCTCAGTTATGCAAGCGTGAAAACAGAGCTTATAGGCGTCATTTCTTTCCTCAAAGGCGTGATTTAATTGCATGAAGGCGTGACTGGATTGTTTGTAGGTGACATTTCTTTTGTTGAAGGCGACATTTCTTTGTTTGAAGGTGATATTTAATTGTTGTAGGTGTCATTTCTTTTCATGAAGGCGACATTTCTTTATTTCCTGCAAAATACAAGCATATAAAGTATAATTTCATCAAAATGATTGTGGTTTGAGTCCCACCGGGCGTGCCAGAATGTAAACTAGGATTTGAACGTGCACCTAAACCTGTTTTGAAGGCCAAAGACAAACAAATGTCATAGCATATTATCAAATCAAATTTAATGGTAAACAAACTAAAATCAAAGCCACCTCAGTTTAAGCCTAAAACGGATGCGCCCATGCACCGTTTGATATGCTTGGATATAAATGGATGTGGGTGTGCAAACTCAAGCACTTGGAGCATGCAAGATAAATGATTTGAGGATCAAGAAGACCCAAAATGACACAAAATAGGTATGAGGAACCTATTTTGCCTCAAAGGCCTCAAGAACACACAAATATGCAAAGCTAAAAGATGAACTAAGATTAAAACAAGAAATGAATCTATGTTAATCCATTTAAGCTAATTTAGATATGATTTAAGCTTGAAAATGATCTAAAATGATGAGTTGATGCTTATGCTAGAATGAAAATGGCATTATAACTTTGCTATTGAGTTTGAGAGTTGAAAGATGATTTGCCTTAGGAAGTGAGGGTATTTATAAGATTTCTAAAGGCTTGGGGTAGGAGGAATGAATGGCCAGGATTGAAATCCTTAAGAGAGGCCAAGATTCACTCAAAGGGAAGCACATGGATTGTGTTAATTCTCAACCAATCAGGAGGTGACACATGTCACAAGGTGAGTGGATGAAGGGAAGGGCAAAAAGGAGTCAACAAAGGGGGCTCCAAGCTTATAACTCTCCAAATAAATACTTGTAAGAGCAATGAATGAGCTTTAAGAGGCTTTGAAGACTTTGGGGAAGCAATAAATGCTTTGTGGTTGAGATATTTAGAAGGAAAGACTTTGCTTTGGTTTAGGAAAGTCTTAAGCTTGGTTAGGATTGCACAAAGGTTTAAGGGTAGGATTAGGATTAGATTAGGATGGGTGAAGAGGGTGGATTTGAGAAGATTCTAGAAGAGTCTAGATTTCTCCTTAGTTTCATGGAATAAAAGTTATTCATTCCAAAAGCTTAAGTTTAGGAATAAAATATTTTCAATAAATATGAAAATTAAATATTTAACTTTAATTAAATATTTAACCTTGGGATTAGGGTTAGAAAAGATGGGATTAGCCTTTTAATCAAAATTAAGAAGGGATTAGAAGATTTTGGAAGAGGTTAGTGGTCTTAAGGAAATTGGCCAAGTTTGGGATAAAAAATAAATTAAAAATAAATTAATTTATTTTTGAAGTTTTTGGGCAATTTATTAATTAAAATAATTAATAAATTAGGGATAATGTCCAAATGACATTTTTAGGCTAGATTCCTTAATTAAAGATTTTTAATTAAGAGAGGGATTTAATGCCATAAAAATAAATTAATTAATTAAATAATTAATTAATTAATAAATGATGATGTCATCAAGGATTTTCAGAAAACAAAAATAATTTATTTTCTGAAGGATTTTTCGGTGTCTACACTTGCATATTATTGTTGTTGTTTCTCTATTTCTGTTATGTGTTTGTGGTATTAAGGGGAGCACCCTTCATCAAGTGGTATCAGAGCAGGAGTTCTTGAGTGTCTAAACAGATCGCCGACTGTGAGGCAATTTGCACTAGGACCATGGTTAGGGTTTCAGCGCGCATCGCAAAAATGCCTCCATGAAAAGAACGTGGCGTAAGAGCTGGTACTGTGACACCTGAGGTTAGAGAGCTACAAAGACAAGTGCGAGCATTGCAAGAAGAGATTCATAGAGGAATGAATCTTAATGTCAGAGATGAAAGCGAGGATGAAGCCGAAGAAGAATATCAAGAAGGAGAAGCTGAAATTGTGAACCAAGAGGAAGAAAGACTTTTTCGGGCGATTTCCAAGATTAGGAAAAGACCTAAGAGTGAGGTTCCTACATTTTCTAGAAATCTTAACTCAGAGGAATTGATCGACTGGATCAATGAATGTGAGGAATATTTTGCGTATGAAGATGTTGAGGATCTTGATAGAGTCAAATTTGCGAAGGCCAGATTGAAAGGTCATGCGAAGATTTGGTGGCAAGAAATTCAATTGGAGTGAAATAGAAGAGGGAAAGATAAAATCACAAGATCAGATCAAATGGTGGATAAATTGAAGTGACAGTTCATTCCTATTGATTATGAGCTTGACCTACTAAAGAAAATGCAAAGTTTGAAGCAAGCAAGAAGATCTGTTCAGGAGCATACAGAGGAGTTCTATCGACTCCTCATCACAACAGGCCATGCAGAAGCCGATAAGGAGAAAGTTTCCCGATACCTTAATAGGTTAAGGCCAAGCATTCAGGAGGAGTTGAATCTAGTTTGAATGAACAGTATTGAGGAGGCACACCAATTTTTCCTAAAAGTAGAGGAAAAGCTGAATAAGAAGTTTGAGAGCAGACAAAATGGAAGAGGTCATGGTGGAAGATCTGGTGGATGGTCATATGGTGGCCAAAATAAAGATCTAAAAAAGAAGGATGAGGCTAGTAGCAGTCAAAATCAGAGAGGAAATAATTTTAATTGTTTCTAAGATCAGAGTAATAGAGATCAGAGAGAAAGAGGAAGAGGACAAGGATCTGGAAGAGGAGGCTTTCGTGGAACATGTTTTCACTATGGAGAAGAAGGTCATAGGGCATTTGAGTGTCCTTAGTGCCAAGGCAGAATAGATAGGAGAAATGAAGGCCAGGCCAGAGTTGCACATGTAGATGAAGATGCTAGATCATCAAATTCTGAAGATGCTGAAAGAGGAGAAATGCTAATTAACAGAAGAGTCTTGCTAAGTGGTGAGAATGAACCTGAACAAAGGAGGAGCCTATTTCACACTAGATGCAAGTGTGAGGGTAAATGTTGTGATGTGATTATCGATAGTGGAAGCACTGACAATTTGGTGTCAGAAGAGATGGTGATAAAGTTGAAGCTCAAGAGACAGAAACACCCACATCCATATCAGATTGCTTGGGTGCAGGATGACCACAAGGTCATGGTCAGTGAACAGTGCCTGGTAAAGTTCAAGATCGGTAGGTACCAAGATGAGGTACTATGTGATATCATCTCTATGGATGCATGTCATATGTTGTTGGGTAGACCGTGGCAGTTTGACAAATGTGTTGTACATGATGGTCGTGTGAATACCTATTCCTTGACAAAGAATGGAGTGTGACATAAGCTAAAGCAATTGAAGGAGACTGAAGAAAAGGTATGTGGTAATGTAAGAATCACATTTGTTGATGGAAGAAAATTTTTAGATGGTATGAGGCATGAGCATGTGTGCTTTGCTTTAATTCCAAAAGTTGGTAAAGAAGAAGTAGAGGATGTACCTGTAGAGGTTGTAGATTTGTTGAATGAGTTTCAGGATATTGTATCTGATAATGTACCTGATGGATTACCACTGGTAAGGAAGATCAGTCATCAGATGGATTTGATTCTAGGAGCCAGCTTGCCAAACAAGGCAGCACACAGAATGACACTAGCAGAAAGTGAAGAGTTGAACAGACAAGTACATGAGTTATTGCAAAAGGGGTTGATTCGAGAGTCTGAGTCCCTGTGCTGTACTAGCGGTATTAGCACCAAAGAAGAATGGAGAGTGGAGGATGTGTATAGATTCCAGAGCAATAAACAAGATCATAATCAAGTATAGGTTTTCATTGCCATGAATAGATGATATTATGGATTGTTTGAGTGGGGCTGTGTATTTCTCAAAGATAGATCTAAAGAGTGGATATCACCAGATTCAGATCAGAGAAGGAGATGAATGGAAGACTACCTTCAAGACAAAGGAAGGACTGTATGAGTGGTTAGTCATGCCTTTTGGGCTAACCAATGCACCGAGCACTTTCATGCAGCTCATGAATGAGGTTCTGAAAGAATTTCTAGGTAAGTTTGTCATTGTTTACCTAGATGATATTTTAATTTTTAGCAAGACATTGGAGGAACATATGATGCATATTCGTATGGTGTTTGAGAAGTTGAGAGATGAGAAATTGTTGATTAATTTGAAGAAGTGCAGTTTTGTGAAGAAAGAGTTAGTGTATTTAGGATTTGTAGTTTCAGCAAAAGGTCTAAAAATGGACCCAAAGAAGGTACCGGCTATCCTTGAATGGCCTACTCCAAGGAGTGCTACTGAGGTAAGATCTTTTCATAGTTTGGCTAGCTTTTAGAGAAAGTTTATCAAAAATTTTAGCAGTATTTGTGGACCCTTGACTGAAACAATGAGAGGGGATAGAAAAGAGTTTAAGTGGACTAATGGGGTAGAAAAGAGTTTTTAATTGTTGAAACAAAAAGTTACAGAACAACCTATTTTAGCACTTCCAAATTTTAATAAGGTGTTTCAAATAGATTGTGATGCTAGTGGTACTGCAATAGGAGCTGTTATGAGCCAAGAAGATAAACCTGTTGCTTATTTTAGTGAGAAGTTAAATGATGCCAAGAGAAAATATTCTATCTATGATCAAAAATTTTATGCTATAGTTTAGGCATTAAAGAAGTGGAGACATTATCTGCTTCCTAAGGAGTTTGTTTTGTATACTGATCATCAAGCGTTGCAATATTTGAATAGTTAAGAAAAGTTGAATCAGAGGCATTTGAAATGGGTTGAGTTTTTGTAAAGTTATACATTTGTTTTGAAACACAGGAGTGGAAAGTCTAATAGGGTTGCAGATACTCTTAGCAGAAGGCAACTATTGTTGACAGAGATGCAGATTAAAGTGGTTGGGTTCAAGGAACTCAACAATTTGTATCCAGAGGATCCTGATTTTGGTGAAGCTTGGAAAGCTTGTACAGAACCTGTTACTCTAGATAGAATGAAATGGCTGGATTTTATCATCCAAGATGATATGCTATTCAGAGGGAGTCAGTTGTGCATTCCACAAAGTTCTATGAGGGAGAATCTCATCAAGGAGAAGCATAGTGGAGGATTGGCTGAACATTTTGGTCATGATAAAACCCTTGCTTTGGTTGGTGAGAATTATTATTGGCCGCAATTGCAACAAGATGTAAAGAAGTTTGTACAAAGTTGCAAAGTATGTCAGATGGTGAAAGGAGTGAAGCAAAATATAGGGTTGTATCAACCATTACCTGTACCAGAGAAGCCTTGGGAGGATATCAGTAGGGACTTTGTTCTTGGTTTACCAAGGACACAGCGGGGACATGATTCAATTTTTGTAGTAGTTGATAGATTTTCAAAGATGACACATTTCATTCTCTGCAAGAAGACTAATGATGCTATTCATGTAGCAGCATTGTTTTTCAGAGAAGTGGTGAGGCTACATGGTTTGCCAAAGACCATAGTTTCAGATCGAGATACTAAGTTTGTTGGAGATTTCTAGCGGGCATTGTGGAAGAAGTTGAAGATAGATTTGAAGTTCATTTCATCACATCATCCACAGACTGATGGACAGATAGAGGTGATGAATAGAAGTTTGAGAAATCTGCTGAGATGTTTGGTTGGAGATAAACCAACAGGATGGGATTTGATTTTACCACAGGTAGAATTTGCATACAATAATTCTGTCAATAGGAGCACTGGTAAATCACCATTCTAGATTGTATATGGAAGTAGTCCAAGAAATGCATCTGAGTTGAGAAAGATAGATAAAGGAGAAATAAGTAGTGCTGAAGCTGAGGATTTTGCAGAACATTTGAAGAACATCCATGAGGAGGTGAGGAAACATATTACCAAGATAAATTTGTAGTATAAGACTAAGGCAGATGAGAAAAGGAGGCATAAGGAATTTTAGGTTAGGGATGAAGTCATGGTTCATTTGCAGAAGGAGCGGTTTCCAGTTGGTACATATAACAAGCTGAAAATGAAGAAGTTTGGACCATGTAAGATACTTAAGAAGCATGATTCAGGAAATGCATATGAGGTAGGATTGCCTACTGAGCTAAATATTTCACCAGTGTTTAACATTTTAGATTTGACAAAGTATCATGAAGGAGGTGTTGAAGATGAGGTTGCAGCAGCACAGTGGAGTATTCAAGCAACTAGTTCAGATATCAAAGAGATTGAAGACATACTGGACAGTCGTGTTGGTAGAAGTACAAGGAACAAGACATATGAAGAGTATTTGGTCAAATAGAAAGGATGACTTGTTGAAGATTCATCATGGCTAACAAAGGAGGAGGTTAACCATCTTGGTTTTTCTCTGCACACTTGAGTCATGACAGGGTCACTTCTCAAATTACCCCGGGTGTCTAATGTAGGAGCATCCTGGGTGTAAGAGCAATCTTGCATCACCCAAAAATATTTCTATTTTTGTATTCAATAAGGGCTATCTTGTGGAGAGTTGCTATTTATGAAAACTTGCTATTTTTAGTAAGTTGGTCTTACAATCTCAGAATGTCTACTTTTACATATGGAGGTTCATCTCAGTCATATCAGCCTACCAGCAAAGTTTCATGGCTAGATCAGGTGTAGTTTTGAAGATATTGAAGATTTTCGGTATTGGCAGTAGGGTACAAAAACTTCAAACTTAGTTTTGAAGGCTTTAGAGGCCCTGAATGAGGTTGAAAATTTGGGTGACGGGTGCTTTGTGTTGGTCAAGCCTGTAGAGCACTTCATGGCATTTCCAGAATGGGGTTATAATAGCCAATCGAGTCAACGGGCGATGACTTATGGTCTTCTGAATTTGGGTCACCTGAAATGGAAAAAAATAATTTTTCTTCAAAATTTTTGTTTGGGTTTCAAAACTCATTTTGAGCCGACTTTGATGTAATAAATTATAAAATAAAATAATTCTAAGTTTGGTCGGCCCTAAGGGCTAAATTTCTAGAACCTTCTCGGGCGGTGAAAATTGCCTATATAAAGAAGGCCCATAGTGTTGTCTAGGGCAGTTCTAGGTAGTAGATCTGGGTATTGATTCGAGGCTTTGTCCTACAGAATATTGTAAGGGAATGCCCATGTGGCTTTGCAAATTGTAATTGTGAAAGTTTGTAATTCCACATTTGTGGAGATAATAAGAAGCCAATTTTCTGTTCTTGCATATTATTGTTGTTGTTTCTCTATTTTTGTTATGTGTTTGTGGTATTAAGGGGAGCACCCTTCATCAGTTTAGCTTTGGCACTTCCCTCTTAAACATTTTTAGACCTTTGTGTTGAAGTCCTTAAAACTCTATTCCAAGCAATCAACACTCTGATACCAATTGTTAGAATAACTGAGAGGGGGGTGAATCAGTTATCCACAGTCCCAAATCAAAATGTATAATCCAAAACAATTTACTTAAACTTCTACAGCTTGGTAACATAAAATACTATACTATATTTGCTTTTACCGATTATTAGTCAATAACAAATAATGATAACCGATCAAATCCAACATGTAATATGTAAAGTATGATAACAAACAATCACCACAATGAACACATAACACAAAATATTTAACGTGGAAACCCTGTGAAGGGAAAAACCACCTGGGATCGGCAACCCAAAAATGTTCACTCTTTTGAAGTGAGGTCGGTGAAGACCCAACCCTGTTAAAGGTTACAAACACACTGTGAGGTGTGACCTTGTTAGAGGATTTTAGACCAACTGCTATCATCCAACCAGCATTCACTATGGGGTTGACAGGATAACAATGTTCTTTCTATGAATGAAACATATAAGACTTTCAAGTCCACTCTGTTAATAGATTTCTATGTTTACAATGGTTAAAATGTAACAACAGTTGATCTGATTACAATACAACTTCAATTATAGATGTTCAGATCTATATTATGCTCATTCAAATCCTCTGATCAATATATCAATTCTATATCAACAATCAATCAATGACTTATTATTGCTCGGTAATAGCTTTCTGACACTCGGTAAACTCTGCAGTTCAGTTCTCCTTAACTAGTTTGATCAGGCATACATGAAACTTTTTCATGTGATAATTCTGCAGTCTCCTTCCTCTAGTATAAGTTTCATAATGAAACCTTAGTCTCTTAAATAGACAAGTAAACCATTTTCTTCTCCTCCATAAGATTTTGCCACTTATTCTCCTTCATCCATTTTGTTGCTTAAACCTTCCTTGGCTGATGTGCCAGTAACACATTTTGATTTCATCCTTTAGATCTTCCTTGAATTATGCTAGCCATTGATCTTCATAAAAACATTATCTCCAATGTCCATATCTGATTTTGATGTACTTTCCAGCTCATCAATCCTTATCAGCTAAACTAATCATTTAGTTCCTTTTCTCCTACTCTGTTAACAAAGAAATGTGTCAGTGAACACAAGCTTAGTTTATACTGTGCTTGGTATACACTACACTACTCGGTGTATACTATGATGCTTCATCAATCGACCACACTGCCTTGTGTCTTTCAGCTCTTTTCCTCATCATAGATGAATGAAACATAATCAAGTCAATAACATAGGGTCACAGACCCATCAGCAAGTTACCCAATGTATTCCTTATCCTCATCTATCATATACATCTTCCTCATGTATATATTTTTTTTCTTCATCTCTCTTACTCCCTTTTCTACAAATGTCTAAGTATTGTAACTTACAAGATAAGTGTTGTCAAACTAGTTGACATTAATGATAACATATTATTGATTTAATCATATGTCATATCTAATCAACAATTTGGTGATCTCTAATCACAGATCTTCAATTAGGTTCTAAATCAGTTGTAGTTCATCAAGAATCTTGTGGCCAAAGAAAAGATTTTAGTGCACTAGTTCACACACAAGTAAATAGGCCTAATGAAAAATAATTCAAATTGAATACTTGATAAATAATCTATTTGATGTTAATTTTGAACATAAATTGACTATTTTTGTTTTATAAAGCAAATAATGATAACAATGTGCATGATATTTCACTGTAGCCTTCTAATCCTGGCACACTTCTTGCACATGATGAAGGCCATGATGTGCATCACAATGATGGAGGTATTTATTTTCTATTGAAAATTAATTATGTAATTATTAATATAATTTAACATCTTAAATTTCAATTGGTGTAACCTTTTTGTGAATATTTTAGAGCATGCAAAATGTCATGGTGACAGAGTGGGGCATGATCTTAGTGTTCAACATGTTGAGGTTGGGGCTGAACAAAATGTGATTGTAGATGATGTGGCACTGTCAAGTAAAGAAAAATCCTTGTTATGTTCTTTTGATTAATAAAATACTTTTAACATTAATAAAAAATATTGTGAATTTAACCCATTTATTTGTTATTGCAACATACCCCACTTTGGTGCAGTAGCCTCATGCTCCAAAAAAGATGAGGAGACATCATATCATAACATCAGAACCACAAGATGAGCAAAATGTCAAAGATATTGATGTTCCTATTAGCATTTTCCTTAAACAATGCAAGAACGTTGTCTTAATGAGTGTGTTGATGAATTATTGATGAAAGTTACATATTAATGAATTTTATGTCATTTTAATGAATGTTATGTTATTATAATGATTGATGTGCTAATGAATTATTGATGAATGTTGTGTATTGATGAATTTTATGTCATGTTAATAAATGTTATGTGATTATAATGATTGAATGTTATAGTTTGTAAATTGATGAATGAATGAATGAAATGAGTAATTAGATGTTAATGGGGAATTTAGAGTGATTATAGGGGGAGGGGCCAAATGAGCTTTCACCTTCATGTGGTTGGCCTTTTTTAAGTAGAGAATATTAAAGTATTCTCAAAACCAAGAGAAGCTCAAACTAAACCAATTAGCACCTGCTCATCCAAGGCAACAAGCTTGTGACAGGAGGCATGTTCATCTATGATGTTGTCCAGACTTGTGCCTACTTAAATGCACCTTATTTATCCTTCTTACGGTGAAGAACATAGTTTGCATCATCAAACATATAAGTTTTTCATTTCAGTAGTCAATGAGAATTTACCAAAGTCATTGAGAAAGCATATCTCAAATTTCAGCACTATTGAATTGGTCTGGTTGTATGTCAAATAAATAATCATGTCTCTACTGCTCAAACAATATTATTCCAAGAAACTTACTGAAAAACTCAATGTGAACAATTGTAAACAAATTTCAAGACCCATGGAACATCTATCACAATCATTACTTTCCCACCATGGTTTACCAAATAAGGTATATGATTCCTCATACATACAAATGGCTAGGAGCTTTATTTATTTTATCAATAAGAGACTAGATCTAGGATATTTTGGGTAGTATCTCTCTAGAATCATGAAAGAGCCTAGACAAATGTAGTGGAAAGCTTGTAAAAGGGTGTTGTGATATGAGCTTGACTGGTTATATGGATGTCAATTTGGACTAGTGTATAAGAGAACTAACAACTTCTGCTTGACTAGTTATATGGATTTCAATTAGACATGCTCCATTGATGATCCAAAGTCAATATGTAGGTTACGTTTGAAATATGTGTTTAGAAGAAATCTCCTAGGTAGGTAGAAAATAATTGACTTTTTCCATATCTTTTACTTAAGTAGAATCCTAGGTAGTACAAGGAGCTCCATGCAAAATCACTTGGCCTCAAAGAACCTTGGGTTACTTGGGTGTCCTCTCTAAAAAACTAATACCAATGGATTTCAATAATCAAAGAGTAATAAAGATGGTTTAGAATCCTATTATACATCAGCAATGCAAACACATTGAGGCTCATCACCACTTCATCCAAGAAAAGGTGTAGGATAATAAAATTAAAATACAGTTCATTTCCACAAAGGATCAACTTAAGATGGTATTAAGAAGTCATTGTCTCCTCTTAAATTTGAATAGTTGTGAATGGACTCTATGCAATGAATAATATCCATGATTTAGATACTTTAGGATAAGTGTTAGTGGAACACACCAAAACCACCTTGCTTTGTTTTTTCTCTCCTTTCTCCATTGATGGACTCCTACTATTATCACCAAACCACTATTATGGTCAAATTTTGATGAGCATTATCATTCATCTAGATGTAAAAACCATTTGGTTTACATTTAAACAAAAATGTTTATATTATGTAACATTGTACAATATTAAGAAAAAATCAGAATTTCTCTTCAAGTTTAGCAAAAATTAGAACCTCCTTGTTTCAACAAGAGAATTTTCTCCCTTTTGCACCTTATGTAGTATTTCAAATTTGTATCTCAAGACAAAGCTTGAGATAAATCCATAGTTTTTGCTAGTTTGTCTCACCCTTGATTTTTTCAACTTAGCTATTCACATTTCTTGAGTAGTTTAAGTATTATATAAAGGTGTTTCATGTATTCTCATTGTAATTTATATCATTAAGGACATAATGAAGATTTTTTTAGATGAGATTGAAATATGATGTTTATCAGTCTCATGTAAAATCTATAGGTTCTACGGGGATATTTTATTGCTAAATTGGCTCCCATGTGCATGTTTATCATATTCAGTATCTCCACATACTCATTAAGATACCATGTCATTGGAAGATGACCCCTTGCATAGATGAGTGCAAACTTTATAAGTTAATACACAAAATTATAAGTAAATGTTATGATATTGTTATTAGGATTCAACTGTATAGTTTTTTACTCAAATTCATTAATCCATGTTTCATGTGTAGTGGTTCACAAGAACCTATCTTTCATGAGAATAAATGGCACACTTAATTCTCATTGCATTATATTTATATCTATATTGATAATCTTATTCTTGTACATAAAATAAATTGGAGTTGATTATGATGTAAGGAGGAGACAAATTTCTTGTAAGGATAGCCAATCAGGTAAAAAATATGCAAACACCTTCAAATGCGTGGTGGGGAATTGCCAAACTTATGTGGAAATGGTATTTCTTTATCATGTATAATACTATTTTGTCATATTTAATAAACATTAAACATTTAGAAAAATTTAAAAATATTTTGTAGAATGTCATTTATTGTATCAAAAAATGAGAAAGATTATACTTTCCATATTGTATAATAGAAAGAACTATAGAAATTTTATAATTGAAGGAGAAAGTTTTGAATTATAGAAGTGAATTTAGTTTTGTGAGTGTTTTGGAGAATGTTTGAGTAATCCTTGAAAACCCTGTTGAGTAGGGCTACTAGGGATTAAAGGCTAGTGAGCACCTGAGTAAGGATTATTGAGAGATTAATTTGATTTGGATGAACCCATTGATTGTCTTGAGGGACATTGGGGTGATAAAAAAGGTTTGGATCCTATTGGTGGCATAAGAAGTTTCTTTGCAATTTGATAGGATATGGTGTGGATTGGATCCATGGAGATGATCCTTGAGAAGAAGCTTATTGGGTGTTGTGACAACACTAATGAATTCCCTCTTGATATTACTGATTGAAAGTCCAACTTGCAATTAGTAATTGTTAGAAAGTAAAGTCCACCAAGATAACTAAGAGGGGGGGGTGAATTAGTTATCAGATAATTATAACTTTTATCAACTTCAACAACATTAAACCATGTAAGCAATATAATTACCAACCATAGCAAGATATTCATACACAATGACACAAGATATGTTGACTAGGGAACCTCTTGATCAAAGAGTAAACCCCAGTGGGAATGATGCCCACAAAAGATGCACTAATATGAATATTCCTTATGAAAGGATGGAATCTATTAGGAGTCTTATGAAATACATTCAATACATATGAATCCTTTTTAGGAGATTTTGAATCCCTGTTAAAAGATTCTAACCCTGTTAAGAGTTATGGAAGATAGAAGGACCCACTGCCCAAACAGCTTCAGGGTAAGATTATTGAACACACTGTCCAAATAATCTTTGTATTACTCAATAGAATAATATGTTACCTCTTCTTTGACTGTGCCAAACCGCACTCACTATTACACCAGATCTAAATTTCAGATCTCTGTACTTCGCATGTCTTCCTTCACAAATTTGCTTTCACATTTAGCTCTTTTCTTCACTTCATATACATACACTACAATCTCCTTCTCTATTCTACATTATATCAACAAGGAAACACATTTTTTACTTTATACCACACTCAAATAATTACAAATGAGTCAGCACATAATTACAAAATAAAAGTTTCCACATGCTACATCAAAATTACACAAAACTGTCAGCTTCCAACTACTATAATTCTTCACTCGTGTGACCTCAAAGTTTGTGTTGTCATCCATGTCACTATCAACATGTCTTCAACTTCCCTTTATCTGTGCAAAACTAGATTCCATCCCGATTAAGAGATATCATCTGATTTCCACAAACCACTACTCAGGAACACTGCCTAAATACTGCTTCCACCAAAATGCTCATAACTTCCATGAATAAATGAATTACTGTCTACACTCTTAACCATAGACATATAACATATCAAAGAGTATATCCTCAACATCATATAGCTCCAACTACAATAACCCATGTGGGCTAATTCAAACTCTATCTTCTTTACAAATCTCCAGAAGATCATTGTGTTGACATCAATGACAATCATAGTCATGAATGCAACATCAACTGCTACAGAATGACTGCCAAACATTCAAAATTCATTCCTAACAATCTCCCCCATTGGCATTGATGGAAACATAGATGAAAAAATATTTAATGTTCCAAAAAATCCAATACTGCAACACTGCTGCTCTGACAAACATTTCAAATCCTCTTCATCACTTATATCTTGCTTCCTTTTCCTATTCAGTTTTCTCCAAAAAATGGTACAAATGTTTTTTCATGTACACTTCTCCCCCATTGACATCAATGATAGAAATTTCATCATTATGTCAACAACAACTCCAATGTCAAAAGACACTATTCAGAAAATGCAT
This sequence comes from Chamaecyparis obtusa, assembly GCA_027943335.1. NCBI lineage: Eukaryota > Viridiplantae > Streptophyta > Pinopsida > Cupressales > Cupressaceae > Chamaecyparis > Chamaecyparis obtusa. The sequence goes on along the minus strand of BSBK01004333.1, from coordinate 686,307 downwards.
TCACTAGAGTCCTCATGACTCAGCTTAGATACACATACTCCCCCATAGAGGAAGTACCAACATCCAATCCAAAAAAAATTTAAGGCTCATATACCACTGGATGGATGCAACCAACTACATCAATTCTCAAAATTAGGCTGGGGCATAACCCCAAGCATACCTCTCAGATACTCAAATGTATCCTTAGGCAAAGGCTTTGTAAATATATCTGCTATTTGCTCCTTTGTACTTATGTACTCAAGTCTGACTTCCTTCTCAATAGCTTTCTCTCTTAAAACATGATACTTGATCTCTATATGCTTTGTCTTAGAGTGTAATATAGGATTCTTAGACATACTGACTGTGCTGGTGTTGTCACAATGTAAGACAACAGGCTCAAAAAAATTTATTCCAATATCCTTATGCATTTTCTTCATCCAAATTATCTGGTTACAATTGTTTGCTACTGCTACATACTCTACTTTTTCTATGCTCTATGAGATACAATTTTGCTTCTTGCTTAGCCAAGAAACCAATCTTCCTCCAAGGAAAAATGCTCCACCACTGGTGCTTTTCTTATCATCAACACTGCCTCCCCAATCAGCATTTGTATATGCACACAGGGTAAAATCATCATATTTTTCATACCACAATCCATAGTCCATTGTACCTCTTAAATATCTCAGTATCCTCTTTACTACTACATAATGTGATTCTCTAGGTTCAGCTTGAAATCTTGCTACAATTCCAACTGAATGTGCTATGTCAGGTCTTGTATGTGTCAAATACTACATTCCTCCAACCATGGATTTGTAATTCTTCTATTTTACTATAGGAGTCTCATCTATGCTAGATAACTTATGTCCTGTTACCATAGGTGTTCCAACTGATTTACAATTCTCCATTCCAAATTTTTTTCAACAAGTCATTCATGTACTTTTTTTGACTTACAAAGATACCATCATTGTTCTGTGTTATCTGTAATCCCAAAAAGTATTTCATTTCACCAATCATACTCATTTCAAATTCAATCTTCATTTCATCGGCAAATTTGTCACTAGCTTCATCTTCTCCTCCAAAAATAATGTCATCAACAAAAATAACTATAACCAACAAACCATTTTAAATTTCTTTTGTGTTCAGATTGCTATTAGCTATTCCTTTTGTAAATCCCAACTTAAACAAATACTTATCCAGTCTTGCATACCAAGTTCTAGGTGCTTGTTTTAGTCCATATAATGCTTTCTTTAGTTTACATACCATGTCTCCTTCTTGAGTCAAAGGAAAACCTTCAGGCTGCTCAATGTATACTTCTTCTTCCAATTCTCCATTCAAAAATGCTGACTTCACATCCATCTGATATACTTTAAACTTCTTATAAGCTGCATAGGCCAAAAAAATTCTCATTGCTTCAATTCTTTCTATAGGTGCAAAGGTCTCTTCATAGTCAATTCCTTCTTGCTGTGAGTATCCCTTACATACTAATCTTGCTTTGTTTCTTACTACTTCTCCTTGTTCATTCATCTTGTTTCTGAATACCCATTTAGTTCCAATAACATTCTTGTCTTTAGGTCTAGGGACCAATTCTCATGTCTTGTGCTTTTCAATCTGATCAAGTTCTTCTTTCATAGCATTAATCCAACTTTCATCTTCACAAGCTTCACTAGTAGATTTAGGTTCACTTTGAGAAATCAAACATAAATGTTCTTGTACCTTATTCTGAGTTAGAACTCTTCTTTTGATGCTTCCAATAATCTGTCCAATAGGATGATTTCTTGACAAAATCTTGTTAGGTGTCACTATCTTAGATCTCACTTCAGGTGTAGGTTCTTTAATGACTTCATTGTGGCTCTCATTCAACAAATCACTATCAGTCTCATAAAATAATTCAGTAGATCCAATGTTAGGTTTAGGATGAGCTTCTTCATCTAATTCATAATCAACCATTCTTTCCTGAATTTTGAACTTTTGATCAACTTTAACATTTGTGCTCTCAACAATAGTCTTAGTTATTTTATTGTAACATCTATAGGCTTTTCTTTTCAAAGAATATCCAAGAAATATACCTTCATCACTTCTAGGATCAAACTTTCCAATATTATCATCTCTTTTTATATAACATTTGCTTCCAAAAATGCTAAAATACTTAACTGAGGGTGCATGTCCAAACCATAATTCATAAGGTGTCTTGGCTGTGTCTACTCTAATTTGTACTCTATTCATTTTATACACTGTTGTGTTCACTTCTTCTCTCCAGAATATCTTCACCAAATCATTCTCAAATAACATAGCTCTTGTTGCTTCAGTTACTGATCTGTTCCTTATTTCTGCAATACCATTTTGTTCAGGTGTTCTAGGGGCTGAGAACTGTCTCTTAATGCCATTTTCTTCACAAAAGGTGTTAAACTCTCTATAAGTAAATTCTCCACCTCTATCAGATCTCAAAAATTTAATCTTCATTCTAGATTCATTCTCAAATTTATTCTTAATGATCTTAAACTTATCAAATGCTTTAGACTTTTCTTTAAGAAATGCAATCCACATCATTCTTGTAAAATCAACAACAAGAATCATAAAATACCTTTCTCCATAGAATCCTCTAGTCCTAGTAGGACCGCTCAAATCTGTATGAACAATTTTCACCTTTTCTATAGATGTAAACTTCTTACTGGGAAAAGAGCTTCTTTTCTATTTAGCCATCACACATTCTTTGTAAATCATGTTAGTAGGCTTCATAATTTTAGGCAAATCTCTTACAACAAGTGTAGTACTTACTTTCACAATGTTGTCAAAGTTTATATGACAAAACCTTCTATGCCATAACCAAATATCATCAATCTTAGTAATCAAACATGTCATCTCTGTAGGATTCAATTGAAATACATTACCTCTGGTTCTAGATCTAGTTCCAATCAGATTTCCATCTTTATCCTTTGTCACACAAGTTTTCTCAGTAAACCAAACTTGATATCCCTTATCAACTAACTATCCAACACTCAAAAGATTATGTTTCAATCCATCCACAAAACAAACATCATCGGTATTAGTCTTTCCATCAAGAGTAATAGATCCTATACCCATAATCAAACAAGGTGCATTGTTTCCAACTCTAACAAATCCTCCATCATATTCATTTAACTTTATGAACTTTTTTTATGAACTTTTTTATGTCTCCAGTCATATGATGTGAACAACCACTATCTATAATCCAATCAACTTTCTTTTCAACTTGAGAAACTAAGGCTTTTTCTTCCTTAACATCAATTTCAGGATTCTCTTCTTTAATTTCTACAAATCCTATGTCATCATTATTCTCATTACCACTTTCACTTAGAGTTCTTTCTATACTAGCTTCAAGATCTTCATCATTATCATAATAACATTCCTTAGACCTTCCAGGTTTGAAATTGTTTCTATACTTTTTAATTCTCTTAGAACATTTAGATGCAAAATGACCACATTCTTAACAAGTCCAACATTTAAAAAATCTCTTACCATCTGGTTCTCTCTTCACAAGCAAGGCAATACCTTCTTCAATCTTCTTGTCTTCTTCATTTCTAGATTTTCTGCTACCAGCATAATCTCTACTCACACTGATGCTTCTTGACAAAGTAGGGTGAACACTAAGAGAACTGAATGCTGTCTCCATTCTAGGTAACTCTCCTGATAACCTCAGGTTCATCTTTGTTGCTTCCAATCTTCCAAGAAGAGTCTCTCTTGTAAAGTTTTTAGTAAAAGGTATAACTTTTTCAATCATTTGTGTTGTTTGCTTAAATACAGGAGTCAATGTCCTCAGAATTTTCCATATCACTTCATTCTCTATCTTTTTTCCTCCACAAGATTTTATGCCTATAACAATTTCTGACATTCTACCAATATAGCTTCTAATAGATTCATCTTCCAACATTCTTATATCTTGAAATGCACATATCCAGTTATGTAATCTAACTCTTTTTGCATGTTCATCACCTTCAAAAGTAGAGTGTAAAGCATTCCAAATTTCATGAGATTTTTTCAAACATTTTACCTAACTATACTCATTCTCCGGAAGGGCTGTCAAAAGTGCTTCTCTTGCAAGTATGTTACACATGAATAGATCTCTCTCATCAACAGTACATGTTTCAAGATTGTCCTCTTCAATGATAGTCTTATCATTCTTTGTAATCAACCAATAACCTAGTCCTAAACACAGTAGGTGTGTCTTCATCTTTTCTTTCCAGCCGTCAAAATTTACTCCATCAAACTTAGGGCTTTCTTTCCTAAAATTCGCCATGGATCTCCTTAAGCTATTAAACTTCTTTTTCAAGGACCTACCACTCTGATACCAATTGTTAGAAAGTAAAGTCCACCAAGATAACTCAGAGGGGGGGGTGAATCAGTTATCAGACAATTATAACTTTTATCAACTTCAATAGCATTAAACCATGTAAGCAATATAATTAACAACCATAGAAAGATATTCATACACAATGACACAATGACACAAGATATGTTGAGTAGGGAACCTCTTGATCAAAGAGTAAACCCTGGTGGGAATGATGCCCAAAAAAGATGCACTAATATGAATATTCCTTATGAAAGGATGGACTCTGTTAGGAGTCTTATGAAATACATTTAGTACATATGAATCCTTATTAGGAGATTTTGAATCCCTGTTAAAAGATTCTAACCCTGTTAAGAGTTATGGAAGACAGAAGGACCCACTACCCAAAAAGCTTCAGGGTAAGATCACTGAACACACTATCCAAATAATCTTTGTATTACTCAACATAATAATATGTTACCTCTTCTTTGACTGTGCCAAACCGCACTCACTGTTACACCAGATCTCAAGTTTAGATCTCTGTACTTCGCATGTCTTCCTTCACAAATTCGCTTTCACATTTAGCTTTTTTCTTCACTTCATATACATAAACTACAATATCCTTCTCTATTTTACATTATATCAACAAGGAAACACATTCCTTCCTTTATACCACACTCAAATAATTACAAATGAGTCGGCACACATTTAAAAAATAAAAGTTTCCACACGCTACATCAAAATTACACAAAATTGTTGGCTTCCAACTACTATAATTCTTCACTCTTGTGGCCTCAAAGTTTGTGCTATCATCCATGTCACTACCAATGTGTCTTCAACTTCCCTTTAACTACGTAAAACTAGATTCCATCCCGATTAGGAGATATCATCCGATTTCCAAAAACCACTACTCAGGAACACTACCTAAATACTGCTTCCACAAAAATGCTCATAACTTCCATGAATAAATGAATTACTATCCATGCTCTTAACCATAGACATATAGCATATCAAAGAGTATATCCTCAACATCACATAGCTCCAACTGTAATAACCCACGTGCACTAATTCAAACTCTATCTGCTTCTCTGCAAGTCTCTAGAAGATCACTGTGTTGACATCAATGACAATCATAGTCATGAATGCAACAACAACTGCTACAGAATGACTTCCAAACATTCAACATTCATTCCTAACAATATCAAGAGGGAATCCATTAGTGTTGTCACAACACCTAATAAGCTTCTTCTCAAGGATCATCTCCATGGATCCAATCCACACCATATCCTATTAGAGTGCAAATAAACTTCTTATGCCACCAATAGGATCCACACCTTTGTGATCACCCCAAAGTCCCTCAACCACATCAATAGTTTCACCCAATCAACTTAACCAAGAAACAATCCCTTACCCGGGTGCTCACTAGGCCTTAATCCCTAGTAGCCCTACTCAACAGGTTTCTGAAGAATTATTCAGAGATCTCTCTCTTCAACCTCCTACGTATCCCTAAAACATAACATATATGGACACATATAGTAAAGGGATAGGCTTCTCCCATAAGCCACAATAACCACAATAAGTGGGAGAGACTAAGTTCTTATTGAAACTTCAAAACTAATTGTTGATTGCACCAAGTCACTGTTTAGGAACAATCAACAATAACTTGATTTTCTTTGTTTCAAACCTTAACAAAACAATACAAAACTTGCATGGAATAAAAAAAAACTTAAACCATAACCATTCTAATACATTCCCAATCAAACTTTCATTGAATGAAGGGTTTAACAACACCAAAATGAGGATTGTGCCATTATGGCCAGGATTGTGCCAGTTTACAAGAAAATGATTTTATTTGATCATAATTTCATTAAAAAATGCCTACTCGACCCACAAATTCACTACTATAAAACTTCTAAACTCTTCTCTTATTCTTTCCCACACACACACCATTACAAATAACCTCTTCCAATCGGTTTTTAACAGTTTGCAACTTCTCTACATTCTTGTTAACCTTTCAAAGGCTTTTAGGACATCTATCCTACTGTTAGATAACTAAGAGGGGGGATGAATTAGTTAATACTAGTTATCCTATAGTCCCAAACTCCCAAATGTATATATTGAAACTTTTTCAAACAAATAACCAACTCGGTAAGATAGCAATAACAATCTTTATGTTCATTTACCGAATACTAGTAAATTCAATATTGTGTTTACTGATTAATCCAAAATATGAAATGTGTAAATTAAAATAATAATCCAATCACATCAAATAACACACAACACAAGGATTTTAATGTGGAAACCCTACTAAGGGAAAAACCACCCGGGACCGGTAACCCAAAATATTTCACTCTTTTGAAGTGAGCTCGGTTAGGAGCCAACCTTGTTAAAGGTTACAATGCACACTGTAAGGTGTGACTTGGTTAAAGGATTTATCACTACCAATTAACTCTTGACCAACATTCACTATGGGGTCAAAAATAAAACCATCAACATTCATGGAATGTCATATTGAAATACAAATAAGATTGTTAAGTCTACTCGATTAAGAGACTTATCTTTAAAAATGGTTAAACTGATACAGTAGTGATCTTATTCAAAAACAACTAAGATTTTAGATTTTAAAATCTAAGCTAAGCTCAAAATACCTCCTCTGATCAATAATCACTTCAATCCTCCATACCCTTCTACACATTCATCTCGGTCAACAATACTCTAACGCTCAGTTATTGCCTGTAGTTTTCCTAAGTTTTGTTTGTAACTAGTTTGAATAGTGGTGCATGAAAAAATTCCTTTCATGCAATTTCTCTTGCAGATTCAATTATCTCCAAACTCAATAATGAATCTCATGTCTCTTTAAATAGACATCATAAACCATTTTCATCTCATCCTTTATATTTTGCCTCTTAATCTCCATCGTCCATTTTTCCGCTTCAAGCTTCCTTGGCAGATGTGTCTCTAACATGTTTCATCCTTCTCCATGTGATCATTTCTAAATTTTGTCAGTCATTAGATCCTCATAAATAACTTTATCTCTTACCTTAGAATCATATGCAATTTTCCAGCTCATCAATTCAATCATTCGTTATAAACTTTAATTGTTTCTCTCACTCAATTAATACAGAATGTTTCGGTGAATACTAACTCGGTTATTAATGATACTCAATATACATTGCACTGGCTTAGTGTATACATAAATCTTCAATTAATAACCATATTAAATTGTTTAATTCACTGGTTTAAATACTTAATCATACTTCAAATATAGGAATGGAGCAGGAGCGAAAGGGAGGGGGAGAAAGAGTGAGAGCAAGTTTTTTGAATTCGAGGCAAGATGGGAAGCTAGAAGTACCTAGAAATGCTATAGATTCTACGTCTAAACCTAGAAATGTTGTGGAATCTGAGCCAGGGTCAACCAAAAAATATGAAAGACTAGTGTCAGATGAGGGGGATTTTGTAGGTGGGCCAAGCCTAGCCCATCCCAGCAAGGACAACAGTCCTGTCTTGGGACCAGACGTGGAAAAGGTTGAAACTACTGAGAAGGTTGGAACTGCTAAGAAGATTGAAGGGAAAAAAAAACAACAAAAAGATTCCTCACATGGTGGTGACTTGAACCAAGGTAAGTGGAAATGGTCAGGCCTTTTTGGTGTCAAACCGACCAGTAAATCTTCTTTCCCTAAAGTTGGCATTGTCTCTGATCCAATTAAGGGAGATATAGGTATTAACATACCTGACCAAATCATGGACCATACTATTTATATTATGGCCTCAACCCTGGCATGAAATTTTATGGGTCCTCGACTGAATATAGATCTGGTGAGATCTTTCACACACCAAAAATGGAAACTCAAAGGATAGGTGGATGTAGTGGTTATGCCAAAAGGTTTTTTTTCCTTTGAATTCTCCAATGGAGAAGATCTTTCTAAAGTGTTGTGTGAAGGCCCTTGGATGATGGGTAAATCCTCTTTATCTTTGTATAAATGGTCAATGAATATGGACTATAATGAAAGTTTCTTTATCTCTACGCTTGTCTGGGTATGCCTGCTTGGATTACCTTTGGAATGTTAGAGTAATAGATATATTTGACTTTATAATTAAATCATTTCGATTTAATTACTTAAGTCCTCTATTATTCTTTTTCACTTAAGCTATCTCTTTAGGTGCATAATAATTAATATTTCTATTAATTATTATTGCACAACCTAGTTTTTTGTGGCTTTAGGGTTTCTGTTCTTATAAGCCGCTTTTGTAATTTTTTCTTTCATTCTCTCTTAATACAGTTTGAGCTCTAACATTTTGAGCACAAGAGGGTTTTGCTTTTTCCATATTTTTGCTTCATTCTTTGTGACAGGTTTATTGCATGCAGCTGGATCTTGGAGTTGAATCTGATATTTCATCAGTTTCTACATGGTATCAGAGCCTTGCTACTACAGCTTGTTCAAAGTTTACTGAAGCTGTGGATCCAGCCCTTTCTTTCTGGGATTTTTTTCAGTTGTTTTTTATTGGATTTGGGGGGCTACTTTTTTTTGGAGCACTTTGGGTAAAAACCAACCTCACGGTTGCATCCAGAAGGCCCAAAAACCCCTATTTCCATATAAAATTCGACCTATTTGGCATCCGGAACATCTGAGAAATTTTTTTGCCCTATTAGGGCCGTACGACACGAATTTTTAAAAAAAAATATTAAAAAAGTGCCTTTTTTTACAAAATTTTGGGCGCTGCCGAGCGCGCCACCAAGGCTCCGCCGCCGCGCCACCCAGGCGCCACCAGAGCCCGGCCCCCGCGCCACCGCGCCGCCCGCGGCCCGCCCCGCCGCCTCCCGGCCCGGCCGCCGCCCCAGCCGCCGCCGCCGCCGCCGCCTCCCTCACCGGCCGCCACCCGGCCCACCCGGCCGCCGCCCGTGCTCTGCCCGGCCGCCACTCGCCGCAGCAGGTGACGTCATCCGGTGACGTCACTTGCCGGCACTCAATTTGCCGGCACCGGAAAATTTTTCCGGTCATTTTTCAAACTTTTCCGACAATGTACGGTTCTGACGTCATGCTGACGTCAGCGACGGCCCTGTGACGGTCATACGGCCGTCAAATTTTTTGCCGTCCCTGGTTTTTTCCAGAGAGTTTACATTTGGGGGTACTTGGGCGTTTTTGCTCCTACAGGGTTCATACGGACTCGAAAATCGACATATGATATATCACCGGAAAGGTCTTTCCGAGACGGACGCAATGATGCTGGTTTGGTTTGCTGATTCAGCCATTTGAGCTCCCTTTTTTAGCATCAAAGTCAAGGCTTCTCCTTTCCTCCTTCTCTGCTTCTGGAGTCCAGGTTTTCTCCTCATTTTTTTGTGCTTTCAGTTATTTGCTGTACAGGGGTTTGATTTATACATTGTGGGGGGGTGTTTTTCCTTTCTGTAATTTACTTCAGAAAAGACCCTTCTACTTCTGTCTTCTTCTCCTCTCAATGTCGGATCCCTCTGTGGCCCGGCTGACACCGCACAATTACCATACATGGAAAGCACACATGACCAGGCTGCTCATGTCACGTGGCTTATGGTCATGTCTGGATGAACACCAACCTGTTCTGCAGCGTCCCTTTGAAATTCTTCAGCACAGGAACAAAATGGATGAAGCCATGGGTTTGATTGCACTGAACATCTCTGACAGTCTCTTATTTCACCTGGAAGGTTTGACCACTCCTAGGGCTATTTGGAGCAAGTTTTCAACCTTGTTTGGTACAGTCAACGAATTCCGGAAGCTTCAGCTTGATGCAGAGTTGACCTCTTTGACTCCTTCTGATTTCTCCACTATAGAGGACTTCTTGATGAAGTTCAAGTCTTTGCGTACAGTTTTGCAGGGATGTGGAAAAATCAAGACAGATGATGAGTGTATCTATTTGATACTCTCAAAGTTGCGAGGACAGTACCAGATCTTTTCTTCCACTTTCTACTCCACCATGGATGCTTTGGGTACCAGACATGTTATGCCCTCTTTTGAGACTTTCTGTGACAGGTTGACTCGTGAGCAGTCCAAGATCACTCAGATGGATTCACTTGCAGGTTCACAGTCACAGGCATTGCTTGCCAAGACACTTCAGGATTCTCAGAAGCAGAAACCGAAGCAGATATCTGATTCCTCTTCTCATCACTCTACTGGCCCACCATCTTCTTCTAAGAAGGAGAAACAGAAGACTGAGAGCCCTTCATGTTCCTATTGTCAGAAGGGAACACATGATGAGTCACTTTGCTATCAGAAGAAGTTTGATGGTTACGAGAAACAGATAGCGGATTTGCAAGCTCTTCTTCAGCAGAGCAATCTTTCCTCTCCATCCTCTTCTGGCTCACGGGGGTCTGCTTATCAGTCTTCCTCTATCTATTCTACAGCTGGACAGGATCTTGGAAAGGGTCATGCATTACGGGCTTCTGTTGCATCCCCTTCACAGGTCCCTTGGATACTGGATTCAGGTGCTTCTCACCATATGGCATCTTCTCGGGAGATCTTCTCTTCTTTTGAGGCTTCTCCTATTTCCCATATTATCATTGGGAATAACACTGTCATGACTGTCTGTGGGAAAGGCACTGTATGCATTCAGGATGGCACATTCAATGATGTGTTGTATGTTCCATCTCTGTCTTCAAACCTTCTCTCATTTTTTCAGCTTACTCACAGTGGGTCAGGGAAGACAGTTGAGTTCACTCCAGATTCAGTCTTCATCCGAGATAGTATGATCGGAAGTATTGTTGCTACAGGGACAGTTGATCATTCCACCCGTCTCTACTCCTTCTCACACTTTGGTCCACCTTTGCCAGAGCACGACTCTCCTACTTTGAGAGAGCATCATGTGGTACAGTCAGGTCGTTTGAACCTTTGTGTGGTTCCTGAGACTACTGTTATGACTGCCATGCCACCACCTGTTGAGCTTTTTTCTATTCAGCCGGATTCTTCTTCAGCACTGCTTGATCCTCCAGCTCCATTCATCGAGCCACCAGGTGCAGTTGTTGAGGATTCTTCAGAGGACACTCATCTCCTCTCTCATGACAGTGTCAGCACACCTGTCATACCACTTGCATTGGGGATTCCCTTTCAGGATCCTCGTGTCTTCTCATTTGAGCATCAGCTCGGCCTTCCAGTGACACCTCATCCTTCGAGGTCACCTCTTCAGCACCCACTGACCTTCACTCCTCTGCATTGGAGTCACAGTGGTTTGCTCATTGCTCCAGGGGTTCTTTCATTCTGGGGGGCTTTGGAACCTCGACCCTCTCTCTCGGGGGGGTTGGCAGCACGCATTGTACTTATGCCTTTGAGAGAGTCTCTTGAAGTCATTCCTTCTTGTCTTTGCTTGTTTTTTCATCTCTTTTTGGAGAGGAGTTTTTCCCACTGGGTTTTCTCCTTTACTCCGGTTTATAGAGATTTCCTTGTACTGGGTACCTGATCAGGCCTTGTTGCCGGGACCCATTTTTTTTTGTTTTCTTAGCTGTGCTAGGTTTGCTTCCTCCTGAGCTACGCTTAAGGGGGGGTGTTAGAGTAATAGATATATTTGACTTTATAATTAAATCATTTCGATTTAATTACTTAAGTCCTCTATTATTCTTTTTCACTTAAGCTATCTCTTTAGGTGCATAATAATTAATATTTCTATTAATTATTATTGCACAACCTAGTTTTTTGTGGCTTTAGGGTTTCTGTTCTTATAAGCCGCTTTTGTAATTTTTTCTTTCATTCTCTCTTAATACAGTTTGAGCTCTAACATTTTGAGCACAAGAGGGTTTTGCTTTTTCCATATTTTTGCTTCATTCTTTGTGACAGGTTTATTGCATGCAGCTGGATCTTGGAGTTGAATCTGATATTTCATCAGTTTCTACATGGAATACTAGCATGAGGACATACTAGTCATGATAGTAGGCTCCTTTGGGGAACTACTAACTATAGATTCGATGACAGCAACCCAAATCAGACAAGTTTTCACTAGGATCTATGTTAATATCTAGCAAGACACTGAACTACCCCAAATCATAACTCTTAACTTGAAGGTAGGTAAGTGGAGACAAGAAGTAGAATATGAAATAATTCCTTTTGCTTGTTTCACTTGCAAGAAATCTGGTCATTGGGCTAAGCATTACCCTCTAAAGCCTCCAATAGAAAAGAAAGAATAGGATTCTAAAAGAGCTAAGAAATGGGAGTGGAGGAAAAAAAGAGGACAACCAAACACCTCTTGGAGACCAGAACCCCTATTCTAACCTTAAGGAGAAATAGGAAATCCCAAAACCTAAGAAGGAAGTAACAAGAGAACCAAAGGAGATAGAAAACCAAGAGGAGATGATCAAGACTCGGGATCTTATCAGCTCAAATAATAAAATAGAGGAGACCCTTGATTCTTTAGTAGGAATAAACCCTAAGCTGACCTCAAGAGTTAAAGATATTTTGGACTCCACCCCAGAGAATGGATCCCAGATAGGTCAACAAGGGAATGTTGATGACTTGAGAGCTAACATTGTAGAAGATCAATTGAGTAGTGGAGCTTCAAGCACTAACCTTTATGACTCAAGCTCAAGGTAGGAGCAGAAAAAAGGTAAGCATGATGATTCTAATTCTATTGAAGCTGAGCAGAATAAAAATCCCTAGACTGAAGTCAAGGAACGTAAAAAATCCCCAGACGGGAAAGGATCTGGATCTCAGTCCAGAATGGAACATCATAAAGACTAGACTCCTCTATTAGGAAAAAATATTTCAAAAGTCTCTTTAGGATTTTATGCATCTAAATCAAGCAAAAAGAGTGGTCAATTCAAACAAGGTGGTGTCTAGACAAGAGGCCAACAACAAAAAGAAGACATGGGTACACCTAAAAGAGAAAGAGGAAGAATATCTCAAAAAGACTAGAGGGAGCTAGAAGCAAAATAGAACATAGTGGATGGAAGACAACTTACCATCAATCAGGTTTGTTCCCCAATCCTTAAATGAAGATTTTATCATGGAAAATAAGAGGTTGTGATGGACCTCATAAGCAAAATATGGTTAGGAATTTAGTTATAGATACTAAACCTGATATTCTTCTGATTCAAGAAACTAAGATGTTGAAAGACAAGGTTGCTAAAATTAATCTTCTTAAAAAAGGGGGAATTTTTGAAGTGATTCAGATGGTGCTTTAGGAGGTCTAGCCATCTTCTATAATTCTAAGTGTTATAATTGCTACCTGTTGAGAGAGGAGAAGAATTTCCTAGTAGTTAAAGTTAGCAGCATTAAGGATAATTTCTCTTGGATCCTGATTAATGTGTATGCCCCTAACATGAAATCAAGAAGACTTAAGCTTTGGAAAATGCTTCATGACTTCAGGATATCTTATCCTGATGAGAACTGGATGTTTATGGGAGACTTCAACACCCCCCTAAAAGAAATGGATAAGAAAGGAGGGAATATAACTCAAGTGGAAAGTAAGGTTGATTTAATGGAATTTATAAGTAATGAATGCTTTTTGGATGTTGATCTTGAAGGAATAAACTACACCTGGACTAATAGGAGAGTGGGAGCTGATCTTATTCGAGTTAAGCTTGACAAGGTTCTCCTTTCTCATGAGTGGTATGTGAAATTTTCTTGCTATCTTTCATCCCTCAACCTTATTGGTTTAGATCACTATCCTATATCCTTTTCAGCTAATCCTTTCAATGGTAAAATAAATGCTCCTTTCAAATTTGAAAAAATGTGGCTTGCTCACTCTGACCTTGAAAACAAAATAAGGGAATGGTGGAATGTTAAAGTGGAAGGAAATGCAATGTTTCAAGTGGCAAAAAAAATGGCGAATGTCAAAGGCAAAGTTAGACAATGGAATAAGGATGTCTTTGGTAATATTTTCCAAAAGAGAAAGATTCAAATTGATTTAAAAGATAACCAGGATAAGATCCAAAGTATAGGGCCAACTGAGGACTTGAAAAAAGAGGAAAAGCAGATCTTGGCAGATTATCACAATATCATTTTGAAAGAAGATACTTACTGGAGGTAGAGATCTAGGTCTCTGTGGCTGAGAGAGGGAGACAAAAACACTAGATTTTTTCATCTTACAGCTATGAAGCATAAAACAATGAATAGAATTAACTCTCTAGTTACTACTAGGGGAACTATATCAAGAGAGGAGGAAATAAGGGAAGAAATGATGGGCTATTTTGCCTCTCTCCTTTCTAAAGAGCCGAATCTTAACCAGGAGAATAAAAAAACCCTGATTTACTCCATTCTGCCTTTGCTAGAAACTAAGGACAATGAATTCCTCAAAGCTATCCCTAAGGATGAAGAAATCAAAAGAGTTGTTTTCTCTTTTGAAGAAGAAAAATCCCCTGGACTAGATGGGTTCCAAATGTTTTTTTATCAAGCCTTCTGGAGAATTATAGGGAATGATGTGTGATGTGATGTGAAAGAGTTCTTTGGATCCAAGTCTATCCTTAAGGAACTAAACTCTACTTTTATAGCTCTTATTCCTGTATGCAAAATTAGGTGAATACTATTCTAAGTGATAAATTAACTATTCTAAGATTAATAAATCTATCTAATTAGCAAACTGCAATGAAGAATACAATCAAAATGTAGCTAAAATAACATTTTACCTTCACCTACCATGTAGCTTGTCTCCATTGCTCCCCTAGCCTTGATTTCTTGAAGATGTTGAGCTCTCAGATTTCCAAATGAAGCCTTTTCCCAAGATGCTACCAAAGTGTGGAGATTTGATGATGAATGCAAGGAAGCTTAAAGCTTGATTATGCAACTAATGGATGGAATTCAAAATGGATTTGATGATAATATGGATGCTTGATTTCTCTTAGAATGCTTGGATGCTTGGATGCTTGATTAAAAAATACCTATTATCTCACAAAGGGGAAATTAGGCTCCTTTTATAGATTTTTGGAGGATCTAGGCCTAGGTGGCACAATCCTACGGTTGAGAATGAAAGGTGGAAGATCCTAGGGCTAGGATTGACTTGGTTGAAGGAGTTGAGAGAAAGGGGGATGTAGTTGAAATGTGAGAGGAAGAATAGGGTTGATGTTCCTCTCATATTGACATGGAGGAGAACAAGGTGGAAGGGAAAGACACATGTCAAGTGTCTCACAAAGACCTAAGAGAGAAAGAGGGAGAGACCTCTTCCTCATGAGGACTCTTTGTACAAGTGTCCCATGAGTCACCTTTGACCCTTAGAGGTGGCATGAGAAGCCCTTAGGATTAGGGCATGTCTCTTGACTTGGTTTAAGAGAGGACATGTGGTCATGAGACCAAGTCCTATGAGGCCACATAGCCCTTAAGAATAGGACATGTGTGGGTGAGGATAATTACTAATAATTATTTATTTTAACCAAAGTGATGTGTCAGGTGACCATGTAGGTGAGGTGGACTAGGGGACTTAGTCATATTTAGGTGATTGTGTATTTAATTAAATCACTTTAATAAGACTAATTAGAAGACTTAGGATAGAGGAATAGCCTATAGTGAATTTACTAAATAAATTGAATAATCTATTTAATAAATAGAGGAAATAATTGAAGATTAAATAATAAATATTCAATTAATCTATCAAGTCAATATCAATGAAATAATAAATATTTAATTAATTAATGAAGCCATTTTTAAGTGTATACATTTTGCCCCTCTTTGAAATAATGTGCATGCCACATTGTTTTCAAGAAAATTTCAAGCATTTTTCCCCTGCCACAGACAATGTCTGAGATGACCTATGCATGCCCCCTCGAGAGATTGATTAACAAAAAGATTATTTCATTTCTATTTTTATTTTATTTTTAAAGTTAGATAATCAATCTCACAAAAGAAATATGAGAAAAGATGGGTGAAAACGGGGTGAAATGGAAGAAAAATAGAAGATACGGTCCACACACCAAGCACATAGGGTCCACAGGATATAAATAGGGAAAAGGGGTCCATAATAGGCTCATTGTGCACACTAGTCATTTGGAGAGTAGAGCATGAGAGAGTGAAAAGCAGAGCTACCAGGATGTCATTTCTATTGTCAGATCACCGCTTTGAGAGGGCCAGACACTTTCAGTGACCACCCAATTTAGGTGAGCTGGTAGGTGATTTGATCCTCTTTATCAATTTGTGATTTCCAACATGATAGAGTAGGATTTAGTATGTGTAGGATAGATCGAATCATAGGTTAGATTAGATGAAAAAAAAAATTTCTTGCCAGAAAATGAATGTGCCATTGTGGTGCATGAATGCGCAGCAACTTGCAATGTTTGTGTAGAAAATACAAACTTCTGGGCATTCGTTTAGGGCAGTTGCACATGCATGGTAAAAGAAAAATTTTGCGATGCAAATGTGAATTAAAAGTGTGCATTGGTTCTTCCTACGCATGTGTGTTGAATTGTTGTGCATACATGATTTTCTGTGCAAATGTGAAAGGTTACTACACATGCATTTTTCTATGCTGCACATTTGTTTTATGGATAGAATTTGGTCAAATTAGAAAGTCAATTAGGTCAAACTAGATGTTGATAAGCTAATTGGATCTATCAGCGGTTAATTTTGATCAATTAGGTCAAGATAGGCAACATTGTAGCATGGTTGCTAGTTAACCAATCTTGATGCTAGATAATTAATAAAATTATCTATTAAAACATGTGATGAACATGTTTGTAATTGATTTAATAGGATAGATAGATGTTGTAGATTAGTTTATCAAAATTTGATAGCTTGATTTTGTTGATTTGGATAGGAGGATATTACTGATATTCTGATGTCACAGGAGAGATATCCTGTCACACATAATCTGAGACCGGCACTGTCAGAGACTGATAGAATGCTGATTGATGCGTCTAGTTTATATCATGTTATTTACACGCCTGAGATTAGGGTGAACCAGAGTATGATGATGGCATTGGTAGAGTGGTGGCACTCAGAGATGAGTACCTTCCATCTTCTGACAGGGGAGATGATAGTTACACTAGAGGATGTATATTGCATCCTCTGGCTTCCTATCATAGGGGAGTTAGTGCATTATGATCAACATGGTGGAGTGATGGAGTGTAGAGCTGTCTTCAGAGATGATGACATTAAGGATGGAGAGATTAGCTAGGAGGACATGGTGGACTTGTACGAGCCTCTTCCAGTGGTACTAGCAGGAGTGATTGGGGGTTTTGTATGCCCTGATTGGAGATCACATGGATTTGCAGCTAGATGGGGCTGCACTCTACATCAGATGTTGGATGGGACCCATTTTGCTTGGGGTGTTTATTTATTAGCTCACTTATATCATGATCTTCATCAAGTGGTGTATCATAGGGGTGCATCACTATCAGCAGGTGTCACACTACTCCATGTTTGGGCATGGGAGCATATTGTAGTGACACGGCCAGTAGCCATTAGATTTCATGGCGTAGGATAGTCGTACATACATTTATATTCATTAATTTTGTCTTAGGAAAAAATGGGTCATTTAGCATTTGGTGGTATAGTTTTGATACTTTAGATACTGTGACATGGAGACCATACCTAGGCTGTGAGACTTGGGATGATGAGTGATAGTTGGGATTTTTCTTTGAGTCATGATGGCTTATAGGGTGGATGCCCTTCATCTTGGAGAGATAGTTAGTTAGCCAAGTTCTATGCCATTTCGGTAGGATACAGGGCATGCCTCAGGGGGTTATGGAGTTCATGAGGACTCATGAGGAGAGATGAGAGTGGGGACCTATGGAATCTTTTGATGTAGCCTGATAGGAGTTTTTGGACATGCCATTTTAGGCATAGACTATGCGACAGGGTGTTGTGGACCCAGGTATGACTGCAGACCTAGAGCAGTTCTCGAGAGATTTTCCTATTCCCTAATTGACTGATCTAGCAGCTAGGCCACGAGAGAGGGATCCAATAGATAGATGTCATGGGAGATGCCAAGGGTGAGATAGGTGGGGATGAGGGAGAGGAGATGATGGTGGTGATGGAGGAGGTGATGTTGGAGATGGAGGAGATGGAGGGAGAGGGGATAGGGCTGGTCCATGAATGAGAGGAGGTAGTGTGAGGTAGAGGGGATTGATGCCACCCCCAGCTAGATAGGGACAGAGATAGCCTCCAGCACAACCAACTGTAGGAGCTCCACTATAGGTACCAATGGCTCAAGTATAGATACCAGCTGCCCCAGTATAGGGAGCAACTATACAGGATGATGCAGACATTTTATTAGCTCAGGGCAGAGTTGTACAGGGTGGATAGATCCCTGATGATGGATTGGATGAGCAGGATGTACCTATGGTGGATGTGGATGCTCAGGAGGAGCCAGCAGAGATGGATATCGGGGGACATGATTCCTATTTACAAAGAGATGTTGTGGAGGAGGAGGATCCTGATATTGATTCATTGCTAGTCCAACTAGAAATGACTCAGGTGCAGGCAAACCATGTTCCTAGTCTGGAGAGGTAGATTGAGAGGCTAGAGAGCTAGATGGGATTACTGAGACATGAGTGGGATGTAGTGATTGAGAGACTCACAGAGTCAGAGATATTTTTAGATGAGCTACAGCACACAGAGGATTTGGGTCCCCATGGAGATAGCTTGAGAGCCATGGTACATGCTAGGAAGGAGATATCCTACTGGCGAGAGGCTTACAGATAGGTGGTCCTGAGGGATAAGTGGATTGGGAGCTACAAAGAGAGCTCAGTAGCTATTAGGACTATGGTTGATGATAGATAGGCACCAGCTGGTAGTGGAGGTGTTTCATCACACCCTCTGAGAGCACCAATAGGTTCAGGAGATCAGGGTGGATCCTCAGCATCAGGTGATTTAGCAGCATGGGGCCTCATTGCATCTCATAGACAGAGATAGACAAAGTCTGGAGGAAGCAGATCATAGATCATAGAGACCATTGTATACACTTGTGTATCATGTTATCATTGTATCATTATATTTTTAACTTGATTAACACTAACTTTGGACACATTGTTAGATTTCTTTATATCATTGGACATTTGGACAATTGTGTTGTATTTTTATGGACACTATATGATGGACTATATATATATAGTGATGCAATTCTATCATGATTTGCCTTGATGATTTTATATACATGTGCATACTGACATATGCATGATGTGATGTTTTACTTTAATATGCATAGAATGTATGTTCTAGAATGCAAATAAAATGAGTTATATTCTATTTGATGCTTAATGGTTAATGATTGAACATACGAGGTTGATACAAATGCATGTCTTAAATGAGTTTACTCTTAGACAATGCTATGTGATTACTAATGAAATGATGTAAAGAACACTATGGATAATGGATAATGAATGGACATTAAATGATGATGTAAATGATTGATGATTTGAAATACATGTAATGGCTAACAAATGAATGATGTAAAATGTATATAATGGATAAATGATGATGTAAAATGCATATAATGGATAAATGATGATGTAAAATGCATATAATATATGATAATAAATGATGATGTTCATAAGATGACTAAAATATAATAATTTTTACCCTAATAATAAAAAGATAATGAGATGTTATGGAATTTATGTGCGTGAAACATGCATGCAATATAAATGGATAATATACAAATGAACACACCTAATGAAGATAATGCATGGCCTAAATGAATTGATTAAATGTTTGTAAGATGTGAGAAAAAAAAACTCAATTTTTTTGTTGTCCAAATGTCCTCAACTTAAATAACAATGTATCTTGACACAAGAAGAATGGACTATTAGCACAGATAACCTAATAAAACCTACAAATCCCTATAAAAGGAGCACTAATATGCAAGTCATGAACTATTTAAATGAAATGAAATATGAAATGAGTATATCTCCACAAATTCATGTAACATCTTAGAAATTCATAATAACTGGAATTTGATTTTCATCATTGAGCTCGTTATGTTGCAAGGAAATGCAAGCATCATGGTAAAATTAAACCAGGATGACCTGAGCACTTCTTGCATGGATTTTAATGTAGAAAACTTGACAAGCATCTAAGTATAATTGAACCAAGATGATTTGAGTTTCATTTGCATAACAGACAAGGAATATCCCCCCCCCTTCATCGAGGAACAAATATTTGGATTTGAGGTATGTGTTGGCGTATCACTATAAATAGCATTTGTGAAACAACATGATTTGTATGTTGTCAATACTATTAAATCGATGAAGGCACCTATGCACAAACACCCCAACTATTTGTTCCTTCGACTTCATTGGAAGATATCCCACAAACAACAATCAAAGAAAATACCATGCCCCATCCTAGCTATCCTAATCAATGACATATGGGAGTTTCAAACTCATGTCAAAGATATCACAGAATAGCATAGGAAACATGATAACAATGAAATCTAGATATGAATGCATAATCTACAACAAATTATTCTACCATGAATATACATTTCTTTTGCCAAAAGATAGTGTGAGATATAGTGATTAGTTCAATTGATGATGTACAGTCAAGAATCGATAGATAAACAACCATGTTTTGAAGGATAGATCACAGATCATGATTCATCATAAAGATATCATTGTGAAAGAACGTTTGAATGTGTTTGCTGGTCTGGTGAAAATACTCCATTGTGTCCTCTAAGAGTCATGACTATCATAGATCCACTTCCTAATCTAGGTCGAGGACATGCCCCTAGCTAGGTGATGGACTGACTTATTATGGATGAAGAAGGACGCAACAAGACTAGGATGAAGACCATGACAAATGATCAAACTATGGTGGGGTTTTATTATGGGCATATACAATGGATGGTGTATGAACTGGCCATTTTATTATGATATGTACATGGCGGGAATGGGGACTAACTAGCCATTTTATTATGGATATGTACAATGAACAAACACACTAGAAGAATCCTAATAGATAAAGGAACTAACTTGATACACATGGCGCCTGCTTCCATCTTTTCACCACATGCTTTTATTGCAATTTTTCCTTTGATTTTTTTTTTGAATTTTTTTGAATTTTTATGTTTTTTTTTATATTACAAAATATATACATAGCCCTTGCATTGGGATTTCAAGGATAGAACTTCTTGAGATGTATGTTGTTAAGAGGTTCATCCAAAGGATCTCCCTCAGGCGTGGACAATTGATAATCCCTGGAACCATAAACTACTATAACTACAAAAGGACCTAACCAATTGGGTTCAAACTTACCCTTCTTCTCATGATGCAATTGATTCTTTGGATTTTCTCGAAGGACTAGGTCACCCAACTGAAAATCTCTGATCTATACCTTGCTATTATACTGATGAGACATATGCTACTGATAGACTTTTAAATGATCATAAGCTCTCTGATGGTGTTCATCCAACAGCTCTACTTCAGTCAACTATGCAACTCTATAGTCTTCATCAGGAATCAAATCTTTGAGAGTGACACGAAGTGAAGGCAACTCGACTTCGAGGGGCAGGACTACTTTGGATCCATAAATAAGGGAATATGGGGTGGCTCTAGTGGGAGTACAGATGGAGGTATGTTAAGCCCATAAGGAAGGATTCAGTTGGATATGCTAGTCATAGCCAGTGTCATTGACAGTCTTTTGTAGGATCTTAACAATTGTTTTATTTGACGCCTTAGCTTGGCTGTTTCCTCAGGGATAGTATATGGTGGAATAGTTATGGGTGATATGGAATTTTGCACATAGTTCATCCATATCCTGATTTTGAAATTGTTTCCCATGATTAGTAATGAGATACATATGTATACCATATCTGCAAATGAATAATTTAGGATAAACATAGACACTTGTTTCCCTATGGTGGTAATCAATGGAACAACCTCAATCCATTTAGTAAAATACTCTATTGCAGTGAGAATCCATTTGTGGCCATTAGAAGATGGAGGGTTGATAGCACCCATGAGGTCGAGCCCCCACCGACTGAATGGAAAGGTAGTTGTAAAAGGATGTAACTCTTGTGCTGGAGCATGAATAAGGTTTCCATGTATCTAACATTTCTTGCATGCTCTAGCAAAATGAAAGGAATCTGTTTCCATGGTAGGCCAATAATAACCCATACGCATGAGTTTTTTAGCCAAAGAAGGACCACTCAAATGTGTCCCAAAAATGCCCTCATGTACGTCTCGCAAGGAAGTTTGAGCTTCATCATGCTCAAGACATTGGAGGAGAGTACTGTCAAGACCTCGCCAATAAAGGGTGTTGGATATTAGGACATAGCGAGAGGCTTGGTGGAGAAAAGTTCATTTTTTATTTCAGGATAGGTCGGGGGGTAGGATGTCATTTTTTAGATAGGAATAAATTTTTCCATAGATTGGGTAATTGTGTCCAATAAGATGACATCTAATACTCATATCAGGATCATCATATGCAGGACAAGTCAGGGATTCCACCAAGAACTCAAAATGGACCTTGGTATCTTCTATATCAAACAAAGAAGAAATCATTGCCATTGCATCAACAACCTTGTTATCATGTTGAGGAATCTACTCAAAAGTGATGACTGAGAAATACTGTTTGAAGTTGTCAACCATACATTTATATTGTAATAACTTATCATCTTTACTTTGATAATCATCATTAATCTGGTTTATAATCAACTAAGAATCCCCATAGACATTTATTTCAGTTACTTTCCATTGTAAAGCCATCTTTAACCCAATCAACAAAGCTTCATATTCGGCTATATTATTGGTGCAAGGAAAGAGCAGCCTATAAGATTTTAGAATTGTGTATCCTTGTGGCATGAAAAAAAGAATACCAGCTCCTGAACCCTATTGAGTATATGATCCATCAAAGTATAGTTGCCATGTTTGTGTGGATAAAGCCAAGATGTGTGCATCAGAAAACTCTATGTGTATAGGTTGGTCATCTATTAATGGAGCATCTACTAGATAATCTGCTATCACTTGACCTTTGATAGCCTTCTTGTCTACATATTCAATATCAAATTCACTAAGTAGCATGATCCACTTAGCCAATATGCTTGTCAATGTTGTCTTTCTTAATAGATACTTTAAAGGATCAATCTTTACGATGAGATGGATTGAATGTGACAACATATAATGTCGACACTTCTGTGAAGCAAAAACAATGGCTAGACATGCTCTTTCTATAGGAGAATAGTTTAACTCATATCCCACTAGAGTGTAACTGATATAATAGATGGCTTTTTCTTTTTCTTCATGATCTTGCTAAGCCAGAAGAGCACCTAGTGAGACTGTCATAGTTGAAATGTAGAGCAAGAGTGGCTTTCCTAGAATTGGTGACATAAGAGTTGGAGGATTCGCTAGATATTGCTTGATTTTATTGAAAGCTTCTTCACACTTATCATCCCATTGGAATAAGATATTTTTATGCAACATATGTGGAAAGGGATGACTTCAATCTACTAGTTGATAAACAAATCTATGGATGGATTAGAGACATTCCTGTAAAGATCTTAACTGACTGATGTTAGTGGGGGAAGCCATCTCCATTATTGCTTTAACTTTTTCTGGATCTACTTGGATTCCTTTGGCTAAGACAATGTACCCTAGCAGCTTACCAGATGTGACTCCAAATGCACATTTCTTTGGATTGAGTCGAATTTGATACTTTTCCATCCGGGTGAATATTCTATCCATCACTCTCAAATGACCAGCTCTGTCTTTAGATTTTGCTAAAATATCATCAACATAATCTTCCATAATGGTATGCATGATATCATGAAAGATTGTGGTCATTTCTCTTTGGTAAGTTGCTCCAGCATTTTTGAGGCCAAAAGGCATCACATTCCAGCAGTATGTACCCCATAGACAAGTAAAAGTAGTCTTTTCCTATCTTCCGACGTAATCTTGATTTGGTTATAGCCAGAAAAACCATCCATTAAAGATAACATCTCATGCCCAGCTGTTAGATCAATAATGATGTCAATATTTGGCAGAGAGAAATCATCTTTTGGACAAGCTTTATTAAGATCTCGAAAATCAATGCAAATCCTGATAGACTTGTCTGGTTTTGAGACAGGGACAATATTTGAAATCCACTCAGCATAATCAATAGCACGAATGAATCCAACATCTAGGAGCTTCTTCAATTTTACTTTAACCATTAGTGCAATGTGCGGGTGCATCTTGTGGAGCTTCTACTTAACTGGTTTTACACCTAGTCTGATAGATAAATGATGCATAATGAGATTTGGATCTAGGCCAAGCATATCAGCATAAGACCAAGCAAAGTTGATTTCCCTCTCTTTGAAAATTTTTGCAAAAGCTTATTTCTCTAATTCTGTCAAGGATGCTGCTACTTTGAGGATGCACAGAGACTCTTCTGTTCCAATGTTAAGAGGTACTGTTGGTTCTATAAGAATATCAGATTGTTCTCGATATAGATAATTTGGAAGAGTGTCAATCCTTCCATTGTCAAGTGCCTTAGAGAGGTTTTCACCATCAGATGCATCATTTATTTTTACTATTTTTGGATCTAATACTACCACTGAGTGGTTTTCACCATTAGATCTATTGATTATTTTTATATTTTTATGACTGAAAGGATTGGCACTCTCTCCAAAGTAGGCCATGTCATTGAGTTCTATCAGAAATCTTGACTTGTGATCTCCTAGGGGTAAATGATCTCTAATTCCAAGATAGTCAATGATTGCATCATCATTATGGAATACATCAAGTTTTGGATGATTGGGAGAATCCCAATCGATAAGCTCAGGATGTACAAGGGGCATTGGATCATTCGGGTCAGTTTCAAAGGTAGAAATGGTATTGATGGAAAAGTTGTCAAGGTTTATGATGCTATCAGCAAGGTCTATTTCCATACTCTCATCTGATTCATCTATCGCAAGATAAAGGTCACTTTCCTCATGATCGACAAAAGTAGTATCACATGGGACTAATCCTAGTGAGTCAGTCTTTGAACTCTCCCCCTCATGGTAATCATTATTATGGTGATGGACAACATCAACTCCTATCTCTTCAGTACAATCATATAATGAATCCCATTCATAATCATTTGAGTCAGAATCATCATTATCCCCAAGTCTATCAATGATTCTATGTGCTATCCTTTGTTTCTCTGGATCTACATACATACCATGATTTCTGAATTGTAAGGCAAGAGCTTTAGATATCTCATGAAAAGGTGTGACCTTTTCTTTTCCTTTTGGTTCTTGTGGTCCTTCTCCTTTGTATCCTAATCCTATAGTGTCTCTTTGATAGTTTGGATTTTGCAAAATCGGTTTGATAACACCTTCTCTTTGTATCCCTATAGGTCCAGCACCTTGGTATCCCATCTTTTGTAGCAAAGTACACCCTTTACCATAGACATCAAGTGATATATATTCATGTTTGATATCCTCTTCATTATTCTATGACTTAAGAAAATGATTAGCATTATGCTTAGTTGCCTCTTTGGATATTGTGCCCCCACTTATAAATGTGTCATAAACAAGTGTTGAAGGGGGTTTTGATTGTTGTTTAGTGATCAAAGATCTACCATATGATCTAGGAGATAAAGGTAACTCTATGATGAAAAGAGCTTGACCTAAAGTGTATTCTCCCATACTTCTTTCTTTTATGTCTATCTTGATCCCATTTGATTTAGAAGTTGATGCTATATTACTAGGATCACTAGGTGTAGTTGTAGAAGATCCAGTATGGTTATAAGGTATCAAAGAATCAGATGTCTTCACAGAGCTACAATACTAGAATGGATTAGTGTCTCCTTTAATAGTGACTTCCTGACCATTATGAGGGAATTTCAAGCATTGATGATAAGTTGATGGTACAGCTTGCATGGAATGAATCCATGGTCTTCCCAAGAGAATGTTATAAGCATGATCCATGTCTAGAACTTGGCAAGGTACATCTTTGGTTATAGGACCTACTTTGATTGGTAGAACAACAGATCCTTTGGATGATAGCTCTTCCTCATCATAAGCTTTTATTGTGATTTTCTTCTTGGGATCAATATCATTTTCAGAAAATCCCAATGCAAGGACTAGTTTCAATGTACAGATATTTAAGCCAACTCCTCCATCTATTAGTACTCATTTGATTTTGTGACTCTAGATATGGACTCCGATATGTAGGGGAGCATTATGAGGTTGTGTAATAGCTAAGTCATCATTTTCAGTGAAGGATAGGTAATGCGAGGCTATTAAATGGCCCACCATAGCTTGAAATTGATCATGATCTAGATTTGTGGGGACCTGGGTCTCTAAGAGAGATTTTTCAAGGATATCTTTGTGAGATGGGGATAGATGCAAAAGCTCTAAGATGGATATCTAGGTAGGTGTTTTCTTGAGTTGTTCCAAAACATTGTATTGGTTGGAAATATTTGGTGTAGAATTTGGGACATAAACTGGCTTGTTTTGAGATGTGTTTGGTTTAGACGGGAGTCCTTGGAGAGTAACCTTGGATTGAGCATGAGTAGTAACATGGACTGGTTGAATCTCTAATTTTCCTTTGATGGTAATGACATTGGCATAATACTTAGAAGGATGACATTCAGAAATGTTACCAACATATCGATAGGGAGTAGAATTATAATTGGCTTGATTGTCACTCTTAGTGTTGGAAGAACCTCCTTTTTCATGCTGAGGAAGTGGATCTTTGAAAGCCGTATGTGATTCATTTAAGGTATGTCTGTCAACACCAATTTCACTACTTTCAATTAAGTCTTGAACTACATTTTTGAGTCTTAGGCAGTCATTGGTTTTATGTCCTTTTCCTCTGTGAAACTCGCAATAATCATTTGCATTCCACCAAGAAGGTTTTACTCTAGGTTCAAAGTCTTTCATTTCAGGAAGTGTAATGAGTTTCTTTGTGATTAACTTCTGTAATGCTGATTCGAGGGATTCCCCTAAAGGAGTAAAATTTCTTCGAGGTGACATAAAAGGCAATCTTGGTTTAGATGAATCTTTGTTGGTGTTTTGATTTAATGATTGATTGTTGTAGGTTCCTTGAGTAGCATTTGCCTGACTTGTGAGATTGAGAAGGGGTTGTGTTTGTTTGACATTACGATTATCAACAATCCCATCATTGACAATGTTTTTGTTTTTATTCCATAATTTTGATTTGTCATTGTTGTAGTTGTTGGAATTGGAATTGGAATTTGAGGATCCAGCATTGTCTTTAGAATAAAGTTTTATCTCACCTTTTCTGACCATGGCTTCCTCAATATTGATACCATTTTCTATGAGCTTATTGAAGTTTGGTGGACATTGCAATTGTAACCTATAACTCATTTCTAGTGTAAGGTTATGCACAAAAATATCCATCTTTTCTTGTTCAGGAATCATTCGTGGATATTTGGAAAAAAATTGATGCCATCTTTGTAAAAAAGTAAGGAAGGGTTCTCCATTCTTTTGATGTGCATTGCAAAGATCAAGCATAGTGACTTCATGTTTGATGTTATATGAATAATGAATCACAAATTTTTCAAGAAGCTCATTGAAAGATTTGATGCCTGGGGGTAGTTTAGAGAACCATTCCATGGCTTGTCCTCCTAAAATTCATGGAAATAGTCACATAAGATAAGTGTCATTGTGAGTGACTTCAATACAAGTAGCACAAAACTCACGAATGTGGTCTTGTGGATCCGAATTCCCTTTGTATTTGTCAAATTTTGGTACCTCAAAATGAGGAGGGAATGGAATCATTGCTAAATTCTTATCAAAAGGATAAGGACATATATCATCCAAGGAATACTTCTTAGTTGATGATCTAGTTTGGATGTCACGGATTTTTTTTTGAAGCATCTAGATTTGTTGTAGAACGGGATCCAAAGATAACGTGTTTCCTTGAGTGTTTTGGGAAACATTGTTGTGAGAAGCATTGTTATGGGAAGCATGGTTATGGTGATCATTTTGAGAAGCATCAGATGGTTTCTTGGTTTCCTTTTCTCCATGAGTATCTTGAGAACTACTAGGAATTTCTTGATTGGTTACAATAGTCAGTTCTCTAAGATGAGAAATATCAAAATCACTTGGTAGTTTGGCTCCTTGTTGAGAAAGCATGAGGAAATCCATCTCTCTATCTAGGTCTAGAAGTCTTTCCATGACATGATAAAATCTAGGATCTTGTGTAGCATCCCTAAGTTCTTGATCTATGGGTTCCTCTTTGGATGTAAAAAGTGAAGTTTTTTTAGGAGCTTCAGGCCAAAGATTCTCGTCATTACTTTTGTTTCCTTCCATTTTGTCTAGGGATTCTGAACCAATGGGTTGTTTTAGTTTCTAAGATCAAGTTTGAACCATAAAATGTGAAAATTGATTTGTGTGATGAAAGATGTTTGATGAAAAGATATGGAAATGGTTGATAGAAAAGATAGTGAAAAGGTGTTGAAAAATGATGAGACAACTTGATAAAATCTAAGTCAATAGGAAGTATAGAGTTCACTATGATATGACAAAGAAAATCAAGAGATAGTAACCCAAGTAAGTTTGATTGAGGATGATAGATCCTGATAGGATAAACTCACAAAGATCAAAATATGATAAATAGGGTAATGTTTCAACACTAGATTTGGAATTTCAGAGGATTAGAAAAAATGATTTGATGATTCTTGGTGAAGGTTGATGAAAATTGATGAAAAGTGATGAAAATGGTCAAACTAAAGATTAGAGGTCTGTGTAACTTGAATGTTTTTCCAAAATCTTACTAAGGACGAAAATGGGTATCTGAAAAAGTGATTTTGAAAATTTCAAAGTTTGTGGAAATGCTCACTATTGTAAATGCACAGCAACAAATGCGCAGGACAAATTGATAAATGTGCAACAAATTGAGACAAATGCACAGCAAGTTGTAACTGATGCATGGAAAAAGTATCAAATGCGTAGAACAGTTTAATGTATGCGTAGGTTTGTATTTTTGAAAAATTGGAGCTGCAAGATTGGAAATTTGTCTGATTTTTTTTATGTTTTCTAGTTTTTGGCAAATGAAAAATGCATAAACACACACACACGCAAGACATAAATGATTTAATCTAATTATTCTAGTATGAATGGATAAACATGGTTACAATCCTAAGGTTGGCAAGGACAATATCTACTGAATCCCCACTAGGATAATAAAATCCAGCCACACAAATCCATAGCCAACAACCTAGGAACTTGGAGGCACGGGCTCCTCCTTACAGTGCACTCACTTCTCAGGCACACCAAGTTCCAAATTCAATGGGTCATTACTTCCCAAAGAACTGCTATCTCTACTATGAACCGTGAGTAATTTGGGGTGTCTTCACGGGCTTGGGTGACCCCTTGAGCCAGCAAATAGAAGGTTTTTGGCTACTAAATAAAAGTTTGTAGTAAGGACATCCATTCAGGTGGTTGTGATCAAGTCATTTTCCCAATTAAGGGGGCTCTCCCAATCCTTTCAAAGCAAGGCTTTCACCTCTACTAAGTAGGACTTTAATGCACCACTGGGGTACTGGAGGAGATTTTGGTTGCCACAACAAATTCACACCTGTCTAATGTGAGATTAATCACACTAGCATTTTTTATATACCAGTTTGGAAGGGCTTGGCTTTAGCCTGTTACTGGTTGGGTCGTTCCTTGGGGTGAGTACCTCTTTTCCCACCAAAGACCGCCCTCTAAAAATTATAACAGTTTCTCTTACACCCAAGATCCATGAATGGCGAGGGGAGAGGATACATTGTTATAATTTTGGGATTACAAATAGCTTATTAAGAAAAACATGATAGACACTTGATTCTATGCTAAAGAAGACACACAAAGCAAAAACATGTCTTTTTTTAAGCCCAAACGAGATTGTAGTTTATTTTGCAAACCCCTTGCCAATCTGCAATCAAACTGTTAGAAATTTTTTTTTTTTAGCAATGGGGTCTTCAAAATTACGTCCTACAAAAACAACCTAAGTATTACCAGAATGAACAGACACTTGTTAAAGATTAGCAAAAACTCAAATAACTTTGAAAAATTGAATGCAAACTACTATATGAAATAAATGCACAACAACAACAAATTAATGTGCAGGAATCAGACATAAAAGTGTAGAAATGATGGATGTGTAGCAGAAAGATATCAATGCACAGGGAGATGGTGTATATGCACAACAAGTATTAATGCACAGCAAAACGGTATGTATGCACAAAATAGCTGAATGAATGTGCAGTGCCTTGATAGAAAGTGGAAATGCAGAATGGAAAATTGTGACTATGGCATCAGTAAATGAATGCGCAGCAGAAATGAATAGATGCACAGGAATCATGGATGAATGCGCAAAAATAACCTGTAAAAAAACCTGCACACGGAAAATTGAAAATTGATGGTGAAAATTTGTGGGTTGCCCCATGGTGGGCACCAAAAATGTATGCAAAATTAGGTGAATACTATTCTAAGTGATAAATTAACTATTCTAAGATTAATAAATCTATCTAATTAGAAAACTAAAATGAAGAATACAATAAAAATGAAGCTAAAATAACATTTTACCTTCACCTACCATGTAGCTTGTCTCCATTGCTCCCCTAGCTTTGATTTCTTGAAGATGTTGAGCTCTCAGATTTCCAAATGAAGCCTTTTCCCAAGATGCTACCAAAGTGTGGAGATTTGATGATGAATGCAAGGAAGCTTAAAGCTTGATTATGCAACTAATGGATGGAATTCAAAATGGATTTGATGATAATATGGATGCTTGATTTCTCTTAGAATGCTTGGAAGCTTGGATGCTTGATTACAAAAATACATATTAGCTCACAAAGGGGAAATTAGGCTCCTTTTATAGATTTTTGGAGGATCTAGGCCTAGGTGGCACAATCCTATGGTTGAGAATGAAAGGTGGAAGATCCTAGGGCTAGGATTGACTTGGTTGAAGGAGTTGAGAGAAAGGGGGATGTAGTTGGAATGTGAGAGGAAGAATAGGGATGATGTTCCTCTCATATTGACATGGAGGAGAACAAGGTAGAAGGGAAAGACACATGTCAAGTGTCTCACAAAGACCTAAGAGAGAAAGAGGGAGAGACCTCTTCCTCATGAGGACTCTTTGTACAAGTGTCCCATGAGTCACCTTTGACCCTTAGAAGTGGCTTGAGAAGCCCCTTAGGAATAGGGCATGTCTCTTGACTTGGTTTAAGAGACGACATGTGGTCATGAGACCAAGTCCTATGAGGCCACATAGCCCTTAAGAATAAGACATGTGTGGGTGAGCATAATTACTAATAAATAATTATTTATTTTAGCCAAAGTGATGTGTCAGGTGACTAGGTAGGTGAGGTGGACTAGGGGACTTAGTCATATTTAGGTGATTGTGTATTTAATTAAATCACTTTAATAAGACTAATTAGAAGACTTAGGATAGAGGAATAGACTATAGTGAATTTACTAAATAAATTGAATAATCTATTTAATAAATAGAGGAAATAATTGAAGATTAAATAATAAATATTCAATTAATTTATCAAGTTAATATCAATTAAATAATACATATTTAATTAATTAATGAAGCCATTTTTAAGTGTATATAATTTCAAAAAGACCGGGAGCTAATGTTGTTGATAGCTTCAGGCCTATCAGTCTTTGTAACTCTGTGTACAAGATCATGTCTAAGGTCCTTACTTCCAAAATCTTAAAACTTCTTCCTGGTCTTATCTCTCCTCAACATAATGGCTTTTTCCCAGGGAGACAAATTCTGGATTCCATAATTTTTGTGCATGAGAATATCCATTCTTTGGATAAATCTAGGAAACAGGGTTTCTTGATGAAGCTAGTGTTAGGAATGGGAACACTGAGAGGGGGGGGTGAATCAGTGTTCACTATATTTTAACTTTTCACTTTTATGCTAAACTTAAATGCTTAAGTACTGAAATAAACATTCACATAAACATGAAACATGAAATCAACACATGGCACCAATATGGTTATGAGGAAACCCAAATAGGTAAAAACCCCGGTGGGACTTGATACCCACTAATATTCTATACTAGTGTTTTGTGACCCTTGTTAGAATATCCTTTACCCTGTTAGGAGTAGCTTTACAATGATTTAAGTACATTACACCTTGTTAAGGGTCAGACCCTATTAGGAGTCTTTTACAATGATCCCTATTAGGGGAGTGGACTCGTTGTTCTAGAGCTCACTATTCAAATGGTGAAGGCTACAACCTTCTAATTTCATATACACACTATATCTGCAGGTGAACTATTTACTGTGACACTACTTGTAAAATCAATTCCTTTTGTGTGTTGATGCTTTGAAATCTAGAAAAGCTCTAATACATCTTATGTTATCTTCACATACCTCTTCTCTGCTTATCACAACTCTATTTTGACTTCCATACCAAATAAAATGGGCACACCTTATATTTATGTGCTTATACAAACAAAACAATTAGGTCGGCCCTATAACTAATTAAAAACAATGCTTCCAAATGAATTGGCTTAAGCATACTTACAATTACAAATATACATATGTCAGCAACCTAAATACAATGGGTGCATAGCCTTTACAACATTAAATTATAATCACAAACCAAAATGCTAACTATCGGCTCCATGCTCTATTCTCTGCTGGCACACACTGGCTGTGCAACTTCAACTAACTGTAACTTTCACATCTTTGTAGATCTACTTGTGTGCTCTTAGAATAAGCATAAGTATAGTCTAACAACCTTAATTTCTAGGATGCATACCATAATTCATCCGTACACGCGTGCGTTGATGCTGTGAGCTATAGGAACTCTGTATGCTATCTAGTCTTCAACACTTAACTGAATTTTGATCTTTACACTAAGTGCGTTGACTCCAAACTACTATATGACTTTGTTGCCATAATGACAACACTATATCTAGTCATATACCTCAGTATAGACAACTTTCCAACAATCTCCCCCTTTTTCATTGATGGCAACAAAGGAATATGACCAAGTTGCTAACTATCCCTTAATACAAAAACTTTTTGTCTTCTATACATATTTATACATGCATATATGTACTCCATATTCTATACACAACTCCCCCTTTGACATTAATGACAAAGGTGCATCAAAAAACTATATGTACACTTACTCACTGAGGGAAAACATCTAGATATGCAATCTTGAGGTTCTAGATCTCCTTCTTCCAAAAAGTTATCAGAGAGTTAACTATCTGGAGATGGGCGCATAATGCATATTGAAGTTTCTCCATCTTCTCCAAGTCATTGATGGGATCATGATCATAATTTATCATGGTGGCATCAATCTCCTTTATGTTCTAATTGAGGATGTCTAAAGAGGGCACAAGACCATTCCTCAACTGAGTCTGTCTAGACCTTATCCTTGTTATCTCTTTTTCTTCCTTCTCAATCTTGTCTATCTGGCCTTGGTAGACATTATTGCACATGTTCACATCTTTGGATGTATCTATCACTGAACTCTTTACCTACTTAATCATTTCTTTTTCTTCTTTTATTTTCTTGAAATGAGCATCAGTGAGCTTGTCTTGATCCATGCATACTGCAATGATTTTTCTTCCTTCATCAACAAATTCTTTCAATGATGCTTGACTAGACTTAAGAGAATTCAAGTCTAGTGAAAAGTTTCTCATTAGTTCATTGAGTCTCTTCTTTAAGTACTTCTCTTCTACCACTTTGGATGCAGATTCTTTTAGGATAGAAAAATTTCTTTTGAACTGTGAGAGAACTATACTCACATCATCAACCGAATGTACATTTTACACTTTCTTATCTTTAGGAAACAAACTGTTCAAAATATTCACTGATTCCATAAGGAGAGGATTTCTCATGACTTGCTTCTCCTTTGCCTTCTCCATAGCTAGGATGTTGAACTTAATCAGGTCTTCTTCTTTCTAGGAGTCCAAACTACTTGTGTCAGGTGTCAAACTTGACAATAATGCTGAGGAGGGAGTGATGGGAGTGTTATCCATCACCTCTTGTTTCACCTTGACCAATCCAATAGAAGTAAGTTCATCTTTCTTTTCTACCTCTTCTTCTTCCTTCTTATCAAATACATCTTCAATAGGTACTTCTTCTTGCTAAGTGGGAGGTGTATTGCTGCATAGGATTTTAGCTTCCTCAGTACTGACAAATGCTTCCTTAAACTTTTCCAAATCCTTATTAGTAGGCGCCATGGCTATTTCCACATTATCTATGATAATAATGTTGTCTTTGTGTGATTCTATCATGGGCAAAGACTTGTCTTCTTCTGTTTGAGTTTCTACTATGGGCATTGAGTCCTGAGGACGTATCATTGGTACATTAGTGGGCTCTTCCACTTTATCTTCCTTATTGGGTGCATGAGAGATGGGCGTAGTAGGTGGTTTTATCTATTGTTCTAATAACACCTTCTCAAAAGCCTTTTTTGTTTCCTTCGTAATTAGCTCATAGTCTTTGTTCATGATGTGAAGAGTTCTCATCTTAGTCCTTAGGTGTGGCTTCACCAAATTCAATATTAGTGCCTCTTCTTCTTTAGAACATACAGGAAGAGTATCTTCTAATACTTTTTCTCTGATCCTTTGATCTTCCTCATTTGCTTGTCTCTTTTGGTATTCTAGAATATCCCATACTTTATCTAGAATAGAAGTTTTTAATTCAAGGATTGTCTTCTTGAACTTGATCATGTGCTTGACAATCATACCATGAATTTCTAATTTTTCAATCTCACTATATGTATCATAGTATTTCCCTACTCGATCAATTCTACCCTCATCAATAATTCTTGTGCCCAAAACTTTAAGGCTAGGTCTGAATCCTACCTTAGGAGGTGCTTGAATGTTTTTCTTGCTCCTTAGTGCTCATGAGGATGGATGACTAGTGCTAGCTTCTTTCTTCCTCTTGACCATTGG
The DNA here is from genome assembly GCA_027943335.1 of Chamaecyparis obtusa. Taxonomy (NCBI): domain Eukaryota; kingdom Viridiplantae; phylum Streptophyta; class Pinopsida; order Cupressales; family Cupressaceae; genus Chamaecyparis; species Chamaecyparis obtusa. Next base: position 651,300 of record BSBK01004333.1, on the reverse strand, counting down.
TTTATACTCCGGAGGAGTATCTTTGGGCGTAGAAGGAGTATTGTCAATTTTATTCTTCTGACTGTCATCTGAATCAGTTTTCATCTTCTTTGATTTTGGATCTTCATGTTCTTCTTTTGCTATTGCACCTTTCAATTCTAAGGAAATCTTTTCATCCCTTGCTTTATCAAGGTCTGCTTGAGACACACCATGTATTCTCAAGATTTTAGATGTGACCTTTGCAACCTTTCTTTTTGTTGCAGCACTATTTAGCTTAGCATCAACTTCTCTAGTCTTTTCTTCATAGGTTCCCCACCTAGGTTCATTATCATCTTTAGGGGCTGATAGCAATACCTGTGCATAGGCTTCAAGAACTTGTTCTTCTACCTCATACCCAAGTGGATGAATCCACTTAGTTTTAGGCTCAATGAATTACATACATGTAGAGTCTATCTCCACCATAAAGCATATTATGTCTTTATAGTTCTCCATGATATTCTCAGGAATCTTGTACCTCATCTACATCCTTGCTCTAAAGGTCTTCAATTCCAAGGTTACATAGTCTCTTAAGGTGCTCTCAATGCATGCCTTATTTGATATCTGTGGTATGGTTGGAATGGACTTGTCTAGATACAATTTTGACACTTTACCAACTATATGAAGGTACATATAGATGATTAGGGATGTAATCCTGAATATCTTTGTTTTTTCATGTTTGATAGCTTTGATGTTGTCTATCAACTATGCATGCAAGATTTCACACAAGTTGAACTCTCCATCTTCTTGCACAACTCAGATGGCTACTAGAATAGTGCCCGTAGACACACTATTCACCCTATTGGTGTGATGAAATCTATAACCCAATATTATTGAAATTAGTTTGATGTTTGCTTGCTCTATAGGCTCAATAGTCATGTTGCACCTATCACTTCTGGATTTACATGTTTTCTCCACCATTTTCTTGATATCCTTACCCATTGGAAGGATGACGCCTATCTTAGAGAGGCCTATCATCTCATGTATCAGATCACTTGTCATTCTTATTGGTACATCTCCAATCCAAAACAAATCATCATGGATTCTACTTAACAATATTTTTATCCATTCAGTCTCATAGAATTCATTTGTCATGGCATATTCAACAATGGGGTGACCATTCCATTTGGTGTATTCATCCATGAATGTTTTGTCTGGTTTCAACATTATGTCCATGTGCGCCCTTAACCTATCTAATCCAACAGGTTCCTTCTTACAATAGATGTAAGCCCTTATGTCTTCTACATGCATGATGCCCATCGGTGTGCGGGAGAATGCTCCCTCTAAATCATCTAGGGTTGATTTAAATGGGTGCCTCTTGAAAACATATCTCTTCTTCTTAGTGACATCATAAATAATGGGAATGGCCATGACTTACTTGTTAAACACTTTCCAACTAAACTTAGAGATGATCTGACGGCTTCCGAATTAGTGCAATGAGCTAGGGTTACTACAACCAATCAAATGCACTGATAACTACAACAAATCTCTGATAGATTCAATCTCTAAGACTTCACAACAACTTCCAAGGCTCTTTCTTCTCTCCTATCACTTTGAATTTGAATGCAATGAGTAATCAAATGACTTCTATGTACTTTAAAGTGAAAAATCTACCATTAATGCACGTCGTGTAAACCAAGCTGTCACTTCAAAATTTCAAACTTGAGCTCCACTAATAATCAGCATGTGCACTCTTGCATGAAGGTTCGTATACACTCCAAAAGCTTAAGTCCAAAGGCACATACTCTGAGGATGAGTATACTAGCCATGCAGGGGTCTAGAGCTAAATTAGCTCCCCCTATGACCCTGAGGGCCATTTATGTAGATGTAGAGGGTGCATCCACTAGGGATGCATCCAATACATTCTCATCAAATTTTTCCTTCTTTCCTTCTGACCAAATCAAGCTCACATCCTCTGAGGCTTTCACAAACTTGACTTCTGCTTCAGGATCCAAAACTAGTTCTTCGATCTTTTTAGGGCTTTCCTGACCTTGCGTCCTTGATCTATAGAACCTTGAGATATGTCCAGCCTTGTTACAAGAGTGACAAATGACTAGAGGTCTATTATTCCTCGGTGCATTGACATGAATCACCAATCTGCATGTTCTAGTTGAGTGACCATTATAGTTACATATATGACATGTAACATTCTGAGAACTTCTAACATTTGTCTTATTCTAATTTCTTTGATCTTTCTAAGTCATGTTCTTCTTACTAGTCTTGCAATTCATAGCTCTATGACCAAATCTATTGCATGAATAATAGTAGCCATTAAAAGGTCTTACCTCTGTACATTTTCTTGCAATGTGTCCATGCTTGTTACATGCAAAACAAGTGCGATCTACTTGCTTGCACTCATTCTTAGGAGGACCACCATTGTCTTTGGTTTGATCTTCAGTCTTCTCATCATCAGTAGAGTTCTTTTGTGAATCTTTTCTTGCTCGCATATTGTCAATCTGATTTTGTGCTTCATTGTATCCAATGCAGCTCGTGTCTCCTTTGATTCTTCTTGCATACAATTGAGATTCTACCAAATTAGCACTGGTGTGTAATTTTTCAATATGATCCTTTGACTTTTTCAATTCAAATTCCAAGCTTTCTTTGATATTCCTTAGCTCTAAGATTTCAAAATTGGCTTCTCTTAATTCCTCATTGAGTTGAAGGTTCTCCTTGACTTGTTCATTGTAGACATCTTGATTGTTTATCAGTTTGTCATCAAATTCTTCAAGCTGACTTAATAAGGATGCATTTTCTTCAATCAACTTCTTGACTTTTTCTTCAAGATCACTGTTAGAGAGTCTTTTCAAATCTTTTCTTAGTCTTTTGATAACTAATTGAGCATCACTGACTTTTTGTTTTAGTTCTTCAATTGCTCTCTCTAAATTGTCCAGATCTTCAAGATCGACTTCAAGATTTTTCTTTAGGTGTTTCATATTTGCTTTCTCCATGATCTCCTCAAATGGTTAAACTTCTTTTTTGAGGACCAGAGCTCTGATACCAATTGTTAGGAATGGGAACACTGAGAGGGGGGGGGGGTGAATCAGTGTTCATTGTATTTTAACTTTTCACTTTTATGCTGAACTTAAATGCTTAAGTACTGAAATAAACATGAAACATGAAATCAACACATGACACTAATATGGTTATGGGGAAACCCAAATAGGTAAAAACCCCAGTGGGACTTGATACCCACTAATATTTTGTACTAGTGTTTTGTGATCCTTGTTAGAAGATCCTTTACCCTGTTAGGAGTAGCTTTACAATGCTTTAAGTATAGTAGACCTTGTTAAGGGTCTAACCCTGTTAGGAGTCTTTTACAATGATCCCTATTAGGGGAGTGGACTCACTATCCTAGAGCTCACTACTCAAATGGTGAAGGCTACAACCTTCTGATTTCAGATACACACTATATCTGCAGGTGAACTGTTTACTATGACACTGCTTGTCAGATCAGTTCCTTTGGTGCGCTAATGCTTTGACATCTAGAAAAGCTCTAATACATCTTATGTTGTCTTTGCATACCTTTTCTCTACTTATCACAACTCTATTTTGACTTCCATATCGAATACAATGGGCACACCTTATATTTATGTGCTTATACAAAAAAAACAATTAGGTCAGCCCTATAACTAATTACAAACAACACTTCCAAATGAATTGGCTTAAGTGTGCTTACAATTAAAAATATACATATGTTGGAAACCTAAATACAATGGGTGCATATCCTTTACAACATTAAATTATAATCACAAACCAAAATGCTAACTGTCGACTCCATGCTTTGTTCTTTGCTAGCACACACTAGCTATGCAACTTCAACTGACTGTAACTTTCACATCTTTGTAGATCTACTTGTATGCTCTTAGAATAAGCATAATTATAGTCTAACAACCTTAACTTCTAGGGTGCATACCATAATTCATCCATACATGCGTGCGCTGATGTTCTGAGCTGTAGGAACTCTGTACGCTATCCATTCTTCAACACTTAATTGAATTCTAATCTTTACACTAAGTGCGCTAACTCCAAACTACTATATGACTTTGTTTCCATATTGAAAACACTATATCTAGTCATATACTTCAGTATAGACAACTTTCCAATAGCTGGATCTGTTGAAAGCCTATGACAGAGTGGATTGGGAGTTGCTATCTAAAATTCTTCAGGCTTTTAGTATTGATCAGGGGGTGGTTAAACTTATTATGCAACTGGTGACTATGGTCTCCTCCTTTGTCATTGTGAATGGGGGTTCCTCTCCCTTCTTTAGACCCTCCAGAGGATTGAGACGAGGAGATCCTATCTCTCTGATCCTCTTTGCTATAATGGCTAAAAACCTTGGGATATTTATTAAAAGTTTAGTTATTAATGGGTATATTTCTAGCCTTCAACCTTCTTCCTCAGGCCTTGAGTGTTCTCATGAATAATTTGTTGATGACATGATTCTTATGGGTGAATCTTCTATCAAATAGTTGAGGAATTTGAAAAAGGCCCTCAATGTTTACTCTAATGCAACTAGTCAACTTATAAATAGGGAGAAAAGTTTCCTATACTTTTTTAATACTCCTGAAGAAAGAAAGAAGAAAATTTCTTCCATTTTAGGTTGTAAGATAAAGATGCTCCCTGCTCCTTATTTGGGCTTTCCTCTATGTTTGAAACCTGAAGCCTTCTTTTGGAATGATATCCTTGATAGACTCAATAATAAAATGGCAGGATGGAAAGGGGCAACTCTAAGCCAAGCTAGAAAAGTGCAACTACTGAAGGAAACTCTTCAAAATCTTCTAGTTTATGCTCTTAGCTTGTTCAAAATTCCTCCAAAGTACGCCAACCTTATTGAGAAAATCTAAAAAATTTTCCTTTGGATAGGGGTTGAAGAGAAAAAAATGTTAGGAATGATTGCTGAATATATCCTATGGGGGAGTATTCACAGCCATTCTATATCATTTGTTATTGCATTCATGATTGTGATTGTCATTGATGTCAACACAGTGATCTATTGAAGATTAGTAGAGAAGTAGACAATGTTTGAGTTAGCGCACTTGGGATATTGAAGATGAAGCTATGTGTAGTTGAGGACTTACTCTATGATGTGTTATAAGATCATGGTTAAGAGCATAGATAGTAATTCACTTATTCATGAAAGTTATGAGCAAATCAGTGGAAGTAGTATTCATGCAGTGTTCATGAGTAGCGGTTTGTGGAAATCGGATGATATCTTCTAATCAAGATGGAATCTGGTTATGCACAGTTAGAGAGTAGTTGAAGACATTTTGATAGTAATGTGGATAATAGCACAAGATTTGAGGTTGCATGAGTCAAGAATTATCTTAATTGGAAGCTGACAGTTTTGTGTAATTTTGATGTAACGTGTGGAAACTTTTATTTTGTAATTTTTATGCTGACTCATTTTTAATTACTTGAGTGTGTTATAAAAGAAGGAATGTATTCCTTGTTGAAAAGAGTAGTGTAATGAATGTAAGAGTCTATGAAGAAATTGTGAAAGCAAATTGTTGAATGAGGATATGTGAAGTACTGAGATCTGGTATTGAGATCTGAAGAAGCAATTGGTGCGGTTTGGCACAGTCAGAGAAGGAGAATTGAATTGTTGAGATAAGTAATCTTTTGGTATTATTCTATTGATTAATACAAAGATCAGTTGGATAGTGATTTCAGTGATCTTACCCTAAAGTTGTTTGGGCAGTGAGTCCTTTTGTCTTCCATAACTCCTAACAAAGTTAGAATCTTTTAATAGGGATTCAAAATCTCCTAGCAGGGATTCATATGTATGAAATGTATTTCATAAGACTCCTAATAGAGTCCATCCTCTCACAAGGAACTTTCATATTAGTGCATCTTTTGTGGGCATCATTCCCACCAAGGTTTACTCTTTGATCAAGAGGTTCCCTAGTCAACATATCTTGTGTCATTGTGTTATTGTGTATGAATATCTTTCTATGGTTGTTGGTTACATTGCTTACATGGTTAAAACCTATTGGAGTTGATAAAATTTATATTTTTCTAATAACTAATTACCCCCCCCCACTCTCAGTTATCTTGGTGGACTTTACTTTCTAACAATTGGTATCAGAGCAGCAAGTCCTTGAAGGAAAATTTTAATAGCTTAAGGAGATCCATGGCAAATCATTTCAAGAAAGAAAGCCCTAAGTTTGATAGAGTAAATTTTGACAGCTGGAAAGAAAAGATTAAGACACACCTACTTTGTTTAGGACCAGGTTATTGATTAATTACAAAGAATTAGAAAACTATCATTGATGAGGATAAGATTGAAGATTGTATTAATGAGGAGAGAGATCTATTTGTGTAACATACTTTCCAGAGAAGCACTCTTGTCAGCCCTTCTGGAAAATGAATACAGTCGGGTAAAATATCTAAAGACATCTCATGAAATTTGGTTAGCTTTACATTCTACTTTTGAAGGTGATGAACATGCAAAGAAAGTCAGATTACATAATTGGATATGTGCATTTGAAGATATAAGAATGATGGAAGATGAATCTATTAGAAGCTATATTGGTAGAATGTCAAAGATTGTTGCAGGTATAAAATCTTGTGGAGGAACAAAGACAGAGAATGAAGTGATATGGAAAATTCTAAGGACATTGACTCCTGCATTTAAGCAGACAACACAGATGATTGAACAAGTTATACCTTGTACTATGAACTTCACTAGAGAGACTCTTCTTGGAAGATTGGAAGTAGTAGAGATGAAACTAAGGTTATGAGGAGACTTACCTAGAATGGAGACTGCATTCAGTGCTCTTAGTGTTCACCCTAATTTTTTAAGAAGCATAAGTGTCAGTGGAGATTATGCTAGCAGTAGCAGATCTAGAAATGAAGAAGACAGGAAGATTGAAGAAGTTATTTCCTTGCTTGTGAAGAGAGAACCAGATGGTAAGAAAATTTTTAAATGTTGGACTTGTCAAGAATATGGTCATTTTGCATCTAAATTCCCCAAGAGAGTTAAGAAGTATAGGGATAACTTTAATCCTAGGAGATCTAAAGAATGTTATTATGCAAATGATGAAGAACTTGAAGCTAGTGTGGAGAAAACTTTAAGTGAAAATGATACTGAGAATAATGATGATATAGGATTTGTAGCAATTAAAGAAGAAAATCTTGAAACTAAAATTAAGGAAGAAAAAGCTTTAGTTTATCAAGTAGAAAAGAAAGCTGATTGGATTATGGATACTGGTTTTTCACATCATATGACTAGAGAAATGAAAAATTTCACAAAGTTTAACAATTATGATGGAGTTGTTAGAGTTGAAAATAATGCACCTTGTTTGATTAAGGGTATAGGATCTATTACTCTTGATGGAAAGACTAATACTGATGATGTTTACTTTGTGGATGGTTTGAAACATAATCTTTTGAGTGTTGGACAACTAGTTGATAAGGGATATCAAGTTTGGTTTACTAAGAAAACTTGTGTAATTAAAGACAAAGATGGAAATTTGATTGGTATTGGATCTAGAATGAGAGGTAATGTATTTTAGTTGAATCCTACTGAGATGACATGTTTGATTACTAAGATTGATGAAAATTGATTATGGCATAGAAGATTTTGTCATATAAAATTTGATAACATTGTGAAAGTGATTACTACACTTGCAATAAGAGATTTGCCTAAAATTATGAAGCCTACTAACGTGATTTTCAAGGAATGTGTGATAGCTAAACAGAAGAGAAGCTCATTTCCCAGCAAGAAGTTTACAATAGCAGAGAAGTTGGAGATTGTTCATACAAATTTGAGCGGTCCTACAAGGAGTAGAGGATTCTATGGAGAAAGGTACTTTATGATTCTTGTTGATGATTTTACAAGAATGATGTGGATTGCATTTCTTAAAGAAAAATCTGAAGCATTTGATAAGTTTAAGATCATTAAGAACAAAGTTGAGAATGAATCTGGAATGAAGATTAAATGTTTGAGATCAGATAGAGGTGGAGAATTTACTTCAAAATAATTTAACATTTTTTGTGAAGTGAATGGTATTAAGAGATAGTTTTCAGCCCCTAGGACACCTGAACAAAATGGTATTGCAAAAATGAGGAACATATCAGTAACTGAAGTAGCAAGAGCTATGTTATTTGAGGAAGACTTGGCGAAGATATTCTAGAGAGAAGTAGTGAACACAATAGTGTATACAATGAACGCAGTACAAATTAGAGCAGACACAGACAAGACACCCTATGAACTATGGTTTGGACATGCACCATCAGTTAAGTATTTTAGAATTTTTGGAAGAAAATGTTATATTAAGAGAGATGATGACATTGGGAAGTTTGATCCTAGAAGTGATGAAGGTATATTTCTTGGGTATTCATGGAAGAGAAAAGCTTATAGATGTTACAATAAGAGAACTAAGACTATTGTTGAGAGCACAAATGTTAAAGTTCATGAAAAATTCAAAATTTAGGAAAGAATGCTTGATTATAAATTAGATGAAGAAGCTCATCCTAAACCCAATCCAGAGATCACTGAATTATTCTATGAAACTAACAATAATTTGTTGAATGAAAGCCATAGTGAAGGAACCATTGAAGAACCTACAACAAAAACAAGTATTGAGACAGTGACACCTAACATAAATCTATCAAGGAATCATCATGTTGAATAGATTATTAGAAGCATAGATAGAGGAGTTTTGACACAAAATAAGGTACAAGAATAGTTGTGTTTGACTTCTCAAATTGAGCCTAAATCTACTAGTGAAGCTTGTGAAGATGAACATTGGATTAAAGCCATGAAAGAAGAACTAGATTAGATTGAAAAGAACAAGACATGGGAATTGGTCCCCAGACCTAAAGATAAGAATGTTATAGGAACAAAATGGGTATTCAAAAACAAGATGAATGAACAAGGAGAAGTAGTAAGGAACAAAGCAAGATTGGTATGTAAAGGATACTCATAGGAAGAAGGAATTGACTATGAAGAAAATTTTTCACCAATAGCAAGAATTTAAGCAATAAGAATGTTTTTGGCCTATGCAGCTTATAAGAAATTCAAAGTGTATCAGATGGATATGAAGTCAGCATTTCTGAATGGAGAATTGGAAGAAAAAGTCTACATTGAGTAGCCTGAAGGTTTTCATTTAACTAAAGAAGGAGACATGGTATGTAAATAGAAGAAAGCTTTATATAGACTGAATCAAGCACCTAGAACTTGGTATGTGAGATTGGATAAGTATTTCTTGAAATTAGGATTTACAAAAGGTACAACTAATAGCAACCTATACACAAAGGAAATTGAAAATGATTTGTTGGTTGTTGTTATTTTTGTTGATGATATTATCTTTGGAGGGGAAGATGAAGCCAGTGATAAATTTGCAGATGAAATGAAGACTAAATTTGAAATGAGTATGATTGGTGAAATGAAATACTTTTTAGGATTGCAAATAACATAGAATAGTGATGGTATCTTTGTAAGTCAGACAAAGTACTTGAATGATTTATTGAAGAGATTTGGAATGGAGAACTATAAAGCAATTGGAACACCTATGGTAACTGGTCATAAGTTATCTAGCACAAATGAGACTCCTGCAATGGAATAGAAGAAGTACAAATCTATGATTGGAGGATTGCAATATTTGACTCATACAAGACCTGATATAGCACATTTAGTTGGAATTGTAGCAAGATTTCAAGCTGAACCTAGAGAATCACATTATGCAGCAGTAAAGAGGATACTGAGGTACTTAAGAGGCACAATTGAGTATGGATTGTGGTATGAAAAATTTGATTATTTTACCCTATGTGCATATACAGATGCTGATTGGGGAGGTAGTGTTGATGATAAAAAGAGCACCAGTGGTGGAGCATTTTTCCCTAGAGGAAGATTAGTTTCTTGGCTAAGCAAGAAGTAGAATTTTATTTCACAGAGCACAACATAAGGAGAGTATGTGGTAGCAGGAAACAATTATAATCAAATAATTTGGATGAAGCAAATTTTGAAGGATATTGGAATAAAATTTGTTGAGCCTATTGTTATACATTGTGATAACACCAGCATAGTTAGTATGTCTAAGAATCTTGGGTTACATTCTAAGACAAAGCATATAGAGATAAAGTATCATGTAGTGAGAGAGAAAGTTGCTGAGAAAGAAGTTAGACTTGAATACATAAGCACAAAGGAGAAGATTGCAGATATATTTACAAAACCTTTGCCTAAGGATACATTTGAGTATCTGAGAGGTATGCTTGGGGTTATGCCCTAGCCCACTTTTGAGAAGTGATGCAGATTGTTGCATTCGTCCAGTGGTATATGAGCCCTATCTTTCTTATTGACTAGATGGTGGTACTTCCTTTATGTGGGAGTATGTGTATCTGAGTTGAGTCATGAGGACTCTAGTAAATGTATTTTTTTGAAACAGTGTCTTTTGACATTGAAGTTGTTGACATAATGATGAAACATCTATCATTGATGTCAATGGGGGAGAATTATACATGAGAAAACATATGTTGGAGAGAAATGAATAGGAAAATGAAGCAATATTTGATTGATGAAGAAGACTTGAAAGCATTTTCAGAGCAACAGTGTTGCAGTGTTGGATTTATGGAACTTGGATGTTTTTTCATCTATGTTTCCATCAATGCCAATGGGGGAGATTGTTAGGATGAATGCTGAATATATCCTATGGGGGAGTATTCACAGCTATTCTGTAGAAGTTGTTGTTGCATTCATGACTGTGATTGTCATTGATGTCAACACAATGATCTACTGAAGATTAGTAGAGAAGCAAATAGTGTTTGAGTTAGCGCACTTGGGATATTGAAGATGAAACTATATGCAGTTGAGGACTTACTCTATGATGTATTATAACATTGTGGTTAAGAGCACAGACATTAATTCACTTATTCATGGAAGTTATGTGCAAATCAATGGAAGCAGTATTCAGGCAATGTTCCTTAGTAGCGGTTTGTCAAAATTGAATGATATCTCCTAATCCGGATGGAATCTGGTTATGTGTAGTTAGAGAAAAGTTGAAGACATGTTGATAGTGATGTGGATGACAATGCAAAATTTGAGGTTGTACAGATGAAGAATTATCTTAATTAGAAGCTGATAGTTTTGTGTAATTTTGATGTAACATGTGGAAACTTTTATTTTGTAATTTGTATGCCGACTCATTTGTAATTACTTGAGTGTCGTATAAAGGAAGGAATGTATTCCTTGTTGAAAAGATTAGTTTAATGAATGTAAGAGTGTATGAAGACATTGTGAAAGTGAAATTTTTGAAAGAGGATATGTGAAGTACTGAGATCTGGTATTGAGATCTGAAGATGCAGTTGGTGCAGTTTGGCACAGTCAAAGAAGGAGTATTGAATTGTTGAGATAAGTAATCTTTTGGTATTTTTATGTTGAGTAATACAAAGATCAGTTGGAAAGTGAGTTCAGTAATCTTGCCCTGAAGTTGTTTGGGCAGTGGGTCCTTCTGTCTTCCATAACTCCTAACAGAGTTAGAATCTTTTAACAAGGATTCAAAATCTCCTAGCAAGGATTCATATGTACTCAATGTATTTCTTAAGACTCCTAATAGAGTCCATCCTCTCACAAGGAACTATCATATTAGTGCATCTTTTATGGGAATTTACTCTTTGATCAAGAGGTTCCCTAGGTAACATATCTTGTGTCATTGTGTTATTTTGTATGAATATCTTTCTATGGTTTTTGGTTACATTTCTTACATGGTTAAAATCTATTGAAGTTGATAAAATTTATATTTTTCTAATAACTGATTCACCCCCTGCCCCTCTCAGTTATCTTAGTGGACTTTACTTTCTAACAAAAAATACTTAGCCCGGTTGCCTGGGAGAAGGTTTGTAAACCTAAGAAATTTTGGGGGATGGACATCAAAAACATTACTAATACTAATAAAGCTTTACTCGCTAAGCAATGCTAGAGGATCTTTGAAGATGAAAAGGAATGGAATTCTATCATTAAAAGAAAATATTGTCTTACCTCTCTTGAAGGAATACTACAGTCTCAAATTGACATCCAGGGATCGTATGTATGGAATAGTATCAGTAAGGGAAAGAATCTGGTAAGAAAAGGTGTTAGATGGAAGCTGGAAATGGTAGGAAGATCTAGTTTTGGAATGATAAATGGTTGATGGAAAATCCTCTTATTGATAATGAGGAATGGAAAACTATGATCCAGGAATGCAAAGAGACTATCGAGGAAAAGGTGAGTGACTATTGGATCAATGATGAATGGATTGATCTCGGTTTGAAGGATATTAGATTCAATGAGGTGAATAAACAACTTAATAATTGGTTTATTAGAGAAAATGTTCATGATGATCTGATTTGGGGTCCTTATAACATTGGCAAGTTCTCAGTTGCCTCCACTTCATCCCTTCTCATCCCTCATGAAAATTGGCCCCTTTGCTCTCAGGTATGGAACAAAGATCTTATCCCTAAAATTAACATGTTTTTTTGGTTGCTTGTTCAGAATAAAATCCTCACTTTGGACAACCTTACAAGAAGAGGTTTCCAAATGCTGAATAAATGCTTCTTGTGTTGTGAAGAGGCTGAGTCTTGCGATCACTTAATGATCCATTGTTCCTTTGCAAGAGAGATCTGGGACTCTACTCTCATGTCTTTGAATTTGAAGTGGGTTAAGCCTCAAAATTTCTAGGAATTTGTTCAGCAATGGCATTTCCCTTTTCATGACAAAAATGCTAAGGATCTTTGGAAACTTATTCTCCCTCATTTCACCTAGAAAATATGGAAGGAGAGGAACAATAGAGTCTTCAAAGAAAAAATAATGCCTTCTCATAAGATTGCTAACTCAGTGTGTAGAAGCCTTATGGAAAACTTCAAAAGCATAGGGAAGAAAGACACTTTATTGTGGAATCCTAAACTCAATAATGATAACACCATTTCCTAGCAAAACTTGAAGAATAGAACATATCCAAATCCTAGAGATAATATTATGTGGACTGCTCCACTTATGGGATGGTCAAAAGGGAACTTTGATGGCTTTGGTAGAGGAAACCCTAGAAGAGATGGAGGGGGAGGCCTTATAAGAGACTAGGCTGGTAATTTTCTGGGTGCTATAGTGGCTCCATTGGGAATTCAAACTAACCATGTGGTGGAAGCTGAGGCAGTGCTCTACGTGGTGAATTTGGCTAAAGACTTGGGATGCTTGAAGCTTTGGCTGGAAGGTGGTTCTCTCAACATAATTAATTGCATTAATGGTAAAAATGTGAGCTCATGGACTATAGCTCACATAATCGATAAAATCAAGATGATAATCCAAACATTTTAGGAAAGCCACATCACTCATATATACTGTGAAGGTAATAAGCTGGTGGATAGGCTGGAAAATGAGGGGGCCCAAAATGACATCATCAAAATGTGGATAGGGGAAGAAAATCTAAAAATTGAGATCACAAGTCTAATCACTTATGATAAAATTAATCACAAGGAGGGAAAAGCCATTTAAATTTATGATGACAAGGATGAAACAATTATCAAGGAGAGATGCATGTAAGGTTAAGTGTGGGGTCATAATTTCAAAATTAAGGAGACATGAATTCTGGGTAATTTTAAGAGCTCCGAATAGCAAGAGTAAATAGAGCAGTGAGTCTTGGAAAATTGGTGAATTTCAAAGCCAGAATAGCAATAACATTCAGCATATGGGAGGTGGTCTAAGAAGGGAGGAGCCTTTTGACTACGAGAAATGGAGACAAGAGAAGAAGGTTTGGAAGAAGTTGAAGAAAGAAAGGGTCACTTCGTACATCTAAAAGCTTCATGGCTATGATAAATAGGTAACTACTAAGTTTGTTGATGGTTGGGTAAATGGAAAAGTTAATTTATGGGGAAAATCTTTCCCCCATACTCTTGCCCTTATATCCAAAATTACTGGTTTATCCATGGATGGTATGCACTTTTATAGGGACAATAAGCATTTAGGTAGTGAAGCTTTTAAGCTTTTTCCTAAAATTGTGGATGAAGAAGCTCTGATGACTAAAAGAAAAGGGGATTTTGTAGATATTAAAAATATTAAGGAGTTTTGGGCTAAAATGTCGAAGGTGTTGATTGAGTATTTCATGTTGGATGGGTGTTAATCTAAAATATATAATCTGCATTTTGTTCTAGCTAACCACTTTAGGCATGACAAGAAGATCTCTTTCTCATACTTTATGTTGAGTTCTTTGAATAATAGTATAATGGAACACATGAAGAAAGTGAGTAACCCAATGTTGCATGAAGGATTGATTCTCCTCATTGCAGACTATGCTCGGGACATTATCTGATAGTCTATTCCTAAAAGGGTCATTGGAAAAAGAAAGGAGAACAGAGAGGATGAAACCCGCAAGAAGGGAAGGAGAAACAAGAAAAATGCTAGTGATAGTGGTGATGATGATGGTAATAAAACTGACATGGAAAAAATCAAGGACAATAGTGATGAGGCCGGTGACAAAAGCCCTTTGTCTTAGGGAAATGATAGCATCCAAGAGGATAATGCTAAAGAGGACTCTGGTAAAGAGGAGGAGGCTCGGGAAAAAGAGGGTCTGAATCCTAAAGAAAATGAGCAGGAGGAGGTGAGGAAGGAAAAAGAAAACATGGATGATGTGGAGGAGGAAGAAGAAGGGGGTGAAGAAGAAGAAATTGAAGAGGAAGAAATAAAAGAAGAATAAATTGAAGAAAAGGAGGATGATGGTATGGAAAACCCTAGATTAAAAGAGAAAGAAGAAGAACAAACTGAAACAAAGGAAGGGAAGGTCCAGTCGAGCTATGAGGAAGGTGAGAGCCATAAGGAGGAGTCTTTATGCTTCATGATGGATGCTATAATTCTGGAGAAGGTTAAGAAGACTAAAGGTCATGGTATTCACTTGGATAAGTGGATAATTCAGGAGATGCAAGAAATGAAACATCACCTTCAGGCCATGGAGGACACTGCGAATACCCTGACTACTAAGCTAGAAAATCTAGAAAAGAAGTTTTTGGATAAGGTAAATAACAATAACCCAAATGAGGATATTACTGCTGATATCTACATGATGGTTGACAACAAGTTTAAAGATTTAATAGAAAAAATTAGTTAAAATGGGTACATAATAAATGAGATCCTGAAGCACAACAATGAGGGCCTTAATGCCTTGGTTATTAACCTAAAAATGTTGTACAACTACCTGGAAAAAAGTTCGCTAGAAAAATGACCATAATAATTGATGATGAGGCTAGGAACGCTGGACCGGGAACAAGAACTAGGGGTCGCATCCAGAGGAAGGTCCCTAAAATCCCTAAGGAGATGAAAGACTTAAAAGAAGCCATTCAAAAGATGGAGGACCTCCAGAAGAAGGTAGAGAAAACTATAAATATTAAGTAGTCTAATCTGGGTGGTTGTTGGGGTCTTCCTGGTAGATGTGCTTGTAACTTTTTCTTCTTCTTTTTTTGTCTACTCTTGAGTTGTTTCGGGTCCTGATTTTCTTCATTACAGGCATCTCTTTTTTTGTAAAAGCTAAAATGTTTTATCTTTATGCTATATTGTAAATGGTTTCGGGTTCCATTCAAAACCTATTTTTACCTTATTCAAAAACTTGTTTAATTATGATCTTCAATACATAACAAATTCATGTAATACAATCAAGTCAATAAAATGATGCCATAGACTCATCAATAAGTTACCCAATGTATAATTAACCATATCTCCATATCCATCACTTATTCATGTAGATATCTCTTTCATTTACCATTTTTCTTCTTCAGATGTTTGTAACTATCATGATAAATATAGTCAAAACTAGTTGACATCAATGACAACATATTGACTAATTTAATTGCCTTACATATCACTTTAATAGCTCAATGATCTCTAATCATTTTCTTTTACTTGTCCATTCAGTTCATCAGGTTATTCAATCAGTTGTAGATTATCAATCTCTCCCTTTGGCATTGATGGCAACACAATATTAAATATGCCATAGAATACCAAACATCTATACTACAACTCTTATAAGTAAATGGTGTAGCTCGATAAGCTCTCCCTAGCTTGATCATTTAATATGTTTAATCACTACATAGCATTTCAGCATTTAAGTAGACTCTCCCTACAAATTTGATCTTCTTCTTCCTTTCTAATACTTTTGTGATTCTTTTTCCCACTGGATAGATATTAGACTTTCTCTCCTTTCTTTGTGTTCTCTCCAACTAATATTTCATTAAATCTTTCTCTCCCTTTGACAACAATGCCAAAAAGAATACATAGCTCTCTAATAGCCAAAAATATCTCTTTTGTTCGGTTCAGATAATGTACCTTAATGTACAAATATACAATTTTCCTGTTCCATCTTTCACAACCTTAGGAAACCTAAAGTGTGAACAAGTTGCATTGACATCATTTCATTAACTGATAAAGTATAGGTTGATAAAACTTCCTGATCACCTTAGTGATTGACAGATAGGGGACGGATCCCTAGTCTAGTCCTCAAGTACTCAAATGTATCATTCGCTAAGGGTTTAGTAAATATGTCTACAACTTGTTCTTTAGATTTCACAAACTCTAGTTGCACTTTCTTTTCTTTTACTTATTCCCTCAAATAGTGATACTTAATAGATATATGTTTTGTCTTAACATGCATCACTGGATTCTTGGAAATTTTTATAGCACTTGTGTTGTCACAATATATAATCATTCGATCAGTGATCTCCTTGATGGGGATTTTCCAACAAGCCAGTGATGACTATATTTTTTTCATTGATGACAACATATGGAAAGTAGCATGCATGGAAGACTTATGTAGTAAGATTTGAGTATATTAAGCATGATGATGTTATCAACATGATATCATGGACATAGAGGTTAATTATTAGTATAGATAGTTATGTAGCAACTTGTGTCAGTAGTATTCCTAATAGAGTTACAGGTAGTGTTTTGTGAGCAATTGTTCGTACAGTTATTATGGAACCTTGCACATTTGGATATGTGATGGAGACATATTAGTGTTATTACATTCATGGATGTAGAGTTTGATGTGCAATAGAAGTGAAGTTATGTAGTCACTATTCACCAGTTGTAGTTTCCTATGTTTATCCAGAAGAGCTGACAGAGATTATATTGGTACAGGAGTTGCACCTATCATTTTGGTATGCATGCTTGGATTAGTGATTAGAGAAGAGTTAATAATGTTTGGTTAAGAGTGCATGATGTAATTCAGCTTAAGGAGAAAGTATCAGTTAATTTGGTAGAGCTGACAATGTGTAGCGTGCATCTACACTTATTGATTTGGACAGGTCCCAGTTTGTGTTGTGTGCTTAGTAGAGCCAACCAAGATGTTATTGGAGAGTTTTATTGTTTCTCTAATATTATTTCAAGGTGGTTCTAATAGGATGACTTGATTATATCATTTAGAGGAAAGATACTTATAGTCGGTCATTTGTGATTGCTAGAATTATGGCATGGAGATGAAAGATTAGAGCAGAGCAGAGAGTGTGACGTATTGTGTCATCAAGGAGAGGTCTATGTAATAGAGAAGATAGAGTGTGATATTCATTGGAACTGATCAAGATAGTAGGTCTACCTTGTAGTTCACCAAGATCTAGATATAGTGTGTATCTATTATTCAGAAGGTTGCAACCTTCACCCCTTTGAGCAATGAGCTCTCGGACAGTGCATCCTCACCCCTAACAGGGTCAATCATAAAAAAAATACTAACAGGGTTTGACCTTTGACCATGTCACTGTACTTATTACATTATAAAAATCAACT
This sequence comes from Chamaecyparis obtusa, assembly GCA_027943335.1. Classification (NCBI taxonomy): domain Eukaryota; kingdom Viridiplantae; phylum Streptophyta; class Pinopsida; order Cupressales; family Cupressaceae; genus Chamaecyparis; species Chamaecyparis obtusa. The sequence continues at coordinate 633,551 of BSBK01004333.1, read as the reverse complement.
CCTAACAGGGTTGTAAGATCTTCTAACAAGGATCATTATACACTAGTGCATTTTATTAGTGGGTTTTAATTCCCACTAGGGATTTTTACCTATTTGGGTTTCCCCATAACCAAAATATTGGTGTTGTGTTCAAGTGCTCTTTCATTTTGTTTATGCTTAAATTTTAAGTATACTTAATTGCATAAAGAATTGAAACTTGTAGATAACTGATTCACCCCCCCCCCCTCTCAGTTATCTCTTGGGACTATTCCTAACAATTGGTATCAGAGCCAAGTTCCTCGGAGAGAAATTTTAACAACTTGAGGTTGATCAGATGGCATTCTTTAGAAAAGACAGTCCTAAGTTTGATGGAGAGAACTATACTGATTGGAAGAACAAAATGGTGAAACATTTGCAATGCATTTCTTTTGAAGTTTTTGAAGTGGCTATCAAAGAAGTTAAGATCCCCTCTCTAGCAGATCTTGCAAAGGAAGATGCTAGTGGAAACCAAAAGGATTTGTTCCATTAGAATGCAATAGCCAAAGAAGCCCTTATCAGCACCTTATCTGATAGTGAGTTTTCAAAGATAAAGAAAGTAGAAACAACTTACAAGATATGGAAGCACCTATAAGACATGTTTGAAGGAGATACACAAGAAAATAATGTACATAGAAAGACATGGAAGAAAAGATACAATGCATTAGAGATGCTACATGAAAAAGACATCAGAGCTTACAACCAAAGGATTAATGAAGCAGTTGTTGGAATCAAAAACAATGGCAGAGAGATCTCGGAGGAAGACATTATGGATAAGTTAATGACTACTCTTATAGCAAAGTATGAAAACAAGATCAACATCCTTGATGAGACCATGCAGCTTCAAAAAATTTCAAGAGAGAGACCTTGATCAAAAAAATTTCAGCTTTTGATATTTTAAGATTGAAGACAGAGCCTAAAAGTGAGACAGCCTTCAAAGCATCAGTCTATGGTAAGAAATATTTAAACACTTCTGGTAATTTTGATGATGAAGATGAAGATAAAGAGATAGATGATATTATTGCTATGATTTCTAAGAAAGAAAGAAAGGGAAAAGGAAAGTATGAAGGTCAGTTACCATTCAAATGTTTCTCATGTAATAAGATTGGTCACTTTGCATCTAAGTGTCCTACAAGTATTAAGAAATTCAGAACTAAATACAAGCCTAAGTATACAAAAGAATGTTACTATGTTGGTGATGGAGTTTTTGATGATGATTCAGTTGATGATGAAATTGGATCCATTGCTATTATGGAGAAGATGTATGATGAGATGGATCATGAAGATGAGAAAAAGGAACAAGAGCTAGCATTGATTTCACAAGAAGACATAAGGACAGATTGGATTATAGATAGTGATTGTTCACATCACATGATAGGTGATATAGATTTGTTCATTTGGACAAATACAAAGGTGGCATGGTTAGATTTGGAGATAACACTCCTAAACCTATCATTGGTAGAGGAGTTATCACATTAGATGGAAAGAATAACACTGACGATGTTCTTTATGTAGATGGTTTACAACATAACCTTCTTCGTGTTGGGCAGCTGCTTGAAAAAGGTTATCAGTTAGAGTTCAAAGACAACAAGTGCATCATTAACAACAAGGATGGTGTTATGATTGCATCAGGTTCAAAGACTAAAGGTAATGTTTTTTAGCTTAATTCAAAAGCAAGTTGTTTTATTGCTAAAGTTGATGACAGTTATCTATGGCATAAAAGACTGTCATATCAATTTTGATAACGTAGTAAAGATAAGCAATGTAAAGGTAGTAAGAGATCTACCTAGCATAGCAAAGCCAATTGATAATATTTTCAAGGAATGTGTGATGGGAAAGCATGTGAGGAATTCATTCAGAAGCAAGCATAATTCAGCAGAGAACAAGTTGGACCTGATTCATACAGACCTATGTGGACCAACTCAAACAAGATCATACTATGGTGAAAGGTATTTAATTTTGTTTGTTGATGATTATTATAGAATGATGTGGGTTGCATTCTTGAAAGATAAGTCAGAAGCATTTGAGAAGTTCAAAATATTCAAAGCTAAGGTTGAGAATGAATCTAGACTAAAGATAAAGTGTCTAAGATCGGATAGAGGAGGAGAATTCACCTTTGACAAATTTTATGAGTACTGCGAAGAACGTGGCATAAAGAGACAGTTGAGTGCACCTAGAACCCCTCAACAGAATGGGATTGAAGAGAGAAGGAATAATATCATCCTTGATATAGTACACACCATCATGATTGAAGGAAAATTTTCACACACCTATTGGAGAGATGTGGTCAATACAACAGTCTATACCATCAATAGAATACAATTGAGACTTGACATGGACAAGACACCTTATGAGCTTTGGTTTGGTTATGTTCCCACAGTGAAATACTTCAAAATCTTTGGAAGTAAGTGCTACATCAAGAGGGATGAAACAATAGGCAATTTTGATGCAAGAAGCAATGAAGGTATTTTCCTTGGTTACTCTACTAAAATCAAAGCTTATAGATGTTTTAATTTGAGATTGAAAAAAATCATTGAAAGTGCTCATGTTAAGATTGATGAAAATTTTATTGTTCAAGAAAGATATCATGATTATGCACCTATGATTGAAGAAGAACCCAGTCCTTCCACTAGTGAGATATTTTTTGAAGAGATGTTTGATAGTATTGATGTATTATTCAATGACCCTGAAAAAAGTGAAGAAGAAACTCAGAAGGTAGATGAGATAGTATCACCTAAAGTTCCAAAGTTTACATCTAGATATCACTCTAAGGATGACATCATTGGAGATAAGAGTGGAAAATTCACAACAAGATCAAAAGCAAAGAGTTCAGCAAGCAATGAAGTGGTATGTTTACTATCTGAGATTGAACCTTTAAGTGTTGAAGATGCATGTAATGATTCAGATTGGCATGATGCTATGAAAGAAGAGCTAGATCATATTATTAAGAATGATACTTGGGAACTAGTCCCGAGACCTAGTGATAAGAATGTGATTGGAACAAAGTGGATATTCATAAATAAGATGAATGAATATGGTATAGTAGTAAGGAATAAAGAAAGGTTAGTATGTAAGGGATATGCACAAAGAGAAGTTATTGATTATTTAGACACATTTACACCTATGAGCAAATTAGAAGCCATTAAGTTATTTCTAGCTTATGCAACATTAAAAAACTTCAAAGTTTATCAGATGGATGTTAAGTCAGCATTCTTGAATGGAGAGTTAAAGGAAGAAGTATACATTGAGCAGCTAGAAGGATTCACCTTATCAGATAGGCCTGATATGGTATGCAAATTGAAGAAAGCCCTCTATGGACTTAAGCAAGCCCTTGGAGCTTGGTATGAGAGACTTGATGGATATCTAACAAAAATTGGATTCAAGAAAGGAGCAGCAAATTGTAATCTATTTATAAGAGAGACATCTAAAGGTTTACTACTTGTAGCTATATTTGTTGATGACATTATCTTTGGGGGTAATGAAAAACTTAGTGCGGAATTTTCTAAGGAGATACAGAGTGAGTTTGAGATGAGCATGATTGGACCTATCAAATATTTTTTGGAATTAAATGTGCAACAGATAGAGAAATGTATTTTCATTAATCAGTCTAAGTATGTAAAAGAGATATTGAAGAAGTTCAAGATGGATGATTGCAAGCCAGTGGGTAAACCTATGATAATAGGATGCAAGCTTACGAAAGAAGATGATTCTCCAGTAGTAGATACAATATTGTACAAGTCTATGATTGGTAAACCCATATATCTTACTCAATCTAGACCTGATATTTTTAATGCAATTGGCATAGTTGGAATATTTGTAGAAGAGCCTAAACAAAGTCATATCATGGCAGTAAAGGGAATATTCAGATACTTAAGCATCACTATAGATTATGGTCTATGGTATCCTAATTTAGATAATGTTGAGCTTCATGTATATACAAATGTAGATTGGGCAGGATGTGTTGATGATAGAAAGAGTACATCAGGAGGAGCAGTGTTTCTTGGTGACAGACTTGTCACTTGGACAAGTAAGAAGTAGAATTGTATTTCTCGATCAACAACAAAAGTAGAGTATGTTCCAATAGCTTTGAATTGTTCTACAATTGTTTGGATCAAGAAGATGATAAAAGATTTTGGAATTCATATTGATTATCCTATTGTTATTCATTGTGATAACACTAGCTCTATCAACATGTCAAAGAATCTTGTGATGCATGCAAAGACAAAACACATAGAGATTAAGTATCACTTCCTTAGAGAGAAAGTGGTGGATAAAGAAGTCAAATTGGATTATGTGAGTACAAAGGAACAACTAGTAGATATATTTACAAATCCTTTACCAAAGGATACTTTTGAGTATCTCAGGGAGAAGTTGGGAGTAATTCCCTTCTCTGATTTTGCTTAGAGAAAGTGGAGAGAGCATTAGTCCTCAGTGATTGATGGATGGTTGACTACTCTACTTCAGGAGTAGTACCAGAGCTTAAATGTTTGGTGCCCTTTTCCATTGATGTCAAAGGGGGAGTAGTATATAGTCATGAAAAATAGTATTAAAAGGGGAGTACATACATAATTAAGGAGGAGTAATATATAGCAGCAAGGGGGAGTAGTATTCAATCATGGAAGCAACGTAGTTGAGGAAATGGAGAATATTGAAAAATATTGCAGAAAATGGAGGATTCATCCTTGGGGGAGTTTTGATGAGGAAATGGATAATGTTATAAAAGAATTTTTCATTTGGATTGGTGGTGTTTTTCAATCCATATGTTGCCATCAATGCCAAAGGGGGAGATTGTTGGAGATTTTCCAGCAATTCAATGTTGACTATATGTTTGTCATTGATGACAACCTATGGAAAGTAGCATGTATGGAAGACTTATGCAGTAAGATTTGAGTATATGAATCATCAACATGTTATCATAATGATATCATGGATGCAAAGGTTAATTGTTAGTACAGACAGTTATGTAGTAGCTTCTGTCAGCAGTGTTCTTGATTGAGCTACAAGCAGTGTTCTATGAGTGATTGTCCATACAGTTATCATGGTGCCTTGCATGTTTGGATATGTAATGGAGACATATTATTATTGTTACATTTATGGATGTAGAGTTTGATGTGCAATAGAAGTGAAGTTATGCAGTCACTATTCACCAATTGCAGTTTCTTGTGTTTATCCAGAAGAGCCGATAGAGATTATATTGGTAAAGGAGTTGCACCTATCATTTTGATATGCATTCTTGGATTAGTGATTAGATAAGAGTTAAGAATGTTTGGTTAAGAGTTTATGATGTAATTAATCTTGAGGAGAAAGTATCAGTTAATTTGGTAGAGCTGACAGTGTGTAGCATGCGTCTACACTTATTGATTTGGACAGGTCCCAGTTTATGTTGTGTGCTTAGTAGAGATAACCAAGATGTTATTTGAGAGTTTTATTGTTTCTCTAATATGATTTCAAGGCAATTATAATAGGTTGAATTGATTATATCATTTAGAGGAAAGATCCTTATAGCCGGTCATTTGTGATCACTAGAAGTATGGCATGGAGATGAAAGATTAGAGCAGAGCAGAGAGTGTGAAGTATTATGTCATCAAGGAGAGGTCTATGTGATAGAGAAGATAGAGTGTTCTATTCATTGGAACTAATCAAGACAATAGGTCTACCTCACAGTTCACCAAGATCTAGATATAGTGTGTATTTGTTATTCAGAAGGTTGTAGCCTTGACCCCTTTGAGCAGTGAGCTCTCAGAAAGTGTGTCCTCACCCCTAACAGGGTCAATCATAAAAGACTCCTAATAGGGTCTGACCTTTGACTAGGTCACTGTACTTATTAGATTGTAAAGATCAACTCCTAACAGGGTTGTAAGATCTTCTAACAAGGATCATTATACACTAGTGCAGTTTATTAGTGGGTGTTAATTCCCACCGGGGTTTTTACCTATTTGGGTTTCCCCATAACCAAAATATTGGTGTTGTGTTCAAGTGTTCTTTCATTGTGTTTATGCTTAAAGTTTAAGTATACTTAATTGGATAAAAAATTGAAACTTTTAGATAACCGATTCACCCCCCCCTCTCAGTTATCTCTTGGGACTATTCCTAACACTCCTCATTGATGCATTTTAATAGTTGTTTTATCCATGCAATATTTGAACAATTAGCAGTAGCAACAACATATTCTACTTCAACAGTAGACTAAGAAATACATGTTTGTTTCTTACTTATCTAAGTAACTAACCTTTCTCCCAAAAAGAATGCTCCACCAGTTGTGCTCTTCTAGTCATCAATATTTCCAGCCCAATCTGCATTGGTGTAAATTTGTAGTTCAAAATTGTCATGTTCTTGTACCATAAACCATAATTCTCTATATTCATCAAGTATCTTAGGATCCTATTAACAAAAGTCATATGTGATTCCTTAGGATTAGCAAAAAATCTTGCTACAATCCCAACAACATGTGCAATATGTGGTCTACTATGCACAACATACATCAGTTTACCAATCATTGATCTATATAATGTCTGATTTACCTCGGTTGATTGATCATCTTTTTTCAATTTACATCTTGTGACCATTGGTGTACCTACCGATTTTGAATCTTCCATACCAAAATTATTCAATACTTCTTTGATATACTTTGATTGTATTATAAATATCCCTTCATTTTGTTGTATAATTTACAAACCTAGAAAGAATTTAATCTCTCCAAACATTGACATCTCAAATTCCTTCCTCATTTTAGCAATAAATGCTTTGCAAAGATTATCATGTCCTCCAAATATAATATCATTGACAAAGATTTCAGCAATAAGAATCTTGTCATCAGTTTCTCCTTTCAAATACAAATTTCTATTGTTACTTGTCCTCACAAATCCAATACTAATAAGATAATCATGCAATATTTCATACCATGTTCTCGATGCTTGTTTTAGTCCATATAGTGCTTTGTACAATTTACATACCATGTTCTACTTATTTGGATCAACAAAACCTTCAAGTTGTTCAATATAAACCTCTTCCTCAAGCATTCCATCCAAGAATGTTGATTTAACATCCATTTGATATAATTTGAATCCTTTATGTGCAACATATGCAAGTATTATTCTAACTCCTTCAAGTCTAGCAACTGGTGGAAAAGTCTCACCATAATCTATACCTTCTTCTTATGCATATCCTTTACAAACAAGTCTTTCTTTGTTCCTCGTGACTTCACCATTCTCATTCAACTTGTTTCTAAATATCCATTTGGTTCCAGATACATTTTTATCACTCAGTCTCAGTACCAATGTCCATGTTTTGTTTTTCTCTATCTGCTCAATTTATTCATTCATGGCTTTAATCCATTCCTCATTCTCAAGTGCATCTCTGACATTTTTAGGTTCAAATTCACAAACTAAGCATGTGCTTTGTCTCAACTTGCTTCGTTTCATCATGCAAGCTTGCTTGTCTCCAATGATTTGGTTCTTTGGATGGTGTCTTCTCATAAATTTTGCTAATACTTACTCTCTTCTTTGTTCATCAGTCAGTGCAGGTTCAATTTCTCCCTCGATAGCAATTTCCTGATTCTCAATGTCTATAAGTTGATGCTCAGTGTCTTTATCTTGTTTCTCAGTAGCTTCCACCTATCACTTAGGTAGAGGGTTAGGTAACTCAATGAATGTATATCTACCATAGTCATTTGGTTCTTTCCTGCTTTCTTCATCATTTTTCTCAACAAACTCATCAACTTTCACATTAGCACTTTCAATCATTTTTTTAGAAACCTTATTCAAACATTTGTAAGCTTTTCTCTTAGTAGAATATCCCAAAAAATATTCCTTCATCACCTTTAGAGTCAAATTTCCCATTTATATCATCTTTCAGAATGTAACACCTACTTCCAAATATTCTAAAATAACTTACATTAGGTGTGTACCCAAACCATAACTCATAAGGTATCTTGTTTGAATCTTTCTTCAGTTGTACTTAGTTCAATGTGTATACAGCAGTGCTAACAACTTCTCTCTAGTTCATTTGTGCAACATCTTTCTCAATCATCAGTGTTCTAGCACAATCAACTATGGATCTATTCCTCCTTTCAGCAATGCCATTATGTTGTGGTGTTCTTGGTGTAGAAACCTGTCTTTCAATCCCATGCTCATTACAAAAGTTAGTGAATTCATCATAAATAAACTCACTTCCTCTATCAGATCTTAAGCATTTCAACTCTTTTTCACTTTCCTTTTCTACTTTATCTTTATACCATTTAAACATTTTGTAAGCTTCAAATTTCTCTTTCAAAAACATAAATGTCATCATCCTAGAGTAGTCATCAACAAATAGAATAAAGTATATGTCACCATAATAACTTTGAGCTCTCATAGGACCACATAAGTCGGTATGAACCAACTCCAAAATAGCTTTAGATGAGTAGGTATTTCTCTTGAAACTAGATTTTGACATTTTTCCCATTTGACATTGTTTGCACATGACATGGTCAGGTTTAGATAAGCTCTCTAAACCTCTAACTTTTCTTTTCTTACTGATTTTAACCATGTTGTCAAAATTCACATGACATAACCTTTTATGCCACAACCACACATCTTCAGTTCTAGCCATTAAATAAGAATTTTTGGCATTGTCAAGATAAAATAGATTACCTTTGGATTGTTCACCAGTACTGACTAACTTTCATGTTTCATCATAGATCTTCACCTCCCTACTTTCAAATGCAACTTAGTGACCTGAGTTATTCAATTTTGCTACACTTAACAAGTTATAGTGAAGTCCCTTCACCCAATATGCATTTTCGCATTTGATCTTATTGTTCAACATGATCGATCCTTTTCCTTTTACTAAACAAGGTGTATCATTACCCATTTTAACAGATCCTCCATTATAGTGTTCCAGGTATTCAAATTTATCCCCATCACCAGTCATGTGATGTGTACATCCACTATCAATAATCCATGTATCATTCTTGCTAACTTTAGAGATAAGTGTTGTTTCTGCATACCTTTCTTCTTCTTCTGAATCTTCTTTCAAAGCTACGAATACAACCTCAATGTTTTCATCAATGTCAGTGTTGGTTTCATCATCATCATCTCCAACAAGGTAACATGCCTTCTTGCCTTTGTCTTTGTAGTCTCGATTGTTTCTTATATCATAGTATTGGTTTCCTCTACGATTTTGGTTATCTCTTCTATCATACTTCTTTTCACCAGATCGGTCATTGTCTTTGTCATCATCTTTCCTATTAGGACATCTAGTTGCAATATGACTAATTTCTTCACAGTTAAAACATGCTAGATGTAATTTTCCCTTATACCTTAATTTATCTTTATGCAACCTTCTAGCCATAAGTGTGTTGGTGCTCTGAAAAATCCAGATAGTTTTGAGCCCATAATCAGAGAATTTTTCCTAAGGCAAAGTTTAGTGCTTCAAAGAACAATTTAAAAGACCTAAGTTTAAGTGCACATAAAGATAGGACCTAAAGATTTTCATGGGATGGTGCTTGGGACATGTGTTCCTTGCCTTTCACTTAGCATATGCAGTTGGTTACAATTTCTAGAATTCAGCTCGGACAAGTTTTGAAGGTACCCATTTGGAGGGCAGTGCTCAAATCTGCACTTTGCATCATGTTTGGTTTTTACTGAAGGGCCTACTTTGAGGGTTTGTATCTGACACCTAGTTAATGATTATGACATGTGGGTTGTTGCATCATGTTTTAGGCATGAGAAAGAACATCCATACCAATTTTCAATCCCCCATGTGCCCGTTTGACATGTTTACTGGAGCCATTTTGTTTGCATATTGCTATGTTTCTCCAAGAGTGCACAATTCAATTTTATGAGTGGCTTACTTTGGGCCCTTTCCATTTGCACCCGGTTCGAGATCAAGCACAATTGAATGATGTTCCACACTATAGACTTGGAAGTCTACTTGCCTGAGGATTTTCAAGCCTCTTCCAATCTGATTGATCACTTTTCTCAATCAATTCCAAATGCAATTTCTACGAATTTGATTGTTTTAAGTTTAGAATGTTCTAAGTAGTTGACTTTGAAGATTAATCATTGATAATTGGTTGATCACTTTGGGAAACTGATCAAAACCTTCTTTTCTATGTATGAGAGAGAATCTTCACACAGGGTTTCAGACCATGAAGGTTCTGTTTGATCTGATTGCAAGGCCGGACAAAAAGGTGTTTTATAACAATAAAAGTGCAGATAGAACAACTTTGCAAAGTAGTCATTTTCAGAAATTCATAGTTTTTGGTCAGATGCTTGTCTTCAGTTGATGGTTGGTTTGTTTTATTCCTTGCATATGAGTCTTCTTCCAGATTCAATGGCTCTCCCTCAGCTCATCGTTTGATATTTTTCATCGATCTCTTTCTAGGGCAGTTGGCAATGTTTTCAATTTACGTTTGCCGACAATTCTGAACTGGTGTTTTCAACTTTTAAAATCTCCTACCTTGTTCATTTTGTAGCGAATCCCTTTTATAGGGTGATTATCTATATCAAAAGGCTTGTGTCTACCAAATTTCAACATTCAATGATATGTTTTGATTGGTCTTTTAATGGCGTAATTGAGGGTGTTTTATTAATATTTGGTGACTACCGAAGTATTAAAATTTGAAGTTTTTAAAGGTTTCCTATTGTCCGGATAGGATCTGGTTGCAAGCACCAATTTTTCTGATCGTGTTTGTGGTCTGGGTGTTTGAGTTTGAAAAAATTTTAGGGTGGACCCATACGGGGCCCAGCCTACTTCGTTATTTTAAAGATAATTTTATCGTTGTGCCAGGCATGCCATCTTTATTTTTCACTACTAGTAGTGATGCATGGGATAATGTTTAATGATTGTGGGCATCTTACATTGATTTTTTATGGATGATGTGATTTCAATATGTGCTCTTAACTTCCACGTGGATAGATGGGGAGTGGATGTAGCATTTACTAGTTCTCAAATGCTCTCTCCATGCCAACTAAAATGGGTATAATCTGTGTAAGCCCAAAGGCCATGGGAGCAGCCAGGAATGCAAATTTATTGAGAGTATTTTCTTTGACCAGAGTTTCTATTTAAATTTCTATAAGATGGGGACTTTTTTTGGCCATATATGCCTTCCATTCAACTTCTAAATACTCTGGGCATACCAAATAGAAGAGGTTGCACACGTGCCAAATTAGTTGAAGAATGCCCCAAACAAAATGTGACGAGTGAATGCATTGTGTGGGTGTTGTTTGCATGCAAATAAAATTATGGTGTTCTTATGTTGCAGGCACTAACCAGTAAAAGAAGCTCATGCACCATGTGAAGAGCTGCACACTTCCCTCTTGGAATGTGCATGTTTCTTCCATGGGTGTTGTGAGTTCCCTTTTTTTTTAGAATTTTAGATTTTCTATTCATGTGAGTGATGTGTTGGTCATTTGTTTTGATTCAAAATGAAATACACACATGAGCAGTCCAGGGGAAATGTTAGTGGTGAACTGCCAGTTAAACATCCCCTACAGTGCACTAAGAAGTTGCGTTGAAGACAAGTTGATGATTAATGTTCGTTGTTTAGCACAAGTTAATCATTGCTGATGAAGATAAAATATTCACTATTCAGAACTCTTTCACTATGTTCCCTTTGTCAAACTTAGTGTTCTTTTCCCTGTCTTGGCGTTAGCTTGTTGTTGCCTTTGTTATGTTTTGGGCTCTGATAATAATGTAATTTGTGGCTGTTCTATTTTGAGCAATGTGGCTCTCTAGTTTTGCATTTTCTTGTCATGTCTTTGGGCACTTGTGATCTATTTTCCAGGAGCCTTATAAATTGGATTGAGTTGTGTTCTTTAGGGAGACTAGTTACCCCATTGTTCCATCTATGACTCTCTGTAAAGTGTTGTGTGTGGGCTCAACAAGGCACTGTAATGTAAACATTGCGCACACAAGGAGTATTGGGGCTAGCCAAACAAGGGACTGTGCATTGAAATTATAATCCCACATGCACCGGTTTGCCGTGTATGCAAATGTTTAAAAAGAATAAGAGTCGAGTAAGAGGTAAAGAAGCAAGGAAAGGTGAGCAGACCATTCAAATTTGTGTGGGCCCAACCAGGTACTATTGACATAATTTTTGAAAGAAAAAAGCATTATAAACAAATGGAGATATTATCCCACATTGCCCGTAGGAAATAATAACAAGAAATTTATAAGGCGAAACCCACAAGGTAGAAGTGTCCAAAGTGGACACCCAGTTGGAAGGCTCTCTCATGTGCATGAGGATCAAGACATTGACAAGTGGATGGTGACATGGCATAGTAGGCCCCACACATGCCAGTAAGCAAATTTTGATAGTATGTGGATTGCTCACCTTGGGATGTGTGCCCAAATCTAACAGTCATCGCTATAGTGCAAAGAGGAAGATGCCCGGGAGTCAATATTTGTGAAATAGCAACAAGATGACACATGTCATCTAATGACATGGCAATGAGATATAGTCAAGCACCCAGGAGGATGAGGAACCGAACCAAAATGTGACATGTGGCACTTGGTAGTGACAAAGTAGTTAGATCGACAGTTGGCCGACCTCCTCGAGATGCATGCAAATGGGTCTGACGGTGGTCGCTATTTGGAAGGGGAAAGATGCATGATAGATACCTTGGTGAAATAGTGATAGAGTGACATGTGGCAATCCGGTGAGCTGGTAGATATGTCTAAGGTGGATGCCCGATTAGCAAGATAGACCAACTGGAAAGTGACATGTGTCATAGGTGTGTGCATATCTCTAGCAAGGTGATGAGGTGGATCAACGAGAAAATCATTTGGTGTCACGTGTCACATAGGGCCCACCTTGGAATTTCAAAATTGCAGAAAAGATCAAAAAATGAATTTATATAGTCTGTACTATATAAATAAATCAAAAATTTAAATGATACAGGCTGTTCGCGGAAATAATGCTTGAAGGCTTCATTTTTGTCCAAATATGGACATATAATATGTTTTCAGAAATGCCAAAAGACCAAGAATACAATGGTGGTCGTTAAAATTAGTTTTCACCAAATTGGTAGAAGTAGTAATGACTGTTAATTTTGGGATCAGAGTTTGGTGAAGATTTTTCATTTCAGACTTGACTGATATGCAAATTTGGTAAAGGGGGAAGATCAGATGTCTTGCAACTTGGTTGGTTTGAGGATATTTTGTTTTGATTCATGGATGAAATCAAATTTGTTGATTATCCCCAAGTGCATTAACTATTGATTTGATGTTTTTCAGAAGAGGTAGCTTGTTCTCGAGAATGTTCTGTAGAGGTACAAATAGATTAGATTTTCTTTCTCCTACAAGCATTGGGATTGATTGGTTAGGTTTGGGGTTTACAACCTAAATGATCTTTTTCTTATTATATCCTTGTCTCTATAAAAGGATTTTTATGTTCATTTAGAAGGTGCTAGCTGGAATTTCTTAATAGAGGAAGCTGAGAAGCTAAGTGTGTATCCTCGGTCCAGATTGTAATATATTTTTCTAGTTGTGTCAATACAGTGGAAAAACCTTCAAAATCTTTTGCATATTATCCAAGTGTTGTATTCTGGAATAGTTTGTAATACAGGAACTTGAGTTCTCATACTTAATGCAGTTTTCAGTTTTCAGATCTCTCATTCTGTTGTGCTTCTTGAGTTTTGGGTTTTTTGATTCATTGCTCAGAGCTTATCTGTGTATGTGTAAAGGATAAAATATGGATGGGGTCCTAGAACAATGGTTTGCACATAAAAGAGACCCCAAAGCCAATATTTTACACTTACATGAGATTGTATTGATATGGAAAGTAAATGTAGATGATTAATATTGAAATAAAGAAATAAAGGTACTTACCTTTGAAAAAGAATCGACTGAAAACCCTGTCAAATGATCTCAAAAACTATTAATTATCTTGCCCCAAAACTGAAACTGCGAGATCTACAAAACCCAAAAATCTTTTCCAATTCTGAGGGAGGTCATCTTTGACCCTCATAAAAGGTCAAAGGCTACATTTTTATTCTGAAGGTCAACTTTGATTTTGTTCACGGATCTCAGAAGTTCGGTGAAAAGGGTATCCAAATCTATACTTTAATTCATTGTCCCGCACCTGTACCTGCAAGGAAAAATGGTTTTATTTGTTGGGGGGTAGGGGTTTGCCTTAGTCAAACCCCAATTTAGGAATTAACCTTGAAATTGAATTGAAATTGCTGGAATAAACAAAGTAAATGGAACAATTCACCTTGCTTGAGTTGAAACCCTTGTGGAGGATTCGAATCCTTGAATCCACAAGAATGGATGAATGCAGAATCAAATGTAGGATGTCTCCAATCAATTGTCTTTAGATCTTCAACACCAATCTTGAATGGATCTTGAATTTGGAAGAGGCTTGAATGGAAATGGAGGAATCTTCAACAAGAGAGCTCCATAGAGCTTGAATCCTTCAATGGATACTAATGAATCTCCTTGATGAATTGGATCTTGAATTCTTGAAGGCTTGAAGGCTTGAATTCTTGATCTTCTTTCTTGAGAGCTTGAGAGATTGAGAAACTTGATTGAGAGATGGAGAAAATGAGAGAGGAAGGCTCCCTTTTATAGTGATCTAGGGCACAAAAGGGGCCTCGTAGAAAACAATAATTAAGGGCCCATGGCACAAAACTCTAGAGAGGTGCACATGGAGAGGAAATTAAATTAAAGTCTTGACACAAAACTCTAGGAGGGGACCACCCTTAATATAGAAATAAAATAATTATTTAAGAGCCTTGTCACAAAATTTGAGGTAAGGCCAACCCAAAGTTAATTTGAGCATTAGGCACAAAACTCGAGAAAGGATAATCTCCAATAATAAATTAGGAATCCTATACAAATATCAAGAAAGGTCCACCTCAAATATCAATTTTAGAATTCAACACTTAATTAGAGAAATAGTGGCCCCGAAGAGGAAAAGACAAGATTTTGATGAAATCCTGAAATTGGAAGCTAACCCTGAGGATCTCAAACCCTAGGGTCAAGGATGAGGTCAACCTTGACCTAGGTCAAGGTTGAGGTCATCCCTAACCTAGGTCAGGGTCGAGGTCGACCTTGACCCTGAGGTCAAGAATCCCAGGTTCACAGTCCAAAATGCCAAGAAAATGTCAGGAAGAAGTGGAAAATGGGGCAGAGCAGGGGAAAAATCCATATCCAAGTTGAGTACCCATTCAAGACATTCAACATGACCCCAAACCACTTACTCGGAGGGCTAAACACTCTTATCATGAAAGTGATTCCATTTTAAGATGATACATTAAGCCCCCACTTTAGCAAGAGTATGGACTCGATGCAAACTCTTGGTAAAGGAGATCACAAATTAAAAAATAATCTTATTGAAATCAAAGGGACAAAGGAATCCTCAAGCCCCCAGGGACTCGAGTCTTCATCAACTCCAAGATTTTAATAAGAGAGACATCACTAAAGAAAAGAGAGCAAAGGAGAGAGAGGAGTGGTTAGCTCACCCAGTAAGATGTGTGTATCTCACTGTGAACCACAAAAAGGATAGGATGGCCCACCAAGAAAACACTTGATAGTCACCCCATAATGTTGTGTGCCTTCTGGTGGCTTTGTGCATGTATGTAGTGTGTCTTCTGATGGATTTTATAAAGTGCCCATGGATCCACCTTCTTGTATCACCATGGAATAAAAATGAGTGTCTCCTCTAGATTTAGCAACTTATGTACGTTAGCTTCCAAGATTTAGCATATTTGAAACTAGAAATGCATGTCCCTTCAGGATTTAGCAACTTATGTGTGTTACCTTCAGAGGATTTAGCATATTTGAAATTGGAAATGTGTGTCCCTTCAGAATTTAGCAACTTATGTGTGTTACCTTTAGAGGATTTAGCATATTGGAAAACAAAAAGTTAGAACAAAAATACATAATATAAAATGAGGGAGACCGTATATATGCCCCCCTCCTTAATATGGCAAAAACATACTATTTTGACATGTTAAGGAAAGAAAAGAACAAGGATAAAGCCTTCTTCAACATCAAGACAATATCCACAGACAACACCCAGTCCAAGCCAAGAAGGTCATAGCTCCTATGAGGCTATGGAAGGGATGAATGCAAAGAGATATCATGCAAGAAGTGAAAAAGTAACCCTTGTGAGGGATAGCACACTGTTTAGTTTCCAAGGTGAGAGATATATCAACCATGGAAACCCAATGCCAAACAATGAAATAGGTTGTGATTAAGGACAAAGATCCTCAATGCAAACCAAAATTTTCATGTATGATTGGATATCACATAATAGATAAATACTAATTAATCAAGGAAAGAGGTGAATCCCAGAAAGATAGAAAAGAAGGAGATGGTATCCTTGCCCCCCAAGCATAGGAACAAGGATGGAAAGGGACCTATTATATCACTCACAACCTATGCAAGACAATGAGCCCCCAAGAATTAGGCTAACATTGTTTACATAATGCGGAGCTCTATAATAGGAACATAGATGTTATTTAGAGAAAACATGATTGAAATACAACTCATTTCCACATGATATATAAATAACCTTACTATCAATGAGCTACCTAATCTTATAATGTAAAGCTTAACATTCATTAGTAGAGTGATCATGAAATCTATGATATAAACAAAAAGGAAGATTCTTCAAGTGTGGACTATGTTTCTTTTTGCATTTAGGTCTAGTAATCATCTTGGCATGAAGGAGTTTAGGCAAAAGAAATTCTTGGTCAAATTCCTTCATAGGTTCATCATGTTTTCAAGTGTTATTTGAGATGTTGTTAATATTGATTTGTTGTTGAGGACTAAATCCCAATCCATAAGAATTCTCATGCCCCCCAGCATGTAAGGGCATTTGAATTCCATGTTTATACCTACCACATCCTTGACTATCAAATCCTTGTTTAACTAGGAAGTGATAACCAGGACCATAACAAGAAGCCATATCAGAAGGATTTAATGGAACTTCAGTAGTTACTATATCATCCTTAGTAGATTTGATAGATTCATTGTGGGTAGAAGCAGCGACAAAGTTATTATGAAGAGTATTAGAAGTAGAAGTAAAAACTCGTTGTTCAAATTCTCTTTGTTTCTTCATAAAATCAAGATCATTAACCTTATACTCTCCAATAAATGTAGGATTAAAATCCAAGGTTCCCCAATCATCATCAAGAAGAGCATTAGAGGAAGGAGGATTACTATTAGAAATAGGAGTAGTGTGAGTTTGAGTATTAATATGAGGATTAGGCACATCATCCACATGAAGTGTATACATCCCATTGTTATATATAAACTTGACTTTACGATGAAGGGTGGAAGGAACAACATGCATCTCATGCAACCAAGGTCTACCAAAAAGAAGGTTATAATTGAGAGGTCCAGGCATAACATGAATAGGTGTATTCAGGATGACTGGTCCTACTTTGATAGGTAAGTTAATGATGCCTAAAGTGTTCTTAGCAATGTTATCAAAGCCACGTATAGGAACATTGTCAAGTTGAATAGTTGAAAGATCAGTGTTGATCACTTTGAGCATGTCCATGCTACAAATATTAAGCCCAAATCCATTATCAATCAAGGTCTGATGAATGATACTTTTATTGATAGAAATAGAAACCATAAGAGCGTCATACTGATTTTGAACTTCTTTAGAGGGTAAATCCTTTTGAGTAAATACAATGTTAGGAGGACCCAGGGTAGCATGCATGCATTGTAAGAAGTTATTGATGTTCTCTTGATTAGGAGGTGGAGTAGGAAGAGTTTCTAGAGCTTTTTGCAAGGCTTCATAGTAGGTAGGTGAAGTTTGAAGAAGCTCCCATAAAGAAATCTTGGCAGGGGAGTTTTGCAATTGGTTTATCAAATCATACTCCTTGCTAGGAAGACAAGGTGGAGGAGGAAGAATAGGTTGAGAAGGTGGAAAAGAAGTAGAAACCACCGAATTAGGTTGAGGTGTATTCCTTGTACGATATGTGTGAGCTATCGAATCTTGATCATTAAAAGAATCCATAGGTTTTCCTTTGATAGTAAGGTGAAGACAACCTTTGACAGTTAACAAGGGTTTAGGATAAACCATTTTAGTTGTCTCAACACTACAAATAGATTCATGAGAAGGAAGAAAAGAGGACATCCTAGGAGGAGATGAGGTAAGATCTTGATTCTCCATAGGATCATCACTAAAAGGGAGAGCATTAAGGGAATGCATATCATTCTCCACTAATGCCTCATCACTAGAAGGAGTCTCAAATGGAGGTAAAGCATCTATAATTTCATCTTCTTTCACTAAAATATCTACATGTGTTTTAGAAAAAGAGTTATCATCATTTATGAATATGTCATCCATTAATAAATCACCCTCTTGAATCAAAGTTTCTTCATGAGGAGGGGATAAATCAATGTCCTTATCCAAGGGATCAATCACAATGGTTTCAAGAGGAAAAGAAAAATCAACATCCCTATCCAAAGGTTTAATAAAGCACTTGAACCACGCTTGAGATAACTTGTGCAACATGATAACGAATAAAGAAAATATAAAATAGATCTAGATATATCTAAATGCATTCAAATGAAATGTTTTTGTATTTTTAAAGAAATTTTGCTATTTTTTTGTATTTTTGAAATATAAATGCAAGAGCATAAAATAAACCTACTTTTGTAAGCACAAAATGTAAATCTTACACCAAAAAGAAAGAGTTGTCATAAAATGGGTTCACCAAAATGTAAAGGATAAAATATGGATGGGGTCCTAGAACAATGGTTTGGACATAAAAGAGACCCCAAAGCCAATATTTTACACTTACATGAGATTGTATTGATATGGAAAGTAAATGTAGATGATTAATATTGAAATGAAGAAATAAAGGTACTTACCTCTGAAAATGAATTGGCTGAAAACCCTATCAAACGATCTCAAAAACTGTTGATTTTCACTAATTTGAATCGAAACTGCGAGATCTACAAAACCTAGAAATATTTTCCAATTTTGAGGGAGGTCATCTTTGACCCTCATAAAAAGTCAAAGGCTACATTTTTATTCTGAAGGTCGACTTTGATTTTATTTGTGGATCTCAAAAGTTCGATGAAAAGGGTATCTAGATCTGTACTTTAATTCCTTATCCCGCACCTGTACCTACAAGAAAACATGGTTTTGTTTGTTGGGGGGTGTGTGTTTGCTTTAGTCAAACCCCAATTTAGGAATTAACCTTGAAATTGAATTGAAATTGCTGGTATAAACAAAGTAAATGGAACAATTCACCTTGCTTGAGTTGAAACCCTTGTGGAGGATTCAAATCCTTGAATCCATAAGAATGGATGAATATAGAATCAAATGTAGGATGTGTCCAATCAATTGTCTTTAGATCTTCAACACCAATCTTGAATGGATCTTGAATTTGGAAGAGGCTTGAATGGAAATGGAGGAATCTTCAACAAGAGAGCTCCATAGAGCTTGAATCCTTCAATGGCTACTAATGGATCTCCTTGATGAATTGGATCTTGAATGCTTGAAGGCTTGAATGCTTGATCTTCTTTCTTGAGAGCTTGAGAGATTGAGAAACTTGATTAAGAGATGGAGAAAATGAGAGAGGAAGGCTCCCTTTTATAGTGATCTAGGGCACAAGAGAGGCCTCATAAAAAACAATAATTAAGGGCCCATGGCACAAAACTCTAGAGAGGTGCACATGGAGAGGAAATTAAATTAAAGTCTTGACACAAAACTCTAGGAGGGGACCACCCTTAATATAGAAATAAAATAATTATTTAAGAGCCTTGTCATAAACTTTGAGGTAATTTTAACCCAAAGTTAATTTGCGCATTAGGCACAAAACTCAAGAAAGGATAATCTCCAATAATAAATTAGTAATCCTATACAAATATCGAGAAAGGTCCACCTCAAACATTAATTTTAGAATTTGACACTTAATTTAAGAAATAGTGGCCCCGAAGAGGGAAACGACAAGATTTTGATGAAATCCTGAAACTGGAAGCTAACCCCAAGGATCTCGGACCCTAGGGTCAAGGATGAGGTTGACCTTGACCCTAAGGTCAAGAATCCCAGGTTCACAATCCAAAATGCTAGGAAAATGCCCAGAAGAAGTGGAAAATGGAGCAGAGCAGGGGAAAAAGCCAAATCCAAGTCGAGTACCCATTCAAGGCATTCAACATGACCCCAAACCACTTACTCAAAGGGCTAAAAGCTCTTATCATGGAAGTGCTTCCATTTTAAGATGATATAGTATGTGTTTTATTTCGCAGCCTTGATCTAAGATTAGGTTAAAAGTCTCTGAGTAAAGCATAGATTCATTTGGTTCAACATAAAGGATGTTTTGTAAGTAGTGTATGAATCTAGTTTATTGTGTTTATGGCTTGGAATCTTTGTTCTTGTATTCTGTATCTGTCTTAGATATATTGCCCAATGGACAAGGCACTGATCAAAAATTAGCATCTCCTATAGTGATGCTAGTTTGGTATGGTTGTTTACATTTTGCAAGAAATCAAGTTAAAATCCTTTCTATCCTTTCTATCCTTTCAGTTTTATGTTGTGGGTATTAGTTTCATCATAGAAATGGAGAGTCAATGAATGACTGGTTATCATTTAGTACTTTCTTGCTGTTATCTGCTTTGTTCAATCCAGTCTTGGTGTTGTAAAGAGTGTTTCATTTACTAGATTAGGTACACCCACCTTGGTTCTGCAGAGCCAAAAGTCCAGAGGGTAGTCTTGTCCCTATAGTTGGTCCAATCACCTACAGATTTCTCCATATTTGGAACTAACCATTCCCATAATTAGTCTTAGGTATATTGGTGTCTCATGAAGTGTAAAATCCATTCCATGAACCCAACAAAATGGAGACTCTACTGGGGAAGAGAACATAACAAAGAAATAAATCAGTTAAGAATCTCTGGTTATATTACAAACTTTCAATATTTCACTACCCAAATTGATTCAGCCCATTCGAGTCACCAAAAAAATGGTGACTCTGCTGGGGATATGTTGAGTCAACTTATTATGAATAATTCGATTATGAGTAGAGCTAGACTCTTGGCTGGCTTATTCATTTATCCACTAGTTTCCATTGATGTAAAGAGTCAATTTTAAAAGGTTTTAAATGATCTCACCAAGTTGTGAGTCGCGACTATAAGTTCTTTGTTTGATCAGTGCATAATATGAGATATTTTCAGTCCTGATAAATAGTGTGTGTACCCTGTTGAATTTTGTTGTGTTGGTGGAAAAGGATACAAAAAGAGTTTTTAGTGGTTAAGGTGTTTATCCTCTTCAAGGAGGTTGCGACTCTACAAAGTTTTTAGCAAAGTAAGCTTCAAATTCAGAGGTTTTCCATTCAGCAAGTTGAGTCTCAACTTCAACACTTCCAAGTATTTTTTTTGATCTTCATGTGTTTCTCCATAAGATCCAATGTAAAGTATTTTGTTCCCTATTAAGTGTTTCAGTGCTAGTAAGAAGGGAAGAGAATAATCAGGCAGTTTCATGTTTCCATGCTAGATATCTTTTCATGAAACTCTGAATGTTGTCATAGAGGTTTAAATGTTTTGGTATACCTCTTGTAAGGACATAACAAGATGAATAGTTCTCATCTTGTTTCAAATCAAATGGATAATCAAAAAATAAGTCAACCTAGAAGGTTGTGTTTTATCGAGTTGGATAGAGCTTTAAGTTGTGATCATGTTCATGGATCCCCCAATTCTTTCCCTAGTGAGCTCATTAATCTTATTCTGGTCTTCGATGATTAGTCAGATTCAGCACTAGGACATGTCCTGGCATTCTTCAGATTTGTTGTAAAATATCAAATTTATGATGAAGATGTTAGCATGATGTTTTTTGGGAGATCCCTTAAAGGGGTTGCAACTAGTTGGTATTTAAGTTTACCCCCAAAATATATATCTTCATTGACTGACTTCAAATGGTTGTTCTTAAAATAATTTGCTAATGATGATGAATGGGATAAGTTGCAAAAGGATCATCCACAAATAAATAATGCAAACAATATCCTAGAGCATCCTATGTTTAAAAATGAGAATGTTTCTCAGAATGATAAAGTTATGTCAGAAGAACTTTCAGATTATACTAGTGATCAAAAATCAAAATCATTGTATACAAGGTCTTCTACTTGTTCAAAAATGTCTGAATTTGAAAGTCAGAATTATTTGAGTGAAGATTATGATGAAGATGTCAAAGATGAGTTGTCTCCAGACTTGTCTAAACCAGTGCTAAAAAATCAGGACAACATTTCTCATGATTCCAAAATTTACATCAGTTGTGATTCTTTACCGAGTAAGGAGATGTGTTCTTGTAATAATGAAAATGATGAGGATTCTAATATAAATTGTGCAAGTATTTCTGATCATGAAGATGTAATACATATAGATGAGTCAAGTTCTCCTTCTCTCAGTAGTGATGAGATCTCTGACTTGTTGACAACTGAATGTAATAAGTGTACACATTTATATAAACAACAAATGTTACACCCTGTTAATTTTTTTTTTGATAATGAAAATGTTGCAGAGGATTTGTATAAGTATGAATCCTTTAGTGAGAATGATTAGGGTATAAATTCTTGTGCTGATCATGATCTAATTATGTATACAAAATCAGATTATCAAGATATGACAGTAAGGTCTCCTTGTGAGCATCCTTGTAAAAATAAAGATTATGATGCTGACATTGAGCTCAGTGGATATGAAGATGATGAAGAAGAGTCTACAGTTGATGGTGTCTCTGATAAGTTTGTAGGTCTTCCCTTTTATCAACATAAGAGGACAACATTATTGTCTCAATATAAAAGATATTTGTGTAAATAGAAAAAAGATGAATATGATGCAAATGAAAGTTGTTGTAGTGATTATTGTGCACAGAATGATTTGAGGTAGGAAGTTCTAGACCTCGTTCAAAAGGAGAATGATGTTTGTAGCATCAAGCATGAAGCCAAGGAAAATAAAAATGAAATCTAGTATCCACTAAACAGTGAGGAAATCTCAAACATCTTAGAAGTTGATTTTCAGAGGTATGCTCTTATATTTGACTCTACACTTTCATCCCCAAAGGATATGTGTTTTGACAATGATGATGTTAGCAAGGGTGTGGAGTGTCATGCATATGATGTCAATTTTGTTACTACGACTAGATTGGATACTTTGCAAGATTATGATGCATATGAGTATAAGGAATATAAGAGTGGCATATATGATGAATATGAAGATTCATACACTAGTATAGATTAAGATTTTGATGAGCTTAGTGTCAGAGATTCTTGTGTAAATCAAAGTACTGAGGAAAGTGATAAATCTAAATGTGATCTCCTAGCCCTACAAAATTTTAGAAGAAACATTGTCTCATCATACTAGTTTATGTGTGCAAGACATTAATAGAAGATGTGAGAAAGGTGTTGGTTTTCAGTCATTTCATGAGGAGATTTTTCCCCATAGCTTGCAAATCAAGCTTGTAACTGACCAAATTGCTTCTTCACAAAGTAATGAGCAAGTTAAGCTTGATGACTGTAACTAATGGATTGAATTGCAATATTTCTCCTCTCAGCCAATTAACAAAGATAAAGAAGACCATGATAGTATGTTGTCCTGTCATGAAGATTCTAATGATGAACAAGTTTCTTGTTCAATTTCTTTTCTTTCTTTTGATAAGTATGATAGCGATTGTGACAGTGTGGAGGACAACAATTTTATTGATAAAAATGATGGTATGGATCATTTGTCCTTATGTCACAAAGATGATGAAAAAATTTTGCACTTGGTTCATGATTCAGATTGCGAGTACATCCTAGAGGATCCAAGTTGCTCAGTGGCTAAAGTATCCAATACAGATAAAGCTAAGGATCCATTTTATTTCCAGCCAGGTGAGTTCTTTGTAATGCATGGCAACTATTGTGTTTTATCTTCTGATGCATTATTAGATGAATGTTATACTCTTAGTTCTCAAGATGAGATAAAAGCCATTCCATATTTCTTGGAATATGAGAATGATAGTGATGGTGATTGGAAGAATGTGGGTTGTGGCAAATAAAAAATTATTTTTCAGCCCAAGAATGTTCACATATGTAGACAACAAATTTGTCATGTTATTTTCAGATGGATGGTCTCATATGGGGATGAAAATCATATGTTTGACAGAGGTAAACAATGATTTCAGTTTTGAGGCTTCGAGCCTTTTCAAGTAATGTGTATATTGTACAGTTTCTTTCTTTCAGTTGTGTGGTGTGTTTCTTTCAGTAAGGTGCCCTATTTTTTAGAGAGAGCAAGAAGTCTATTTTTATTTTTTGAGTGGTCTGCTATACCAAAGATTCAAGATTCTCTACATGCCCACAAGGGGCACGCATCCCCAACTAGAGCCATTATTGGTGCTCTAAAAAATCTAGATAGTTTTGAGCCCATAATCAGAGAATTTTTCCTAAGGAAAAGTTCAGTGCTTCAAAGAACAGTTTAAAAGACCTAAGTTCAAGTGCACACAAAGATAGGACCTGATGATTTTCATGGGATGGCGCTTGGGACATGTGTTCCTCACCTTTCACTTAGCATATGCAGTTGGTTACAATTTCTAGAATTCAGCTCGGACAAGTTTTGAAGGTACCCATTTGGAGGGAAGTGCTCAAATCTACACTTTGCATCATGTTTGGTTTTTACTGAAGGGCCTAATTTTAGGGTTCGTATTTGACACCTGGTTAATGGTTATGACATGTGGGTTGTTGTATCATGTTTTAGGCATGAGAAAGAAAATCCATACCAATTTTTAGTCCCCAATGTTCCCGTTTGACATGTTTACCGAAGCCATTCCGTTTGCAGATTGCTATGTTTCTCCAAGAGTGCACAGTTTAGTTATCTAAGTGGCTTACTTTGGGCCCTTGCCATTTGCACCTGGTTCAAAATAAAACATAATTGAATGATGTTCCACACTATAGACCTGGAAATCTACTTTCCTAAGGATTTTCAAGCCTCTTCCAATCCGATTGATCACTTTGCTCGATCAATTCCAAATGCAATTTCTACGAATTTGATTGTTTTAAGTTTAGAATGTTCTAAGTAGTTGACTTTGAAGATTAATCATTGATAATTGGTTGATCACTTTGGGAAAATGATCAAAACCTTGTTTTCTATGTATGCGAGAGAATCTTCGCCCAGGGTTTCAGACCATGAAGGTTCTGTTTGATCTGATTGCAAGGTCGGACAAAAAGGTGTTTTATAACGATAAAAGTGCAGATAGAACAACTTCTCAAACTAGTCATTTTCAAAAATTCATAGTTTTTGGTCAGATGCTTGTCTTTAGTTGATGGTTGGTTTGTTTCATTCCTTGCATATGAGTCTTCTTCCAGAATCAATGGCTCACCCTCAGCTCATCATTTGATATTTTTCACCCATCTCTTTCCGGGGCACTCGGCAGTGTTTTCAATTTGTGTTTGGCGGCAATTCTGAATGCGTGTTTTCAACTTTTAAAATATCCCGCCTCGTTCATTTTTTGGCGAATCCCTTTTACAGGGTGATTATCTATATCAAAAGGTTCGTGTCTCCCAAGTTTCAACATTCAGTGATATGTTTTGATTGGTCTTTTAATGGTGCAATTGAGGGTGTTTTATTAAGATTTGGTGACTGATGAAGTATTAAAATTTGAAGTTTTTAAAGGTTTCCAATTGTCCGGATTGGATCCGGTTGCAAGAACCAATTATTCTGATCATGTTTGGGGTCAGGGTGTTTGAGTTTGAAAATTTTTTAGGCCAGATCCACATGGGGCCCAGCCTACTTCGTTATTTTAAAGATAATTTTATGGTTGTGCCAGGCATGCCATCTTTATTTTTCACTACTAGTAGTGATGCATGGGAGAATGTTTAATGATTGTGGGCATCTTACATTGATTTTTTATGGATGATGTGATTTCAATATGTGCTCTTAACTTCCACGTGGATAAATGGGGAGTGGATGTAGCATTTACTGGTTCTCAAATGCTCTCTCCATGCCAACTGAAATAGGTATAATCTGTGTAAGCCCAAAGGCCATGGGAGTAGCCAGGAATGCAAAGTTATTGAGAGTATTTCTTTGACCAAAGTGACTATTTAAATTTCTATAAGATGGGGACTTTTTTTTGGCCATATATGCCTTCCATTCAACTTCTAAATACTCTAGGCATACCAAATAGAAGAGGTTGCACACATGCCAAATTAGTCACAGAATGCCCCA
This sequence comes from Chamaecyparis obtusa, assembly GCA_027943335.1. Taxonomy (NCBI): domain Eukaryota; kingdom Viridiplantae; phylum Streptophyta; class Pinopsida; order Cupressales; family Cupressaceae; genus Chamaecyparis; species Chamaecyparis obtusa. Next base: position 607,397 of record BSBK01004333.1, on the reverse strand, counting down.
AACAAAATGTGATGAGTGAATGCATTGTGTGGGTGTTATTTGCATGCAAATAAAATTATGGTGTGCTTATGTTGCAGGCACCAGCCAATAAAAGAAGCTCATGCACCATGTGAAGAGTTGCACACTTCCCTCTTGGAATGCGCATGTTTATTCCATGGGTGTTGTGAGTTCCCTTTTTTTTATTTTAGATTGCCCATTCACGTGAGTGAGGTGTTGGGCATTTGTTTTGATTCAAATTGCAATACACACATGAGTAGTCCAGGGGAAATTTCAGTGGTGAGCTACCAGTTAAACATCCCCTACAGTGCACTAAGAAGTTGCGTTGAAGACAAGTTGATGATTAATGTTCGCTATTTACGACAAGTTAATCATTGTTGATGAAGATAAAATATTCACTGTTCAGAACTCTTTCACTATGTTCCCTTTGTCAAACTCAGCGTTCTTTTCCCTATCCTGGCATTAGCTTGTTGTTTCCTTTGTTATGTTTTGGGCTCTGATAATAATGTAATTTGTGACTATTTTGTTTTGAGCAGTGTGGCTCTCTAGTTTTGCATTTTCTTGTCATGTCTTTGGGCGCTTGTGATCTATTTTCCAGCAGCCTTATAAATTGGAATGAGTTGTGTTCTTTAGGGAGACTGGTTACCCCATTGTTGATCTTTGGCTCTCTGTAAAGTGTTGTGTGTGGGCTCAACAAGGCACTATAATGTAAACATTGTGCACACAAGGAGTATTGGGGCTAGCCAAACAAGGGACTGTGCATTGAAATTATAATCCCACATGCACTGATTTGTCGTGTATGCAAATGTTTAAAAAGAACAAGACTCGGGTAAGAGGTAAAGAAGGAAAGGAGAGTGGACCATTCAAATTTCTGTGGGCCCAGCCAGGTACTGCTGACGTAATTTTTGAAAGAAAAAAGCATTATAAACAAATGGAGATATTATCCCATATTGCCCATGGGAAAGAATAACAAGAAATTTATAAGGCCAAATGCACAAGGTAGAAGTGTCCAAAGCGGACACCCAGTTGGAGGACTCTCTCATGCACACGAGGATCGAGACATTGACAAGTGGATGGTGACATGGTACAGTAGGCCCCACACATGCTGATAAGGAAATTTTGACAATATGTGGATCAGTCACCTTGGGATATGTGCCCAAATCCAACAGTCATCGCTATAGCGCAAAGATGAAGATGCATGGGAGTTAATATCTATGAAATAGACAAGATGACACGTGTCATCCAATGATGTTGCAATGAGATACAGTCAAGCACCTAGGAGGATGAGGCTCCGAACCAAAATGTGACATGTGGCCCTTGGCAATGATGAAGCAGTTAGATCGATAATTGGTCAACCTCCTCGAGATGCGTGCAAATGGATCTGATGATGGTCACTATTTCGGAAGGGGAAAGATGCATGAGAGATACCTTGGTGAAATAGCGATAGAGTGACATGTGGCAGTCTGGCAAGCTGGCACATATGTCTAAGGTGGATGCTCGATTAGTAGGATAGACCAACCGAAAAGTGACATGTGTCATAGGTGTGTGCATATCTCCAGCATGGTGATGAGGTGGATCAACAAGTGAATTATGTGGTGCCACATGTCACATAGGGCCCACCTTGGAATTTCAAAATGGCAGCAAAGATCAAAAAATGAATTTATATAGTCTACACTATATAAATAAATAAAAAATTTGAATGATGGAAGTTGTTCACGGAAATAATGCTTGAAGGTTTCATTTTTATCCAAATATGGACATATAATATGTTTTCAGAAACGCCAGAAGACCAAGAATACTATGGTGGTGGTTAAAATCAGTTTTGACCAAATTGGTAGTAGTAATGACTATTATTTTCGGGATTGGATTTTGGTGAAGATTTTTCATTTCAGACTTGACTGATATGCAAATTTGGCAAAGGGGGAAGATCAAATGTCTTGCAACTTGGTTGGTTTGAGGACATTTTTTTTTGATTCATGGATGAAATCAGATTTGTTGATTATCCCCAAGTGCATTAACTATTGATTTAATCTTTTTCAGAAGAGGTAGCTTGTTCCCGAGAATGTTCTGCAGAGGTACAAAAAGATTAGATTTTCTTTCTCCTAAAGGCCTTGGGATTGATTGGTTAGGTTTGGGGTTTTCAACCTAAATGATCTTTTTTTAATTCTATCCTTATCTCTATAAAAGGATTTTTATGGTCATTTAGAAGGTGATGGCTGAAATTTCTTGACACAGGAAGCTAAGAAGCTAAGTGTGTATCCTCAGTCTAGATTGTGATATATTTTTCTAGTTGTGTCAATATAGTGGAAAAACCTTCAAAATATTTTGCATATTGTCCAAGTGTTGTATTCTGGAATAGTTTGTAATACAGGAACTTGAGTTCTCATACTTAATGTAGTTTTTAGTTTTTAGATCTCTCCTTCTGGTGTGCTTCTTGAGTTTTGGGTTTTTTGATTCATTGCTCAGAGTTTATCTGTGTATGTGTTTTATTTCTCATCCTTTATCTAAGATCAGGTTAAAAGTTTCTAAGTAAAGCATAGATTCATTTGGTTCAACATAAAGGATGTTTTGTAAGCAGTGTATGAACTTGGTTTATTATGTTTATGGCTTGGAATCTTTGTTGTTGTATTTTGTATATGTCTTAGATATATTGCCCAATGGACAAGGCACTAATAAAAAATTAGTATCTCCTATAGTGATGCTAGTTTGGCATGGTTGTTTGCATCCTACAAGAAATCAAGTTAAAATCCTTTCTATCCTTTCAGTTTTATGTTGTGGGTATCAGTTTCATCATAGCAATGGAGAGTCAATGAATGACTGGTTATCATTTAGTACTTTCTTACTATTATCTACTTTATTCAATCTAGTCTTGGTGTTGTAAAGATTATTTCATTTACTAGATTAGGTACACCCACCTTGGTTTTGCAGAGCCAGAAGTGCAGAGGGCAGTCTTGTCCCTATAGTTGGTCCAGTTACCTACAAATTTCCCCATATTTAGAACTGACCATTCCCAAAATTAGTCTTAGGTATATTGGTGTCTCATGGAGTGTAAAATCCATTCTAGGAACCAACAAAATGGCGACTCCGCTAGGGAAGAGAACATAACAAAGAAATAAATTAGTTAAGAATCTCTGGTTATATTACAAACTTTCAATATTTCACTACCTAGATTGATTCAGCCCATCCGAGTCACCAACAGAATGGCAAATCTGCTGGGGATATGTTGAGTCAACTTATTATGAATAACGCAGGTATGAGTAGAGCTAGACTATAAAGTGTAAGAACATTACCCAGTGCAGATCTCATTTCATGAATTGCAAAGATTCTAATAGCATAGATTGGCAGCAAGGTTCTAAGAATTTTATTCACAACAGTATCTTCATCAATAACACCTCCTACTCCTTGAATAGCATTGACAACCTCCTTGATTCAGTTATAGTATTGTGAAATTTGTTCACTGTCTTTCATCTTCATATCATCAAATCTTCCTCTTAGGCCTTCAACTCTTTCTCTCATCATAGTCACATCTCCTCCATAGACTAGTGTTAGTTTGTCCCACATTGCTTTTGTTGAAGTGCATGCTTTGATATCTTCAAATTCTGCATCACCAGCAAAAATCTCTATCATTGTCATGTTATGTTCATGTCTATCTCTCAGTTGATCAATAGTCAAAGGTCCAGTTGTTGGTTGTATGTAAGCATTGGTTAGCTGAAATACTGCAGATTCTCCAATTCCTGATATATGCAATTTCATTCTTCTTTTCCATGTTGAGAAGTTGTCTTTATTCAGCTTTGGCACCTCTCTCTTAAACATCTTGTGATCTTTAGCTCAAGTCCTTCAAACTTCCTTTTCAAGCACACAAGCTCTGATACCAATTGTTAGATAACTAAGAGGGGGGATGAATTAGTTAATTCTAGTTATCCTATATTCCCAAACTCCCAGATGTATATATTAAACCTTTTTCAAAAAAATAACCAACTCGATAAGATAGCAATAACAATCTTTCTGTTTATTTACCAAATACCAATAAATTAAATATTGTGTTTACCAATTAATCAAAAATATAAAATGTGTAAAGTAAAACAACAATCCAATCACATCAACACACAACACAAAGATTTTAATGTGGAAACGCTGCTAAGGGAAAAACCACTTGGGACTAGTAACCCAAAATATTTCACTCTTCTGAAGTGAGCTCGTTTAGGAGCCAACCCTATTAAAGGTTACAATGTACACTGTAAGGTGTGACCTAGTTAAAGGATTTATCACTACCAATTAACTCTTGAATAGCATTCACTATGGGGTCAAAAAGAAAACCATCAACATTCATGGAATGTCATATTGAAATACAAATAAGACTGTTAAGTCCACTCAGTTAAGAAATTTAGCTGTAATAATGGTTAAACTAATACAATAGTGATTTGATTCAAATATAACTAAGATTGAAGATTTTTAGATCTAAGATAAGCTCAAAATACCTCCTCTGATCAATAATCACTTCAATCCTTCATACCCTTCCACATATTCAACTCAGTCAACAATACTCTGATGCTCGGTTATTTCCTACAATTCTGCTTGGTTTTGTTTGTAACCAATTTGATTAGTGGTGCATGAAAAACTTCCTTTCACACAATTTCTCCTACATATTCAATTAGCTCTAGACTCAAGAATGAATCTCATGTCTCTTTAAATAGATGTCATAAACCATTTTCATCTCATCCATTATATTTCTCCTCTTAATCTCCATCGTCTATTTTGTCGCTTCAAGCTTCCTCAGAAAATGTGTCTCTAACATGTTTCATCCTTCTCCATTTGATCATTTCTGAATTTTGTCAACCATTAGATCCTCATAATTATATCTTTCCTCAGAATCATACACAATTTTCTAGCTCATCAATTCAGTTAGCTATATATAAACTTTAATTGTTTCTCTCACTCGGTTAATACAGAATGTTTCAGTGAATACTAACTTGGTTCTTACTGATACTCAGTATACACTGTGATGAACTACAACTGATTTAGAATCTAATTGAAGATCTATGATTAGAGATCACCAAGTTTCTGATTAGATATGACATGTGATTAAATCAGTAATATGTTGTCATTGATGTCAACTAGTTTGACAACACTTATCTTGTAAGTTACAATACCTAAACATCTGTAGAAAAGGAGTAAAAGAGATGAAGAACAAAAATATCTACATGAGGAAGATGTATATGACAGATGAGGATAAGGAATACATTGGGTAACTTTTTGATGAGTCTATGACCCTATGTTATTGACTTGATTATGTTTCATTCATCTATGATGAGGAAAAGAGCTCAAAGACACAAGGCAGTGTGGTCGGTTGATCAAGCATCACAGTATACACCGAGTAGTGTAGTGTATACCGAGCATAGTATAAATTGAGCTTGTGATCATCGACACATTTCTTTGTTAACCAAGCAGGAGAAAACAAACTAAATGATTAGTTTAGCTGATAAGGAATGATGAGCTGGAAAGTACATCGAAATCAGAGATGGAGATAATGTTTGTTATGAAGATCAATGACTAGCATAATTCAAGGAAGATCTAAAGGATAGAATTAAAATGTATTATAGGCACATCAGTCGAGGAAGGTTTAAGAGGAAAAATGGATGAAGGAGAATAAGCGACAAAATCTAATGGAGGAGAAGAAAATGATTTACTTTTCTATTTAAGAGACTAAGGTTTCATTATGAAACTTATGCTGGAAGAAGGAGACTATAGAATTATCGCATGAACAAGCTTCACGTATGCCTGATCAAACTAGTTAAGGAGAACTGAACTACAGAGTTTACCGAGCATCAGAAAGCTATTACTGAGTGACAGTAAGTCATTGATTATTGTTGATATAGAATTGATATATTGATCAGAGGATTTGAATGGGCTTAACATAGATCTGATAATCTACAATTGAAGTTGTATTGTAATCAGATCAACTGCTGTTACATTTTAACCATTGTAAATAGAGAAATCTCTTAACAGAGAGGACTTGAAAGTCTTATATGTATCATTCATAGAATGAAAATTGTTATCCTATCAACCCCATAGTGAATGCTGGTTGGACAATAACGGTTGGTCTAAAATCCTCTAACAAGGTCACACCTCACAGTGTGTTTGTAACCTTTAACAGGGTTGGGTCTTCACTGACCTCACTTCAAAAGAGTGAATAATTTTTGGGTTGTCGGTCCCAGGTGGTTTTTCCCTTCACAGGGTCTCCACGTTAAATCTTTTGTGTTATGTGTTCATTGTGGTGATTGTTTGTTATCATACTTTGCATATTACATGTTGGATTTGATCGGTAATCATTATATATTATTGATTGGTAATCGGCAAAAGCACAGACAGTATAGTATTTTATGTTACCGAGCTATAGAAGTTTAAGTAAATTGTTTTGGATTATACATTTTGATTTGGGACTATGGATAATTGATTCACCCCCCTCTCATTTATTCTAACACACTAAACTGGCTCAGTGTATACAAAAATCTTCAATTACTAACCATATTAACTTATTCAATTTTGATCTTCAATACATAACAAATTCATGTAATACAATCAAGTCAACAAAATGGTGCCATAGACTCATCAATAAGTTACCCAATGTATACCTTAGCCATATCTCCATATCCATCTCTTCTTCATGTAGATATCTCTTTCCTTTACCATTTTTCTTCTTCAAATATTTTTAACTGTCATGATAAGAATAGTCAAAACTAGTTGACATCAATGAAAACATATTGAAAGATTTAATTACCTTACATATCACTTTAATAGCTTAGTGATCTCTAATCACTATCTTTTACTTGTCCATTCACTTCATCAGGTTATTCAATTAGTTGTAGATTATCACTTACCACTTAAAACCTTAAACCCTCCCTTATAGACCATGATCCTTTCCAGATCTGTAGCTAGCTAAGCTGCTTCAAATTTCAAACTAAGGCTAAAATAAATATCTGGTCTATATGTAGTGTGATTTCTTCATTGAATGTTGTAGTTAAGCTTTGCACTGTCAAAGATAAGCAAAGAAATTGTCTTCCATTTCAACTACGATTTCTTCCCTGAATCTACACCCAATTCCATGTGTATATCTCCTTAAAACCTATCTAATAGGTTTGATTTTAGTGAAATTCCTAAGTTGGATCTTGATATTTTGTCACCCCATGCTAGTGAAGAAGAAGGAAAAAAAAGTAATAAAAATATGTTGATGGATGGGATCCTCCCATGGGCACTTTGAAGCCTAATAATCTATTAGGAAATTTGGGTGATTGAGACCCTCTTTCTCCCTTTTCTATTGTTGTTTCCATTTAATGGTGACGAAAGGAAAGGATCATGAGGAGCCAAAACTATGGCTCACCCTAATTTTCCAAGCCTTCAACACACAATGTGGAAGCAAAACACCAGAAAGTGAGAGGGAGAAAGCAAGATCTTCATTAAATTTCATCAACAAACAATATACATGTCGGGCTATAAGGTCTTCCGGTTTAGGCCAAATATTACAATAAATTTAGAACTCCCCAAACATGTGAGGATCCATCAAATTCTAACTTCTAACTTCTTGATCTCTCACCCTTCCTAACTCTAAACACAGACACTAAATTTATACAAGAGTCTACCAAACTGAGTCGGCCTTCAGATCCACAAACAATAGAAGTAACAGTTAGATTAAGGACCACCTGCTTCCCAATAATGGATACGAGCATTAATTCTATGACCCTTGATAAATGCATGCGTCGGCCCAATAGGGAAAAAAATAAAACCCATCGGTAAGCAAAGATAACCGACTAGCAGCAAAGCAAAATCAAGCACCAGGGAATTACTAACCAAACTCGGCAACCGAAGCAACCAACCAACTCGGGATAAGAGAAAACTGACCAACGCAGAGACTACTGACTAAACTCGGTAATCAAAGTAAACTGACCAACACAGAGACTACCGACTGAACTCGGTAATCAAAGGAAACCAAACAACACAAAAAACAACAAACATCTTTTTGGTGACACAGGATTGCCAAGAACCCAAGATGCTCCTGCATCAGACACTTGGGGTTGTTTTGAATGATTCATAGAATCATCCAGTAGATATGATCTGAGCTGCATCCAACTCAGACTAAGAAATCCATGAACTATCTTCCATCGGTCTATTCTTCCATTTTACTAGATATTCCATGTATTGTTTTCCTCTTGTGCTTTTGCCAACTCTTTCTTCCAAAATCTGTTCAACTTCCTCTTTCTATTTCTTAGGATATTCTGTCATTACAATCATTTCTTCATCAGATTCATAATATTCATACAAATCAGCAATGTTAAAAATTGGTGATATGTCCATGTCATCAGGTAAATCAATCTCATATGCATTTCCACTATCAAATTTCCTCAATATTTTGCAAGGTTTAAACTTCTTCATCTTTAGCTTCCCATAAGTTCCAACAAGAAACTGACCTTTCTTTAAATGAACCATCACTTCATCACCAACATCAAAAATCTTATGTCTTCTTGATCTATCAGCTCTATCTTTATATTTTTTATTACTATTTTCCAACTTCAGCTTCACTTCTTCATGCAATGTCTTCATGTACTCAGCAAATTTCACTCCTTCAGCACTTTTCTTGTTTTCATCCTCAATGTCTCTCAAGTTAGATATTCCTCTTAGTTGTATGCCACTCACAATCTCAAATGGTGTTCTTCCTGTACTCCTATTCATTGAATTATTGTACACAAACTCAGCTTGTGCCAACACAGAATCCCAATTGCCTAGTGTGTCTCCTACTAAACATCTCAAAAGATTACCCAAACTTCTGTTTACAACTTCAGTCTATCCATCGGTTTGTGGATGAAATGTAGAACTATATTTCAACTCGGTACCAAATTTCTTCCAAAGTGTTTTCCAAAAATATCCAACAAACTTGCTATCTCTGTCAGAGATAATACTCCTCGGTAACCCATGTAATCTCACAATTTCCTTAAAGAAAAGGTCTGCTACATTCACTGCATCTAATGTTTTTCTACAAGGTATGAAATGTGCCATTTTAGAAAATTTGTCCATAACCAAAAATATAGAATCATTACCTCTTACTATCTTTGGTAAGCCAAGAACAAAATCCATACTAATATTAGTCCAAGGTTTCTCAGGTACATCAATCAGTGTATATAAACTAGTATTCTAACTTACTCCTTTTGCAACTTGACAAATTTGACAACTTCTCACAAATTTTTGAATATCCTTATACAACTATGGCCAAAAGTACTTTTCCGTTAGCAAATTCCAAGTTTTATCAATGCCAAAATGTCCAGCCAAACCACTACTATGTTTCTCTTTTATCAGATTAGTTCTCATTACTCCTCTTGGTATACATAGTTGAATACCTTTAAACAACATATCTTCCTGAATAAAATATTCATCCCATTTGGTATCATGTTGATCTTGTAAATGTGCTCTGCACTTTCTCCATGGCTCAGAAAAATCAGGGTCATTTTCATACAAATCTTTCATCTCATCAAAACCAAGAACATGAATTTTCATCTCAGTCATCAAAGATCTTCTCCTACTCAATGCATCAGCAACTCGGTTAGTGACTCCACTCTTATGTTTTATCATAAATGTGTAACTTTGTAAATACTCAACCCATTTCATATGTCTCTGATTCAACTTATTCTGACTACCCAAATACCGTAAAGCCTTATGATCAGTATACAACATAAATTCACTCAGTATCAAATAATGTCTCCATTTCTTCAGTGCTTGAACAATAGCATAGAATTCTTGATCATACATAGAATATTTCCTTCTAGCATCATTCAACTTTTCACTAAAGAAAGCCACAGGTTTACCTTCTTGACTTAACACAGCTCCAATTGCACTTCCACTTGCATCACATTCCACTTGAAATACTTTACTAAAATCAGGTAATGCCAAAATAGGTAATTTGGCAACCTTCTGCTTCAATGCTTGGAAACTCTTATCAGCTCCATGTGTCCACTTGAATTCTCTTTTGTCTCCTCTCATAGTCTCAGTCATAGCATTACAAATTGAACTAAAATTCCTTATGAACTTTTAGTAAAAACTTGCCAATCCATGAAATGATCTTACCTCACTAGCATTCACAGGTGTAGGCCAATTCAAAATGGCTTCAACCTTTTTAGGATCCATCTTCAATCCATCAGCCAAAATAACAAATCCCAAATACACAATTTCTTCTTTCATGAATGAACACTTTTTCAAATTTATCAACAACTTTTCCTCTTTCAACCTCTAAAAAACTTGTCTAACATGCAACAAATGTTCTTCTCTGGTCTTACTAAATATCATAATATCATCAAGATATATAATCACAAACTTACCCAAGAATTTCTTCAAAACTTCATTCATCAACCTCATAAAAGTACTCGGTGCATTAGTTAAACCAAAAGGCATAACCAACCACTTATACAAACCTTCTTTCATCTTGAAAGTAGTCTTCCACTCATCACCTTCTCTAATTCTGATCTGATGATATCCACTTTTCAAATCAATCTTTTTGAAATACTTTTCTCTAGTCAAACTATCCTTTATGTCATCCATCCTCAGTATAGGAAACCTATACTTCACCATTATCTTATTGATTGCTCTGGAATTAGTGCACATTCTCCATTCTCCATTCTTCTTAGGTGCCAATATAGTAGGTACCACACAAGGACTTAAACTTTCTCTGATCAAACCTTTATCCAACAATTCTTGAATCTGTCAATTCAATTCTTGATTCTCGGTAGGTGTTAACCGATGAGGTGCCTTATTCGGTAAACTAGCTCCAGGGATTAAATCCATACAATGATCTATACTTCTCTTTGGTGGAAAACCATCAAGTACATTATCAAAAATGATTTCTCCATACTTGGTGAGTAACTTATCAATCTCCTCAGGAATATTATCTTCCATTTTCTTACTCAGTTTGTTAGGGATTATAGCAAAACATACATCATCCTTCTTCAAAGAACTGACAAACTTTCTTCCTTCCATCAAACAAAATTTCATAGATATATAGATATTACTAACAGATTCTTCCATCAATGGCAACAAGACTTGTTTCTTTCCATTAGCCATAATAGAATACTTATGCAATCTTCCATCATATATAGCATGTCTATCATATTGCCAAGGTCTACCCAACAAAATATGACAACAATACATTGGCATTACATCACACAACACCTTATCATAGTATTCCCCTATTTTCAAATTCACATAACATTGTTCACTTACCAGGAGAGTATGCTCATCTTTGATCCATGAAATCTGATAGGGTTTCGGATGCTTCAGTCTTTCCAACTGCAATTTACCAACCATCTCTTCAGATGCCAGATTCTCTGAGCTACCACTGTCAATGATTACTTTCCACACTTTGTCAGCAACTCTACATCTTGTCTTGAACAAACTTTTTCTCACCGGATCTTCCTTCTTTCTTTCATTCCACAGTGCTCTCCTTACCATTAGGTTACTTTCCTTTTCAGGTTCATTTGATGATTCTTCTTACACTACAACATTTCTACTGCTACTAGCCTTCTTGCTTGCATGTGTACATTAAAAGGATCTGTGCCCTTCTTCTCCACAATTGTAACAAGTTCCTCAAAAATTTCCTCTACTATAACCACCTCGGTAGCTACTACCTCTGCCTCTGGATGAACTTTCACCATTCCACTCGGTCTTACCTTTGTCCAGGTTTGTTTTATTAGGTTTAGATCTACTATTTTCACCATTGGATCTACCTCTTCCTCTATGGAATCTACCACCTCAACCTCTTTTACTTTGTTCATGTGTTTTGTTTAGTTTCTCCTCAGCTTTCAAAGCAAATTGATAAGCCTCTTCAATACTTTCCAACTTAACCATGTTGATTTCTTCTTGGATAGAGTTTCTCAAACCATTCAAGTATCTGCCAATCCTTTCAATATCATCTTCATCATGACCAAATTTGATATCCAATTTGTAAAATTCCTTAGTATAATCCTTTACCGAGCTATCCTTCTATCTTAGACTTTGCATTCACTGAATTAGGTTAATCTAATAATCACAGGGTAAGAATTTTATTTTCAACTTATTGACCATCTTACTCCATATTGTGATCTTATCTTTGCCTTTCCTTTTCCTATCCAATTGTAGATGTTCCCACCACAAGGATGCATGTCCTTTCAACTTAGTGCTTGCAATCTTCACCATTTTGTCTTTAGGGATACTTTCATATTCAAAGTATTTTTCCATCTCAGTGATCCAGTCCATCAATTCATCAGAGTCTAATTTTCCACTATAATCAGGAGGATTAAAGTGTGGTGTCAATTTCAAACTTGTCAAAGCTTTCAGGAATCTCTCTTCACCATGATCCATAACAGGTGCAAGTTTTGCATTAGCCTATTCTTCTTCGACCTCATCATCACTAACATCTTCAAGATGTCTGCCTCTTCTTTGGGTTGTCTCTACTGCATCTAATCTAGCAGCAATCTTCCTTAGCATCTCTACCAAGCCTGGATCTACATCTCACCTCCCACAAACCATCTTGACAACCTTCTACAATTGCAGGTCAGATCGCAATCTACTACCCCACAACAAATCAACTAAGGTTTCAAGAAGTTCCTGCAAACCTAGATCCATAGACCTAGATCAAGAATCTAACCTCACTCTGATACCACCTAATGAAAGGCAAGGATCATGAGGGGCCAAAGCTATGGCTCACCCTAATTTTCCAAGCCTTCAACACACAATGTGGAAGCAAAACACTAGAAAGTGAGATGGAGAAAGCAAGATCTTCATTAAATTTCATCAACAAATAGTATACATGTCAGGCTGCAAGGCCTTCCCGGTTTAGGCCAGATATTACAATAAATTCAAAAGTCCCCAAACATGTGAGGATCCATCAAATTCTAACTTCTAACTTCTTGATCTCTCACCCTTCCTAACTCTAAACACAGACACTAAATTTATACAAGAGTCTACCGAATTGAGTCGGCCTTCAGATCTGCAAACAATGGAAGTAACGGTCAGATTAAGGACCACCTGCTTCCCAATAATGGATACCAACATTAATTCTATGACCCTTGATAAATGCACGCGTCGGCCCAACAAGGAACAAAATAAAACCCATCGGTAAGCAAAGATAACCGACCAGCAGCAAAGCAAAATTGAGCACCAGGGAATTATTGACCGAACTTGGCAACCGAAGCAACCAACCAATGCAGAGACTACCAAATGAACTTGATAATCAAAGGAAACCAAACAACACAAAAAATAGCAAACATCTTTTTGGTGACACAAGATTGCCAAGAACCCAAGATGCTCCTGCATCAAATGGATTGATATTGTTTCTATGTTTTTTGATCCAAGCATTAGCCTTTTGTGGGCATTAGGGATGTGATTTTATGGCTACCCACCTTTCATTGTAGATATGTGTAATATTATTTGTTATCAATGATAATTAGACACTTATTCATAAAAGGAAAATGCTACATCAAAAAAAGTGGGGAAGGAAGCTCGCAATCATCTAAATCACCTTTGTCCAACAATAGAATATAGTTAAAATTATGATTTCATAACTACCATATTTAGAATATGTGGTGATATTAATGGCCTATGCAAATACCTAAACTCAAATTACTATACCACTTGTAACTACTGTGCGTTTGAAAATTGTACCTAGCTGTGGACACAACACTTTAGTAAAACATTAGAGGTTAGCAAAATCAAAATCTGCAAGTAATTGAAACTAAACTAACCAGGTGATTTATTGGCTTCTAGTAGGTGCAAGTATGGCATTCTCAGATTAGATCGAGATCAGTGACAATGCAACACCTAAACGAATGATTTAAAATGCAAAAAGATGAAAGTAGTATGAATGTAAATTAATCTATTTTTTTGGATTTTGTATGCAATAAGATGAAAAACTTGATATGCCACTAATCTAGAATGAATTGAAATGATATGAAATTAATCTAACAATGCTATGAAGATGAATGCAAAAGTATGCAAAAGCTATGAAAACTATGAAATGATCTCACAAAATTGCCTGTCGCAAAAGCTTTGTTCTTCAGGTGTAAATTCGCCAGAGTAATTGTGCAAATTCAAGAGATAATTTGTGAAGAGTTGAGCCTTGTTTTTATAGAAATCCAAGGTTTGAGGATGCATAGAAAAGCCATAAATCACTCTTGATAAACTCAGGTTGATTTTTAAGTTAACAAGAAATTAAGAATAAATAAACTCATAAAATCATGCAAAAGTAGTTTTTATCTCAAAATAGAGTTTAGTTCTCTTTTTCAACTCATCATTAGATGTTGAGTTTAGAAAGTTAACAAATTGAAATTGAAAATTGATTTAAAGTTAACTTCTTTTCTGATTGTGCATGTTTTAATATGAATTAATTTAATAAATAAAGTGATTTATTTTCCACTTAATTGATTTTTTTGAATTAAAACAATTGATTATGGGTTAATCAATTATTAAATCAAACTTTATTCCAATTAAATCATTAAATTTGACAAATTTGATTTTAAATCAATTAAATAAATATTCAATTGATAGTTTGTAGGAATTTTGATTTATTGTCAAAATAAAAACAATATTAATTAGGAATAAATACAATTAAATCTAATTAAATAATTAAGTGGAAAAATTAAATTAATTAATTAAATATTCATCATATTCAATTAATCAACTTTAGGATAAATAATGACATTTATCGCCAAATAATATTCAATTAAAGATAGTTATGATAAATTAGGAATATTCCCCGATGCAAAATTAAGATAATCAATTAGGTTTTTGATAAACTGATGTGTAGATGTGCCTTAGGTTAGGACTTTGATGTCAATTTTGATTCAATTGTTGATGTAAGAGGTTAATGAACCTATAGCCCATTTTTGGGGTATTACATTTTGCCCCTTTTTGAATTACTGTGCGAAGCGTAGTGGTTCAAAGATTAGTCTAATTTTTATGTTGAAATTGATTTGAGAGATAAACCGATTCTGAGATAGAAATTGATTTAAAAGATTTGAAGATGTTAGGTCCTGATTGACCAAAGATGATGTTAACTATAGCAACAATGAACCAGTGATTACGAAAAAGTGTCAAAAATGCCTGATTCTAAACCTTATGATTGCGAAGAAGTGAGTGACTTGATTCCAGACCTGATTGTTCAAAGGAATTGATATGGTATCACATCCAAACCCTTCAGTTACAAAGAAACAAGGAAATAACACTAATGAACTATGTTTACGAAGAGCTAATATAGTCTACAAGATTAAGAGAATACTAGATTGATATGGATCTCGATGAATCTGATATGCCCAAAGCGATGTGCCCCAAGAGACGAGGTCTTTTGATGAATCAACAACTAGACGCGGTTGTTGTCTTGATTACTGAGGAAAGATTTGATTTACAGACTTGAATGATATGTGATACCATATCCCCTTTGGGATGTAAATCAAAATCTGTCAAGAAAAGTCAGCATTGAATGCTTTAGAAGCATGTTAATTGATTGAAGAAGTGATTGTACATGTTCAGAAACGCGTTCTGCATCATTTAGAGGTCTTGACCATGAGTTGACCATTATTGACCAAGTTGAAATTCAAATAGTTTGATGTTAGATAATCAGTTAAGTTGAATTCTAGATTTCTATGATGATTAAAGGTCGATTATGCAAGCAGTCAGCCGTCCTAGGTCTGAAATTTTAAATCACTATGTTGACAATATAAATGATCTCAGATTTTGATTTTGATCTCGAAAATGGGTTAAGAACGTTGAAATTAGCTAGGGGTTCTTTCTTGGTGATCTGTTAAGAAGACCTTCATGTGATACTCAGTCCTTATGATGTTTTTAGCATAGTTTTGAAGAATCGTTTGAGTGTCAAGTTGATTTAGGCAATCATGAGATAAATGTAATCATGCAAAGTGCAAAATGAGATGCAAACCTAAGACCTAGGACCTAGTCACTTATCATGTGTCGGTCATTTTCATCATTGAATTTTTATTAGGTAATTGGATAAATCAATACAACATCCACTAGTTAGGAAAATATGAATATATGAATATTGATTTGTATGTGCAAGAATCAATACAATGCCCACTAGCTAGACAACCATGGACATATGAATATTGATTTTGTTTTCAGAATGTCAGATTAGATATAAGCACCAAGGCACAAATGCTAGGATGACCTGAATATCATGTCCATTTTGATATAGCAATTTGTATAAGCATCAAAATATAGATGTTGTGATGACCTGAATACGCCTTGCAGAACAAACACATCAACCAGTCAAGAGATCATTCTAAATCTAGTGTGAATTACCCATAGTGACCCTTTATCATTCACATCCTTAGGTAAGATCATGTTTCACAATAGCAGTAAGAACTTTCTCAAAAAGACAATAGTTAGATCAAACTTCCTTGAATTTTTTGAGTATCAATGGTCGAGGTATGCATGGCCATCCAATACAAGATAGAGGCTCTTACAAATGGACACCATTTCAATCCAAAATTTTCAAAGTTGTTATATTTTCACATACAAGCAGAAAACAAAGAAAAGATTATGCCTCCAGTCATCACTCTCTAAATCTTGTAAAGGACATCATTGAAGAGCTCGAAGGGACACAATATGCAAAAATCTAAATGTGAATCAGTAAGCATACATGGAGATAAAAGCATGTAAATGTTAGGAATGAATGTTGAATGTTTGGCAACCATTCTGTAGCAGTTTTTGTTGCATTCATGACTGTGATTGTCATTGATGTCAACACTGTGATCTACTAGAGACTTGTAGAGAAGCAGATAGTGTTTGGATTAGCGCACATGGGATATTGTAGTTGGAGCTATGCATTGTTGAGGATATACTCTTTGATATGTTATATGTTTATGGTTAAGAGTGTAGACAATAATTTATTTATTCATGGAAGTTATGAGCATTTTGGTGGAAGCAGTATTCAGGTAGTGTTCTTAAGTAGTGGTTTGTGGAAATCAGATGATATCTCCTAATCAGGATGGAATCTAGTTTTGCACAGTTAAAGGGAAGATGAAGAAACATTGATAGTGATGTGGATGATAGTGAAAACTTTGAGTTTGCACAAGTGAAGAATTATTGTATTTCGAAGCCGACAGTTTTGTGTAATTTTGATGTAGCATGTGGAAACTTTTATTTTGTAATTGGATGCTGACTCATTTTTAATTACTTGAGTGTGGTATAAAAGAAGGAATGTTTTTCCTTATTGTAATATGGTTGGATGTGATGATGTATGCATGAAGTGAAGAAAAGAGCTAATGAATTATGAAAGTGAAATTGTGAAAGAAGACATGCGAGGTACAGAGATCTAAAATTGAGATCTGATGTAGCAGAGAGTATGCTTTGGCACAGTGAGAAAGGAGGTAACATATTTGCTATTATTCTATTGAATAATCTAGAGATCAGTTGGACAGTGTGTTCAGTGATCTTTCCATTGAAGCTATTTGGGCAATGGGTCCATCTGTCTTCCATAACTCTTAACCAGGTTAGAATCTTTTAACAGGGATTCATATGTACTGAATGTATTTCATAAGACTCTTAAAAGAGTCCATCCTTTCACAAGGAATATTCATATTAGTGCATCTTTTTTAGGCATCATTCCCATCGGGGTTTACTCTTTGATCAAGAGGTTCCCTAGTCAACATATCTTGTGTCATTGTGTTATTGTGTATGAATATCTTTCTATGGTTGGTAATTATATTTCTTACATGGTTTAATGTTGTTGAAGTTGATAAAAAAGTTATAATTATTAGAGAACTAATTCACCCCCCCTCTCAATTATCTTGGTGGACTTTACTTTCTAATAATTGGTATCAGAGCAGCAGGTCCTTGAAAAAGAAGTTTAACAGCTTAAGGAGATCCATGGTGAATTTCAGAAAAGAAAACCCTAAGTTTGATGGAGTAAATTTTGACAGCTGGAAAGAAAAAATGAAGACACACCTACTATGTTTAGGACCAGGTTATTGGTTGATTAAAAAGAATGATAAGTCTATCATTGAAGAGGACAATCTTGGAACATGTACTAGCGATGAGAGAGATCTATTCATGTGTAACATACTTGCAAGAGAAGCACTTTTGACAGCCCTTCCAGAGAATGAGTATAGTCAAGTAAAATGTTTTAAAAAATCTCATGAAATTTGGAATGCTTTACACTCTAGTTTTGAAGGTGATGAACATACAAAGAAATTTAGATTACATAATTGGATATGTGCATTTGAAGATATAAGGATGATGGAAGATGAATCTATTAGAAGCTATATTGGTAGAATGTCAAAAATTATTGCAGGCATAAAATCTTGTGGAGGAACAAAGACAGAGAATGAAGTGATATGAAAAATTCTGAGGACATTGACTCTTGTATTTAACCAAACAACAAGATGATTGAACAAGTTATACCTTGTACTTCAAACTTTACAAGAGAGACTCTTTTTGGAAGATTGGAAGTAGCAGAGATGAACCTAAGGTTATCAAGAGACTTGCCTAGAATAGAGACAGCATTTAGTTCTCTTAGAGTTCACCCTACTTTGTCAAGAAGCATCAGTGTGAGCGGAGCTTATGCTGGCAGAACCAGATCTAGAAATGAACAATACAAGAAGATTGAAGAAGGTATTGCCTTGCATGTGAAGAGAGAACCAGACGGTAAGAAAAATTTAAATGTTGGACTTGTCAAGAATATGGTCATTTTGCATCTAAGTGTCCTAAGAGAGTTAAAAAGTACAGAAACAATTTCAAACCTAGAAGATCTAAGGAATGTTATTATGCTAATGATGAAGATCTTGAAGCTAGTGTAGAGAAAACTCTAAGTGAAAGTGATACTGAGAATAATGATGACATAGGATTTGTAGCAATTAAAGAAGAGAATCCTGAAACTGATGTTAAGGAAGAAAAAGCTTTAGTTTCCCAAGTTGAAAAGAAATATTATTAGATTATAGACAGTGGTTGTTCACATCATATGATTAGAGACATGAAAAAGTTCATAAAGTTTAACAATTATGATGGAGGATTTGTTAGAGTTGGAAACAATGCACCTTGTTTGATTAAAGGTATAGGATCTATTACTCTTTATGGAAAGACTAATACTGATGATGTTTATTTTTTGGATGGATTGAAACATAATCTTTTAAGTGTTGGACAGTTAGTTGATATGGGATATCAAGTTTGGTTTACTGAGAAAACTTGTGTGATAAAAGATAAAGATGGAAATCTGATTGGAACTGGATCTAGAACCAGAGGTAATGTATTTCAGTTGAATCCTACTGAGATGACATGTTTGATTACTAAGATTGATGATAGTTGGTTATGGCATAGAAGCTTTTGTCATATAAACTTTGAAAACATTGTGAAAGTGAGTACTACACTTGCAGTAAGGGATTTGCCTAAAATTATGAAGCCTACTAACATGATTTGCAAAGAATGTGTGATGGCTAAATAGAAGAGAAGTTCTTTTCCCAGTAAGAAGTTTACATCTATAGAAAAGTTGGAGATTGTTCACACAGATTTGAGCAGTCCTACCAGGACTACAGGATTCTATGGAGAAAGGTATTTTATGATTCTTGTTGATGATTTTACAAGAATGATGTGGATTGCATTTCTTAAAGAAAAGTCTGAAGCATTTGATAAGTTTAAGATCATTAAGAATAAAGTTGAGAATGAATCTAGAATGAAGATTAAATGTTTGAGATCTGATAGAGGTGGAGAATTTACTTCTAGAGAGTTTAACACTTTTTGTGAAGTAAATGGCATTAAGAGATAGTTTTCAGCCCCTAGGACACCTAAACAAAATGGTATTGTAGAAAGAACAAACAGATCAGTGACTAAAGCAGCAAGAGCTATGTTATTTGAGAATGATTTGGTGAAGTTATTCTGGAGAGAAGCAATGAACATAGAAGTATATACAATGAACAGAGTACAAATCAGAGCAGACATAGACAAGACACCCTATGAATTATGGTTTGGACATGCACCCTTAGTTAAGTATTTTAGAATTTTTGGAAGCAAATGTTATATAAAGAGAGATGATGATATTGGAAAGTTTGATCGTAGAAGTGATGAAGGTATATTTCTTGGATATTCTTTGAAAAGAAAAGCCTATAGATGTTACAATAAAAGAACTAAGACTATTGTTGAAAGCGCTAATGTTAACATTGATTAAAAGTTTAAAATTCAGGAAAGAATGCTTGATTATGAATCAGATGAAGAAGCTCATCCTAAACCTAACACTGGAACTACTGATTTATTTTATGAGACTCACCATGATTTATTGAATGAAAGCCATAGTGAAGTCATTGAAGAACCTACACCTAAAGTGAGATCTGAGACAGTGACACCTAACAAGAGTTTATCAAGAAATCATCCTATTGGGCAAATTATTGGAAGCATTACAAGAGGAGTTCTAACTCAGAATAAGGTATAAGAATAGTTATGTTTGATTTCTCAAATTGAACCTAAAACTACTAGTGAAGCTTGTGAAGATGAAAATTGGATTAATGCTATGAAAGAAGAACTTGATCAGATTGAAAAGAACAAGACAGGGGAATTGGTCCCTAGACCTAAAGAAAAGAATGTTATTGGAACTAAATGGGTATTCAGAAACAAGATGAATGAACAAGGAGTAGTAAGAAACAAAGAAATATTGGTATGTAAAGGATACTCACAACAAGAAGGAATTGACTATGAAGAAACCTTTGCACCTGTAGCAAGAATTGAAGCAGTAAGAATGCTTTTGGCTTATGCAGCTTATAAAAAATTCAAAGTATATCAGATGGATGTAAAGTCAGCATTTTTGAATGGAGAATTGGAAGAAGTCTACATTGAGTAGCCTGAAGGTTTTCCTTTGACTCAAGAAGGAGACATGGTATGTAAACTGAAGAACGCCTTATATAGACTAAAGCAAAAACCTAGAACTTGGTATGCAAGATTGGACAAGTATTTGTTAAAGTTGGGATTTAAAAAAGGAACAACTGATAGCAATCTATACACAAAATAAATTGAAAATGGTTTGTTGATTATAGTTATTTTTGTTGATGACATTATTTTTGGAGGAGAAGATGAAGCTGGTGACAAATTTGCTGATGAAATGAAGAGTGAATTTGAAATGAGTATGATTGGTGAAATGAAATACTTTTTGGGATTACAAATAACACAGAACAATGATGGTATCTTTGTAAGCTAGAAAAAGTACCTAAATGACTTGTTGAAAACATTTGGAATGGAGAACTATAAACCAGTTGGAACACCTGTGGTAAGTGGACATAAATTATCTAGCATGGATGAAACATCGGTAGTTGAATAGAAGAAATATAGATCTATGATTGGAGGATTGTAGTACTTGACTCATACAAGACTTGATATAGCACATTCAATTGGAATTGTAGCAAGATTTCAAGCTAAACCTAGAGAATCACATTATGCAACAGTAAAGAGGATACTGAGATATTTAAGAGGCACAATGGACTATGGATTATGGTATGAAAAATCTAATGATTTTACCCTATGTGCATATACAGATGTTGATTGGAGAGGCAGTGTTGATGATAAGAAGAGCACCAGTGGTGGAGCATTTTTCCTTGGAGGAAGATTGGTTTCTTGGCTAAGCAAGAAGCAGAATTGTATCTCACAAAGCACAGCAGAAGTAGAATGTGTAGCAATAGCAAACAATTGTAACCAGATAATTTGGATGAAGCAAATGCTGAAGGATATTGGAATAAAGTTTGTTGAACCTATTGTCATACATTGTGACAACACCAGCATAGTTAGTATGTCTAAGAACCTTGTATTACATTCTAAGACAAAACATATAGATATTAAGTATTAGGTATTAAGGGAGAAAGTTGTTGAGAAAGAAGTCAGACTTGACTACATAAGTACAAAGGAGCAAATAGCAAACATATTTACAAAGCCTTTGCCTAAGGATACATTTGAGTATCTGAGAGGTATGCTTGGGGTTATGCCTCAACCTACTTTTGAGAAGTGATGTAGTTGGTTGCATCCGTCCAGTGGTTTATGAGCCTTATCTTTCTTCTAGATTAGATGTTGGTACTTCCTCTATGGGGGAGTATGTGTATCTGAGCTGAGTCATGAGGACTCTAGTGAATGTATTCTCTGAATAGTGTCTTTTGACATTGGAGTTCTTGACATAATGATGAGATTTCTATAATTGATGTCAATGGGGGAGAAGTGTACATGAAAAACCATTTGTACCATCTGAATAGGAAAATGAATCAAGATTTGATTGATGAAAAGGATTAGAAATATTTTTTCTTGAGCAACAGTTTTGCAGTATTGGATTTTTGGAACATTGGATGTTTTTTAATCTATGTTTCCATCAATGCCAATGGGGGAGATTGTTAGGAATGAATGTTGAATGTTTGGCACCCATTCTATAGTAGTAGTTGTTGCATTCATGACTATGATTGTCATTGATGTCAACACAGTGATCTATTAGAGACTTGCAGAGAAGCAAACAGTGTTTGGATTAGCGCACGTGGGATATTACAATGGGAGCTATGCGATGTTGAGGATATGCTCTGGAGAAGAGACTGACTGACTGACTCAGATTTAGCTTCAAAGGACTTTGACCAGATATGACTCATCTGAGATACTGAGGACTATAGGATATGACTTTGATTGCCCCTAAGTTTGAACATTGATAGGATACAGACGTTTGAGCCGATTTGTGTACAAACTAACTTTATTGAAACAAGGATATATACAGACTAAAGCAGACTGAAAGCTAGGAAAGACCAAGATTGCACTGATAGATGGAGCATTTTGAACAAGTGGCACTCATTTGCCAGGTTTTCACCATCTTGGCAGAGATTCTATTTTTGCTACCAAGGCGCCTATTTCCAAGTTTTCACCAAGGCACTTTTTCTTTTTCTCATTTTTTTGTATTTTTATTTTTTTTCAATTTTTTTGTACTTTTGGTATTTTTTTTTTTTTTTTTGTGATACATCAAGGCGCTTATTGCTAGGTTTTCACCAGGTGTTCATTTTTTCAGGACTTTTTTTGATTTTTATGATTTTTTCAGGATATTTTACCATAGACTGAATGCCTTAGGCATAGAATTTCTTCAAATGGAGAATGTTGATTGGTTCTCAAAGCTATTATCCTTTAGTCATTGAGAGTTGATAGGCTCTAGAGCTAAAAGTAGCAGTGATTACAAAGGGACCCAACCAGTTGGGTTCAAACTTCCCCTTGCATTCTCTATGTGATTGATTTTTAGGATTCTCTCTCAAGACTAGATCGCCAACCTAAAATTCTTTGTGTCTGACTTTCTTGTTGTAGCCTCTAGACATTCTCTTCTGATATACTATGAGATGATCATACACTGCTTGTCTGTGCTCATCTAGTAGTTCAAGTTCTTACAACCTAGACACTCTATAGTCATCATCAGTTACTAGATAATGCATTCTAATTCTTAGTGATGGGATTTAAACCTCAATAGGCAGTACCGCTTCAGACCCATAAACTAAAGCAAAAGGTGTAGCCCCAGTGGGCATTCTAATGCTTGTTCTATAGGCCCAGAGAGCTAGATTGATCATGAGATGCCAGTCTCTTCCTATTTTATTAATTGTGTGATGCAAGATTTTCAATAGATTCTTGTTTGAAGCCTCTACTTGTCCATTCCCTTGAGGATAGTAGATTGATGACCAATGTTGTGTAATCTTGAATTTAGCACATAAATCATCTAAGTCTCTGTTCTTTAATTGATCACCATTATCTATGACTATTGAATGTGGAATTTCATACCGACATATGATGTAGTTCAGAATGAACATTGAAATTTGTTTGTCGGTTGCTTGAGTCAAAGGGACTGCTTCTACCCATTTTGTAAAATAGTTTGTAGCTGTAATGATATGGCTATGCTCATTAGAAGAATGAGGATGTATGGCTCCTATAAGATCAAATTCTCATTGGTGAAAAGGCCATTGTGTAGTAAAGGGAATTAAAGCTCTCCCTGGTGCATGAATTAAGTTTCCATGTGCTTGGCACTTTTGACATTTCTTAGCAAAATTGATAGCCTCTTTTCCCATTTCAGGTGAATAGTACCCAGCCCTAATAAGTTTTTGAGCTAGTGTAAAACCGTTTTAATGTGAGCCACATATACCTTCATGGACTTCCTCTAATGCACATTGAGACTCTTCCCATTCTAAACATCTAAGGAGTGTACCATCTAGACCTCATTTGTACAGATCATGACCAATGATGACATACCGAGATGCATTTCAGATAAGGTATCATTTCTCATGGCAGTTGAAGGTATCGAGAATGATTTGATCTTGGAGATTGCAGAAAAGGTTTTTGTATCAGGATAAATCATGACCAAAAATAGTGCAAATCATGTGGGTTTCAAGGGAATCATATGTGGGATAAGATAGTGCTTCCTCCAGGAACTCATAGTGTAGCTCATGTTCGGGTTGTTGTAATAAAGTAGAGAGTGTTTCCATAGCATCAACAGCCTTGTTCTCTATTCTAGGAATTTGTTCAAAGGTGATAGATATGAAGTATTTCTTTAGATCATCTACCATTCTCTTGTATGGTATTAGCTTTCCATCTTTTTTTTGATACACATCATTGGCTTGGTGTATTACAAGTTGTGAGTCTCCATGAATGTGTAGCTCTATTACCCTCCACTCAATTGCTATCTTCATACCATTAAGGAGAGCTTCATATTCAACAATATTGTTTCTACAAGGAAACTTTATTCTGAATGCTTTAGGGATCGAGTATCCTTGAGGAGTGATGAACAATATGCCTGCTCTAGATCCATTATGTGTATAGGAGCCGTCAAAGAATAATTGACATGCTCTAGAAGAAAGATTCATGATAGGGAATCTAAAAATTCCATTTGCATTGGTGTATCATCAAACAATGGTGTGTCAGCCAGTTGATCAGCAATGACTTGGCCTTTAATAGCTTTTCTTTCAACATATTCAATGTCAAATTCACTTAGTAGCATTACCAATTTAGCTAATCTACCTGTGAGGGCAACCTTGCTTAGTAGGTACTTTAGTGGGTCAATCTTAGCTATCAAATGCATGGTATGAGCTAACATGTAATGTCTCAGCTTCTACGATGTAAAGATCATAGCTAGACAAGATTTCTCAATCATTGAATAGTTCTTTTCATATGCTACCAATGTTCTGCTTATGTAATATATGGCTCTTTCCTTGTTGTTCTCATCATGTTGTGTAAGCAATGCCCCTAGTGATGTATCTATGGTGGAGACATATAAGATCAATGGCTTCCCTTGAATAGGAGGCATCAAAATAGGAGGATTTGATACATATTTCTTCATATCATTAAAGTTCTTTTCACATTCCTCGTTCCATGCAAAGGTCACTCCTTTATGTAATGTCTTTGTGAAAGGTTGTGATATGTCTGCTAGCTGAGATTTGAAGCATCTAATAGATTGTACTCTCCCTTGTAATGTTCTCATTTGACTAATATTCTTGGGAGTTTGCATCTCCATGATAGCTTTAACCTTAGCTGGATCTACTTCAATTCCTTTCTTTGAAACAATGTAGCCTAAGAGCTTTGTTAGAGTAGTCATATTATAGCTAATAATTTATTTATTTAATTATTAGTCTATTATTCTCTACACTTAAGTTAGACTTAGGCATCTTATTATTCTTTAGGGTTTTCTCCTTTAGGGTTTTAGTTTCCTTTTATAAGGATTCCCTCTTTGTATTTTTCAACAACTCAATGCATTGTTCATAATAGATATTGTTCTTTTGAATGTGCATATGATGTCTCTGGCCTTTTGGCCTCCATGATTTTCTTGCCTTATGTTCTTTGCTTCTTCCATGTGACAAGGTTATGCATGCAAGTGTTCTTGGGAGATTAGTTTTATACCTAATCTAACATGGTATCAGAGCCATCTTGTTGTTCTCTATTCGTGTTTTGTTGAAGTGATTCAGAAGCAAGGAGAGTCAAAAACCATTGCGTTCAGAAGGCCCAGGAGAGTCAAAAATCATATAAAATTTTTTATTTTTGGCCTCTAGGACTTCTGGGTGAATTTTTCAACCTCCTAGGGCCATACAACACAAAATCTGAGGTGAAATTTTTTTTTAAAAAAACAAAAAAGGTGGTTTTTGGCATTTTTTGCACCGCTACCAATGCTATTAGTTTGGTGCCACCGCCACGCCACCAGCACCGGCCCCCGCCAGCTCTGCCCACCGCCAGCACCTCTGCGCTCCTTGCGCTCCTCCACCACTACACCGGTCGGCCAAAGTTCAACACCGCCCACCGCCACCCACACCGTCAGCTCCACCAAAGCTCTGCTCCGCCTGAGCTTAGCCCCCTTCATTGACCCCAGGTCGCATGGGGGACTAACCCCTGGCCCCTGCACCTAACCTCCAGCCCCCTGGTCACCCATGTGACTAGGGCTTTTCATTTTTTAGCCCCCGGGTAGATTAGAGCTTTGATGACCATTTGGCCATCAAATTTAAGCTCCCAGGTCAGATGATGTCAGCCTTTTGCTCATTTTTTGAGTTTTTTAAGGGTACCTAGTTTTTTGGCCATATCTTGAGCATACGGTATCAGATTTTTGACTTCTTTATATCGTCGGAAAGCTCTTTCTGAGCCTGATCCAATGGTAGATATTTGATTCTCTAAATTTTCTATTTTGATAGTGTTTTTTCTTGTCAAAGTTGACGTTTTTTTTTTGCCTTTCGAGAGCCATATCTTAGTCATCCAGACTCCTTTTTGGGCAAACGACATATCGTCAAAAAGTTGGTTTAGTGATTTTTTTAGTGGTAGGGGTCTTTTATCTAGATTCTACTCTAGGTTCTTTCTCCTCTGAGTTTTGCACTTTCACACTCTGGCAGATTATTTGGGTTCTACAGGTCCTGGGATCTCTTCTTCTATTCTTTTGGCTCCCTCTTCTTTCTGACTTTTGAGCATTGTATGCTTCTCTTCTTTTGCATTCTCTTTTCTGTAAATGCACTAAGATAAAGCACCTACTTTTGCATATCTAGGATTTTAAGCACCTTGTGTTTGTTTGTACTCGCACTCAATTATAAAGTGCCATGGGGGCTTATGATGTTTTTCCTTTTATGCTCATCCACCTTTGTCAAGTGAGCGTACCTTCCATGACATTAGCCCATGTTGTGTGTCGGTGACACTACCCTTTATCCTGTGCTTGTACTTCTATTGCACTATTGGTGTTCCTTATTCTTCTTCTTGCAGATATTTTTGGCATTGCATTTTAGTGTTCTTGTCACCCCTCTCCCTGTTCAGCATTATGGCGGGGGTTCACCTATTGGTTCTATTTCTTCCTTGGTTCAGTTGAGTGATCTACATATTTAGTTTTTGTTCCTATGTACTAGGTGGATGCAGTGGCTAGGCACCTATGCATTTCAGTGAGATGGCTCATCTACTATATAGACACTCAGTCATTCCTACTTTTGGAGGTCACCTCTTCGATTGATCAGCTCTTCAAACTTTGTCTTCTCTACCTGGTCATGCACTATTTCAGTGGGGGTTCCAGCAGTTACTTCTAATAGTGTTTACAGCTTCATGCTTCGGAGATGCTTTACATGCTCTTTCTTTTTTTTTGTATTTGGATACCTAATCAGGCCTTGTTGTCGGGACCCATTGCTCTTTCATGCATTTTTGTTTTCATGCATCTTTTAGTCCTTAGTTGTTTAGCTTCTCCCTAAGTTACACTTAAGGGGGGGTGTTAGAGTAGTCATATTATAGCTAATAATTTTTATTTAATTATTAGTCTATTATTCTCTACACTTAAGTTAGACTTAGGTATCTTATTATTCTTTAGGTTTTTCTCCTTTAGGGTTTCGGTTTCCTTTTATAAGGATTCCCTCTTTGTATTTTTTAGCAACCCAATGCATTGTTCATAATAGATATTGTTCTTTTGAATGTGCATATGATGTCTCTGGCCTTTTGGCCTCCATGATTTTCTTGCCTTCTGTTCTTTGCTTCTTCCATGTGACAAGGTTATGCATGCAAGTGTTCTTGGGAGATTAGTTTTTCACCTAATCTAACAAGCTTTCCAAAAGTGACACCAAAAGCACACTTCTTAGGGTTCAGCCTAAGACTAAACTTCTCCATTCGATCTAGTATTTTTCTCAAATCATTTAGATGTTCATATCTTATCATAGATTTTGCCAAAGTATCATCCACATAATCCTCCATAGTTTGATGTATCATGTCATGAAAGATAGATGTCATAACTCTTTGATATGTAGCACCAGCATTCTTAAGCCCAAATGGCATAACATTCCAACAAAAGGTTCCCCACACACATGTGAAAGCAGTTTTCTCTTGATCCTCTAGAGCAATTTTGATTTGATTATATCCAGAAAAACCATCCATTAAAGAATACATCTCGAAGCTCGTAGTCATGTCCACTATCATATCAATGTTAGGTAGTGGAAAATCATCTTTAGGGCATGCTTTGTTTACATCTCTAAAATCTATGCATACTCTTATAGACTTGTCTGGTTTTGATACAAGTACAATATTTGAGATCCATTTTGCATAATCAATGACTCGAATAAATCTGGATTTTAGTAGTTTCTCTAATTCATCTTTTACCAAGAGTGTGACGTGTGGATGCATCTTTCTCAACTTCTATTTAACAAGTTTAACTCCTGGAGCAATAGATAGATGGTGTATTATAAGATTAGGATCTAAACCTAGCATATCTGAATATTTCCATGCAAATTTGATCTTTTTCTTTGTTAGAAATGAGGTGAAGGCTATCTTTTCTTCCTCTGATAAGGATTGTGCAACATGAATCATCTGTGGTTCTTTTGTTGTACCCAAGTTGATAGATTGAGTGGGCTCAATCAGCACTGGAGATCTATCATGTAAATGACTTGAAAGGAAATCAAATATCTCATCCTTAGGCACCTCAGAGAGGTTTTCACTTTTGGATACATCTTTTATTTTTACTTTTTTAGGTTCTGAGACTACCACAAAGTGGTTTTCACGCTGAAAACTCCTTTTATTTTTATTTTTATTCTTATTCTTATTCTTTTGACTAACATACTTGATGTCTTACTCCATCATGCTAACACTTGGTTCACTAATGGAAGTCGTCATAGGCTCAATTGCATTGAGGTAGCAAGCAAGGGCATAGTCATTTGGAAAGGTATAGATACCTTGGCTTAGATTCATGGAGGTTTGGTCAAGAAGTTCAAGATGTTGGATAGTCAAAGCAGTGAAAGATTGGGAAATAGTGTTTATGGATATGGATCTATCATCATTGGTCCTAACCTGACTCTCGAGTTCGAAGGTAATATTACAACTCAAAACATTCAATTCATGAATAGGTCAATGTCATTGTGAGAGTCCACTGCATCCATCAGTGGATCAGACTTGTTAAGTTCATTATTTCGCTCTAGACTTACATTGGGTTTAGGTGCATATTGGTGAACAACATCAATATGTTTTTTTGTGATAAGCTCATCTTCCTCTGGAATGGCTCCCCATTCATAGTCATTTGATTCCTCATCTATGCCTCTCAAAAATCTGAGAACATATGTAAAGTTAGGATGAATACCCCAAGAAGGGTTACCCTCATATTCTGATTTGAATTCATACTCATGGGAATCTATTTCAGAATAACTACCACCTTCTTCTTTGTCTATTTGATTGCCTTAGAGATTAGCTAGTTCTTGTGGTGCAAATGTCTCTTGTTCTATAGTACGTTATTGTGTTTCTACTACATTGATTATTTTTACTGGATCATCTTCAGCTTCAAGGAGGTCTTTTATTTCTTTAGGAAAATTCTCATAAGGAATGAGCTCATCAGTGGTGTCTGAATCATCACTCTCAGATTGTTCAGTTGTTTCTTCCTTTAGTTGATTTGTTGTGGATGGCTCAATCTATTCTAAGACATGTGGGGAGTTCTTGCTAAGATAGAAAGGCTTCTTCTTATATCCTAGACCTATTGTATTCTTGTTTGTTTGACCATGATGATCAAGAGGTGATAGAAGACCTTTACCCTCTAGTCCTAGAGGTTCTTTTCTTGTATATCCCATTTTTGTGATCAATTTGTCCCCTGGTCCATATGACTTTTGAGGAATTTTTCTTGAAGTGGAGTCACATTTCTGAACTAATTGGGATTGAGAATCATCCTTGTATAACCATGCAAGCACAACTTCATCTTTCTCAAACTCTTGTTTAGATACTTGCTCTATGATAAAGCTTCCATTGAATATGACCTGGGATTCTTTAGCTATAGTTTTCACCTTGTCAGAAGGTTGTCCATAAGATTTACGAGACAACGGGATAGATGTGAGAGATAGAACAAGTTCCATTGTGTATTCTCCCATACCATTGTCTTTGATTTTAACCTCTTTAGTAATGTCTTCCACTTTGGATGTTGAAGCAACATCTAGCTGCTTAGTGGAAGATTCTTTGTTATTAGGAACAAGTTTGTCAGCACTTTCTTTTAATGCATTGCAGGTGGTAGATAGATCAGCTAGAATCATCACCTCTACTCCTTCATAAGGAAATTTCACACATTGATGGTATGTGGAAGGAATAGCTCTCATTTCATGTATCCAGGGTCTCCCTAGAAGAACATTGTAAGCCAAAGGTATATCAAGAACTTGACATATGGTGTCTCTGATAATAGGTCATGTTATGATAGGTAGGACAATAGTTCCTTTGGAAGATCTTTCTTGCTCATCATATGCTTTGATAGTTATCTTCTTCTTAGGATCAATAGAAGTTTTAGATAATCCCAATTGTGTGATCAAGCCATAAGAACAAATTTTGAGATCAGCACCTCCATCTATCCACATGCATTTGACATGATGGTTTTGGATCAAGACTTCAATGTGCAAGGGCTGGTTATGCGGATGACTCAAGGAATTATCATCTTCCTCTAAAAATGGGATATACTATGGAGACGTCAGATGACCAACCATAGTCTAGAATCTATCTAAATCAAGGTTGTTAGGAACATTGGATCTGAGAAGAGCTTTGTCTAGAATGGCTCTATGAGCTGGAGATATCCGAAGTAACTCAAACATGGATTTTTTTGCATTTGTATGCTAGAGTTGTTGGACAATACTGTATGATGTTGGCCTCGTGTCTTTAGGATTTGATGATTTAGAGGCAACCTTCTATTTAGAAGTAGATGAAAGATTGAAAGGTATCTTAGGGACATTGGATGAATCTAGGATTTGTCCGTGCAGATGTGTCTGAGCTTGTGATCGAGTAACTACATTTGCTAATTGATTTTCTCTATCTTTTCTTACAATTGTGATGACATTGCAATGCTCAGATAGGCATGGTTCAACCATATTGATGATAGCATTGTGTCCAGAGTAGGCATAATTGACTTTAGCACCCACATTAGGCTGAGAAGATGAATCTCCTTCACCATGTTTTGGAAAAGGCTTCGTGAATGTTGTATGATCATTATTACTCTTATGATTGTCAATTACAATTTCTCCATTATCAATTTTGGCTTGTATGATGTGTTTCTAGCGTATGTAGTTATTGGTTTTATGAC
The DNA here is from genome assembly GCA_027943335.1 of Chamaecyparis obtusa. Lineage (NCBI taxonomy): Eukaryota > Viridiplantae > Streptophyta > Pinopsida > Cupressales > Cupressaceae > Chamaecyparis > Chamaecyparis obtusa. The sequence continues at coordinate 575,872 of BSBK01004333.1, read as the reverse complement.
CCTTATTTCGATGGAAGTCATAGAAATTGTTCTCTCTTTACCATTTTGGTTTAGGTTCAAGATCAAAAACCTTTATCTCAGGCAAGGAGATGATGTTGTTAGCCAATAGAGTTTTCATGGAAGATTCCAAGGACTCTCCAAGAGGAGTAAACTTACATTTAGGATCTATAGCCCAAGGTTTATAGTTAGATGGCTTCTTGTTAGATTCTATTGCTTTAGCTTCGAAAGCTTTGATGCCTTGGGTGCCAACAGTGAGATTGAAAGAAGGTGCCTTAGATGGGGCACGGATAGTATCAAAAATGTCATCTGTGACAATGCCCTTATTCTTGTTCCAGTTTTTGCCTTTGTCTTTAGAATTAGATCTAGATTCATACTTGTCCTTTTGAATTGATATGTCTCCTTTTTGCACAAGTACTTTCTCAATTTTGATTGCATTTTCTACCATTTTATCAAAGGATGTATGATTTTGCATTTGAAAATGGTAGTTGAGTTTTGGAACAAGATTGTTGATGAAAATTTCCAACTTCTTAGTTTTTGGAATGGGTCTAGCATATAGAGAAAAATTCTTCCTCAATCATTTGAGAAAAGTTAGGAATGGTTCTCCTAAGTTCTATTTCAGATTGCAGATGTCAATCATAGTGACCAGATGTTGGATGTTGTAGGAGTATTATTGATAGAATAGTTTGATTAACTCCTTGAAAGTTTTGATAGTAGGGGGCATTTTTTAGAACCAATGAATAGCCGACCCTCCTAGAGATCGAGGGAAAAGATGCATTAGGTAGGTTGGTTCATGCATGACTTCCATAGATTGAGTACAGAATTCTCTGACATGATCTTGAGGATCAAATTTTCCATCATACTTATTGTATTTAAGTATTTCCACTCGCTTAGGGAATGGCGGCATGTACAAGTCTTTATCAAATGGAAAAGGGCATAGAGCTTCCATGGAGAAGTCCTTAGGTTCCTTTTATTTTTCAAGTTTCTTAAGTTTGACTTGCATGGCATGCATCTATTTCATCATAGCGGTGATTGGAGTTTCTTCCTCATGCGTAATGATAGCTTCAACATTAAAGTTGGGAGGAAGTTTAGCCCCTTGACAAGCTAACTCTAGGAAGTATGTTTCTCTGTCTTCCTTCAAGAAATGCCTCATCATTTTCTTGAAGTCCTCATCATTTTGATATCGAGCAATTTTAGAATGTGTGGGTTCTTGATCCCCACCATGTTGCTCCTAATGTCCTTGGGAACCATGGTTTGTCCCTCCTTGAGACATGTTAGGAGTTTTAGGACTCCCTGGGATAGATTGATGTGGAGCTTGTTGATCACCTCCATGGGTTGATGGAGGGGGGGGTATGTAACCATTTTTCAATCGAAGATTGTCGAGACCATCGTCTTTGTAAAGACTTGAATTGTAGAGTTTCTCAAAGGTTAGACCCACGTGAGTAGACAAAGGTAAGGTATTGGGTGCTTCTCTAGATTTCTTGTGTGAGGAAGCTCTAGTTTCCACCATTAACCTTGGATGAAGCAAAAGAGAAAGATGAAGACATTGAAGAATGACTTGATTCAAGAAGATAGAATGATGCAACCTTGTCAAGATTGGATTGATTGAAGATTAGATTGGACATAAATGAAGGATATTGTGCCCTAGTAGTATGGGTAGATGCCCAAAAGATGGCGGACATGAGCTCACAACACTTAGCCATTTTGTATAAAGACTGAATTTGAAGATATTTTGACAAGGTTTTGACACAAGATGAAAAAGACTCAAATCGATAAATCAAAAGGCTAAATCAACCTCAAGAGACCACTTTAGGTAAATGATTGAATTCTTTCTATTTTCTTCTCTATTCCTGACATAGTGAATATTTTGACAGAATCTGGAAATAGGCTACAAAAATTGGATTCCTGACAAATTTTGAAGGCTTCTAACAACTTTGACTTTAGCTTTGATACAAGTTTTGAAATTTCAGGATGACTTTTGACACCAGAAAGGATTTTTGCTTCAAATTTGCAATTTTTTCAGTTTTCAGTTTCAGATTGTTTGTAAGATATCCTCTGTTCAAGTTTGTAGATCTATGTAATAGTTCAAGATTGTTCATTTCCAAAGGACCAAATAGACAGCAAACACGCAGGACAACAAGCAAAGGGAAGCAAGAAATCATCTCAAAGTGAACAAGGGAAAAAGCAACCTTGCGCATGAACAAGCAATAGTGACTTATTGTGCTAATCCCTAGGAATGCTAATTGTGTATGTTCTCAAAAGTTTTTCAATAATGCACATAGTCCTAGAAAATGAAAAATTGGCCTCGCTAAGGTTTGTAGTAATGGTCTGACTTTGCAACTTTTATGATCTCAAGAGGGAGAAATCCAATCCAGGTGCACCGGGGTTTTGACACAGTCTGAGAATTTAATCAATCAGGATCTTCTAGGGAGATCTGATAGCCCAACAAGAGACCACACTTGTGAAGATTTCCTCCACAAGGATATTTATATAGCAATTGTTGCTACCACGGTGAAAATGGATATTACCACTTGAGTTTGCATCCATGTGTTTGACCCAATAAAGGGAATGTCCACTATGGTTAACCCTCTCTAAAGGTGACTCACAAAAGATACCACATGGGGACTTGGTTCAGATCCAAGGATTTGAGTTTCTAATACTACCCAAAAAGGGAGTAGAGCATAATCCTCTAGCCTTATCACTTTTACCCAAACATGGTAGATAGATGAATATGACACGCTAAGACTAAAATTATCTCACCAAGATTTGTGATGTTAACAACTATGTCTATCAATCTCTCTGGAGAGAGAACATATTGATCAAAAGCTGAGCACCAAACCCAATAGAATGTGAGGCAATCACAGTATCCTCCCTACCCACAAGGGGATCTATCATCAAAAAGAATATGACACGCTAAGACTAAAATTATCTCACCAAGATTTGTGATGTTAACAACTATGTCTATCGATCTCTCTAGAGAGAGAACATATTGATCAAAAGCTGAGGACCAAACCCAGTAGAATGTGAGGCAATCACAGTATCCTCCCTACCCACAAGGGGATCTATCGTCAAGAAGAGCTTCATATGCATGAACAATTGAATGAAGCCCAATCTCTCAAGATCATCCACAAATAGTGTTCATAGGACCTATTTACTATGTGTAACAGATATGCAAAAAGAAAATCCATGCTCGTTTTATAGCCCAAAATTGAAGTGTGAATTATGAAAGTTGTAAAGGCACTTAAGCTTGACACAAGAGAGTTCATTTTATATCCAAATCAAAGTGTTATCAGATTGAATAGAATACCTGAGTTCCTCACAATGTACTTAGTATAGTTTTACCCATTTTAGCAATTTTTGAGCATTTGTCTTCTATCTTTTGTACCCACGAGATGTACTTGCACTTGCACCTACAAACCACTGTTATGAAAAACTTACCTATTCTTGTACATGAAACCCAATGTTATAAAAATCCATCAAAAAATAAACACAACTTGTCAACCCCACGTGGTAGAAAATCAAGTTAGTCAAAGATAATATGTCATTTGGTAATCGAAAAACATGTCATAAAAAATCAGATTCTGACTAGTCTGCACTAAATCAATCATAACTTTTGCAAATCAAGATGAAATTAAGTCAAACCAATGGAAAATGAAAGATAACTCAAATACCTTTCCAAAAATATAAATTTAGGATCTGTATCATGTCATATGTGCATGTACCAATAAAAATATCAGTCAGATTTCATAAAATCAGATTCTGACCAGTCTACACTAAAATGATCATAACTTTTGCAAATCAAGACTAAATTAATCCAAACCAATGGAAAATAAAATTTAACTCAAATACCTTTCCATCAGTATAAATTTTGGATCGGTATCATGTCATATGTGCATTTAGTAATAAAAATATCAGTCGAATTTCATTAAATCAGGTTCTGACTAGTCTGTACTAAAATAATCGTAACTTTTGAAAATCAACACAAAATTAATCCAAACCAATGGAAAATGAAAGATAAATACCTTTCCATAAATATAAATTTCAGATTTGTATCATGTCATATGTGCATGTACCAATAAAAATACCAGTCAGATTTTTGGAAAAACAGCCTAGAAATTTATCACAAAATTCATAAAAATTAACCTTGTGGTCGTGGGTTCGAGAAAAATGATAGAAATTTGATAGAATAGAATAGAATGGAAACCCATTTCAGGGCCCCATGATAGGTGCCAGAAATGTGTGTACGAAAATTGTACCTATCTGCAGATACAACACTTCAGTAAAACATTAGAGGTTAGCAAAATCAAAATCTGCAAGTAATTGAAACTAAGCTAACCGGGCGATTTACTGCCTTCTAGTAGGTGCAAGTATGGCATTCTCAGATTAGACCAAGATTAGTGACAATGCAACACCTAAACGAAGGATTTAAAATGCAAAAAGATGAAAGTAGTATGAATGCAAACTAATCTATTTTTTTGGATTTTGTATGCAATAAGATGAAAAACTTGATATGACACTAATCTAGAATGAATTGAAATGATATGAAATTAATCTAACAATGCTATGAAGATGAATGCAAAAGTATGCAAAATCTATGAAAAACTATGAAATGATCTCACGAAATTGCCTATCGCAAAAGCTTTGTTCTTCAGTTGTAAATTCGCCAGAGTAATTGTGCAAATTTGAGAGATAATTTGTGAAGAGTTGAGCCTCATTTTTATAGAAATCCAGGGTTTGAGGATGCATAAGAAAGCCATAAATCACTCTTGATAAACTCAGGTTGATTTTTAAGTTAACAAGAAATTAAGAATAAATAAACTCATAAAATCATGCAAAAGCAGTTTTTATCTCAAAATAGAGTTTAGTTCTCTTTTTCAACTCATCATCAGATGTTGAGTTTAGAAAGTTAACAAATTGAAATTGAAAATTGATTTAAAGGTAACTGCTTTTCTGATTGTGCATGTTTTAATATGAATTAATTTAATAAATAAATTGATTTATTTTCCACTTAACTGATTTTTTTGAATTAAAACAATTGATTTATGGGTTAATCAATTATTAAATCAAACTTTATTCCAATTAAATCATTAAATTTGACCAATTTGATTTTAAATCAATTAAATAAATATTCAATTGATTGTTTGTAGGAATTTTGATTTATTGTCAAAATAAAAACAATATTAATTAGGAATAAATGCAATTAAATCTAATTAAATAATTAAGTGGCAAAATTAAATTAATTAATTAAATATTCATCATATTCAATTAATCAACTTTAGGATAAATAATGACATTTATCACCAAATAATATTCAATTAAAGATAGTTATGATAAATTAGGAATATTCAAGGAATATTCCCTGATGCAGAATTAAGATAATCAATTAGGTTTTTGATAAACTGATGTGCAGATGTGCCTTAGGTTAGGAATTTGATGTCGATTTCGATCGAATTGTTGATGTAAGAGGTTAATGAACCTATAGCCCATTTTTGGGGTATTACAACTACCAAATTTTTGGATTAACATTAACTTACCATTGTATATCCAAAGGCAAAGCTAATTCCCACTAATAGAAGATGAGGATGAGTAGCCAACACATCAGATGGAGATAGCATTCCCCTTTGGAAACACTCAAATGTATCTATATAATTCAGTATACAAGTTTACTCTTTGTTAAGAAAATCATATTTTGAGACATTGTAGTCTATCACATAGTGATTGAATATGGGCAAATAGCATCTAATTTTCAATTTTTTAGGTAGGTTCAATTTATAAATTATGCTATGTTTTTAATATTTAGAAATGTATATAGGTAGGTATAGTATGGAAGCCACTCACACATGTTGTATAAATAGGTAATTTAAATTTGGCTACAACTTCCCAAGAATATTGTTTGTCCATGCTGCTTTTTAACTAGTGCAATGATAATATAGTGTTAGAATGATTTTAGAATAACTGACAGGGGGGGTGAATCAGTTATCCTCAAGTCCATATGTACCAATTGAACTTTTAAACACTTCAACCAACTTGGATCTATTCAACTATCCACTCGGTCTCTATAACATATAACTAGTAACATAAACTTGCAATCCACTATCCAAAAGTAATCAACTTGCAAAATATAAAACTCTCAACTGTAAAACACATCAAATAATATTCACACAAATATGACACCAAGATTTAACATGGAAACCCAATTTGGGAAAAACCACCAGTAACATGCTACCAAATTTTCACTCTTCTGAAGTGAGCTCTGTGAGGATCCAACCTTGTTAAAGGTTATAATACACATTGTTAGGTGTGACCCTATTAGGAGTGACCTTGTTAGAGGACTTAAGAACATCCCATTAGAATGTCACCTTGATTAAAGGATTTCAACTAGTACAATGGTTAGAAAGTAACAGTAGGTTTTGATCTAAAACATACAACTCACTTTTCAGATAAAAATCTAATGTAGCTCATATGCTAATCTAATGACTAACCTTCATTATGATCTCCATCTCTGATCTACTTGGAAACCCTTCAAGCCATCACCACAACTCTTCTCAGCTCTTCTCAGCCTTCTACTTAGGTTTTCCAATCAATAGAATCAACCTCACTGCATAACCTACAATTAGGTCATCCTTATACCTCCTTAACTAGGTAGCTTAATCTTTTTCCACTTAATCATCTTTGTAGATCTTAGGTTTAGGTTAGATTCATCAAATCCTTCCAACATTACGATCTCCCTATTTATCCTTCTAGATAATTCTTAAAACTTCTCCTTGAATTTATGATTAAAAATTGTTTACCATGCATTAAATACTCTAGGTCATGCACCCTTATCTTCAACACATTTTACATATTCCAAGAATTCAACTATGTCAGCTAGGAATCTCAATTCCTTTATAAATTGTAAAATACTGGCACTCAATCATCACTATGTTCTTTTGGTTGGTCTTCACTGGATAGCTAGATCATCGCTAAAACTATTCTTCTCAGCAATTATTGTCTTCACTTGGTTATTATATGATACTTGGCAATTACTGATGCTTAGTCAACAAAAAAAATTTCTCGGCTTATACTAGCACTTGGTCAACACTAGCATCACTCAGCTTAAACTAAAGTTCCTTAATCTTCTACTCTTTTGCTTAGTTAAGCCTAAGCTTTCAGATTTTCTTTCCTCATTTCTTCCATGCTTCAAACCAACTAACTTCTTCACTTAGTGTTATAGATAAACAACACATTACCTTTCCAATGTGCCAACTAATCAAGTACCCATTGTAGTTTCTCATAACTCAACCTTTCCACTAGGTCTTCTTTGTATCTCCTCTTTTCAAATCCTCTTCATCAATCAAATGATATGATACTCTACTAGATAGAAACTATCTCACAAGTTAAGGTTTAACATCAATGAAAATATAACAATTGTTTCAATTGTAGTTTCCAACATATAGATCTCATAATTGCATACCAAAATTTTATTTATTTTAAAATAAACTGTTGTTGTCAAAATTTATACTCACTGGACATTTTTGACATTGTAATTGTCAAAAATTAGTTTTCCTACCTCCAACTTCAATGCGACTTTCAACAAGGACCTCATCGATGACATAGAATCCTCATTGAAAACCAAGCCTTTTGACGTCATATTTTCAAACTTTTCACCTCTTTTTTCGATGATAAAATGGGTAAGTAAAATAGTTTTGGCTACGAAGAAAAAAATCTCATTTGATAAAGAGAAAAAGTCATTAGGTTAAAAGAAAAGTAAGTTTTAGTAAAGACAAAGGAACTCAAGACACCAAGCAGAAGGTTTTAGTCACCAAGCAAAGTTAACCAAAATTCACTTAAAGAGAAGAAGCTACTCACCGAGAAAGGAACAGAAATTAAATACAAGGATCAGAACAAAATTTAATGTTGAACTATGATGAGATGGAAGATTATTATGATAAGGAAGATTTAGTTGGAGAGATCTATGATTAGGAAAATTCATAATGATGATCTATTGTACATATATAACCAGTAAAAATAGAAGCAACAAGTTTCAAGAAAGTTCAAGTTCCAAGGTGAAGGTAAAACGTGTTACTAAGATCTAAATACATTGAATAAGTTTGTGAAGTTGATCACACAATTGAAATTAATCAAAAGAAAATTTGATACTAAAGGAGATTAAGTGGAAAAACAAAGTCTATATAAAGGATGAATTTGTATGAACAAGTGGTTGGCAAATTGAAGGGTTATTGAGTCATTCATTGATGCAGTGAAGAAGGAAAAGGTTGGATTCTGAGTCAAAAAGTTGAATTTGATGAGGCGTTGAAGCCAATGGAAAGTGAAGGATTGAAGTGAAGAAGAAGAGAGCACAAAGGATCTAATTATGCAAAGGATAGTTGCAGATTTACAAGTCAATTTATTCATTATTTCTTATTAACATTTTTAACAAAAAAATCTCTTAACTGAGTGGACTTAACAATCTTATTGTCAAATCCTCACAAAAGGTAACATTATAAAGAGTGTTTGAAGACCTTTAACTAGGCCACTCCTAATAGGGTGAATATCTTAACAGATATGAGGCAAATCTATTGACTGGGTCACACTTAGCAGTGTGCATTGTAATCTTTAATAGAACTGGCTCTTAACTAAGCATACTTCAGAAGAGTATTTTCTTTAGTGAGTGACAATTCCCACAGTGGTTTTTCCCAAAGCTAGGTTTCCATCCTAAATACTAGTGTTATATGTGTTGAATTATTTATGTGTTTTTTATTGCTGATTTTAAAAGTTTATTTACTGTTATCGATAAATAATAAATTATGTCTGACTGAGTTGACACCGAGTTTAATCAGAGAAAGTTTTGAGGTATAGAGAATCAAGGATTACCAAATCACCCCCCCCCCCCCGCTCCATAATCTAGTAATTAGTATCATATCTAAGTACTCAAAAGGGATAAGTTTGAAAGACTTGAGTAAAAGATCCGAAGATGTATAGGAGAGAAGCACCTAAGATGAACAAGGAAAGTTTCTCTACATGGAAAAGTAGGATGAGGTTATACCTATCTGGAATTGGAGACTTTGCACTTAATATTTTGGATAATAACTACACTCCACCACCTCCTAGACCCATGATAGTTGATTATATGAGAGAAAAGTAGGAACATAACTCAGTAATGATGGAAAAGTAGGATGAGGTTATACCTATCTGGAATTGGAGACTTTGCACTTAATATTTTGGATAATGAGTACACTCCACCACCTCCTAGACCCATGATAGTTGATTAGATGAGAGAAAAGTAGGAACATAACTTGGTAATGATTGAAATTGCTTCCTCCCTAACCAACTTTAAATTCAATGAAATTAAGGATTTCCTTATGTTGGGATTATCGAAAGGAGAGTTACTAAGAGGGGAGGGGTGAATCAATAACCCTAAATAAGTAGGAGATATTTTACACAACAAGTCAAATTGTGATATTGCTATCAGGATTCAACTGTGTATTTTTTGAGTCAAACTCATTGACCCATGTTTCATGAGTAGTGATTCACATAAACCCATCTCTCATGAGAATTAATGAAACACTTAGCACTCATTGGATCTAGGTAATGCTCACAGAGGTGAAGCATCGGGACTTCCCGGGAGGTCACCCATCCTAGTACTACTCCAACTTGAGCACGCTTAACTATGAAGTTTCCTCCATGGTTAAACCCACTCTACTTGCAACCTCATTTTCAAAACCTTCACCAAGTGTTGTGCCTTATGAACCACTCATTAGAAAGCCCCTTAAGCTCATCAATTGAGAAGTAGGAGATATTTTCCACATCAAGTCAAATTGTGATATTGCTATTAGGATTCAACTATGTAGTTTTTGAGTCAAAATCATTGACCCATGTTTCATGAGTAGTGGTTCACATGAACCCATCTCTCATGAGAATGAATGGAACACTTAGCACTCATTGAATCTAGGTGATGCTCATAGAGGTGAAGCATCGGGACTTCCTGGGAGGTCACCCATGCCAGTACTACATCTTGAGTGTGCTTAACTACAGAGTTTCCTCCATGGTTAAACCCACTCTACTTGCAACCTCATTTGAAAAACCTTCACCAAGTGGTGTGCCTTATGAACCACTCATTATAAATCCCCTTAAGCTCATCAATTGATAGGTAGGAGATATTTTCCACAGCAAGTCAAATTGTATTCAGAATTAGTTAAGGACAAATCTATCAAGTAAATATTGATTAAACTTCATACACTTAACTCATAATGCTTCTAATCTAACAAGCATTTTTTAAACTTCATCATCTTGACACATATATTTTGGTATCACAAAAACCCCTTGTGAGAAGGTAAAAATAGCGGTGGGGATGACACTCACAAAACTTCACTACTGCAATAATAAATTTGCATGTTAGGGATTATAATTTTTCATCACTTATGATGATCTTACCCTATTAGGAGTAACATTTAAGACATGTTAAGATCTACCTTGTTAGATGATTTTAGCAACATTGTTAAGTGTGCACTTAGTTAAGATATTTACAAAAGACGGTTAGGTCTACTCTGTTAACAGATTTTGTCTGCCACAATTGTTAGAAAGTAACAATATATTGATCTAGATGTAGCAACTTACTTTGTTGAATATAATATCTTCTTAGCTCTTAACTGATATAACCTTCTTGTGATAGATTTTTCCTTCAAATACTACTGTAGACACCGAAAAATCCTTTAGAAAATAAATTATTTTTGTTTTCTAAAAATCCTTGATGACATCATCATTTATTAATTAATTAATTTATTTATTTATTTATTTTTATGGCATTAAATCCCTCTCTCTTAATTAAAAATCTTTAATTAAGGAATCTAGCCTAAAAATGTCATTTGGACATTATCCCTAATTTATTAATTATTTAATTAATAAATTGCCCAAAAACTTCAAAAATAAATTAATTTATTTTTAATTTATTTTTTATCCCAAACTTGGCCAATTTCCTTAAGACCACTAACCTCTTCCAAAATCTTCTAATCCCTTCTTAATTTTGATTAAAAGGCTAATCCCATCTTTTCTAACCCTAATCCCAAGGTTAAATATTTAATTAAGGTTAAATATTTAATTTTCATATTTATTGAAAATATTTTAATAAATATTCCTAAAACTTAAGCTTTTGGAATGAATAACTTTTATTCCATGAAACTAAGGAGAAATCTAGACTCTTCTAGAATCTTCTCAAATCCACCCTCTTCACCCATCCTAATCCTTTTTCCCATCCTAATCCTACCCTTAAACCTTTTGTGCAATCCTAACCAAGCTTAAGACTTTCCTAAACCAAAGCAAAGTCTTCCCTTCCAAATATCTCAACCACAAAGCATTTATTGCTTCCCCAAAGTCTTCAAAGCCTCTTAAAGCCCATTCATTGCTCTTACAAGCATTTATTTGGAGAGTTATGAGCTTGGAGCCCCCTTTGTTGACTCCTCTTTGCCCTTCCCTTCATCCACTCACCTTGTGACATGTGTCACCTCCTGACTGGCTGAGAACTAGCACAATCCATGTGCTTCCCTTTGAGTGAATCTTGGCCTCTCTTAAGGATTTCAATCCTGGCCATTCATTCCTCCTACCCCAAGCCTTAGAAATCCTATAAATACCCTCACTTCCTAAGGCAAATCATCTTTCAACTCTCAAACTCAATAGCAAAGTTATAATGTCATTTTCATTCTAGCATAAGCATAAACTCATCATTTTTAGATCATTTTCAAGCTTAAATCACATCTAAATTAGCTTAAATGGATTAACATAGATTCATTTCTTGTTTTAGTCTTAGTTCTTTCATTTAGCTTTGCATATTTTGTGTGTTCTTGAGGCCTTTTGAGGCAAAATAGGTTCCTCATACCTATTTTGTGTCATTTTGGGGTCTTCATTAACCTCAAAATCATCATTTATCTTGCATGCTCCAAGTGCTTGAGTTTGCACACCCACATCCCTCTATATCTAAGCATATCAAACGGTGCATGGGCGCATCTGTTTTAAGCTTAAACTGAGGTGGCTTTGATTTTAGTTTGTTAACCATTAAATTTGATTTGATTATATGCTATGACGTTTGTTTGTCTTTGGCCTTCAAAACAGGTTTAGGTGCACGCTCAAATCCTAGTCTACAACTACTCGGTAGCATCTAGTCTATTTCTGATTTGATTATGATTTGTTAGATTAGAAAGGAACAAAATCTATCATACTGCAAGTCAATTAATGAAAGACAAAATCTATCATACTGCTTAAGGGGATTTCTAATGAGTGGTTCATAAGGCACAACACTTGGTGAAGGTTTTGCAAATGAGGTTGCAAGCAGAGTGGGTTTAACCATGGAGGAAACTCCGTAGTTAAGTGCACTCAAGCTGGAGTAGTACTGGGATGGGTGACCTCCCGAGAAGTCTCGGTGCTTCACCTCTGTGAGCATCACCTAGATCCAATGAGTGCTAAGTGTTCCATTCATTCTCATGAGAGATGGGTTCATGTGAACCACTACTCATGAAACATGGGTCAATGAGTTTGATTCAAAAACTACACAGTTGAATCCTAATAGCAATATCACAACCCTAAATAAATTTTGATCTTAATCCGTAAGATAATGTCTTTCATTAACTGACTATCATTTTCATCATAACCATTCATTCATAACATAACTCCAATATGAAATGCTTCTAATCTAATAAGTAAACATTCATTAAACTTCATACACTTGACACATATATTTTGGTATCGTGAAAACCCTTGTGAGAAGGTAAAAATAGCAGTGGGGATGACACTCACAAAGCTTCACTACTACAATAATAAATTTGCATGTTAGGGATTAAAATTTTTGATCACTTATGATGATCTTACCCTATTAGGAGTAACATTTAAGACATGTTAAGATCTACCTTCTTAGAGGATTTTAGCAACATTGTTAAGTGTGCACTCAGTTAAGATATTTACAAAAGACAGTTAGGTCTACTCTATTAACAGATTTTGTCTGCCACAATTGTTAGAAAGTAATAATATATTGAACTAGATGTAGCAACTTACTTTTTTGAATATCATATCTTCTTAGCTCTTAACTAATATCACCTTCTTGTGATAGATTTTTCCTTCAAATACTGCTCGGTAGCATCTGGTCTATTTCTGATTTGATTCTGAATACTCATTCAATGCTTAGCTTCACAACCCTATCTAATCTTCAAATGTTCCCTGTAGGTGGCTACTTCACTTCCCTGATAATACAATTTTACATCTTGACAATTATTATATCATAAATATTTAACCTAATTAGGGTTATGGTATCATCTAGAAAATATTTGATCAATGATCCATATGAATGACCTAAATCAAAACTGCATAGGGATCATCACCAATCAATTTATACATCTCCAATAAATCTTTACCTTGATTTATATAAACCATTTTCTAGCTTGGTATAATTTGTTTTCCTTGTTTTTGGTGTCATTCTAAACTTCTATGGCATTCTTGTATCAGTCAGTAAATATTGCATTCTTGTCTCGTTAAAATTTTGATGCTCGATAAACATATATACTTAGTTATAAATGTACTCGGTGTGCTCGGTAATCATGTGGATCAATGCGTGTACGTGATCAAGTATGCGCTTAGTTAACTTGTCTTCTTCCTTATGTTCTACTCGGTTACTATACTTAGTGTTTTGACCAACTAGTCTATTTTATTCCCTTACTGACTATATGTAATACACTAATGACAATTCTTAATGTAATTATGTGTGACATTCTCCCCCTTTGGCATTAATGACAAAAACACATATGTATGTCATATCAAAAAATATTTTCAAAAATTTGTAGACTCCCCCTGTCTATATGCTCTCGGTAAACATACTATTTACATATAGTTTTCCCTCTTTTTTTATAATAATGCCAAAAATGTGTACTTACAGCTTGTCAAAATTGTTCTTGTGGGTTTTCTGAAGGTTGGCCAAGAGGTTTTCCCATTCCTCTTTCAAACTCTCTAGAGCAGTTTGTTCTAGGCCTACCTAGCCATGCATATCAAAAATATAATCTAGAATTGATAGCTCAAGGGGTGGAAACTAACTCCTTTTCCTTCTTAACATACTTTTGCATCACCTTTATGTGTGGTAATGACTCAACCTATAGCTCAGTTATCTGATCCTTTATTTTGTCATCTTCTCTTCTTAATTTATTTCTTAACCCATGAATGTGTATGACGTTTAAATAATGCAATTTGAATGCATGGGGTTCGGAGATTAAGCTTTATGCACTCTTCTACAGATATTCATCTAAATTCTTCAATTTTTCATTGATTTCTATAGTAAAAGAATCTAAAGTGCAAAGCTTCTTAAAAATAGTAAGGATATTTTGAATAATACCTTTTATCTCAGTTATTGTTTCAGATAATTTCACCTTATGAATTGTCACTGCTTGGATGATCTTTTTAGTGATCTTGTACTGAATCTTCATCTCATCTCTTTCCTCAATCTTCTTCTTTTCATCAGTTGTAGGAACATTGATGTTCTCAGTAAGTACTAAAATTTGGTCAATGATGGGAGTATTCTCATCAACATTGACATCTGGGACAACTTGCATCAATATTTCTTCCATATCCTCTAACACTTTTTTTTTTTACTTTCTTTCCTCAACTTCTCTTGAGCTACTTTTTAGGTGCAGAGTTATCCATACTTCCTTAGAGCTTCTAGGTCCAATGTTCTTGGGTCACAAGTAGGTATTTATATCACTTCATCCAGTGTGACCGGACCTTTTCCATGGTTCTTCTTTTTCTTCTTTTCTTATTTACTTGATGTTGGTAACTAATCATAGGGAACTAGAGCCTTTTGCTCTAGATTATACTTTGGTTGCTCGGTTGATACACTTTCTTCATTGTCCTATCCCTTAGCAATTCCTTCAGTCTAAGGTCCTAAGGCTTGTGGCCTTGTGCTTCTAGTAGAATCATCTACTTTGTTTTCATCTTGGGCTCCTTGATCATTTTCCTCTATGTTTGTAGTCTCTTTTTCTGCTTCCTCACCCTTGTCTTTAGTAGTATCCATTTCTTGCTCAGGTGGAATATCCTCAGTTTTCTCCTTGGGAGCTATATCAATTGCTTGAACTAAAATAGGTAGGTTACTTGGTATGAGCACTCTAGCTACCTTGGTATTTTGGTCTTCTTCTTTGTTCTCTGTAGTAGAAGTTACATCTTCATTTTCCTTAGATTCATCAATGGGGTCCCCTTCCATAATATCTTTAATTAATACATCTTCTTCCTTGGTTATCTTCAACATCTCTAGTATTTCTTCCATTACATTTTCTACAAAGAACAAAAATCATCAGCATAAGTGTTGTCTTATGGCTACTCAGTGTCTGAGATGTGGATAGGATCTTCAACTTGCCTTTGCATTGTAACAAAATCATCATCTGTTTGTACACTTGTTCCTCTTCCTGTTACACTTTTCACAGTGATAACTACAAGTGTAGTTTTCTTGGCTTTAACTCTTGATCTTAGGATTTCAGTCCATACCTTTGTGCTTTCTTCATCAAATTCTTGTAGATTTCCTTGTAGAATATTTAGTTCTCTCCCTTTCATTAAAATTTTATTAGAATATTGTTTCATTTCATCTTCAATCTCTTGAATAGATAGATTTGGCACTGCCAAAATCATGGATCTTTCTCTCATTTTCTTCTCGGTGTTTAGCGCATAGGTCCATCTTGTTGAGACTTTGTCATACAATTCTTGTGGAATACTTCTTGAAAATTCAACTGGCACTCATTTGAAATTAATCATCATGTCGATGATAGCCTCTTCTAGTTTTTTTTTATCCTATTAATTGATGTTGGGATATCTCATAATTTTAGGATGACCTAGTCCTCCTCTTTATTCAATGCCATCTACAACCTCATCAATTGAATGTGGTGCTTTATTAATTACAACTTTGAAATTGAATTGTGTCTTCTTCCTATGAAACTACATCATCTTTTTTTCTTATCAATCTTCTCCTCTTTTTAGGTTTAGGTACCTTGGAGGAAGCTCATGTACCTCTTTTCTTTTGATAAGTCTTTGTTGGTGCAAGCCTTGTGATTTTTGTAATTCCTCTTCTCTAAGGTGCGGAAACACCTGTAGTGGACCTTGTCCTTTGATGCAGGAGCATCTTGGGTCCTTGGCAATCCTCTGTCACCAAAAACATTTTGGAGTTTGTCTGTGTTTCTCAGTTTCTTCTTTGACCAAGTTGGTTGGTAGTTGGTTAGTTTCCCTTGGTTACCAAGGATGGTCAGTTATCTCTTGGGTGGTCGGTTATTTCACTGGCGCTCGGCATTGCTTGCATGTTGCTCTGACATCCTTTCTTACTGAGTAGTTTCTTTTTGTTTATATTGAAGTCAACTTGTGCATTTATGTTGGGTCATGGATTTAATGCTAGAATCAATCATTGGGAAGCATGTGGTCCTAGATCTGACTGTTACTTCCATTGATTATGGATCTAAAGGCTGACTCAATTCGGTAGACTCTTGTATAAATGTAGTTTTTTGGTTGTAGTTTAGGAGGTAGTTTTGGTTAGAAGTAAGAAGATATTAGAATTAAGATTAGAGATCATTGGAAGATCCTCACATGTTTGATGACTTCTATAATTCATTTTAATATCTAGCCCTAACCAAGAAGGCCTTACAGCCCAGTATGTATGATTCTATTTGATGAAAATTAATGAAAGATCATGCATTCTCTCTCTCATTGTTGTGTGTTGTTGCTTTTGCATGTTATTGAGTAGGCTAGATCATTAGGGTGTACTATTGTTTGGCCCCTCTTGGCCCTGCCTTGCGTCAGGTGGTATCAGAGTGAGGTGAGATCTTGATCTAGGTTTGTGGATCTAGATTTGTAGGTTCCTCTTGAGAAGCCCTAGTTTATTGTTGTGGGGTAGCAGATTGCGATCTAACCTACAATTGCAGAGGGTTGTCAAGATGGTTCATGGGAGATGAGATGTAGATCTAGGATTGCTAGATATGCTAAGGCAGATTGCTGCTAGATTAAAATTTATTGAAACAGCCCAAAGAAGAGGCAGACATCTTGAAGATGTTAGTGATGATGAAATTGAGAAAGAATAGGAAAATGCAGAACCTACACCTATTATGGATCAAGGTGAAGAAATATTTTTTAAGGCTTTGAAAAGTCTAAAGTCTACACCACATTTCAATCCTCCTAAGTATGGTGGAAAGCTAGATTCTGATGAATTGGTGGACTAGATCACCGAGATGGAAAAGTATTTTGAGTATGAAAACATTCCTAAAGATAAGAAAGTGAAGATTGCAAGCACAAAGTTAAAAAGTCATGCATCCTTATGGTGGGAACATCTGTAGCTAGATAGGAAGAGGAAAGGCAAAGACAAAATCAAGGTATGGAATAAAATGGTGAATAAATTGAAAGGAAAATTCTTACCTTGTGATTATCAGATTAACTTAGTTCGGCAAATACAAAGTTTAAGGTAGAAAGATAGCTTGGTAAAAGAGTATACTGAGGAATTCTATAGATTAGATATCAGATCTGGACATGATGAAGATGATGTGGAAAGAATTGGTAGATACTTGAATGGTTTGAGAGTTTCCATCCAAGAGAAAATTAGTTTGGTCAAGATGGAGAACATTGAAGAGGCTTATCAATTTGCATTGAAGGTTGAGGAGAAATTGAACAAAAGACATGAGAAAAGGCAAAGAGGTCTAGGTGGTATATTCCCTATAGGAAGAGGTAGATCTAATGGTGAAAATGGTAGATCTGAACCTGAAAAGACAAATCTGGATAAAGGCAAGGCCGAGTGGAAAGGTGAAAGTTCATCTAGAGGCAAAGGCAATAACTACCAAGGTGGTTATAACAGAGGTAATTTCTAAGGAACTTGTTACAATTATGGAGAAGAAGGACATAGATCTTTTGAATGTACACATGCTAGTAAGAAGGTTGGTAGTAGTAGAAATGCTTTGGTGCAAGAAGAATCACCGAATGAACCAGAGAAGGAAAATAACTTGATGGTAAGGAGAGCACTATGGAATGAAAGTAGAATGGAAGATTCGGTAAGGAAGAGTTTGTTCAAGACCAGATGTAGAGTTTTTGACAAATTTTGGAAGGTAATCATTGGCAATGGTAGCTCAGAGAATCTGGCATCTGAGGAGATGGTCACAAAATTGTAGTTGAAAAGGTTGGAACATCCGAAGCCCTATCAGATTTCATAGATCAAAGATGAACATACACTCTTAGTAAGTGAATAATGTTATGTGAATTTGAAGATTGGAAAGTACTATGATAAGGTATTATGTGATATCATGCCTATGGATTGTCGTCATATTTTGTTGGGTAGACCTTGGCAATATGATAGACATGCTATATATGATGGGAGATTGCATAAGTATACTATTGTGGCTGATGGAAAGAAACAAATCTTGTTACCTTTGATGGAAGAACATATTAGTAATGTTTGCACATCTGTGAAAGTTTTCTTGATGGAAGGAAGAAAATTTGTTAACTCTCTGAAAAAGAATGATGTATGTTTTGTTGTGATTCCTAACAAATTGAATAAGAAAATAGAGGAGAATGTTCCTGAGGAGATTAATAAGTTACTCACCAAGCATAGTGAAATCATTTCTGATAATGTACCTAATGGTTTGCCACCAAAAAGAAGCATTGATCATTGCATGAATCTAATCCCTGGAGCTAGTTTACCGAATAAGGCACCTCATCGGTTGACACCTACCGAGAATCAAGAATTGAACTAATAGATTCAAGAGTTGCTGGAGAAAGGTTTGGTCAAAGAAAGTTTGAGTCTTTGTGTAGTACCTATTGTATTGGTACCAAAAAAGAATGGAGAATGTGTACTGATTCCAGAGCAATCAATAAGATAACAATGAACTATAGGTTTCCTATACCGAGAATGGATGACATAATGGACAATTTGACTAGAGAAAAGTATTTCACCAAAATTGACTTGAAAAGTGGGTATCATCGTATCAGACTCAAAGAGGGTGATGAATGGAAGATTGCTTTCAAGACAAAAGAAGGTTTGTATGAGTGGTTGGTTATGCCTTTTGGTTTAACTAATGCACCAAGTACATTTATGAGGTTGATGAATGAAGTTTTGAAGAAATTCTTGGGTAAGTTTGTGATTCTATATCTTGATAATATTATGATATTCAGTAAGACCAGAGAAGAACATTTGTTGCATGTTAGACAAGTTTTGTAGAGACTAAAAGAAGAAAAGTTACTGATAAATTTGAAAAAGTGTTCATTCATGAAAGAAGAGATTGTGTATTTGGGATTTGTGATCTCAATTGATGGTTTGAAGATGGATCCTGAAAAGGTTGAAGCTATTTTGAATTGGTCTACACCTGTGAATGCTAGTGAGGTAAGATCATTTCATGATTTGGAAAGTTTTTACCAAAAGTTCATAAGGAATTTCAGTTCAATTTGTAATGCTATGACTAAGACTATGAGAGGAGATAAAAGGGAATTCAAGTGGACACATGGAGCTAATAGAAGTTTTGAGACTTTGAAGCAAAAGGTTGTTGAATTACCTATTTTTTCATTACCTAATTTTAGTAAGGTATTTCAAGTGGAATGTGATGCAAGTGGAAGTTCTATTGGAGCTGTGTTAAGTCAAGAAGGTAAACCTGTTGCTTTCTTTAGTGAAAAGTTGAATGATACTATAAGGAAATATTATGTGTATGATCAAGAGTTCTATGCTATTGTTCAAGCACTAAAGAAATGGAGACATTATTTGATACTGAGTGAATCTATGTTGTATACCGATCATAAGGCTTTACGTTATTTGGGTAGTCAGAATAAGTTGAATCAGAGACATATGAAATGGGTTGAGTATTTACAGAGTTACACATTTGTGATAAAGCATAAGAGTGGAGTCACTAACCAAGTTGCTAATGCATTAAGTAGAAGAAGATCTTTGATGACTAAGATGAAAATTGAGGTTCTTGGTTTTGATGAGATGAGAGATTCTTATGAGTTTGACCCTGATTTTTCTAATCCATGGAGAAAGTGCAGAGAACCTATTCAAGATCAACAAGATACTAAATGGGATGAATATTTTATTCAGGAAGGTATGTTTTTTAAAGGTATTCAGTTGTGTATACCTAGAGGAGTAATGAGAACTAATTTGATAAGGGAGAAACATAGTAGTGGTTTGGCTGGACATTTTGGTATTGATAAAACATGGAATTTGCTTAAGGAGAAGTACTTTTGGCCACAATTGTATAAAGATGTTCTGAAATTTGTGAAAAGTTGTGGAATTTGTCAAGTTGCAAAAGGAGTAAGTCAGAATACTAGATTGTATGTACCGATTGTTGTACCTGAGAAACCTTGGACTGGCATCAGTATTAATTTTTTTCTTGGCTTACCGAAGACAGTAAGAGGTAATGATTCTATATTTGTTGTGGTAGATAGATTTTCAAAGATGGCACATTTTATACCTTGTAGAAAGACATCAGATGTAGTACATGTAACAGATCATTTCTTTAAGGAAGTTGTCAGATTGCATGGATTACCGAGGAGTATTATCTCTAACCAAGATAGTAAATTTGTTGGATACTTTTGGAAGACCCTTTGGAAGAAATTTGGCACTGAGTTGAAATATAGTTCTACATTTCACCCACAAACCGATGGATAGACTGAAGTTGTGAACATAAGTTTGGGAAATCTTTTAAGATGCTTAGTTGGAGACACGTTGAGTAATTGGGATTTTGTGTTGGCACAAGAAGAGTTTGCATACAATAATTCAGTGAATAGGAGTATTGGAAAAACACCATTTGAGATTGTGAATGGCATACAACTAAGAGGTATATCTGATTTGAGAGACATTGCTGATGAAAGTAAGAGAAGTGCTGAAGGAGTAAAATTTGTTGAGTACATGAAGACATTACATGAAGATGTGAAGTTGAAGTTGGAAGAAAGTAATAAAAAATACAAAGACAAAGCTGATAAATCAAGGAGACATAAAACTTTTGATGTTGGTGATGAAGTGATGGTTCATTTGAAGAAAGGCCAATTTCCTATTGGAACATATGGGAAGCTAAAAATGAAGATGTTTGGACCTTGCAAGATTTTGAAGAAATTTGATAGTGGAAATGCATATAAAATTGAGTTACCTAATGACATGGATATATCACCAATTTTCAACATCACTAATTTGTATGAGTATCATGAACCTAATGAAGAAGTGATAGTACTGACAGAGTATCCTAAGAAGTAGAATGAAGAAGTTGAGCAGATCCTGAAACAAAGAGTTGGCAAAAGTATAAGAGGAAAACAATATATGGAATATCTAGTAAAGTGGAAGAATAGATCGATGGAAGATAGTTCATGGATTTCACAGTCTGAGTTGGATCTAGCTTAGATCATACCTACCAAATGATTCAAAGAATCATTTCAAAATAACCCCAGGTGTTTGATGCAAGAGCATCTTGGGTCCTTGTCAATCCTGTGTCGCCAAAAACATTTTGGAGTTTGTCTATGTTGCTCAGTTTCTTCTTTGACCGATTTGGTTTATAGTTGGTCAGTTTCCTTTGGTTACCGAGGATGGTCAGTTATCACCTAGGCGGTTGGTTATTTCATTGGCACTCAGTGTTGCTTGTCTATTGCTCAGTCATCCTTGCTTACTGAGTAGTTTCTTTTTGTTTTTGTTGAAGCTGACTTGTGCATTTATGTTGGGTCATAGATTTAATGCTGGAATCAATCATTGGGAAGCATGTGGTCCCAAATCTGACTATTACTTATTTTGATTGTGAATTTGAAGGCCGACTCAGTTCGTTAGACTCTTGTATAAATTTAGTTGTTTGGTTGTAGTTTAGGGGTAGTTTTGGTTAGAAGTAAGAAGATATTAGAATTAAGATTGGAGATCATTGGTAGATCCTCGCATGTTTGAGGACTTCTATAATTCATTGTAATATCTAGCCCTAACCAGGAAGGCCTTATAGCCCGGCATGTATGATTCTATTTGATAAAAATTAATGAAAGAGCCTACATTATCTCTCTCACTGTTGTGTGTTGTTGCTTCGGCATGTTGTTGAGCAGGCTAGATCATTAGGGTGTGCCATTTTTTGGCCACAATTGGCCCTACCTTGTGTCATCCTTGCATGTGTAGGAGTATCATTATGTTTCCTCTTCCCTTTCATTTCCTTTGGTGGCTCTTCTTGTATTTCCTTATCTGATGCGATCTCCTCTTTATCTTTACTTTTACTAACCAATTTTTGCTCCTTGGTTGCCTCTTCAACTGACTTTTGTACTTCTCCAAATTTATTTTCTAGTGTGTCAATCATTTTCTTTGATTTCTTTCCTATTTTAACTCTGACTAAATCCATTTTTATTATTTTCACTTCGTCATAAGTGTCAAACCTTGTTGCACCTTTGTCCTTAGGTTCTACTAGTAATGCCTTTATTGACCTAGTGGCTTGGTCAGTGTCTAGTTCATAGTCCATCGGTGGCAACCATGAAGTTCTCATTTCAACTACTTTTATCAATGTTGTGTCAGTGTCCACTAAGAAACAAATGTCATCTTTTTACTTCTCAACTAATTGTGCAGGAATTCTACTTATTTTGTGCATTATGTCCTTGAATTTACTGAAGTAATCATCCATTACTAGCTCAAAATTCTTATTTAAGCTTTTTATGAATTCACCGATTTGAATAATAATTGGCTTATTTACATCCCACTCTACATTACCGATTGAGGGAAATGAATTCTGCAATTATAAAAATATACATGCCAATAGAGATCCAACCTTGCAATTGTTAGATTTTGCAACTCAGATAGTTCTCATGTTCTCCTCTAGTTGTCTCAACATTAATTCAGCTTTGTCAAGTTGAAGACCCTTCTTTACTATCTTGTAGGCAATGTCAACAGTGTCGCAAGGAACACTGTTCGATCTACTAGATTGAAATAACTTGTATGTGATTACATACACACTGAATCTAATCTTTGGGTCATCAATTGTGTTTATCTTCATTCCTCTACTGTCCCACTCAGCTCCACCCAATTTCTTGATCTCTCTCTTTGGTGGGTGTCTTAGGGATTTTTCCTTATTACACACTAGGTATCTGATGACCATATGAATCACATCCTTGGTGATCTTTACCGGTTCATCTAATCACATTGTGCAATCATGTACTCAGCTAAGTATAATCCTGATCCATTCTATCTTAAATTCCTTCAAGAAATGAAGTACATTTTTTAACCCTTTAACTTGTAAATGCTTGTGCTCATCTTTCAGTTTTCCATCCTTGCATAGCTCATGATAGGTAGATTGAAGATGGAAATCACCTATCTCACTGATCTTGTAGTGTATATACAATCTAATATCCTTCACCAATAAAACCCTAAGCTTTATAAATGAAAATGTGCCTTTTTCATCAATTTGTGTAGCGATCTCTAGATGTAACTTGTAGATCTATTCTTCATATTTTGTGATTTTGATTAATGTCACTTTCTTCTCCTTATCAGCCTTTGATTGAACATTTTTTGAAGTAGAAGTCATTCTTGATAATAAATTAGGGATTTGTGAAAATTGTGTTCAAATCGCTTGGTTACACTTCAAAATGTCTTGATTAACCTTAAAACACTCTGTGAAACTCACAAATCACTATAATAACTCAGAATCTAGTTGCTCAAATCTTTGCTCTTTTTTGCTCTAGTTCTCTCTTCAAATGCAATGTGAAAAATGAGTTGGATCATCGTGTATTTATACCCAAAAACCCTTTTCAACATAAATATGTTGCATTAAATGCTTTACAAACCACTACTTGGTTAACGATCATACACTCAATTACCTCCATTAGATACTTCAGCTCGGTTAACACTATCAGTACTCGGTTGACTATGTAACTTGGTTATCTTTACCATTCTCACCAACTGATAATTTCTTACTCGGTCTAGCTTTACTGACTATGCTCATTTCAAGTTCATATCATATAATAACCTAGTACTTCTTAATTCATGCAGATATGGTATTCATGCAATAGATATAAGAAACTATTGTAAGATATAACTGATTAAAATTAATTTCCCATACTTACTTGATTTTCTTAAGTAGAAGTGGTGAAATCGCTTAATCCAAAGGATGAGGTGTCACTGACTATTTTTCTTGTTCTTTCATTGTCTTCTATTGATCTTCTCCACATTTGACTCATCTGCCTTCCAATTCCATCAATAGTATTCTAATTCTAATTCATATCAACAATTAGTATCAGATATAGTTCTCTTGTTAAAGAAGTTTAATCACATAAGAGGAAAGATCCTTAAGGATGGAAAGATATAAGCTTCACAAGATCATTAAAAATTATAAATTTGAGATGTGAATTCTCTTGGAATAGATTAAGGACATCAAGAAAAAGTTGAGAGTCATTGAAAAATAGGAAGGAATTAGCATTTTGGAAAAATGAGACTCGGTATCAGGAAGAAGATATTGAAGAATTATCTCAAGGATCTAGAAGTAAATCTTATGCATCTAAAGAAATAATCTTAGATCTGTCTAAAAAGAAGCAACACCTCACCGAGAAACTAAAATCTCTACAAATTGGACAAGAAACTTAAATGGTGAGAATGATTGAATTTATGAACAATACAAGACAAGATGAACAAGAGAGGAACATGGTTATTGAAGATAGAAGAAAAATGACTAAAAAGATGGAAGGGAAAGAATAAGAAATACTAAGGCTGACCAAGCATCACTTTGAAATTTATAATTAGATGGTTGTCATGAGTCAAGAAGTCAATCGGGTGAACAATGAGCTTGCTAGGAAATTAGAAGACATTGGTGAATTAAGGGAAGAGAATGAAAGACTAAAAAATGAATTGAAAATGCAACATCAACATAATGAAATGATAAAGAAAACTAAGGAAAGCACCAAAAGGATGGATGAATTCTTAATGAGTCAGAGGAGACTGGATAGCACCACTAGTTTAGGCTATACTGAGAAAGGAGAGTCATCAAATCAAGGAGAGAAAATGAATAACTATGAAATCCCAGACCAAAGAATCTCTCATGTTATCACTGTGGAAAACTAGGTCACACAACAAATGTCTATAGAAGTAAAGCTAAGGGTACTCCTAACACTATTCCTAAATTTGATGGTTATTGCTACAATTGAAACAAGTATGGACATCATGAATATGAATGTAGATAAAAAATAAACAAGTCACTTAAGAGGCACTACATGGAAAAGCATTGTCATACTTGCAACAAGCATGGTCATATATCACAAGAATGCAGTGAATAGCTTAAACAAGATTGGAAACCAAAAATACAAAGCAATACCTATCAACCAAGAAGACAAGGTAATTCTTACACTTGGGATTAAAACACTTGGGTTAATTGTACAAAATGTGAAATGTTGGAAATATAGATGCAGTAACTGAGAGGGGGGGGGTGAATCAGTTAACCACAAAAATATTACCACTGATCCCTTAAATATCTTAACAACTTATTTACTGTGTCACTCGGTAAATATACAGAAAAATGTTGAAAACTTGATCCTTGAAGTGTGTAATAATTAAACTGTTCTTAAGCATTCATCACTGATTAACTTACATGAATAAAGAAAATAACATGAACACAAGAGACACCAGATTTACCGTGGAAACCCAATATGGGAAAAACCACCAATGTAACTAGTTACTATTTTTCACTCTTCTGAAGTGATGCCCGGTTAGAAGCCAACCCGATAAAAGGTTACAAAACACACTGTTAGGTGTGACCTTGTTAGAGGATTTAATCACCCTGCTAGGAGTGGCCTTGTAAGAGGTCTTGAAATAATTCAATAGAACTGTTACCTTGTTAGAGGATTTAAAAAATGGTTGTTAAACCAACTCGGTTAAGAGATTTTGATATCACTGCTACAATTGCTAGAGAGTAACAATGAAATAACCTGCAACTGAATTGTTGAATATAGATCTCTGTTATGTTTCACTAGATCCTTACTGATCAATTAAATCTTTGCTGCTCCTCAACGATATCTGACCATCCTTCAAAATTTGCACACACCTTTCTTCAAAATGATTTCTGCATGCTATATATTTTATTCACCATTTGACCTTCTATATATGTATGCCATTTCATAATCATTTAGATTGTCAAGTCGGCACTAATAATTATTATAACAGTCAGCTGGGATAAACAAACTGTAATAACAAAATTCTTTGAAAGGGCCGACCTTGCTCGGTAAACATTAATCCTGAAAAGATTTCCTTCGGTGACTGAGAGAACTCGGTAACCACAGTGAATTCTACAACATCCTTTGGAGACCGAGAGAGCTCGGTAACCACTAATTTTCCTTCGATAACCGAGGAGGCTTAGTTAACACTGTTACCCTATCATGTTTCCTTTAGACACCTGAGAGAACTTGGTAGACACTAAAAACCACCTAGCTGACCGACTGAGCTCGATAGATACTGAGAACCGCTTAGCTGACCGACTGAACTCGGTAGATATTGAGAACTGCTTAGCTGACCGACTGAACTTGGTAGATACTGAGAGCGATAATTGATATGACATTTTTGTGACATCAAAGACAACACATAGCTAATCCAATAATGTCCTTCAGACAATTGTATCCAACAATCTCCCTCTTTGGCATTGATGGCAACACAACATGTCATAGCACAATGAAATTTCACAGATAAACCAAGAGTAAGAAACATATCCTTAGCTTCATTCTGATTCCCATCATCTTCAAACTTCTTTCTCTGACTGACAACTCTCCCTCTTAACTTCTCAAATTATTCTTCTTAGAAATTTCTTGAAATGATAGCAAACTCTCCCTCTTTGACAACACATGCCAAAGACAACTTACACAGTTTTGATAAATATCAATGTACCTTGTGTACTGATTCATATGCAATGATTCCCTGACTATGCTGCATCAACTGATTGATCTTCAACATGTTCTGGTTGATGCATCACTAAAACTTTATTTAGTGAACCTCGGATAGGGGAGTGACCCCTAACTTGCCTCTTAGATACAAGAATGCATCCTTAGGTAGTGGTTTGGTGAAGATATCTACAATTTGTTCTTTTGTATGAATGTATTCCAATCTGATTTCCTTGTCCTGCACCAATTCTCTGACAAAGTGATATTTAATTGCAATGTGCTTGGTTTTGGAATGCATTACTGGATTCTTTGAAATATTTATTGTACTTGTATTATCACAAAACATAACAATTGGTTCTTTGATCTCAACCTTCATGCCTTCCAAAAGCTATTTAAACCATATAATATTAGAGCATTTTACTGCTACAGCAACATATTCTACTTCTGCTATGGATTGGGATGTGCAATTTTGCTTTTTACTAGTCCAAGATACTAACCTCTTGCCAAGAAAGAATGCTCCACCACTTGTATTCTTTCTGTCATCAATGTTTCCTGCCCAATTAGCATCAATAAACACTTTTAAATCTAGATTGCCTCCAAATTTATACCACAAGCCATAATCTTCAGTTCCCCTTAAATACCTCAAGATTCTTTTGATTTCCATCATGTGATTTTCTCTGGGTTTAGCCAAGAATCTTTCCACTATTCCAACTACTAAGGCAATATCAGGCCTTGTGTGTACTACATACTGTAATTTTCCAATCATTGATCTGTATAAGGTCTAATCTACTTCTTTTGAATCATCTTTGGTAAGCTTCAATCCAGTACACATGGGTGTACCAACTGGTTTTGAATCTTCCATACCAAATTTCTTAAGTATTTCCCTTATATATTTAGACTGAGTAATGTAGATACCATTTTTGTTCTGCTGAATCTGAAGTCCAACAAAGAATTTTATCTGACCAAACATAGACATTTCAAAATCTTTGTTCATAAGCTCTGAAAATTCTTTGCACTGATCATCATTTCCTATAAACACAGTATCATCCACAAATATTTTTGCCAAAACAATTTTGTTATCTGATCCTTCTTTGATGTATAAATTGTTGTTGTCATTAGCCCTTTTGAATTAATCTAAGTAAGATAGTTATGTAATCTTTCATACCATGCTCTAGGAGCTTGTTTCAGACCATACAGTGCTTTGTGTAATTTGCAGACCATATCCCTTTTTTCTAGATCAATAAAACCTTCAGGTTGCTCAATGTAGACTTCTTCCTCAAGAATACCATTGAGAAAAGCAGATTTGATATCCATCTGATATACCTTAAATCCTTTATGTGCTGCATATGCAAGTAAAGTCCTCACACCTTCTAATCTTGCAACAGGAGCAAAAGTCTCTCCATAATCTATTCCTTCTTCTTGAGAATATCCTTTACATACCAATCTTGCTTTGTTTCTTGATACTTGACCATCTTCATTCAATTTATTTCTGAATACCCATTTTGTCCCAATTATATTTTTATCTTTAGGCCTAGGTACAAGAGTCCATGTCATATTTTTCTCTATTTTCTCTATTTCTTCATTCATAGCCTCAATCCAACTTTCATTTTCTAATGCATCTTTGACATTTTTAGGTTCAAAATCAGCAAATAAACATGTACCTTTTAGTTTACTTCTTGTCATAGTACCATCTAATTTGTTTCCAATAATCTAATCTGGTTTATGATGCTTTCTGACATACTTGGCTAATACAGGTTCCTTGCTTCCTGAATGAGTTACATTGTCATCTTCTTCATCTTCAGGTTCAGATTGCTTGGGCTCAGTAGATACTTGCTCGGTGGCTTCAGACTGAGACTCAGTACTTTGTGACTCGGTCTGAACTTCTTCTTGTGACTCGGTTACTATACTGGGCTCAGTAGATGTAGTCTCCTTACATGTGTCTAGCAATGTATCAGGTTTGATGTAAACAAATTTTCTATAGTCCTCTGGTTCCTTTTTTCTTTCTTCTTCAATCTTTTTTGCAAACTCATCAATTCTAACATGTGCACTTTCTATGATTTTGTGAGTAGACAAATTTAGACATCTATATGCCTTACTTTTGCAAGAATATCCAAAAAATATTCTTTCATCACTTTTTACATCAAATTTTCCTTTTCTAGATTCCTTTAAGATGTAACATTTACTACCAAATACGTTTAGGTAACTTACATTTGGTTTGTAGCCATACCATAGCTCATATGGAATCTTGAATGTGTCTTTTCTCAGCTGTACTCGATTCAAGGTATGAACTGCAGTGCTGATAGCTTCCTTCCAGTATTTCATAGCAATGTTCTTTTCAATCATTAGAGTCCTTGCACAGTCCATGATAGATCTATTCCTTCTTTCAGCTATTCCATTCTGCTCAGGAGTTCTCAGGGCTGATACCTATCTTTTGATTCCTCTTTCAATGCAGAAATTATTAAATTCATGGGAGATGAATTCACCACCTCTGTCTGATCTCAAGCATTTTATTCTTTTTCCTATTTCCTTTTCTACTCTTGCTAAATACCATTTGAACTTCTCAAATGCTTCAGACTTTTCTCTTAAATACATAACAGTCATCATTCTAGAATAATCATCAACAAAGAGAATAAAGAATTTTTCTCTGGTATAGCTCTCAATTCCAATAGGTCCACATAAATCAGTATGCACAATTTCCAAAATATCTTCAGACTGATAGTTTTTACTTTTGAAACTATACTTTCCCATTTTACCAATTTGACAATTCTTGCATAGACCAACATCAGGTTTTTTCAAAGTAGGAATGCCTCTTACTTTCTTGAATTTGCTTATTTTCATCATGTTGTCAAAATTTACATGACATAACCTTTTGTGCCATAACCAACTTTCTTCAATTTGAGCAATAAAACATGAGTAATCACCAAGATCAACATAAAATAGGTTACCTTTGGTTTGTTTTCCTGATCCTATCAGTTTTCCTTTTTCATCCAGTAGTCTTGCTTTGCCATTCATGAATTCAACCTTGAATCCAATGTTGATTAGTTGTGCTACACTTAGAAGATTATGCTTTAGTCCTTTGACCCAATATGCATTATCACATATAAGTTCTTTGGTTAATGAAATTCATCCCTTTCCGTTTATACAACAGGGTTCATTGTTTCCAAACCTTACATTACCACCATCAAAGTTTTCAAAGAGTTCAAACTTGGTCCTGTCATGAGTCATATGATGTGAACATCCACTGTCTATAATCCATGTATCATTCTTGCTTATATGAGAGATAAGTGCCATCTCATCTTCATCATTATCAGATTCATCTTTTACAGCAATGAAAACAATTTCTTCTTCACTATCATCCGAATCTTTAGCTAAAAAGCATGTTTTCTTACCTTTATCCTTGAATGATTTGAAATTTTTCTTGCCATTGTACTTGTAATTTTTCTTCTCATCTTTGCTTTGCTTGTTTGGACACCTAGCTGCAATATGACCAATTTCTTCACATGAAAAACAAATTAAGGGAGTTTTACCTTTGTATTTTCCTCTGCCTCTTGAATACTTCTTTTCAAGTAATGCTTCAATAACTTCAAGATCGCTATCAGAACTTTCCTCTGATTCTTCTTCACTTTCTGATTAGATTTTCTTCCCTTTCTTGAGTGAAAGTTTGGCCTCAAAAGCTGATTCAATATTTTTAGAAGTTGGAACATAGTTGTCATAGTTATCTAGTTCAAAGGCTGTCAATCTTCCAACTAAGGCATCCAAAGTTATATTGTGATTTTCTTCACATCTTCTTTCTTGAATAGCAAAAACTCTTATTGCATAAATAGGGAGTAATGTTCTAAGAACCTTACTTATAACCGTTTCATCATCAATTTTTCCTCCAGAAGCTCTGATTGCACTAACACTTGTCTTGATTCTTTCAACATATTTTGCAATGTTTTCTTCTTCTCTCATTTTCATTTGATC
The DNA here is from genome assembly GCA_027943335.1 of Chamaecyparis obtusa. Classification (NCBI taxonomy): domain Eukaryota; kingdom Viridiplantae; phylum Streptophyta; class Pinopsida; order Cupressales; family Cupressaceae; genus Chamaecyparis; species Chamaecyparis obtusa. The sequence goes on along the minus strand of BSBK01004333.1, from coordinate 545,101 downwards.
AAACTGTCCTCTTAGGCTCTCTACTTTGGCTCTCTTCACATTGTCATCACCGCCATAGATTTTCTTTAGCTTGTTCCACATTTCATGAGCAGTTGTGCAGTCTTTGATTTCATCAAATTCTTCATAGCTAAGAGCTAATGCAATGTCTATCATCATAGTGTTATGGTTCTTTTTCTCTGCAATGTCTTCAACAGTCAATGTGCCAGTAGGAATTGTATATTCTTGATCAATATATTTGCATCCTGAACCACCAATGGAAGCCAGATGTAGTCTCATGAGACCTTGCCATGCTGAAAAGTTATTTCTGTTCAGCCTTGGAATTTCTCTTTTGTAAGACATCTTGATCTTTAGCTTAGGTCCTTGAAACCCTTCCTGCAAGTACCAAAAGCTCTGATACCAATTGTTGGAAATATAGATGCAATAACTAAGAGGGGGGGGGGGGGGTGAATCAGTTAACCACAAAAATATTACCACTGATCCCTTAAATATCTTAACAACTTATTTACTGTGCCACTTGGAAAATATACAGAAAAATGTTGAAAACTTGATCCTTGAAGTGTGTAATAATTAAACTGTTCTTAAGCATTCATCACTGATTAACTTACATGAATAAAGAAAATAACATGAACACAAGAGACACCAGATTTACCATGGAAACCCAATATGGGAAAAACCACCAATGTAACTCGTTACTATTTTTCACTCTTCTGAAGTGATGCTCGGTTAGAAGCCAACCCGGTAAAAGGTTACAAAATACACTGTTAGGTGTGACCTTGTTAGAGGATTTAATCACCCTGCTAGGAGTGGCCTTGTAAGAGGTCTTGAAACAATTCAATAGAACTGTTACCTTGTTAGAGGATTTACAAAATGGTTGTTAAACCAACTTGGTTAAGAGATTTTGATATCACTACTACAATTGCTAGAGAGTAACACTAAAATAACCTGCAACTGAATTGTTGAATATAGATCTCTGTTCTGTTTCACTAGATCCTTACTGATCAATTAAATCTTTGCTGCTCCTCAAGGATATCTGACCATCCTTCAAAATTCACACACACCTTTCTTCAAAATGATTTCTGCATGCTGTATATTTTATTCACCATTTGACCTTCTATATATGTATGCCATTTCATAATATTTTAGATTGTCAAGTCGGCACTAATAATTATTATAACAGTCGGCTGGGATAAACAAACTATAATAACAAAATTCTTTGAAAGGGCCGACCTTGCTCGGTAAACATTAATCCTGAAAAGCTTTCCTTTGGTGACCGAGAGAACTTGATAACCACAGTGAATTCTACAACATCCTTTGGAGACTGAGAGAGCTCGATAACCACTAATTTTCCTTTGATAACCGAGGAGGCTCGGTTAACACTGTTACCCCTGTCATGTTTCCTTTAGACACCTGAGAGAACTCGGTAGACACTAAAAACTACCTAGTTGACCGACTGAGCTCGGTAGATACTGAGAATCGCTTAGTTGACCGACTGAACTCAGTAGATACTGAGAACCACTTAGCTAACCGACTGAACTCGGTAGATACTAAGAGCGATAATTGATATGACATTTGTGTGACATCAAAGAAAACACATAGCTAATCCAACAATGTCCTTTAGACAATTGTATCCAACAATGAAAGATATGGTCATATTTCTGAAAATTGTATGAGACTACACTAGAGAAGATCTATAAATTGGATAAATTCTGGAATGGCATGTCTGCATTGTCACAAGGTCAGTCACTTAAGCAAGGATTGCAGAGACCAAGAAATAGAACCCAATATTGATATGAATGAGAATACTATTGATGGAATCAGAAGGTAGATGAGTCAAATGTGGAGAAGATCAATAGAAGACAATGGAGGATCAAACAAAACATTTAGTGACACCTCATCCTTTGGATTAGGTGATTTCACCACTTCTACTTAAGAAAATCAAGTAAGTATGGGAACTAAATTTTAATCAGTTATATCTTACAATAGTTCCTTATATCTCTTGCATGAATACCATATCTGCATGAATTAAAATGCACTAGGTTGTTATATGATATGAATTTAAAATGAGCATAGTTGGCAAAGATAGAACAAGTAATAAATTGTCAATCAGTGAGAATGGTAAAGATAACTAAGTTGCATAGTCAACCGAGCACAGATAGTGTTAACTGAGCTGAAGTATCTAATGGAGGTAACCAAGTGTATGATCATTAACTGAGTAGTGATTGGTGAAGCATTTAATGCAACACATTTATGCTGAAAAGCATTTTTGGGTATAAATACACGATGATCAAACTCATTTTTCACATTGCATTCAAAGAGAGAACCGAAGCAAAAAAGAGTGAAGATTTGAGAAACCATATTCTGAGTTATTATAATGATTTGTGAGTTTCATGGAGTGTTTGAAGGTTAATCAGGAAAGTTTTAAGTATAACCGAGAAATTTGAACATAGTTTTCATAAAGCCCTAATTTATTATCAACAATGGCTTCTACTTCAAAAACCATTCAATTGAAGGCTGATAAGGAGAAGAAAGTGACATTAATCAAAAGCATAACATATGAAGAACCAATAAAAAAGTTACATCCAGAGATCATTGCACAGATTGATGAAAAAGGTGTGTTTTCATCTATACCGCCTAGGGCTTTATTGGTGAAGGGTATTAGATCATATATACATTGTAAGATCAATGAGATAGGTGATTTAGAGCTTCAATCCATCTATCAAGAGCTATATGAGGATGGAAAACTAAAAGATGAGCACAAGCATTTGGAAGTTAAAGGGTTAACAAATGCAATTCATTTCCTGGAGGAATTTAAGATAGAATGGATCAGGATTGTACTTATCTAAGTACATGATTGCAAAATGTGGTTAGATGAACTAGTAAACATCACCAAGGATGTGATTCATATTGTCACCGAATACCCAGTATGCAACAAGGAAAAATCCCTAAGACACCCACCCAAGAGAAAGATTGAGAAATTTACTAAAGCTGAGTGGGATGGTAGAGGAATGAAGACAAACACCATTGATGACCCAGAGACTAGATTCAGTGTGTATGTAATCGCATACAAGATATTTCAATCTAGTAGACCAAACATTGTTCCTTGCGGCATTATTGTCATTGCCTACAAGATAGTAAAGAAGGGTCTTCAACTTGACCTAGTTGAATTAATGTTGAGACAACTAGAGAACATGAAAAAAATCTAAGTTGCAAAATCTAATACCTACAAGTTTGGATCTCTATTGGTATTTATATTTTTCTACATACATAAATATTTTCCCTCGATCGGTAATGTAGAGTGGGATGTAAATAAGCCAATTATTATTCAAATCAGTGAATTCATAAAAAGCTTAGATAATAATTTTGAGCTAGTAACAGATGATTACTTCAGTAAATTCAAGGACATAATGCACAAAAGAAGCAAAATTCATGCACAATTAGTTGAGAAGTACAAAGATGACATTCATTTCTTAGTGGACACTGACACAACACTAATAAAGGTAGATGAACTTATAACTACATGGCTTCCACCGATAGACTATGAACTAGACATTGACTGAGCCACTACGTCAATAAAGGCATTACTAGCAGAACCTAAGGACAAAGGTGTTGGAGATTTTCCAACAAGCCTGTGTTGATTGCATGTTTGTCATTGATGACAATATATGGTAAGTAGCGTGTGTTGAAGTCTTATGTAGAGAGCCTTGATCATATGTTGAATGGATATGTTATCGACATGATATCATAGATGCAGAGGTTGATTCTGAGTGTCGACATTTGTGTAGTTGTGTGTATCAATAGTGTTCCTTTCAGTGTTACAGGAAGATTTTTGTATGTGATTTTTAGTATGGTTATGTTGGAGCCTTGCGCATTTATATTTGTGTTGAAGACATGTTTATGACACTATGTTCATGGATGCAGAGTCATTTGTGTAGTTGAAGTTGAGTAATGATGTTTCTATTTGTCAGTTACAGTTTCCTGAGTTTATCTAATGGAGCCAATAGTATTTATATTGTTTTAGTAGTTGCACCTATCATTTTTATATGCATGTTTGGTTTCATGTTTGGAGATGAGTTAAGAATGTTTGGTTAAGAGTGCATAATGTATTTCAACATGAGAATTAAAGTTTTAGTTAATTTGGTGGAGCCGACTGTGTGAAGCGACGCGTTTACTCATATTGAGTTGTGTAGTCCTTTTTGTGTTGTGTGCTTAGTTTAACCATTGGAGATGTTATTGAAGAGTTATATTGTTTCTTTAATATGATTTCAAGAAGGTTCTAATAGGCTAACTTGATTATATCATTTGGAGGGAGATACTTATAGCCAGTCAATTGTGATTGCTATGTGTGATTGAGAAGGCAGAGCAGAAGATGCGAATGTACTGAGACAATCAATCATTAGTTGAAGATCTAGGTGAAGAAGAAGAGATTTTATGCTATTTATTGGAACTGATCAAGATAGTTGGTCTACTTTCTAGTTCACCAAGATCCAAATATAGTGTATATCTATTATGTAGAAGGTTGCAACCTTCACCATTTGAGTAGTGTGCTCCTGGACAGTGTGTCCTCACCTTTAACAAGGTTATTTGTCTAAGACTCCTAACAGGGTCTGACCCTTGACCAAGTCATTATACTTCATGCATTGTAAAGATCAAATTCTAACAAGGTTTTAAGATCTTCTAACAAGGATCATTATACTCTAGTGTAGTTTATAGTGGGTGCTAATTCCCACTGGGGTTTTTACCTATTTGGGTTTCCCCGTAACAAAAATTGTGGTGTTGTGTTAAGTTTTATCTCATTGTGTATGTGCTTAATGTTATTATGTACTTAATTGGATAAATAATTGAATCTTGTAGATAACTTATTCATCCCCCCCCCCCCCTCTTAGTTATCTCTCAGGATTATTCCTAACAATTGGTATCAGAGCTAAGTGCCTCAGAGAGAAATTTTAATAGCTTGAGGTTGATCAGATGGCATTCTTTAGAAAAGAAAGTCCTAAGTTTGATGGAGATAATTATCTGGACTAGAAGAACAAAATGACAACACATTTGTAGTCGATTAGTTTTGAGATTTTTGAAGTAGCTACTCAAGAAGTTCAGATTCCCTCTTTATCAAATCTTGCAAAAGATGATGCAACTATTAAGAAAAAGGAAATTTTCACTCAAAATGCAATTTCAAAAGAAGCCCTTATTAGTGCCTTGTTTGACAGTGAGTTTTCAGAGATCAAGAAAGTAGATAAAGCCTACAGAATATGGAAGTATCTAGAAGGCATGTTTGAAGGAGATATCCAAGCTAACAATGCATGCAGAAAGACATGGAAGAAAAAATATAATACTTTGGAGATGCTACCTAAAGAGAATATTAGAGCCTACAATCAAATAATTAATGAAGCAATTGTAGGAATCAGGAACAATGGTGGAGTAATTTCAGAAGAAGACATAATGGATAAATTAATGACTACTCTGATAGCAAAATATGAAAGCAAGATACACATCCTAGATGAGACTGTGTAGTTTTCAAAAGACTTTAGAAGAGAGACCTTAATAAGCAAGATTTTGGGATTTGAGATATCAAGTTTGAAGATAGAGCCTAAAAATGAAACAACATTCAAAGCCTCAGTCCATGGTAAGAAATCCTTGAACTCTTGTGGTAATTTTGATAATGAAGATGAGAATAAAGAACTAGTTGAATTCATTTCTATGATTGCTAAGAAAGAAAGAAAAGGAAAAGGAAAATATGAAGGTCAATTACCATTTAAATGTTTTTCATGTAACAAGATTGGTCACTTTGCATCTAATTTCAAGCCTAAGTATACAAAAGAATGTTACTATGCTGGAGATGGAGTATCAGATGAAGATTCAGGAGAAGATGAAATTGGATTCATTTCTATTGAAGATATGGAGAAAATGTTTGATGAAATGGATATTGAAGATGAAAAGAAAGCACAAGATTTAGCATTAATTTCACAAGCAGACATCAGAATAGACTGGATCATTGACAGTGGTTGTTCACATCACATGATAAGAGATAAAGATAGATTTGTACATCTAGATAAGTACAAAGGTGGCATGGTTATATCTAGAGACAATGCTCCTAAACCTATCATAGGTAGAGGGGCTATCACCTTGGATGGAAATAATAACACTGATGATGTTCTATATGTTGATGGTTTGCAGCATAACTTACTAAGTGTTGGACAGTTGCTTGAAAAAGGATATCAGTTAGAATTCAAAAACAATAAGTGCATCATTAACAAAAAATAAGAAGTAATGATTGCATCAGGTTCAAAGACAAAAGGTAATGTTTTCCAACTTTATTCAGAAGCCATTTATTTTATTGCTAAACTAAATGATAGTTGGTTATGGCACAAAAGACTATGTCACATCAATTTTGACAATATAGTAAAGATAAGCAATGTAATGGTAGTAAGAGACCTCCCTAGTATTGCAAAACTAGTTGTTACAATATGTGGGGAATGTGTGATGGAAAAACATGTAATGAATTCATTCAGAAGCAACCATAATTCAGTAGAGAACAAATTGGATCTAGTGCATACAGACTTATGTGGACTAACTCAAACAAGATCATACTATGGTGAAAGGTACTTTATTTTGTTTGTTGATGATTATTATAGAATGATGTGGGTTGCATTCTTAAAAGATAAATCTGAAGCATTTGAGAAGTTCAAGATTTTCAAAGCTAAAGTTGAAAATGAGTCTGGATTAAAGATAAAATGTCTGAGATTAGATAGAGGATGAGAATTCACCTCTGAAAAATTTTATGAGTATTGCGAAGAACATGGGATAAAGAGATAGCTAAGTGCACCTAGAACCCCTTAGAAAAATGGAATTGCAGAAAAAAGAAATAGGATCATACTTGACATAGAACACACTATCATGATTAAAGGAAAGGTTGCACACACCTATTGGAGAGATGCAGTCAATACTGCAGTCTATACTATCAACAGAATTCAATTAAGGCTAGGCACAGACAAGACACCTTATGAACTATGGTTTGGGAATGTACCTACAATAAAATACTTTAGAATCTTTGGAAGCAAGTGTTACATCAAGAGAGATGAAGCTATTGGAAAGTTTGATGCAAGAAGCGATGAAGGAATTTTTCTTTGTTACTCTACTAAAATAAAAGATTATAGATTTTTTAACTTAAGATTGAAGAAGATCATTGAAAGTACTCATGTAAAGATTGATGAAAATTTTATGATTCAAGAAAGATATTGTGATTATGCACCTATGATTGAAGAAGAACCTGGTCCTATCAGTAGAGAAATAGTTGTTGATGAAATGTTTGACAACGTTGATGTATTATTCAATGATCCTGAAACAAGTGAAGAAGAATCACAAAAGACATATGAGGGAGTCACACCTAATATTCCAAAATTCACATCTAGATAGCATTCAAAAGAAGATATCATTGGAGATCAGAACAGCAAAGTCATGACAACATCAAAAGAAAAATTTCAATAGTTGATGAAGCGGTATGTTTACTTTCACAAATTGAACCCTTAAGTGTTGAAGATGCATGTAATGATTCAGATTGGCATGACGCAATGAAAGAAGAGCTAGATCATATAGTTAAGAATGATACATGGGAAATGGTCCCCAGGCCTAGTGAAAAAAATGTGATTGGAACCAATTGGATATTCAGAAACAAGATGAATGAAGATGGACTAGTATGTAAAGGATATGCGTAGAAAGAAGGAATTGATTACTCTAACAATGTTTCCCCTGTAAGAAGATTGGAAGCCATAAAGTTATTTCTAGCCTATGCTACATTCAAAAAATTTAAAGTATATCAGATGGATGTCAAGTCAGCATTCCTGAATGGAGATTTGAAGGAAGAAGTCTACATAGAGAAGCCTGAAGGATTTAGTTTACTAGACATACCTGATATGGTATGCAAACTAAAGAAATCTGTCTCTAGACTTAAGCAAGCCCCTAGAGCATGGTATGAAAGACTAGATGGTTACTTGACAAAGATCAAATTCAAGAAAGGAGCAGCAGATTGTAACTTATTCATAAGAGAGACACTTGATGGATTATTACTAGTTTATATTTTTGTTGATGACATTATCTTTGGTGGTAATGACAAGCTTAGTTCAAAATTTGCTAAAGAGATGCAGAGAGAATTTGAAATGAGCATGATTGGACCTATCAATTACTTTTTGGGATTGAATGTGTAGCAGACAAACAAAGGTATTTTCATTAATCAATCTAAGTATGTGAAAGAAATATTAAAGAAATTCAAGATGGATGATTGCAAGCCAGTAAGTACCCCTATGATAATAGGAAGCAAGCTTTCAAAAGAAGATGATTCAACAACAGTAGACAAGACCCTATATAAGTCTATGATTAGTAAACTAATATCTTACTCAATCTAGACCTGATATTTCTAATGCAAGTGGTTGTGTTGTTGATAAGAAGAGAACCTCAAGAGGAGCAGTATTTCTTGGAGATAGACTAGTTACTTGGACAAGCAAGAAGTAGAATTGTATTTCTTAGTCTATAGCAAAAGTAGAGTATGTAGTAGTAGCATTAAATTGTTCTACAATTGTGTGGATCAAGAAGATGATAAAATATTTTGGAATCCAGATTGATTATCCTATTTTTATTCATTATGACAACACTAGCACTATCAATATGTCAAAGAACCTTGTGATGCATGCAAAGACAAAACACATTGAGATAAAATATCACTTCCTAAGAGAAAAAGTTGCAGAGAAAGAAGTAAAATTGGATTATGTGAATACAAAAGAACAGTTAGCAGACATTTTCACAAAGCCTTTACCAAAGTATACATTTGAGTATCTTAGGGAGAAGCTGGGAGTAATTCCCTTCCCTAGATCTGATTAGAGTTTGTAGTAGTGCATCAGTCCTCAATGACTGATGAATGGTTGACTACTCTACTTTAGGAGTAGTACCTATGCTTTTTTTTTTGGCACCCTTTACCATTGATGTCAAAGGGGGAGTATATAGTCATGAAAAACAAAACAATTGTTTTAATCTAGAAAGGCGGAGTATATAGTAAGAAGATGTAGTAGTTGATATTCAGAGCATTCAGCAGTAGATGGAGGATTCATCCTTGGGGGATTTTTGTTGAGGAAATGGATAATGTTATAAAATAATTTTACGTTTGGATTCATGGTGTTTTTCATTCCATATGTTTCCATCAATGCCAAAGGGGGAGATTGTTGGATATTTTCTAGCAAGCCTGTGTTGACTGTATGTTTTTCATTGATGACAACATATGGTAAGCAACATGCATTAAAGTCTTATGTAGAGATCCTTGAGCATATGTTGAATGGATATGTTATCAGCATGATATCATAAATGTAGAGGTTGATTCTGAGTGCAGATAGTTGTGTAGTTGTTTTTATCAGTAGTGTTCTTAACAATTTTACAGGAAGAGTTTTGTATATGATTTTTAGTATGGTTATGTTGAAGCCTTGTGCATTTATATTTGTGTTGAAGACATGTTTATGATGCTATGTTCATGGATGTAGAGTTAGTTGTGCACTTGAAGTTGAGTAATGATGTTTCTATTTGTCAGTTACAGTTTCTTGAGTTTATCTGATGGAGCTGACATTGTTTATATTGTTTTAGTAGTTGTGCCTATCATTTTGATATGCATGTTAGGTTTCATGTTTGGAGATGAGTTAAGAATGTTTGGTTAAGAGTGCCTAACATATTTTAGAATGAGAATAAATTTTTAGTTAATTTGGTGGAGCCGACTATGTGAAGTGGTGTATCTACTCATATTGAATTGCGCGATCCTTTTTGTGTTGTGTACTTAGTTTAGCCATTGGAGATGTTATTGAAGAGTTATATTATTTCTTTAATATGATTTCAAGAAGGTTCTAATAGGCTAACTTGATTATATCATTTAGAGGAAGATACTTATAACCAGTCAGTTGTGATTGCTAAGTGTGATTGAGAAGGCAGAGCAGAAGATGCGAATGTACTGAGATAGTCAATCATCAATTGAAGATCTATGTGAAGAATCAGAGAGTTTATGCTATTAATTAGAACTGATCAAGACATCAGGTCTACTTTCCATCTCACCAGGATCCAGATATAGTGTGTATTTGTTATGCAGAAGGTTGTAGCGTTCACCATTTGAGTAGTGTGCTCCCAGGCAGTGTGTCCTCACCTTTAACAATGTTATTTGTAAAAGACTCCTAAGAAGGTCTGACCCTTGACCAGGTCACTATATTTCATGCATTGTAAAGATCAACTCCTAATAGGGTTACAAGATCTTCTAACAAATATCATTATACTCTACTGTAGTTTATAGTGTGTGCTAATTCCCACCGGGGTTTTTACCTATTTGGGTTTCCCTGTAACCAAAATTGTGGTGTTATGTTAAGTGTTATCTCATTGTGTATGTGCTTAATTTTACTTTATACTTAATTGGATAAAGAATTGAATATTGTAGATAATAGATTCACCCCCCGCCCCCTCTTAGTTATCTCTTGGGACTATTCCTAACAAAAGGTGCAACAAGGTTTGACACTTATGAAGAACTAAAAAAAAGAATAAAAATGGATTTAGTCGGAGTTAAAATAGGAAGGAAATCAAAGAAAATGATCAGAAAACTAGAAAAACAATTTGGAGAAGACGCAAAGAAGTCAGTTGAAGAGGCAACCAAGGAGCAGAAATTGGTCAGTAAAAGTGAAGATGAAGAGGAGACCGAGTCAAATAAGGAAATACAAGCAGAGCCACCAAAGGAAATGAAAGGGAAGAGGAAACAAGTTGATTCTCCTACATGTGCAAGGTCCACTACAGGTGTTTCCCCACTTTAGAGAAGAGGAATTACAAAAATCACAAGGCCTGCACCAAAAAAGACTTACCAAAAGAAAAGATGTACACAAGCTTCCTCCAAGGTACCTAAACCTAAAAAGAGGAGAAGATTGATAAGAAAGAAAGATGATATAGATTCAGAGGAAGAAGACACAATTCAACTTAAATTTGTAATTAATAAATCACCACAGTAAATTGATGAGCTTGTAGATGGCATAAAAGAAAGAGGGGGACTAGGTCATCCTAAAATTATGAGATATCCTAACATAAATAAAGAGGACCAAGAAAAACTAAAAGAGGATATCATCGACATGATGAATAATTTCAAACAATTGCTAGTTGAATTTTCAAGTAGTATTCCACAAGAATTGTAAGACAAAGTCTCAACAAGATAGACCTATGTGATGAACACTGAGAAGAAAATGAGACAAAGATCCCTGATTTTGGCAATGCCAAATCTATCTATTTAAGAGATTGAAGATGCAATGAAACAATATGAAAATAATTTTTTAATGAAATGGAGAGCACTAAATATTCTATAGGGAAATATACAAGAAGTTGATGAAGAAAGCACAAAGATATGGACTTAAATCCTAAGATCAAGAACTGAAGTTGAGCAAACTGCACTTGTAGTTATCACCGAGAAAAGTGTAACATGAAGAGGAAAAGGTGTACAAATAGATGATGATTCTATTACAATGCAAAGGCCAGATGAAGAGCCTATCCACATCTCATACATTGAGCAGCCAGAAGACAACACTTATGCTAAAGATTTCTATCATGTTGCAGAAAATGTAATGGAAGAAATTCCAGAGATGTTAAAGATAACCAAGGAAGAAGATGTATTAATTGAAGATATTACCAAAGGGGACCTCGATGATGAAGCTAAGGAAGATGAAGATTTAACTATTGCTACCGAGAACAAAAAAGAAGACCAAACTACTAAGGTAGCCAAAGAAATCATATGACGTAACCTACCTATTTTAGTTCAAGAAATTGAGATAGCTTCCAAGGATAAAACTAAGGATATTCCACCTGAGCAATAAATGGATACTACTAAAGACAAGGGTGAGGAAGAAGAGAAAGAGACTACAAACATAGAGGCAAATGATCAAGGAGCCCAAGACAAGAAAAAGTAGATGATTCTACTACAGGCACAAGGCCACAAGCCCTAGGACCTCAAACTGATGGAATTTCTAAGGGGCATGAAAAAGAAGAAAGTGTATCAACTGAGTAACCAAATTTAAATTTGGAGCAAAAGGCTCTAGTTCCCTATGGTCAATCACCAACATCAAGTAAACGAGAAAAATAGAAAAAGAAGAAACTTGAAAAGGTATGTTCACACTGTATGAAGTGATAGAAATACCTACATGTGACTTGAGAATATTGGACCTAGAATCTCTAAGGAAGTATGGAGAACTCCACCCAAAAAGAAGCTTAGGAGAAGCTAAGGCAAGAAAGTAAAAATAAACATGCGCTAGAGGATATGAAATAAATATTGATGCAAGTTGTCTCGGATGTCAATTTTGATGAGAATACTCCCATCATTGACAAAATTGTAGTACTTACCAAGAACATCAATTTTCCTACAATCGATGCAGAGAAGAAGATTGAGGAAAGAGTTGAGACAAAGATTTAGTAGAAGATAACTAAAAAGATCAGCCAAGCAATGACAATTCATAAGGTGAAGTTATCCGAAATAGTAACTGAGATAGAAGGTATTATTCAAAAGATCCTTACTTTTTTGAAGAATATTTACACTTTAGATTCATTTACTACATAAATCAATGAAAAATTGAAGTTAGATGAAGACCTGCACAAGAGTGCATAAAGCTTAATATCTGAACCCCATGCGTTCAAATTGTATTATTCAAAGGTTAAACACATTCAAGGGTTAAGAACAAAATTGAGAAGAGAAGAGGATAAAATAAAGGATTACATAACTGAGCTCTAGGCTGAGTTATTACCACACATAAAGATGATGCAAAGGTATGTTAAGAAGGCAAAGGAGTTAGTTTTCACCCCCGAGCTATCAGTTGTGGATCATATTTTTGATATGCATGCCCAGGTAGGCCTAGAACAAATTTCTCTAGAGAGTCTGAAAGAGGAATGGGAAAACTTCTTTGCCAACTTTCAAAAAACCCACAAGAACATTAGTGTCACACATATAGTCAGTAAGGGAAGAAAATAGACTAGTCATTCAAAACACTAAGTATAGTAATTGAGCAGAAAAAAAGGAAGAAGACAAGTTAATCGAGCACAGACACTGAGCTAGATGATTACCGAGCACACCAAGTATAGTTATATTTGAGTATACATGTTTACCAAGCATCAACATTTTATCAAGATAGGAATGTAGTATTTATCGAGTGATATAGGAATGACAATGAAGTTTGGAATGACACTGAAAATAAGGAAAATGGTTTATAATGAGCTAGAAAATGGTTTACATAAATCGAGGTAAATATTTATTGGAGATGTAATAATTGATTGGTGATCCCTATGCAGTTTTTATTTAGGTCATTCATATGGATCATTGATTGAATTTTTTCTAGATGATTCCATAACCCTAATTAGGTTAAATCTTTATGATATAAGAATTGTCAAGATGTCAAATTGTATTATTAGAGAAGTGAAGTAGCCGCCTATAGGGGACATTTGAAGATTAGACAAGGTTGTGAAGCTAAGCATTGAATGAGTATTCAAAATCAAATCAGAAATAGACCAGAGGCTATTGAGCAGTATTTGAAGGACAAATCTATCACAGAAAGGTGATATCAATTAAGAGATAAGAAGATCTAATATTCATCAAATTAAGTTGCTACATCTAGATCAATATATTGTTACTTTCTAACAATTATGGCAAACAAAATCTCTTAACAGAGTAGACCTAACCATATTTTGTAAATCTCTTAACTAAGTGCACATATAGTTTTGCTAAAATCCTCTAACAAGGTAGATCTTAATAGGTCTTAAATGTTACTCCTAATAGGGTAAGATCATTAGAAGTGATAAAAAATTGTAAGCCCTAACAAGAAACTTTATTATTGTAGTAGTGAAGCTTTTTGGGTGTCATCCCCAATGCACATTTTACCTTCTAACAAGGGTTTCTAAGATACCAAAATATATGTGTCAAGTGTATGAAGTTTCATGAATATTTACTTGTTATATTAGAAGTATTTCATATTGCAGTTATGTTATGAATGAATGGTTATGATGAAAATGACAGTCGATTAATGAAAGACATTATCTTAAGGATTAAGATCAAAAAGTTTTTAGGGTTAATAATTCACCCCCCCCCCCCCTCTCAGTAACTCACATTTCCATAATCTCAATAATTACTACAAAAGAGATGTGGGATAAGCTTGCACTTATTTATGGAGGTGATCTACATGTACAAAAAGATAAGGTTGACAGTCTCAGAGGAAAATTTGATGAGATGAGAATGAAAGATGAAGAGAACATTTCTTAATATAGTTTAAAAATCAAGGAAGTTGTTAGCGCCATTAGAGGTGTTGGTGGATCACTAACTAGTGAATAAGTGGTAAGTAAAATTCTGAGGACTCTTTCATCCAAGTATGATATTTGGGTATCTTCAATTCAAGAAATAAGATCCATATCAAATAACATTGTTACACTTGATGCTTTGATCAGTAAGATGACTACATTTGAACTTAGTAATTATGATAATAGTCTACTGACTATTGAAACAGCTTTTAAGTAATCTATAACCATTGGAACTTCGAGAAGAGATAGAGACGATCACAGTAGTTCATGTGGAATTGATTATGACAATATCCTAACTAAAGAGAAAGAACAAGAAGAGTTGGAAGCACTTCTGGCTAAGAGGCTATCGAGAGGTAAAGGAAAGTATAAAGTTAAACTACCTTTGAAATATTTTAATTGTAACAAGATTGGTCACATTGCATCTAGACGTCTTGATAATGATAGGAATGATAAAATTGACAAGAAGGAGAACTGATACCGAAGGTTTAGAGACTACAAGGACAAAGGAAATAAATCTTGCTACCTAGCTGAGGAAGGAGTAATTGATGATGAATCTGATGATACAGAAGAAATTTTTTAAGTTGTCTATGTTTCTATGAAGGATGATTCAGAAGAAGAGAGGTATGAAAATGAAAAATATCCTATTTCTCATGTTAGCAAAACTGACCCTTGGATTATTGATAGTGGTTCTCCACATCATATGACTGGTGATATTGATAAGTTTGAGAACCTAGAAGACTATGATGGAGGAGTTGTTAGATTTGGCAATGATGCTCCATGTTTTGTAAAAGGAAAAGGATCCATTATACTAAATGAAAAGATTGGATGTGATGCTTATTGGGTTCAATGACTAAACTACAATTTGTTGAGTGTTGCATAATTGAACAACACTACTCACCGACTGGAGTTTCAAAATAGAAAAGTGAAGATTTATGGTGTTGATGGAGATTTGATCAGAACTGGTGAAAAATAGAAAGGTAGTCTATCATATCTTGATACTATTGCAAAGAGTTTCTTATTTGTTAAAGTTGAAGATGTTTGGTTATGGCATAAAAGACTCTGTCATGTAAATTTTGACAACATGATTAAGGTGATAAAAAAGAATAGAGTCAGAGGTCTACTGAAATTAAGAAAACTTGATAAAGTGATGTGTAAGGAATATCAGATTGGTAAGATGAAAAAATCAAGTTTCTCAAGAAAGTCTTACTCATCTAATGGTATTTTGGAATTAGTTCATATTGATCTTTGTGGGCCTATGATAATTCAAAGTTATTATGGTGATCGGTATTTCATTTTTTTTGTTGATGACTACTCAAGAATGATGTTGGTAATTGATGAAGGGGTGCTCCCCTTAATACCATAAACACATAACAGAAATAGAGAAACAACAACAACAATATGCAAGAACAGAAAATTGGCTTCTTATTATCTCCACAAATGTGGAATTACAAACTTTCAGAATTAGAATATGTAAAGCCACATGGGAATTCCCTTACAATATTCTATAAGATAGAACCTCGAATCAATACCCAAATCTACTACCTAGAACTACCCTAGACAACACTACAGGCCTTCTTTATATAGGCATTTTCCACCGCCCGAGAAGGTTCTAGAAATTTAGCCCTAAGGGACAACCAAACTTAGAATTATTTTATTTTTCAATTTATTACATCAAATTCAGCTCAAAATAACTTTTGAAACTTGAACAAAAATTTTGAAGGAAATTTATTTTCTACCATTTCAGGTGGCCCGACTTCCGAAGACCATAAGTCATCACTAGTTGACCCGATTGACTATTATAACCCCATTTCAAAAATGCCACGAAGCACTCTACAAGCTTGACCCATGAAAGCGTCTGTCACCTAAATTTTTGACCTCATCCGGGGCCTCTAAAGCCTTCAAAACTGATTTCAAAGCTTATGTACCCTGCTG
The DNA here is from genome assembly GCA_027943335.1 of Chamaecyparis obtusa. Taxonomy (NCBI): domain Eukaryota; kingdom Viridiplantae; phylum Streptophyta; class Pinopsida; order Cupressales; family Cupressaceae; genus Chamaecyparis; species Chamaecyparis obtusa. The sequence continues at coordinate 528,847 of BSBK01004333.1, read as the reverse complement.
CCAATACCGAAAATCTTCAATATCTTCAAAACTAGACCTGATCTAGCCATGAAACTTTGCTGGTAGGCTGATGTGACTGAGATGAACCTCCACATGTAAAATTAGAACATTCTGAGATTGTAAGACCAAATTACTAAAAAATAGCAAGTTTCCATAAATAGCAGCTCTGCACAAGATAGCCCTTATTGAATACAAAAACAAAAATATTTTTGGGTGATGCAAGATTGCTCTTACACCCAGGATGCTCCTACATTAGACACCTGAGGTAATTTGAGAAGTGACCCCATCATGACTCAGGTGTGTAGAGGAAAACCAAGATGGTTAACCTCCTCCTTTGTTAGCCATGATGAATCTTCAATAGGTCATCCTTTCCATTTGACCAAATACTCTTCATATGTCATGTTCCTTGTGCTTCTACCAACATGACTATCCAGTATGTCTTCAATCTCCTTGATATCTAAACTGGTTGCTGGAATACTCCACTGTGCTGCTGTAACCTCATCTTCAACACCTCCTTCATGATACTCTATTAAATCTGAAATGTTAAACACTGGTGAAATATTCAGCTCAGTGGGCAATTCTACCTCATATGCATTTCCTGAATCATGCTTCTTTAGTATCTTACATGGCCCAAACTTCTTCATTTTTAATTTGTTATATGTACCAACCGAAAATCGCTCCTTCCGCAAATGAACCATGACTTCATCTCCAACCTAAAATTCCTTATGCCTCCTTTTCTCATCTGCTTTAGCCTTATACTGCACATTCATCTTGGTAATATGCTTCCTCACCTCCTCATGGATGTTCTTCAAATGTTCTACAAAATCCTCAACTTCAACACTACTTATTTCTCCTTTATCTATCTTTCTCAACTCATGCATTTCTGGGACTACTCCCATGTACAATCTAGAATGGTGATCTACCAGTGCTCCTATTGATAGAATTATTGTATGCGAATTCTACCTGTGGTAAAATCAAATCCCATCCTATTGTCTTATCTCCAACCAAACATCTCAGCAAATTTCTCAAACTCCTATTCACCACCTCTATCTATCCATCAGTCTGTGGATGATGTGATAAATTGAACTTCAAATCTATCTTCAACTTCTTCCACAATGTATGCCAGAAATATCCAATGAACTTAGTGTCTCTATCTAAAACTATGGTCTTTGGCAAACCATGTAGTCTCACTACTTCTCTGAAAAACAATTTTTCTATATGAATAGCATAATTAGTCTTCTTGTAGGGAATGAAATGTGCCATCTTCAAAAATCTATCAACTACTACAAAAATTGAATCATGTCCCCGATGTGTCCTTGGTAAACCAAGAACAAAGTCCATATTGATATCCTCCCAAGGCTTCTCTGGTACAGGTAATGGTTGATACAACCCTGTATTCTACTTCACTCCTTTCACCATCTGACATACTCTGCAACTTTGTAAAAATGTCTTAACATCTTGCTACAACTGTGGCCAATAATAATTTTCACTAACCAAAGAAAGGGTTTTATCTTGACCAAAATGTCCAACCAATCCTCCGCTATGCTTCTCCTTGATGAGATTCTCCCTCATAGAACTTCATGGAATGCACAACTGACTCCCTCTAAGTAGCATATCATCCTAGATGATAAAATCTAGCCATTTCATCCTGTTTAGAGTAACAGGTTCTTTACAAGCTTTCCAAGCTTCACCAAAATTAGGATCCTCTAGATACAAATTCTTGAGTTCCTTGAACCCAACCACCTCAATCTGCATCTCTGTCAGCAATAGTTGTCTTCTGCTAAGAACATCTAAAACCTTGTTAGACTTTTCACTTTTGTGTTTCAAAACAAATGTATAACTCTGCAAAAACTCAACCCATTTCAAATGCCTTTGATTCAACTTTCCTTGACTATTCAAATATTGGAAATCTTGATGATTAGTATACAAAACAAACTCCTTAGGAAGCAGATAGTGTCTCCACTTCTTCAATGCCTGAACTATAGCATAAAATTCCTGATCATAAATAGAATATTTTCTCTTAGCATCATTTAACTTCTCACTAAAATAAGCAACAGGCTTACCTTCTTGGCTCATAACAGCTCCTATTGCAGTACCACTAGCATCACAGTCTACTTGAAACACCTTATTAAAATCTAGAAGTGCTAAAATAGGTTGTTCTGTAACTTTTTGTTTCAACAATTGAAAACTCTTTTCTGCCCCATTAGTCCACTTAAACTCTTTTCTATCCCCTCTCATTGTTTCAGTAAAGGGACCACAAATACTGCTAAAATTTTTGATAAACTTTCTGTAAAAACTAGCTAGACCATGAAAAGATCTTACCTCGGTAGCACTCCTTAGAGTAGGCCATTCAAGGATAGCCTATACCTTCTTTGGGTCCATTTTTAGACCTTCTGTTGAAACTACAAATCCTAAATACACTAACTCTTTCTTCACAAAATTGCACTTCTTCAAATTAATCAACAATTTCTCATCTCTCAGCTTCTCAAACACCATACGAATATGCATCATATGCTCTTCCAATGTCTTACTAAAGATCAAAATATCATCTAGGTACACAATGACAAACTTACCCAAAAATTATTTCAGAACCTCGTTCATGAGCCGCATGAAAATGCTCAGTGCATTGGTTAGCCCAAAAGGCATGACTAACCACTCATACAGTCCATCCTTTGTCTTGAAGGCATTTTTCCATTCATCTCCTTCTCTGATCTGAATCTGGTGATATCCACTCTTCAAATCTATCTTTGAGAAATACACAGCTCCACTCAAACAATCTATAATATGATCCATTCGTGGTAATGGAAACCTATACTTGATTGTGATCTTGTTTATTGCTCTAGAATCTGTACACATCCTCCATTCTCCATTCTTCTTTGGTGCTAATACCATTGGTACAGCACAGGGACTCAGACTCTCTCGAATCAACCCCTTCTACAATAACTCGTGTACTTGTCTATTTAACTCTTCACTTTCTACTGGTGTCATTCTGTGTGCTACCTTGTTTGGAAAACTGGCTCCTGGAATCAAATCCATCTAATGACTAATCTTCCTTACCGGTGGTAATCCATCAGGTACATTATCAGATACAATATCCTGAAACTCATTCAACAAATCTACAACCTCTACAGGTATGTCCTCTACTTCTTTACCAGCTTTTGGAATTAAAGAAAAACACACATGCTCATGCCTTATACCATCTAAGAATTTTCTTCCATCAACAAATATTATTCTTGCATTACCACATACCTTTTCTTCGGTCTCCTTCAATGGCTTTAGCTTATGTCGCACTCCATCCTTTGTCAGGGAATAGGTATTCACATGACCATTATGTGTAGCACATCTGTCAAACTGCCATGGTCTACCCAACAACATATGACATGCATCCATAGATATGATATCACATAGTATCTCATCTTGGTACCCGCCGTTCTTGAACTTTACCAGGCATTGTTCACTGACCATGACCTTGTGGTCATCCTGCACCCAGGCAATCTGATATGGATGTGGGTGTTTTTGTCTCTTGAGCTTCAACTTTGTCACCATCTCTTCTAACACCAAATTTTCATTTCTTCCACTATCAATAATCACATCATAGCATTTACCCTCGCACTTGCATCTAGTGCAAAATAGGCTCCTCCTTTGTTCAGGTTCATTCTCACCACTTAGCAGGACTCTTCTATTAATCAGTGTTTCTCCTCTTTTAGCATCTTCTAAATTTGATGATCTGGCATCTTCATCTACATGTGCCACTCTGGCCTAGCCTTCATTCCTCTTATATATCCTTCCTTGGCTTTGAGGACATTCAAATACCCTATGACCTTCTTCTCCATAGTGAAAACATGTTCCACGGAAGCCTCCTCTTCCTAAACCTTGTCCTCTTCCTCTTCCTCTCTGATCTCTATTATTCTAATCTTGGAAATGATTGGAATTGTTTCCTCTTTGATTTTGGCTACTACTGGCCTCATCCTTCTTTTTCGGATCTTCATTTTGGCCTCCATATGACTGTCCACTAGATCGTCCACCACGACCTCTTCCATTTTGTCTGCTCTCAAACTTCTTGTTCAGCTTTTCCTCCACTTTTAGGGCAAACTGGTATGCCTCTTCAATACTATTCATTCAAACCAAATTAAGCTCCTCCTAACTGCTAGGCCTCAACCCATTAAGGTAACGAGCAACTTTCTCCTTATCAGCTTTTGCATGGCCTGTTCTGATGAGAATTCGATAGAACTCCTCTGTATACTCCTATACAGATCATCCCACTGGCTTCAAACTTTGCATTTTCTTTAGTAGGTCAAGCTCATAATCAACAGGGATGAACTATTGCTTTAATTTATCTACCATCTGATCCCATCTTGTGATTTTATCTTTCCTTCTTCTATTTCACTCCAATTGAATCTCTTGCCACCAGATCTTCACATGACCTTTTAGTTTGGCCTTCACAAATTTGACCCTATCAGGATCCTCAATATCTTCATACTCAAAATATTCTTCACATTCATTGATCCAGTCGATCAATTCTTCTGGGTTAAGATTTCTTGAAAATACAGGAACCTCAATCTTAGGTCTTTTTCTGATCTTGGAAATGGCTTGAAAAAGTCTTTCTTCCTCCTGGTTCACAACTTCAACTTCTCCTTCTTGATCTTCTTCTTCAGCTTCATCCTCACTTTCATCTTTGACATTAAGATTCATTCCTCTATGAATCTCCTCTTGCAATGCTCGCACTTGTCTCTGGAGTGCTCTAACCTCAAGTGTTACAACACCAGTTGTTCCACCATGTTCCCTTCATGGAGGCATTTTCATGATACATGTTGAAACCCTAACCATGATCCTAGTGCAAACTACCTCATAGTCAGCGATCTATTTACACACTCAAGAACTCCTGCTCTGATACCACTTGATGAAGGGGTGCTCCCCTTAATACCACAAACACATAACAGAAATAGAGAAACAACAACAACAATATGCAAGAACAAAAAATTGGCTTCTTATTATCTCCACAAATGTGGAATTACAAACTTTCAGAATTACAATATGTAAAGCCACATGGGCATTCCCTTACAATATTCTGTAGGATAGAGCCTTGAATCAATACCCAGATCTACTACCCAGAACTGCCCTAGACAACACTACGGGCCTTCTTTATATAGGCATTTTCCACCGCCCAAGAAGGTTCCAAAAATTTAGCCCTAAGGGCCGACCAAACTTAGAATTATTTTATTTTTCAATTTATTACATCAAAGTCGGCTCAAAATAACTTTTGAAACCCAAACAGAAATTTTGAAAGAAATTTATTTTCTGCCATTTCAGGTGGCCCAACTTTCGGAGACCATAAGTCATCACCAATTAACCCGATTGACTATTATAACCCCATTTTGAAAATGCCACCAAGCGCTCTACAGGCTTGACCTATGCAAGTGCTCATCACCTAAATTTTTGACCTCATCTGGGGCCTCTAAAGCCTTCACAACTAAGTTCAAAGTTTTTGTACCCTGCTGCCAATACCAAAAATCTTCAATATCTTCAAAACTAGACCTGATCTAGCCATGAAACTTTTTTGGTAGGCTAATGTGACTGAGATGAACCTCCACATGTAAAATTAGAACATTCCAAGATCGTAAGACCAACTTACTAAAAAATAGCAAGTTTCCATAAATAGCAGCTCTGCACCAGATAGCCCTTATTGAATACAAAAATAGAAATATTTTTGGGTGATGCAAGATTGCTCTTACACCTAGGATGCTCCTGCATCAGTAATGTTTCTAAAACAAAGGTCTGATGCATTCCAAATGTTTAAATGGTATAAGGTGAGAGTTGAAAATGAAACAAGTAAGCAACTGAAATGTTTAAGATTAGATAGAGGAGGTGAGTTTATCTCAAATGAATTTACTATCTTCTGTAATGAAAATGGAATCAAAAGACAAGTATCTATACTGAGGACTCCACAAAAAAATGGCATAGTTGAAAGAAGAAATAGAACTTGATACTCCTATAGAGTTATTTTGTTGTCATTATTTTTTATTAAGTCATATTGATTGTCAAAGTAATTTGGTAAAGAAGGATAGTCAAGTCAATAAAAGGAAGTAAAGGAAAGGCAATTTTGGTAAAAGGAATAAGGAGCAGACACTAAGCAAGGCACGCTGGGTATCAAGCACCAAGCATTGAGAAGTATCAAGTTACAATAGTTACCAAACTGAGAGAACACACATGATACCAAGCAAAAGAAAAATGTATTGCCAAACATCATAGGCCGACACAAGGAAAATCTACATATACATTGAATCTGGACACCAAGCAGAGAACAGTTTACAAATCTCAAGGATATTGTTTGATAAAGCATTGGATATTTAAACATAATGATTTTGCATGATTACAAGGTGAGATCCACCAATGAGAATTAAATGTGATATATGTGTTGGAGAAGTAACCAATGCTAGCACCTCTTAAGGGAAAGATTCTAGATTATTTCCATCACTTTTAAAATTGAGTATAAATGGATCAGAATGTGAAGATCAAAGTAAGAGTGTATGTGAGAAGGAGAAATTGTAGAGAGAAGGTGGTGAGAAGAGAAGCCACCGAGTAATAGAGCAGTAAGAACAAAGTGTGAATATTATTCAAATCTGAAGTTATTGAGTACAGAATTGATATTGTGAGAGAAGTAAAGTATGAGGTAAATTGTTATTGAGCATAAAAAATTTTAAAAGCATATGTTGATGTAAGTTTTATAGGAAATGTTATGTTATGGATTAAGTGTGTAATCATGATTGTAAAATATCTTAACTGAGTAGATCCTAACATATCTTATATTGTAAATCCTTTAACAAGGTACATCTCTTAGATTATAGTTATAAAATAGTTTATCAAGGTAGACTTAATTAGTCTTTAGACTCTTAACATGGTTAATACTCTTAACAAGGCAAGCTATCATAAATAGCTAACATTGTATCTCTAAGCGAGAAATCTTTTTACTACAATAGTGAAGTGTTGTGGGTGTCATCCCCACTGCAATTTTTATCCTCTAACAAAGATTTATGCGATACCAAAGTAATGGTGTTATGAGTTTTGTATTATGATATTATTTTACCTTTTTTATGTTTTTATATGCAAAATTATGAATTAGGTGAATAGTTAGAAAAGATAGATAAAAAAATTTGGAGTACTTATTCACCCCTCCCCTCTAATTACTTAACTTTCCATAAATTAATCCAACAATTGGTATCAGAGAAAAGTCTCTTATTCAGAAGTTTAACCACTTGAGAGGAAAGATATAAAGAGATGGAAAGCTATAGGTATGAAAAGGTGATTGATAAAATGAACATGGAACTGAGGATGGATATGTTATCTCTATTGAGCATTTAAGGTTGTCATTAGTATCAAAGGTTATCATACATATTGATCGGTCACTTACATTGAGCAAATCAGTAACTAGAAGCAAGACAGGCTAGTTGGTAAAGCATATACACCGAGCATCAGATAGTTTACCGAGCACTAGCAGACACTGACACTGATAGATAGTAAACACCGAGCATCATAGTATACACTGATCAGTTTATACAATGTTTACTGAGGATCACAGAAAATGGCATAGTAATCTAAAATGGCACATACTTCTATGCAAATGGTTACAACAGTTCATAAAACATTTTACCAAGATCAAGGAACATTTAATGTGATGATATTCATTAAATGTAATGTATATCTTTTGTAATAGTTGATCTAGGCTATTATTGTACACCGTAGATCTTAGGGTTATGACTATGTTGTGTAACCTAATTTTGTTAAAGCAGCAAAAATAGAACACTATATATTTGTGTGTTCGCATCATTTTTGGTGTGAGCTAATATATGAATCATGGAGCACTTGAAGCAATTGCCTAACTTCAAGTCTATCAGTTAATAGAGCAAAACTGAGCACAGAGGAATTCAAATATAGTAGAATCAGAAAAGGTTGTCGAGCAGTTCAGAGTAGAGATTCATCACAAGTGAGGTGATATTTTATCAAAACTTATAAATCTGTATCAGACAATTGAGTTGTCAATAAGCAAATAATTGCCTATTGCTTTCTAACCATTGTAATAGAGTTTTGGATAAAATCTCTTAGCAGAGTAGACTTAAGAGTCTTAAGTAAATCTCTTAACCAAGTGCACACTTCATTAGTGTTGTTAAAATCCTATAACTAGGAAGATCTAGTTGATCTAACATGTCACTCCTAACAGGGTGAGATCACCAGAAGTGATCAAAACTTGTAGCCCTAACAGGCAAACCTTTTCTATCTGCAGTAGTAAAGAATTTGTGGTTGTCATCCCCACCATAGTTTTTACCTTCTAACAAGGGTTTCTGCGTTACCAAAATACTTGTGTCATGTGATTTTCATATTGATTTCATGTTGTTTACTTTCATAATTTAAATGAATGATTGATACATGCAGTTAGATTCAAGTTGCTTTAGTCGGTTATTACTATTTACAGTTATATATCTGAAAGGTTTACAAGTAAAGTTTTTTGAAGGCATTGATTCACCCCTCCCCTCTCAGTACCTATCTCTCCTAATTCCAACAATTGGTATCAGAGCTCAGTTCTCTTATTGAATAGTTTAACCACTGAAGGATAAAGATCTAAGTCATGGAGAGATACAAGCTTGATAAGGCTACTGAGAATCAGAAGATACAAATGCAGATGTTTATTGAATAGTACAAGCAAGCCAAGGAAGGACTGAAGAAATTACTCATTGAAAGGAAGAACCTCGCTATTATACAAAATGAGATCAGTTACCATGAAGAACCTATTGATGAAATGTTCAAGCATATTGGATCTAGTTCTAGAAGCATCTCTAATGGATCTAAAAGAATAATTACTGATTTATCTAAAAGGAATCAACATTTAACTGATCAAGTGAAAGCACTACAAATCGGTCAAGAATCTCAGATGGTGAGAATGGTAGAAACAATGAACAATGCAAGACAAGTTGAGCAAGAAATGAATCTGGCTATTGATGACCGAAGATAGATGACTGAACAACTTCAAGCAAAAGAAAGTGAAATACAGAGACTCACTGATCATCATTTCCAAGTAACTAATCAAATGATGACTATGAATCAAGAGGTAAACCGAGTGAATGGAGAATTGTCAAGAAGACTAGAAGATGTTGCAAGACTCAAAGAGGAGAATGAGAAGTTCAGAAATGAAGTGAAAAATTAACAGAAACAAAATGAAATAAAGAAACTTGCTGAGGAGAGTTCTAAGAAGATTGATGATTTTCTGACTAATCAAAGAAGATTTGGGAGTAGAGCTGGTATAGGTTACACTGGTGAAGGAGAATCATCACAACAAGTTGAACAAGTCAACACCAATCAAAATTAGAAACCTAAAGTGTTGACATGTTATCACTGTAGCAAACCGGGGCATACATCTAATGTGTGTAGAAGCAAAGCACAAGGTAAACCTCCTGTCACTCCTAAGTTTAATGGATATTGTTATTACTGTGGTAAGTTTGGACATCCAGCTTATGAGTGTAGAGCTAAATAGAATGATATTGCTAACAAGACCACTATGGATAAAATATGCTATACTTGTAATAAACATGGACACACTACACGAGAGTGTAAGGCTAAGATGAAGCAAGTATGGACTCCTAAGTAGAAAACACAATGAAAGCCCTATCAACCAAAGAGATAAGGTAATTCTTATGTTTGGGATTATAATACATGGGCTAACTGCACTACTTGTGGTAGATATGGACACATTGCAGCAAATTGTTATAGAAAGAGTCAGATTGGACAATCAAGAAGTTGTACAAGCACTGGAATGGCTTGTATGCACTGTCATAGGGTTGGTCATTTAAGCAAGAACTACAGAGACCGAGCACCAGATGAAAACCATATATTTGAGAGTGGATATACTATTGTAGATATCATGAAGTTAAGGAACACTATGTGGAAGAAGGCATCTAATGAGAATGCTGAGTCAAGTAATGTTGTCAGTGAAACCCCATCCACTAGATTGGGCGACATCGGTTCCTCCACTTAAGGTGAAATAGGTATGTATGGGACTGACATTTCAAATGATCACATTTTACATATAGTTCCTTACACATGATGTACTAATACCAAATCAGCATGAATAAAGATGCACTATGGTTTATATGTTATGAGCTAACAATGTTATACAGTCGGTAAAAGAGAGATCGAGAGTTGGTTACCCATCGGTAATCACTATACAAGGTTAATCGAGCACATGTATCAACTGATGAAGAAATCTTATGTTAACCAAGAAGATAAAATTTTTGTTGTCACTGAGCTGACAGTTGTTTCATATTGAAAGTTAGGTCAAGCATTTATTGCATGAAAGTTTAAACGGGAATATTGAAAAGTTTATAAATACATGGGAAATAGAGTTTATTGTTACATTGCGATTTTGAAGAGCGGAGATTTCACAAAGAAGTGTTCAAGCTAGAAGATTTTCAAAAGGATTCAAGGCTACTAAAGATCAAACCAACATCACTCTTCGATGATTTCGAGTAAGTTCATTTGCTATCAAACACTTTTTATCTTGCTGCTTGCCGAAACCCTAGAATCAATTTATGGCATCTACATCATCTGCAAGCAAATCACAAAGTATTAAGGAGTAAGTTAATCTAATTGTTAGGGAAAATTTTGACGAACCTAAGTTTAAGCCACATCCCAAAGTCATAGCACAAAAAAATTTAATGGGCACTTTTTCAAGCATACCAGATAGGGTTTTATTGACAGAAGATGTAAGATCATATATTCATTGCAAAATTGGCAAAGTTGGAGATTTTGAAACTATTGCAACATATCAACAACTCTGTGGCACTGATGGTAAATTGAAACTAGAACACAAGAAGATTGAGGAATCAAGGTTATCGTGTATCATACACTATCCACAATCATTTAAGATAGATTGGATCAGAATCATTTTGAGTGGGTATCACGATAAAAAATTCTAGCTAGATAAATCGATAGAGGTCAACAAGAAATTGATCAGTAGGGTTACTGGGCTCCCTACAATGGACAAGGCTAAAGCCTTTCATAGTTCGTCATGACTGAATGTTGAGAAGAATACTAGACCACAATGGGATGGTTGAGCACTGAAAATTTCAACAATCAAAGACCCAGTAGTTAAATTTGTAGCACATGTGATCAAGTACAAGATATTTCAATCGAGTAGACTCAACAGCGTACCCTACAACGCAGTAGACATGGCACACAAAATTGTGAAGAAAGATCACCAAGTTGATCTTGCTGAGGTACTATTTCATCAACTTCAGGAAAATATGAAGACAATAAGAAAAAAGAAGTCTAATACCTGTAAGTTTAGATCACTACTTGTTTGCATATTTTTCTATCTACAAAAGTATGTACCAACCGTCGGTAAAGTAAATTGGAAATCAGGTATACCAATAGAAAAATAGATTAATAATATGATGAGTAAGTTAGGAGATAAATTGAATATACAGTTTGATGCATACTTCAAAGAATTATAGACTAAAATGCATAAAAGAAGCGGAATTCTGAGGGAATTAGTTGAAAATTTTGAAAATGATATATGTTTTGTAGTCAACACAGATTATACTTTGATAAAAGTAGTTGAACCTAGGATAAAATGGTTGGCACCAATGGGTTATGAAATGAACCATGATTTCACATTAAAATCTATTAATGCACAACTGGCATTACCAAAAGATCCCATTGCCACTAGGTTCGGAGTATATGAAGAGGCCAAATCTAGAATCTCAACAGGTATAGAGATCGGTAAAATGTCTAGAAAGGCAAAGAAGATGAAGAAAGATCTCACTGCTAGATTTGGAGATGTCTCACAAACACCTAAGGAGACACTGATTGAATAGGCAACTAAAGGTCAGTTATAGTTGGCTGACAAACCATATGATAGTGAGGAGACTGAGTCAGATGAAGAAGAAGACCCCACGCCAGTTCCTCCACCTGAAATTCCTATCAAGAAGTAGTTACCAGTACAAGAAGGTATGAAGACAAGATCATCAACTACAGCTTCACCACCTGAGAAGAAAGAAGTAGAGAAAGTAACAAAACTGAGGGCAGCTACACCGACAAGGAAATATATCAAGAGAAAGAACAAGGTTGTAGCTGAAGCACCAAAGAAAAGGAGAAAAATGGTAAGAAGTAAAGAAGATCTTGAGGAGACAGAGACTAAAGATGATGTCAATAAATTCAAGGTGGTTAGTAACAAGGTAAAAATAATAGATGAAATTATTAAAGACATAATTTAGAATGGAGACCTTGCTGATCCAGGGATAGATAGATTTGAAAAAATGTCAAATGAAGATCAAACTAAGATAGAAGAGGTTGTTAGCCAAATGATGATAAAATTCAAGAAAGTTCCAATGGAATTTGCCTGTGCCTTACTGAAGAATTTGGATGACAAGATCATTGAAAAATGGGCTATTGCACTAGACACCGATAAAAGAAAGAGAGAACGATCTCTAGTTCGGGCAGCCCCACATCTAAGCTAAGGAGAACCTAGTGAGTACATGACCAAATACCAAGCAAGATTTATGATCAAGAACCGAGCCATGATGATAATGGAAGAAAATATGGTAGATATGGATACCACAAGTGATTCTTTATGAAAATCAATTTTTAAGGCTGAAGAAAAAGCTGAGCAAGAAGCATTCTTAAACTTGTCTAAGAAGAGACAAAATTCCAAAGATAAAGGTATTTGTATTGATGAGGGAACAACAAAGAAATCAAATAACACTGGTATATCAGTTATCAAGGCAATTGATATAACCAAGCAAAAGGAAGAAATAAGTGTTTCATAGGATGCACCGGATAAAGTAGAAATTGAATTGGAGAATAAAACTGATGATGATGTACTCATTGAGGACATCACAAATGGTGATCCTGATGACAAAGAAGATGAAGATGTGAATATTGCACCTAATCAAGATGAAGTACTAGACACTGAATGTCTATTTACATCACTATCAGGTGAACTTCATGTACTTACAGAAGTAGTCAAAATTATCTCACAAGTACAACTTGATGGCTCAGACCCCGAGCAAAACAAAGACATCATGGGGGATCAAGACATTGAGAAACCTATAGAGACAGATGAGCCTACACAAACAGAGGCACCTTCCACTGAGATAAAGGTAATAGATGAGACCAAGGAAACCAAGGTGATCCCACTTGACACCACATTCGAGGCTCCCACTCCATCAACCGAGACTATAGCTATCGAGGAGCAGAAGAAGGAAGAACGTGTGTTAACCGGGAAGGATACTCCAAAATTTGGAGACAAAACTATTGTTGTTATTGAGAAGAAATCACCTCTAGCACCAGAGAAGAAGAAGAAAAAGAAAGGAAAAGGGTCGGTCACCCTAGATGAAGTGATAATTATTCCTGAGTGTGACCCGATGACCCTAAGCCTCGAAGAATTGAGTAAATATGGGGAATTATGTTCAAGAAAGGTAGCTCAAGAGAAGTTGAAGCAAGAACACAAATGAAAAGAAATCTTAATAGATGTGAGGGATATCCTACAACAGGTAGTACCTGCGGTGAATATTGATGAGGATACTCCTATCATAGATCAACTTGCTACACTTGCTGAGAAGATCAATGCCCTAGACATTGATGCAAATAAATAGATTGAAGAAAGGGCAAAATCAAGAATATAGCATAAACTGGCAGAGAAAATAAGCCTAGAAGTGGCATTGAAGAAGGTCAAATTATCTGAGGTAATCACCGAGATAAAATCTATCACCCAGATAATTTGTCAATATTTATTGAAGCTTTGTACTATAGATACCTTCACTATTGAAGTTAGTAAGAAGATCAAAGGATTGGAAGTAGAAATAAAGTTAAGTACAAATGCAGCTATAACTGAGCCTAATGCTTTCTTAAAGCACATTCACCGAGTTCAGGAACTCTAACAGTTATTAGCATATTTGAAGAAACAAGAAGCGCACATAATAGATCAGGTTATTGAGTTATAGACAGAACTCCTGCCATACCTAAAAAATTTTGAAGCACACATTGAGAAAGCCGAACAACTCATTGCAACACCAAAAATTTTGATGTTAGATAACATCTTTGACATGCATGCACAAGTCAGTCTTGAGCATATTTCTCTCACCAACTTGAAAGAGGAATGAGAAAACCTCTTGGAGTCAGTGAAGAAAACCCACCAGCATCTTTTTGACAAAATGTGAGTATACTACTTAATTTTTGTATTTGGCATTACTATCAAAAAGGGAGAAAACAATGTATAAGTCATTATGCCAAATATGTACATAGATGGTACGTATACTACATATTATAAGGAGCATGCACTGAGGGGGAGTACTTAGTACATAGAAAAAAATTGATGTGTATATGTATATGGCGAAAATACAAGTTATATATAGAAAATTTTGTCTATATACATTTGAGTTTTGATACTAATGCCAAAGGGAGAGATTGTTATCTCTATTGAGCATTTAATGTTGTCATTAGTATCAAAGGTTATCATACATATCGGTCGGTCACTTACATTGAGAAAATCGGTAACTAGAAGCAAGACAGGCTAGTCGGTAAAGCATATACACCGAGCATCAGATAGTTTACCAAGCACCAGTAGACACCAACACCGACAGATAATAAACACCGAGTGTCATAGTATACACCAAGCAATTTATAAAGTGTTTACTGAGGATCATAGAAAATGGCATAGTAATCTAAAATGGCACATACTTCTATGCAAATGGCTACAACAGTTCATAAAATGTTTTACCAAGATCAAGGAACATTTAATATGATGATATTCATTAAATTTAATGTATATCTTTTGTAATAGTTGATCTAGGTTATTATTGTACACCGTAGATCTTAGGGTTATGACTATGTTGTGTAACCTAATTTTGTTAAAGCGGAAAAAATATAACACTATATATTTGTGTATTCACATCATTTTTTGGTGTGAGCTGATATATGAATCACGGAGTACTTGAAGTAATTGCCTAACTTCAAGTCTATTAGCTAACAGAGCAGAATCGAGTATAGAGGAATTCAGGTTGAGCAGAATTAGAAAAGGCTACCGAGCAGTTCAGAGTAGAGATTCATCACAAGTGAGGTGATATTTTATCAGAACTTATAGATCTGTATCAAACAATTGAGTTGTTAATAAGAAGATAATTACCTATTTCTTTTTGACCATTGTAATAGAGTTTTGGATAAAATCTCTTAGCAGAGTAGACTTAACATTCTTAAGTAAATCTCTTAACCGAGTGCACACTTCATTAGTGTTGTTAAAATCCTATAACTAGGTAGATCTAGTTGATCTAACATGTCACTCCTAACAGGGTGAGATCACCAGAAGTGATCAAAACTTGTAGCCCTAACAGGCAAACCTTTTCTATCTGCAGTAGTAAAGAATTTGTGGGTGTCATCCCCACCACAGCTTTTACCTTCTAACAAGGGTTTCTACGTTACCAAAATACTTGTGTCATGTGATTTTCATATTGATTTCATGTTGTTTACTTTCATAAGTTAAATGAATGATTGATACATGCATTTAGATTCAATTTGTTTTAGTCGGTTATTATTGTTTACAGTTATATATCTGAAAGGTTTACAAGTAAAGTTTTTTGAAGGCATTGATTCACCCCTCCCCTCTCAGTACCTATCTCTCCTAATTCCAACAAGATAATGACCAGATTGATGAATTAAGGAGGAAACTATAGAATTCATTTAATAAGAGAAAGGAGCTAGCACATCAATTGACGGATACACAACATTAGGTTGAAGAACTTGAAGAACTATCAAAGGGAAGTATTTTTGATGAATTTGAAGTTGCAATATCAAAATTGACTGAAAAATAACAAAACCCTAATTGATCAGGTAAAAGCACTGAAAGATAACAAGAAGCTCAATCGGTAAGGATGTGTGAAGTCCTAGAACAAAACATAAAATTTGAAGATGATAAAAGAATGGTTGAAGATGAGAGAAGGGAAATGAATGCAAGGTTGAATGAGAAATATGGGGAAATACTGAGGTTGACACAAATTCACTATGATTTGAAAGATCAACTAGTCGATTCAAATTAGAAAGTTGCAAGGAAAGTTAGAGAGAATGTTGAACTAAGATCAGAAAAAAGAACATTTGAAGAATTAACTAAAATCTAAAAATGATGCTAATGAAGTCTTGAAATGGAATGAAGAAACATTTAGGATATTGGATGAACAACTAAGAGGTCAGATACAATTGAGAGATACTACTGGACTTGGATTTAATGGAAACAACACCACCAAGAAGGGTAAATCCTCAAAACAAGCAGCCAATTGAGATAATGCTACCCCACCAAAGAAAAAGAAGCCTACTTGCTATCATTTTGGAAAACTAGCTCATACAGCTAATGTCTCCAAGAACAAAAGAGGTAGTCCACCAAGAATTCCTAAGTTTAATGGTTATTGTTACAATTGCAAAAAGTATGGTCACAAGGAATTTGAGAGTAGATCAAGGATTGCTAACAATACAAGGAAACCAAGATTTGATGGAAACTACAATAACTATAACAAATATGGTCACAAGTCTGAAGAATAGAGGTCACAAAGGAAGAATATGAAATGGGTCCCTAACCAAAAGAATACTGCAAACAACTGACAAGGATCAACTATACCATGGGACTACAATAGAAGATCATAGAGAAACTCTGGAATGATTTGTTTTCACTATCACAAGGTCAGTCACCTAACTAAAGACTCTAGGTATCGAGGCAAAGCCCCAACTAAGGAACAACCAAGTGAAATTTTTCAAGTTAATGTTGATGAGATAAGAGATCAGATGAATAGAACATGGAGAAGAAAGTCTCAAGATGATGGAACTGAACTTGGAACAATAGATGTCACCTTTTCTTCTGGATTGGGTGCACCTATCTTCACCTAAAGGATCAAAGGTATGTGTAGGAGTTGTAACTATAATTCTATCTTAAATCGGTTCCTAGCATTTGTGCAAAGATCTATATTAGCATATTAAGATGCATTTTGATACATGTTGTGAAGTTGACATTTCATATTTTGATCTGTAAGAGTATATGTTATTTTGTTTCATTCGATGAAAGGAAATTTTATTTTCTAATCGGTGAAAAGGGAGTCAATAAAGAGAATTTAATGATAAAATTATAGTCGTTGGAAACCTTAATTGGGGAAAAATATAAATAGACACCTTGACATTTTATTTTTCACCTTACACTTTCATGAGTATTTTAAGCACTTTGTATATATGAGACCTCCAAGAGCATTTGAGTGATCAAGTGAATAGATCTAAGCATTTTCAAGCGTATCTAATGTTTTCCTGAGTTGTGAAAGAGCTACCAAGTTGTTATTCAACCATATTCAAGAGATTAATCTGTGAAACAATTGCACCCAAAGTACAAACTCTTGTTGTTGTGTAGAAGATTGACCCTGTTAATCCTAAGTATAAGCTACCACCATCTATAGAAGCTGAAATTGATAAAATGGGAGCCCTATCTGAGATCCCACCAAGAGTTATTATTATTGAGGATGTTTGTGCCTTCATACATTGAAAGATAGATGAAATTTTCCAAGAAGAGATTGATACATCATACTGGAATCTATGTGTAAATGGGAAATTGAAAGACGATCATACATATTTGAAGACTAAGGGTTTGGTTCATGCCATGCATGTTCTTACTATATTCAAGTAGGAATGGATAAGGATTGTTTTGATCTGAGTACATGATCATTTCATGTGGATTGATGCACTTGTTAAAATCACAAAATATGTACTACATATTGTAATAGGTTATCCAATCGGTGATAGAATGAGATCTCATAAGAAAATAGATAAAAACAAACTTTGTGAGATTACTCAAGATAAATGGGATAGAAGAGGTTTGAAGTTGTCTATTGTTGATGATCTTGAGTTAATATTTGTGTGCAATGTAGTATCCTATCGAATCTTCCAATCATCTCTGGTAGACAGTGTATTGTGTAGAGTTGTTGATATAGCTTACAAGATTGTGAAGAAAGATATGAAGATAGATCTTTGTGAGATCTTATTGAAGCAATTAGATGACAATATGATCACAATCAAGAAGGCAAAGAGAAATACTTTGAATTTCAGTTCATTACTAGTATGCATATTTTTATACTTTCAGAACTTATTTCCATCAATCAGTGATGTGATATGGAATGTGGACAAACTGATAATTTATCAGATAAATGAGTTTATTTAAAGTTTAGGAGATAATTTTGACATGATTATGAATGATTATTTTTTAAAATTTCAAGATAAAATGCATAAAAGGTTTAGAATTCTACCTCATCTAGTGGAAAAATACAAGGATGATATATTTTTTGAAGTAGACACTGACACATGTATAGTGAGGGTTGTGGAGCAAAGAACCATGTGGTTACCACCAATGGGTTATGAAATGGACATTGATGTTGCATCATTGCAGATTGAAAGATTATTAGATAATCCAATTGACAAGAAAGCCACTTAGTATGGCACTTATGAAGAAGTAAAGAATAAAATAAAGCTAGGTATATTTATACCTAAGGCAATTAGGAAAACTAGCAGAACAATTAGTAGTCTGTCATAAAATTTGGGAGTTTTTGTTGAAGTAGATGAAGTTGGTCCTTTAGAGATTAAGGGGAAGAAATTAAGAATGAATAAGGAAACCCCCATCCCAATTGGTGTAAGACCATTAACAAGGTCCTCCTCCACACTGAGAGAGAAGAAGAAACAAGAGGCAGAACAATCAAAGACAAAAACTTACATAAGAGAAAAGAAAATTTTAGGTAGACTGAGAAGGAAATTGAAATGACAAGAAGACAGTGAAACCAAATCTAAAGATGTAAATCAATTCAAAGTTGTGAAAAACTAGACACCTAAACCAAGGAACTTATTTGATTCACTCAAATTAATTAGGAAGTATGGAGGATACTCTGGAATATAACAACTTAAATATGAGAATGGGAGTGATGAGGAAAAATAGAAGATTGAAGAAACTATTGTGTTTACTCTACATAAGTTTAGAACTACTCCAATTGAGATGGCCAACCAAGTATTAGATGAATTATACTAGAAGATAGATGCAAGATGGAAATATGCCTTGGAATTTGAAAAACAAATAAGGGAGATGTCCCTAGCTATCACAGTACTTGATGATGAACTAAAACTGATTGAATACTTGAATGAATTGAAGATCATTGATTAGAGATCACTGAGTACTAAAATGATATGTAAGATGATTAAATCAGTCATTATGTTGTCATTGATGTCAACTAGTTTTGACAGTACTTATCATGATAGTTGCAAATATCTAAACATTTGTAAAAGATGAGAAAAGATGAAGAACTAAGATATCTACATAGAGGAAGATGGATGTGATAGATGAGGATAAGGAATACTCTTGGTAACTTAATGATGAATCTATGACTTCATATTGTTGACTTGATTATGTTATAGTAATCTGTTATGAAGTTGGAAGAAAAACTTAACAAAGTAGTGCGGTTGGTAAATAAAGCACTTCAATATACACCAAGCTAGTGTAGTGTATACCAAGCGATAGTATTAACCAAGCTTGTGTTCACCGACACATTTCTTCATTAATCGAGTATGGATGAAAGTACTAAATGTTTAGTTTAGCCGACAAAAATTGATGAGCTGGAAAGTGTATGATTTCAAGGTGGAAGATAAAGTTTGTTATGAGATCTATGGCTAACAAAATTCAAAGAAGATCTAAAGGATGGAATTGAAATGAGTCATTGACACATCTACAAAGGAATTTTTAAGCGGAAAAATCAATGAAGGAGATTAAGCGGAAAAATATTATGCATGAAAAGAAAATGGTTTACTCATCTATATAAGAGACATTGGTTTCATTGTTGAAAGGATGACGGAAGAAGGAGACTGTAGAGATATCATGTGAACACAACTTCATGCATGCTTGATCAGACTGGTTGAAGAAGAACTAAACTGTAGAGTAGTACTGAGCGTCAGAGAGCTTTACTGAGTGATAGTAATTTATTGAATGCTAATGAACTGAATTGAAATATTGATCAGAGGATTTTTATGGGCTTATAATAGATCTAAACATATGAAAAATCAAGTTGTATTGTAATTAGATCACCTACTATTTTAGTTTAACCATTGTAACAAAAAAATCTCTTAACCAAGTGGACTTGAAAGTCTTGTTATGTCATTCATAGAATGTACATTGTTATCAAGTCAACCCCATGATGAATGTTGGTTGGATGATAACTATTAGTGTTAAGTCCTCTAACAAGATCACACCTTACAATGTGTTTTGTAACCTTTAATAGGGTTGGCTCTTCACCGAACTCACTTTAGAAGAGTGAAAATATTTTGGGTTACCGGTCCCAGGTGGTTTTTCCCTTTACAGGGTTTCCATGTTAAATCTTTGTGTTATGTGTTTATGTGGTGATTGTTTGGTTATCATACTTTACATGTTGCATATTTGATTTGGTCGGTAATCACTATGAGCATTTAACTAGTAATCAGTAATTTCATAGATAGTTTAAGTATTTTATGTTACCGAGCTACAAAATTAGCTGAATTTGTTTTAAGTGATACATTTTGTAATTTGGGACTGTGGATAACTAATTCACCCCCCTCTTAGTTATTCTAACAATTGGTATTAGGGTGTATTGGTTGCTTGGAATAGATTTTTAAGGACTTCAGCATAAATATCACAAAATGTATAAGAGGGAAGTGCCAAAGCTGAACAAGGAAAACTTTACAACATGGCAAAGCTGAATGAGACTACATATATCTGGAATTGGGAATTCTGCCATCACCCTATCAAACAATGGCTACTTAGAACCACCTATAGGACCTTTGACTCTTGATCAATTGAGAGATAGACATGAGCATAATGTTACTATGATGGAGATTGTTGCTGCTCTATCAGATGTCAAATTTGAAGATGTCAAGGATTGCCTTACTTCAAAGGAAATGTGGGATAAACTTACTCAAGTTTATAGTGGTGATGCAAATGTCAAGAGAACCAGAGCTGAAAGTTTAAGAGGAAGATTCGATGATATGAAAATGAAAGAAGGAGAAAATATAGTGCAGTATACAAACCAAATAAAGGAGGTAGTTAATGCTATCAGAGGATCTGGTGGTGTCATTGATGAAGATACAGTGGTAAGAAAAATTATAAGGACTTTATTTCCTATTTATGCAATCAAAATATCTGCAATACATGAAATGAGGTCAGCACCTAAAATTACTCTCACTCTTGATAATCTGATTGGTAAGCTAACAACTTTTGAGTTAAACAACTTTGATAATAGTGTTGTACCATCTATTGAGTCTTCTTTCATCACTTATCTGAAGATCGATAAGTATAGCAGTAGAAATAATAAGGATGATAGTGATAGTAACACCAATGATGAGCTTGATGAGCTTGAAGCTCTTATGGCCTGGAGGTTACCTAAAGGTAAAGGTAGATATAGGGGTAAATTACCTTTAGCATGTTTTAACTACAAAGAAGTTAGTCAAATTGCTGCTAGATGCCCAAACAGGAAAGAAGATGATATAAACAAAGATCGATCTGGTGAAGGAAGCTATGGGAGGAGAAAAAAAAGAAGCTACTAAACTACAATAGGGATAACCAAGACAACAATGATAAAGGAAAAAAGGTATGTTACATTTCTGAAGAGAATGATACTGATTCTGATACAGATGATGATGTTGAAGTAGTATTTGTTGTGATGAAGGATGATTCTGAGGAAGAAGAAAGGTATGTAGAGATAGCACTCATTTCTAAAGTTAATAAAAATGATACATGGATCATTGATAGTGGTTGTACACATCACATGATTGGTGATGAAGAAAAATTTGATCATCTTCAGCAATATAATGGAGGATCTATAAAAATGGGTAATGATACACAATGTATGGTTAGAGGAAAAGGATCTTTACTGATAAATGATAAAATCAAATGTGATAATGCTTATTGGGTAGAAGGAATAAACTACAATTTTCTAAGTGTGGTACAGCTTAACAACTCAGGTCACCGAGTAGCTTTTGAGAGCAAGAAGGTAAAGATATTTGATGATGGAGGAAAACTTGTTGGAACAAGAGCACAAACCAAAGGTAACTTATTTTATCTTGACAATTATAAGTCTTCCTATTTAATGATGAAAAATGAGGATGCATGACTATGGAATAAAAGGTTATGTCATGTAAACTTTGATAACATGATTAAAATCAATAGAAAGAAAAAGGTTAGAGGTCTTCCTAGCCTAGCAAAGCTGGATCATGTTATGTGTCATCAATGTCAGAAAGGTAAGATGACAAAATCTAGTTTTAAGAGTAAAGACTATTCAACAAAGAGAATTTTGGAGCTAGTTCACACCGACCTATGTGGTCCCATGAGAACACAAAGTTACTATGGAGATAGATATTTCATTCTGTTTGTTGATGATTACACTAGATTGATGATTGTAATGTTTTTAAAAGAGAAATATGAGGTATTTAAGATGTTTAAATGGTATAAAGAAAAAGTAGAGAAAAAAACTAGGAAATAACTAAAATGCTTGAGATCTGACAAAGGTGGTGAATTTATTTCTAATGAATTTACTAACTATTGTAATGAGCATCATATAAAAAGACAAGTTTCTTCCCCAAGAACACCTTAGCAGAATGGGATTGTTGAAAGGAGGAATAGATCAATTATTGATTGCACAAGGACATTGATGTTACAAAAGAATGTTTCTTAGACATATTGGAGAGAGGCAGTCAGCATGGCTATATGTGTTCTGAACTGAGTACAATTGAAGAAGGATGCAAACAAAACACCCTGTGAGCTATGGTTTGGTCACAAATTGACTGCAAGTTACTTTAGAATTTTTGGTAGCAAATGTTTTATTCTGAAAGATGAAATAAATGGAAAGTATGACTCTAAAGGGGATGAAGGGATATTTCTTGGATATTCCACTAAAAGAAAAGCTTACAAGTGTTTGAATAAAGTTACTAATAAAATGATTGAAAGTTGCAATGTTAGAGTTGATGAATTTGATGATAAAAATGGTGAAGAAAACACTAGGGAGCCAGAAGACTATGGTAGATTCACTTACATTGAATAGCCAAAGTACCTACCAAAGCCATGGGCTGAGTCGACTAAGCATCAGGAAAACAACACCAAGGAACAGCAAAGGGAAATCGATGATCAGGAAGGAGCTACCGAGCAAGAAAATGAACCTAAATAGGATGAACAACAAAGAAGAGATCAAGTACTGGCAAGATTTGTCACAAGAAATCATCCTGAGAACCAAATCATTGGAGACAAGCAAGTTGGCATGCTGAAAAGAAGTAAGTTAAGACAAGGTACATGCTTAGTTTGTGAGTTTGAACCAAAAAATGTTAAAGTTCCATTGGAGAATGAAGAATGGATAAATGCAATGAATGAAGAGATAGAACGGATAGAGAAAAACAAGACATGGACCTTAGTACCTAGACCAAAAGATAAGAATGTTATCAGTACTAAATGGATTTTTAGGAATAAGCTGAATGAGAATGGAGAGGTTACAAGGAACAAAGCTAGACTTGTATGCAAGGGATATGCGCAGGAGGAAGGTATAGATTATGGTGAAACTTTTTCACCTGTTGCTAGACTAGAGGGAGTCTACATGTTACTTGCATATGCAGCACATAAGAAGTTTAAAGTCTATCGAATGGATGTTAAGTATACTTTTCTGAATGGGATACTAGAAGAGGAGGTCTACATAGAACAACCAGAAGGGTTTGTTGATCCAAATAAGAAAGACATGGTATGTAGACTACATAAATCTTTATATGGTTTAAAGCAAGCACCTAGAGCCTAGTATGAAAGGCTGCATACTTATTTGTTAAGTATTGGTTTTGTTAGAACTAGTGAAAATAGCAATTTGTATATGAAAGGAGAGTCTAATGACACTATTTTGATTGTTGAAATATTTGTGGATGATATAATTTTTGGAGGACAAGATCATATCTGTAAATCATTTTCTGATGAGATGCGAAAAGAATTTGAAATGTCTATGTTTGGAGAGATTAAGTTCTTTCTAGGCTTGCAGGTTATTCAGTAGAATGATGGAGTATTCATCACACAATCAAAGTATATAAAGGAAGTATTGAGAACATTTGGCATGGAAGATGATAAACCAATTGGAAAACCAATGGTCATAGGCTACAAACTAAATAAAGATGATGAATCTACAGAGGTCAACCAAACATTGTACCGATCTATGATTGGTAAGTTGATGTATGTAGTACATAGTAGACCATATATTGTACATGTTGTAAGAATTGTTGCTAGATTTTTTGAAAATCCTAAGGATTCACACATGGTTGCAACAAAAATAATCTTAAGATACCTGAAGAAAATAGAGGACTATGGACTATGGTATCCTAAGGAATGCAAGTTTGAACTAAGAGTCTACACCGATGTAGATTGGGTTGGAAATATAGATGACAGAAAGAGTACCATAGGAGGAGCATTTTTCTTTGGTGAAAGACTTGTTACTTGGACAAGTAAGAAACTACCTTGTATTTCTCAGTCTACTGCTGAAGCAAAATATGTTGTTGTTGCTACAAACTGTTCAAACATTGCTTACATCAAGCAAGTGTTGGAAGGGATGAATGAGGTAATCACTAAGCTGATGATTATATATTGTGACAACACAAGTGCAATAAATATTTCTAAGAATCTTGTAATGCACTCAAAGACCAAGCATATTTCTATTGAGTATCACTACTTAAGAGAACAGGTATAAGAGAAGAAAGTTAAACTGGAATATGTTACATCAAAAGAGCAACTTGCTAATATATTTACCAAGCCTCTACCGAAGGAAACTTTTGAATACTTGAGGACTAGACTTGGGGTCCATCTCCTATCTAATAGTCACTAATGTGATCTAGAGGTTGCATCAACCTAATCTTATCAAAAGATCATTCATGTTGATGCAACATAGTTCACATTTTGGAGTTTGTCTAAGGTTGTGAAGAATTTCATGAATAATGATTTTCATATCAGTATGCCAAGATACATTGTATGCATTGGACAATAGAGAGTCACATGGGTAATGTAGATCTATATGTTTTATGTTTTTCTTTGGCATTGTTATCAAAGGGAGAGATAAACAATATGACAAACTAAGAGATCATTGGAACATCTATCTAAGGGAGAGATAATCTGAGAGTAGAAGGAATCTAAAAGATGGAAAGATCATATCTACAAAGGAAATTCTACACTTACAATGTTGTCATGTAACATAGTGATTAAACATATTACATATCAAGCTAGGGAGAGCTTACCGAGCTATAGCATTTGCTTACATAGTTGTAGAATACATGTTTGGTATGTGTATGGTATATTTCATATTTCTTAAGTTGCCATCAATGCAAAAGGGAGAGATTGATGAACTACAATTGATTGAATACCTGAATGACTTGAAGATCAGTGATTAAAGATCACCAAGTTCTGAAATGATATGTAAGATAATTAAATCAGTCATTATGTTGTCATTAATGTCAACTAGTTTTGACAATACTTATCATGATAGTTGCATATATCTAAACATCTATAAAAGAGGAGAAAAGATGAAGAACTGAGATATCTACATACAGGAAGATGGATATGACAAATGAGAATAAGGAATACTCTTGGTAACTTATTGATGAGTTTATGACTTCATATTGTTGACTTGATTATGTTACAGTAATCTGTTATGAAGTTGGAAGAAAAACTTAACAAAGTAGTGTGGTCGGTAAATGAAGAACTTTAGTATACACCAAGCCAGTGTAGTGTAGACCAAGTGATAGTATTAACTGAGCTTGTGGTCACCGACACATTTCTTCGTTAACTGAGTATGGATAAAAGAACTAAATGTTTAGTTTAGCCAATAGAAATTGATGAGCTGGAAAGTGTATGATTTCAAGGTGGAAGATAAATTTTGTTATGAGATCTACAACAAACAAAATTTGAAGAATATCTGAAGGATGGAATTGAAACAAGTCATTGACACATCTGTTGAGGAAGGTTTAAGTGGCAAAATCAATGAAGGAGATTAAGCGGAAAAATCTGATGGATGAAAAGAAAATGGTTTACTCGTCTATATAAGAGACATTAGTTTCATTATTGAAAGGATGCCGAAAGAAGGAGACTACAGAGATATCATGTGAACACAGCTTCATGCATGCCTGATCAGACTAGTTGAAGAAGAACTGAACTGCAGAATAGTACTGAGCATCAGAGAGCTTTACCAAGTGACAGTAAGTTATTGAATGTTGATGAACTAAATTGAAATATTGATCAAAGGATTTTTATGGGCTTATAATAGATCTGAACATATGCAAAATCAAGTTGTATTGTAATCAGATCACCTACTATTTCAGTTTAACCATTGTAACAGAAAAATCTCTTAACCGAGTAGACTTGAAAGTCTTGTTATGTCATTCATAGAATGTACATTTTTATCAAATCAACCCCACAGTGAATGTTGGTTGGACGATAACTATTAGTGTTAAATCCTCTAACAAGGTCACACCTTATAGTGTGTTTTGTAACCTTTAATAGGGTTGGCTCTTCACTGAGCTCACTTCAGAAGAGTGAAAATATTTTGGGTTATCGGTCCCAGGTGGTTTTTCCCTTTACAGGGTTTCCATGTTAAATCTTTGTGTTATGTGGTGATTTTTTGGTTATCATACTTTACATGTTGCATATTTGATTTTTTCGGTAATCACTATGAGCAATTAACTTGTAATTGGTAACTGCACAGATAGTTTAAGTATTTTATGTTACCAAGCTACAGAATTAGCTAAATTTGTTTTAAGTGATTCATTTTGTAATTTGGGACTATGGATAACTGATTCGCCCCCCTCTTAGTTATTCTAACACTTGAATTATCAACAAGAGGAATCAAGGAAGCATTACAAGAATATTCAAAGAGATTACTATTTAAAGGAAAAGCACTATAAATAATTGATCGGTAAACTTGAGGAAGTACAAAAAGAGACAAATGATCTATGGAGAAAGTTATTCTTTCCTAACCTATCGACAAAAATCAAGAAACCCTTAGGAAAGCTAGATCCCATTGATTTGACAATAGATAATGAAGAGGTCATAATAGAAGACATAACAAATAAAGACCCGGTAGAGGGTATTGCAGATGATGAAAATATAATGGCAACCAAGGCCAAGGATATTGAAGAATTGAATGTTGATGATTCAGAAAAAGAAAAGTTAATGGATGTGGATCCTATTATAGAAAAAATACTAAATTTTCCTAAGATTGGAGAAGTTATCTGAGAGGCTACAAGAGATGTTCCAAAAGATGTGGAAGCCCCCACTGAACCAGAAAAGGAGATTCAACCAAAGGATACTGAGAACACCAGAGAGACCGAGTCTTCCAAATATGAGAATCAAGAGCTGATGATCCCTACCGAGACTGTAGAACTAGAGAAGGATAAGTCCAAGGAGAAAGAAAAGGATAAAGAATAAGAGAATAAAGAAGAAAAATAGGAAAAGGAGGACAATAAATAAGAAGAGAGGAAGGAAGAAGAGAAAAAGGAAGAAAAATAAGAGAAAAATGAGGATACTACTACTACTACATCTCATGAAAAGAAGGCATCTACAGATAAGGAAAAGTCAAAGAAGAGAAAGCATGAAAAGGAGAAGGTTGATTTGAGCTAACCTATTGTGATACTGAAGTTTGAAATCTCCACCTTGAGACCCAAGGAATTATAAGAATTTGGAGATTTAATCAAAAGGAAAGTAGCACAAGACAAGTTACTTGCAAAGAAGTAGAAAAATGATGTACTAGAGAATGTTAAAGAAATACTACAATAAATTGTACTAGAGGCTACTATAAATGAGAAAGGTAATATATACAGCCAATTGGGTGAACTGGTAAGTTAGATAAATCAACTAGGTACCAAGACTAGTGAATATTTGATGCAAGTGCATAGGAAGCAAATCGAAGATAAAATTATTGAAAAATTACTTCAATCAGTAGCACTTGGTAAGGTAACACTTTTTGTACCAGTTACCGAGTGTTGTTGAACATATTTGTCTCCTTCACAAATGCTCACAAGATTAACTCCATCACCCTTCTTTAGAGAAAAATAGTCCACAATAATAGTTGGTTAAGTGTATGGTAATCACTTCCCTCTAAATTTTTAAGAGGTACAGCTCCCTCAAAAGATGTGCAATGAATAAAAATATGTAGATATGCTTTTTACCAAAAAGAAATAAAGGCAAATTGGCATCTACTCATAGCTATGATACAGATGCTAACAATAAGTTTATAAATAGAAAGAGGGTAAGAAGAAAGGAAAAGGATGATACAAAGACCATCCACTCCACCTTCTATAGTAAGAGGGTAGAAAAGAGACTCCATATTTTATTTTCAAAAACACAATTTCATAAAACTCAAAGGTTTTATAACAACTTTGTATATCACTAACTTGAGAAAAATAGTATTAGAAGACAATTATAATAATTCACGGACCATTTACAATTTGAAAGATAACAATTGAATTCAAAGACTCAGCATGAATTCTTTCTTTTCCTTCTAACACTTAACAAAAACATCAAAGGTCATGCTACCCTTGTATAGATTCTGGAAAATAAAATCTCTCAAGAATCTAATCCCCTTTCTCTTTACAAATAGAAGATCATAAAACTTCCCCTCTTCCGGTGCCAATCAAAATAAGAAAATTCTTTTTTTCTTAACACTCTTAGCTTACTGAAAAAAGAATAAACCCCTCCTCATTTCTTTCTTCTACATTTTTTTATTTCCTCCGATAAGTTCCTTTTCAATTATAAAAACTAATTCTTTCTTATTCTCCTATCATATTTGTTTTTATCCCTTCCTCTCCTTGATGTTTTTTGTTTTATAAACATTATGTTTATAAAGATAGGAATGAAGACACTTATCAAATTAAGGGCATGTGTACTTTGGATAGGTGGCATACGTTGGTGATGGAGTGATGTCATCATTTTGTGACTGTTATGGACAATTCATATAGTGCTCTACACAGTTGCTTATATCTTGTGAACCACAGGAATTTGGAAGATCGCTCCAATGAGAATCTGGAGAATTAGGTCTTCCCCAAAATATTTGAAAATTACCTCCATCCAATGGTGGAATTGTGAGTTATAGTCCCCGCAATATGACTAATTTTTATATGTTCAGAAAATTCACAGTTACGGATTCTAAAGATGGCAAGTCTGGAAATATTTATGTGAAGACCACAACTGCAGTGTCAAAGAACATAGATCTCATTATGATTATGATTTTTTATTGATTGTTTATCATATGGTCACTTTAGATAATGATTCAGGTATTCATCATATAAACTAAATTCTGCTATCAATGAACATGACAGACACCATAATTTATCAAGCTTACTGAAGACTTTGTGATATTTTCTTTTTATGCCTCTTACCCAAAACAAATATGTGAGACTACCTTTGTAGTGTTTGAATTCATATTTTTGAATTTTTATGCACCTTTGAATCTATTCGAACTATGAAAACCAATTGAGATTATTGAACCTACTTGAAATCTTGAACTACTGTGAACCATGTTGAACTAAAAAACCTGTGAACTACACCTCTAGACTCAGCCTCTGAACATGTTTGAACCTCTTTGAACCAATTTTAACTTAGTTTCAAGGGGTTCAATACTCAAAGCTTAATAGATAAAATTTTCATCTAAGCAAGGATTGACATGGAGGAGACCCAAATTCTGAATTTTTAAATTTGGGTCAATATGGGGGCTAACACCGAGTTAGAAAAATAATTGCAAGATATTATTTTATTGTTTCAAAAAATTTATTTGATTTCTAATTTCACAAAGGACACAAAAGAAAAAGATGAAAATGTTGAGGAGCTAACTAAGCAACTAGCAAAGGTAACAACCAATCCTGATACTTTCAAGGTATATTATCAAATGCTTAAGCACCTAATGGGAATGAAACATGAGTTAAGGAAATAGGAGAATAAAATTAGAGTGGAACTCATGGAGATACAAACATGTTTGATACCACAGATTGAGTCATTGCAAAAGCATACTCATAAGGCTAAAGACTTAGTAAATACACCAGATGTAAGTGCTATGGATAGCATGATAAGTCTAGCAGTTGATATTGGAGAGAAAATTGTATTATTGCAAACAATAAAGGAGTCATTGAAGGCATCATTCAAAGATGCATAGGAAAGGTATAAAAAAAAATTTGACAAGATCCCTCCACCAGATAAATAGTAAGTAAATTTTGTTTTGGCATTTTTTGTTAAAAAGGGGGGGAAATATATGTGTATCAGGGAGATAATAGTGTATAAACAACAAGGGAGATATGTATGTAAAGTATATGGATAGATATGTGTATAGGAATTATTATTACAAGGGGAGTAATAAGTAAAGAGTAATGAAGTTATGGAGATATAAGAAGTTTTACCAAGAAGTGTTGACATGGTAATTTTCCTAAGGACACAAATTTTGATGACTTTGAAGGTTTTTAACAAACATACGAAACTAATGCCAAAGGGGGAGATTGACAATCCTATAGAGTTATTTTTTTGTCATTAGTTTTGATTAAGTCATATTGATTGTCAAATTCATTCGGTAAAGAAGGATAGTCAAGTCGATTAAAAAGAAGTAAAGGAAAGGCAATTTTGGTAAAAGGAATAAGGAGAAGACACCAAGCAAGGCAGACCAAGCACCGAGCACCGAGCAGTACTGAGTTACAATAGTTACTAAGCCGAGAGAACATACATAATACTGAGTAGAAGAAAAACGTATTACCAAGCATCACAGGCCAACACAAGGAGAATCTATAGATACATTGAATCTGGACACCGAGTAGAAAATGGTTTACAAATCTCAAGGAAATTATTTAATAAAGCATTGGAGATTTAAACATAATGATTTTTCATGATTACAAGGTGAGATCCACCAATGAGAATTAAATGTGATATAAGTATTGGAGAAGTAACCAATGCTAGCACCGCTTAAGGAGAAGATTCTATATTGTTTCCACCACTTCTAGAATTTAGTATAAATGAATCAAAATGTGAAGATCAAAGTAAGAGTGTATATACGAAGGAGAAATTGCAGAGAGAAGGTGATGAGAAAAGAAGCCACCAAGTAATAGAGCAGTAAGAACAGAGTGTGAATATGATTCAATTTTGAAGTTACCGAGTACATAATTGATATTGTGAGAGAAGTATAGTATTCAAGGTAATTTTTTATTGAGCATAATGAGTCTGATAATCATATGTTAATGAAAATTTTACAAACAAGTTTATGTTATTGATTAAGTGTGTAATCAGAATTGTAAAATCTCTTAACCGAGTAGATCCTAACATATCTTATATTGTAAATCCTTTAACAGGGTAAATATCTTAGATTAGAGTTGTAAAATCCTTTAGTAAGGTAGACCTAATTGGTCTTTAGACTTTTAATAGGGTTAATACTCTTAACAAGGTAAGCTATCAAAAATAGCTAACATTGTAGCTCTAATCGAGCAATCATTTTACTGCACTAGTGAATTGTTGTGGGTGTCATCCCCACCGCAATTTTTATCCTCTAACAAGGATTTTTGTGATACCAAAATAATGGTCTTATGATATTGTTTTACATTTTTTTATGTTGTTATATGAAAAATTATGAATTCAGTGAATGGTTAGAAAAGATAGATAAAAGTTTTTGGAGTATTGATTCACCCCTCCCCTCTCGGTACTTAACTTTCCATAAATTAATCCAAAAAATCTATAGTTGATTGTGCTAGAAAATTGTTAATTGACAAAAAGGTTGCACAAACATTCTAGAGAGAATCCATTAGTATTGTTGTCTACACACTCAACTGAGTACAATTGAAGAAAGGAATAAACAAAACACCTTATGAAGTATGGTAATACACCGAATGTTAGTTACTCTAAAATTTTTGGAAGTAGGTGTTACATACTGAAAGATGATAGGAAAGGTATATTCCTAGGATACTCCTCAAAGAGAAAAGCCTATAAATGTTTGATTAAGGCTACTAACAAAATTGTTGAAAGTGAGAATGTGAAGATTGATGAATTTGTAGAAAGAAATGAAGAAGATAGAAAAAAGAAACCTGAAGATTATCAAAGATTTGTATATGTTCAGGAAGGTGTTTTGGGTAATGCAATTGATCCACAACAAGAAGAAACCGAGGAGCAAGTTGAGCCTACACTGAGAGATGAAAACACTGATGAACAGTCTACCGAGCCTGTATTAGAAAAATATGTGAGAAGACACCACTCACTAATAAAAATCATTGGAGACAAGAATGCAAGACTCATGACAAGAAGTAAGTTGAAAGATAATACATGTTTGATTTCTGAGTTTGAGCCAAGATTAGTCAAGGATGCACTTGAATTTAAAGACTGGATTAATGCAATGAAAAAAGACATTGATCAGATTGAAAAGGATAGTACTTGATCATAGGTACCGAGACCTAAGGATAATAATGTGATTGGAACAAAGTGGATTTTCAAGAATAAACTCAATGATAATGGAGATGTGATTAAAAATAAAGATAGACTATTCTGCAAAGGGTATGCACAAGAAGAAGGTATTGATTATGGTGAGACATTTGCCCTTGTTGTTGGATTAGAGGGTTTAATTATTTTACTTGCATATGCTGCCTATAAAGGATTCAAAGTTTATCAAATGGATGTTAAGTCTACATTTTTAAATTGAATTCTTGAATAAGAAGTTTACATTGAACAACCTAAAGGATTTGTTGAGAATTCTAACAAGGATATGGTATGCAAACTACACAAGGCACTCTATGGTTTGAAGCAAGCACCTTGAGCATGGTATGAAAGAATACATTCATATTTAATCAAGATTGGATTTCAAAGGAAAAGTGACAACAATAATTTGTATCTAAAATGTGATAGTACTGATAAGATTTTGATTGCTGAAATTTTTGTTTATGATATCATATTTGGAGGAAATGAATCAATGTCTAAATTATTTGCTACAGAGATGAGAAAGGAATTTGAGATGTCCATGATAGGAGAGATTAAATTCTTTATTGGACTAAAAATTCAATAAGATAAAGATGGGATCTATGTAACACAGTCAAAGTATATCAAGGAGATCCTAAAGACATTCAATATGGAAGAGTCAAAATCAGTTGGTACGCCGATGACTATTGGTTGTAAATTGTCAAAGGAAGATGAGACAAAGTAAGTCAATGAAATACTCTACTAATCCATGATTGGTAAGTTGTAGTATGTTATTTATAGTAGGCCTAATATTGCACATATTGTTGGTTTTGTTGCTAAATTTTTAGCCAACCCAAAGGAGACACACATGTCTGTAGTGAAAAGAATATTTAGATGTCTGAAAGGGACTGAATATTTTGGTTTTCTATACACAAAAGGAGGATATTTTGATCTCAAGGTATATACTAATGTTGATTGGGTTGTAAAAATTGATGGTAGAAAAAGAATAAGAGGTGGATGTTTCTTTTTAGGAGAAATATTAGTGACATGGCTAAGTAAGAAACAAAGTTGTATTTCACAATCTACTACCAAAGCTGAGTATGTTGTAGCGGCAATGAATTGTTAAAACATTGTGTGGATTACATAATTACTTGAAGGTATGAAAGAAGAGATTACTTATCCTATTAAAATAATACTAGTGCTATTAACATATCAAAGAATTTGGTGATGCATTCAAAGACAAAGCGCATTTCTATCAAGTATCATTACTTGAGAGAACAAGTTCAAGACAAACATGTGATATTGGAGTATGTGAATTAAAAGGAACGAATAGATAATATATTTACCAAACCACTACCGAAGGATGCTTTTGAGTATCTGTGAGGTGAATCTTGAAGTTCTGAAAGATGTTATTATTTTCAATGAGAAATCAATACATTTGAGGTATGATAAACTACTTGAAAAAAGTTTTCAAGAGTATGTGTCTTTGGCATTGTTGTCAAAGAGGGAGAATAAAGCAATTGATTATTGTGGGAGAAGTTACTGAAGATTGCAAAGTGGAAGAATATTCTAAGAGAAGATCTATTGAAAGATTAAGTATCCAAGAGGGAGACGATGTATAGAAGAAGTTAAAGCTTAGAGGGAGTACAGGACAAAGAATGACAGTGAAGTGTTGCCATCATCAATTGACACTGTGTTATCATCAATGCCAAAGAGGGAGATTGTTACTATAACTGATGGTGATGGTGATGAAGACCAACTAAGATAAAAGGTATACAAGTTAGTAGAAAGATTAGATCAATTATTATATTTTCATTGATGTCAATCAATTGATATCTAATTTATATTATGTTTTCATTTCATTCGGAGTATGATATAAGTTGAATGACTTAAGAAGAAGAAGTGAAATTTTGTGAAGATGGAAAACTTAATTGGGAAACTGATACAGATCGGACAATGCTAAGATTATGTTCATATAATTGTTTTCTACCTAACATATGGTTATATTATGTTGGTAAAGAAAGGTAAATAAGATTAATCAAACTGGTAAGTAAAACAGTTTTGACTACCAAGTAGAAAATATCATTCAGTAAAGAAAAAAAGTCATTCAATTAAAAGAAAAGTAAGTTTTGGTAAAGGAAAAGGAACTCAAGACACTGAGAAAAAAATTTAGTCACCAAGCGAAGTTAACCAAAATTCACTTAAAGAGAATAAGCTAGTCAACGAGCAAGGAACAAAAATTAAATACAAGGATCAAAATGACATTTAATGTTGAGCTATGATGAACTGGAAGATTATGATGATAAGGAAGAGTTAGTTGGAGAGATCTACAATTAGTAAAATTCATGATGATGATCTATGGTATAGATCTAAGTAGTAAAATTGGAAGCAACAAGTTTCAAGAAAGTTCAAGTTCCAAGGTGAAGGTAAAATGTGTTATCGAGATCTAAATACATTGAATAATTTTGTGAAGTTGATTGCACAGTTGAAATTAATCAAAAGAAAAAGTGATAAAGGAGATTAAGCGGCAAAACAAAGTCTATATAAAGGATGAATTTGTATGAACAAATGGCTGGCAAATTGAAGGGTTGTTGAGTCACCGATTGATGCAGTGAAGAAGGAAAAGGTTAGATTCTAAGTTAGAAAGATGGAGTTGATGAAGTTTTGAAGCCAATGGAAAGTGAAGGATTGAAGTGAAGAAGAAGAGTGCACAAAGGATCAGACTATGCAAAGGATAGTTGTAGATTTATAGGTTAATTTATTCATTATTGATTATTAACATTTGTAATAGAAAAATATCTTAACCGAGTGGACTTAATAGTCTTATTGTCAAATCCTTGCAAAAGGTAACATTCTAAAGAGTGTTTGAAAACCTTTAACTAGGCCACTCCTAACAGGGTGAAGATCCTAACAGATTTGATGCAAATCCCTTGACCATGTCACACTTATCAATGTGCATTGTAATCTTTAATAGGATTAGCTCTTAACCAAGCATACATCAAAAGACTATTTTCTTTAGTGGGTGAAAATCCCCACAGTGATTTTTCCCAAAGCTAGGTTTCCACATTAAATAATGGTGTTATATGTGTTGAATGATTTATGTGTTTGTTATTTTTTATTGTAAAATTTTATTTACTATTGTCGGTAAATAGTGAATTGTGTCTGACTGAGTTGACACTGAGTTTAATCAGAGAAATTTTTAAGGTACAAAAAATCAAGGATTAATGATTCACCCCCCCCTCTCTATAATCCAACACCCCATACCTTATGCTCCTTTTTATGCACTTACAGATGTCACTTGAGAAATATGCACAATCCTAGATTCATCCTTCTCTTGATCTTTTTTTCTTCTCCAAACCTTCTTAGTGCCTATTTTATGATAACTACGAACTTTCTTCCAAACTAATCCTACAAAATTGTACTTTATGTCCAATCTTATTACATTTATAGCATAAGATATCATTATTAAAATTAAAGAAATGACAATTTCTTCTATGCACTCTATAAGAGCTTCTATTAACATACCTTGTATGATCATGTCTTTCATACGAACAACAATTACTTGTTGCATGACCAACTCTATGATAGTTATAACATATCATACCATTTCCCTAATTTGATAGCTTATAAGTATTCTTATCATTAGTCCTTCCACAACTATTTCTAGTATGAATTCTACAATTCCTTTCTCTATGTCCATATTTATGAAAAGTAGAACAATAAGCACAAAATTTAGAATAGTTATACCTCAATGAGAAACTTGTCTCCTATCAGTAACCTTTTCCTTTTTCTTGGGGGAAACAACAAATCTTATTAAATAAAATTTCTTCCTAGGAGTGTTCCTGACCTTAAAAATTTATCCTTTCCCACTAGCAAATACAAAAACTATTTATTTTTCTAACTCTTTTCCACTTGAAGAAGTTCTTTCGTATCACATATCCTAGACTAGTAGGATCACTGTATGTGTTTTCTTACATAGCATATTATCTATTACATTTATACTTTTCTCAAACTTCCTAGTATTTTCTAACTGAAACTTATGATTTTCAAGTTCTTTTTTTAAAACAACCACTTCTCCTTCAAGTTTTTGACCCTCTATATTTTTTATTTACAAATCAGATTTTGTAAAGTCAATTACCATTTTTGCTTCTTCTATCTCTGTCTTTAGACTAATAATAACTTTTTCAGATTCTTCAAGATGAAAAGAAAATTTGTTCTTGGAATTTTTTTCTAGTTGAAGTTGGTCTTCTAATCTCTTTTTCTCCTTTCTAAGTTGCTTGATTACATCTAAAAAACACACAATTAACCTTCAAGATAAATTATTCCCTTAGGATCACTAACATACTCTTCCATATATAATCCATTCATCAAGTTCTATATTAGACATCTTTTCTAAAATATTTTTCTGCTTAACATGACTTATAGAATCAACTAGGAAGGTCTTTTCTTGAGACAATACTTCAATGCAGTTGATGCTAGTGATTTTCTTTTGACTTCTATTTCTTTTGCACTTAGCCATGACCAGGAATCCCTTGAGTCAGTTAGACATGGTTTGGCTCTAAGACCACTTGTTGAAGTACAATGAACAATGAGAGGAGGGATGAATTAGTGTTCATACACAATTTTTTACTTTTTAAATTCTTTTTTCGAATTTGAATTTTTTATGACATGAAACAAAAATAAAATAGAAAAAAAAATAATTAAACATACACAAGAATATGACAAAAGGAATTGTTTTGAGTGGATGATGAAGGGTGCTCCCCTTAATACCACAAACACATAACAAAAATAGAGAAACAACAACAATTTGCAAGAACAGAAAATGGGCTTCTT
This sequence comes from Chamaecyparis obtusa, assembly GCA_027943335.1. Classification (NCBI taxonomy): domain Eukaryota; kingdom Viridiplantae; phylum Streptophyta; class Pinopsida; order Cupressales; family Cupressaceae; genus Chamaecyparis; species Chamaecyparis obtusa. The sequence continues at coordinate 491,523 of BSBK01004333.1, read as the reverse complement.
ATTATCTCCACAAATGTGGAATTACAAATTTTAGAATTACAATATGCAAAGCCACATGGGCATTTCCCTTACAATATTTTGTAGGACAAAGTCTCGAATTATTACCCAGATCTACCCAAAACTGCCTCGAACTGCCTAAGACAACACTACAGCCTTCCTTATATAGATAATTTTCCATCGCCTGGGAAGGTTCTATAATTTTAGCCAATAAGGCCGACCAAACTTAGAATTATTTTATTTTACATTTATTACATCAGAGTCGGCTCAAAACAACTTTTGAAACCCAAAAAAAAATTTTGAAGAAAAAATTATTTTTTGCCATTTTAGGTGACCTAACTTCTAGAGACCATAAGTCATCACCCGTTGACCTGATTGACTATTATGACCCCATTGTGGAAAGGGCGTGAAGTGCTCTACAACACTTAATTTAAGCAAGCTTCATTCAACCAAAGTTTTAACCTCATCTGGTGCCTCTAAAGCCTTTAAAACTGAGTTTGAAGTTTTTGTACCCTGCTGCCAATACCAAAAAATTTCAATATCTTCAAAACTAGACTTGATCTAGCAATGAAAATTTAATGGTAGGTTGATACAACCAAAATGAACCTCCAGGGAATAAAATAGACCATTCTAAGCTCTAACGGAAAACTTGCTAAAAATAGTAACTTTCCAAAAATAGTAGCTTTGCACAAGATAGCCCTTATTGAAAATAAACCAGAAATATTTTTGGGTGATGCAAGATTGCTCTTACACCCAGGATGCTCCTACATCAGACACCCAAGGTAATTTGAGAAGTGACCTTGTCACGACTCAGGTGTGAAGAGGAAAACCAAGACGGTTAACCTCCTCCTTTGTCAACCATGATGAATCTTCAACAGGTCATCCTTTCCATTTGACTAGATATTCTTCATATGTCATGTTCCTTGTGCTTCTACCAACACGACTATCCAATATGTATTCAATCTCCTTGGTAGTTGAACTAGTTGCTGGAATACTCCACTTTGTTGTTGTGATCTCATCTTCAACACCTCCCTCATGATACTTTGTCAGATTTGAAATGTTAAACACTGGTGAAATATTCAGCTTAGTAGGCAATTCTACCTCTTAGGCATTTCCTGAATCATGTTTCTTTAGTATCTTACATGGCCCAAACTTCTTCATTTTCAACTTGTTATATGTACCAACTAGAAATCACTCCTTCCGTAAATGAACCATGACCTCATCTCCAACCTGAAATTCCTTATGCCTTCTTTTCTCATCTGCCTTAGCCTTATACTGCACATTCATCTTGGTAATATGTTTCCTCACCTCCTCATGGATGTTCCTCAAGTGTTCTACAAAATCCTCAGCTTCAGCACTACTTATCTCTCCTTTATCTATCTTCCTCAACTCTGAAGCATTTCTAGGACTACTTCCATATACAATTTGGAATGGTGATTTTCCAGTGCTCCTGTTGACAGAATTATTGTATGCAAATTCCGCCTGTGGTAAAATCAAATCCCATCTTGTTGGCTTATATCCAACCAAACATCTCAGCAAATTTCCCAAACTTCTATTCACCACCTCTATCTGTCCATCAGTCTATGGATGATGTGATGAAATGAACTTTAAATTTTTCTTCAACTTCTTCCACAATGTATGCCAAAAATACTCAAAAAACTTAGTGTCTTGATCTGAAACTATACTCTTTGGCAAACCATGTAGTCTCACCACTTCTCAGAAAAACAATTCTGCTACATGAATAGCATCATTAGTCTTCTTGTAGGGAATAAAATGTGCCATCTTTGAAAATTTGTCAACTACCACAAAAATTGAATCATGTCCCCGCTGAGTCCTTGGCAAACCAAGAACAAAATCCATACTGATATCCTCCCAAGGCTTCTTTGGTATAGGTAATGGCTGATACAACCCTATATTCTACTTTACTCCTTTCACCATTTGACATACTCTACAACTCTATACAAACTTCTTGACATCTTGCTACAACTATGGCCAATAATAATTCTCACTAACCAAAGCAAGGGTTTTATCACGACCAAAATGTCCAACTAGTCCTCTGCTATGCTTCTCCTTGATGAGATTCTCCCTCATAGAACTTCATGGAATGCACAACTATCTCCCTCTAAATAGCATATCATCTTGAATAATGAAATCCAACCACTTCGTTCTATCTAGAGTAACAAGCTTTCCAAGCTTCCCCAAAATTAAGATCCTCTAGATACAAATTCTTTAGTTCCTTTAACCCAACCAGCTCAATCTGCATTTTTTTTAGCAATTGTTTCCTTTTGCTAAGTGCATCTGCAACCCTGTTAGACTTTCCACTCCTGTGTTTCAAAATAAATGTATAACTCTGCAAAAACTCAACCCATTTCAAATGCCTTTGATTCAACTTTCCTTGACTATTCAAATATTGCAAATCTTGATGATCAGTATACAAAACAAACTCCTTAGGAAGTAGATAGTGTCTCCACTTCTTTAATGCTTGAACAATAGCATAAAATTCCTAATCATAAATAGAATATTTTATCTTGGCATCATTTAACTTCTCACTAAAATAAGAAACAAGTTTACCTTCTTGGCTCATAACAGCTCCTATTGCAGTACCACTAGCATCACAGTCTACTTGAAACCCCTTATTAAAATCTAAAAGTGCTAAAATAGGTTGTTCTGTAACTTTTTATTTCAACAGTTTAAAACTCTTATCTGCCCATTCGTCCACTTGAACACTTTTCTATCCCCTCTCATTGTTTTAGTCAAGGGTCCACAAATACTGCTAAAATTTCTAATAAATTTTTTGCAAAAACTAGTCAAACCATGAAAAGATCTTACCTCAGTAGCACTCCTTAGAGTAGGCCATTCAATGATAGCCTGTACTTTCTCTGGGTCCATTTTTAGACCTTCTACTGAAACTACAAATCCCAAATACACTAACTCTTTCTTCACAAAATTGCACTTCTTCAAATTTATCAATAATTTCTCTTACCTTAACTTCTCAAAAACCATACAAATATGCATCATATGCTCCTCCAATGTCTTACTGAAGATTAAAATATCATCTAGGTAAACAATGACAAACTTACCCAGAAATTCTTTCAGAACCTCATTCATGAGCTGCATGAAAGTGCTCGGTGCATTGGTTAGCCCAAAAGGCATGACTAACCACTCATATAGTCCTTCCTTTTTCTTGAAATTAGTCTTCCATTCATCTCCTTCTCTTATCTGAATCTGGTGATATCCACTCTTCAGATCTATCTTTGAAAAATACACAGCTCCACTCAAACAGTCCATAATATCATCCATTCATGGTAATGGAAACATGTACTTAATTATGATCTTGTTTATCACTCTGGAGTTTGTACACATCCTCCATTCTCCATTCTTCTTTTGTTCTAATACTTTTGGTATAGTACATGGACTCAGGCTCTCCTGAATCAAACCTTTCTGTAACAATTCATGTACTTGTCTATTCAACTCTTTGTTTTCTGATAGTGTCATTCTATCTACTACCTTATTTGGAAAACTAGCTCCTAGAATCAAATCCATCTAATGACTGATCTTCCTTACCGGTGGTAATCCATCAGGTACATTATCAGATACAATATCCTAAAACTTATTCAACAAATCTGCCACTTCTATAGGTACATCTTCTACTTCCTCTTTACCAGCTTTTGGAATTAAAGAAAAATACACATGCTCATGCCTCATACCATCTAGGAATTTTCTTCCATCAACAAAATTTATTATTGCATTACCACATACCTTTTCTTCAGTCTCCTTCAATGGCTTTAACTTATGTCACACTCCATCCTTTGTCAGGGAATAGGTATTTGCACGACCATCATGTACAGCATGCTTATCAAACTGCCATGGTCTACCCAACAACATATGACATGCATACATAGGTATGATATCACATAGTACCTCATCATGGTATCCGCCAATCTTGAACTTCACTAGGCACTGTTCACTGACCATGACCTTGTGGTCATCCTACACCCAAGAAATTTGATATGGATGTGGGTGTTTCTCTCTCTTGAGCTTCAACTTTGTCACCATCTCTTTTGACACCAAATTTTTAGTGCTTCCGCTATCCATAATCACATCACAACATTTACCTTCACACTTACACCTAGTGCGAAACAGGCTTCTTTGCTCAAGTTCATTCTCACCACTCAGTAGGACTCTTTTGTTAATTAGTGTTTCTCATCTTTTAGCATCTTCAGAATGTGATGATCTGGCATCTTCATCTACATGTGCAACTCTAGCCTAGCCTTCATTCCTCCTATTTGTCCTTCCTTGGCATTGAGGACATTCAAATGCCCTATGACCTTCTCCACAATGAAAACATGTTCCATGAAAGCGTCCTCTTCCAGATCCTTGTCCTCTTCCTCTTCCTCTTTGATCTCTATTATTCTGATCATGGAAATGATTGGAATTATTTTCTCTGATTTTGACTACTACTGGCCTCATCCTTGTTTTTTGGATCTTCATTTCGGCCACCATATGACTATCCACCAAATCTTCCACCATGGCCTCTTCCATTTTGTCTTCTCTCAAACTTCTTGTTCAGCTTTTCCTCTACTTTTAGGGAAAATTGGTATGCCTCTTTAATATTGTTCATTCGAACCAAATTCAACCCCTCCTAAATGCTCGGCCTCAACCCATTAAGGTAACGGGAAACATTCTCCTTATTAGCTTCTGCATGGCCTATTCTAATGAGGATTTGATAAAACTCCTCTGTATACTCCTGAACAGATATTCCTACTTTCTTTAAACTTTGCATTTTCTTCAGTAGGTCAAGCTCATAATCAACACAAATGAACTGTCACTTCAATTTGTCCACCATTCGATCCCATTTTGTGATTTTCTCTTTTCCTTTCTATTTCTCTCCAATTGAATCTCTTGCCACCAAATCTTTGCATGACCCTTCAGTCTGGCCTTCACAAACTTGACCCTATCAGGATCCTCAATCTCTTCATACTCAAAATATTCTTCACATTAATTGATCCAGTCGACCAATTCCTTCAGGTTAAGATTTCTTGAAAATATAGGAACTTCAATCTTAGGTCTTTTCCCAATCTTGGAAATGGCTCGAAAAAGTCTTTCTTCTTCCTGATTCACAATTTTGACTTCTCCTTCATAATTTCCTTCTTCAGCTTCATCCTCACTTTCATCTCTGACATTAAGATTCATTCCTTTGTGAATCTCTTCTTTCAATGCTCACACTTGTCTCTGGAGCGCTCTAACCTCAGGTGCTACACTGGAAGCTCTTTTTCCATGTTCCCTTCGTGGAGGCATTTTTGCACTACTCGTTGGAATCCTAACCACAATCCTGGTGCAAACTGCCTCATAGTCAGTGATCTATTTACACACTCAGGAACTCCCACTCTGATACCACTTAATGAAGGGTGCTCCCCTTAATACTACAAACACATAACAAAAATAGAGAAACAATAACAATTTGCAAGAATAGAAAATGGGCTTCTTATTATCTCCACAAATGTGGAATCACAAATTTCAGAGCCACATGAGCATTTCCCTTACAATATTTTGTAGGACAAAGCCTCGAATTATTACCTAGAACTACCCAGAACTACCTCGAACTGCCTAAGACAACACTACAGCCTTCCTCATATAGACAATTTTCCACTGCCTGGGAAGGTTCCAGAATTTTAGCCAATAAGGTCGACTTAGAATTATTTTATTTTACAATTTATTACATCAAAATCGGCTCAAAACAACTTTTGAAACCCAAACAAAAATTTGGAAGAAAAAAATATTTTCCACCATTTCAGGTGACCTAACTTCTGAAGACCGTAAGTCATCACCCATTGACCTGACTGACTATTATGACCCCATTTCGAAAAGGGCGTGAAGTGCTCTACAATACTTGATTCAAGAAAGCTTCATTCAACTGAAGTTTTGACCTCATCCGGGGCCTCTAAAGCCTTCAAAATTGAGTTCAAAGTTTTTGTACCCTACTGCCAATACCAAAAATTTTCAATATCTTCAAAACTAGACTTGATCTGGCAATGAAACTTTACTGGCAGGCTGATACGACCAAAATGAACCTCCAGGGAAGAAAATAGACCATTCCAAGCTCTAATGGAAATCTTACTAAAAATAGTAACTTTCCAAAAATAGCAGCGCTACACAAGATAGCCCTTATTGAAAAGAAACCAGAAATATTTTTGGGTGATGCAAGATTGCTCTTACACCCAAGATGCTCCTGCATCAGTGGAAAACCTCTAGGGAATAACAACACTCAAAGTTGCCTCATTGGCTTATCTAAAATATTATATTTACAATGCCTAACTAGAAGAGAACCTCATTGGTTTGAAGATACCTTACTAGCAATGTCCCTCGCTGGCAGAGAACCTCACTAGTTAGAAGATGCCTTGCTATTTTTTCAATGCTTCATTAAAAAAAAAATTCAAACATAGAGTATCATCTTTGTTTCATACAAGTACATATTTTGAACTCACATCAAAATAAAAGGATGATACAAGATACCATTATATATACAACCGATATATTCAATGTTATATTATATTACAACAACCTTTAAATCAAATGTATTCTTTTTAAATTCACAGTTGTACAATTATGAATCAAAATGAAACTCTTTTACATCATTGTTGAGATTAATCTTATCAAAGTATAAAACCCAAAAATATCTCTATGTATACACATTGTAAAATCTAAAAATCAAAATTCTTCTCACAGAAATATATAATGTGCTTTATCTCGATAAACAAATTGTCAATGTCATAATTGCCCTGTAAGTTTCTTTTAATAGATAATGGTAATCAAACTACAGTATATTTACTAAACCCAAAACCAAGGTAAAGAATGTAGAGCTTTGTAATATGTATACCTAAACATGGAAAAGAAAGATAATACATGTTCAACTTAACCATGTAGAATAATTCATGTTAACTAAGTGTATGTCAACTTAAAAACTTCATACCCATACTACAGTTACTTGACAAAACCTTTTCATAAACCTTAATAATGAAACAAGGGTTACAAATACTCTAACATAATATGATTTTGTTTACAAACTCACCAAAAATAAATCATAGAGACACTATGATTTATGTGATACAAAGACTTAAGGTTACAAGACATAAACACAAAACCTTATGCAATAGTTTATCTCAATCTTTCATAGTGACAACACAAACTAAACTAGGGTTTAGAGACCATAAATCCAAAATAATTATAAATAGAAATAAGAACTCAGACTAGGGTTTAGAGACTCTCATAACAAATTCTTGTTAAAGAAGAAGATAAAACATACCCTTTCTTTAACAAACAAAAAAAAAACTAAACCCTGCAGTCTTAACTAACCAAAAACCCTTTAACCATTTTTTAGTTTGAATAGGAAATTATAACAAATAAATGGAAATAAATCATAGATTTTTTACTGTTAACTAAAACTCTAACTAATGAACCAAAACATAGACTTTTACTTTTATGGGATGAAACAAACAAAGATGTTGGTTTAAACAAAACCTTTTTACCATAGACACAACATTAACATAAACTATGACAATTAGTGATAAATAAAAACCACACCATTATTAACACATTAGATTTTCCAAATTTATACAAACAAAGATTAGGTAACAAAAACACCTTGACACTAATGAAACTCTCCATACCAATTTTTCACTTGTATTCATATTCAAACCAAATCACTATCAAATCTTGCCACAACAAAAATCTTTCATGTAACCATTCAGGAATCTTTCCTATAATCATTTTTTCAAACTTACTAAAACTATATTCTAATCCTTATTGAAGAAGCCCTTAACTATTGAGAGTTTTCCCTAGCTCCAGGGCTTACAAATAGAGCCACATAATGAAAACATAAATAATTCAGTCAAGCATTGAAGGAATCAAAATAAAAGGTGGGGGATCTATAAAAGAAGTTGAGTGACAGTAAAAATATCAAGGAATTTATCAAAGATTTCTTAAAGAAAAAAATGGAAGGATGGAAGAGGACTAAAGAAGAACTAAAGATCACCATAGAGGAATGGAAGAAACATAAAGAGAATGTCAAGGATATCATCAAGATGAAGTCATATGAAAATGAAAAGTTGAATTAGGAATTAAGGAAGCTGAAATCAAAAGCTAAGGTTTGTGAGATCAGTACTATTTTGGATCAAATTCTAGCACTACAGAAGAGTCACAAAGATAAAAAATGATTAGGGTTTACCAATGAATGTTTAGATCTGAAAGAAAAAGGGAAATAAAATTTAATTGAAGAAGAAACAAAATCTAAGACAACAAGCAAGATCATAAGTCCAAAGAAATCTACAAGAAGGCCTCTAATAAGGAAAGAAAATGCTCAAAGGTACTTATCTTATAATGACTATTGTCACATTTGCAAGAATTTGTTTCATAAGGTTGTTGAATGTGAGGTGAAGAACAAATAGAAGGTTCAATGCTTTAATTGTCATAAGTTTGGTCATAAATTGAATTAATGTAGAAGTCAAGTTTCTAATACAGTTAAGAAAAGTGGAAAGAAACAATATATTTTATGGTAATTTCTATTTGTGTCACAATTATGGTATCAAGGCTAATCAATGCAGATCTAGAGTTCAATCAGTGAGATCAAGTCAAACGAATGTAAATTATTTTAAATGTGGTCAGATTGGTTATTATGTGAACAAATGCAGATTTGGTGGTGCTCCGGTAAATGCTAGAAATGGTAATATTGTTACAATTACAAGTGAATCTCAAAAGACTAAGATGACATGGAAGAAGAAAGATGATGTTGGTGAAGAGAACTCTATGGTACCAGACCCAGTACTAGCTCTATTGGTAACTAATTCAAATTATTTAGCTCAAGGGGAGTATTAAAATTCTATATCGGTCACTTCCCCTACTCTAACATAATATTGGTCAAAACTATCTTGTCTCTAGTATGATGGTTGAATAAATAATGAATACAGATATGTCATTTGATTGATGTGCATAGTACGATTGGGTTGTGCCAACAATAATTAATTTTTTGCATAAAAATTAATTATGATGGTTTGTGTCTATAAAAGTAAATATTTGAAATCATTTGGTACTATTGCAAGAAGAAATCAGAATTTTTTTGAGAGAAACGTTGAAGAAGATTACTAGAGTGCAATAATGGAGTATTAATTGATGGGTTGTAGTACTAGTGTAATTGTGTCAAGGATGTTGAATAAATTTGAGCTATCATAATTTGGTCATAGTAGGATGAGGAAACTGGAAAATGGTTTGTTTGTGGATGAATTATAGAGGATACAGAATCTTGGTTTAGACATATAGGAAGAATTCCCTTGGTTCGATGATAAGGAATTCATTATGTTCTTGTTGAGTTAGTTTTGAGATGGAAACCTAGAGTTGGATAAACCCTATGGGGTGACTAAAGAGGTAATTAAAGATATCATGAGATTGTGCAGTATTGGTGATTTACCTAGAAAGAGAATGATTAGCTACAAGGAAGTTGAAGAGTTAACTAGTATTGACCAAGATCAACATGAACTGCTAATAAATACCCTTGTAGATTTAATGGTGAGGTATGTTGCTGTGTGTGTGAAAATTGTACCTGATCTGTAGACACAACACTCAGTAAAACATTAGAGGTTAGCTATAATCAAAATCATGCAAAATTGAAAGCTATCTAACCAAGCGATTTACTGCCTTCTAATAGGTGCGAGATTAATGTTCTCAGATTGTAATCGAGATCAGTGACCTAGACGACACCTAAATGAAGGATTTGAATGCAATTGATCTAGATGTGAGATTGAATGCAATTATTCTATTTTTTTGGATTTTTCTATGCAATAAGAATGATAAAAACTGATATGAAATCTATGCTAATATGAAATTGATATGCTATGAATCTAACAATGATATGTAATATGAATGCAAAAATAAGATTGATCTCACAAAGATGTCGATTCACAAGAGCTTTGATTCTTCAATTCCAATTCTCCAGCGTGATTGTGCAAAATATGAGATGATTTGTGAAGAGCTAAAGCCTTAATTTATAGAAATCTAGGGCTTTGGAGGTGCATGAATAAAAGCCATAAATCACTCAAATTAACTCATCTTGATTTTTGAGTTATCTGATCATAAAAGATAGTTAATTCTCAAAATCATGCAAAAACATGCAAAAACAGCTTTTTAACTCAAATTAGAGTTTAGATCAGCTTTTTGAACTCCAAAAGGATGTTGAGTTCCAAAAAGTCAATAACTTGCATTGATTTTTTGATTTGGAGTTTAACTGTTTCTTTTGAATATGCATAATAATTAAGAATTAAATAAATAAATAAAGTGATTTATCCTCAACTCAACTGATTTTTGAAAATAAATAATTAATTTATGGGTTAATTAACTATTTATTCAAACTTTTATTAAAAATTATATTATTAAATAATGACAACATGCTTTAATTAATTAAATAAGAATTTAATCAATTAAAGATAGGAATTTTGATTTATTGTCAAAATTAAATAATACAATTAATAATAGATAGAATTAAATTTAATTACATAATTAAGTGGCAAATATTAAATCTAATTAATTAAATATGAAAATATTCAATTAATCAAATTTTTAGGATAAATGTGATTTATCGCCAAATAATCATTAAATTAAAGATAATTAAGATAATTAGGAATATTACTAGGAATATTCCCTGATGCAAAATTTAAGATAATCAATTATGATTCGATGATGTTTAGATGTACCTTAGGTTAGGACTTTGATGTCGATTTCATTCGAATTGAAGATGTAGGAGATTAATGAACTTATAGCCCATTTTTGGGGTATTACATTTTGCCCCTCTTTGAATTACTGTGCGAAGCGCAGTGGTTCAAAGAAAGTCTGTGTTTGATAAAGATATGAAACTGATTCAAAAGATAAACCGATCTCAAGATAGAAACCGATTGAAAGATATTGAGATAGGAGTTGATTGATATTGAATTAAGATGGAGATAATAAGTCTTGAATGACCAAAGATAATGTTCACTGTAGCAGCAAATGAACCTATGATTGCGAAAAAGTGTCAAAATACCTGATTCTGAACCTTAGGATTGATAAGAAGTGAGTGACCCGTTCTAGACTCGATTGTCTTAGCAGAACTAGCAAGTATCACATCCAAACCCTTCAGTTGTCGAAGAACCAAGGAAAGAACACTATGATCTGATGGTTGCAAAAACTGATACAGTTTACAAGATTAGGAGAATACCAAATTGATATGGATCGATGAATCTGATATGCCCCAAGTGATGATAGATTTGCCCCGAGCGATGAGGACTTTTGATGAATCAGTAACTAGACGTGATTGTTTGTCTTGATCACTGATGAAAGATATTGATAGATTTGATCGATAGAATTTGATTTACAAACTTTGAATGATGTGCAATACCATGCCCCCTTCGGGATTAAAATTGAAATCTGACAAGAAAAGTCAGTGTTATAGTTTAGAAGCATGTTAATTGATTTGAGAAGTGGTTATACACGTTCGAGAATGCATTCTACATCGTTTGGAGGTCCAAAAAGACCAAGTTTGACTAGGTTGGACCATGAGTTGACCATGGTTGACCAAGTTGGAATTTTGATAGTTTGATGTAAGATAATCAGTTAAGTTGAATACTAGATTTCTGTGATGATTGAAGGTCGAATATGCAAGTAGTTAATAATATGAATGATCTCAGATTTGAATTTTGATCCCGAAAAAGGATTCTACTTGCTATTTCATTGGAGGAACCTTCGTGTGAGATTCAGCTCTTGTTAGACTTGAAGATGCGATTTGAAGAATCATTTAAGCATTGAAGTTCATTTAATCATTGTGAGATCATGCAACATGCAAAATGAAATGAGACATGCAAAATGAAATGCAACCTAAGACCGAGGACCTAGTCACTGATCATATGTCGATTTGTTATCATCATTGAACTTTTAGGTAACCGGATAAATCAATACAATGCCCACTAGCCATGAAACCATAGACATATGAATATCAATTTGTATGCGCAAGAATCAATACAACACCCACTGGTCAACAACCATGGATATATGAATATTGATTTTGTTTTCGAAATGTCGGATTAGATATAAGCACCAAGGCACAAGTGCCAGGATGACCTGAATATCATGTCCATTTTGATATAGCAATTTGTACAAGCATCAAAACATAAACGTTGTGATGACCTGAGTACGCCTTGCGTTACAAACACATCAAACAGTCAAGAGATCATTCTAAATCCAATGTGAATTACCCGTAGTGACCCTTTATCATTCACATCCTTAGGCAAGATTGCGTTCACAGTAGGAGAAAGAACTTACTCAAAAAGATAATAGTTAGATCAAATTTCCTTGAATTGTTTGGGTATCAATGGTCGAGGTACGCATGGCCATCCAATTCGAGATAGAGGCTCTTACAGTCGGACACCATTTCAATCCAGAATTTCCAAAGCTGTTAGATTTTCACATACAAGCAGAAGACAAAGAAAAGATTATGCCCCCAGTCATCACTCTCTAAATCCTATAAAAGACATCATCGAAGAGCTCGAAGGGACACAATATGCAAAAATCTCAATGCGAATCAGTAAGCCTACAAGGAGATAAAAGCATGAAAAGCACAGATTGTTTTCAGTTGAGTTTTGATGTTTGATTGTTGTTGATGCAAAATCCTTTCTGGAGACGAGACTGACTGACTGACTCAACTTGAAGCTTCAAAGGACTCTGAGTGGATATGACATGTCTAAGATACATTGGAGACTATAAGATATGACATTGATTGCCCCCAAGTTTGAACATTGATAGGATACAGACACTTGAGCTGATTGGTGTACAGACCGACTTATTGAAACCAGGATATGCAGAAACAAACCGGGAGATATGTAAAAACTAAAGCAAGACTGAAAGCTGGGAAAGACCAAGATTGTGCTGATAGATGGAGCATTTTGGAACAAGTGGTGCCCGTTTGCCGAGTTTTCACCATCTTGGTAGAGATTCTATTTTTGCTACCGAGGTGCCTGTTTCCAGGTTTTCACCAAGGCACTTTTTTTTTTCTTTTTTCATTTTTTTGTATTTTTCATTTTTTGAATTTTTTTGTACTTTTGATATTTTTTGATTTTTTTTGTACTTTTGAAATTTTTTGATTTTTTTTGTGAATCATCAAGGTGCCTATTGCTAGGTTTTCACCAAGATGTTCATTTTTTCAGGACTTTTTCTGATTTTTAAGATTTTTTTCAGGACATTTACCAAGCACTGAATGCCTTAGGCATAGAATTTCTTTAGATGGAGAACGTTGATTGGTTCTCGGAGCTGTTCTCCTTCAGTCGTTGAGAGTTGATAGGCACCAGAGCCAAAAGTAGCAGTGATTACAAAGGGACCCAACCAATTGGGTTCGAACTTCCCCTTGCGTTCTCGATGTGATTGATTTTTAGGATTTTCTCTCAACACTAGATCACCAACCTGAAATTCTCTATGTCTGACTTTCTTGTTGTAGCCTCTAGACATTCTTTTCTGATACACTCTGAGATGATCATACGCTGCTTGTCTGTGCTCATCTAGTAGTTCAAGTTCTTGTAACCTTGACACTCTGTAGTCTTCATCAGTGACAAGTCCATGCATTCTGATCCTGAGTGATGGGATTTCAACCTCAATAGGTAGTACCACTTCAGATCCATAAACTAAAGCGAAAAGTGTAGCCCCAATAGGTGTTCTGATACTAGTTCTGTATGCCCATTCTGATACTTGTTCTGATACTGATTCTGATACTAATTCTGATAATTGTTCTGATACTAGTTCTGATACTGATTCTGATAATTGTTCTAATACTTGTTCTGATACTAGTTCTGATACTTGGTATACTTGATAGCATCTTTTTCCATTTGCAAACTCCCAAGTAAGATCATATCGTGCAGTCCCAATGTCTAGCAAGGTGGAGAACAAGAGGAATTAGCAAGCTGGTGGAAGAGATGGAAGATAAGAGAATGAAAGAAAATGAAGGGAAGAAATCCTCAAGGGGAAACTCCTCAAGAATACCTAAGCTAGGGAAAAATTGTCATGTAAAGCGCATTTGGACAAGCAATGAAAGGCTAGCATAGGATATAAGTCACAAAAGTGTATTGCCAAAGAAGGACAGGATGCAGTCCAAAGGAGGAGGCATGTCAAGAGGCTTCATAGCACCGTGTTTTACTCTCTTTTTTTTTTTTATATTAGATCAAGACCAAAGGGGAAAAGGATAGCGATAGGTGAAAAATAATGAAGGAAGATGGATATGAAGGCTAAACATGGAAGGAATGAAAGCAAGATCACCGTAAGATAGCTCACAAAATAGCCAAATATTCATGTATAGATCAACATTGTCAAGATCAAAGAGAGAAAATGAAATGGATGAAATATGTAGAAGAACTACGCATGATGCCTGATTGCCAGGTTTTCATCATGGTACTTATCCAAGGTGCCACAAGGAAGTGGTTTTCACCATAGGATGAATTTATTTCTCTTTACTTTTGCTACCAAGGTGCCTGTTTCCAGGTTTTCACCAAGGCACATTTTCAATTTTATTTTTTTTTTCATTTCTTTTTATTTTTTGGAAGAAGGCAAGCTTTTTAGATAATGCTCCTTGAAAGGATAAATCATGATATGCCAAAGATCCAAAATGATATGCTCAAAGATGCTGATAGGGAAAGGGAGATGGAAGAGAAAAATGGAGGATAAGGTTTTATGTAAAGCGAGTGAGGTTGGAAGATAGGAGGAATAGGCAAATGAGGAAAAAGGATAGAAGGTAGAAGGTTAATGAATGGAAGGATTGTGAAAGGGTAGATGGAAAGGAAGGCAAGATCAATGTAAACACATACCTTGAAGGGTGGTGAGAGGATGGAGGAATTGTGAATGAAGGGATACGTGAAGGAATATGGTGAATGGATAGCAGAGGTTGTGGTTTAGGCACATGAAATGGAAGAATATTTTTGGAGGGAGATGAAGTGGAAGCCTTTGGAAGCTTGAATGTCAATTTCACTTTTTTCTCAACACTAGACTCTTTCAAGAGAGACTTTGGAATCCATATAGCCGTAGGCTTTTTATTTCCTTTTGATGATCTAGAGAGAATATCTTCAATGATGAATTTTGGAACCCATACTTGTCTTGTAGTTTTTTTCTTAGATATCTCTTTTGACTTTATGTTTCCATGTCTATGAGAGGAGACATGGTGATATTCTTTTTTTGATGGATTCTTGTATTGCTTCTTTTTCTTGTATTGAACATTCAAGTTACTTCCAAAAGACTTGGGATTTTTGGAAGAGGGAGGATACGACTGGTTTAGATGGGTGGGTGGATGAAAAGGATTCAAGGGTATGCATCTATGTTGATCTTGAGGAAAGATGGGAGATGGAGGTATGTAAGGACCCAAGATGGATGGAAAATTAGGAGAGTTAGGAGGGGAAAGTGAAGGGACATAAGGACCCAAGATGGAAGGAAGGCATGAAGATCTTTGTAGTGGTGGAAGAGGTCCAAGGATGGAAGTGGAAGATGCAAAAGGATAATCAATAAGTTCATCAGCATCTATATGACAACCAAGGATATCAGCATCTTTAGAGTGAGCCTTAGGATCTTCAATAAAATCATGGACATCTTGAATAAGAGCATTTTCTTTGATAGGATCGTTCAAAGCTTGCAAAGACTTAGGAAGAGTAGAAAGTGAAAGTGAACATGGAGTGGTAAAGCAAGAAGATGGAAGACTTTGATCTTGACAAGGATCTTTGGATAGCACAAGTGCATAATTTTTCTCTGGTTTTTCAATAGGCTTAACATTGGAAGTATCAACACCATTTTTACCAACCTTAATGGAAGTATCATCTTTGGAAAGCGCAAGTGTAGCAAGGTTATTTTGATTGTCAATAAGCTCAACAGTGTAAGTAGTAGCTTGATCTTGCTTAGGCGAAGACTTAAGACATGGTGGAATGTATGAAAAAGGGGGTACAGGATCAAAAGAACCCTGAGGCAGATAAGAGACATTGGGAAAAGGAGTGGATGACATGGAGGGTTCTTGATCTTGATCTTTCTTTATGTTCTTCTCTTTATCATTTATAGAGTCCTCTTGACATGGAGCCACTTCTAAGGACAAGGAAGCATGTTGGGATTGTATGGATGACTTTGGAAGAGATGGTGGAGGACTAGCTGAAGTAGGGATTATAGCATATGAAGGCTTAGGCTCTTTAGGTTTATCATTATTGAAAGTATTTGCAGCCAAGTGAAGGTTAGCTTGAGTTTCTTTAAGAGGTAGCCCTGGAGGATAACTATAGGGAACCACATGAAAAGTATCAGGGCTTATGTCAGATGAAGGTTCTGTGAAAGATGTGAAAGACTCAGAAGCTTTAGGAAATGTACGAGTATTGGAGGAAGTAGGGGATAGAAGGGAACCATCACCAGACAAAGGTCCAACATTAACATGATCTTGCTTGAGAGTGTAATCTTTATTTTCAGTCGGAGAGTTCTGAGAGGAGAGATCCTTATAGTATTGACGTTTCAAGCTAGCACGATGTATTTTATAGTCCTCAGCAGTAGTAGATGGATCATCATCAAGGTATTGTCCACAAAAGCCATCAAAATCTCTTTCAAAATCAGAATCATATGGATCACCATCACGATCTATCCAATGTGACGGCCCATTTGTAGTAAGTAGGAACGAACGACGAGGACTCTTAGGAACAGAGGTGTCATAGGTATCATTACATTGTCTGTCATCATAGTCATCATAGTCTCCAAAGCTAGATGTGTCACTCTCCGTGGAAGAGGTATCATATTGCTCAATTTTTTTCCGGGGGCATGGTGACATGTACAAGTCTTTATCAAATGGAAAAGAGTATAGAGGTTCCTTTTCTTTCCCAAGTTTGTCAAGCTGGACTTGCATAGCATGTATCTGTTTCATTATAGTGGCGATCAGAGCTTCTTCCTCTTGTTTACTGATTTTTGGAGACATGTGTACTGATTCTCAATAGCTATTGCTCTATTCCTGACATAATGATATTTTGACAGATTCTGGAACTAGGCTGGAAACATTGGATATCTTGCAATTTGACAATTTCTGACAACTCTCTCAAATTTTTCCAAACGACAGTCTGCAGACTCGTACGACACTGGGTTCTTAATCATACGACATATGGGCATTACTGAAATGACACTTGACAAAAAGTCATACGACTTTTGACTTCCTGAAATGACTTTTGACTCCAGAAAAGATTTTACGTCAATTTTTGCAAAAATTTAAGGTCTTCAGTTTTGGATTGTTTGCAAATTGTACTGTCCAGATTTTGAAGGTTATACCAGATTTGATCATTTTTAATAGCCAAGTAGATAAATAAGCATGCAGAACAACAAGCAAGTGATTCCAAGCACGTCTGAAAACAATGAACAAGGGTAAAAGCAACCTTGCGCATGAACAATCAAGTGACCAAATTGTGCTAATCCCTGAGAGTACTAATTGTGTATGTTCTGAAAAGTTTTGCAATAACACACATATACCTGAGAATGAAAAATTGGCCTCTCTAGGGTTTTTAGTAATGGTTTGACTCTGCAACTTTTATGATTCAAAGGGGTGAACTCCAATCCCGGCGCACCAGGGTTTTGACACAGTCTGAGAACTTAATCTTCAAGAGCTGCTAGGGAGATCTGACAACCCAACAATGAACCATACCCGTGGAGATTTCTTCCACAAGGACATTTATATAGCGGTTGTCACTACCATGGCGAAAATGGCTATTACCGCTTGAGGTTCCGTCAATGCAGTTTTCCCTGTGAAGGGATTGTCCGCTACGGTTAACCCTCTCTAAAGATGACTCACAATAGTATACCACAAGGGGACTTGGCTCCAGATTCAAGGTTTTGACACCTCTTCACTTTTAACCCAAACAAAGCAAGCAGATTAATCCGACACGCTAAGACAAAGTTTTGTTCCACCAAGGTCTGTGATATCAACTCCACGTGATCTATCAACCTCTCCGGGGAGAGAATGTATCAATCAATAAGAGAAGACGCACTAACCAATTTTGATTCACCAAAGCTTGTGATATCAACCCCACGTGATCTATCAACCTCTCCGGAGAGAGAATGTGTCGATCAATAAGAGAAGACTCACTAACTAAGTTGAATGTGAAACGCACTAAGTATCCTCCCTACCTACAAGGATTCTATCGTCAAGAAGGATTTCGCTAGGAATCCAATCTCTCAAGAATCACAAATAGTGTTCATAGGGCCTAATTACTATGTGAGCACAGATGTATGTTCCGAAAGCAAATCTACCAAAAGCATCCAAAAAGTAGAAAGAGGAACACTTAACGTTTAAAGAAAATATGAGATGAGTCCACAAGATGGAACACTTAACACCTCACACAAGCTAAAAACGAGTCCACAACTTAGAAAACAAGGGAGTTCCTAAAAGCACAAAAGGGTTTCCAAGTGGAACATTTAACGCTTCTGTCCTGTTGACCCCTCCCCTTTATGGCGCTGAGATTGCAACCACGGGGCGGAAATGAGGGGCCGGCGGATTAGCGAGTCCAATAACCCAAGATAGCAATCAAGATCAATCACAAGTATTCTAAGACTACTTAATGAATCCTTAAGAGTTCACAACCTAGTATCAATTATGCAAGTGTGTAGAAATAGATCAAAAGCATGAAAAGATGCACACAAGCTTGACACATAAGAGATTTATTTTAAGTCCCAAATCAAAATATTATTAGATGAAGGAGAATACCTGGGATCCTTGCAACGCGCTTAGTAGATTTTACTTGATTTTTAGCAATTTTTGTTGAGCTTTTCCATGCAAGCAAGTGACGAACTCTCCAACAAGCAAACAAGCAAACAAGATATGCAAAATATATTCAACTTATGAAAACCATAGGGTTAGCTCTAAAAATCAATTATTATCAGTAATAATAACCAGCAATCAACCCAAATGACAACTCATATCATTCATTGAACCATGTAAAAAAAATAAGTGCATACCCATCACAAAACTTTTTTTTTTTTGCTGCATTTGACCTAGTCAACAAGATCTAATTTTTTTGATATGATTTTGGCCACAAAAATAGAAATTCAGAATAGAGACCCCTGCTAAAAAATAGAGAGCTTTCCAAAAATGCAAAAATTTTAGAAAAACCTCTTCATTTGTGCCCTAGAGACCCATTTTATCAATACAGACCAGTTTTTGTAAATTGACTATTTGAGCTATGATATCATGTCCAAATTTAAAACACAAAGAATGGACCCCCTGTAGAATTTAAAGAGCTTTCCGAAAATATAAAATTTTTTGAAAAATATGCTGATTTGCGTCAGATATTAATTTTTTCCGGAATTTCAAGAAAAAATTATTAAAAATTCAAAACATCTCAGAAAATTCTAAATTTTTTACTATAGCTTCCATGACATGTCACCAACCTGTAAAAAAAATTTTAGATCAAAATTCCAAGCCGTTTGGGAGATAAAATTAAATCTTTGAAACTTTGGGGTTTTAGCTCCCAAAAAAATCAAAACCAGCATGCAAAGGGGGGTTGCCCCACGGTGGGCGCCAGAAATGTGTGTGTGAAAATTGTACCTGATCTGTAGACACAACACTCAGTAAAACATTAGAGGTTAGCTATAATCAAAATCATGCAAAATTGAAAGCTATCTAACCAAGCGATTTACTGCCTTCTAATAGGTGCGAGATTAATGTTCTCAGATTGTAATCGAGATCAGTGACCTAGACGACACCTAAATGAAGGATTTGAATGCAATTGATCTAGATGTGAGATTGAATGCAATTATTCTATTTTTTTGGATTTTTCTATGCAATAAGAATGATAAAAACTGATATGAAATCTATGCTAATATGAAATTGATATGCTATGAATCTAACAATGATATGTAATATGAATGCAAAAATAAGATTGATCTCACAAAGATGTCGATTCACAAGAGCTTTGATTCTTCAATTCCAATTCTCCAGCGTGATTGTGCAAAATATGAGATGATTTGTGAAGAGCTAAAGCCTTAATTTATAGAAATCTAGGGCTTTGGAGGTGCATGAATAAAAGCCATAAATCACTCAAATTAACTCATCTTGATTTTTGAGTTATCTGATCATAAAAGATAGTTAATTCTCAAAATCATGCAAAAACATGCAAAAACAGCTTTTTAACTCAAATTAGAGTTTAGATCAGCTTTTTGAACTCCAAAAGGATGTTGAGTTCCAAAAAGTCAATAACTTGCATTGATTTTTTGATTTGGAGTTTAACTGTTTCTTTTGAATATGCATAATAATTAAGAATTAAATAAATAAATAAAGTGATTTATCCTCAACTCAACTGATTTTTGAAAATAAATAATTAATTTATGGGTTAATTAACTATTTATTCAAACTTTTATTAAAAATTATATTATTAAATAATGACAACATGCTTTAATTAATTAAATAAGAATTTAATCAATTAAAGATAGGAATTTTGATTTATTGTCAAAATTAAATAATACAATTAATAATAGATAGAATTAAATTTAATTACATAATTAAGTGGCAAATATTAAATCTAATTAATTAAATATGAAAATATTCAATTAATCAAATTTTTAGGATAAATGTGATTTATCGCCAAATAATCATTAAATTAAAGATAATTAAGATAATTAGGAATATTACTAGGAATATTCCCTGATGCAAAATTTAAGATAATCAATTATGATTCGATGATGTTTAGATGTGCCTTAGGTTAGGACTTTGATGTCGATTTCATTCGAATTGAAGATGTAGGAGATTAATGAACTTATAGCCCATTTTTGGGGTATTACAGTTGCCTATGATATTTCCTATAAAATTTAGTTTCAAAATCATGATGATTCCCCTTCAACTTTGGCAGTTTACATTGCTCATAAGATGGTTAGAGAAGGTGTTCAATTTGATCTATGCAAATTATTGTTGGAAAATTTTCTTGAAAATATTAAGATGACTATAGAGGATGGTTATGGATTTTGATTTGGATCTTTTATTGTATGCTTAGTGTTTTGTTTCTTGATATATTTACCAAGAAATGAAAATATTGAGTGGAGGACTAGCATCCATGTCAATAAATAGATTTATATGTACTTAGGGGATTTGGAGGACAAGTAGATTCTTGCAAAGCGTATTTTACTTCATTATAGATGAATAGTTGTTCCATTCTAGTTGTATCTAGTGTTCCAAAAATTCATGGTGCGAAGGGTTCCTCCTTTGGTTAGAAAAGTGTGGATGTTGTTGTCGGTGGTTCCCTTATGGAACCTAAAAGGAGAAAAACTAGTGCTAAAGGAAAGTAAATCATTACCATCTTAGAGGATGAAGAAGAAGAGGCTAAGGAAAGGAAGAAAATAAAAGAGAAGAAGGAAGAAGAAGAGAAAGATGTGGTCTCTCTATCAATATCTAACTCTATGGATTCTGATGTGGTTTAGTCTTTGTTATAAGATGGTGAGTTTGATAGAGTTGATGAATTATGGTCCAGATGATCTTCAATGAGTATAAAAAAGATAGAAGAATTATTGACTAATCACTTGATCAGTAAGAAGATCATTTTTTCTAGTGTGTCTAATATGCTACCAGTTGATTTGGTTAGAGATATTGAGAGAAAGTTGTTGCAGAGTGGAGCTGATTAGAGAAACATCAAGGAGTTTATTAATAAGAAGTGTACCAATGTAAAAAAAAGTTATCCAAGATAATCTGTGAGACCAAAGAATGTATAAAGGAAATTTTGGATATGTACATGTATTGTCTTTAGTGGCCTGGTGTTGTTGATAATTTAAAGGTAGAATTGAACTTATTGAGACATAATTGAATGAGTTGGGAAAGACATGATTATTTCAAGGATAGATAAGGAAAGTAGAAGATAAGAATTGGTTAGTTACAAGGTGAAATATTGCAGTTACAGAGACAAAGAGAAGATCTAGGGAAGACACTCTAGCTGGTAAAGGAATGGTTGAGGTTCAGTTAGAGTATATCTTTGGTATTCTTACTGATACATAGAGTTATGATTGACCATTTCAATCTTCATATTGGATTGCATCTTTTGATATGCTAGTGGAGCATGATAGTCTATACGATTGGATGGGTGTTGCTATTGTTGAGTGGAAAAAGAAACTTTTGATCATTAAAGAAAGGTATAAGAAGGTTTTTAATGTGCAGACTGTTGTATTTGTTTGAATTTTAAAAAAAAAAATTTGGCCCTTTTCCATTGTGGAAGAAAAGGGGAGAAAAAGTGGAAAACAAAAATGTTAAAGATGCATCTACTCAAGGGGAGTCCTTAGGAGTTTTTTATTTTTGTTATTTTTCCATCAATGCCAAAGGGGGAGATTGTTAATGTTAACATATTAGATTTGTTTTCATTGGTGTTATCATATCATAGGGATGTCAACATGACAAAAAAATTAGAGGAATTGATCAAAATATTTATTTGTTTATTGCTAACTTAACTATTGCAAGTTATCCAATGGAATAGGATGTTCAAAGGTCTGGTAAGGTTTGGCTATTGTAGATATCAAGTATTTCACAAGGGATATTGTTGAAGAAGGTCAATACTTATTTCAATACAAGTTTTAGAGGATATCATGAAGATTTGGGTATGATTCAAGGTCAGAGTTGGTGACTAGCAGACAAGGTGATAGATAGTATTGACATGAAAATAGAAAGAGGTCTGGTGGGCACAATCAAGTTGGAATCTCTCAGATCGGACTTAGGATTGTGTTTGGTACATACTCAGGTGTCTTCAATTGAAAAGGTTTTTACTTTAGAGTTTTGCATGGAATATTTTTATTATCTTAGAGCCTTGTTGATGGTGTTTTTGAGGTTCGGTTGAAAAAGGGTTGGAAAATCCAATGGTTGCGGTGGATTTGTATAAATGAGTTTTTATCATGATGCTATAGGATGTTCTTGAAGTATGTGCTTGACAATTTGGCAATACACATGAATCAGAAGGATTAGATTGGTGGAAATTTTGGTCAGTAAAATATTTTTATTATTATTTCTATTCTTGGTCAACTGGGTTGGAAAATTAGGTTGCCCAAGTGGTAAACTATGAAATCTAAGAGATTTATGATCTCAAGATTGTTTTTATGGATTGTGGCTATGATTTATGATCATAGATGGATTTGAAACAAGAGATTTGGAATGGTTATTTGAAGAGGTGGTGAATTAGGTTTTCCCAACCTAGTTCTTGATCTAAGGTGATGAATTAGGGAAATATCAGTAGGAATGGAAGTGGAATATTTATTATGCAAACAAGATATTTCTTGCAGAGAAGTGGTTGAGAACTCTTGAAGGAGTTAGAGAGGATTAGATCAAAGATTCATGTTGTACTTTAATCAAACTGACTTTAGCATAAGGTAGATTTTGTTATTCATTTCAAAAATACTTTAGATCATTGTAGTGATTATATTGTAAGGCAGTGAGCCTTCCTCAGGGTTGTATCTTGAGGCTTTTCATTTGAGTAGTGAGCTCTAGGTAGCGAGCCTAAATGAATGTGCATTCCTAATACATTGTAATAGGTTTATACTTCTAAAAAGGTATTTACTTAGTGTGGGTAATCAGCCCCACCATGGTTATTCCCCTAACAGGGTTTCCATGATAAAAATCTTGTGTCAATTGTGTGGATGTGATTCTAATTTGTAGATGCATGCATGTTTCATATTTCATTTAATCAAATCAGAATTAACTGTATTCAAGTTGATGGGTTTTGAGGACTAAGATTTTGAATTTTAAAATTCCCCCTCACCCTCTTAGTTGCTCACTTCTATATTATCAAAAATTTGTATCAGAGATTTGGTCCCTTGAAGGAAGCCTAATAGCTTGAGGGAGATCCAATATGGAATCTTACAAGAAGAATAGTCCTAGGTTTGAAGGCACAAATTTCCCCATATGGAAAGGATAGATGATCACTCACTTAAGATGCATTGGAGAAGATTATTAGACTATAACAAAGAACTCCTACACTCCTCCTATAGATCTATCTACAACTACACCAGATGAGAAGAAGTAGTTTGAGTATAATATCACAGCAAAGGAATCCCTACTAAGTTCCCTATTAGATATAGATTATACAAATGAGATGGATCTTGAGACCGCACATGAGATCTAGAAAAATCTAGAAACCCTACATGAAGGTGATGCATGTGTCAAGAAAGCCAAGTTGAAAATATTGATAGAAAGGTATGAATCCTTGAGAATGCATGAGGATGAGAATATCAACTCTTACATGTTGAAAATAAATGAATTTGTTTGTAGCATCATATGTACTAGTGGTGTATTGGATGAAGGAGAGATTTTTTCAAAAGTGCTAAGATCTTTGCCTCTTGCATACAAGAGAAAAGTTGCTTCTATTGAGGAAATGAGAATTTTTGTTGTTGTGACAAGAGAAATATTGGTTGGTGAGTTATCTTCTTTTCAAATGAGTGATTTTGGTGATTCTCTACCCAAAATTGACTCTTCTTTCAAGGCTACATACAATATCAAGAAGAGACATGTATAGATCATATCAAGGTGAAGGCTCTACAGGAAGAGTATCAAAATATGAAAATGAGATAAGAGAACTTGAATAAGAGAAGAGAGAGCCTAAAGAATTGGAATCACTAGTTTCAAGGACACTATCAAAAGGATCTGGTAAGTAAAAAGGAAAAAATACCCTTTAAATGCTTTTTTTGTAAAAATGCAAGACATTATGCCTCTAGATGTCTGGAAAGATTTAGCACAAGTATGATAAGTATAAAGATGAGAAAAAGTGTTATTTGTTGGAAATATAATTGGGAAATGTGATACTAAGAGGGGGGGGTGAATCAGATATCACCTACTAAACCATTCTCATATAAATAAAACTTTTGCATAGCATTAACAATACTTGATCATAATCAAATAACTAACATTCTAAACATCATCCATGAAAGCATTCATAACACAGAGATTTTGGTTACCTAGAAACCCTTGAAAGGTAAAATTGGGGTGGGGATGACACCCACAAATCTTCACTACTGCAGTAATAAATTTGTCTGTTAGGGCTTACAAAATTTGATCAAAACTTGATCTACCCTGTGAGGGGTCTGCCCTGTTAAAGGCTAAAAGACTTATACAGTCTACCTTGTTAAAGGATTTGAAACTTACAATAAAGTAAGCACTCGATTAAGAGATTACAAAAAGTCTGTTAGGACTACTCGATTAAGATATTTACCCTGATACACTGGCTAGAATGTCTCAGTACCTGATCTTTTAGTTTGCATTGTATGTAGATAATAGATCTTCTCTTTACTGTATGATGTTGATCTCATCCATCAGATTTATCTATTTTCTATGCTTTCACTGCTTTGCTCAGTCACTAGACTTTTTCTAAATACTTCTCTTCACTGAATCATACCTATATGCTTATTCCCTTCATATTTTCTATCCCTTGATACTACATTTTAGGGTTTAAATCTTGACCTTATATAATCAACAAAACACCTTACTGATTCAAGATCTATGGCTCATATTCATTCCTTTTGCTACTTAAGTCTTACTAATTTCTAATTGGCTCTAGGTATTGCATAGGGATCAATTATTACTAAGTAGATGCATATTTACCTCCATAATTATCTCAACAAACAAAATACAAAACATGAATGTCGGCCAAAACTATTTACCTTGATCACTGTGCCAAAACAAACTCTTATGTCATTCTCTGGCTAACTCGGCAAATGCAGCTTCTAATACTCAGCATTCACTGTACTCAGCATATGTTGATATCTCTGATGCTCGGTAATCATTGCATATAGAACTCAGAAAAACTAGACTCGGTATACTAAAAAAATACATAGTGACCATAAGTTTACTCAGCAATACTACTGCTCAGTAAGTAAACATTGCATAGCTCAGCCTTTACATAATGATTCAGTCACAGTGATGACCGACCATCATTTCCTAGATAAATGACTAAGTGTGGGTCACTAATAGTCAACAAAACTATAGAGATCTACAATTTCCCCCTTTGATATTAGTGGAAAAAACACTTTATCATGACATTACATCTCCCTTTACAAAAATATGTAGTATAAGCAAAATACTCCCCCTGAGATATATACATTCAAAAATTTTCAAAAATTTGGTTACCTCCCTCTTTGTCATGTCATGATTTTACTTCCCCCTTGATTTTGACATGATGAATGTCATCTAGAGTGGGGATCTCAAAATGCTTCTCCAAAAATGGTTTGTGTAGCATCATAACCATGTGTAGTGCAGTTTCCCATCCTCCAGCAGCAACAGTTAAAACTTCATACTGCACTTCCAGCTTAGCAGCTAGATGGACTAGGCTCTTGATGGTAGACAGATTTGGATCCCTCTGAGTTAAGTCCTTAGCCTTGACCAACTTTCTCTATAATGCCTCTAGGTGAGGTGTTAAAATTATTTTCATAGAAAGTAGGTGAGATCTAATCTTTTCATCATTAGCCATCAGCTCGGCTATCTTTCCTTGAGTATGCATTATCTTGACATAATGGTTTGAACTATTTTCTAGATCAACACTTAAAGACTGACTGGTGGATTTGAGTTCTTGTTGTAGTTGATCAATCAATCGTTGGTTCTCCTCAGTGAACTGTTCTATATTGCATAGTTTGGTGAGCAGAGAGTTTGCATTTATAATTACTTCTTCAATCTCTGCTACCAAAGTAGAAAGTGTGACCTATTTAACTACAATCTTGGTAGATACTTTCTCTAGCATTTTGGTCTCAAACTTTCTTTCCAACCACTCAAACAATTTATCACTGGCACTACTCATGTCATTATTTACCTTTTGAACAATATGTACAAGTTGTTTCAATATGGGAGCAAAACTATTTACATCTGATAACTCATAAACATCATTAATTATATCTTTGATTTCATACAGAACCTATTTCTATTGATGTTCTCTTCCCAATTCTTCTTGTCTACTTTTCCTTCACAATAAATCTTTCAATACCTGTATTTTCTAATAGGATAAGTTATCAGTATCCCATTTAGGAATAGTAATAACTTCATCAATGGTTACCTCTAGTGAAAATACTTCCATTTTCTCCTTGTGTGCCTTCTTTGGTGTGCTCCCACTCGGCATCTATACAAGAGATTGTATTACTTCATGTCCTATAGGCTCCTGTACCTCAATAGCTATGTCTTTTCCTTCTTTCCCCTTAGTTCCCTTATCCTCCACATGAGGACTAGTAGCTTTTTCTTCTGACTTCTCCTTTGTTTCCTGGTGAATCACCTTGGCAGATGTGGCTTGAATAACTGGTGCCAACTTCTTTGGTTCCTCGGTAGTACTTGTATCAGCTAACTGATCAACTATAACAACTTTAGATTTGGTGGGGGTAGTGTTACTAGTTGATGTCACATCAATTGTTGGATAAGCTTTGAGTTGTAAAATTACTCTGTTACTACCTGGCAAAGATGTGTCTTTTGCTTTCTCAGCCTGTATGTCTTCCTCGGCTAATACCAGATTCTTAACTGATGTATCTATTGGAAAGTTGTCTATACTAAAGTATATGACTAGATATAGTGTTTTCATTATGGCAACAAAGTTATATAGCAATTTGGAGTCAGTGCACTAAGTGTAAAGATCAGAAATTAGTTAAGTGTTGAAGACTGGACAGCATACATAGCACCGGAGACTTAGAGAATCAATGCACGTGTGTACGGATGAATTAAGGTATGTGCCCTAGAATTTAATATTGTTAGACTATACTTATGCTTAGTCTAAGAGTGCATAAGTAGATATGCAAAGATGTGAAAGTTACAGTCAATTGAAGTTGCACAACCAGTGTGTGCTAGCAGAGAACAAAGCATAGAGCCAACAGTAACTATTTTGGTTTGTGATTGTAAATTAATGTTGTAGAGGCTATGTGCCCATTGTATTTAGGTTGTTGACATATGTACATGTATAATTGTAAGCACACTTAAGCCAATTCATTTGGAAGTGTTATTTTTAATTAGTTATAGGGCTGACCTAATTTTATAAATGGTATGAGCGCATAAATATAAGGTGTGCCCATTGTATTCAGTATGGAAGTGGAAATAGAGTTATGAGAAGTAGAGTAGAGGTATGCAAAGAGAGCATATGATGTATTAGAGCTTTGCAAGAGGTCAAAGCATCAACACACCAAAGGAACTGATATGACAAGCAATGTCACAATGACAGTTCACCTACAGATATAGTGTGTATCTAATTTAAAAGGTTGTAGCCTTCAACATTTGAGCAGTGAGCTCTAGGACAGTGAGTCCACTCCCCTAACAGGGATCATTGTAAAAGACTCCTAACAAGGTCCGACCCTTAACAAGGTCTACTATACTAAAAGCATTGTAAAGCTACTCCTAATAGGGTAAAGGATCTTCTAACAAGGATCACAAAACACTAGTGTAGATTATTAGTGGGTATCAAGTCCCACCAGG
Organism: Chamaecyparis obtusa; assembly: GCA_027943335.1. Lineage (NCBI taxonomy): Eukaryota > Viridiplantae > Streptophyta > Pinopsida > Cupressales > Cupressaceae > Chamaecyparis > Chamaecyparis obtusa. The sequence goes on along the minus strand of BSBK01004333.1, from coordinate 463,082 downwards.
GTTTTTACCTATTTGGGTTTCCCCATAACCATATTGGTTTCATGTGTTGATTTCATGTTTCATTTTTATGTGAATGTTTAATTTAGTACTTAAGTATTTATAATTCAGTATTCAGATTAAAGTGAAAAGTTAAAATAAAGTGAACATTGATTCACCCCCCCCCCCCTCTCAATGTTCCCATTCCTAACAATTGGTATCAAATCTCTGGTCCTCAGCATAGAAGTTTAACCACTTGAGGATATCATGGACAAGGTAGATATGAAACATTTGAAGAAGAATCTTGAAGCATCTCTTGAAGACCTGGATAATTCAGAAAGATAAATTGAAGAACTAAAAGAAAAAGTCAGCGATGCTCAATTAGTTATCAAAAGACTAAGAAAAGATTTGAAAGGAAGCTCTAATAATGAACTTGAAGAAAAATTCAAAAATTTGAGTGAAGAAAATGCATCTCTATTGAGTCAGCTTGAAGAATTAGATGACAAACTAATGAACAATCAAGATGTCTACAATGAACAAGTCAAGGAGAACCTTCAACTGAATGAAGAACTAAGGGAGGCTAACTTAGAAATCTTGGAGCTAAAGAATATAAAAGAAAGCTTGGAATCTTAATTAAAGAAGTCAAAGGATCATATTGACAAATTACACACCAGTGCTGAATTAGTAGAATCACAGTTGTATGCAAGAAGAATCAAAGGATACACTAGCTGTATTGGTTACAATGAATCACAGAATCAGATTGACAGTATGTGAGCAAGAAATGATTCACAAAAAAACTCTACTAATACTAGGAAGATTGAAGATCAAACCAAAGACAATAGTAATCCTCCTAAGAATGAGCGCAATCCTATAGAACGCACCTGTTTTGCATGTAACAAGCATGGACACATTGCAAAGAGCTATACAAAGGTAAAACCCTTCAATGGTTACTGTTATACATGTAATAGATTTGGTCATAGAGAAATAAATTGCAAGACTAGTAAGAAAATTAGGATACAGCATGATCAAAGAAATCAAAATCAGATCAATGCAAGAAATTCTTTGAATGTTACATGTCAGATATGTAACAATAATGGTCACTCATCTAGAACATGTAGAATGGTGACTCATGTCAATGTGCCAAGGAATAATAGACCTCCAATGATTTGTCACACTTGTAACAAGGCTGGACATATCTCAAAGTTTTGTAGATCAAGGATGCAAGGTCAAGAAAGCCCTAAAAAGGCTGAAAAACTAGTTTTGGATCCTGAAGCTGAAGTCAAGTTTGTAAAAGTCTCAGAGGATGTGAGCTTGATTTGGTCAAAAGGAAAGAAGGAAAATGTTGTTGAGAATGTATTGGATGCATCCCAAGTGGACACACCCTCTACATCTGCATAAATGGCCCTCAGGGTCATAGGGGGAGCTAATTTAGCTCTAGACCCCTGCGTGGCTGGTATACTCATCCTTAGCGTATGCACCTTTGGACTTAAGCTATTGAAGTGTATAGGAACCATTGTGCAAGAGTGCACACACTAATTGTTAGCAGAACTCAAGTTTGAAAATTTGAAGTGACAGCCTGGTTTACATGAGTTGCATTAATGGTGAAATTCTCACTTTAAGTACATAGGAAGTTGTTTATTCACTCATTGCATTCATATTCAAAGTCATTGGAGAGAAGATTAATCCTTGGAAGTTCTTGTGAAGATTTTGAGATTGAGCTATGAGTAATTGCATTGCATTTGATCGATTGCAGAAACCCTAGCTCATTGCGGCAATTCGAAAACCATCAGAACATCTCAGAGATCATTTGGAAAGAGAATATCAAGTAATTCATGGTCACTCCTATTGTTTTTGATGTTGCTAAGAAGAAGAGGTATATTTTTAAGAAGCACCCATTTAAGTCAACCCAAGATGATTTAGAGGGAGCTTTCTCCCACACGCTGATGGGCGTCATGCATGTAGAAGACATAAGGGCTTACATCTATTGTAAGAAGGAACTTGTTGGACTAGATAGGTTAAGGGCACACATGGACACAATGTTAAAACTAGACAAAACCTTCATGGATGAATACACAAAATGGAATGATCACCTCATTTTTTAATATGCCATGGCATATGAATTCTATGAGGAAGAATGGATAAAGATATTGTTAAGTAGAATCCATGATGATTTTTTTTGGGTTGGAGATGTACTAGTAAGAATCACAAGAGACCTAATTCATGAGATGACAAGCCTTTCTTAGACAGGCACCATCCTTCCAGTGGGTAAGGATGTTAGGAAAATGGTGGATCAAGTGTGTAAATCAAGAAGTGATAAGCGTGGCATGACCATTGAGCCTATAGAGTAGCAAAACATTAAATTGATGTCAATGATACTTGGTTATAGGTTTCATCACACTAGCAGGGTGAATAGTGTGTCTGTGGGCACTATTCTAGTAGCCATCCATCTTGTGCAAGAAGATGGAGAGTTCAAATTGTGTGAGATCTTGCATGGATAGTTGATAGACAATATCAAAGCAATCAAACATGATAAGACTAAGGTATTTAGGTTTGGGTCCCCAATCATCTATATGTACATTCATATAATTGGTAAAATGTCAGACTTGTATCTAGACAAGTCCATTCCTACCATGCCTCAGATATCAAACAAGGCAACCACAAAAAGAACACTTAGAGATTACATTACCCTAGAATCAAAGACTTTCAGAGCAAGAATGCAGATGAGGTACAGGATTGCTGAGAGTATTGTAGAGAAGTATAAGCATACAATATGCTTCATGGTGGAGATCGATACTACATGTATGGAAGTTGTGGAACCTAGGAGTAAGTGGATTCATCCATTTGGGTATGAGTCTAAAGAATAATTTATTGAAGCTTATGCACAGGTACTATTATCAGCCCCTAAGGATGTCAATGAACCTAGGTGGGGAACCTATGAAGAAAAGACTAGAGAAGTTGATGCTAAGCTAAACAGTGTTGCAACAAAAAGAAAGGTTGCAAAGGTCACATCAAAGATTCTAAGGATTCATGGTGTATCACAAGAAGACCTTGATAAAGCAAGGGATGAGAAGATTTCTCTATAATTGAAGAGCGCAGCAGAAGAACAAGAAGATCCCAAGGTAAAGAACATAAAAATTGAGAAATATGACAGTCAGAAGGATAAGAAAGATAGTAATTCTTCTGTGCCTAAAGATACTCCTCCAGAGTATAAGCCTTTATTCAAGAGGAAGAAACTAGTCATCCATCCTCGTGAGCATTAAGGAGCAAGAAAAACACTCAAGCACCTCCTTAGGAAGGATTCAGACCTAGCCTCAAAGTTCTATATGCAAGAATTGATGATGAGGGATGGATTGATCAAATAGGAAAGTTCTATGAATCATACAGTGAGATTGATAAGTCTGAAATTCATGGTATGATTATCAAACATATGATAAAGTTCAAAAAGATAGTTCTTGAATTGAAAACAAAAATACTAAATAATGTATGGGACATTCTAGAAAACCTTAAAAGACAAGAAAATGAAGAAGACCTAAGGATCAGGGAAAAAGTGCTAGAAGACACTCTACATGTATGTTCTAAAGAAGAAGTAGATCTGATATTGAATTTGGTAAAGCCGTACCTTAGAACAAAGATGAGAATTCTTCACATTATGAACAAAGATTATGAGTTGATAACAAAGGAAATAGAGAAGGCCTTTGAGAAGGTGTTGCTAGAACAACAGATCAAACCACCTATTGTGCCCATCACTCATGCACCCATCAAGGAAGATAAAGTGGTAGAACCCTCTAATGTACCAATGATAGGTCCTCAGGACTCAGCACCCATAGCAGAAACTCAAACAAAAGTAGATCAGTCTATGCCTATGATAGAATCACCCAAAGATAGCACAATTATCATAGATAATGTGGAAATAGCCATGGCGACTACTGATAAGGAGTTGGACAAGTTTGAGGAAGCATTTTTTAGCACTGAGGAAATAGAAATCTTATGCAGCAATACCCCTTCCACTCAGCAAGAAGAAGTAATCATAGAAAATATATCTGATGAGAAAGAAGAAGAAAAGAAAGGAGTAGAGGTAGAAATGAAACATGAATCTTCTATTGATTTTCTCAAGGTGAAGCAAGAGGTGATGGATAGCACTCCCATCACTCCTGCCTCAGCATTGTTGTGAAGTCTCACACCTAACACTAGTAGTTTGGACTCCTGGAAGGAAGAAGACCTGATTAAGTTCAACGTCCTAGCTATGGAGAAGGTGAAGGAGAAGTAAGTAATGAGAAATTCTCTCCTGGTGGAATCGATAAATATTTTGAATATTTTTCTGCCAGAGGATAAGAAAATGGTAAATGTACATTCAATTGATGATGTGAGCACAGTCATCTCTCAGTTCAAAGTAAATTTTTCAAGCCTAGAAGAATTTGCAGCCATAGTGGCAGAGGAGAAATACTTAAAGAAGAGACTTAATGAACTAATGAGTAATTTTGCACTAGACTTGAACTCTCTTAATTCTGGTCAGGCATCATTGAAGGAGTTTGTAGATCAAGGAAGGAAAGTCATTGTAGAATCCATGGATCAAGATAAGTTCACTGATGCCCATTTTAAGAAGATCAAAAATGCAGAGGCAATGATTGAGAAGGTGAAGATTCTAGTGCTAGACATAGCCACTGATGCAAACATGTGCAAAAATGTCTATCAAGGTCAGTTGGACATAATTGAGAAGGTAGAGAAAGAAATGGAGAAGATGAGGTCTAGACAGACTCAATTGAGGAACACTCTTGCGCCCTCACTAGACATTCTCAGTCAAAACATAAAGGAGATTGATGCGACCATGATAACCTATGATCAAGTTTGGAGCATAGAATTGGAGAAGATGGAGAAGCTTCAATATGCATTATGCACCCATCCACAGATAGTCAATTCTCTGATAACCTTTTGGAAGAAGGAGATCCAGAAACTCAAGATTGCATATCTGGATGTTTTCCCTTAGTAAGTGTATGTAGATAAAGTTTTTTGATGCACCTTTTTCATTAATGTCAAAGGGGGAGTTGTATAGAATATGGAGTATATAAGATGTATAAAGAGATATAAGAGTATGTATAAATGTATAGAAGTCAAAAGTTTTTGTGTAAAGGATCAGTTAGAGACTTGGCCATATTCCTTTGTTGCCATCAATGACAAAGGGGGAGATTGTTGGAAATTTGTCTATACTAAAGTATATGAATAGATATAGTGTTTTCATTATGGCAACAAAGTCATATAGTAGTTTGGAGTCAGCGCACTAAGTGTAAAGATCAGAAATCAGTTAAGTGTTGAAGACTGGACAGCATACAGAGCACCAGAGACTCAGAGCATTAGTGCACGTGTGTACATATGAATTAAGGTATGTTCCCTAGAAGTTAAGATTTTATACTATATGTATGCTTAGTCTAAGAGTGCATAAGTAGATATGCAAAGATGTGAAAGTTACAGTCAGTTGAAGTTGCACAGCCAGTGTGTGCCAGCAGAGAACAAAGCATAGAGCTGACAGTGACTATTTTGGTTTCTGATTGTAAATTAATATTCTAGAGGCTATGCACCCATTGTATTTAGGTTGCCAACATATGTACATGTATAATTTTAAGCATGCTTAAGCCAATTCATTTGGAAGCATTATTTGTAATTAGTTATAGGGTCGACCTAATTGTATAAATGGTATGAGTGCATAAATATAAGGTGTGCCCATTGTATTCGGTATGGAAGTGGAAAGAGAGTTATGAGAAGAAGAGCAGAGGTATGTGAAGAGAGCATATGATGTATTAGAGCTTTGCAAGAGGTCAAAGCATCATCACACCAAAGGAACTCGTATGATAAGCAGTGTCGCAGTGATAGTTCACCTACAAATATAGTGTGTATCTAATTCAAAAGGTTGTAGCCTTCATCATTTGAGCAGTGAGCTCTAGGATAGTGAGTCCACTGCCCTAATAGGGATCATTATAAAAGACTCCTAACAGGGTCCAACCCTTAACAAGGTCTACTATACTAAAAGCATTGTAAAGCTACTCCTAATAGGGTAAAGGATCTTCTAACAAGGATCACAAAACACTAGTGTAGATTATTAGTGGGTATCAAGTCCCAATGGGGTTTTTACCTATTTGGGTTTGCCCATAACCATATTGGTGTCATGTGTTGATTTCATGTTTCATGTTTATGTGAATGTTTAATTCAGTACTTAAGCATTTATATTCAGTATTCAAATTAAAGTGAAAAGTTAAAATATAGTGAACACTGATTCACCCCCCCCTCTCAGTGTTCCCATTCCTAACAGTATCATCTGTGATATATACAATGTGTACTTCAAGTTCCTTCTAAATTTCCTCTACCTTGGGAGCTTCTATCTCTGAAATGGGTGATTTCATTATACTTTGTTCTATTTCAGGTTTGGCATCCTTATATGTACTAGCACCAATATATCCATCTTTGTCAATCAATAATCCATACACTATCTTCCAAATCTTGACACTTTCCTGTACAACATCCTCAACCTTGTGTTGAAGGATTAGATAATCTCAGAGCTTAGGATCAAATTTTGATCGGTATTTCTCCATAGTTTTTATGATGTTGGTAGGGGTGAGACTTGATTCCACTTGTGCTAAAGTGCTCTCCCTTATTTGTTTTTCTGTATTGAGGGCATATTCCCATTTTTGTGCAACCCTGTTGCTCAGCTCCTTTGGAATTTGATTCTTCAACTGAATAGGTAACATCTTGAAAGTGCAAAGCATTTCAAGAATAGCATCTTCTCCTTTTTCCTTCTCTCCTATACTCAAACTTCCAAACTTTAATTCTTTCAAGTCATCCACTCCTACAGATTTTTTGATCTTGTGGCATATTTCATCCATAGTAGATTTAACATCCTGTAGTGTAATCTCTTTCTTCACCTCTTCATCACTTTCAGTTTCATCATCATCTTCTTGTACCAACACAAGTTTCCTTCTAGGCCTTTTGTTTCCCTTACTCGACACTAGCTTAGGTTGTGCAGGTTTTCGCTTACTGGATGCAAGGGATACCTTAGGAGTTTCAATAGTTTATCCCCTTGTCCTAGGCCTTAGCATAGGTGTCGAAGACACTTTGGGTTTCAGTATTCTTTTCTTGGTTGGGGGCTCGACAATTATTGGTTTATTTCCTTTCTTCTCTTCTACTTGAGTTTCTTCCTCTTCTTCTTCACTATCACTAGATTCACTTGGCTCATCTTCTCCCAAACCTTGGGTTAATTCTAGTGGAGCATCCTTTTTCAATTGTTTTACATACTTCTCCACATTCTTTACTATCTTCTTTCTTTTCCTCTCTAAGGTTGCAGCTGTTAAACCCAAAGAGATTTTTGATTTGGCTTCTTCATATGTTCCAAAGTAGGGTGCCTTGCTATCAATTTCTTTGGCTAAGAGGGCTATGATGGCAGTAGTAGCTTCATCTATATTAATTTCATAAGGTAGTGGCATGAGCCATGAAAACCTAGGAAGGATTGCTTGTGCATATGTGAAATCTATGTCAACTAGAAAGCATATATCATTACTATACTTCTCAACTAATGACACAGGGGTTCTACTCCTCTTCCTCATTTTCTTCTTAAACTCAACAAAATAGTTGTCCATTACTCCATTAAAACTATCTCCTATCTGACCTATAAACTTAGTGATTTGCACGGTAATGGGTTTCTTCTTATCCCATATCACACCTCCATGAGTAGGAAAACTCTTCTTTACATAAAAGAATAGATAGATTAACAAAGAGCCAAACTTACGAATTGAGTTCTTTGCAGTTTGGATTGAGTTGAGGTTCTTGGCAAGCTGAGCCAGCTGGAGCTTGGAAAGATCATATGTGTTCCCTTTCTTAATGATTTTCCATGCCTGGTCCACTGCCATATAGGGGACACTCTCCAACTGACTAGATTGGTAGAACTTTGCAAGATAACCCTCACAGCAAAGTTAATTTTTGGATCTGTAATGGTAGAGATCGTCATTCCTCATTTGTTCCATACAACTTGTGTGTTTGCCTAAATTTCTTCTTTGCTCGAACACTTCATTGTCCTTTTTCCTAGAATCATAGGGTAACCAGTTGAATAGATGTAAAATGGATTCACCTCTATTCAAATGTAAAGGGGGGAATATGAGATCTATTCTCAAAACCCAAATTCCCCAAAGAAGAGATCTGATTTGATCAACCCAAAGTTTAATGCACAATCGGATCAATTTTATGGAAAAAGAGTAGGAAGAGAGAGTAAATCCAATATTTCCCTAATGTGGAGGATTATGTTTAGAATATAGAATAATTGAAATACAAGTACTAACCTCAAATTAGGGTAGATCTAGAAAATGTTGAATTCTGATGTCTGTGTGCACTTTTGAGAAAATCTAAAACCTATCATGGACTGGAAATGCCGAGATAGAGAAAACCCAAAAATCTTTCCTCAAGATGGCTCAACTCGGGTTTGACCCTCATAAAAGGTCAAATACCACATTATTTATTTGAAGTCTGATTCAAATTCTGTTCGCAAATCCTAGAAGTTTACTGAAAAGGGTATCCAAATTCACTCTCAGATCTGAAATTATGCACTTGTACCTACAAGAAAATGGGGGTTTTGTTGTATGGGGGGGTTTGCCTTGGTCAAACCCCAGTTTAGGAATTAACCTTGAAATTGAATTGAAATGTATTGTGCATAAACAAAGTAATTGAAACAAATCACCTCCCTTATGTTGAAGTCCTTGTAGAGGATTCAAATCCTCAAATCCACAAGTAGGAATGAATTTAGGATGTAGGATGTCTCCAATCAATGGTATTTGATCTTCAACACCAATCTTGAATTAATCTTTTCATATGAGAAGGCTTGAATGAATGGAGAAGGATGGATCATCAAAGGGAGCTCCAAAGAGATTGAATCCTTCAACAGCTAACAATGGATCTCTTTGATGAATGAATGCTTGAACACTTGAATGCTTGAAGACTTTAATTCACTTGCTTTCACTTGAGAGCTTGATTTCAAAACTTGATGATAGCTTGCTTGGATGAGATGTGATGTGAAAATGAGAGAGGAAGGCCTCCTTTTATAGTGATCTAGGGCACACTCCTCTAGATGGGCCACCTTGGAGAATTAAATCCCAATTAGGTCCTCACCTTAAAAAATATACCTAGATTAAATGCAATTAAAGGATTTACCATCCTGAAACCCAAAATGGCTGACCTAGAGGTGGCAAAATAAATTTCTCGAAAGCCCTAAGCCCAGAAATTAAAGATCTTGAAAATTTGGAGAAAGGGGTCAATGTCGAGGTTGACCCTAACCTAGTCAAGGTCGACCTAAGACCTTGACCTAGTAAGGGTCAACCTAAGACCTTGACCTAGTCAGGGTCAACCTAAGACCTTGACCTAGTCAGGGTCGACCTAAGACATTGACCCTGATCATAAGTTGACTCAGAATCAAGTCAAGAGGTGCCATGGATGTCCAAAAACCTAAAAACTGATGCTAGAATAGGATAGAATGTCAGGAATAGACATAAAATCCTATGATTATCGAGATGAAGTCCAAGAGGATCCATTTCTAAATCCTACCTAGAAAATAGAGCCATGGAAGAGAGAAATTTAAGAGAATCCTTAAGATCCTAACCCTAATTTCACCTAGAATGAAGAAATCAAGTGCAGGGAAGAAGTGGAAAGCGGGGAGAAAAGCCAAATACATGAAAAGACCCTATCAAGGTGCTTAAGATGACCCCAAACCACCTACTCAGAGGGCTAAATGCTCTTATCATGGAAGTGTTTCCATTTTAAGATGATACATTAAGCCCCCACTTTAGCAAGAGTATGGACTCAAAGCAAACTCTTGGTAAAGGAGATCAGAATAAAAAGATAGTCTTATCGTAATCCAAAGGATAAAGAGAAACCTTAATCCCCTAGGGACTTAAGTCTTCATCAACTCCTAGATCATAATAAGAGAGACATCTCTAGAGAGAGAAAGAAGGTGTGATTACCTCGCCCAATGAGAACTTATGTCTCATTGTGAACCACACAAGAAAATGGTGCAACTGGAAAGATGGAATTGAACCGCCTAGTGAATGTGGCTACTCACTAGTCAACCCATCAAGGATTTATCCTTAAGAATATTCTATTCCATAAGAATAAAACCAAAAATAAAAACAAAAGAGATCCAATCTTAAGGACACTTCCGACCTTAAGGGATCACAATATATGTGTATTTGAAACTGGAGGGATCAAGAGATCCTAAAATATAAATCTATGCTTTAAGGATTAGTTACTAATCCAAAAAGGGAAAAGATGTATCTTGAAAAATATGTGTGTATTGAAAAGTGTGTGTGTGCGACAGGTGAGTAGAGCATATGCCCCCATGTTAAATTCATTTTTGACACTTTAACATGAGCAATGGCTTTAATAGAAACATAAACAACTCCACTGATTACATTTCCATGTCGAGATGCCCCCAGACGAAGACAAATCAAGGGAAATATCACAGAAACATATAGAGAACACAGAAGGGATCTACCTATCATGGGGTCAGTATGATCATAAGATAATATATATATGATATTATTGCAAATGAATTGACATCATTCCCCAAAGACAGTAGAACTACACTCACAAAGGAGGAAAGATCACATAAGATATACAAAGGAGAATCTTTTCAGACCATGACATGGAAACCAAAAAGAATTAGTGCTACCATATCTCAAATCCAAGTAGATTATACAAGGAAACATTTATGAACAATAGCACAGTTATGACATAACATTGAATAAAGCATAGAAGAATAGAGATACATATAGAAAAATTTGAACAATAGTTTTGATTCCTTCATCACCTTGCACCTACTGAGTAACAAGGATAGTGTAAAAGAATCTACCAACAATTAGCAAACACATTACGGGAGAAGCACAGTACAGCAGGCAAACACACAACAAAGCTACCACAAAGGAAAAGCCAATCAAGTGTGCCACCTACTTCCCCCATCTCATTGTATATCATTTAGGGAAGGTGGGTAACTTGCAAGAGGGACTATATCCAACACAATAGGAATAATAGCCAGTTCCAAACAAGGATCCTCGTGAGAATCACTATGTTCGACACTAGGTATAAGAGTTAATTGTGATGAAAGCATATCAGGTAAATCAATGTCAATGTCAATAGTCTCATATTCATCATTAACATCATCAGTATCTTCAAGAGTATCTTCATCCAAATTAATTAAAATAGGATCTAAGATATGAATTGAATCATCATAATCATGCATGTGAACATTATTAGTAGCAACATTGTCTAATACATTATGCATAGATTTATCCGAAGAAGGTAGAGATCTTTTAGCTTTAGCATGAGCACGATGCTTTTTACGATGTTCATTAGTAGATCAGTTATGTTTTGATTTATTTGAAATAGGTTGAGAACTAGGAGGAACAATCACAGGATCCTTTACAGGTTCTCTAGGAAGATTAATAGGATTATTATCCATAGGAGAAACAATCACTGGATCTTTCATAGATTTGGTAGAAGGAACTTGATTAACAAAACTAGAAGCCATAGTTAAAGGAGGTATTGAAAGTGTAGGTAAAAGACCATGATTAAGATCCATAGGAGGTGAACTTAATTCAAGGATTTTACGATGTTTATAAGCTTGATATGATCGAAAAAGATTATCAGGTCTAGGAGGACATTAATTAGGTAAGGAAGGCCAAAAGAAATCTAGAGCAGCACAATCTCTAGGCCTAGAAGGTTGATATAGACTATGATTGATCATCTTCAATTCACCATCATGAATGAACTTAAGACACTTATGGATAGGTGAAGCAACAGCATGCATGGTAGTCAACCAAGGTAAACCTAGTTTAACTTGAAATTGATCAAAAGTAGGAACCACAACAAAGGTAGTGTTCACAATTTTTCCAAAAAGTTCAACTGGCAAGGTAATAGAACCAAATGATGGATAAAGAAAACCATTGCAAGTTTGAATCCACACATCCAATGTATCATAGAAGTCACATTGTAAAATTTTCATAAAAAGATTTTCTTTAGTGATAACATTGACTAAGGAGGTAGGATCAACAAGACAACCACGAGTAGGTATCTGAGCAATCCTAGTAGCAATGTAAAGGGGACCATCAGGAGCTTTAATAATCTCAGAGTCATCAAAGGTAATCAAAATTTCCTGAGGTCTTTTATTCTTGAATTGTTGTCAAGGTTTAGGTTGAGGTTTCACTTTACGTTTAGATTTTGGTCGATGTTGAGAGTGAACTTGAGGTGAGGGTTGAGGTGAAGATATAGACTTATCAATATGCTCCACTTGATTAACAACATGATTGAGATCATCCATCTTTGAATCATACACAATTTCCATAGCAGATGGTTGAGCAATAGTATTAGTATCATGCGTAGGTAAAGGGTTCGTATAGATTTGAAGGTTCTGATTAGGAGGAGAGACAAATTGATTCCCACTACTATCTATATTATCAACAGATAAAACCTTAGAATCAATTAGATCTTGAACCTTATGTTTTAAAGAATAACATCTCTCAGTATCATGACCATTCTGACGATGATATTGACAAAAAGCATTTTGATCAAAAGATTTAGATGCAATCGTAGTAGGTAAAAGAGGTTGAATAGGAGGTAAAGTAATCATATTAGCAGCTAACAACCTATTCATAATAGCATGTAAAGTTTCAGAAAGAGGAGTAAACGTATCATTTAATTGAAAAGAAGTGGATGCAGAAGTGGCATTATGAGATGCAACAGCAACCTAATCAGCAACTGCATTTGCTTGCTTGTTTATCTTGACATAATTATTGAATTTTTTAAACTTATTTGGATTAGGAGCAGCATCACTCTTATCAACTAGAACAGGAGCCATTGGAGTGGTGCTCTCAAATTGACTCACTTGTAATTGATAATGATGAAGCACTGCACAAAGTTGTTAAAAAGAGGTAAATTCAGTAAGCAGAATCTTATCTCTAATATCATTTTGCAAATTTAAAATAAACATACATTGAATATCAATATTAGGAATAGGATAGGAAATCTGAGCATGCAAATGCTTAAATCTACCAATAAATTCAATCAATTTTTCTTTAGCACTTTGTTTACAATGCATTAAATCAGTCAATGACACTTGTGGGCCAATATTATTTTGAAATTGTTGAATAAAGGCATTAGAAAGTTGTGGGAAGGAATCAATTGAATAGGGAGGCAAGGAACAATACCATTGTAAGGCCTTGTCACAAAAGGTTCTAGCAAACAGTTTGGCTAAAATCTGATGGTCATGAGCATAATCACTACAAAGGATTTGAAATGTTTTAATATGATGAACAAGATCTCCTTTTCCATTATAATTCTCAAGATGAGGCATCTCACCTTGCTGAGGAATAGGAGTACGAATAATATCCTGGGACAAGGGACTTCCCATGTCACATGTAGGAATACTAAACTTGTTTTGAGTTAAGGAAGCAAGTTGTTGTTGTAAGGATGACATAGTCTGAGCCAAACTAATGATGGTTGAATCATTAGAGGAAATAGGGGGAGTAGCAACATTAGACACACTTGGTAAAGTGTAAGAAGCTGCAGGAATAGAGGACACAACTGGAGGAACACTAGGAACTATAGTTGGCAGTGGATTGGAATAAGTAAAAGGAACATTATGATATGAAGGTTGTGATATAGGAAGGGACATAGGAGGAACACTCATAGGAATAGAGGGAACCATCACAGTCACCAAAGAAGGAGTATAGTTAGGAATACTAGGTAAAGGATTAGAAGGAGGTTCAACACTAGTGATAGGAGGAGTTAACCCTAAATCTTGAGCTTCTTGAGCTAAAGGTTTAACATTGGAATGCACAAGATGAGTAATACCATGCAAGAGGTTAATACCTTGATCACTATCATGGAGAACTTTCTTAAGAGCCTCTATAGCTTGGATGGAATCTTGATTATGGTTTTCTTGAAGAAGCCAATTACCCATTTTATCAAGTTCAGTGGAAATTTTTTGGACTTGTTCACGAGGAACTCTTAAAGCGTCATCCTCATCATGAGATGAGTGAGAAGAGTTTTACTCCATAGTAGGATTGGAATCATGAAGAATCAAGTTATCATCAGGGATCCTAAGGAAAGGAGAAGAAGATTTAGGATCAAAGGCACCCATGAGTCTACGACTTCTTCTAACCAGAATGTTATAAGTAGGACTAGTGGTAGTAAAGCTCATAAACTAAGGTAATGCAAATGAACTAAACTAAGAACACATAAAGCATGAATATGAAATCTAATTAGCACGCAAGATCAGTCACAAAGGAAAAATCTAATACTAACAAGATAAAAGGAAAGCACAATAAGGCATCCAATTTCACAAAAGAAAATAGAGTAAGTATGTCGAGTTCACCAAAATTAATAGTGAAGGTGAACACACACAATAAGACAAAGGGAAATCTAACACCAAAAAGAAAGAGAGTAAGCTAGTCGGGTTCACCAAAATGAATAGATGTAAAATGGATTCACCTCTATTCAAATGTAAAGGGGGAAATATGAGCTCTATTCTCAAAACCCAAATTCCCCAAAGAAGAGATCCGATTTGATCAACCAAAGGTTAATGCACAATCGAATCAATTTTATGGAAAAAGAGTAGGAAGAGAGAGAGTAAATCCAATATTTCCCTAATGTGGAGGATTATGTTTAGAATATAGAATAATTGAAATAAAAGTACTAACCTCAAATTAGGGTAGATCTAGAAAATGTTGAATTCTGATGTCTGTGTGCACTTTCAAGAAAATCTAAAACTCGTCTTGGACTGGAAATGTCGAGACAAAGAAAACCCAAAAATCTTTCCTCAAGATGGCTTAGCTCGAGTTTGACCCTCATAAAAGAAATACCACATTCTTTATTTGAAGTCCGATTCAAATTCTGTTTGCAAATCTTGGAAGTTTTCCGAAAAGGGTATCCAAATTCGGTCTCAAATTCAAAATTATGCACCTATACCTGCAAGAAAATGGGGGTTTTTGTTGTATGGGGGGGGTTTGCCTTGGTCAAACCCCAGTTTAGGAATTAACCTTGAAATTGAATTGAAATGTATTGTGCATAAACAATGTAATTGAAACAAATCACCTCGCTTATGTTGAAGTCCTTGTAGAGGATTTGAATCCTCAAATCCACAAGTAGGAATGAATGTAGGATGTAGGATGTCTCCAATCAATGGTATTTGATCTTCAACACCAATCTTGAATTGATCTTTGCATATGAGAAGGCTTGAATGAATGGAGAAGGATGGATCATCAAAGGGAGCTCCAAAGAGATTGAATCCTTCAATAGCTAATAATGGATCTCCTTGATGAATGAATGTTTGAACACTTGAATGCTTGAAGACTTGAATTCACTTGCTTGCACTTGAGAGCTTGATTGTAAAACTTGATGATAGCTTGCTTGGATGAGATGTGATGTGAAAATGAGAGAGGAAGGCCTCCTTTTATAGTGATCTAGGGCACACTCCTCTAGATGGGCCACCTTGGAGAATTAAATCCCAATTAGGTCCTCACCTTTAGAAAATATACCTAGATTAAATGAAATTAAAGGATTTACCATCCTGAAACCCGAAATGGTCGACCCGAAGGTGGGAAAATAAATTTCCCAAAAGCCCAAAGCCCGAAAATTAAAGATCTTGAAAATTTGGAGAAAGGGGTCAATGTCAAGGTTGACCCTAACCTAGTTAGGGTTGACCTAAGACCTTGACCTGGTCAAGGTCAACCTAAGACATTGACCCTGATCCTAAGTTGACTCAGAATTAAATCAAGAGGTCCTAGGGATGTCCAGAAACCTAAAAATTGATGCCAGAATAGGACAGAATGTCAGGAATAGACATAAAATCCTATGATTACTGAGATAAAGTCTAGGAGGATCCATTTCTAAATCCTACCTAGAAAATAGAGCCATGTAAGAGAGAAATTTAGGAGAATCCTTAAGATCCTAACCCTAATTTCACCTAGAATGAAGAAATCAAGTGCAGGGAAGAAGTGGAAAGCGGGGAGAAAAGCCAAATACATGCAAAGACCCAATCAAGGTGCTTAACATGGCCCCAAACCACCTACTCAAAGGGCTAAATGCTCTTATCATGGAAGTGCTTCCATTTTAAGATGATACACCAGTGACTTGTTGGATCATTTCCTTTGTTATCTTCACTGGTCCATCTTCCAGCCATAGTTGCATGTCGTGTACCTGACTCAACACTACTTTTATCCATTCAACCTTAAAATTTTGGGTAAAATCTAGGGCATGCACTAACCCTTGTTCGGCAATCAATTTGTACTCCAACTTCAACACTCCATTAACACATAACTTGTCATACACCTCCCTGATCTCGTAGTCTCTGATTTCCCCAATTTTACACATATAACATGACCTAATGTTCATCATCAACACATTTTCTAGAATTGAAGATAGGGCTCTAGTCAAATCTCCTTAATCGCGGATTCTGAAATTATCTTAAAGATTCATGGTTTGCAGACTTCATTCCTTACCAATTGTGCATTGAAAACCTCCATCCCTTGTTTCTTCACTGTAGCAGATGATGATGCCATTTCAAATTTAAAATTTTGAAAAGAAATGTTTGCTCGGTGATGTAGATGATTTTTGCCGACAGCACACTGTAGAAATTCTGAATCGACTTGGTAAACAAGTTGCTCACACTCTGAATTGCTCAAAGAAATCTCAATTTGCTAGGTGAAATGAAATGAATGCAACTTTCCACTTTATAGATTCTAAAAAGTGAAATTAGGGCCTCATAAATGCTCCATATAGAATTTGTAAGTGGAATACAGTTGTCTCAACAAACTCATGCTAACCTCAACTAACACAAGCTCGGTCAAAATAACTGTTATGACACAACTTGGTACCTATAGCATCTCAGCCATAACAGGTTCTTGAAAAACACTGATATCTCGGTTAGAATACTATCACTCGGCATCAAAAATAAAGTTTTCTATTTCACTCATATATGTCCTAATGCATCTTTAACTATGCAGATTGGACTTCTACTCAATCTTTATGTTAGGAACTGATGTAAAATAAAGCTTTATAAAATTTAGTTCCAAACATACATACTATGCTTAGTTAGAATAAGTGTGATCACCTGATCCATTGGATTGGGTGACCTCGGATGCACTAGCTTCACTAGTGCTTCCTTCTTCTTTCTTCTTCCATGTCTTGTCCATCTAATTTTTCAATTTCTCATGGATATCTTCATTCTACTTATGATCATTGCTTGGCATAGGTGATCTACAGTCTTTCTTAAGATGACCTATCTTATTACATTTGTAACATACCATGCTTCCAGTCATCCAGCTTTTGGATCTCCCTCTGAAATGAGTCTTCATGCAATTTTCTCCAATGTGTCCATATTTTCCACAATAATGACAATTGTACCATGTGTTGTAATCCCAATTGTATGATTTGTTCTTCACAGGTGACTTAGTCTGTTCATTTGGTGACCATCTTGGTTTAGACATGCATTCAAATTCTCTATGCCCATACTTCTAATAGTTGAAACAATTGCCTTGAAACTTAGGTGAAGTAGGTGGGTTACTAACCTTAGACCTACATTCATGTGCCTGATGTCCATGTTTCTTAAAGTTAAAACAATGTCCATTGAACTTAGGTTTTGAATCAAACTTACCATGTTTACTTCTACATATGTTGGTTGTATGTCCTGGCTTTCCACAGTGATGGCATGTGGGCTTGTTGTTCTTTGGTTTTACATTCTTTTGTTCTCCATTCTTTGATGATTCTCCTTCTTTAGTAGATGAAGCATGTTCATTTAGTCCAAGTCCAAATCTATCATCAGATCTTCTAGGTGACCTCAAAAATTCTTCAAAATATTTTATAGCTTCATTAGGTTTGTTCATCCTTTCATTGATTTCCTTTTTACTTCTAAGTTCATTCCTTAATTGATCATTCTCAGACCTCAGTTGGTTGATTTCCATATCTTTCCTGCCTGACTCTTGATTAACAAGTAGTAGTTGATTTACCATGTCCAGTTGATTATTAGTCAACCTTTGCATGTCATTTGTCCTTTCATCCAATCTCATTGCAATTTGTCTTTTGTCTTCTTCAGCCATTGTCTTATCATCTTCAGCTTTCTTTTTCTATTCAACTACTTCACAGAGTCTGATAGATTGAATCTCCTGTTCTCTCTTTAGATTCCTGATGTCATCATTCAGTATGGTATTCTTCTCCAGTAGCTCTTTTATGGCTTTATCACTTTCTACAAAGTTTCCATTATCAAATAATCCAGTGGTGTCTTCTTCTTGATACTGTGATTCATTTTGCTGAATAGCAATTTCTCTCCTTTTGCTCAAGGATTTCTTTAGTTCACTTCTAGCTACTTCTAGTTGTTGTAATGATAGTTGTACATCAATTTTATGATTCTCTATGACCTTTCCCAGCTTATAGACTTCCATCTCAAGATCTTTTTCTTCAAGTGGTTAGACTTCCTATGAGAAACCTTGCAGCTCTGATAACAATTGTTGGAAATATAATTGGGAAATGTGATACTAAGAGGGGGGGGTGAATCAGATATCACCTACTAAACCATTCTCATATAAATAAAAAAATTTCATAGCATTAACAATACTTGATCATAATCAAATAACTAACATTCTAAACATCATCCATGAAAGCATTCATAACACAGAGATTTTGGTTACCCAGAAACCCTTGAAAGGTAAAACTAGGGTGGGGATGACACCCACAAATCTTCACTACTGTAGTAATAAATTTTCCTGTTAGGGCTTACAAAATTTGATCAAAACTTGATCTACCCTATGAGGGGTCTGCCCTATTAAAGGATAAAAGACTTATACAATCTACCTTGTTAAAGGATTTGAAACTTACAATAAAGTAAGCACTCGGTTAAGAGATTACAAAAATTCTGTTAGGACTACTCGATTAAGATATTTACCTTGATACACTGGCTAGAATGTCTCAGTACTTGATATTTCAATTTGCACTGTATGCAGATAATAGATCTTCTCTTTACTGTATGATGTTGATCTCATCTATCAGATTTATCTCTTTTGTATGCTTTCACTACTTTTCTCGGTCACTGGACTTTTTCTAAATACTTCTCTTCACTCAATCATACCTATATGCTTATTCCCTTCACATTCGCTATCCCTTGCTACTACATTTTAGGGTTTATATCTTGACCTTATATAATCAACAAAACACCTTACTGTTTCAAGATCTACGGCTCATATTAATTCCTTTTGCTGCTTAAGTCTTACTAATTTCTGATTGGCTCTAGGTATTGCATAGGGATCAATGATTGCTAAGTAGATGTGTAATTACCTCCGTAATTATCTCAACAAAAAAAATACAAAACATGAATGTCAGCCAAAATTGTTTACCTCGATCACTGTGCCAAAACAAACTCTTATGTCATTCTCTAGCTAACTCGGCAAATGCAGTTTCTGATACTCGACATTCATTGTACTCGGCATAGGTTGATATCTCTGATGCTCGATAATCATTGCATATAGGACTCAACAAGACTAGACTCGTTATACTACAAAAATACATAGTGGCCATAAGTTTACTCGGTAGTACTACTGCTCAGTAAGTAAGCATTACATAGCTCGGCCTTTAAATAATGACTTGATCGCAGTGATGACCAACCATCATTGCCTAGATAAATGACTAAGTGTGGGTCACTAATAGTCAAAAAAACTATAGAGATCTACATTATTATGTTTTTGATGATGAAGGAATAACTGATGGTGAATCTGATAATGTTAAGAGTGAAGATGAACTTGTTTTTGTTTCAATCCAAGAAGATGAACTTGAGTCTGCAAATATTGTGTCTAGGATTCTTGTTATAAATGTTGTTGAAGATCTCATGCCTAATGTTGCTATTAGTAGTATGATTATGGATTAAATCTCAATTACTCAAGATGAAGGAAAGGTCCAAACTACTCAATATGTCAAGGAAGACAAAATTATTACTGAGGATGGCTTCTCACATCACATGAACAAATATGTGGAACATGAAAACTATGAAAGAGGTATTGACAAGAGAGAAGATAGCTCTAAAGGTAAGAGTGTTGTGATCAATACTTCTACTGAAAATGATACTAAAGATATTATTATTAATTTTCATGATAGTTGTGCTAATGAGAAAACCATGACCAGTGATACTTATGCTAGTAATGATTATGCATGTAGTAATGTTGAAAAGGTTATTCTTGAAAACTCTATAAGTTATTCTAATGAAGAAGAGAAATCCTTAGTTGCACAATTGGATAAAAGGAATGATTGGTTGATAGGTAGTGGATGTTCACATCATATGACTAGTGACATAAACTATTATCTCTATTTGAGCATTAAATATTATCATTAGTATCAAAGACATCGATCGGTTACCTATGCTACTCTAGTCGGTAAAAGCAAGCACTTCAAGCTAGCCAATTAAGTCTTTATACCAAGCACCAGAATAGTTCTACCGAGCATCAGTGTACACCGATATTGAGCGGTAGTAAACACTGAGCAGATTGGACACCGAGCACTAATGTAATTATCAAGCAATATACATAGTGTTTACCGAGCATCACATAAAATGGCATAGTAATCAATAATGGCACATTTATCTATGCAAACAGTTACAATAGAATTACTAAACATTTTACCAAGCTCAAGGATCATTTATTGTAAGATTCCATCATTAATTGTGATGATGATCTTTATGTAATTGCTAGATCTAGGTTATTTTTGTACACCATAGATCTTAGGGTTTTCTCTAAGATATTGTAACCTAATTTTGTTAAGCGGAAAAATCTGTATTCTATATAATTGTAATTTCATGTTAGTTTTATTTATGAGTGTAAGGGAGAAGCTTGACAAGGAATTTATGAACAAGAAAAGAAGTTCTTGAAGCATTAGCCAACTTCAAGAATATCAATTATCAGACAAAGTAGAACAGAATATAGAGAGATTTAGATTAAGCAAAATCAAACAAGGCTACCGAGCAGTTTAGAGTTGATATCTTCACATAAAAGGTGATATCTATTTAGTATTTTATAGATCTATATCAGAAAAGGTTGAGTTGTCATTAGCAGATATATTCCTATTATTTTCTAATCATTGTAACAGAGTTTGGTAAAATCTCTTAACAGAGTAGACCTAACAGTCTTTTTTTAAATCTCTTAACCAAGTGCACACTCAAGTAGTGTTGCTAAAATCCTATAACTAGGTAGATCTAATTGGTTTGAAATGTTACTCCTAACAGGGTAAGATCACCAGAAGTGATCACCACTTGTAGCCCTAACAGGCAAACCTTTTCTATCTACAATAGTAAAGAATTTGTGAGTGTCATCCTCACCACAGTTTTTACCTTCTAACAAGGGTTTCTACATTACCAAAATACTTGTGTTATGCGATGGTTATATTGTTGGTTTCATGATATTTACCTTTTATAGTTAAATGAATGAATGATGCAATCAATTGATTCAAGTTATATTTGAAGGTTACTACTATTTTTTGTTTAAGATTTATGAGTTAAAAGTTTTTGTGGGCATTGATTCACCCCTCCCCTCTCAATACCCTATCTCTCCAATCCAACAATTGGTATCAGAGGTCAAATATCTTATTGGATGGTTTAACCACTGAAGAGTAAAGATCTAATCATGGAGAGATATAAGTTGGACAAGACAATAGGGAATCAAAAGATTCAGATGCAAATGTTCATAGAGCAGTATAAGCAAGCTAAGGATGACTTGAAAAAGTTACTAGTTTAGAGGAAGAACCTAGATATTATGGAGAATGACATCAGTTACCATGAAGAAGAGATTGATGATGTATTTGATAACGTTGGATCTAGTTCATGAAGAATTTTTTATGGATCTAAAAGTGCAATCTCTAATATGTCTGAAAAGAATCTTCACTTAACTGAACAAGTGAAAGCCCTACAAATTGGTCAAGAATCACAAATGGTGAGAATGATAGATGTAATGAACAATGCTAGACAAGCTAAGAAAGAAAGGAAGCTAGTTGTTGAAGATCAAAGACAAATAACTGAACAACTTCAAGCAAAAGAGAGTGAGATACAAAGACTCACCGAGCACCATTTTGAAATATCCAGTCAAATGATGATTGTAAATCAAGAAGTTAACCGAGTAAATGGTGAACTGTCAAGAAAACTTGAAGATATTGGAATACTCAGGGAAGAGAATGAGAAACTGAGAAATGAAGTAAAGATATAAAAACAACACAATGAAATGATGAAATTGGCTTAAGATAGTTCTAAAAAGATTGATGATTTTTTGACTAATCAAAGAATATTTGGAAGTAAAGTTGGATTAGGCTATACCGACAAAGGAGAATCATCCAAACAAGTTGAAAAAGTCAACAACAATCAAAATCAAAGACCTAAGATGTTGTCATGCTATCACTGTGGAAAACCAAGACATACTTCAAATGTCTATAGAAGAAAAGCACAAGGTAAACCTCCAGTCACTCCTAAGTTTAATGGTTATTGTTATTACTAAGGAAAATTTGGTCATCAAGCTTATGAGTGTAGAGCAAAACTGAATAAGAATGCTAACAATCCTACCATGGAGAAACTTTTTTATACTTGTAATGAACATGGACACACTACATGAGAGTGTAAGGCAAAGATGAAGCAAGTATGAATGCCAAAATAGAAGATAAAATGCAAACCTCATCAACCGAAGAGACAAGGTAATTCTTATGTTTGGGATTACAATACATGGGTTAACTATATTGCATGTGGTAGATATGGACACATCACAGCAAACTATATGAGGAAACAATGGGCTAGACAATCATGAAGTTGGACAAGCACTGGAATGGCATGCTTACATTGTCATAAGGTTAGTCATCTAAGCAAGGACTTCAGAGACCGAGCACCAGAAGAAGGACATGTATTTGAGAGTGGAAACACTATTGTAGATATCATGAGAATTAGAAACACTATGTGGAGAAAGGCATCAAATGAAAATGCTGAGTCAAGCAATGATGTCGATGAAACCTCATCCACTGGATTGGGTGACATCGGTACCTCTACTTAAGGTGATATAGGTATGTATGGGACTGACATTTCAAATGATCTTATTTTACATACATTTCCTTATATATGATGAGCACATACCAAATCTGCATGAATAAAGATGCACTGTGGTTTATATGTTTTGAGCTAAGAAAGTCACAGTCAATATATGTTAGACTAAGAAAAAGGTTACCCATCGGTACTCACTATTCAAGGTTAACCGAGTATTAGTATCAATCAAGTGCTAAATTATCTGTTAATCAAGCTATTGGAAGTTTACGGTATTCATCGAGTTGATAATTGTCACCGAGCTGGTAGTAGATCAAGCATTAATGACAAAATTTTTGAGTGGGAATGAGAAAAAGCTATAAATACACTGAGAACTAAGTTCATTTTCACACAGTGATTTTGAAGAGCGATTATTTCACAGAATGATTTTGAGAAAAGAGTTTTTAAGATTATCTAAAGTAGTTACAGATTGAACCGAGTGCACTCTTCATATATTCTGAGTAAGTCGAAACCCCTACCAAGCATGTTCATTACTTTCTACCGAAAACCTAGTTTGTTAATATGGCATCTACTACGAGCACTTCTAAAGTTGTAGAAGAGGAAGTAAATCTTATTGTGTCAGCAAATTATAGTGAACCCAAATACAAGTTACACCCAGAAGTCACATCAAAAATAGATTCAGCAAGCACTTTCTCGAGCATCCCACCTAGGGTTTTATTAGTCGAAGACATTCAATCATACATTCACTCAAGATAGGTGAAATAGGAGATTTCGATATGTATGTTGCATACCAAGGACTTTGTAGTGAAGATGAAAAGCTGAAACCAGAGCATAAACAGGTTGAAATGATTGGACTAACTAATGCCCTAAATTTTCCCAAAAAATTCAAAATCGAATGGATTAGGATTGTACTAAGTCACTATCATGAGGGCAAATTTTCGCTAGATAATCTGATTAAGGTTACAAAAAGAATGATTCACAGGGTTACAGGGTATCCTACAACTAATAAAGAAAAAGCGTTCTGAAGTTCCTCTGGAGCCAAAGTTGAGAAAAATATAGGCGTAGCATGGGATGGTCAAGCATTGAAGATAGCTTCTATTGAAGATCTAGAAGTTAAGTTTGCAGAGCATTTAATAGGTTATAAGTTATATCAGTCAAGTAGACTAAACAGTGTACCATGTAGTTTTGTGGATATGGCATTCAAAATGATAAAGAAGGGACACCATTTGGACCTTGCCGAGCTACTCCTACGATAGGTTGAAAAGAATATGAAAATAATCAGGTCAAAAAAGTCTAACACCTATAAGTTTGGCTCACTGTTGGTGTGTTTATTTTTCTATCTCCATAAATTCTTTCCTTCTATTGGTCACATAGTTTGGCCTACCAACAAACCAATTATTAGTCAAATTTCTGATATAATGACAAGTCTGGGAGATAATGTAAACAATGTTATAGATGATTACTTTGAGCAGTTTAAGATTAAGATGAATCTTCAGAGTAGAATTCCAATCTCACTGGTCGAGAAGTATGAGATGGATATTTGTTTCCTAGTAGACACCAACCACACTTTAATCAAAGCTATTGAGCCGAGAACAAAATGGCTAGCCCCCATGGGATATGAAATGGATCTTGATTTTAGTTTGAAATCAATCAAGGCATTACTGGCTTTACCAAAGGACAAGAAGGCTAAAAGGTTTGGAACGTATGAAGAGGCAAAAACAAGAATCAAAACAGGTCTTGTCATCGGTAAAATGACTAGAAAGTCCAGGAAAATGATGAAGACACTAACTGAATAGTTTGGAGATGAATTTGACTCATCTGACGAGTCACTGGTTGAACCTACAACCAAAGGTCAATTACTATTGGCTAACAAAGCACATGATAGTAAGGAGACTGAGTCTGACAAAGAAAAATATTCAATACTAGTTTCTCCCACTCCAACTCCAAAGAAGAAGCAGTTGCCAGTGTAGTCTGGAGCACGAACAAGGTCAGCAACCAGAGCTTCACCACCTCAAAAAAAGGGAGTTGGAAAGGTAACAAAAGAAAAAGCAGCTACACCAACCAAGACATATGCAAAAATAGGAACTAAGGTCGCAGCTAGAGCACCAAAGAAAAGGAGAAGATTGATTAGAGGAAGAGAAGACCTTGAGGATGAATAAAATGACAACAATCAGTTCAAGGTTGTTAGTAATAAGAATAGAGTAATAGATGAAGTTTTTGTTGATATTATTGAGCATGGAGCACTCACAGATCCAAAACTCAGTCAGTTTGACAACATGTCTACCGAGGATCAGAATAAAATTGAGGAGGCAATCATCCAAATGATGATAATCTTTAAATGAGTTCCATTGGAGTTTGAACAACCATTGCCAAAGGCATTAGAATAAAGAATAAATCAGAAGTGGTCCTATGCCTTGGATACCGAGAGGAAAATGAGGGAATAATCCCTAGTTCAGGTAGTACCAAATTTATCTCTTAATGAAATTAAGGATTATATGGATACATATGCTAGGAGATTCAAAGTAAAAGGTCGGGCTATGCAAGTTTTAGATAAAAATCTAGCAGATATTGATGAGTCTAGCCAACTCATCTGGACATCAATTTTTGCAGCTAGAGAGCAAGCTGAGAAAAATGCATTTCTTAATCTATCTAAGAAGAGACAAAGATCAAAAGGAAAAGGTATCCACATAGATAATGGTGATTTAGCAAAGAAGACAAAAGCATCAGATGTATCATTTACCAAGGTGATTGATACAACACTTGTAAATGAAGTTATAACAATTTCATAGGATTCACCGGATCGAGTAGAAATCCAAGTTAAGGAGAAAAATGATGATGATGTACTCATTGAGGAAATTACTAATGGGGATCTTAATGATAGAGATGAAGATGAAGATGTGAATATTGCACCAGATAATACACAAGATGAAGGTCAAGTTACCGAGTCTACATTCACATCATTACTAGGTGAGCTTCCTATTCTTGTAGAAGCAGTTGAAATTTTATCACAGGAACAACCTAATGGCTCAGACCCTGAGAAAATAAAGGATACAATAGGGGAATAAGGGGTAGAGATACCAATTGAAACAAACAAGCTTGAAGAGAGAGGAAACAGAGACAGAAACAAAGGATCAAGAGAATCCTAATGTAACTGAGGCCACTCCACCAGACACTACATTAGAGGCTCTAACATAGTCAACCAACACAAAGGTCACCAAGGAGCAGCAGAAGGAAGATACAATGTCACCTGGGTAGGTTACACAAAGTTTTGAGGTAAAGGACATTGTACCATTTATAAAAAGTTCACCTCAAGAGCCAAAGAAGAAGAAGAAGAAAAAGAAAGGAAAAGGGTCGGTCACATTAGATGAAGTCATAGTTATACTAGATTGTGACTCAATGACCCTAAGCCCTGAGGAATTGAGAAAATATGGGGAGTTGTGTACAAGGAAGGCAGCACAAGAAAAACTAAGACAAGAGTGCAAGAGCAAGGAAATACATGAAAATGTAAGAGATATCTTACAACAAGTTGTACCAGAGGTACATATAGATGAAGATACTCTGATAATGGAACAACTTGCTACACTTGCTAGAGAAATAAGTTCCCCAAATATAGAAGTAGACAAGAGAATAGAAGAAAGGGTAGAATCAAAAATTCAAGACAAGCTGGCAGAGAAAATAAGCCAAGAAGTGGCAATCAACAAGGAAAACTTAGTTGAGGTAATCAATGAGATAAAATCTATCACTCAATTAATAAGTCAAATTTTGCTTAAGCTATGCACTGTGGAAACCTTCACTACTGAGATCAGTGAAAAGATTAAACAACTTGATAATGAAATCAAAGCCAGTGCACAAGCAACTTTAACTGAGCCACAAGCTTTTGCAAGGCATATCTTGAGAGTTCAAGAACTCAGGCAGTTAAGAGCAAATCTTAGGAAATAGGAAGAAAGAGTCAGTGATCAAGTCATAGAATTGCAAACTGAGTTGCTTCCCTACTTGAAAATTTTTGAGAAACACATTTTTGAAGCGGAAACACTTGTTGCAACACCAAAAATTTATGTGTTGGAAAATATCTTTGACATGCATGCACAAGTCGGTCTTGAGCACATTTCTCTCACCAACTTGAAAGAGGAATGGGAAAACCTCTTAGAGTCCTTGAAGAAAACCCATCAGCACATTTTTGATAAGTTGTAAGTATACATTTTTGTATTTGGCATTAATATCAAAAAGGGGGATAACAATGTATATGCCAAATATGTAAATAGATGCTAAGTATACTACACATTACTGGGAGCATGCACCGAGGGGGAGTATAGAAATTTTTTGTTTTGTTGGTAAGTATTTATGTATATATGGTAGAGACAAAAGATTTTGAGACATAAGGTCTATATACATTTAAGGTTTTGATACTAATGCCAAAGGGGGAGATTGTTATCTCTATTTGAGCATTAAAGATTGTCATTAGTATCAAAGACATCGGCCGTTTACCTATGCTACTCTAGTCAATAAAAGCAAGCACTTCAAGCTAGTCGGTTAAGTCTTTATACCGAGCACCAAAACAGTTCTATCGAGCATCAGTGTACACCGATACCGAGTGGCAATAGACACCGACCAGACTGGACACTGAGCACCAGTGTAATTACCGAGCAGTATACACAGTGTTTACCAAGCATCATAGAAAATGGAATAGTAATCAATAATGGCATACTTATCTATGCAAACGGCTACAACATAATCACTAAATGGTTTACCAAGATCGAGGATCATTTATTGTAAGATTCCATCATTAATTATGATGATGATCTTTATGTAATTACTAGATCTAGTTTATTTTTGTACACCATAGATCTTAGGGTTTTCTCTAAGATATTGTAACCTAATTTTGTTAAGCGGCAAAAGCAGTATTCTATATAATTGTGATTTCATGTTAGTTTTTTTTATGAGTGTAAGAGAGAAGCTTGAGAAGGAATTTATGAACAAGAAAAGAAGTTCTTGAAGCATTAGCCAACTTCAAGAATATCAGTTATCAGACAAAGCATAACAGAATATAGAGAAATTCAGATTAAGCAGAATCAGGCAAGGCTACCGAGAAATTCAAAGTTGATATCTTCACATAAAAGGTGATATCTATTCATTATTTCATAGATATGTATCAGACAGGTTGATTTGTCATTAGCAAATATATTCCTATTATTTTCTAATCATTGTAACAGAGTTTGGTAAAATATCTTAACAGAGTAGACCTAACAGTCTTTTTGTAAATCTCTTAACTGAGTGCACACTCAAGTAGTGTTGCTAAAATCCTATAACTAGGTAGATCTAATCAATCTGAAATGTTACTCCTAACAGGGTAAGATCACCAGAAGTGATCACCACTTGTAGCCCTAACAGGAAAACCTTTTCTATTTGTAGTAGTAAAGAATTTGTGGGTGTCATCCCCACCATAGTTTTTACCTTCTAACAAGGGTTTCTGCATTACCAAAATACTTGTGTTATGTGATGGTTATATTGTTGATTTCATGTTATTTACCTTTGATAGTTAAATGAATGAATGATGCAATCAATTGATTCAAGTTATATTTGAAGGTTACTACTATTTTCTGTTTAAGATTTATGAGTTAAAAAAATTTGTGGGCACTGATTCACCCCTCCCCTCTCAGTACCCTATCTCTCCAATCCAAAAATAAACAAATTTTTGAAATATGAAGAATATGATGGTGAAATTTTCAAAAGGGGTGAGAACATGAGAGGAATAATCAAGGGAAGAAGTACTATTTCTCTAGATGGAAAGAATACAATAGATGATGTGCTACATGTTGTTGATCTAACACACACTCTTTACAGTGTTGATCAATTAGTTAAGAAGTGATACACTCTACACTTTAAAGATGAGGGATGCATAATTCTAAATAGTTCCAAAAGTGAGATTGGATCAAGATCAAAGAGAAAGAAAAAAAATTCCATCTGAATAATGAAGGATTAAATTATCACTCAGATTAAAAAAAGTTAGAAAAAATCATACAAAAGAAGACAAGGAATTAGCATTTAAAATGCACTGCACCAACAATATCTTAATTAGATGTAGTGGGTCTCAAATAAAATTAAAGATGAAGTTGATGCAAGAAAAGAAGAAGGAACAATGCTAGAGTCACAAGTGAATCCAATGATATCAAGGTATGAAAAGTTAAATCATTCTGAAGATAGTCACTTACTTGTTCAGTCTAGTAAAAGTCAATCTGGTTCTTGCAAAGACAAATTAGATGAACAAACTATTGATATACCTTTTGGAATGAAAACTTATGATGAGAATATAATCAAGAGTATTCCAAAAGGATCAGTAATTCAAAAGAAAGGGATAGTAGATGCAGATATAGAAGTAAATGAAAAGGGATCTACAAGTTGTGTTAACCTCAATGTTAAAAATTAGGAGGCTAATGTCAAACAAATTAGGGAGAATAAAATTCAAGAGTCAATTGAAGGAAATTTCAACTCACAGTATCAAAAATTGTGGAAGATCATATATGTCTAATCTTTGAAATTCAGGCCAAAGAAGTGTACAAAGCTTGTATAGATGATCAATGGATTAGTGCCATGGAAGAAGAGCTTAGAATCGTACATGATTTAAAGGATAAGATCAAGATTAGTTTAGCTAAGCTTGATAGATTGCTACTTCAAAGAAAAACAATGGACAAAAGTGATACTGAATCAAGAGAAGAAGAATGATCTAAGTCTAGTCATGGAAAGTCTATCTCAGTGAAGAAGAAGAAGAAGAAGAATAAGAATAATATCAAGAAGACTTTGGCAAGGAAAGCTAATAATTTTAGAGGTAAATTCTTTGTTTACAATAAGATTAGACACAAAGAAGTGGACTAGAGAAAATGATATCTATGTTTTAATTGCAAAAGGGGTGATCACGATCCAAGCATATGTAGTAGTTTAAGGATGAAGATTGACACTGTCGAGAAGAAAAAGGTTAGGTGTCTTGCATGAATGAAGTTTGGTCACAATGTCAAATAATGCACTACAAAGAAGAAACAAAATAATGAATAGAAGATTTTTATTCGGATCAAACGCAACATATCTAAACCTACAACTGAAAGTTGCAAAAGTAAGAAGGTGAACAAGGATGACACCAAAGAAGAAAACATGATGATGAGAAGGAATGGTCATAACCAAAGAAAAGAAGAAGGCAAGGTAGAAAGTGTGTTCAAATAAATATGAAGAGAAAAGGAAAGGAAAAGGAGGACAAGGAGTAGAAGCACAAGAAGAGGACAAGAATGAAGAAGAACAAAGAGACTTTAGATATGGGATCTACTTTGGTAATATTAAAAAGCAAGTCAAAAAGAATTTCTCTTTCCAAACAAATCTAAGATGTAGAAGAATGCATCAATCTAGAAGATTTCATGGAGATATCATTCAAGATGGATTGATGTAAGGAGGTTACTACTCAAGGGGATTAGTAAGCATGGTAAAGAAAGTCTATTTGATTTGAATTTGATTGATTGTAGAGAGATACAAGGAATTAAATAAATCAATAAGGTAACTTTTTTATATTTGATCAGTGTTTGGAAGACTCAGAGGTGTGTGTGAAAGAAATAAAAATGAACTTGATAAGATAATAAAGAAAGTAGAAGTAAAATGAAGCAGACATTGATATGACAAAGAAAGTTGCATAAGAACATATGGTACGCCTTTTTCATTGATGTCAAAGGGGTCTGGTGTGTACAATCAAGTTGGGATCTATTAGAGCACACTTAGGAGTATTTTTGGGACATACTCAGGTGTCTTTAATTCATTAGGTTTGTGCTTCAAAGGTCTGTGTGGCATATTTTAATTATCTCAGAGCCTCGTTGACAGTGTTCTTAAGGTTTAATTGAAAAATGGTTGACAAATCCAATGGTTGTAGTAGATTTTTGTAGATGAGTGTTTATCATAATTCTATAGGATTTTATTGAAGTATGTGCTTGATGAGTTGGGAATACACATGGATTAGAAGGATCAAATTAGTGGATTTTTTGGTGAGTAATAATATTTTATTATTATTTTTTCTTGGCCGATTAGGTTGGTAAATCATGTTGCACAAGTGGTAAACTGTGAAATATGAGAGATTTAGTATCTCAAGGTGGTTTTTATGGATCAAAGTTATGATTAACGGTCAAAGATGGATTCTAAACAAGTTATTTTGCATGATGATTTGAAGAGGTGGTGAATTAGATTTGGTAGACCTAGTTCTTGATATAAGGTGATAAATTAGGGAAAAATTAGTAGGTGCGAAAGTGGAATATTTGTTGCGCACACCAAAGATTGCTTGCAAATCAGTGGTTGAGAAATCTTGAAGGATAATTTTCTCATCTGAAGGAGTAAGAGAGGATTAGATTAAATATTCTTGTTGTAATTTAATGTAACTTAATTTGGCATGAGGTAGATGTTGTTATCCAATTTTAAAACACTTTAGATCATTGTAGTGATCAGATTGTAAGGCAGTGAGCCTTCCTCAAGGTTGTAGCTTGAGGATTTTCATTTGAGCAGTGAGCTCTAGGTAGTGAGCTTGAATTCATGTGTATTCCAAATACATTGTAATAGGTTTATACTTCTAACAAGGTATTTACTTATTGTGGGTAATCAGCCCCACAATGGTTTTTCCCCTAACAAGATTTCCACGATAAAAATATTGTGTCAATTGTATGAATGTGATTATGATTTGTGGATGCATGCATGTTTCATATTTCATTTAATCATATCAGAATTAAGGGTATTCAATTTTGAGGGTTTTGAGGACTAAGATTTTGAAGTTTAAGGATTTAGGAACAACTAATTCACCACACCCCCCCCCC
The DNA here is from genome assembly GCA_027943335.1 of Chamaecyparis obtusa. Classification (NCBI taxonomy): domain Eukaryota; kingdom Viridiplantae; phylum Streptophyta; class Pinopsida; order Cupressales; family Cupressaceae; genus Chamaecyparis; species Chamaecyparis obtusa. Next base: position 431,207 of record BSBK01004333.1, on the reverse strand, counting down.
CCTCTTAGTTGTTCACTACCATATTATCAACAGTTAAACATATTGAGATGTTGTTGGAATTATTTTCATTGATTTCAAAACCTTCATATTGGTTGCCTGACGGTATTGGTTGGTTTCTTGTAAATACTAGTTGGATTTATGTGGTTGTGGGTCAAACATCAAGGTTTCAGTTATGCATATAGAACAAATTTGGTACATACTTTTTTGGTGTATATTGTCGATGTATTTTTTTGGGTACATCACCATGTTTCAGTTATTGTAAATGGTTGAATTTTTTGTCTATATCTATTGAATTTTATGCTTATAGTTTTCTTCCATGTGTTCCTTCTACCTAGACATTCATGTAGATCATCAGATGTTTTTGGAGTAACAAGTATATCTTTTTTTTAATAGGTTTCATCTGGTTTCAATCATTGGTTGGTTCAAATATTTTGTTAACCAAGTCATGGACTTGGTTGTGGTTTTCTAACAATTCCATAATCTTTTGGTAAATGTGATATGAGGTGTATATGTCTCAAGTGTGACCTATATTTAGGTCCTATGGTAATGTGGTGTAAATTCTTTCTTAAGTATGACCCAAATTTAGGTTCAGTGGTAGCATGTTAAATGTAATTATGAATCTTTTATTGTGTGGTTGACATGTATTTTGGATAGGTCAACACATTTAGATACCTTATTGGATGTATATATAAACATATATATCTTTTTTATCTAGTGAGTGAGTGTGTGTGTGTGTGTGTATGCGAGTGAGACAGAGAACTAAATGTGATATATTGCAAGTTTGTTTTGGTATATTTGGAAGTGGTGTGTAAGAAGAAGAAAGTTAAGTGAAGATTTGTTGTGGTACAAAGAGGTCTTACATATTGTGTTGCAAAGGTTTGGTATATGTCGAAAGAAGATCTATTTCGGATCTATTGCTGACAATGATTATTGTGCTTTCAACTAGAACTATTTCATGCATAGGAAGATGTAATTTAACCAATTCATTTTTTTTTAGTGAAACACTTTTTAATGCATCTTCTATATAAAGGTAGTTATCTCAACCAGCAGTGAGCCAACCTTCAATGAGAAAAATGGTAGTGAGCCCTTTTAAAAATCACCTTAATCAGTGTTCATTTCATGAGAATTAGCTTCACTGTGGTTTTTCCTAGTTTGGGTTTCCATGTAAATTCTGGTGTTCAATGTGTTGATAGTTTTGTACTTTCATGTTTTTCTCTATCTTAATTATTTGGAAGGTTTAAGTGCTTACCAGCTCAGTAAAAGTTTTTAAAAAATAATTGAATAATTGATTCAACCCCCCCCCCCCTCTTAGTTATTCATCCTATTCAACATAACTAACAATGCTCCATGCCTTAGAAACAAATAATATGTCCTTTATGTCTTTCTATCACAACCCATACTGAGAAGTGAAGTAAGAATATATAGTAATCAAAGTGAACCTGAAAGATGTGTCAGAATAATGTACATGATGTATATCATAATAAACCAAAACTAAGTGTCATGTCACTATACCAAGAACAATTTGAAGATAATCAAGAAATCAAAAACGACAGACAAGGAAGCTCAAATGAATGCTAATATTCAATGTATGAAATACCAATGTCACTATGATGCTCACCAATCTGAATACCTGATCACAATCTTTGTTTATTTAAGATTCCACATTCAAACTATGACTAATTCCAAAGTACCTTTTCAACATGAATGTCAAACCTTCACCATTACCAATACCTTTTTGACAACAATGACAAAACCTATGCCAAGGGTAAAACACATAGAAGCCTAACCCTTTAAATTCATACTTCCTTTGACTAGTAGGATAATTGCTAAAAGATATGAGTCCATTTTGAGGTGGATATGGTATGGAAGAATTGGTATGATTACAAAGTAGACCATAATGGATAAAAGTAAAGGAACCCATTTGATATGTATGGGTTTCATGAACAACTTGTGCAAATGTCTTGGCATCATGAGGGGGATCAAGACATACAACTGTAGACACAGAAAATTGGCAAAAGGCTTAAATCAATCAAAAGGTGCATAAAATCATCAAAATAATATGAAAAATCAATAAATGGAACAAAGGCAATTCAAATCAAAGGAAAATTCAATTAAATGATTAAATGATTAAATAAAGCTTGAAAAGGGGAAAAACACTTCGAAATTGATTAAATTCAATTAATGACATAGTTGTTGAAATGAAAAATCAAAATGAACATCTTACCCTTCATGGCTAAATTTAATTACTTTAATTAATTAATAAATACTAATTTCCCTCAACAAAGCAAAAAGGAGACAAAATGGACACAAATCACTCACTTTTGTTGAAATGGTCCAGCCTTTTGAAACCATTTAAATGATTGTCCCCTCCTTGTCCCCCCATTTATGGAGAAAGCAAAGCCAATTGACCTTACCCAAGCATAACCATGGTTATCTCACTCTACCCCCTACCCTTGGGAAAATCTTATATATTGAAGGCATTTAGAAGCATAATTCATCCACTCCATATCTTTGAATTGCAGCAAAGCTCTTGCAATTTGCATCCACATCACTCACTTATCATTTTTCATTGCTAATTAGCTTAAATTGCTTTGATCATAGTAGATTGTTCATCAAATAGAGCTAGAATTTGATAGAATAGATCTAAATTTGCATATCATATAGCTTAATTCTCATCTTTAGAGTGTCACTAGTGAGGATCATAGCTGAGAGCCTCATTTACCACTTTATTTTAGAGATCCATGAGATATTTAGATTAATTGTGCATTATTTAGATTAGTTTGCTTTGAATACTGTAATTGTCTTTTAAATCTTGTTATTTCATGAAGGCGTAAATCACTCACACACACAAATGGCACCCACCGTGGGGTCCTAGGCCTCAAATTCATCATTATTTCCACATTATTTGCAAAATTTAGGCTAGAATTGCATGAATTTGCTCGTTGTTTGCAGGTTATAGAGAAGAAATCACGCCTACCAGTAAAGAAATCACACCTAAAGCAAAGAAATGTCACGGATGCCGAATTAAAATATCACCTACAGTCTGAACTCTTACGCGTTTTAGACTGCAAAATCACGCTTTTGTGAAAGAAATCACACCTGCCAGTAAAGAAGTCACGCCTAAAGCAAAGAAATGTCGCAGATGCTGAATTAAAATGTCACCTACAGTCTGGACTTTTACGTGGATTAACCTATAGATTCACGCTATCGGACAGAGAAATAACACATCACAGAAATAAAATCACGCTTCTGGTTATTAAGTTGTCGCGTTTGTGACAAAGATACCATGCATTTGGTCATTTAAATGTCGCGGATAGCAATTTAAAAGTCACGGCCGAGGAATCATTTTACGTCTGGTGTGAAGGGAGTATTCTACCTTACTCATTTAATTTCTCGTGTTCTTCATTTTAAATGTCGCCTTTGATAAATTAGATATCGCTTTTATCGCATCATTTATCATGGTCTTGTAAAGATTTCACATGTAGGTAAAATTTGATATCGCACCTGGTTATTTTAATCTCGCTTGAGCCTCGTAAGGTGACGCTTGCGGTTAAAGTAATCATGCCTTTGTCAAATTTGATCTCGCGTGCAGTCTGGACAATGTCGCGTGGACTGTATTTTTGTGTTTTATCAAATTGTTAAAATGATGACTAAATTTTAACTCTATGTCCATTTTTCTGTCTCAGGTACATGCTCTGTCGCAGAAAAGTGCTCAAAAAAAAAAAAATCTTTTTTGCATGCAAAAAAGAAATAAAAAAGGACATCCTATTAGAGTATACCTTGCACCTTTTTGGATTTAATTTGCAAATATTTGATTTCAAAATAAATCAAGAGCATAATCAATTTGATCATTTTAAACTTTTTGATTTTGGTTTCCCCTCACTTTGTATGAATTTGTGTTGACTAACTTGTTGGTGGAGGGAACGTTTTGCTAAGGTAAGGGAAGGATTGGGAGAGAAAAATGAGAAAAACTACTACTTAAAAATGAGCCTAGCCTTTGCTAGCATCATTTGAGGTATTTTTCTCATCAAGCTTGCACATTCCCTTAGCTTGTGGCATTTCAAAGTTCAAAACATAGTTTAATCATAAAAGGGAAAAAATAAACACTTCAATTCTAAGAACCCCTTTGTCACAGGGTTGAAAAAGAACCAAATTGATTGTGAGTGTTTGGGATAAGGGAAAAGCAATAGGGATATGCTCTTCACTCTTTGAGTGAATCAAATTCCCAAACTTGTTCTACCAAATCCACTTTTCATGCTTTCAAATGAACATGTTTAAAACTTAGTGGGCTCGCCTCCCGAGATTGCCTTAAAAGGGTCGGTGAGAGGGACAGCCCAAAGTGGGATACACTTGCCTTTGCCACAAGAATTTGACCCACTATAAAAAGAAACGCATGTATCCTTAATGGGGTGCACGATAAAAGGATTTTAGCCCTTTCGAACTTCCTCTAGTAGTCCTAATAGATTGCGCAAAATCATACTTCTGTGCGTGTGGGAAGCCCCTTAACATACTTGGGGGATGAACGGTTGAAATCCATTTTGAATAGAATCCACACTACAAAATGGTAAAAATAGCAAAAACTACCTAATAGAGCCATTTAAAAGCCAAATTTATGTTAGGTAGCTTGCTTGGAAGTCTTTCTTGTGATCAAACCCATGGAAACATTCAAGAATATACACATTAGAATGATCTAGGGATATGGTGAACTATTGATGTGTGTGTTGAGATTGTCTTCAACTTTTCAAACAAGAAGTTCCAAAGTACTTGATCAAAATACAATTAAATTTTTAAATCTTATAAATTGATCAAGACTTGTGACACATTCCAAACCAACCCAACTGGATTGAAATTAAAGAAGGAAGGATTGATCCATAATGATGAGCCTATTTGAGGGAATGTCCGACGATCAAATTTTAGAAGCATCCAAAAATACCGAATTGATCAAAGCAATGGAATTAACTTTGAAAAGGTGTAATGAAGCATATTCCCTTATTTAGCTCAATCAAAAGCTAAACTTCCTCATAATGATGACACGTCAACTTTAAGAAAGGATGAGGAAAAACAAAAAGATACTTTATCTAAAAGGCGATCATTAAGATCAATGTGTCCTTTTCTTTATAATGATAGGCCATCCATATCTTCATTGTCCTCATATCAGAATGTCCATTGGAATCAAGATGATGAGGTGTCTAAAGAAGAATTTTCAGAAGCAATTCAAGATCCCATGTTTATGGAAATAATGAAATTAGTCTTGGAGAAGGATAAAGAAGCATATTTCATGAAGTTAGTTCAAGCAGGAGCTAAGCTTCCTCATAATTTTGACATATCAACCTTGAGAAAGGATGAGGAAAAACAAAAAGATACTTTATCTAAAGATCCATCATTAAGATCAACTTGGCCATTCCTTTATGATGATGGGCCATCTGTATCTTCATCCTCCTCACAAAAAGAAGCATTTCAGAGAAACAAAGTTATCTCAGATCAAAGGAAATTGCATAATCAACCTATTTGTGATCAAGATAATAAAGAGTATGGAGTGAAAAATACCGCTCTCAAGAAAGATAATAAACCTCCATATAGCAAGAGTAATCCATTCATCCTTTGTCCATCTCCTAACAAGGTTTCTCCCTGGATGACTTGTACACCTTTCATCCTTCATCCATCTCCCGAACCTCTATCTAGAAAAGACCCTCCCATAGCTAGCATTCCTTTCATCTTTTCTTCATCTCCCAAAGCTCCACAATTATCCAAAATTCCTCCATCAAAGAATGAGCCTAATGATGACACTTTTCCCATTAACTATATCTACCCTCAAGGGCTAACTCTAAAAGAAACCCAAGCTAACTCACATCTTGTTGTAGATTGTTTCCATGCTTCAAAGATCTTAGAACCCAAAGCTTCATGTGCCTCAATGCCTATTATACCTATTCAAGAGGATCCTACACCATTCTTCCAAACATTCCCCACACATATCCAAACATCTACCTTGTCCTTAGAAGTGGCTCCATGTCAAGAAGATAATCCAAAGAGAGAAGAGATAAATATTGATAAAGATCAAGATCAAGATTATATACAAACCCCTCCCATATTTGATGAAGGTCCCATATCCCTTGAACCTTGTGATGATCCCCTTGCATCCTTTCATGTCTTTCAAGATGATATCCTTCCATTCCAAGAACAAAGTACCCTTCCAAGTTCTATATTTTCTCCACTTCCCGAGCAAGATCAAGATATCCCTTCCATAACTTCCAATGAGCATATTGAAAATCAAGAGCAAAATACCATATCTACACAATTCAAAGATCCTTGTCAAGATCAAAGTATCCCATCATTTCCTTGTCATATTCCTCCATGTTCACCTCAAGAAAACATCATTCTTCCAAATCCCTTACAAGATAATAAATCCCTTCAAGCTTCAGTTGATCCTATCAAATGTGTTCCTATCAAAGCTACTCATGAGCCTATTAGTATACAGATAAATCTTAAATATGAGAACATTGATGATGGAGCTCCTTCCAAAGAAATTGATATCCCTTTCACACCTTATATCCCTCCATTCAAATACAACCACATACCTCAACTATCCTCCAAATCCATTTTGGGTGCCTATGTCCCAAAACAAAAGTCTTCATTCCTTCCATCCATACTAGGTCCATATATTCCCCCATCAACCATTCCTATCATCCCTAGCTATCCATTCACTTACCCTACCATGTATCAAGATCAACAAAGACACACATACTTGAAGAATGTCCAAACACCAATCCATATGAACCATCCATATTATTCCTATTCATCCACAATTCCTAAGTCTTTTGGAAGCAATGTTGATGTGCAACATAAAAATCATAAATCCAAGAATCCATATGTGCATAAAAATCACAATGTCCCATCTAATCGACATGTGAAAGAAAAGAAAAATGAAATATCCAAAAGGCCACAAAGGTCCATCAAGCAAAAAGAAAAAAATAAAATGTGGGTTCCTAAATCCCTCATTGAAGAAATGCATTCAAAAGCATTCCAAAAGGAAGAAAAATCAAAGAATATGTGGATTCCCAAGTCATTGTTGAAAGCCTTGCACACAAAAGAAGAATCAAAATTGACATTCAAGCTTCCAAAGGCTTCCATTCCATCTCCTTCCAAACATCCTTCATCTTCTTAGATCCCAAAATCCACTACCTCAAAAAGATCCTTACCTCCGTCATCTATTGTTCCTACATCATTCTACCACTCTTCAAAGTGTGTGTCAAAGTTGATCTTACCAACATTTCCATCTTCAACATACCTTCTTCTTATCCTCACATTCATTTTCCAATGCATACTTTCTGTACTTCCATCCCTCTTATCAATACCTTTGAGCATCCTAGTCATACCCATGGTTTATTACAACATATCTTTCAAAGGAGCATTGTCCAAAGATTCTAATGTTGGGAAAATATTGAAAAATACAAAAAAAGAAAAAAAGAAAAAAAGTGAAAAAAGAGAAAAAGTGCCTTGGTGAAAACCTGGCAATAGGCACCTTGGTAGCAAAAATAAAAAGAAATAAATCTAGGGTGAAAACCACTTCTTGTGGTGCCTTAGACAAGTACCATGATGAAAACCTGGCAAACAGGCATCATGCGTAATTTTTCCTTCTTGCACTCTACACTTGGGGGCAAGTTTCATCCATATTTCCTCTATCACCTTCATCTTGACAAGGTTGAACACATCCATGAGCATTGAGTATCTTAACATCCATTATCCTTTCCATCAACTTATGTACTTGTTGCATCCATGTTACCCTATCATGATCTTGCTTATCCCAAATTCACCTTCATCATTCCTTGACAATCTTTTCATAATCCCAAAACACCCCGTCATAGCCTCCATCACTCCTTTATCTTGATTATGTTATCTTATCCACATCTTACCCAAATTGACCCTTGGTCTTGATCAAAATGAAGAACTTAAAGTTCAAAATTTGTTATCAAGAACTTCTTGACATGTCCACTTCTTTTGGATCCCTCATTTTTATGGCAACAAATCGTTATCCTATACACTATCTAGCCTTGCACAATTGACTTCCATGGCTTATCCAAAAACATGCTTCACATTGCTATATAATTTTTTCCTTAACTTGGGTACTCTTGAGGAGATAGTCCTATGGGTCACATTCGCATACTTCTTCCATCATAGCCTTTCCATCTCTAATCCATCAGCTTGCAAATCCATCCTTCATGTCCTATATCTTGCTAAGACATTGGGGGCAAACCAATGTGATCTTGTTTGAGAGCAGGTAAAAAGGACAGCATGAAGTGCTTTTGAGCTGAATCTTGCATAAACTGAGCTTCGGTAATATGTTGGAAGTTTTTCCAAGTCCAACATTTTTTCTATCCAACTGGGGCATTTGATCTTAATCAGTGGATTTCAACAACATGCATGAATTCACATGAAGCAAGGCATTAAATGCAAAAAAGATTCAATAGTACAACATTTAGTCACATCAGAGAGGGAATTATCAGAGTTTCAGAAGAGAGAAGAATATTTTCATGAACCTTTGATCGATATCATTGTTCACTAACCAAGAATTCAATTACCACAACTTGATCCTTGAGTCTTCATTGACTTTATTATTCGGGATTAAAAATTGACAAAACAATTTAAAAAGATCAGAATGCTTGGAAATACTTTTTGAAAATCATGAAACATTGCAAAACACTTGAAGCTTTCTTTTGATGATCTTTACTTACATTGATTTTTATCACATCTTTTTAGCTAATCGATGATGTTTTGACTAGATTGGCGATGATGGAGACATGATATTTTTCTTGCCTTTGAGTGACTGTCTTGAGGGATATCCAACAACTTATGTGAATTCATCTAACGACATGGTCATCAAAGAACCATCGAGGACTTTCATATAGGGTGGAAGGTTAACCTTTGCTTGTTTATGCAACATTGAATTCGTTGAAACTGGTATTCATACTCTCATAGTTGGTTTATTCGACTAGTGTGGGTTGTACTAGTTCAAAAAGGAGGTTACCAAATGCGATAAAAAGTGGTATTCATATCATCATGTCAGTGGGCAGTGGTGATTGTACTTGCTTTCCGGTCCCAAAGTGCTCAATGATGAAAATTTATCCTCAAGGCATTTATTTGCTAAAAGCTAGTGACACTTAGCTGCATTGCATTGCATTATCATGGAAGGTTAATTGCATTATCATGGAAGGTTAATTGTATTTTTCCAAGGGAAAAGGGGGGTCATTCAATTGAAATCTTGATCAATCATAAAATGGGTCATTCAATCAAGAATCAAGGAAAGTCCATAAATCATAAGTGTCCATAATATCAAAGATCCATGAACTTTGTCTAATCAAAGATACAATGTCATCAAGGTGATACATCAAAGTCCTGTTCAATAACTGAAATAACATGATATAATATTAAAAAACTAAAGGAGCTCCATAATCAATCATCTCAATAACCTATACTCTAGCTGGGTCAACTCATGACTTAAGTCTAAATATCCAAGAAAGCTAAGGTTTGTATATATATCATTTACAAAAATGTGCCTGTTTCACAAATCAAGGGAATCATATCAGTATTCTATATTAGTGAGTCATCTTACGTCAATCAATCCTATCAAAGTATCAAGCAATCACACCCAGTACCATTTGTTCATGTCTCTGTGTCCTGAGAACGAAGCAGCAGTATCAAATCATATCGGTTTTCACACTGATTGATTTATCCTATCAGGATCCCATATCAATTTTTACATTGATCAAGATCAATCCTATCAACTGTATCGGTTTTCACACTAATCAGTTATCCTACCTATCAGAACTATCCTATGAGATTGACAAATCACATTCATTGGTACCATTATCCTGTTATCCTAATCACTTGTTTCGCTTAACTACAATAGACCTATCTATCTTGGATGTGAAAATTTGTGAGTCATGGCATATCATCAATATTTTTTAGAAATGAAAACATATTGGACCAATTAATCAAAATCTTTCAAATCAAGGACTCAATATGTTTTTTTTCTGAGGGGGCATCAGAGTATCAAATTGGCATCGCATCAAAAACATTTATCAGTGGGGCATATCATATCAAGTTATCATATCATATCAATTTTATATTAGGAGGCACATCAGTATCAGATCAGTTTACCATATCATATCAAACCTATCAACATATCAGAAATCAGTGAACCCAGGACCTATCATCAAACCAGGACCCATATCATATCAGAGGTATCAAGGAATCACAAAACCAAAATAGAATCAGATCATCATACCAAGGGAATCTTTGAATTGGTGTGCTTCGTACATCGACTCAAAGAGGGGCATTTGTAGACATGGAAAATTGGCAAAAGGCTTAAATCAATCAAAAGGTGCATAAAATCATCAAAATAATATGAAAAATCAATAAATGGAACAAAGGCAATTCAAATCAAAGGAAAATTCAATTAAATGATTAAATGATTAAATAAAGCTTGAAAAGGGGAAAAACACTACGAAATTGATTAAATTCAATTAATGACATAGTTGTTGAAATGAAAAATCAAAATGAACATCTTACCCTTCATGGCTAAATTTAATTACTTTAATTAATTAATAAATACTAATTTCCCTCAACAAAGCAAAAAGGAGACAAAATGGACACAAATCACTCACTTTTGTTGAAATGGTCCAGCCTTTTGAAACCATTTAAATGATTGTTCCCTCCTTGTCCCTCCATTTATGGACAAAGCAAAGCCAATTGACCTTACCCAAGCATAACCATGGTTATCTCACTCTACCCCCTACCCTTGGGAAAATCTTATATATTGAAGGCATTTAGAAGCATAATTCATCCACTCCATATCTTTGAATTGCAGCAAAGCTCTTGCAATTTGCATCCACATCACTCACTTATCATTTTTCATTGCTAATTAGCTTAAATTGCTTTGATCATAGTAGATTGTTCATCAAATAGAGCTAGAATTTAATAGAATAGATCTAAATTTGCATATCATATAGCTTAATTCTCATCTTTAGAGTGTCACTAGTGAGGATCATAGCTAAGAGCCTCATTTACCACTTTATTTTAGAGATCCATGAGATATTTACATTAATTGTGCATTATTTAGATTAGTTTTCTTTGAATAGTGTAATTGTCTTTTAAATCTTTTTATTTCATGAAGGTGTAAATCACTCACACACACAACAACAAGTTTTTCATGAAGTGGAAGAGGAGGAATGATGAGATTGTTGGGTAGGATAGGATCTTGTGGTGGACATGGAGGAATATGACATAGTTATAAAGGGATGGAGGGATGTTGAGGAGGATCCAGAGGGATGTTAGGATCTTCTAGTAAACATGGAGATGAAGGGATACTTTCATCTTGACTTGGAATGGAATCCTTAGACTCCATTTTAAGGGTGTTTTTCTCTTGATTTTGAATGGAATCATTAGGAAGGATGGAAGGTATGTCATGATATTTCTTCGGAAGTGGAATATAAATGGGGCTTCGAAGGATACTTTTTTCTTGAGATGGAAGGGGATCATCTTGGATAGGATGGAAAGGGATAGTGTAATCATCATTAGATTCAAGGAAAATGGGATATTAGTCAACAATTGGATGGAATTGGTCGGTGTTGCTATCTTGATCTTTATTTTATTTAGGAATTATTTCTTTGTGCCTTGAATCATCCTCTTGACATAGGGGATGAACTGGAATATATATGGGATATTTTGGGAAGGAATCAATGTTTTTCTTTAGGGAGATGGACTTTACATGGAACTCTCTAGAATGGGATCATATGGTGGCATAGAGTCTATAGTTTCCAAATAGTACAATAGATTTGTATAAAGAAATATATTAGCTTGGATTTGTATAGTGGATAGCCCTTGGGACGTTGAATCATTGGATGTGTCATTTTATGGAGATGGAATAGATTTCTCTTTTGAAGCTTTGGGGGATGGCAGAATGGTGGGAGATATGGTAGCTAGTTGAGAAAAAAATTTAGGATGGGAATTAGGGGTATCACTAATATGATTATTTTGGAATGAGTCGTTGCTAGACACTAGTAGATGACTTTGACCATGCTTAGAAATAATTTCTTGTTCATTGAATGAATCATCATGATGTTCTTAAAGCATAGTGCTATTTTTTTTTCAAAGATGTGTTCATTGTTAATTTCTCTAAAATTGGATTAGTTTTCATTTGTTCTAAGATGAGATTTCTTTTACCTATTTTGGGACATGATTTGTTTGTTTGTGTATTAAAACCCATTGTAGATCTGGTTCACCCATAAAGCATTGGTACTCAAAACTTGGTGTAAGTTTTTCTATAATAATTTTAAAGTACCTTCTAGGATCCTCCAATATCAATTAGTCCCAAATTTTCATGACTCTAGGATCAATCAATGTCACATCAATTTCTTCTTGAGAAAAATATTCTAAGGAGAGGTCTTCCTCATCATCTGAAATTTGAGAACTAGAAGATGATATGGATGGTTGATGAGAAGGATTGTTGTTTTGGGTGATGTAACCTTGATATGTTCTTAGAGGATTTGAGTTATGCCTTATTGTGGAAAGGATGTTTTGTTGTCATTTTGGGGGAATTTAATTGAGGTTGAGGCATTGGGATCAGTTGAATGGGTCTTGGTTTGGAATTGGATTGAAGGGAGATTTATTTGGAACTTGGTTAAAGGGAGTTTGATTTGAGAGTTGGTTGAATGAATTTTTACCTATAATTTGGTTGAATGGGGTGTGATTTGGGATATGAGTGAGGGTATTTTTATTTTAGATTAGATTGAATGAGGTTTGGTTTGGGATTTGTGACATGTATAAGTTGGATTGATGTTATTGATAAGTTGATTGTGATGACATGGTCCCTTGAGACTAGGAAGTTTAATATGGGAGTAACACTCTTTCATTTGGAGGGTCACTTTCTCTATAGTATAAGTAACACCAATCCATAATATTTATTTTGGAATTTGATTAAGGATGCTTGGTGATGAAAATAGGCAAATTCTTTGATTTTACTGTCTTGTAGAAGATTAGAATCTTGTTTCAACCATTATACTATTCTAAGTTTCTGGAACTTCAAAGTTTATGAATGAAATGATATGTACCTAAAGGAATGACAAATATGATTCTAAGAGATAAAGTACAAATGCAATTTAAAGGTGCTAAAATACAACCTATGTTTTTGGTATTTTGGAAATTTTGACAATGCAAATTAGGGATGTGAAGGATGCAATCTATGGTTTCTAGATTTTGATATTTTGAAGACTTTGGATATACAATTCAGGAGATGTAACCTTGGGAGACTAAAATGAAGCTAAGACCTCAAAGGACCAAAGGAAAAAATGAAGGGCAAAGGAAAAATTCAAACTCATCATTGGACTAATGACTCGGGATATTGACTTAATTATAACGACAAATTTTGACAAGGTCTAGACTTCCCATCAACAACATAGGATATAACCTTAAGACTTGGAATTTTGGAATTTTTTAAAGTATAATTTAGGATAAATGCAATCTAATGAATGATATGAGAAAATATGATTTTGGATTAATCAATGACCTAGGTTTGAGATAATGCAATAATGAGGCAATAATGAACTGACGCAAGGGGCAGGGTAGATACAAGCATAATCAAGCTGAATTGAGTCCACTTGAATCAACAACAAGCCCTGCTCAGAGTTACACATGGAAGTAATATGAATACCACATGAAATTAGTGAAAACACAATGGATATGAGTCAATCAACTGGCAGCAACAACAGAGAATTTATATTATATCTTTCAACATGCCCGGCTGTGAAGCCTTCCGAGTTTCGGCCTTATACAATGAGAATTATGAATTCAGAGACTCAACTCACATTTTATCTACCTTTCTACTATCCTATACTTATAACTCCCTTATAACTAACTTCTACAACAACCCAAGCTCCAAATATATAGCCAACAAAGCCACAAGTCAGCCAATCAGGCATTTAATTACATTATAGGTCCAGCCTGGAAGAGTAAACCAAAACTATAGAAAGAATAAAAAAAAATTAATGTGCCTTTACATTTATGTCCACACATGACCCAATAACATGTTCCTAACTTCACAAGGCCCCATCTCATCACACTGAACCGCGCAATAAGAAACACTCCATGTTTCGCGTGTAAACTGGCTGAAAATCAATACCCGAGAAAAATGGTCATAATTTTTTACTCATAATGAATTAGGACTTGTGGTCTTAGGTGAAGATATGAATTTAGGTCCTTTTGAAGTCCATAAGATCACAAAGTCTTATTCATTAAGGATCAATGTCTACACTATGCGCAATCAACACGCGGAATGTAGGAAAATACGGCTCCGACGGCAAGGAAAACAGCTATAACTTTGAAACAGTCCATCCAATCCTTATGTGCTCATAGGAGAAGGTTCTAAAATAGGTCCTCAACATCATGTAATCTTCACACAACATGAAACCAATAAATGCAATGATCATAATGCAAACAATAGAAAATGGGAAATATTTTTGGTTGATGCAAGATTGCTCAAAGACCCAAGATGATCTTGCATCAAATACCTAGGGTAAATAAAGAACTGATGTCCACATCAGGCACTGCTCATATTCTGACCTGAATCATAAAGATCCAACTCAGCTTGTGTAATCCATGAACTATCTTCAACTCGCTTATCTTTCCACTGAACTAGGTATTCCATGTAGTCTTTTCCTCTTGTACTCTTGCTTACTCTACTATTCAAGATCTTCTCAATGCTATCTTTATTTTTCTTAGGATAATCCAGATCATCTTCTATCTCATCATTTGATTCAAAGTACTCAAAGATATCAGCAATGTTGAATATAGGTGATATATCCATGTCCTCTGGTAATTCCACTTCATAAGTATTTCCACTGTCAAACTTCTTCATAATCTTACAAGGTCCAAACTTCTTCATTTTCAGCTTATTGTAGGTACCAACTAGAAATCTATTTTTCTTCAAATGAATCATAACATCATCTCCAAATTCAAAATATTTATGTCTCCTTCTCTTATCAGCCCTCTGTTTATATTTCAGATTATTGTCCTCCAAATTCCTTTTGACTTAATCATGTAAAGTTCTCATGAATACTGCAAAATCCTCAGTTTCAGCACTTCTTATCTCAGTAGGTAAATCTCTCAACTCTATGGTTCCCTTAGGATGAAATCCAGTAACAATCTCAAATGGTATCCTCTTAGTACTTCTATTCACATAATTATTATATGCAAACTCCAGTTGTGCCAAAACCAAATCCCAATTAGCAGGCTTATATCCAACTAAACATCTCAACAAGTTTCCCAAACTTTTGTTCACAACTTCAGTCTGTCCATCTATCTAAGGGTGAAATGTAGAACTAAACTTCAATTCAGTATTCATCTTTTTCCAAAGTGTTCTCCAAAAGTAACCATTAAACTTAGTATCTCTGTCTAAAACAATAGACTTAGGCAAACCATGCAATCGTACCAGTTCCTTGAAGAATAATTCAGCTACATGCAATGCATCAGATGTCTTCTTACAAGGCATGAAATGAGCCATCTTAGAAAATTTTACAATCACTACCAAAATAGAATCATTACCTCTCTGAGTTCTAGGCAATCCAAGAACAAAGTCCATACCCACATCTTCCCAAGGTCTATCAGGTACAAGCAAAGGTGTATACAATCCCAAATTCTGACTAGTTCCTTTTGCTACTTGACAAACTTTGCAACCTCTAACCATTCTCTGTACATCTCTATAAATCTGTGGCCAAAAGTATCTTTCTGAAATCAAATTCACAATCTTATCAATCCCAAAATGTCCAGCAAGTCCACCACTATGTTTCTCCTTTATTATGTTCTCTCTCATAGATCCTCTAGGTATGCACAACTGAACTCCTTTAAACAACATGTCTTCTTGAATGAAATAATCAGTCCACTTATCATTTAGTGTTTATTCCTTACAAGCTTTCCAAGGCTCTACAAAATTAATGTCAGTCTCATAAAAACACTTCAAATCATCAAAACCAAGTACCTCAGCAATCTTCTTCTTCGGCTCAAGGCATCAGCAACCTTATTTGATTGTCCACTCTTATGCTTCAATGAAAAGGAAAAATTCTACAAGAACTCAACCCACTTCATAAGTCTCTGATTCAACTTATTCTGACTTCCCAAATACTGCAAATTTTTATGGTCAGTATACAACACAAAATCTTTAGGCATCAAATAATGTCTCCATTTCTTCAAAGCTTGAACAATAGCATAGAATTCCTAGTCATAAACTGAATATTTTCTCTTAGCATCATTCAACTTTTCACTAAAGAAAGCTACAGGTCTTCCTTCTTGACTCAAAACAGATCCAATTGCACTTCCACTAACATCACATTCAACTTGAAAAACTTTACTAAAATCAAGCAAAGCAAGTGTAGGCAACTCTGCAATTCTTTGTTTCAATGTTTCAAAACTCTTTTGTGCTCCATGTGTCCATTAGAAATCCTTTTTATCTCCTCTCATAGTTTCAATCATAGCATTACAAATAGAACTGAAATTTCTGATGAACTTCCTATAAAAACTTTCCAATCCATGAAATGATCTTACCTCTCCAACATTCTCTAGTGTAGGCCAATCAAGTATAACTCTCACTTTCTTAGGATCCATCTTTAATCCATCAGCTAAAATTACAAAACCAAGGTACACAATCTCCTCTTTCATAAATGAACATTTCTTCAAATTAATCAGCAAATTTTCTTCCTTTAATCTCTGTAATACTTGTTTGATATGTTCAAGATGTTCTTCCTTACTCTTACTTAATATCAATATGTCATCAAGATATACAATCACAGACTTACCCAAGAATCTTTTCAAAACTTCATTCATCAGCCTCATGAAAGTACTAGGTGCATTAGTCAAACCAAAAGGCATAACCAACCATTCATACAAACCTTCATTAGTATTAAAAAAAGTTTTCCATTCATCCCCTTCTCTAATCCTAATCTGTTGATATCCACTTTTCAAATCAATCTTTGTGAAATACTTTGCTCCACTCAAACTATCCATTATGTCATCCATCCTAGGCAAAGGAAATCTGTACTTTATTGTTATCTTGTTTATAGCTCTAGATTCAGTGCACATTCTCCATTCTCCATTCTTTTTCGGTGCTAACACAGCAAGTACTACACAAGGACTCAAACTTTCCCTAATCAAACCTCTCTCAAGAAATTCTTGCACTTGTCTATTCAGCTCAATCTTTTCATCAGGTGTCAACCTATGTGGTGCTTTATTAGGAAAACTAGCTCCAAGTATCAAATCCATACAATGACTTATACTTCTCATAGGTGGTAAACCATCAGGTATATTATCAGAAATGATGTCATTAAATTCAGTCAGCAAAGGCTTAACCTCAGGTGCATGTTCTAACTCATCTTGTTTCTCAATTTTCCTTGGAATTAAAGAAAAACAAACATTTTGTTCTTTCATTTCTCTTGCAAAATTTTTACCATCAACCAAGCATACTCTGACTGTAGTACAGTGACCTTCATCAAACTTCTCTACTGAAGGCAATAATACGTGTTTCTTCCCATCCATCCAAATAGTATATTGATTCAGTCTACCATCATGCAAAGCTTTCCTATCATACTACCAAGGTCTACCCAAAAGAATATGACAACAATCCATAGGCATAATATCACACAAGACTTCATCATGATAATTCCCAATTTTGAATTTAACAAGGCATTGTTCACTTACAAGTAGTTTGTGCTCCTTCTAGATCCAAGAAATATGGTAAGGCTTAGGATGTTTCAATCTCTACAACTGCAACTTTTTAACCAGCTCTTCAGATGCCAAATTATCAGAACTTCCACTATCAATGATTAACTTGCAACATTTGTCAGTGATCTTACATCTAGTTCTGAAAAAACTTTTCCTCAGAATAGGTTCCTCATCAGCTTCTTCATTCCACAAGATCCTTCTTAGCATCAAGTTCTCACCATGTTCATTAGACATTTCCTCAACTTCTTCACAAGAAAAATTATTTCTGACATTACCTCCAGTCTTCTTTCCAAAGTTAGTACATTAAAAATCTCTATGTCCTTCTTTACCACATTTGTAACAAGTACCTTTAAACCAAGATTTCTCTTCTCTTTTCCCATTATTGTTATTCCTAGAGTAACCAATATAGCTACCTCTAGAGTAGTTACTTCTTTTAGCAGGTTCATCTTTCCATCCCTTATCTTGTACTACATTTTCAAATCTACTACTTTCTCCATAAGATCTGCCTCTACTTCTCTGAAATCTTCCACCTCTTCCTCTTTGTCTTTTTTCATGTCTCTTTGTCAACCTCTCTTCTGCCTTCAAAGCAAATTAGTATGCTTCTTCCACACTTTCTATCTTAACATAGCTGATCTCATCTTGAATAGATGTCCTCAGGCCATTCAGATATCTAGCCACCTTCTCAACTTCATCATCCACATGTCCAGATCTGATATCTAATTTGTAAAATTCCTCAGTATATTCTTTCACACTCATGTCCTTTTGTCTCAGATTTTGCATTTTTCTCATCAAACTAACTTAATAGTCAACTGGAAGGAACTTATTCTTCATCTTTCCAAGCATCTTCATCCATGTCTTGATCTTTTCTTTTCCTCTCTTCTATCTCTCAGTTTGCAAATGATCCCACCAAAGAGATGCATGACCTTTCAACTTTGTGACTGTTATCTTAACCTTCTTATTATCAGGAGTACCTTCATACTCAAAGTATTTATCGATCTCATAGATCCAATCCAAAAGTGTATCGGTCTCAAGTCTTCCATCATAGCAAGCAACTTCAACTGCAGGTCTGGAGTTAGCCTTAGACAAAAATATCAAAAGCCTTTTCTCATCCTGTTCAACTTCAGGTTCAGGATTAGGTGTTGCTTCTCCATCACTAACATCTACAAGATGTGTGCCTCTTCTCTGGGTTGTCTCTACAGCTTCAAGCCTAGTTGCAATCTGCATCAACATATCCATGATAGCATTATCATTTCCTCTACCACAAACCATCTTGAAAATTAGGTTCCATCAAGATCGTAACCTTCTACAAGTTATAGGTCAGATCCCATATCTACCACCCTACAACCAATCCAATAAGGTTCTCCACAATCCAATCCACAAGAAAGAAATTTTCTCTGATACCACTTGATGCAAGGGGCAGGGTAGATACAAGAAGAATCAAGCAGAATTGAGTCCACTTGAATCAACAACAGACCCTGCTCAGAGTTACACATGAAAGAAATATGAATACCACATGAAATCAGTGAATACACAATGGATATGAGACAAGCAACTAGCAGCAACAATAGAGAGTTTATATTATATCTTTCAACAGGCCCGGCTGTGAGGCCTTCTGGGTTTCGGCCTTATACAATGAGAATTATGAATTCAGAAACTCATCTCGCATGTTATCTTCCTTTCTACTATCCTCTACTTATAACTTTCTTATAACTACCTTCTACAACAACCCGAGCTCCAAATATATAGCCAACAAAGCCACAAGTCAGCCAGTCGGCCATTTAATTGCATTATAGATCTAGCCTGGAAGAGTAAATCAAAACTATAGAAAGAATGAACAAAACTTAATGAGCCTTTACATTTAGGTCCACACATGACCCAATAACATGTCCCTAACTTCACAAGGCCCCATCTCATCACATGAAACTGCGCAAGAAGAAACACTCCACGTTTTGCGTGTAAACTGGCTAAAAATTGATACCCGAGAAAAATGGTCATAACTTTTTACTCATAATGAATTAGGACTTACGGTCTTAAGTGAAGAGATTACTTTAGGTACTCTTGAATTCCATAAGAGAACAAAGGATAATTAATTAAGGATCAATGGCTACATGGTGTGCAATCAGCACACAAAATGCAGGAAAATATAGCTCCAACGGCAAGGAAAATAGCTATAACTTTGAAACGGTCCATCCAATCCTTATGTGCTCATAGGAGAAGGTTCCCAAATAGGTCCTCAACATCATGTTAGCTTCTCACAACATGAAACCAATAAATGCAATGATTATAATGCAAATAACAGAAAATAGGAAATATTTTTGGTTGATGCAAGATTGCTCAAAGACCCACGATGCTCCTGCATCATGAACTTAGGATCTAGGGAAAATGAGGACTATGAAAAGGTTACCCTAAGGTGACACCTAATCATGAAAGGTTGAAACAAGATTCCAAATTTTATAATATATTTGATTTCCTATGTTTTGAAATGTTTGAGTTTGACAATGTTTGAAATGTTTGGATAATTTTTTGAGAGTTTGAGTGAGTTTTGTTTGGATGAGGAAATTTGTTTGAACACTCACACAAGAAAAATCAGACATAATGGTTATTTTTTACTTGAACATAAAAATAAGCACAACTTAGGTTGGAAGGATATTACTTGTTGAGTCCCCACTTGGATTACTCCATATACTCAAACAAAGAAGACAAGTAGAGAATCAAGTATCATTGGCCCTCCCTTACATGATACGGGAATCACTTGACTCTCTTACCCTAAAGATCCAAAGACCTTGAGGAATTTGTCTCAACAATGAATAGTACATGTGGGACATCTTCATCTGTCATACCTTATGTGCTAGAAACTATATGGTTTTTGGCTTCTAAACCATTGGTTCATAGTAAGGGCATTTGGTTCATGTGTTCAAATGGTAATACTCAATTAAGACTCTCTTAGCCCTTAGAAAAAGGGTTTTATACATCACAAGGATACTAAGGGAGACTATCATATGCCACTTCATATTGATCATGATTTTCATCACAACCACCTTTTTATATAACAACTCAAATGAAGCTTGGATTTAGCATGTTATCACTTGGTTTGTTCCCTTGGGTGAGTACCTTTTCCCACAACACATGCCCTCTAAAAAAAATTGGGTTAGTTGTCACTTTTCTCTTACACCCAAGATCCAAAAGGCAAGGACAGATTATTTTCCTTCCTAATTAAAATTGGGTGAAAATTGTAGGGTTCAATTTATCCCCCTATTTAGATCTAAATAAAAATGGTTGAGTTCATTGATCTGCCTAATTAGACTATGTGTAATTTATAGTTCATTTATCCCCCTAATTAGGCTAGATGCAAGTTGTTCATTTTAAACCCCTTTCATATATTGATTGAAAGAAAAACTATAAACTACGATTCATTGTAAGTAGTTAGGGTATTTTGTACAATAAACCTAGTTTAAACGAAATGCATACTAATCCACAATAGCTAACCCTAAGTCTTGAGGCATTTGAAAATTCAAAGTATGATTGGGTTCAAGTAAGTTTCATCATTTCACCTATCAAAAAGGGATAATAAATTAAGATTTTAAAATAAGAATCGATTGAATGAACAAGTATTGCAAGGTATTCACGAATGTTTCATCCTTGATCCCCAACACTGATATGTTAGGGCTTGTTGGGGTTTGAAGAATTGGGGGTTCAAAATATACATAAGGATTGGGGATGCCCAATTCCCTAATCCACAACCATTGATAACCTTACTCTTACTACCCAAGTCAATATTGTGGATGTTACATTCCTAACCCCTAAAGCCTTACCTTCAAGTACTAAATGAGGTTTGAGATGCCTTGTCCATAACCTTTGAAAGGTCATCATGCTACTGTTATGGTTTTTAGTCCTTATGTCAAATTCATTTTTGAATTCAATAAGGATGTAATTATTAATAATGAATAAGATTATGTTATGGTGAGCCACTAACTTAATATATTTTCATGCAAACACTATTATGTCTCAAGAACAAGATGCACCAATGGAGTATAAGTTCCTTGGATATTTGCATCCCACAAAGGTAGTGTCAAGCAACAAGAACATAACAAGATAAAAACCTAGGACACATTGACTTTGATGAATTGCTTATAAGAATATCAAATCCAATAGTGAGGAGTTATTGGGAAATATCTTGGGTTCAGTTCGGATTGGTGCAAGTAGTTTCTTTCTAATTTCACTTCAATAAATAGACTTGGTAATGACTTGCACTGAGAATTACAAATCCTCAAAGAGAAAAATATACGGTGCATTAGGAGAGGTGATACTAGACATATCCAACATTGTTGAAAGGGTATATGGCATTCAATGAAAATGACCAATATGCTTAAGTTACAATGGCTTATGAAGAGAAATTATATGAAATTGATAGGGACCCAATGGCCTACATCAATGAATAATTATTGGATAAGCCTAGAAAGGGGCAATAATTTAAAAAAATGAAGATAATCTCTAGGGCCCTGTGACACATAGATGTCAGAGATTATATTACTCTTGAAAGTGAAGTGGTTGGCTTACTAGAGGCCAAGCCATTTTAACCATGGATGTTCCTTTTTATCACAACTATTGTGAATAGGAAGGAGTACATTGAATAGGGTAAACTAATTAGTGATAATCTATATGAGCAACTAGTTTGAGTAAAACAAATGATCAAAGTTTCTATATGAATTCATGTTTGGTCTACTTCCTAGCTACCCAAGTGACAAATATAGGGTTGAGGAAGAAAGGGTCACTCACTGATCCAAATGTTAGAATATACAACCATTACCCTTAGTTTACCTCAAAGATGTGCAAATAGGACCATGTAATAGTCAATGATGCATTTGCATTCACTATCAAAGAGACAATGGAAGGATACTTTGCAAAGAGGTTATCCCTAGGAGCTGTCACAAAAAATAAGAGATTTAGAAGCTACCTTGTCCAATTCAAAACTTTCACCTACATCAGAGTAGTAGGATACACAATGGCTCCATGTAAGCTAACAAGATACCCTTATGATAGGTTGATTATTTTGGAGCTATGCAGGTAGGTGGGCATTGCCATAAATTAATGGTGAACAAGCACAACCCATATTTCCAATTTCCCATCAGAGTGGGAACACAGGACTATTTGGATTTGAAGACAACCAAGAGTGTAGACTCTCAGTTATTGAACTTCTCTTTGAAGCCACTAAAAATAAAGAGGGACAATTTTGACCCCACTGGCACACTCAGTCATGTATTTAGGTCACATTTCAAACATGTGCCTAATATACAAGATGATAAAGGGTTCTCCCCTTATTTAGCCAAACACACACAACACAATAGAGAAATAAATAGAGAAATGTAAGAATAGATTAATGGAAATAACAACAACACTTCTTTCTATTATCCTCTATGAAATGAAATTACAATATTCGGAAAAACAACATGCTACAGCCACATGGGCATTTTCATTACAATAATCTGCAAGACAAAGCCACCATCTACACTTTTAGAACTGGACCCTAAAATTCCCCTTTAGCCCTATTAAGTAGCACAATCAACTGCCTTAGAATATTCTGGAAAGTGAAATTTCCCAATTTGGTGCCCAATGTTTCAATTTCCCGCTTTAAGTGATTTTTCCCTATTTATATTTTTGCATTGAAACTAGCATCCTGAAGGCACAACTTTTGAAAAACATAACTTGTGAATCGTTGAGTCGATTGGCTATTATAACCCTATTTCAAAAATGGCATAAAGGGCTCTACACTAGAAGTTTGTGATTCAAAGCACTAGTTTATCAAAGTTTGACCACTTTTTGGATCCTCTAAAGCCTTCAAAACTGAGCCCAAAGTTTTTGTGCCACCCCACCAAAATAGAAAATGCTATAACTTCAAAACCAGACTTGATCTTGCTATGAAACTTTACCAACATGCTAATATATCAAAAATGAACCTCCAGGGAAGCAAATGGAACAATTTGTGCTCAAATGAACAACCTACTAAAAATAGTAACTCTGTCCAAAGATAGCCCTTATTGAAAACTGGACAATATTTTTGGGTGATGCAAGATTGATCTTACACCCTAGATGCTCCTGCATCTGAGGAATGTTGGATATACTATGTTGATGATTATGAGCTCCAAGTGAGAGATTTCTATAGGATGGACTTGTACTTAGCAACTAAGACTTATCTCATGTGGGTCTTTGACAAAGCCAACTCCAAAGATAATGAAAACAAGTTGCATCCATCCCATAATTTGAAATAAATTTTCATATTGCTATACATAATGTTGATGTGAATGTTGTGGAGTAGGAGGATATGAAACATAGGGTAAGATATGAATTGAAATGGACAAAATAATAGATTGATGGGACTTATCAAACCTACCATTTCCCCAAAGTTGAAGGGCTTCCATAGTAAAAACAAACAAACACTTTGAAAAAGATGATAGCTACTAAACCTCCTCTTGGCACTATCCCAACATGTCTCCATTCTTACTCATCACTAGGAACCAATTTTTATTCATCACCTTAGTTTATATTTTCAAGAAGGAATATAAATATTGAGCTTTTAAAACCTAAATTCATATTAAATCTTATCACCATTTTCTTACATTGTGATTTAATGCATCTTTGTGTAAATTTGTGTTGTGTATAAGTGTTCTACATGAATTTGAAATCATGGTGTTAGACATTGTGATATCAACATATATTGCATGCTCAAATATTGTATTCAATACTTGTTCATTGTTGTTAAATTGGTCCACCCAAAGTTTTGACCAAAGGAGAACAAATCTTAAATGGTGTCTCTTAAGATAAACCCACTTTAGACATAGGTACATCAAGTTGAGGTAGATCAATTACAATTTTCAATTATATGTCAATTCATTTCCATAGGTCAAGTTCATTTCTATAGCACAAGGTCATTTCCACAAGTGCAAATTTCAATTCATAGGTATAGATATGAACCAAAGAAAGATACAATCAATTTACAAACCCTAAGATGTTTGTCCAATAAGGCTTTATTTTTCTACATATCAACAAATCCACTTCTAACACCTTCAATAATATATGCCTTTATTCCCAACTTTTTTTCCTTTCTCAATGATAAGACATGGAATATAATCTAAACTTTTGATTAAAAAATACCTTGACAAATACTACTAGAAGCACTCTCTTTCAATATTTTTTTGCTAATATTGTATTTAGATTAATTAAATTATATAAATCTAATTTTTCATTTATGTTCCAATCTCAACTCTTTCTCCCAAGATATATTTTACTATCATTGTAATTTAACTAATATAGAGATATGATTGGCCAAATACAACACAACCAAAATAGAGGAATTGCAACCAAGCTACAAAACAAGCAATAAGAAAATGAAAGAGTTTGGGATGGCAGGATTCACTTGGACAATATCAAGCCTAGAACAAGTTGCTCTCTCACCCAGCACTCAAATATAAGCTTGGGGAAGCAATATAGTATTACTTTTCTTCCTCTTTTGTAAACAACCTAGGAGATGTTAGCATTCAAATTCTTAGAATTAAGGGAAGAAGAGGGGATACTCGCATGGAGGGCCCATTGACACATAAGGAGAGAGCCATAAAATAGTGAGGTGAAAGGTTTTCATCCATCACATGAGTAATCTAGAGCTAGTTCTCTATCAAGGGAAGGTCAAGCTATGAAGGTAGGGAAGTGGATTCCTCGGTACCATCCAAGGGACACATCACAATTGTGTCTAAAGCAAGAGACTCATCAATATCTTGAGAGGATCCATGTGACGGGGAACCAAGGGCATGAATAGTTAAGTGATCTCCACTAGCATCCTTACAACATGTAGTAGATCTTTTTAAACGTGAAAAAGGACAATCTGTGGCTAGGTGACCAATAGAGAAACATCAATGGCATCTAAAAGAGAAACCCTCATAATTAAAAGGTTGATTCCATGGCCTATCCCCAATCATCAAAACAATATCCTTGAAAAAAGGTTTAGAAATGTCAATATCCACGAAAATGTGAGCAAAAGAAGAGTACCCCATGTAGGAAGTGGAATCATCAACTTTCAAGAAGTGACCAATAGAGTTGGCCTTATAACATAAGGCCTCCCAAAACTGTAGAGGGGGTTTTAAAGTCTAACCCACACTGGATGCACATTTAATGGCTCAATAAGAGTGTTAAAGGAGTTGACCAAGGCTTAATAAAGAGAATATTTCCCCCACTCCCTAACTTACCCAACACCCATTTTTTGTCCTTGGAAGAGATAATGAAAAAAATAATTAGCACAAGAAAAGAGCTTAATCTTACTCCTCACAAGAGACCTCTAGGAGTGTAGCAGCCACTTGTGAAGATCAACAAGAGAAGGCCAAATGTTGAAGAATCTATATACCAAACCCCTACATTAGTAGAATTCCTCATATTCCACCATCTATTGACCACAAATTGCCACCAAGAACGATTTAGCACAAGGAAGAGGACAATTGTTCTCTTGCGTAGACTGAGTAGCACCAAAATTAGACACTTGAGAAAAGCTACAACCACCAATAATAGAAGCAAGCACTAGAGGGATAGAGCAACCAACACCCATGTCACTAGAAATGGGAGGTGATTCAATCCTAGGCAAAGACTCGAGCACAACAATGTCCAAGACATAAGCAAGGTCAATAGAATGAGCTTGCCTCAAAGGTGGAATAGCAGCATGGATGGCCAATGAAGTTGAAGGGAACCCATCACAAGCTAGAGAAAGGGGAGTTGGAATGCCATTGCAAGCCAAAGAAGAGGATGCTACTATTACAGCTGATTGTGAACAACCCACACCCCAAGATTGCTTCCAAAACAAAACTACCATTCCACAAGAAAATGGCAAGAATACTTGATTATGGATGCAAGATTGAAATGATTGAATATGAAATTAAGATGCCTTGCTTATAAAGACAAGATTGAGAGATTAGATTATAAAGATTGTTGCATGTTTTTTTAATACTATACAATGACACAACTAAAGTGAACATTATTAAGACCTAGGAAACAATAATTAAATGTCAAAAGATAAGATCTTATGACTACTAATAACCTTTTGGAAAGATTCCCTATTAACGATGTAAAGTTAAGCATGTGAATAGGACCTACTAGTGAGCTACAAAGGTAAAATAGCTATGATAAGAACACGGGGCAATAGTGAATTCAACTTTTAAACCTGCAACAAATGGATGAGCAAACATGGAAACAGCAATATTTCATTATAGCCTAAAGAAGAGAATGTTGTCATAAGAAGAAAAGGTGAAAATAAAGAATTTGAACATTTAACGATTAAAAGAGCAGACATGATAGCCTACAATAACAATCTCTAAAATTTTGATTTGATAACAATAATTTCATTTTCTAGTATGCTGTCAATATCTTTAACATTCATAAATCATCATAATCTTAAACATATAAGTTCAAAAACAACATAGAGCTAGTTTATTTAGTTAAGAACTCTTATATTAATTATATTTTACTTCAGAGCCCTCATATTTACTATATACAAAAATACATAAATGATTATTTTCATTAAATAACTCTTTTATTGTATTCACATTGTTTACTTATTTATTTATCCAATAAAGTTGAGATTATTCAAGTCCCCTTATGTAGAGGGAAGTCAACCTTCCAATGAGGGCACAACGACGACAAATTTTCAACCAACATACTATGCCTTTAATGGTCAATTTGCTTTATTTTTACTTATAAAACATTTTTTATTTATTTGTTAATGAATACAATATTTACTCAATATTTTCAGTTCATAGTTTTTTCTTGAAAATATTTGTTCTCCTTGGCTTTTACTATTTTATTGTTGTATGTGAATATTAATCTTTAATATCTATTTAAATTTACATATACATATAAACATATATATTACATATACACACAGACATATAAATTACATATACACACAGACATGTCAACCACAGAGAACAAATCATTGTCACATTCACCAAATCTTAGCTACAAATAAGAGAAAATAATTGTTTTGACTGCACTTCCTTATAAGTCATGAATTTGGGAGGAGATATGTACCAATTGTGATTGACATATTAAACATTCTCATTCTTTTCCGAATCACAACCTAATATCTACTAGTTTGAAGTGGTATTGCAGTTTTTCAAATACACAAACGATATGGGGAAGGCAAGTGAGGTGTTTCATGTAATTTAAGATTTTAGAAATGTGAAGCTTGGCGACCTTCAAATCCTTAAATTGAAGAGTCTGAAAAATTATCATCTTTAAAACTAGCAGTGAGTTCCAGTAATATAACAACAATAAAATCAGAAAACATGTAAATTATATTTGTACAATAAATTCAAAACACAATCTCTTGCTCATGTTTTAACTGTCGGCCTTATAAGACCCATGCCTGAACCACTTCCAACATGTTTAAAATCTGTTGCCTCTAAGTTGTCCCCATGTCCAGAAAATCCAGTGCCTCCTTTCTCTAAGGCAACCAAATGTTTTTCCTTGCAGCTCTTGTTGCAGGCTAAACAAACTTTATCCGCCGCAACAAATTTTTCTGCACACTTTTTGCAGTAAATGTGACCACATGTGCTGATTGCCATCAATGCATGTCTGTTTGTTAGTGTATCCTTGCAGCTGGGACAAATATGACTTGCACCCAAAGTCTCAGATTGCTTCTCATGTTTATCCTTTGTGAAAATAACAGGGAAAAGAGATTTCAGCCTGAGCTTCTCGTTACCTTCTGGGCAAATTGTATCAATTGAAGGTGCTTCAACTTTCACAGATGCATCAGGCGTTGCAGAAGGCAACCAAAATGCTTTCATTGTCCGAAGAGCTTCCTCTTCAAATGAGGTCACTTTAACACTATTGGCCCCATGAAAACTACTTTTATCTCTAACATAGTTCTTGTCATTATACTGAGGTACTGCACCATTGTTTTGCTGATCAAATGCATCAAGTTCCTGCTGCCTCTTCAACATCAATTTCTCTTCTTCTTCTTCTTTTTCCTGCTTCTGCTGTTCAGCATAACTTGCAAGCTTCCTGTCAAAAAACAAATTTGCATTAAACAAGGTTCCAGCATCATACACAAACTTTTGTCACTAGTTTTAGACAGCAACTCAAAAAGATACTTAAACCCTTGGTATTTTTACCTGTAACCAAATTCATTAAAACTACAAAAAGTAGACAAGAAAACATTAACAGAACTAAATTTATATCCTACATTCACCACAACTCAAACATATTTTCTGTCGAGCACAACTCAAGCTTCTTGTAATAATCTGCATTGCATTCACCAAGGTTTGAGCATCACACACAAACTTCTGATAACAGTTTTACAAATCTACATAAAAGAAATATCATGATCCTTGCTTAATTGTAACTTAAGCAAATACAAGCCCTATTTATACAAACAACAGATAGAAAAAGATTCCAAACAGAATTTATCTCTAACATTCAATGCAAACTGAACATATATATTTACTAGTAACCACATTTAATGTGCAATGGGCATGTCGCACACCAATATGGATTTGGGCGGGAGCTGACGGTGACTAAAACGAGTGACCAGAATGATCAGCACAAGGTGCAGATCATACAAATCCCAAGGTCAATCTACAACATTCAAACTTGAAAACAACAAAGATTACAAGATATGGCAGTTTGCTATCACTTTTGTAAACAATAGGAACAACTTTCCATTGACAAGACCTGCAGGAACCCTTCAATTTGAAATTTTTAAGAGAGCACAACTTTATGGCTGCATTATATCATGCAACTAGCATTACCAAGGACTTTAGAAAGGGTGTTGACAGTTGTAGATAAGAACAAATTCTAATTCATAATATTGCAAAATACAACCTGCAATATTGTGCCTTCAAGTATCAGGTATGAGGAGTATCAAGACTATAGGACACGTCAAGAAACTTCATTTGCTTTTTATGCATATCTCCTTTGTTTGATCACTAGAATGACCAGCTATACTATATCATCCAACTTACTTTGTGGATGAAAAGGATTGTGGTCAAAGTGATTGATAATCTCCTTACATAAGAGTTCTCATCCACATTGATTTACAAATTAAACTAACACAAACATTATAATCCCCAAGTTAGAGTCCAATTTACAAACCAAGTTAGCTCCTGGCTCAAGATTGGATGATCTTCTCCTATCCTTTGATGCACAGGAAAGATATCTTAAATAGATTAACAACATTTTCTCTTTCACCTTCTCTTTTACTTGTATTCTCTGTAAGAGCTGAATCAAACAATAGCAATTACTTTGCCTAAAAGCTCCACTGACAAGACCTGCAACAACCCAAAAAATTTGAAGTGAGCATGATTTGGAGGCCAATGCACAGGAGCACTATGCAATGTATGTTGCTCATCCTCGAGTTTGGAAGAGGACCTCTCCTTCATTTGATGTGAGCAACACAATACAACTGGCATTCCTAAGGACTTTAGAGAGTGTTTAAATGAGCACAAATTGTGAATCAGAATATTGTAAAATACAGCCTGCAATATTTTGTCCTCAAATATCAGGTATGAGGAGTATCAAGACTACGTCACTATAAGCAACTTCAGTTGCTTTGATGCATTTCTCCTTTATTTGATCACTTCAACAAATTACTCTACTTTATCATCCAACATACTTTGTCGATGAAAACAATTGTGATCAAAGTGATTGATGATTTCCTTATGTAGGAGTTATTGTCCACGTTACTTTACAAATGAAACTAATACATACAATACTTTCTCATAGATGGAGTATGTATCGGTGTGAAGTAGGTATATCACCAAGCCGATTAACCATCTATGTCCTATTCTAATTTGTCTACTTAAGTTTATTTAGGGCATTTACTTTCTGTTTTAGGTCATTCAATGCTTTTGTTTCAAGCATAGTTACACCGCCCTGGGGGACGAGGGGACGGGGAACAAGGGGGCAAGTTTCCAGTGTTGGTGCCCAAAAATGAAAGATTGGATTTCCTATGGACTTGCCAATCCAATGCTAGGAAATCCAATTGTTTTTGCCAACGAACAAGTTCAACCACAATAGGGGTTTGAACTTCTGCAATTCTAGCTCTGCAAGACCAAGGCTGGTGGGCCTATACCTTAACCAAATCTGTTGGTTCTAAGGCTTTTTATAGCAGATAACTAAATATAAAACTTTTGGATTCTCTCTAAGTGGAAAATGAACTTGAGAGGAATCAAATTGTGAGTATCACAATTATTAAATCTTGTTTAAATGCTATAATAGAAATGCTTTTGAAAGAATGTTCTAAAATAATGTAATATTTGGTTTGAAATAAATAGTGATGACTACTTTCTGCTTGTAATTTTTTTGAACAGAGACTTCAACTTAAGGATAATAGATCAGTGCCTTTCTTCTATTGGGCGATAGAGACAGTTCCTTTTTAATCCGATGTACAACTAAGTGAGACAGAGAACACCACCTAAATGCTCCTATCAACTGCTCCTCTTTAATGTGTTTGATTATTTTATTATGCTACAATTAGGCTTATTGAATTTAACCCAAGCTTAATGAGCCCAATAAGATAGAATTAATAGAGCCTAATAATTCTAATTATCAAATTGAAAAATAATGGGAATAATTTCCAAACATAAAGTTTTAAAGCATCTTTATCTTCTGGAGATAAAATCACAAAGGACTGATCAATCAAGAACGATCAAATCCATAACTCCAAATTAGAGAAAATAAATAATTTATATTAATACTCCATAAAGTCTTATGTACAATAGATCACTTGCAGAAAGTGCAGTAGAAAATAATAAGTTTTTTACATTTTTTATCATTCCTCTCTACCTTTACATTTTACACCACATATATATGTGGATGAATAGTTTTCACACCCCTTTAGGGTGAAGAGACACCACCCTATGCTAAAATTTAAAAACTTCTTTTGAAAAAACTAATCAGAAAATTAACTAATAACTACCTATCTTTCAGATTTGGACTTGATCAAAAACCCAAAACACCTTGTGAAAAGCTAAGATTTTTACTGGAGCTTGGAAATTGGATTTCCTGAACTGGGTCTTTTTTATATTTTCAATTTGTTATCGTTTTAAGCCTCTGTCGACATCATCTTCACAATAGGTCAAAATTTCAACATCTCTGAAACCTTTGCTCATAGAATTTTGATTGTTCTTGTCACAAAACTTCCTTTCTTAATCCCTCAACTTTTAATTGAAAAGTAATATAATTTTGTATCCCATTTCATGTACTCCATCATTAATTATTGGGCATGGAGTTTAAGAAGCTATTTTTTTAGGGTTTTGTCACTATATAGGACTCCAAATTTTGCCCAAAATTTAGAGCTCCAACATCCAGGACGGGGGGACAAAGGGGCCTCAATCTGAGGACGGTGGGGGGACAGCGGCGGGGGACGAGGGGTGTGTATATAGTATATACTATACATGTGGTACTTAAAATGCTAGTTATGAAAAGATGTATAACAATATAAGACATAAAGATGTAAAAGTATTGTGTTGGATATAAATGTTAGATATAAGTTATATCTAACATGTATATCCAACACAAAAGGCTCAATATATAACATTTATATCTTTGTTGGTGGCTGTTTTCAAGTACCTAGGTCCGGCAAATGAGGTTTGAGTGATTTTGGCCTGTTGGGAAGTCATGTCTATCTGGGATTTGGTCAAGAGCTAAGCTAAGTCTGTCATAGAGATGGGGTCGAAACCAAGTGATTTGTGATAAAACGAGTTAAAACCCTTTGAGAATCATTTTGCCAGCTTCAGTTTGACCTTAGAAAGCCATGATGGATTGTGGGAGGTAACCCTGCTAAAGGCTTGCTAAATCCTGAAATTTGGCTCTAAGTCCAGAATTTTTCGAAAACCCCCAAAATCTAGAATTTGCATCTTAACTCCTATGAAGCTGGAACCTATCTCAAACATCCTGAAAAGTATTTATACAAATATAACTTATAGACTTATACTTAAATGTTATATTTGTATAAATCCTCCCGCCCCTGAACAAAAAAAAATTAAAAAACTTGTATTTTTGGGCTTGCCATGACGGGGGACTTTTGGGCGTCCCCTCAACGGTCAAGGGACGCCTAGGCGTCCCCAAGTCCCCAACGGGGATGCCAGGACGTCCCCGTGTCTCCTCGGGAACGGCTGTGGGATGGTGCCGCCGCTGGGGATGCCGTCCCTGTTTTGGGAACGGCAGGGATTTTTTTTTTGGGGGGGGGACGTCCCCAGGTTACTAGGATTTCAAGTCAGAGAATTAAGACTATTGAGTTTTTGGGTAGTTGCGAGATAGATCTTCTACTTGCATTGATGTTCTCTGTATCTTCTCAGCGTGTTCTCTTGTCAATATATCTGTTCTTATGCTTTTCTGAGTTTCTGGTTTTTGCATGTTATGCTATTCTGGTTCATTACATTAACAAAGACTCTTCGATCATGACTAGATCTCACACTTCCTGTTCTATACAAAGGTTTATCACATTGCATGTATGTAATGTACCATCTTGTGCACATCTGATCAATTCTTTGGCATCACAACATTTCCCTTGCTTCTTTCTTGTGTGGAAGGTTGTTTTGGTTGCAGATGATCCTTGTCTAATTTGGGATTCTCCATCAACTCTCACAGTACCCATATAAAGAGTCCATAAATGTTTATGAATTGCATGTAAAGTGGAATCCATGCTGTAAAGATCAAAGATTTTTATTATTTAATGATGATAACCCATACCAATATAGATAGCTTTACAAAATATGATAAAAATCAGAATAAAAGATATCAATATGAAAATAAACAAGGTAATTCTTACATTATGCATAGCTGTTGACATAGATTTAAATTTTTCAACAGAAAGGCTTTCGCTTTGGAAACAGAGACAATACACACAAGTAAAGGTGGCCGGATAACATTTCTTACACCAAAGAGAGATCACATACATTAAAATACCAGTGTTGCAGTCCTTTCAACCCTAGAAAGAAAGGGACCTGGAAACATCTTTTACAGCCAAGAGAGATCACAGACATTCAATTCACAGTGCTACAGCCCCTTCAATCCTCTTTACTAGTGACCAACCAACCTAGTACCTGGCTCATATTTGGACGATCATCAGCTATCTCTTTGGTGCACAGCAAACATATTTTACATAAATTATGAGTCTTCTCTCCCTCACTTTTTCTAACTTATATTCTGCGTAAGAGCCAAATCAACCAGGGTAGCTAAGCTCCTGCCATTGATACCATTTTCTATCCCTGTTGGGCTTATTCTTTTGCTACTTCCAGTTTCCAAACTTCCAAGGGTTCTTCTCCTCATCACACCCATGAGGAGCCCCAGATCAGGAAACTACAAAACCACCCAACTCCCTCGAGATTATGCCAAGACTGAATACACCAGCTTTTACGGTCAACCTTTCATGTTAATATTGCTGTACAATAAATCACTAAAAAACAGATTAAATAAAATGAGATACACTGCAAACCATTATTAGCCATTCTGTTAATGATAAGGAGGTGACAACAAACCTGTCATTTTTTAGTTCAACTAACTAGCATGCAGTAGAAGCTTCAAGCTTCCCAAAACTTCATTACATTCCATTTACTCTACCATGAATAATTCGTGCAGGTTCTGATTTTCTGTTTTATATTTCGATATGAGCAGCAGCAATTGCTTCAATGGTCATTCAATACATGTGAAAGATTACACACTGTCACTTTTCCACGCCTACTGTATGGGAGATCACTTATTTTCAGAGAGGAATGCCTATCCGCATAATTAAAGACAAAGATACATTGAGAAATATCAAAAATAAAACTTCTAAGTAAAAATGGTACTAAGTATAGCCAGAGGGTGAAGGCAAGGATAAGGAGGTAATTGAGTGAAGAGATAAGGAGGTGTACCGGAGAGTAAGGGAGTAAAGGAAGGATAAGAGGGTGAAAGTGAAACCAGTCAGCAAATCCTAGCATTCCATGGGGAGGCATCACACTTGCAGTCTAGATGATTTCCCAGACATCCTGATGACTTGGAGAAATTGGGACTTGAGGGTGGACATCCCAATTTTCAGAATTGGACAACCTGCTCCATTTGGTGCATAGAAATAGGAGGTAACATTTTAGACAAAAATGCTAAAACCCACTCAAAAGGTAAAAAATGGGAGAAGGTTATTCTAAATTCAGTATATTGCATTTACCTTTTAAAACTTAAGCTGGTTTTAATTATCCAAGTTACTTAAATAGCCGTCCCCTTGCCATCCCAAAAATTTGGCAAAGTTTTGACCATCCCTGATACTGTATCTCGTGTCCCCACAATCCCCCATTCCAGAAACTTGGAGAAACGGTACTAAATCCTGCCAATCTAAACCAGATCGTGTTGGAGGATAAACTACATTATATTTCAATGTAATCAGATTTCCAAAATCCATTAGAATTTCAAATAACAGCTTCTGGTTTTGATTGTGGCATCGACGTTTCAGATCACACTCCATGATCCATCATCACTCTCTTCCATCCTGATATGGATCACGGAGTGTGATCTGAAACATCCATGCTAAAAATAACTACACAATCAAAACCAGAAGCTATTATTTGAAATATATTATATTTGTTAAAATAAAGAAAAAAAAATTTATATCACATCAGATACGTGCATCGAAATTAGAAAGAATTTATAAATAAGTACATCATTCCAATTTGAAGTAATTCGTATTTCTTAATATGACTGGTGGATATGTCCTTTGTAGCAACTCTCTACAATAGCAGGCTATGTTCCTCTACTCCGTATTCTCCCACAGATCTGGCTTTGGCCTCCAAACTTCTGCCTCTGTATGACAATCTCTGACAATGGTGATTTGAAACTCCCAACTGCAAATGGCCCGTAGGATTCTCAATCTTCAAGTATGAATACTTTTATTGCTACCAGGGCAGAGCCCTCCCTCTCCCATGCAAGTCAATTTCAGTATCAGCAAGCTATCTGCCTGATGAGGATCGTCGGGCTCCTCCTGGCAGGGATGGAGCTTAATATCCTCATTCAAATTTGAGAGTTTGCAGTGGTGTCATCAAACTGCACCTAGAGCTAAGTAATCCTAATCTCTCTTTCTTATTCAATTTACTGTCCAGATTATAGATTCTAGTGTAGATCGGATTATTGTTGGTTTTATTCATTAACCCTGAAAACACTCCATTTTTTAATGATCCGCAGCTTCGTTGTGTCAACTTGATTAAATAGTCTATTCAGAGATGCCTGATTACCCAAATCCCTAAACAATTCATACCTAACATCCAAGAATTTTACTTTTTTTAAAGTAATGAAATAAAACTAAGGGCTATATCATTTAATCTAGGTGGGAGACGTGAAAATACATTTACATAAATGAGCCCAATTGCGACTGACTGGCAAATCCAGACCCGCAATTCAAAAACATACATGTAAGGATTGTGTTCAATGCAATACAAAAAATCTGAAAACGAAAAGTAAACCCCAAAATACCAGAAATGAAAAGTAGGGTTTCTACAGAAGGGGGAATAAATAATGCGCGTACCTTTTGATATCTTTCTTCTGGGACAAAAGGCATTCATAAATACATTCCTTGCAGAAGAGATGTCCCTTCTGGCAGCACAGAGGATCTATCAGTGGTTTGAGGCAGAGGCAGCATGCATCAAAGGGCTTGATCGAGTCTTTTCCCAGTCTTTCTTTCTGGGTTCCATAGCCCAGTTTTCTTTTCTCATCGTAGGTGAAGAAGGCAAGATCATTGTTGTTCTTGGAGTGTCTCTGAGGCATCTTCTCAACAATGAAAAAAGTGGAGATCTGATTGACTGGTTGAAGAAGTACTTAGTTCTTACAGATTTTCGAATATGCAGAAATTAAGTTTATATTTCTAAATTGTGAATTTCTTGTTAGTACTTGTTTATAGACTAAGCAAGTACTATTGTATCATTTTTTAGAATTATTCTATTGCATCATTTTTTAGAATTACTCTATTAATATTTATTTATCATATGATTGGCTAAACTTTTAGAGTCTTATACACGAAATTTAAAGATGTTTTACATTATAAAATTTCATTACATATAACTTCTAAAATTTACCTTACATTTGACTAGTATTATGTATTGTTTAGTTCTCAACCTTTCAAAATTTATTAATATTGATAAATAATAGATAATAATAATAATAAAAAGTAAGTGTTATATATATATATATATATAAAATTATAACTATTATAAAATAATAATATTGTTATTATCAATCTATATGGCCCTGTTTGTTTGCAGAATTGGAATTTGATTCAAAATCTGATTATCTCAAAATCAAGTTTTGAAATTCCGGTTTTGTGTATTCGGAAGATAGTCTGGACCGTTTGGTTGACCCGGAAGATGACTGAGACAATCCATCTTCTCTGTTTTGGTTGTCAATTTTAAAATTAGAATTGGAATAATTGTCTAAAGAAATTGTATAATTATATAACTAATATTCCTATTTTATTTAAGAATCTAAACTTGTGAAACTCTAATCCTTTCAATTTGAATATATCTTAATAGTATATCCATCTAATATTCTACATTTTAGATCCAATTTACAGTATTTTCATTATAAAAAATAAATGAATAAATTTTCATATTGGGGAAAAAATATTAAAAATTAAAAAATGCAAGATGGGAACACAATCAATTGAAACACAACAGAAAAATATATAAGCATTCTAGCAATCAAACCTTAAAATAAGAAGAAAATTCATACATCATAAATGTGGTAGCCCAATCTGCCTATTTTCAATTAAATTTTGTTACTGTTGTTTCTAGATTTGTAAAATCCTTCATTAAATTTTGTTGTATTATTGACGTGAGGAAACGGTGTACCAACAGGCGACAGAGGAACACACTGATGGTGTATTCTTTGTTTGCGAATCTTTTGAAGGCTACTTGCGCTTGGTCATTACACTCTGTTACCACGTTTTTGTGTATCTTTTACACTCTATTACCATGTTTTCATGTCACGCACAGTCAAAATTATCTTTTCTTCTGCACGCAATTCCAAATCTAATAATTTTTTGCAGAAACAGAAACCCCTTTCTCAATTCACAAAAAGAACAGACCTAACGGGATAATTTAAATGGGATTCATAAAATTCCAAAACCAAAATATCATTTCGAATTCCACATATTGGGTGGGAAGATGGTGCTGCCCATTTTGGTGGTATATTCAGGTTTTGGTGGTATAACCGAATTTTCCATTTTAGCGTTCCAAATAGCAGATTCAGCTCAAAACCTGATTATCCACTGCCAATTCTAGTCATCTTCTGGCAAACAAACGGGGCCTATCATATTTATTATTACATAATTATGTATTCAATAGATAACAAACAAATTATCATTATTATATTTTTTATTTTCAAATATATATTAAAAGAGAACAATTTATTATTGCATCTAATTCAACAATCTATTTCATAATTCAATACATCTATTAATATATTTTTATAAAAAAACACTTATATTTTTAAAACAATAACTGTTGCTCTATTCTAATAGTAACCATTATTATTGGCGGCTTGCATGCGAGTGGTCATGTCGGTGATGGTTCCAGGAGGCATCGGTCAGCAAGGCCTTACTAGGCAAGGTGCTTCTAGTGTAAATGTGTAAGTTTGTGTGATGGTTTTTGGCGCAGTAGTGTCCCTCTTTTTTGAAATTTTGGCTAAGGAAGATGAACTGTAGAAGTCGACGTATAGATAATTGATGAATGCTATACAACGAAAGGATGTGGTTCTATTTCAAAGCTTCCTTTGGCTGGTGTTTATAATGGAATGCTTATTCTACTCAGGGCTTTTTGGATCCAATTAATGATGCAGTTAGCCCGCTTCGAAGGTCTGGTTTCTGTTGATGATCAGTGTTTTGGTTTAATGTAATGTTGCAAACTATATTGGCAACAAATGTTAACTGTTAGGGGGGTGATTATTAGCTGTGTGGCAATTGGGGTAGTTTATTTCTCTTTAAGAGCCAAGGAGTGACTCAATGTGTTGCAATGTAATCTTTTTTAAATATTAATAAATATAACCTATTACAGATCAAAAAATAATAATTACTCAATTTTAAAATTAAAAAATACTTATTATCACAAATAATTATAACAATTCAATAATTATCTATAATTACAAAAAAAATTAATTAAATTACTTTAATTATAAATTATAATTATAATTAATTTCAAATCTAAAGGCAAGTACTAGCCACTACGTGGCACTTGTTTTATTTGTCAGTTTTGCTTTTGTATATTTACTTAAATAGAGTATTACCAATCTCACGACGAAGAGATATATGTTTAGTTGTTAGAAAATGGATAAAAAATAAAAAATTGTTGGCATGTTTTTCTTTTTCCCCTCTTTTTTGATAAAATAATCTAACTAATTATATTAACTTAAAAATATAAGTACATAAGAATCAAAAAATATTATGTATGGGAGGAATTAAACTCACTCCCGACCTAGTCAGGATCATAGTAACCAAAGTAACATATGGGCATTACCCAAATACAAAAATCAAATGAAAACATGGGCATAGCCCAAAAATAGAACACTCATATGCAACCAAAGCAGTAGTAGAAGGAGGAGGAGGATTGGGTTCATCCTTCTTTCCCCAACCCTCTGTTGGATCTAGTTCAAGGTTTGGAAGAGTCCATCCATTCGCATTGTCATCCTTATTTTCTTTGTCCTCTCGGTGCGGAGAGATTGAGAGGGCTAATTTGGGAAAGTATTTGGAAGATGAAGGTCATCCTAAATCCACACCTGAAGCAGGCCATCCTGAAGACACAGGAGGAAAACCACCTACAAGAGGCCACCCATTGGCATATGTTTGTTATAAGCTTTTGAATATGGATTGTAATTGAGTCATTTTAAATGGAGAAATTTGAATGCATGTTTCTATATTAAAAAAAGTTTTAGAAGTTTTTTTTTTTGGAACTATTACAATCAATGCAATTAACATAGTAATATCCATTTCTTTGCATAAGTAAAATTTGTCTAGTTTATAAACTTGTAAGTAAGCTTCAAGAATAAGGGAAATAATATAACTTTTGTTACATGCATAATTATTTAACATTGAATATTGAATACTTGTAGATTAAGTAACTAAATTAAATAAAGTAAGAACTTATACATATATATATGTTACAAATTTGTAAATATACAATTGCAATTGAGTTATTTTGAATGTACTTTTGTATTTAAAAGCAATTTTTAAAATGTTGAAGCTTTGTGGATTAGATTGGGCAATAATTTCTCTCTACCATTTTGATTACAGATCACAGAGTGTGATCTGAAATGTTGATGCAAAAAATTATCACACAATCTAACATAGAAAGCTTCAACATTCAAGTTATGGATTGTGGAAATGTAATATCATTAAGTAATTTTATAAACAAATTGTATCACTATGTTGAAGCATGAAAGTAGATCGTAGATATAGGTGACATTTTATTTTGTTTTGCAATCCTTTCATCATTTACCATGGTTATGGTAACAACTTGCAAAATAAATCTCAAAAATGAAAACAAACAGTCTTTCAATCTAATGGATCATGAAAACCTCATATACAACAACACATTTTGTAATTGCCAACAATGATCATCTTCTCAATACTAAATGTGTATACAAATGGGACAAGATTTTGGCTACAACATGATGTGATAAAAGACAAATACATGCAGAAATACTAATTTGAGAAGAACAACTCAACACATGACATTTGATGAGATAAATAATTTAGGAAGAAAATGCGAGAATAAATTAAGAGGAGCATGGCGTTCTATACAATTATATATACATATTGTACACATATGGAAAAAAAATAATATTATAAGCATAAATATTATGATAAATATCTCTTTGTTTGTTCCATCCAAAGCAATAACGTTCTTAATGATTTCAATGTGGTGAAGATCATCCAATATTTATATTCCTAAATTCTTTATTTATTTATTTATTTTTGGGTCGGTAATCACTTTTGACTAGAGTTTTGAACTAGTGGGGTCACAGTGGGGAACCCCTCCCCATGGTGTATTTTTGTCTTCTCTTCCTCTCATCACCTCAACCACTACCGTCTCCACCATTATACTCCTCACCTCCATCCACCAACGTTCGGCTCAAATTTCGATGTGGTTTGGTCATCCATCAAACATGCACCTTGTGGGATCTTTGTGTGTCCATCCCTCAACTCCTATCTTCTCTTGTATTCCAAGAAGCCTCCTCATCATCTCACTTCACCCCCACCACCTCATCTTACTTCAACCTCCACTCCTATACTCCTCAAACTTGGGATGCTCCTATCCATAGGGGTTTGCAACAGTCATTGCGCTATGAGCTCATGCTCTCCTAAATTCTTATTTATGACACCCAAAGCCTAATGATTTTAAAACCCAAAAAAAAAAAGTAGCAATTTAAGAAACCAAAGAATGAGCTCATTTGAAACACCAAAAAGCCACTGATTTATGGCAATTGTCATGTAGGTTGGAGCTATCAAGCTAAAATGGGAAAAACAACAAGTCAAAGCAATGTAAATCAAACAATGAATTGCTAATTATTATTATTTTCATAATAATATATATCTACAATGAATTGCAGATTCTTTTTGCATTAATGTTATCCATAATTTCACTCACATAGAGAATATATAATAAATTAAGCATCCCATTAGATTTGTATTTGATTTTCATGCTTCAAATAAACTTGTTCCACATCATGAAGTA
Organism: Chamaecyparis obtusa; assembly: GCA_027943335.1. Classification (NCBI taxonomy): domain Eukaryota; kingdom Viridiplantae; phylum Streptophyta; class Pinopsida; order Cupressales; family Cupressaceae; genus Chamaecyparis; species Chamaecyparis obtusa. The sequence continues at coordinate 389,721 of BSBK01004333.1, read as the reverse complement.
GGGATATTAACCAAATAAGCTAATAAATAAAAATTTTACTATACAATGTGGATTCTAGAGGACTCCAGGGACATGGAGGAAATTGTTGATGGAGAGGCTCACTCCTTGTGTGGCTTAGATTTCCCAGTGATCACAAGGGTAATTGCAGCTCGCAAAATGTGTGCAACGGAGGGAAGTTCTTCGAAGGACACATGAGATGAGAATCGATCTTCCTAGAGCTTGTGTTGGTGGATGGTGTTGAGGAAAAGCAAAAAAAAAAGCAAAAATGTAGTTTTAAGTTGCAATGTTGTTTACCTTTTCCCTATGTTAGTCTAGGTGGTCTCTGTTAGGTGAATAGTAGGGAAGACATTTTGTAAATGTGGTGGTCTTTGTGTATGTTTTTGAATAGGGACTAGTGTAGGTCTACAATAGCTCTTTTGGGTAGATATGGGTTTGTAGAGAAGTAAAGTTGTAAATATATTATCGATAAAGAATATGGTTGATTATGTCTTGGTATGGCTATGGAGTATGACTATGTCACTTTTATTTCTATATTATGTAAAACTTTTTAATATATAATACAAGGTGTTGACCTATCCAACAATTTACTGAAAAAAAATACTTTAAAATGTACAAATAAAAATAAATCTTAATACATGTGGATACAAATAAAAGTAATTTTATATTATACTTTAAAAGTAAAATTAAATATTAAAATGCATTTACGTAATAATTAAATCAAAATCCTCATTAAACCTATTGACCCTTCAATAAAATGGCTCTGTAATTCCGTGCAAAAAAATAAACAATCCCTAGAAGGAAAACCAAATTTTGGCATTCGCAATCAACAAGCAATCCAAGGAGGGATTTCAATGTAGATCTGGGAGCAAGGCATCCTAGGGCTTACTTCTCCTAGATTCTCAATGAACATAGAATCGCATCTACCATGAGCTCTAAAACACGGAGAGGAAGGGGGTGGCCACTGCTTTCATAACCCTCATTAAGAGGATCATCCTGGGATATATTCGGCAAAGGAAGGTTTTGGTCTATTAATGGATACTTTCTCGGTGGAAAGAGTAAATGATCAATTTTTCTTCTTTGAACGCACAAAATATGCTAAGAATTTGTATGGTCGGAACAATCAAATCTAGGCTCAAAGTCAAGATGAGGCAAACCCTAATGAATGGACTAAGGTAAAAAAAATGGGGTTGAATGGACTAAAGGATGGAATTCTCCTTCAAAGTAGATGGAAAAAGGGTAGTCCTATGGGGAATGTCGAATAATGACCCGAGGGATATCTCAACATGAAAAATGGAGGCAATTTTTAGACATGATGATGTGGTATGGGTCACACATTTCTTCATGTTAGTAGAACCCATACACAAATAACAGACATGCAACTAGGATGAAGAGCTTCAGGCAATTTTGGATAAGCACCACATGGTCTTTGTTGACATTCCACCTGGCATATCCCCACAATGTATATTTGAGCATAATATTGATTTAGAGGCTAGTGCCAAGCCCATCATCACCACACCGTACTGTCATCCTAAAAAGTTTGGATGAGATTGAAAAGATAATCTAGGAGCTTTTCGATAAAGGATGGATCAAACCTAGCTCTAGCCCCTTCGCGTCATCGGTAGTGTTGGTGAAGAAGAAGGATAAAACTATCTAGATGTGTGTGTGTGTACTGTCATTCTTTCAATAAGAAGACCATCAAGAACAAGTATCCTATTCCCAAGATTGATGAGTTGTCAGATGAGTTACATAGTGCAATCTATTTCTCCAAGATAGACCTCCATTCTAGATATCACCAAATTTGCATGAGGGAACAAGATGTGGAGAAAATAGCCTTCCACTACCATTATGGATATTATGAGTTCCTATTCATGCTGTTTGGGTTGACCAACACTCCAGCCACATTCCAGTCTTGCATGAACCACATCTTCAACAAGCAACTGTGCAAGTTTCTGTTGGTATTCTTTGATGACATAATTATTTACAGAAAGACATGTGAGGAGCATTTGAGGCATTTGGATGAAATGTTGGGGGTTATGGAAACTAATTTGGTGTTCACCAAATAGTCCAAATGTGAATTTGGAATGACAAAAATAGTATATCTAGGACACATTGTTAGTGGTTGAGGGGTTCAGGTGCATCAGGAGAAGATTCAAGCCATTTTGGACTAGCCACCCCCCAAAACCCTCTCAGAGCTGCACATATTCTTTGGGTTGTGCAATTACTACAAAAAGGTTTGTGAAAGGGTTTTTCACAGCTCATCACACCACTGACAGATCTGATGAAGAAAATATCTTTCTAGTGGAATGAGTAGCCACTTTGCACTTTCAACAAGTTGAAGGAAGCCATGAGTTCTTGTCTATTTCTCGCACTACCAGATTTCACTCGACCTTTCATCCTTGAGTGCAACACATCTAGTAAAGGCATTAAGGTCGTACTAATGCAGGACTATCACCCCATTGCATTTGAGAGTCAGAAGCTCTTGGGAGCCAAGCGGTTGTATTCCATGTATGATAAAAAAAAATGCTTTCCATCATGCACACTCTCACAAAGTTTTGATACTACCTCGTCGAGGAAAAGTTCATCGTCTATATGGACCACAATAGCTTGAGGCATTTCCTAGAGCAAAGGGAGTTAAACGAACAAGAAAAAAAGTGGGTGAGCAAAATCCAAGCATTTGACTCTGATATTGAATATATGAAGGGTACAAATAATGTCATGTCAAATGCGTTGTCAAGAAGGCCTACCATATGCTCTTAGTCTCAGATCTTGACAGATTGGAAGGCACACTTGTTGGTTGAATATCCCAAGAACACATTCACATGCCAATTGATGGATGGTGAAGTGTAGGATGAAAGGTACTAGGTGTTTGATGACATGAGCTACTACATGAACATAATTTATTTGGTATTCGAGTCCAAGATGAAGGAGAGAATTTTAAAAGAGATGCATGACTTACCCTTGGTTGGGCTCCTGAGATACCTAAAGACCTATAGAAAAATCAAGGAAATTTTTTCATGGAAGGATCTCAAGAATGATGTCCTACAATACGTTCAAGAATGTGCCACCTGTCAGCAAAACAAGTTTGAGCATACCCTACCTGGAGGACTGCTTCAACCATTTCCAATACCTAAATAGAAGTTGGATAACATCTCAATGGACTTTATTTATGGGCTTCCTTAGGTGCAAGGTAAGGACTGTATCTTTTTTGTGGTTGACTGAATTACCAAATATGCTCACTTCTTCACCATTTCTACTGGGTATCAAGCAACGCAAGTGGTAGAGTTACTCTTCTATGAAGTATTTCATCTACATGGTCTTCCCCAAAACATAGTAAGTGACAAGGATAGCCGCTTTCTCAACACTTTTTGGATAGAACTATTTTGGGTTGCAGAAACAATATTGTTGCCAAGTACGAGTTATCACCCACAAATAGATAGACAAACAAAGATTGTGAATAAGTGGCATGGGTTAAGTGGTTACATTTGGGTGAGCACTACTACAATATCACATGCCACATGTGAATTAAGATGGTGTCATTCAAAGCATTATACAATTATGAGCCCCCATCATTTGTGGATATGGTGTTGGGTGACAGTCATGCATTGAAGGCCAAGGATTGGCTATAGGAGGGTTTGGATATTCTGAGATCTCTCCAGGAAAATCTTCAAAGGGCCTAGAACCAACAAAAGATGTATGTTGAAAGGCACCAAATTGAGATAATTTTTGAAGTTGGTGCCTTGGTATACCTCTTCCTTCATGACTATACACAATATTCTTTGAAGTCATGTGGCAAAGAGAAGTTGAGGTCTCATTTTTATGAGTCGTACCATGTGGTTCAGAGGGTAGGTGAAGTTTCTTATGAATTGGAGTTGCTAGAAGAGAGTTGAATCCAAAATGTGTTTGATGTAGGGCATTCTTGGTCCTCGGTGAAACTACATGGTGGTGTGTTACTTGGCTGGTGTTACTCAATTGCAGCCTTAACCGATGGTCTTGGTTATTAAAGGAAGCTCGGTCACTGAAGGAACTCGATGAGACTTCTTGTGCTCGGTGGAACTGGTGCTCGATAATGCCTATGTTTCTTGGTGTTGCTTGGCTTGGTCGGTTGTTTCACTGGTGCTCAGTTGTTTCTCTGGCACTCAGTAGTTTTGGTTTACCGACTAGAGTTCTTAGTGATTTGGTTGGCCGACTTGGTGCATTTATTGTTGGTAGCTATTGTTACAGGCTGGCATGTTGAATTTATTAATTGTAAGGCTATTTGAGAGCTTACTTATATTGCATTTAATATTTGTTAGGAGTTAATGGTTTCATCCAGTCGACTTGTGGTTGATGATTAGTATTTAAGGGATGTTTGGGGTAGATGTTTAGGTATGACTTAGAGAGATCATGAAAGCAGATCTAAGGGTAGTAGATAAGTGAAGTTTTGGAAAAGATCTTGCGAGATCTTGTAGATCAAATTATTATCTGATAGTTTGTAATAGCAGAGCTAGTGGTTTGCATGCTTGGAGACAAGGAGATTTCTTAGAGGCTTGCGAGCTCAAGTTTAGATTTGTCTTAGGGTTTCCATCAATTGCTGATAGTTTTCATAACTAAAGTAGCTGGAGTTGTCTTGGATCTTGATGATCTTGTAGAATTACTTCTTGATTGTAATTGGCCCTAACCCAGAAGGCCTTACAGCTGGGCATGTAATGGAAAATATGTTTTGAAACATATCCTAGTGTGTTGTGTTGTGTTATTCCGTTGTGTTGTTCTGAAGCTGCAAGGTTTGGACTGTCCTTAATTGGATCCACCATCCCCTTGGTTGTGTCAGGTGGTATTAGAGTTGAGTTGATCTTGTGGAGTGAAGGTTGACCTAGCAAGGCTGATCTTGCAAAGTTGATCTTGTTGGTAAAGAAATTGTATGATTTGAGTTGCAGATTCGGAGCACAGAACTTGTGGAATCTTTCCCTAGTTGTTTGTGCAAGGTGGTAGGCTGATCTGACTTGCTTACAACTTGGAGATTGTCACAAGGTGATCAGTGTAGGGTTTGTTGCAGAGGGTTTCTCTTATCTTTAAGGATGCCTCCAAGAACATTGGACCCTAGAGTGATTGATGATCTCTATGATACTATGGAATCTAGGATTACAGAGAAGGTGAAATTAGATTTCAGATCTGAGATGGAGTTGATGAAGAATGACACAGTTGCTGAGATCATGAGAGCTACTACTGGTGTACCTCAGAATGTTGGTACTGAAGATGGTTATGAGGAATTTGTTGAAGACTTTGAAGCTACTGGATCTAGTGGTGATGACTAGAGGGATAGATCTGGTGAAGACATAACTGCTCAGCTGCATAGATCTGGAGCTCGGTTAAGTAATAGTTATCGAATGGAAGTTTCTACTTTCTCTGGTACTTTGAAACCCGAGAATTTGATTGACTGGATTGGTGAACTTGAAGATTTCTTTGAGCTAGAAGAAATTGAAGATCCTCTTCGGGTGAGGTTAGCACAGACAAAATTAAAAGGACATGTTGCTCTTTGGTGGAAAGAATTACAAAGAGATAGAGAAGATGAAGGTGAAATGAAGATCAATTGGTGGAGGTTGATGGTGACTAAGTTAAAAGCTAAGTTCATACCTACTAACTATGAGCTTGACTTGTTTAAGAAGTTGTAGAATCTGAAACAGAAGGATCTAACTGTTGAAGATTATACTGAGGAGTTCTACAAGCTTACTATTCAGTATGGACACAGAGAACTTGGTAAGGAAAAGGTAGCTCGGTATGTGAATGGTTTGAGATTCAATATTTAGGATGAGCTTGGTATGCTAAAGATTGATTTTGTTGAACATGCTTATCAGTATGCTCTGAAGGTAGAGGATAAGTTAAAGAGGAAACAACATAGTAATCCCTGAGGGAAGGAAAATATTGATCACTCGGTGAAGGATAAACTGATGACTGTAGAAGATGAATAGAAACCTATAGAACCGAAGAAGAAGATAGGTAGAGTTATCTTTAAGGGTACTTACTATAATTGTGGTGAGGAAGGATACCGTTCTTTTGAGTGCACATAGAAGAAGTTTGGTGACCGACGAGTTGCTGTGGTAAATGAAAATGTTGAGAATGAACCTGAATATGAGAACTTGCTACTTCGGTGAACATTGCTCGGTACAAAGGAGGAACCTTGTCAGAGGAGTAACTTGTTTAGGACTTAGTGCAAGTTGAGAGGTAAACTTTGTGATGTTATTGTTGACAGTGGTAGTACTGATAACCTTATTGCTAAGGACATGGTTCAGAAACTTGGTTTGAATAGAATGAAACATCCACATCCTTATAGGATTGGTTGGTTGCAAGATGATCATGCTCTAGAAGTAAGAGAACAATGCTTTATTGATGTTCAAATTGGCTAGTATAAGGATCTTGTGTTATGTGATATTGTGGGGATGAATAGTTGTCATATATTGCTCGGTAGACCTTGGCAATATGATTGTAGAGCTATGTATGATTGTGTGAAGAATGTGTTTACTGTTGAGAAGGATGACATGAAGTTTTCCCTAATGCCTTTACTGGATACAACACTCGGTAGGAGGAGTCTGAGTATCGGTAGCCGAGTTGAGTTGGTAGATCCCAAGAGAATGAATGATTAGTTTGGAGAACATACCTGTGTGTTATCAAGGAAAGACTTGAAGAGACAGAGGAAGCTGAAGTGGAAGAGTATGCAAAGTGAAAAGGTGGAGGACTTGTATGTGAAGAACCAGTTCAGAGTTTATGTGCTAAATCCCGGAAGATGTTCTTCTCACATATGAACATCTTTTTGAACCTAGGGTGTCTGATGTAGGGGCATTCTTGGTCCTTGGTGAAACTACATTGTGGTGTGTTACTTGGTCGATGTTACTTAGTTGCAGCCTTAACCAATGGTCTCGGTTATTGAAGGAAGCTCAGTCGCTGAAGGAACTTGGCGAGACTTCTTGTGCTCGGTGGAACTAGTGCCCGGTAATGTTTATGTTGCTCAGTGTTGCTTGGCTTGGTTGGTTGTTTCACTAGTGCTCGGTTGTTTCTCTGGCACTCGGTAGTTTTGGTTTACCGACTAGAGTTCTTAGTGATTTGGTTGGCCGACTTGGTGTATTTATTGTTGGTAGCTGTTGTTATAGGCTGACATGTTGATTTTATTAATTGTAAGGTTGTTTGAGAGCCGACTTGTATTGCATTTAATATTTGTTAGGATGAGTTAATGGTTTCATCTAGCCAAGTTGTGGCTAATTATTAGTATTTAAGGGATGTTTGGGGTAGTTTTTTAGGCATGACTTAGAGAGATCATGAAAGTAGATTTGAGGGTAGAAGATAAGTGAAGTTGTGGAAAAGATCCTGTGAGATCTTGCAGATCAGATTGTTATCTGATAGTTTGTAATAGCAGAGCTAGTGGTTTGCATGCTTAGAGACAAGGAGATTGCTTGGAGGCTTGTGAGCTCAAGTTTAGATCTTCCTTAGGGTTTCCATCAGTTGTCGATAGTTTTTCAGAACTGAACTAGCTGGAGTTGTCTTGGATCTTGATGATCTTGCAAAATTACTTCTTAATTGTAATTGGCCCTAACTCGGAAGGCCTTACAGTCGGGCATGTAATGGAAAATATGTTTTGAAACATATCCTGGTGTGTTGTGTTGTGTTATTTCGTTGCGTTGTTCTAAAGCTACAAGGTTTGGACTGTCCTTAATTGGATCCACCATCCCCTTGGTTGTGTTAGTGTTCCATGTGTCTTGCATGAAGAAGGTCGTTGGATAACATATCATAGTATCGAAGGATCTATCACCCATCGATGAAGAATAAAAATTATCTTTGGAGCCAGTTGAGATCATGGACACTTGGGAGAAGAAGCTGAGGACACACAATTAAGGAGTTTCTAGTATATTGGAAGGATCTTCCAATAGAAGATGATACTTGGGAAGGCAAACAAATTTTTGAGCATCCCAATTTGCAATTGCTTGAGGACATGAAATTTTTGGTTTGAGGAGACTGTGATGTCCTTGTTATTAAATAAAATAAGATAATAATATTTGTATTTGGGGTCCCAATTGATTCATGTATATCTCAGTCCCATCTTTTATTTTTATCGTAGGTGTAGGTGTTGGCATGTCGACTCTATTTGTGCACCCTCAAGATTTTATTTGACTGGTATTTATGATCAACGTGTAGGATGTATTTCTTATGCGATTTGGAATATTTTATTTGTATTGCAAATTCCAACTAGAGTTCTTTTTTCTGCCATTTCGAAGGTGAAAGATCCTCCCTATTTAGTAGTTACAGTTTCGGTGGTACACAACCACCCTAGTATGTTGTTGGAATTATCATTCTGATATTTCACTGTGTGCTCCACATTTGTGAAGTCTTCTATAAAAGAAAAAATTGTATTCAACAACCATATCCGAATTATTGTAATCTATAGTGTGCTCATTATTTGAATTTGAATTATTTTGGCATTCTTGATGTTTTGGCGACCATCTATCTGATAGTATTCTGTGTTGATTTACTATTGTCATCTCAACTTCCATTAAACATAATTCTTTGTCTAATATGACATAATAGCTTGTTGGTGATACCCTTATTCTAAAAGCAACACCGTGCTTGAAGTATTTATGGTGGAGTGTAACCACTGTACGACCTTGATATCGTACATTCAATGGAAGTTGACCACCGAAGGCTAAAATGCAACTGATTGTCATGATTTTGTGAGAGAGGAAGGCACTTTGTAGGTACTGTATGACCTTGACAACACCTTGTACAACTTGCCTCTCACACCGTATGACCATGTTGCCCACCATATGAGCTAAAATCCACACTGTATGGACTCCAAGACTACTCTATGCACTCAATTCACTTTGTATGGACTTCTGCATCAAACCGAATTGTACACATCGATCAGGTTTGGTTGAATGTATGAACATAGGCTTGATCGTATGATCTAGATTTTTGTCATACGACCTCAAGACCTCCACTCCGCCAACAACACCAGTAATTAGAGGTTGGCGAACATTTAGAACAAAATATTACATTAAATACATTGAGAGATATCATTCTGGAGGTGCCTATTACACCTTATGGTGAGTATGATTAAAATAGGTGCCCCGAGATAGAAATCTCTAAGAAAATTTTATATATAAGCTAGTAGCAAATTTTAAATAAATTATAATATAATTATATTGTATTGGGATTATAATTAGGGTAAGGTTTTGATTAAGATCAGGGTTTAGGGTTAGGGCTTAATAATAAGATTATGGTCAAGGTTAGAGTTTACATCATGGTTAGTATTATGATTAGAGTTAGGGTTTAGGATTACGATTATAGTTAGGATTACAATTAGTGTGAGGGTCTACATCGTCCTCAATATTACTACTAAGGTTAGGGTTTAGGGTTAGGATCAAGGTTTAGGGTTAATGATTAGTATTAAGGTTTTCATTTATTGTTATATTTTAGGACAAGATTATTATTTAGGGTTTTAGATAAGATTATTATTAGGTTCAGGGTGATTCTAGTGGTTAACATAGTAAGCACTAACATCAAGTCACATTCCAAAGTATTTTTAGATAGCTGGCGGACCATAATTGGAGGCATGTTTATGTAAGTATCCCTTATTTTGATCCCTATAACAAAATCTTGTACATGTTAATAGCTTTCTATAGATCATAATTTTTTTTTGTATTAACATAGTTGATAAACTAAATATATTAGAGTTCTCAGTATACAAGCTTTACATCATATCAAAACCTCAGGACTAAGTTAGATCATTACATATATAACATTTTGAAAGTTCTGAGATTAGAGACTAAATACAACTGATGCTTACAAAAAGAGGACTGTAATCCTTTGAGTATCTACTGCACTGCAGTCTAGTCAAGAACAAAAAGAGGAAATACCCTTGCTAGCTTTGTGCATCAGGTCCTGGCATCCTTCTATCTTCAAGCTGCATATCTTTGATGAATTGGTTAAGACTGTCAAGCTCCCTCTTCCGAAGCATATCCTTGTGCATGGAGAAATATTGGCAAGAAACAATGTCATCTTTGTGGATCAATAGTTGGCCCTCTCTCATAAGGATCATAAACCTATCCCTGGAAATCTCTAAGGAAGCAGGAACCTGTGACATGATGTGAAAATGGGTGAGTTTACATCCAAACTCAGTAAGTTGTCTCCTTCTCTTTTGAAAAATCTCACTATTCCTCTCTTTCCATAAAAACCATAGAATTTCACAAGTAAGAGTAGACCAAAAAGAATTCATTTTAAAATAAAAAACTCAACATAACTGGCAAGAATTTCAAACCAAGACAACCCAAATTTACAATTCCAATCAACTAGAGACCCAAGGAAGATAGACCATATACACCGGGCATATGCATAGTTTTAAAATAAATGCTCATAGGACTTAGGAATAGAACAAAAATCACACCATATAGGTTCTCCTAAATCATGGGGCAGAGTGTTACCCACAAGAAGTTTCTTTAAGAGCAAAAGCCACCTAAAACAGGATTTCTTAGCTTCACAAGGGGAGTGCCAGAAAAAGTTAAAAAGGGTTTGCCATTTAGATACCGGGAAATCCAGCCCCCAGCCAAGGTTCACCCTCTCAAAAATGTCACTTTTATCTTTAAACATATCATAAATCTTCTTAGTAGAGATCTTGTGGAACTCACTACCATCCTTCCATTTGACCCACTGCATGAATTGACTAGTGGTCATACATTTGCTAGGAAAAAAAGAACCCACAGCCTTAGATAGGATAGAATATGTCTTTTTCTGCGAGCTAGGGATATGGTACTTATTGGATAGTTCCTCCCAATCCCCAAGCCGATTGTCAATCAAGACATCCTACACAGTAGAGATACCATACTTAGCCTAATTTTTGGTAGAGCAGCTTTGAGTTAAAGCCAAAGGCTTGTTGTTTGCCTCCACCCCCCACCAAATCGATCTATCAACCACCGAGTATGTAGGAGGACCACCACTAGCACTCCTGAATAGGAGAAGATCCCTAACCTGAACCCAAGCTTTCCAAATGGACTGAAACACCTTGGAACCAAAAACTGACAAGTTCATGGACCCCATCAACTCGTCCCAAAGAGGCACATCTTTCCACCCTTTTCCTCTCTTAATATTTGATTTATTGATGTTGTTTTGGATCAAAACCTTCCACGGTTCATCGCCTGTCACTGCTTGTGTAACCCATTTGGAGGCCAGAGCCATACCATGATCTTTCAAATCTCTTATGCCCAGACCCCCTTTATTTTTTTGGCATACAACACCACTGGTATTTGACACAGTGCCTCTTCTTGTTGCCAAGGCCATCAGACTAGAGAAAGTCTCTCATAATCCTCTTAATCTGTCCAGTCCGGTAGTTAGAAAATAGCCATGCTGATGAAAAATATATGTGATGAGTTGACAAAACTTTCTGAACAATCTGAACTCTACTAGCTAGGGATAATGTGTGTGTTTGCCATTTGATGTATTTCTTTTTAATCTTGGCATATAGCCAGTTCCACATTTCTTTGAGGGATGGATCAATAGAGAATGGAATGCCCAAGTACCTTACTATGTCTTTAGGCCCTAACCATCTCCAGCCTTTTCTAACTACCCAATCTAGAGGAGCAGATGACCATCCAATGACCGAGGATTTGTGAGGGGCCACTTTGGCTCCCGAGACATCACAAAAGAACTGCAGTCTATGTAGCATGTTATCAAAATTATCCTCTTCCAAGATAATAAATAGTGTTGTATCATCTACAAACTAGGCATTAAGCAAGGATTCCTCATTAGGGAGAGTAATTCCTCTAACAAGGGGACCTAGCTGAGGGGCTCTCAGTATATAAAAAAGAGTATTTGTAGTAATAACAAACAAAGCAGGTGCAATTGGGCACCCCTGCCTGATGGACCTTTGGAGGGTGATGCTTTTAGATAGATCTCCATTTACATCTATAACCATAGAAGAGTCTATGAGTAGTGTACTGATCCATTTACAAAATTGTGGAGGGAATTTGAATGCCTTTAGCATGCCCATAACAAAAGTCCATTCAATCTTGTCATAAGCCTTCTCGAAGTCCAACAAAACCATGATTGCATTATGCTTTTCACTCTTTTCCCAATGCATGGCTTCCCAAATGGTGATCAAGTTTTCAAGGATGAATCTCCCTTTGATGAACCTTGTCTGAATTGGAGATATAAAATCATTCAATAAGTTACGAAGCCTTCTAGCCAGAACTTTAGCTATAATCTTATAAGACAAATTTAGGAGTGTAATGGGCCTCCAGTTTTTAACAAGAGATTTGTCACCATCTTTGTGGAGCAGCTTGATAACACCCCTGTTAATATCAGCACCCAAGGAGCCTTGTTTGAAGGCATCCTCATATAGTTCTAACAATTCCTTCCCAACCCAATCTATATTAAGTTTATAGAACTTAGCAGGGAATCCATCAGGCCCGGGGGCTTTATCATTAGCCAGGGACTTGATTACATCTTCAATTTCCACCAATGAGACCAACAAGTTGAGTCTATTAGCCTCCACATCCTGAATTTTTTTGGGGACCAACTTGAGACATTCCTCCATTTTTTTGGTGTTATGGTCACTGAATTATGAGGAGAACAAGTTTTTATAGAAGTTATAGAAAGCTTCTTTAATACTATTTGAATCCATAGAGACTTCCCCATCGATTTGAATGCCTTCAATGCGGTCTATTTTCTATTTGCATCTAATGATATTGAAGAAACACTTAGAGCCTTTATCACCACTTTTCACCCAATTCATCCTGGCCCTGGTCTTTTGACCATTAATTTTATATTGTTCACAGTTCCTAAGCTGGTACTTAATCTCTTTAATCTTCTCCTCCAATTGTGGGTCAGATCCCTTATTCTGCAATTCTTTCTCTGAAGAGTTAAGGGTACACCATAGGGTATGCTCTTCCCAGTTTCTAATCATGGCCTTCTGCTTCCCTATAATCTGGTAAATATTCCTCCAAGAGTCCACTAAATGGCTCCACATGTCCACTTGATTCAATCCTTGATTACAAAGTTTACATAGACTGGTGACCATCCTAATAGCCTCATCATTGTCCTCATCCCTAAGAAGCGAGGTATTTAGTTTAAAGCTATTATTTTTCTTAATATGATAAATTCCATCATCACATTCCAAGGAGACTACTACATAGATTGGGTGGTGATCTGACATAGAAGTGGGGGAAACACACACAGGGGCCCTACCATCTTGTTTCTCAAAGGAGAAGACAGTCTCTTCTGCATAAACCCTGTCAAGTCTACAATAGACTCTCTACTGTCGTGCTTGGTTATTACTCCATGTGAACCAAATATCTGAGAAGGAACTCTTCTTAAGCCTGAGGGGGTCTTCAATCCTGAACTTCCTCTTAAAATTAGACCAGAAAAAAACTCATTCCCTTTCCATCCTTAAGCATTGCCACCACACTTATCCTCCCTACTCTCCACCATGTTAAAATCTCCAACAAAGATCCAGTGTGCTTTAGGAAGGCCATTAATTAACCATTCCCATAGGGTGGCATGATCTCTATAGTCATTGGGGGCATAGATATTACACACACCAATCAGAATATCCTTGTGTTTGAATGTGACCCATAATATTCTGTGACAGGGAGAGGATCCATTTGAATTGATCTTGTCAGCCCATTGGGGTCCAACCAGAATGGTGGTGCCACCTCTACCTCTAGGATGATTAGAGTGAAAGCCAATAGCTCTATCCTAGATGAATTTCATATTGGTGTAAGCTTGAAAGCCAACAACCTTAATCTCTTGAAGACATATAATGTCTTTTTCTTTAAGTTTATTGCACCACTTCCTAACCATATACTTTCTATCAGACATCTCAAGCCCTCTCACATTCCAACTATGTATGTGCATCATTGAGGTAACATTTTGGGGGTTATTATAGAGCCTATTAAAATAGTCTGGCATTCCCTTCCCAGAGTTTCTGCTATCATTGGACAGGGATGTTCTTTCAACCATCTTTCTTTTCTTTTTCTTAACTTCAGTAAAAGGTTCCTCAACCACAGGTGTGGCTACTTCATTTTGCAACTTGTGACCACTGTTGACTTTAAAGATTCCTTGAAATCCCTTCTCTCTATTCAGGGGTCCATTGGAATTCCTCCTAACACTCACAACTTTTTCACTGATAGATATTAATGCCAATTGTTGAGCATTCAGTTTGGGGGGGGGGATTTTTTCATAGCTTTTAACATACTTTATCTCATGGTTGGGACTAGGTTGAAAATCGGCTGGGGATTCGAGAGCAACTTTATTTTGCCCCATAGTCTCTTTTTCATCAAATAAAGGATTATTTATACATAAAAATACATCTTTATCTGCTTTGTCTTGATTGGTATTTATATCACTATTAACATTCGGCTCGGGGCCTAAGTTTTTACCATCCACTGGACCGGTCTCGTCAGTTTTTGAAATGTTAGCATCTTTTCCTCTATTAGGGTTGATAGTCTCTGGGCCAACCTTTCTATCATTCATATTCAACTTACTGGAAAACTTAGGGTTCTGAGGAACTCGCAAGGCTGGACACTCCCTTTTGGAATGACCATTTTGCTTACAATGGAAACAAGAACTTAAATCACCTAAGAGTGCAATTTCCTAAGAAAATTGTTCATCTTCTAAATCCATCGAGATAATATCCGGGAATTCAAGTTTTGGTTTGAGGGCTATCAAGATTCTAGCATTCAAATGAGGTAAAGTATATCTTGCTTCCTCAATTTGTAGAACCAACCCAAGAGGGTGGACAATTTGGGATATAAAAGGCTAGAATTCGGGCTAGAGATTTCTAATCTCCACCCAATGGGGAACAGCCCGAGCCACGACCTACTCGACCTCCCTTTAGTAGACCATTGCAAGGCTTTAAAGATGGACCGACCCACATTCCAGTGCCTCTTTTTAAGTACTCTTTCTTGCATGGCATGTGTTTTGAAGAAAACAACAAACAGAACCTTTTGAATCATCCTGTAGAAACTGACTTCAATACCTAATTTCTTTCCCCAAACATGTGCAATCCAGTCATCAAAATTTTTTCTTGCAGGAAGAGAATCTTTTTCTAAGCAAACAAAGTAAATTGCAATTTCTTTAAGCCTTAATTGTTCCTTCCTAATGGCTTTTATCATATCTTCATTAGGGGAGAGTGAGAGAGTTTGAAGTTCATGGGGAGCGGGCTTACTAGTTCCACCCTCTTCATCTTTGGTTGTGCCATTCTCAGCGACATCCCCACCCTGTCTATCTCCATTAGCTGTGGGCCATCGAGTTGGCTCCTTACTAGCGAGGAAAACTCCATTGAAAGCGGCTGACAATGAACACTCAGGTCATGACTGTTCTGCCAACACTTCCTTGTATGAAAGCTTGTCCTCCAACTTCCCATTATTAATCTTAGTGGATTCCCCTTGGCATGTTTGGGTATTATTATCCTAACACTCTCCATTAATAATTTCATTACCTCCATCAATATCCATACTTAAGGATTTTCCATCATTTGTCGTAGTTGCTCCAGACTCACATGGATGAACTAGGTTGGGAGCCGAGAGGACCTGGCTCTAAAGGCATCCTTAAAAAACCCTAACCACACTCAAAAGAGAACACACAGAAAAAGTAGAGAAATAAAACATAAAGGACCAAACCTAGCAGAGGGAAACACAAAGCGAAAAAGACTACAAAAAACATGAAACCACAAAGGAGAACAGAGAGGAACCATAGGGTCTGCAGGGTAAGACAACAGAAGTGTTCAACACCTCAGCCTCAGGAGTCATACGGTTGTAGAGCCCCTCCTCTATAGATCATAAATATAATATATTCTAATATAAAAATAAGGGCCAAATACATTTCAATACAAAAATATAAAGCTTTCCCTATTCTCTATGACAAGAACATGTTGTTGTAACATGATAATAATTTAAATAAACCCAAAAAAAATCTACAAAATAGGAGTATAGAGTCCCCATTTATTTTCCAAGAATTGATTTAGATTTTATAAATATTTTAGATAACTTGGAACTAGTTCAAAGAAAATTGAGACAAGAAGATCTCAAAATGATTGTAAAAACTCAAAAAACTAATAGAATTCATCAAGTTCATTATTCTTCTCCATTCACAAATTTACTTTTGCATGCCATGATTGTAGAATATAAACAAAATAAATTGCACACAAAATGCAATGACTGCAAAATATGGGTTAAAATAATGTGCTACTGCGAAAAATATTTTGGAAGAAAATGAATGTTGTAAAGCATTTTACTAGCTATCACTATTTTAGATGAGTAGTGTTTTAAATTTAAAATTGAAATTGGTTGCCCACTAATAAGATTTATATTTACCCAAAGCTCATATCAATTGTTCAAATAATCCAAACCCCAAAAAAATCTTCAAATCTAATAGAAAATTGGATTTATCAAAATTATTTAGAAACTCATTGCCAGTTTAAAAAGAACAGAAATGTGTGTTTACCTAGTTACTGGGCGAAGGAGTCGGAGGAGGTGACAAAAACCAATTGTAGAAATGGAAATAGTTCACATGCGAAGAAATGGTATGGTTTACCCGCAACCCATACAACTCTTTTATGATGACCATTTTTTTTGCATAAAGAATTTAATATAAGCATAAATGTATTAGATATAACTCGCATGTTATTTAATATAGCATCCTGAGGAAGGGCCCTCCAACTTCCATGGTTGTACTATTGAATATCACAAACAAGTTTCTCATCTTCTTAGGAGTCTAATGAAGGCATCACTCCATTTTTGCGAAGCTCACAATAGAATTCCTCAACATTGTTATCATCTACAAATCTCAAATAACTAAGATGAGTGACTCTAGCACTTCCATATTCTACTATGATGTATTTAATATTCTTCACCACTATTGTGGTTACAAACTACTATGTTATGGACATGAGATGATAATACTTTTTGAATTCCATTTCAATCATAATTGTCCATTCTTTTTTATTTACATGAATGTGCTCACATTATATAGGAATGCCTCTTAGCATAATTATTTTGATTACTCATGGTAGTTATTTACAACTCTAGTTTAAGATAGTGTGGTCCTTAATCCATAAATTATAAGGTTTGAAACTTAAACAATCATCAATTAACATTAAAAATATTAAGTTTTTCAAAGCCTCACATTTAATATGATCTTATAGGAGTGACATCTTACTAATATATATGAATGTCCTCAACCTTAACTTACATGATATATGCACATGTGCAAGATAATTCATGCATATTTCTTTGCAAGGCAAGAAGAGGATCTTCTTTATGGAATATCAATCTAAATTTTCTAGACCTTGCATTAAACATGTGCTTCAACCCCTTGTAGTATACAATATAAAAAATGATCACCATTACCACATATGATGTCTGCACGTATTTACATTCTCGAAATTAAGTCAAAGTTCAAATTGTTAGCTCAAATCCTATCAACATTTGAAACATGTACTTGAAGACATTATGGATAGATTTTTGAACTTCCTTCCTGACCACCACCCTTGAGATGCAAATTAAGAAAGTATACAGAGAGAAGGAAAAAAAGGAGTTGGTGACTAGAGAAGTAGCCCTTGACATTACACTTATACAAAAGCAATGGATAAAACTCAATTTGCTAATTTTAAAAAGGATGTCACTAATAAAATTGAAGGGTTCATAAAAAAGTGGTAGAAATTGAAGAACAAGTGCATCCACAACTAGAAATCTTGTTGGAATCTAGTGCTTCTTTTTTATAATATTCTACATATAGCTTATCCAAAAAAATTGGAAGGAACCTAAATGACAATCTAGTTAAATTGAAGATGATATAAATAATATTGTCACATCATAATCAAAAGTCAAACTCTAGAAAGATATCATCATCGCCAGTGAAGAACCAGTGATTGATATAGTCATAATAAAAGCAAAGCATTATAGGATGCAATGTGATAAAATCACTAAACATGTTTTTGAGAGAAAGTGTAGGAATGGAGAAAACACATTTTAAAAAAAGGTGGACATTTACCCAATTTTTATGTAGTGGAAAAAATTGAGAGCAATATTTTCTTCTTTCTTCATCACAATTTCGTTTGTTAGCACAAAAAGAATATTCATCCATGTTTGCATGAAGCAAATACAAGGTCTTTTTTTTTTCTAATATTTTTAATAAAATCTATTGATATACATAATCTTTCTATCTTACCTTCTGGATATGCTCCACAACTTAAGTTATATGTATTACAATATTGGATGGTCCTCATAATACTGTGGTAATGGTGATAATACTTTTAATATTATTTCAAATATATATGACACGGTGAAAATTATTAACAACTATATGAATATTGTAGTTGACAAAAAAAATAATAAACTTAATTTTTTAAAATTTTGAATACAAAGTAAAGGAAAGATATATCAAAGAGTAGAAATAAAATGAAAAGAACACAAGTCAAAAAGGTATGAGAGAATGACTCATATTACTATTTTTTTTCATATTAATATTTGACAATATTGGCAAAACTTTAGAAAATGAAAAATACAATGATATGACTAGTTAGTTGATATAATTGCTTTTTTGGATGAATTATTATAGTATTCTACCATGGCAATGACTAATAAAATGTTTAGAAAGATCATGATAGAATACTCTTATAGAGCTATAGAAGTGAATAATGAAAGATTTGTGCTAATATCATAAGAGCATTGTGTCATCATCAAACTTATATTGCAAACCTCACCATAATTAAGATAATATGTGACTACTTCATTGGAGGCTCAAACACAATTTGAATTTAAAACTTACAAAATATAAATTTTAAACAATATTTAGTTAATAGGCTTCTCATATAGACTTTCAAGTAAAAATGCTATAAAGTTTGTTTCATATTAAAAAAATATTATTTAGTCATTAGGGTTGTCTTGTTTTATGGGAGAACCTATTCTTCACAATACAATAAAACACTAACAAGTAGGTAATATATTTTTTGTATTGTGTCAAATTATGATGTTTCTGTTATACACTAAGTTTGCACCCTTCTTTCAAGCTCTTGTAGTCTTGATAACCTAGTATAACATGGGAATCATCTCCAGGTTGTGGGACCTATGCTAACTGAGATGAGACCTCCAAGTTCTAGGCTGGTTCCTCTTGGATAATCACCCTAATTTGCTTCTTTACATGAAAAAGTAAAATTTGAGGGGAAAAGGGATAGAAGGAATGCTTGGAAAGGGAAATGACTGAAAGCAAACTACCTACTAGGTGATACACCGAAATTAGAGTATGAATTGCAACATAGAGGGATAGAATCAATGAAAGGCTTAGGTCTAGTAGGTCAAAACTTACTGAATAGGCTTGCATAAGTGTTTCATAGGAGGCCCTGAACATGAGACACAACCTATGACTTGCAAGCAGACATTCACTTATGCAACTCGGTGTAGGATTGAGACAAGACTATTAGGGGGCTGAAGTATACTCACAAAAACATCTAAATCAGATCAAACACAATAACACACACAATTACAGAAAGTAAGAGGGATCAAGAACCCTAAGTTGTCATTGAAAACATGCATAGACTTCAATTCATTAAGAGATGATCCAAACAAGGAAGCATAGGGACATGAAGAATTGTCACAAAATACCTCTGCAATGTTTGAATTATCAATGAAAGAATACAACTGTAGAAGCCAGAGGGCAGAGAAAATGCCATAGATAACTCTTAAGAAAGATGAATTTCTTTTTAACAATTGTCTAACTCCTTTGCACTAAGGCTTCAAAAAGAACTATATACATCTCCACTGCACGTAGGTAGGAGTAAAAAACCTAACTAGGGTTACATAGTTTTACAATACAATAATCAAACCCTAAAGGTACTAATGACCTATCATCAAAACTCTGAGAACACTGGCAATCGAATCAAATCTTCCTTGTGTGCATCCATCCGGTACTGAGCTCACCTACAGACACATCAACCTTGACTCAACTACCCACCTGCAACTCGACCTTGCCATGAAGGCTTCAAATTTGATCTGGAAGATATCTATATTTTCAATAATAACACTGGCAAAAGGTGGCACCAATCCATTTAGCACCTTTGACACGACATGGTACCTTGCAACACCGGCCAACAGTCATCTCCATCACCCTCTCAACCATAACCATCCTAAAAATTTAATTCCTGAGCTAACCGACGTCATGCATGGCCGAAAAGAGTGAAACCCTAACAAAAACCTTCACAAGAAATTTAAATTTGAAATATAACAGCTAGCCGGTCATTTTAAAACGTGTCTGTCGATATCTAATGTTTCTCGGCAAATGAATGGCCCAGATCAACTTTACAACAGTTCTAAAACCCTCTTGAAAGGTCAAAATCCACCTCGGCACACTACAACCAATGAAATTTTAGCACGTCGGCACACCTGTCATTTTGGCCCCACCTTGAGCTTTCCTCTTTAAGTCATTCACCGACTAGGTGACTGAAGACCTTTTTTTAAGTCACGAAGAGCTTCTCATAACCTTGGTCTGGTTAAGCAATTACACGAACAAAGCAGTTGCTGAATTTCTAAGTCTTTCAGCTAACCCTGATTAAGTCCAGCGAACAAGAGAGAACCCCTAGTCGTTGATTCGCGGAACCTTGCTAACCCTGGGCTCATTTGCCACTTGGCAATCTTTCATTCACCCCGACTACTTTGTAGGCATACACCTCGACACCTCTCTAACATCGGACCCACATAGAACTAGATTCCAATCTAACAGCAGGCGCATGATCTCATTTGCCTCGAATATTCCTTTCGATCATGCGCTAGTCATAGATCCTTTTAAAACTGGGACCCTTTGACATATTGGACTGACAAATGAATCCCCGTCATCATACAATAGCCAATCAAATGCAAGCATGTCAGCGCCAGGTAGCACATCAGACCCACAACCCAGAGATTCTCATCGGACGGTTGTCGCATGATCTCATAGGGTCAGAAGATTCTATGAGATCATATGACCACCATAGATCTTCACCTTTCTGACACATCCACAGACCTTCTGACACGGTCCCACTGACACATCCTCGCTATCACCTGGGAGCCAATAAAGAACGAGCACGTCACTAGAAAAGGACCCACTTGGCAGAGCCCAGAGATAAAGCAAGATCAACGATCATCGCATGATCACATGCTCTAACACAAACCCTTGCAAACATACGCCAACCATTGATCCTCTCCAGATGTCAGAGCCTCTGACTGCCGAAAGGGCCCGATCCCATTGACAAGAAATGACTCATTAGCATGTGGACTAATCAGAATACACCATCTGCGCACACCTGGCAGTGGACCTGGCTGTTTGAAGAGTTACGTCATAAGGAGAATCAACAGTCGACGCATAATCTCATGGCTCTGATAGAACGCATGAGATCGTACGACAGCTGTTGGATCGAAATGGTGTCAGAGGGCCGAGCCCAGGAGACATAAAGGCCGGAAACATTAGAAAAGTTAAGCGTTGGGACTTTAGGAAAAATTAAAGCGCTAAGCGCTAGAGACTTAGGGAATTATTAAAGCACGGGGACCTTTTGAGACTTTAGTGGCCCAAAAAGGTAATGAAAGAATATAATAGGCCAAAGAGATTTTTAGGGTTTTCTGCCTGCAACGGCTAGTTTTATGAATTTTTTACCTGCAGACCAAAGAGTTAGAAAATTTGCAGAGGCCAGAAGACAAGCCATAAAGCCATGAAATTTTGAGGGATGCTTGGCATGTTTAAAATAGGGACATGGGGATAGATTTTTAGCCAAATTTGTATAGAATAGGAAAATTATGGTAACATTTTGGCGATTTTTGTTGGATGTCAGCTTGCTAGACATGGAAAACCAGTGGTCTTAAAATAATCCATTGGGCATGGGGTCATCAAAAATAAAAAATTCTCACAGGGAGACAGAACTAAAGTTGTGCTCAGGGCACTTCTTGGAAAAGGAAACTAACCTAAAAAGCAAGAACAAGAAGCAAAGGAACAACAATAATTACAGAGATTCACAAGGAGGGGTTGACCTCAAAACAAGGCTTCAAGTGGAAACCATTCATTGAGATTGGCAAGGTAATTCCTTCCATATTTGATAGTTGAAAAGCATTAGGGCCCATGCACTTTATGATAACAAATGGTCCACCCCAAAATGAATCAAATTTGGTATGTCTGCCAGGCTTGGATCTAAACTCATCCCATTTGAGGACCACATCCCCAACCTTTAAATTTCTGATCTTGGCTCTTTTATCAAAGTTCTTCTTTGTCTAAATTTGATGGAACTCCATATCTTTCATGGATTTGTCTATGAGTTCTTCTAACTCCATCAACTAAGCATATCTGATCTGCAAGGGATCTCTTTCTTCAAATAGGGCATACTGAGTAGCCAAGTCCAGAGCTGACAATTCAACTGAGATAGACAACTTGGCCTCTTTTCCATACACCAACATGAAAGGGGAATTACCAATGATCTTCTTTGGGGTAATTCTGTCTAACCATAATGCAGACCTAAGTTTAGTATGCCAATCCCTCTGGTTGTCTTGCAGAGTCTTCTTGATTATCTTAATCAAATTCTTATTTGTTGATTCTACTAAACCATTGCCTTAGGGGTAGTAATTGGAACTGGTATTCAGATAGATGCCATTCTTGACTACCCACTCTGAGACTTTGAGGCCTGTGAATGCCAATGCATTATCTGAAATTATGGAGTCTGGAGTGCCAAACCTATGAATTATATCATCATAAAAACTTAATACAACACTCTCATTTGATTCTTTTAAAGCAATTGCTTATGTCCATCTGGTGAAGTAATCTATTGTAGTGATTATCCACTTGTGTCATGCACTAGATGGAGGATTGATCATGCCAATGAAGTCTATACCCCACTTCATGAAAGGTTGTTCTATCCTGATTGGTTGTAGGGGCAAGGCTGCAAGCCTCTCTTTTCCTGCAAACATGGCACACTTGATGCATTTTCTCACATACTCATGACTATCCTTGAAGATAGATGGCCAATAATATCCAGCTCTCATGATTTTAAAAGTAGTAGTCCTAGGAGAAAAGTGACCTCCAGAAGGTCCATCATGAAACTCAAATAGAACATCAGCTATATTTTTTGAATCAATGCATCTTAAAAGGACACCATTGTGATCCTTTCTGAAAAGAACTTCATCTATCAACACAAAAGGAATAGATTGCAATCTATAATACCTCCTTTTTGTTGAATCCAAACCTGCAGGACATTGTCTTGTCTTCAAGTAATTGATCATGTTAGGCAACCAACTTCTTGCCTTGGCATGTTCTTCTGTAGAATGCACAACCATGGATGCATCTATTTACTCTGATTTCTTTGAACTTTCATCCTCTGCCAAATGTTCACAAAGACCTCTTCCTCTAACCAGCTTGGTAGTTTGAATTTCAATGTCATATTCCATCACCTTGGTGATCCAACCAGCTCTTTTCTCATTTAGGTCCTTGGAAAGCAAAAATTCTTTGACACTTGGATGAGTAACTTTCAAGTGTACCTTGCTATGGGTCAACAAATGTCTAAACTTTTGGAGGCTCTTCACCATAGCAAGTACATGTTTCTCTACAAAAGAGTATCTATGTTCATACTCTTCTAAACCTTTGCTAAAAAAAGCAATGGGCTGCTCCAATCCATCCGAATTTTCTTGAGTCGACATTGCAGATATAGCATCATGTCCTCCATAAGCATAAAGGATAAAATCCTTACTGAAATTTGGGTTTAACAGGGTAGGAGCTTCTATCAAGGCCTCTTTGATAGCTTGGAAATTGGCTTTCCCTTCCTTAGTCCAACTAAAAGCTGAACTCTTTTTCAACATAGCTGTCAAAGGCTTTAGTAAATCGACAATGTTAAGCAAGAACCTTCTTACAAAGTTAATCTTTCCTATGAAAGATTGGAGACTTTTCTTATGATGTGGCAATGGTAGCTCTAGGATGGCTGCAATTCTCTCAGGATCTACTGTGATCCCTTTCTTGGACACTACATATCCCAATAATTTTCCTTCATGAACTGCAAACACACACTTCTTGGGATTAAGAGATATCCCAAATTCTCTACACCTTTCAAAAATCTTCCTCAAATGTTTGATATGGTCTGCTGCATGCTTAGAATAGACAATTATGTCATCCAAGTAGACCAACACAAACTTGTACATGAGGCTTTTAAAGGCCATATCCATTGCCTTTGAAATGTAGCACCTACATTTGACAAACCAAAGGGCATCTTTTGATAAGCCATGGTTCCCCACTTGGTTGTAAATGTAGTTTTGTATTGATCTTCTTCATTCACTAAGATCTAATTGTATCTTGAATAGCCATCCAATAATGAAAATCTCTCGGATCCAGAGACACATTGTAAGATTTGTTCCATAGAGGGTAATGGATGGCGGTCTTTTAATGAGGCCCTGTTAAGATCCTTGAAGTCAACACATAATCTCAACTCCCCATTCTTCTTCCTGACAGGAACAAGGTTGGAAACCCAACTAGTATGCTTGATGGGGTAGATGATACCACTTTCTATCAGTTTGAGTACTTCTTTATGCATAAGTGACTCAAGCTTGGGATTAACAGGCCTTTGCTTCTGCCTCACTGGTTTGGCATTTGGTTCTAATTCAATAGTGTGCTGAGCAAGAGTAGGATCAAAACCCTTGAGGTCTTCATATTGCCATGCAAATACATCATTGAATTCCTTGAATAACTGAGTGTAAGCTTGCTTTTCCAATCTAGTGTTTACTTTTCCAAATTGTAAGCTCTTACCTGGTTCCAACTCTAATTCAACACAATGTTCTTGTTGAACTACCAAGCCAACTTTGCTTCTCTTAACTTCATCATCCTTGTTGAAGACAGTCTCCAGGGTAACAAGGCCTCTAGGAATTTTATTGGATTTAAGTTGTATCACTTGATCACCATAGCTTTGTGATAGCCTATCTTGATTATGCCCTGAAAAGACATCTTCTTCAAACAAGAATTGTAGAATTTGTTCATCATTGTCAAACACCTACCAATTGACATCATTATTGGGAATAGAAGGTCTGACAATCACTTTGATATGTTTTTGATCTATTTCTTTTGAAATGCTATTTGGAATATCAAATTGAGATCCAACAATAGCTAATCTATTTGCATTTTGATTTAGCTTCCTAGGGATAGCAACAATATTGAAAGCACAAAAATCTTCAATTGCATCCCAAACTCTATGCTTGTATGCTTTCAAGGTGTCATTCTTGGTTGCACTTATCCCTCTTACTTGGTTGACAACTAACTCACTGTCACCATAAACTTTTAAGGCCTTAAGCCCTCTTTTTCTAGCCCACTCTAGTCCATTCACAAGGCTTTCATACTCTGCAGTGTTGCTAGTGTAGGAGAAACTGAATCTAAAGGCTGTATAATACCTTTCTCCTTTTGGGGACACTAGCATAGCACCACCACTAGACCCATGTCTACTTCTAGCTCCATCAAAAAACAATTCCCAAACCTGATTACTCCGATCCTCTTAATCAGTGTCTTCTTTGAAAAGGGTTGGCTCTATGGATCCACTTTCTTGTATTAAATAACTTCCCAAACCAAAATCCCAAACAAGATTTTCTTGGGCCTCTGAAGCTCTTTCATCTAGAAGAATATCAGGGATACTTTCTATCTTTGTGCTTGCTTCACTAATAGTTTGGAAGTCACTGTCATCAAATATGGGGCAATTTGCATTGATGGTATTGGACACATATGGTTCTATATGGTGTGCTGCTAATGGTTCTAACTTAATGGTGACCTTGGTCCCATACCTTGTATGAAAAAGCATGTGAGACCAGTCAGAAGATAGATAGCCTCCTATCTTGGCTGTAAACTCCCTTGACAAACATATAGCAAATAAGGCAGGGAGATCTATGATGTATATATCAAGGAGGATGGAGAAATTAGGACTAGCATGTAGGATTAGACTGGTATCCTTAGCCACACCTATAGTATTGACTAAGGATCCATCAAGTTGGGTAACCTTCTTTTGGAAGGGTTCATATTTCAGTCCTAATTGGTCAGCTACCTTCTTGGGCATTACAGTGCTAGTAGCTCCACTATCTACCATACAATTATGTACTAAAGATTTTCCAATAATTAGAGATACATATAAGGGAGGTGGCTTTGAATTCCTACCTTGAATGGTACTAGCCTTGGAGTTGCTACTTGGAGCCTCCTTTTTTTTATCAGTGTTAACTAACACTGGCTTTGCAGCTTCTTTTGCAAGTTGAGGAGTTAACACCTCTGTCATAGCCTTCTTCAAAATTTCAAGCTGTCCTGGAATAGACAGACAGTCCCACATAGACATGGTGACATTCACCTTTTTCATGTTGTCTACAATATTGAAGGGTGTCACAATGTGCACTCTTTGTTGTGCCTTCACCATGATGGGCTCCACTTCTTTAGAATGTTGGCCTTCCTTGTTTGTAATGACATGAGCCTCCTTAGGTGTGGTAGGAGTAGCTTGTTGCACTAGCTCTGCAGATGTAGTGGCTTTAGTTCTAGAATTTGCCCGCTCCATCTCTTGAGCTCTTCTCTTTGCTCTTTTATTAGCAGCAATAGCAAATTCATCATTGAGTCCATTGAAGTTTGGTTGCTCCCAATTAAAAAGAGCAGTCTCATTTTCTTGTGGTTCTTGTTGAGGAACTGACCCACTGGATGAAGCCTCTAATTGAGCTTGTGAGACATTTTGAACCATTAGAGCTTGGTTCATCCATCCATTTGAACATGTGGCCTGATTGTGAGGCTGATTACAAGAGAAGCACCATTCATTATCCATAGCCATATTGTTTTGACTAGGAACCATATCCCTCACTGGATTTGCAGAATTGAGAGGTGCAGGGTTATATGGTTGGAATGGTCTTTGATTAAAACTTTGTCTTTGTCCTTGATACCCTCCTTGGTATGGTGGCCTATTTTGTTGATAAGGCTGTCCTTGGTTTTGATATTGATGATTAGGACCTTGGCCTTGTGTCTAAAATAGTGGTTTGATTCCTTGACCTTGCTTCTTTAGATTTGTGACCTCTTTAGTCAAGGTCTGCAACAAATTTGTCATTTCTTGTTGACTACTTTGTTGGCTATTCTTCATCTCTTGCAGCTCTTGGGAGAAACTTGTTGTTAGCTCTTGACCACTAGTACTACCCTAAGGTGCCAATATGGTGGGAATAGGGGTAAATGGGGGTACTTGGGCAGGTGCAATGGGCTGAAGGCTAGGAAAGATGGGCATTGGTGGCCTTCTAGCAATCATGCCTGCTTGGATTAGATAGTTTTCAGCCCTGACAACTATGTCAAAAGCTTGGGGTAGAGAAGTACCACCCATAGATTGGATCATGACAAAAATTTGACCATTCAAAATTTGCAGGTAGTATAGGAAAGCATGATCAGCTGATGGCCTTACTAAGACTGGAATTATATTCCATGTCTTAAGGAATCTACTATTGTAATCTGTCATTTGTTCTTGATGGTCTCTCTTAATGGTTGTTAACTGCTCTACCAGAGACAAGTTATCTGATTTATCCTCAAAATGCTTACTTAATGCATCTCCTAACTCATCCCATGAAGTAATGGAACCAACAGTTAAAGTTCTAAACCATTCAAGAGCCTTATCTTTTAGAGAGGCTGCTAATAATTTTGTGGCCACATCTTCTTGAGTTATGTTGTGTATGCTGCAGATGGTGGTCACATCTCTTATGTGTTCAAAAGCAGTTGTCTGCCCTTCACCTGTGAAATTAGGTACACTCTTAAGTGCCACCAAGGGGACATCATGATGTTGAGAAAATACCAAGGGACTTCCTTGGTTGAATGGTGCAAAGGAAAACTACCTAGCCATTGCAGGAGTTGGAATCTGAAGATTAACAACTATGTGAGCTGTATTTGCTACTGGATTTAAATCTTCTTCTAGATCTCTGGTTAGAGATCTGCATCTTCTTTTGGAATGGAAGGGCAAAGGCCTCCTTTCTGAAGTATTAGGAGGTGTAGACTGAACTCTCCTTGCAGGGGATGTTCTTTGAGTTGACCTGCCTTTGTGACTTCTTTTTGAGGGCAACTCTGAAAATGTAGTAGGCTTTGAGCTCCTAGTCTCAATCTTTCTCATAAACTTTGAACAAGCTTGGCCTGGATCTTTGAAATCAGTGGAGTCGCCATACATACTTGATAGAATGACTTTTAAAAGTCTATTTTATGCAATCTGTATATCAGAGATAACATAACCTTTGAACATGAATATTCTCACTTGTCCCATCGGGCGTGCCAGAATTGTTATACACTAAGTTTGCACCCTTGTTTCAAGCTCTTATAGTCTTGATAACCTAGTATAACATGGGAATCATCTCCAGGTTGTGAGACCTATGCTAATTGAGATGAGACCTCTAGGTTCTAGGTTGGTTCCTCTTGAATAATCACCCTAATTTGCTTCTTGACATGAAATATAAAATTTGAGGGGAAAAGGGATAGAAGGAATGCTTGGAAAGGGAAATGACTAAAAGTAAACTACCTACTAGGTGATACACCGAAATTAGAGTATGAATTGCAACATAGAGGGATAGAATCAATGAAAGGCTTAGGTCTAGTACGTCACAACTTACTAAATAGGCTTTCATAAGTGTTTCATAGGAGGCCCTGAACATGAGACACAACCTATGACCTGCAAGAAGACATTCACTTCTGCAACTCGGTGTAGGATTGAGACAAGACTATTAGGGGGCTGAAGTATACCCACAAAAATATCTAAATCAAATCAAACACAATAACACACACAATTACAGAAGGTAAGAGGGATCGGGAACCCTAAGTTGTCATTGAAAACATGCATAGACTTCAATTCATTAAGAGATGATCCAACCAAGTAAGCATAGGGACATGAAGAATTGTCACAAAATACCTCTGCAATGTTTGAATTATCAATGAAAGAATACAACTGTAGAAGCCAAAGGGCAGAGAAAATGCCACAGATAACTCTTAAGAAAGATGAATTTCTTTTTTACAATTGTCTAACTCCTTTGCACTAAGGCTTCAAAAAGAACTATATACATCTCCACTGCATGCAGGCAGGAGTCAAAAACCTAACTAGGGTTACATAGTTTTACAATACAATAATCAAACCCTAAAGGTACTAATGACCTATCATCAAAACTCTAAGAACACTGGAAATCGAATCAAATCTTCCTTGTGTGCATCAATCCGGTACTGAGCTCACCTGCAGACACATCAACCTCGACTCAACTACCCACTTGCAACTCAACCTTGCCATGAAGGCTTCAAATCTGATCTGGAAGATATCTGTATTTTCAATAATAACACTGGCAAAAGGTGGCGCCAATCCATTTAGCACCTTCGACACGACATGGTACCCTGCAACACCGGCCAACAGTCATCTCCATCACCCTCTCAACCATAACCGTCCTGAAAATTTAATTCTTGAGCTAATCGACGTTGTGCATGGCCGAAAAGAGTGAAACCCTAACAAAAACCTTCACAAGAAATTTGAATTTGAAATATAATGGCTAGCCGGTCATTTTAAATCGTGTCTGTCGATATCTAATGTTTCCTAGCAGATGAACGGCCCAAATCAACTTTACAACAGTTCTAAAACCCTCTTGAAAGGTCAAAATCCACCTCGGCACACTGCAGCCAATGAAATTTTAGCACGTCGGAACACCTATCATTTTGGCCCCACCTTGAGCTTTCCTCTTTAAGTCATTTGGCGACTACGCGACCGAAGACCTTTTCTAAGTCGCAAAGAGCTTCTCATAACCCTAGTTTGGTTAAGCAATTATGTGAACAAAGCGGTCGCTAAATTTCTAAGTCTTTTGGCTAACCCTGATTAAGTCTAGCGAACAAGAGAGAACCCCTAGTCACTGATTCGTGGAACCTTGCTAACCCTGGGCCCATTTGCCACTTGGCAATCTTTCATTCACCCCGACTGCTTTGTAGGCACACACCTCAGCACCTCTCTAACATCGAACCCACAGAGAACTAGATTCCAATCTAACGGCGGGCGCATGATCTCATGTGCCTCGAATATTCCTTCCGATCATGCGCCAGTCATAGATCCTTTTAGAACTGGGACCCTCTGACACATCGGATTGACAGATGAATCCCTGTCATCATACAACAGCCAATCAAATGCAAGCATGTCAGCGCCAGGTAGCAAATCAGACCCACGACCCAGAGATTCTCATCGGATGGTTGTCACATGATCTCATAGGGTCAAAAGATTCTATGAGATCATATGATCATAGTAGATCTTCGCCTTTCTGACACATCCGCAGAGCTTCTGACACGGTCCCACTGACACATCCTCGCTATCCCCTGGGAGCCAATAGAGAACAAGCACGTCACCAGAAAAGGACCCACCTAATAGAGCCTGGAGATAAAGCAAGATCAACGGTCGTCGCATGATCGCATGCTTTGACACAAACCCTTGCGAACATACGCCAGCCGTTGATCCTCTCTAGATGTTAGAGCCTCTGACTGCCGAAAGGGCCCGGTCCCACTGACAAGAAATGACTCATTAGCATGTGGACCAATCAGAATACGCCACCTACGCACACCTGGCAGTGGACCTAGCTGTTTGAAGAGTTACGTCACAAGGAGAATCAACGGTAACGCATAATCTCATGGCTTTGACAGAACGCATGAGATCATACGACAACCATTGGATCGAAATGGTGTCAGAGGGTCGGGCCCAGGAGACATAAAGGCCGAAAACATTAGAAAAGTTAAGCGCTGGGACTTTAGGAAAAATTAAAGCGCTAAGCGCTAGAGACTTAGGGAATTATTAAAGCACGTGGACCTTTTGAGACTTTAGTGGTCGAAAAAGGTAATGAAAGAATATAACAGGCCAAAGAGATTTTTAAGGTTTTCTGCCTGCAATGGCTAGTTTTATGAATTTTTTACCTGCAGACCAGAGAGTTAGAAAATTTGCAGAGGCCAGAAGACAAGCCATAAAGCCATGAAATTTTTAGGGATGCTTGGCAGGGTTAAAACAGGGACCTGGGGATAGATTTTTAGCCAAATTTGTATAGAATAGGAAAATTATGGTAACAGTTTCATTAAGATTCAATCACAAAATTATTAACCCATATTTCATGACTAGTGGATCATATGAAGTCATATCTCACAAGTAGAAATGATCCACTCAACACTCACTCTAGGTAGGTGATGCTCATTGGGATGAAGTCACCCATCCCATTACTACTTAGACTCAAATACAGTAATTATGAAATTCCTCCCAATATCAAGTCAACTTAGGAGAGAGGATCTAATAGTTGAGCACCCTAACTTTGTGTTTTTCAAATCCTATATAAAAATTTCAAACCACTCTCATTTTTTTTAGTAGCTTACTTGGCAAGTCCTTTGCTTATAACTAAGGTCTTACGACCACATCATCAAATATGTAAGCATGTTTTTTTGCCAAGGTGTCCAAAAAGACGCAAAAAAAATAAAATAGAGCAATATATGTGCACTAAGTCATGTTTTTTCGCTGCACTAATGTGACATCACATGATAGACTCATTTTCAATCTAAGGAATACATTCATTCAATCATGAACAATTATCATCAACACTAACAATTTTAAAATCACATTTATTAATACAATATTGTCAAAAATATTAGAATTAAATCAACAAATACTATAACAATTATTAAAAAACACTCAACTAATAGATCTTTTCTCTAATTTAGAACTCCATTGACACTAGACTTCATGAACCATTCAATAAATATGCACCTTAACAAAAACACATTCAAAATTCATCTATACTCCCTATCAACAAACCCAATATTATCCATGAACTTTGATACGGACAAATAGAAACAAATCTCTTTTTATGCTTCCCAAAAGGGATAACCGGGATACCTATAATGGTTTCATAACTCGCCCTTGAAAGAGGCTGCCGGACAACAATGGTCGCTCACAGGATAGCATTTACATTATTTTTTTATCCGATTATCTTAAGTTTGCCTAAGAAGAACGCATTCACTGAAGAGCCAGAGAGTTGCGAATACAAGGAAAATCCATTCAATTTACCAGAAACGGCCTATTGCCTGTCTGCGGATAAATGTTTTCCTAGCTCAACATAAACAGCAATACATTCTCTTTTTGTTTTGTTTTGTGGGTGTTAAAAGATTACACATAATCGCAAATATGTCTGAAGAAGTAGAAGAAGAGATGATGGCATTGGAGTCCATATTTTATGACAGCTTCTCCAAGATTGACGATCACCGATTCAGACTCAGAATTGACCCAGATCAGAATGATGCAGGCGCACCTCCTCCTTTGTTCCTGGAGATCTCATTGCCGAATGGGTACCCTCAGGACATCCCTCAATTTGACCTCAACAATCTCAACAACATCAAGTATTCTGAGCCTGCTAAGAAAGCGATCCTTGAAGGTCTACACGATCAGGTTCCTTCCTTTCTGTTTGGTTTTGTTGTTCGTTTTCTTGTTTCCAGCTGGGTTTTTCTTTCTGTTACAGGGTGTTTTGGTGTAGTTTTTGTTTAATACCATTGTATGTGGTTATTTTCTCTTCGTTAGCATTTCAGTATATTTTCAAAGCTCTTTTATTGGTCGTTTTTGGTGTAGATTCTACTTCAATTTTTTATTCATTTTAGGGATATCTATAATATGTGTAGTTGCATTGCGAAGCCATTGTTTTATATTTTAGGGATGCCCACTAATTGGGCAGTACTACTGTTATTCAATAGCCGAAACATATGGCTTTTTAGAAATCATTTGAACCCGGGGTGGACATACATTTATCGGTGGATTTTGTTTCAATACAATCTTCATTTATGGGTTGAAACCTAGAGATGCAAAAATTGGAACAATATATTTTGAAAATACCATAGAAGTTTCTTTGATCTCAAAATCCAAAATATATTATGCTAGGCATGTTGGCGAGGCTTTTACTTATAAAATACCTCATAGAGATTATACTGAGAATTTCTCAAAAAAGTTTAACAGTTGAGTAGATTTGTTGTAAGTAACTTTTTCTGGTGCCGCTGGGTTTTCTGATTCCCCACGGTACATTGGTAAAAGTTTGTTTCAAGAAAAATTATCAGAAAATCCAACGATAGCTTATCAGTTTTCTGAAAGCTTCCTTAAATAGTTGGAGTAGTTCCTGCATTTGTCAGACCCCTTGAATAGTCATAAATAACACATCTTATTGTCTATTAGTCTAGACTCTAGATCTATCCTCTCCCCTAGAATTATGCCCTATTGTTGACCGCATATTCAAAACTCTTCTGATAGAATTGCTCCTAGATAGAGTGACTAAATACAACTGTTATCCTCATATAATGATGATCTATTGGAGTGGTACATAATTATTTAAAATTTCCTCCTTTTTTTGAGTTATAGTGGCATATAGCTAATCTCTTCCCTGCCATGTTTAAGATTGATGCTCCTTGCCCTGTTTCCTTCTATTACACCAACATAGAAAATCTGCAAAATGTTGGACTCAACCTGCAACTAATCCAATGACAGATAAATGATTAAAAAGGAACACGTTGACTATGACATCATCAACTACCAATGTGTGGGTTAAAGAATTTAGCTTAAAAGGAATAAGGGAGTCTCTGTATGAATTTATATCAGAAACAACAGAGTATGTTAAGAAGAGAATAGGAATCACAAAGTTCCATGGAAAAAACACACATCGTAACAGTCATAATAGTAGCTTGTGCGGAAGGAAGAAGCTCCAGACACAAATTTGAATAACAGTCCTCCCTTTTTCTGTCATGCCCCCGCCTCAAAAGGAACCATTATCATGAAAGGAAAGGATAAAAATGATCAAGGATAAGAAGTAGTGATTCTATACAACCACAGCATTTAGTATCCCTGCACACATCACAAGTGAATAAGCAGAAATCATTCCTTGGAGATCAGCGATTAAGTGACAACAATTCCCTCAAAAAAGAAACATTAATTAGTTTTAAGGAGACAGCATCATTAACAGTCGATGACAAACAGAGATCAAAGGCATTTAACTACAGCGGTTAGTTGGAGTTATGAAGAGACATCTCTAAGAAGTGTGTGACCCTCCCAAGGGGATAGCAACCTCCAAAAGTTACCTCTCTTCAAGAAACATGAAGCTATAAAGGAGGGGAGAAAATGGGATTCAAGGGGATCATCAAACAACAAGATGAATTATATCCATAAGACAGATGAAATGATAATCGATTGATATTCAATAAAGGAGATGAAGGCATCTTAAATAAAAATTACATGCAGAGTATCCAAAACAGAAACTAAAGACCAAAAAAAAAAACATTTTAAATAAGAACTAATTATGAAAAAGAAATATCTTAACTGAATGACCATTATAACCACAATTTTTGTAGAAAAAATAGTACAAAACCCATAAATGCCATGATTTCTTGTAACATTGTGCAAAACCCTACCATGAATTTCTGTGGGAAAAAAAGTTCAGAAAACCTTTTATGATTTTTATGTGGAAGAAAATCAGTAAACCCATCATGATTTTTTTTGGAAAAAAAAAAGAAAATCCATCATGATTTTCTGTGGAAAAAAATCAGAAAACCCTCCATCCACGAGCAAATGTGGAAACCCTTGAATGCAGTGAACAAAACCTCCAAAAAACGTATTTCTGAGTCAGAAAACTCTCACGCTCAATAGAAAACTTTTAAAAATTTGCAAAGAAAACCTTTGAAATCCTCAGAGATTTGCAATTTCAAAAACCATCATTTTTTAAACCTTAGTTTTTTTTATTAAAAAATTGGAAAAGAAACTTATAAAAATTTCTAGGATTTACACAATTTTTCATAAAAAAATGTTAAAAACTTTTGGAATTCATTTCCAGGTATGAAACTGTGAAAACTATCCTATGGGCTCTGCTACCTTGAAATGATAATCGATTGATATTCAATAGAGGAGACGAAGACTTCTTAAATAAAGATTACATGCAAAGTTTCAAAGACTAAAAAGAAACATTTTAAATAAGAACTAACTACAAAAAGGAAATATCCTTAACTGAAGACCATTATAGAAACATTGCATAATTATTTTAACAATAGAAGGCATCGATCAAGAGAAGAAATAATCAAGCAATCAGACAAGATTGACACAAGCTGGAATCTGACATAAGGGGATCGGCAGAAAAACAAGAAGAATATCAATCAGGAGTAGAAAAACATATATTCAGCAGAGATATTGATCAGCAGCAGAAATATATAAAACCAGCTGCAATGATTATCATTGATTAGAAGAAGATCATACACAGATCCAGAACTAGCATCGAGCAAGGGCCAAGTATAGGGTGATCCCAGAAAGGGACAATAAAGATAATTAACAACATATCAAGCCATCATTGGAATCAGAATTGGATTGTTGCATAAATCAGATTGACAAGGATCAGGGGCAGCGATTATTACATCTTTGCAGACCATATTTATAATTCGATGCATATAGAATCACAACAATATCAGGACTTCTACATCGGGTATCATTTCAGTAATTCAAAGTGTCCTTCCAAGAATATTATTGCTTTGAGGATATAGAAGTTATAGCTGTAAATCTTCATTTGCAGCCATCATTTGAAGCATGCTTGATATAAGACATCATCATCTCTTTTCTAAGGAGTAATTGATCATTTGATATTATCATCAAATTTACTGGTTGATTTACCAAGCCCCTGGTATAATCATTTGTTTGCTATCAAGCAATTAAATGAGATTGGAAATCAATTTAGTAATCGTTAATACAAATGATAGTAACAAATTAAAGAACTGGATAGAAAGAAGTCTCTTGCAATTTAAGGAAACAGGCAAAAACCCTAAGAAATCATAAAAGGGGACATTACATTTTCTCTGCCTTCTTCCTATCAATACTCTTTCTATCAATCTCCAGCACCTTCTTATCTCATATAAAAATTGAACAAACTTTTCTAAATATTGAAAAACGTGGCCATTGTGGGAGGCCAGCATGTGCCCAATCTCTCAACTGATAGACAAATAAACATTTCCTTAATGAAGTTTGTAATAGATAATTCAGTGGCTCAAATTCCAGAAAAGTGATCCCCAATTTTAGTAGTCGCCCAGCAGATGGTTCTATAAGTTCACTTCTTTCTCCCCATTGCAAAAAAGAATTCTGAAACTCCCAGTTTACAATTGGTTTCATTTGTTTTCTTTGTAAGTCAACCCTAATTTATACCTTGGTTGCAACTAAACACTGTTTAGCCAAATTAAATATAAACACCCTCCTTTGCTGTGAACCCATTGAAATCTGCCATAGCAAGTACATTACTCTCTTCAAAACTTATGTACAAAACAGCCATGTTATATTAAATGAACGTTGAGATCAATTTACTGCTGTAAGCAAAATTATAGCACGTGGCATTCTTGCTGCTGAAATAATGGGCTAAGTTACCAGTGTGCTGCTCAGGTTCTCTGGGTCCAGGTCTGGTTTGAACCCAGTTTGGGATCTGGGAATAGTCTTCTGTGCGTCCAGACAGGGTTCTGCCCATGGAGCGTGTGTGGCTCGAACTGACCCGGGCAAACCTGGAGAGAATTTCACCCTCAAATGCGCCATTCTGTTGAATTTGCCTATTTTAATTTTTTTTTTGTTTACTTTTGTTGACTT
The DNA here is from genome assembly GCA_027943335.1 of Chamaecyparis obtusa. NCBI lineage: Eukaryota > Viridiplantae > Streptophyta > Pinopsida > Cupressales > Cupressaceae > Chamaecyparis > Chamaecyparis obtusa. The sequence continues at coordinate 353,111 of BSBK01004333.1, read as the reverse complement.
ATTTTTTATTACAAAACCATGCACAGGTTCATGATACATTGTTGAAGACTCAGTCTAAATACGAAATGCTCATGATGCCCTCCGCATTTTCTCGGATTTGCAACAATGTCAGCTCTTAGAAAAATACTAGCAGGAATTTTTATTTAAAAAATATCACAAGCTCAAACCTATTTGGTAAGGACCTTACATATTTTTGTACATCAACTTCAGCTGTATAAGTCACTACATATTGAAGAAGAAATTGTCAGATAGAATTCCAAAATTCAATCTAATTTGTAGGACTGTATTCTTCTTGATGTACATACCAACATATTAGGGTCAAGTCCAGTAAGTTCACAAAGGCTCATTGGCAATTGCCAAATCAAATTATGTTGTTCATCTGGTAAACTTTTGTAGGCTTTCTGTACTTATAGAACAGTTCTGTTTAGGGCTTTGGGTTATTCTTCACAAAATTCTCAATTTTCCTTAGAATTATTATCTTTCTCCACCAGGTTAATTTTCCAAGACTCTCACGGCTTACCTACATGAGTTTTGTTTCTTGATGTAATACTTCCAAGTTCCAACTGAACATGCCCTCATAGTGTCTTTGCATCACTGAGTTATAAATTATTTTGAAGTTTTGATTTGCTAGTAATTGGTTGATGCCTGTTACTTGTTCATGCTCCTGAATCATGACGGCTGCAGCCTCATTGCAGGATATCATCAGTGGTGTATGCAGGATTCTATCTTAAGCAATCTGATTGATATCTATTTTTTTTAAACGTTGCCTGTGCCAACCCTTAAGCCTTTTCAGGGCTCCTTCCAACGTGTATCACACAATTTTCCTGCAACTTCTGGTGGTAATTCACTGTATCGGTGACCTGAATGGTAATGTGTCCTGTGTTATCCTCCAATGTAACACTCATCTCCTGCACTGTTAGATTGGAAGCCACACAATAGCTATTTAATATTACTACTTGATAATAACAGGTTCAGCTCAATTTACTACCCAAGTTTGCTTGGCTACAAAATCTCCTTCCACAGCCACTTTGGCAAGTGCCAACTGTTTTTTCAACAGCTTCATGTGGTATTCTCCCATGGAATGCCTAGCAGGGGTGTAGCTCATGTAGTTTATATAAGACAACCGTTCAATCTTTAATCAACCAAACAGAATCAGGAGAAGAGAGACAAAGTTGAAGCTTGCAATGGGTGAATGCCAAAGTGTGAAATGGGACCATTGCCAAATTGTGAGATTGACTCAATGCAAACTTCTCATAGTTCTAGGTTTTGCCTGGACTCGCTAGGACTTGGTGAGTCCTGGGCTGGCTGACCTTGGGCGAGTCCCAGGGGTCTGGACTTAGACTCAGCCAAGTCCAGCGAGAAACTCACCAAAAATTGCGACTTGGCAAGTCCACTCGGACCGGACGAGTCCCAATGACAGGACTTGGCCAATGTCAAGTTTTAAAATTACAATTAAAAAACAAAAAACGTAAAGTGTTTTAAGTTGTTTTTTTTACTTCTATTTGGTCTTCTTAACCCTAAAAGTGAGCTCATTTCATTCTATTGGCAAAAAAGGAGAATAAGAGTGAGTTGTGAGGAAAAAGAAGAGTGCATAGAAGGGCAACCAGCAAGGAGGAAGAGCAAAAAATCATCAACAAATCACATTGGGGCAGCTTCATACTTGCATTTGGTGCTTCAAAAGCTTCATACCGACAATTGCAAAGAGGTTTCATCTCATTTCAACTTTTTTCTAATAGGTGAGATTGAATTTTTGGGGTTTTCCATGATTTTTTTTTTGTATTTTCTAAACAAAAAACTTCTTTGTTTTTTTTTTGAAAACATTTCAATTCTTTTTCCTTTCAAATTCAAACAACAAACCCTACATTTTTAAAAAATTTATTAAAAAAATTAGCAAACCATACATTCTTTTTTAAAAAAAGTTACAATTACAAATACAAACCCTACTTTTTTTGGGACAAACCCTAAATTATTTTGTATTAGTTTCTAACTATATAAATGACAATGCACAAATGTTAATTGTCTTTTTGCAGCAGCCTTGAGGTTTTGAAAATCATATTTTTTTATAATATCTGTTCCTAGACCTAAGGCTAAGCCTAAGATCACTGAATAAGGTCAAAAGGATGAAGCTTGGAAACATACCAAAGATTTTCCTGGTAGAACAAAAGAACATGCTAAATGTAAATATTGTAAATAAATTTTTCATGGTGGCATGATTGGCATCAATAGATTGAAATACCATATTGCTAGAATATGCAATCATGATGCTGATCCATGTTCAAAAACACCTCCTGAGGCTGTTCGTGAATGCCAAGTGTAGTTATAAACTTTTGAAGCACTAAAGGAAATGAAGAAGAGGCAACAAGAGAAGTTGGCGAGTATTGGATCCCGTTCAACTAGAGGTTGTGTTGGAGAGGCTTCTTCCATGCCTCCATACCGTCCTAGTGCTTCGGCTTGTGCTCCTGCTGGTGGCACTATTAGCATTAGTCCTAGAGTTCGAAAATCTAGGATGGATTCATATTTTGAGCTACACACTACTCTTGGTTCACAACTCTTGCTTGAGAGCATGGTTTGGAACAAGGAGGTACATGATGTTGCTAAAAAAACAATTGACAAGTTTTGGTACTATTGCAACATTCTATTTTTTGCAGCCAGGTAATTCTTTTTTATTTTGATTGTTTTAAATTTAAAATTTGTAGTTTGCTTTGTCTAATGATTTTTTATTACTCACCTTATTTAATCTATTTGTGATAGGTTCCCACTAATAATTCTTTTTTAGCGTAATTAGGCAATATTCAGGGCAGAAGGAGTTGTCATCCTAGAATCACAAGATTTGCCATAATTTTCATCACATTGCATTCCTTGATTCGGTCAAAGGTAGCTTTGAGGTGCATGTTTGTTGGCAAGGAGTGGACTACCTCATCTTATGCTACGACCATTGCAAGGATTGATGTGGCAGATTGTGCTTTTGATGAGCTTGGCTTTTGGGCCCCTTCTGTAGAGATCGTGCTGGTAAATTTATTATAAATTCTTCATTATGTTTTACTTTTGATATATATTTTATATTCATATTTTTCTTCTATTTGCAATTTTGCTTATTTTCATTCACAACTAGCTGTTAATGTTTCACAATATTTGCACTTCACTGAGTCCCTGGTAGTTCTCCTACGAGTTGTTGATGGGGAGAAGCCCGATATGGGCTACATATGCGAGGGCACGGATAGGGCCAAGGAGGTCATTAGATCCATCTATGGAGGAGATGCGAATAAGTATTGTCCCATTTGGGGGCTGATTGATCGAAGATGGCACCTCCAACTTCACAAGCCCATCCATGCAATCACTTATTACCTCAGTGTGACATTTCATTTCCGCCCTGATTTCAAGGTAGATGACGAGGTTCTTAATGAGCTCTACTTAGTTTTAGAGTGGATGACTATTGGTGAACATAATACTGATGTCAACACTATCATCCACGAGATAGAGGCCTTTGATAATGCACAAGGGGAGTTCTCCCGTCAAATGTGCAAAATTGGTCGAATAGAATTGCAGCTCGGTAAAAATATATTTGAAGTGCATAATTTGATTTTATAACTTAAAGTCTTAAAGTTGGAAATGAGACTGATTTTTTTTCTTTTTCTTATGTCAAATATATGGTGGCTAATGTTTGGTGCTAAAACACCAAACCTTCAAAGGATTGCCATTCGCATATTGAACCAGCGATGCAATGCTTCAAGTTGTGAGCGCAATTGGAGAATGTTTGAGCACATACACTCCAAGAGGCACATTATACTGTTTGTGGAGGTTGAATGCTCTAGTATTTGTTCATTACAACCTTCGTCTTAGACAAAGATAGATTTTGGGCAGCGACACCATCTTGATCACACTAGAGGAGGATGTTTGGTCCTAAAACACCAAACCTTCAGAGGATTGTCATTCGCATATTGAGCTAGCCATACAATGCTTCAAGTTGTGAGCGCAATTGGAGTATGTTTGAGCACATACACTCCAAGAGGCACATTATACTGTTTGTGGAGAGGTTGAATGCTCTAGTATTTGTTCATTACAACCTTCGTCTTAGACAAAGATAGATTTTGGGCAGCGACACCACCTCGATCACGCTAGAGGAGGTCGATCTAGAATCTAAGCGGATCACTGAGGCTGCGGATCCTATCTTTAGTGACAAGGACCTTGAGTGGATTGACTAGATAGATAGAGAGGCTGGGGCTGTAGCCATGGCAAAGGAGGAGGATAGAGCACAAGCAGACACAAACATAACTGATGTTGGTGAGTGTGGCATTTCACATGTAGAGACTATGGCTGCTGATTCATCCAGGACCTACCTTAGATGCCTTTGTAGGAGGAATGCAAGCTCCTCTAAGCCATAGAGTTGTTTTTGTTTTGATATATGTTTGGAACATTTGATATCATGGATTTCATATTTCATGATTTTTGCATACATTTGACAACATTTATAATTTTATATATCTAAGTTTGCTATCTCCTTCAGCTACAATTTGTGTTTATACTTATGTGATCAATGTATACTTGTGTATGTGATCAAAGTAGCTTCTATTTGATGATGTTATTGTCTTTAAGATTTACTTAATTAAAGGGTGCACGAAACAAGTTTTAAAACCTTAAAAATCTTTAAATTTCTTGGATTTTTTCACTTTGCCGAGTTCATCTAGGACCTACCTTAGACGCCTTTGTAGGAGGAATGCAAGCTCCTCTGAGCCATAGAGTTGTTTTTGTTTTGATATATGTTTGGAACATTTTATGTCATGGATTTCATATTCCATGTGTTTTGTATACATTTGACAATATTTATAATTTTATATATCTAAGTTTGCTATTTCCTTCAGCTACAATTTGTGTTTATACTTATGTGATCTATGTATACTTGTGTATGTGATCAAATTAGCTTCTATTTGATGATGTTATTCTCTTTAAGGTTTACTTAATTAAAGGGTGCATGAAACAAGTTTTAAAACCTTGAAAATCTCTACATTTTTTTGGTTTTTTTCACTTTGCCGGGTTCCAAGTCTCGAGCCAGGTAACTTTTGCCAAGTCTGAGCTGAGCCCAAGTCCAGGAACTATGATGCAAAGTGACAATATTCCAAATTATTTATACCCACATGCTTTGAATGATATACAGGTTGAAAGCAACTAAAAGCAATTAAATTGACAACATGGAGGTTTATGTGAAGCCTACCCAAGTACTCCACCTGCTCTGCACATTGCCTTGTGTGATGCCAACTTTCAGACCACTTCAGCTGCTTGACACATTTAATTATCCCTCAAATTGGCAAAGCTGTCCCATCAATCATAGTTGTAAGCAATTCTGACTATCGTAATTGACAGTTCATCTAGTTAGGTCCTTTTGCCGATACATTGCCCAGTGCAGCTACTCAAACGAAATTTTAAAATTTAATTGAAATGTCATGATATGCAAAGGAGGAAACCTTCTGTTAAATATGTGTATCTTCATGTAGTTGTGCAGGTGGAATCACATTTGCAGAAAATAAATCAGTTGTGGAGGATTAATCAGTTATACAGAAAAGATATTTGTTGTGGAGGAATGCTCAGTTACTCAGTTATTGAGAAATAAATTAGCTGTGGAGGAATGAACTAGTTATTTAGAAAGAGGTTAGTGATGGAGAATAAATCAATCATTCAGGAATGTTTTAACGATGGTCAATAGTATCTATCCATTAATTTATGCTGTGTTACTTGTCAATTATACAGTTAGCATCTGAAAAATGCCAGTTACAATAAATTTACCCAAAAAATTGAGAAAGCACTTTGAAGTGAGTCCTAGTAAGTGTTAAAAGGCTTTTATTGGCTGGGGAACATGCAGAGCCATTTAACTCTCTTTCCAGCCAACTATGGCCAGGATTCATTCTAACCACTTTCTCTAATCGCAAAATTGGAAAATTAGGTTTGATTCATGGATGGTGCTAAGCACCTATTGTGGCTGTAAGATTAGAGGAGGCACCAGTTATCTCAAATATCACCTTGCACAAATCTCTGGCCAAGATGTGTGCCTGTGTATTTCAGTGGAATTCAAAATTAGGCCAGAGATGAAAGTTTCCTTTGTAGAAGAGGACTTTTGAGTCAATTGCTCTTCCTGATTTAGGTATTAAAGTAGCAGGCTCTTATTTTTATGGTGCTTATCCACTTTAGAGAGTTCTAGCTAATGGCAGTCAAAGGCTTCTTTGTTTTTTATAGCAATCTTCGTGCCAATCTTCACTTGAAGGTATTGCGTGGAACTTGGAGAAGCAAAGATGGCTGCTGCAAATATTTGCTATTATTACAATTCTTTTATGAGGAGACCATGTAAGGAATCATTGGTAATGCTAGATGCATTGATTGTTGCCATTCAAGGTACCTAGTCCACATGACTTGTGCAGGGCCTTTTTCAAGGAAGTTGTGAAAAATACTGATGTCATAGTACAAGATCCAAAAATATTTTGGCACAAAAAAGAGCTGCAGTATATTGTTTGATTAGTGGATGGATGGCAGGAACCACACATTGATCCACTTCCAGGTTGCTTTAGGTGGACACTTGCTTTTCTTGAAGACAGTGATGCTTCCTGTGAAGTGGGAAATATTTGAGAATCTTGTCCAAGTTGTGGCTGACAATGTGGTAGCATATGTAGTAACAACTAGAATTTTTAAGGAGAGGTACCCTTCTAGTGTGAAAAACTTGGATAGGTGAGACCATTGTTAAAGAAGTGAGAAACACTAACAAATGGACATACAACTACTCTTGGGTGCTTCCCTTGATGAGAGTGTACACCAAAGTAAAGGAGCTTGTGAGATTTAGAGTCAGACGATTCACCACAAACTTGATCCTAATGTCTGTATCTTATGTAGATGTTTGTGAGCACTAGGTGATTGGAGTAGCCTTAGTCAAAGAAGGCTAAAGGGGAAAGGGTCTTAAAGATAATGTTTGATGGTGTGTTTTCCAAGAACACAAGCTAGATCATCCATGCATTTAATTTATTGTTTACAAACTTACAAAGTATTCAACTCGATTACTTTGTAGGTTTGTAAAACTTATAAGTTCTTGGTTCTTAGATTTGTCAATCACATTTTAGCTGTTCAAGTTTTTATTGATTTAATTTTAGCAGTCCAGACAATTTTGTCACTCTGTCAAAAAAATTGGCTAGGGTTCTATGCTTGGCAGATGGAGAAAAAATCCAATGGGTTTTTTGTATGATGTCCTGGACAAAGCCAAGGGGGCTATCCAACAGGGAAATTAAAAGAAAATATGAACTTATTTGACAAATAAATGATTGGAGTTGGAAGAAAAAGCTCCATCAGGACATATATGCAACAACGATCATTCTTTTTCTTGAGTCCCAAGTTTTTCTTCTTCAATTTGTTGAAGGTTAACAAGGAGGTTATGGCTGCAGTTAACATTGTCTAGAGAGAATGACACTCAACGAAACTCTTAAGGAACAATTCTTGATGAGTTGTAGATTGACAAGTGTATGAGGGGAGGTTGTATTTCTTCACCTTTGTGTATTCAAAGGGGAAGGACCCAATAACCAGGTAAAGAATTGAGACCTAATTGAAGTCTTCTAGACAATAAACTTGTTTAATAAGTCAATTCTTGTTTACTACCAAAGTTATTAATATAATAATTTTCTTTGTAGATTTCATGGTGGGAAGATTAAAGTGCAAATTTACCAAATCTTCAAAGCCTACCCACTCATTTTTTTTCAAGCTTACAATGCTTATGTGTTTAAACACAATTGGAACATTTTTGAGGCCATTCATATGAATGAATGTAACAGGTTGATCTCAAATCAAGTCAATGACTTTGCTTTTATGTCAAAAATGTGAAGGTGAGGACAATCATGATAGGATTGAATGACATTGATCTTATATAGATTGGATTGTCAAGGATATGGAACAATTGTCTACATTTCAAAAATGTTTAAGGGCGGGACACTCACCATGTAATAGAATTGAATGGCATTGATCTTATATAGATTGGATTGTCAAGGATATGGTGACCCTATTTACTGAGTCAGATATCATTTATTTTGAGAGGAAAACAATGGAAATAGAAGCACATGCAAAAGAAAAAGCAGAAGCATCAGGAGGAATTGCATTGGAAGATGATATCTTGAGGATGATATTGTTTTTGAGAATGGCTCTTCACCATCTATTTCAAGCATGTAAAAAAATGAGGAGCTTTAGTAGGAGAATTTGTAAAATATTTTTATGGATTTGTAATTTTCTATTTCATAGTCAATTTTTTGTGACATATACAGCACCAGAATGTGCATCACTCTCCTTTTGGGTCTAAAATCAATAAAAAAATACCTATGAGCACATTCACTGTTCTGTTGTTATTTAAGTTTTTTGTTTTTAAATGAGCATAAGCATGTTCTAATTTTTTTTTAAGTTCCATATTCAATTCAAAATTTTGGGCTGTTGAGTTTTTGCTAACCCCGAGTTTTAAAATTATGAGCTTACTGCTCTTGTTTGATATATTTATGACAGAGAATGAAGAGATCAATTGGAGGATGAAGAAGGCCTTTGTGTACCTCAAAATTGAGGAAGAGGGTCTGGAAGGCAAGACCAATGGGAGAACCCTTTTAGTTATTAGATACTAGCAGCAGTTTCATGGGGTGCGTTAGAGCATTAAGGCCGTTGCTCGACTTGTGAAGTGGGATTGCTTATTTTAGCTAAATCCTATGGTAGATTTTTGGAAAATTTAGTTCACTTTGGTATACTAGAGGGATTGGCATTTGATTGATGGCAAATGGTAAAGGGTGAAATGGAGGTGGATTACAATACTGGTGGTTGGGTAGACATAACCACATGGGGAAGGGCTTGTATTTGTCTTCACACCTAAGAATATTATTTCTTGGCCCTGCAGGTTGTTATGGTTTGAGGTTTGGGGCAGTAGTCTGCTTTTCTTTCAATGTGTTCCTATAAAGAGGGTCCTTATTCATGCTTCAGCAATATGATTCATTGCAGATGGAAAGTTAATCATCCAATTAATGTTTTTGTTCAGCTCCTTTTCCTTCAGTGTAACTGTATCTTCACAGTCACTTTGTATATCCATAGGCTTAGATGTTTGGGTGATTTAGCTTCATATCACAAGAGGTAACTATACATAACACTTTAGATGGGATTACCTCCTTGGGCTGCACTAGATGTTGACATTGTTTTCGTATCATGAAACTAGTTTGCTCCTTCAATATATTGACATCTCTATTGAACGATTTTCTCCATGCAAGTATTCTTTGGGGACTTCTACTCTATTTCTTCTTCTAAGATGACTATGAGTAGAGTTGTCATTCATAATACTTTGTCACAATACATTCTGATCTATTTGACTTGGTTTGTCTTGTCCAAGATCTACTGCAGACATGAGTCTCTTTAAATGATTCCCTGCTTGATCATCAATTTTATATTTCTTTGAGATGGCCTTCCCTTGCAGGGCTATATACAATTCTACTGTCTTACAGCTTGCTGTTTAACAACTGTAGGTTTATCTTTTCTTGTACTTTGAGTTTAGTTACCTTACATTAGTTAAATTCGTTTTACTCTATTACTTGTCTTATTAACATGTTGTGCTTTCTTTTTGAGTCCCATTAACCTGTTTTAGTTATTGTAGGCTTCAATGTAATTTCTCTTTTTCTTTCTAATTGAGATGATTTGTAGTGCTAGTTTGCTCCATTGAGATGATTTGTAGTGCTACTTGTCTTATTAACATGTTGTGCTTTCTTTTTGAGTCCCATTAACCTGTTTTAGTTATTGTAGGCTTCAATGTAATTTCTCTTTTTCTTTCTAATTGAGATGATTTGTAGTGCTAGTTTGCTCCATTGAATGACTTTATGTGCGGCATTTATTGAGCTTGTTGATATTTTCCTAAGGAATTATTCATGTCATAAGAAATTTAATCATCTGCTGTTTGCTCTTAGCATAGCTTAGCTTAGATGGCAGTAAAAGAGCAATTTGGTAGTTTGAGAAGAACAGTTTGTTAAATTGTAGAAAGAGAAATTTTCTGTTGCTTATCTAGTTGTTTGCTCTGGTGTGTAAATTTTTTTGTTTCATATCTAATTATTTATTCTGATGCATTTGTCAAAGCTATAGTATTAATACATGATAGTTCTGGATATTCATAGTTTTTTGCTGTTTCTTGCTCACAGGCATTGAGTCAAGCAGGAGAAAACATGTGTTACAACCTTGCTGAGTGGTTAAAGGATAAACTACCAGAGTTTTTTGCTTTGAAGCACATCGTTGCAGTCATGGTGTGTTCATTTTTTATACACATATGGTGAAAATTTAAGTTAGAAATATTTGTCTTCATTTCATAAAATTTTAAGTGAGTCATGGCAGCCTGGAAGTTAAATTCAACTGGAGGTGATCTGATCACTGTGTCTCTCAGTTCAATTTCTAGTTATCTCCTTGTTTCTGATTCCTTGTGCCTAGTTTGTTTTGTGCATTACATCATCAGAACGACATATTTAAAGTTCATTCCTTCAGGTTTTGTTTGTGGTTTGGTCTCCAATGTTTTGTTCAAACTACTGTTACTGTCCATTTTTTTTTCTCATTTTTACCATGTGAATTATTTTCTCTGTCAAATGATATCGCCTGTCAATTTGCAGTTATGCTTTCCCCAGCATGTGATTGGATTTCTCTTCCTCTCATTGAAATGTGTTCTCTTTACAATCCTGTATTTACCTTGGAATATTAGAAATTATCTTTGCATAATGCAAGCTGCATAGGTGATGTTTTTCTTAGCAAGGAAAATTATTATGTAGTATCCAGATTCTAGTTTTCAAAGTACAGTCTAGACTCTATACACAAGCTAGCCATAGGTCCTGTTTATATAGAATCCTTGGACAAAGCCTTATTCCAAATCCAGTTGCAATAGTCAACGAGAAATAACAAAATCTTTTGGATGATCATCCTCCTAGAGGGAATATACTTCATTGAAAGATGATGTGGCATGCCTCAATATTTAGTGCTGGGAATCTCTCATAAACGCACCTAACTGCACAATCTGTTGTTCAATTTGGTAGTTTAATCAAATTATACCATCATAACATGTCTCATCTAGGCTTCCTTCCTTGTCTGTCCATGATGGGTCTAGTTGTTTTCTTTACAGATTATTATCTTATGCTTCTTAAGCTTCTGATTTAATTGGTGTAAGAAAATGTTTTCTCTTTTTCTCCTATGCATACGTTAATCTTCATGTTAGTGAAGCATGTTTGTGTATCTATTATAGGCTTACAATCATGTGGATGAATGCAGGATCATGACAAGGACGTGGATGCAGAAGATCAACTAGATGCCAAGAATTTAGCATCAACGAAGAAGGAAGCAAAAGAGAAGATGACAAAATCTCAGAAAAGACGATATTTTGATCGATATGGTGCTAGTGAGAAACCACGAGGCTGGGACTGGGTTTCTATCATATCACACGTAATTAACTTCTGCCTCATTTCTTCTGATAAGACCAGTAGAGTTATATTAGTGAGCTGAATATTACCTGCTTTGTAGTACAATCTGCAAGTTTAATTGTACTTATGCAAATAGGCTGTTAACCAAGACAAAACAGTAGTAACAAACCTTGGTGTTTCTGAAGAGGTGTTTCACATCTATAGATTTTAATTATTATGTAAGTAATTATGTGAATTTGAAATACTTTTAAGTTGTGTATCCCTTGAACCACTTCTAGGTACAAGTGCTTGCATGAGGATGTTCTGAGATAGCATGCTCAAGTACTTGGGCATGTGGGTTATGGTATTGGTCTGAGTATAGCAGTGCCATTCAAATTTGGGTATGCTATGACTATATTATATATAAATGGAGTCACTAGATTTTGTTAGTACGGGGTTGAGAATATGGACATGGTCCATGCTCCTATAATGGAGTTTCCTGGTAACTATGTGAGGTTGTTGGTAAAACTCTATTACAAGCCTTCTAAATCTTGTAAATTCATGAAATCTTATCTCGACCTTCTCCACTAGAAACTTTAGTTGAAATAAAATGCCCACTGGAATATGACATGAATTTGACAATGACTTAAACATCATTCGCACCTTGCATCTTTTCACAAGGCATCTGTCCATTCAATGCGTTTGAGGTGCTAAATTATAACTGATATGGAAGAGAATAAAAAAAGCAACATGTAAATTGTAGGCTTACAAAAAAAATTCTTGGATGCTATGCTGCTCACCAAAACAGTGCAAATTTATCAGCCAAATTCTGTATCTCCCAAAGTTTTTTTGTATTTTTATTTATTTATAGTTGCGTTCAATGCTGTTTACAATAATTTGTGCATCATTCTAAATCTATATATAAATTTCAGATAATTGTTCCGGAATCAAAATTATGCTCTCAAAGTGAGATTTAATTCTTCCTTTTGTTGATTAAAGCTTCTTTTGTTGTAACCTGGTGAACCTTTCTTGTTTCGTTGGAATTCATAACTCTCCAATAACTTCAGTTTATGGTTCTTGTAGCATCAGTATGGTGTACATAATGCTAATTATCATATATTTTGATTTGTATTGTGCAGTTGAGTCAACGTGGACCATCTTCAGATTGAGACATGTAATAGTATCGTTTTTGACATCGATAACCATCAACAACAAGGTTAATGTTTCTGGCATCTCAGTTCATTCTATAGATATATCTCAACGTAGAATGACTCGTATGGTTCTTGTGACAACATGAGACATATATTATATACTACTGGAAATTGAGCATAAAGATGAAAATAATTTTATATTCGAGTATTGAGTCTCATTTTTTGTACAGTTGTTTTAAATAGGACAAAGGTGAAAATAAGTACACCCTCAATTATTAATCTTGATATTTTTTATGAAGTGACTGCCATTGGTGGTGATCTTTGTATCTTCATCAAATTAGTGTACTTATAAGAGCATGCTACAGATTTTATTTTTCATTCTGGGTCTCATTCAACATTCTAATTAACTCAATCTCTTACACAACATTTGTAATTTCCTGCCATACAGAAAGCTTGACATTTAGGTGCTTGAACGGGCACAAAGACAAGAATTTTGAATTTTCCATTTGGAAAATGTCTAAACAGGATGAGGCAAGAATTGCAATGATACTTGTTAGTTATTCTTCAGGCACTATGATTATCAATTTTGTTCTGTTGTCCATAGAAAGATCAGGCTGGGATAACTACTAAAATATCCCAAACTACAATATTGTCTCAAATCTGATTTGGGTTTTCAATTCTTGACATGTTTTGTTTCATTTCATTGCAAAATAACAACATGCAAACATGCAAAGGAACAGATAGATTTCCAAGGAAATAAGCGATTTCATAGACAAATCTATTGAAATGATTCTGATATAAAACATGCATGGCTATTATATCAAATATACTGCTGTTACAATGCTAGAACATGCATAAAATTTACATGCAACATACCCACGTGATTCCACTCCAATATCATCAAAGTCCCTATGAGATATGATCATTGTAGCATATAGAAGAAGATTGAATGACATGCAAGACGAGTGACCAATGCAAAAATGGAGCTGCTGTTGTAGAGGTGCACAAGTCCCAACATGCAAGGTGGAGTCCATATCGACCAAACCCACAAATAATGGCTGCAATATGAGAAACAATCACTCCCCAAACTGGAGAAGTAGTTACTACACAATCGCCCACAAGTAGAGCCAAATATTAGTGAGAATCCGCTCACAATGGTGCCATGAATATCACCAAGTCACAACCAAGGATGTGATAGCTGTCCACAAAATTGAACAATGCAATGCACCTATGAATCTTGAAGCGAATCCACCAAGGGGGCTGATTTGGGTTTTCGTCTAAATCACCAAACAATCTAGGTTTTTGTCCTAGAGTCTTATGGACCTTCAAGCAAAGCTTCATGCTCACAAAGAAGACTCCAAATAAAAATAACAATCTCCAAAATGCTTTTCACAATTCTCTTTTTCCTCCTTTTATAATAGCATTTTCCCAATTTTGAGAGAAATACTTTATTTAATTTCTTTTATTTAATTTACCCTCCAAAAAGCAACTTTATGTTATAATTTAGAGTTGACATTATAATAAAATCATTTTATTATTTTAAACTCCCTTAAATATTGATGACTTTGGTCTAGGTAGATGATAAGATGACTCAAAGTGGCCCTAATAAATAACTAGTAGTTGCTTGCTTTTGTAAGTGCAACGATGAGTTGATAGGAATTTTGATTTTCAAGAAAGTGATGTTTTGAACAATGCCAAAAGTAGAAAGAAATTTGGAAATGATATATAACAATTTGATAATGAGGTTTTCTTACAAATTATATTTGTTTAGATTTTGTCAAATTTTTGATTGGTTTATTGCATAATATTGATAGCAAATAAATGATAAATGAAACACAAAATAATATTCAAACTTGTGACTTTTCTAAACATATAAACATATAATGTTTGTTTGACTTTTCTAAATTGAAAACTAAAAAATATATTTAATTTTTGAAATATCTATGCAAACATGCAATTTTTATTGTTTGAATTTATAAATATTTTTGTATTTAAGATTTAGAAACAACTAATACGTTAAATATTTTTTTATAAATTAAACATCATATATATTATTTTTGAAATATTTTGCATGTAGATAATTTTTTATTTTTTGAAATTTAAAAATATTATATTTTAATTATTAAAATTTTGAAACAAAAAATTTGATTTTTTAAAATTGAACATTAAGAATTTATACTTTATATTTAAATATCTATACAAGCATTCAATTTTGATTTTTTGAAATCAGAAGCTTTATATTTGTATGTTTAAGATTTAGAAACAACAATCACATTCTTTTAATAAATGCACTTTCATTATATAAATTAATAATATTTTAAAATACATTTAAAGGGGTTTGTTATAAAGAGACAAATTACAACTCTAAATATATGTAAAATGATTATTAGTTATCAAAACAAAATGGAAGAAAGAAAGAAAAAAATATCTCTTATTACACCAATTTGTTTTCGTTAATAATTAGCACCCTCACGTTATGCACAATGACAAGTGCTTGGAACAACATAGAGATAGACATGCATTAATTGAATTAATGAAAATTAGTTAGATTAATAAAATTCTACTATACTAACGGAGTAGAAAGAATCTATTGTTGAGCAGCGGAACACATGCAATACAAATTCAAGTATCAAATGAACAAAACAATAAAAAATATAAGTAAATTATAAACAAATTTCAACTCTACTAATATGGCACACAAAAAACATGTGAAATTTAGCATAAACAATTTTCAGACATCAAATTGAGCTTCAAATAAAGAGTGTTTCCTATTAAAAGTAGGAAAAAATTGTTGTCTGGAGATGATGTCAATTATCCATTCACTTATGACCATACTCACAATCGGATTTGGCCAAAAAAATTGACTCTGCCTAGGAGTTGCTTAGATTTGCTGCTACAAATTGAACGACAAAATTAGGAATCTAAATCATGAACTTTGATCAATATGCTACTAATTTAATCGGGAACATATCTAAACATCTCACTATTTATTACCTTTTTCCGAAACATAAATCCACAATGATAAGACATAACAAATAAAAATTAAAAAATGTTGTAATGGAAGAAACAAAATGGTTGAAATGCTTACTGAATTTTACCAGATCATAAAATACGCAGAGCTAATTTGTCATCAAACATGGAAATCGCATGGTTCGGGAAGAATTCATACACACAAACTCAAACCATTTCAAAGATTGTTGTAGCATTCAACAAAATGACACAAGAAAATCATCTTATAGAAAGATGTTACTAAAAATACTCTGGATTTTGATAAGCCCCCCCCAAAATAGGGATAAGAATAGGGGAAAACAAGGTAACTTGCTATTTCTGATATAAGGATAATTTGCTAATTTCCAATGAAAAAGAAGAGGGGAAAAAAACTAAAGTGTTTTCTATAGCCAGAAAGGAAAAAACTATCTAAGAAGAGGGCGGGAGGAAAAAGTCATTTCCGGGAGCAAAACTCCTACAAAGCCTATTAGCTTAATAATTAATTGTAATTGAATTTCACTTTAGCCTTTTTTGCTTCTTATATTTAATTCACACCTTATTAATTCCTTGACTCCATATTGGGGACATTACAACTACCTTGGCAATCAATTCCCATTACTAGCAAGTTGTCAGACATAATATAGCAAATCAAAAGATGCATGTAGGAGCAGATTGCCTTAAGGTTCATAATTTCACAAATCCTTTTTGAAGATTAGCATTTCTATAGCCTAAAAATATTTTTGTGTGATTCATTGGAGAAAATGGATTTTCATGCATGAAGGAATTCCATTTTGATTTCCTTCATGTTTCAATACAAATGGAACAAAATCAAACATCTTACATGATATACAAAGTTGGGGGAATTTGAGTAGTGGCAACTTTGAAATAAAAATATGGGAGAATTTTATAGATGATACAACTTTGATGGAATTACCCAGGGTCAATGAGGCAGTTAAGAACTTTGGATATTCACTTGGCTACCTCAAAGAAGAGGTTTAATGAGGACAAGTCCTCCTTTTTCTTCATTGATACTCCTAGGTGTATAAAATCAGGATTGTCTGGATTCTTAGACTCTAGATTGTCTCCCTTAGTATTATTTTCCTTTGTATCTTCCTTGTTCTAGGTCCTCTACCTAGGGGGTTTTGGTAGGATGTATTGGATAAGTTTCATAGGCAGGTTAGTCATTGGACTTACAGTTGGCTTTTGATTGTTGAAAGAGTGATGCTATTGAAGTCGATGGTATAGGCTCTCCCCATTTATATGTGTTTTATGCAAGCTACTCCTCTAGCTTCATTAAGGAATTTGATGGTCTTTCTTGTCAATCCTTACGGGCTCATGATTTTCTCTTGTTAAAGTAGATTTTGGTTGAGTGGGAATCTTTTTATTGATTGAAGCAAGAGGGTAGTCTTCTCTAGTAGGTAGGCCTTGTGGTCAGGTTTCAACTGCAGAGATTTTTTGGAGGTGGTGCGGTGATCAAGATCGGGGTTGGGCTAGGATCCTGGATAAGTATTTGACAGGGACAAAGAATAAATATGTTCTTCAATTTAGCCTCTTGGGTAAGGACTACGTGATCTAGAATGCTCTTAAAAGCATTGCTAAGTTAATTAAGTAGGGACTTTTTTGGATTTGTAATATGGTCCTTGAAGCTATTTTATGGTATGACTCTTGGAAGGTCACCCACCTATTATTTATGTGTTCGCACCTGTAACACCTAGGCGACAATTTTATTGAAGCTAGTTGGTGTAGGGTAGAGGACTTTAAAACAATCCAAGACTTAGGTCAGGTGGAAGTGTTAAGATGGAAAGAACCTCATGAGTGGCCGCTAGGGGGCTCAGAGGAGGATCACCAAGAGCTTGCTAAGATTTTGGCAAGTAGAGTGTGCAATTCTTTGAGGGTGGGATGTTTTTACTTGGGGCCCTAATCTAAAAGGAAGGTTCTCATTTGTCTTGGGATACCAAGAGTTGGATATATATATATATATATATATATATATATATATATATATATATATATATATATATATATATATATATATATATATATATATATATATATATATATATATATATATATATATATATATATATATATATATATATATATATATATATATATATGCAAGGATTGATGTTTCATGGTGGAAACCAATGTGGAATAATTTTTCTTGGCCTTAACACAATTTTTTCATGTGGTTGGTTGCACAATTTAGATGCCTCACTTGAGAGATTTTATGAAAGAGGTGATGTCAAGGTCCATCTATATTTATTTTCTACAATAATAGTGAGGAAAAATCCATGCATATATTTTTTTTCTCTAGTGTTCCTTCTCTTGGGAGATTTGAAACTTTTGGTGGGGAGCTTGCAATCAAGGCCGTGTTCATGCCTCTTCTTTGGCTGAGTTCTTAGGGTTGTCTAGGGAGTCCTCCAAGTAAGACTTCCTATCTTCATGTAGCTTGGGACATTGGTCCCACTTTTATTATCAGGCAACTTTGGTTTGAAAGAAAACATAGGTTTTTTTATGATAGGAAATTGGTGGTTCATGAAGTATGGATGAGGATTACTTGGATGAGGATTACTTGTATGCTTCAAGAGATTGTATTTTCAAAGTGGGATACCTGCTCTTGTGGATCCTAGAGATTCAACATTAATTTAAAATTTGGGTTTAGTGAGTTATGGCATAGGTCTCCCCTTGCTAAGGATGTGTTGGAATGTTAAAAGGAAGATCTACAAAGAAGGTTCTTTCTCTCCCACACCTTAAGGGGTTCTGAAGATTAATATTGATGGTTTGTCCCGTGGGAATATTGGGCATGCTAGGATTGGAGGTATTGGTAGAGATAGTTCAGGGGCTATGCATTTCTTCTTTTCTATGTATAAAGGAAATCAAACTAATAATTTCATGAAAGGTCTTGGTCTTCTCATTCTTTGGAAAGAGGTTGTGTTGTAGGTTGGAAAAAGATCATTTGTGAATTAGAATATTAGATTGTGATGGATATGTTGAATGGAGTTGGTAATGGCCTTTGTTGGTTAGATAGTTTCTGAGTTTGAGTTATTCTTTGGACTTTGTCTCTTTTAGTCAAATCCCTTGGGAGTGGAATAGAGTGGTAGATTGCTTGGATAAATCGACTTCTAAGTGAATAGAGGGTGGAATGTTGGTGATTAGGGCCACTTAATCCTAGGATATTCTCCAATTTTAGAGAAGCTAGTTATGAAAGCCATGCCAGGTAACTAGAAGCCCTGTTTGGGTTTTTTCTTTTATTGGGTGTTTTCCTATTTTGTTGTTGGCACTTTGTTGGAATTGTATATTCCGCTTTGTATTTTCTCATTATGATTGATAAATATGTACCTCTCTTAAAAAAAGATCAAATAGAGGAATTTCAAGAATCATTAAACTAGTATTATCCATTTTTCTGTAAGCTCCAAAAGCTGTTTGAAGCTGAAAAAATTCTAAAGAGTAATCAATTCAAGAATATCCTTTTCTTTGTGGATATATTTCCTTGTGATTTACTAGTTTTTTGACCTAATAGAGCCTTTTATTTTTTAGTTGATACAATTCTAATCTCTAATAGTGTATGCAAAGTAACTTAGCACATGACAACAATAGATTTATTGGAATTAAAAGCCCAATTGCAAGAATTGTAAGAAAAAATATTATTACAACCCGGTGTGTCAGTTTGGGTAGCACCGATGATTTTTGTCAAGGAGGATGGAACATTGTATCATGTGCTAACAAAGTAACAATAAATAACAAATATCATAACCTTGCATTGATAATATTTTTGATCATATGTATGGTGCAATCATCTTCTCAATTTGGATATGAGAGTTGAATACCATCAATTGAGATTGAAGGATGAATACATTCATAGAATGATTTTTAAGATAAGTTATGGGCACTCTGAATTCACAATATTACCTTTTGGTTTGACTAATGCACCTACAATGTTTATGAATTTGATGAATAGTGTCTTCAAGGATTTCTTAGCCAAGTTTGTCCTTATTTTATTGGATGCAATCTTGATATGTTTTAAGAATGAAGTAGAACATATCCAACATTTGGGATTTATCTTGCAATTATTGAGAGAACATTAATTTCATAATAAATGGTCAAAATGTTCCTTTTTCCTAAAAGAAATGAAATACCTTGGTCACATTATCTTTATTGAAGGAAATTGAGTAAATCCCTCCAAAAATTAAAGCTATTTTGGAGTGGCCTATATCTAGAAATGTGCATGAAATATGCATTTTCATGGGTTTGGGTAGGTATTAATGAAATATTATTTTGAAATTTTCAAAATTTACAAACCCCATCACTTAAAACCATAGAAAGGGGAAATGATTTAAATAGATAAAAAAAGTAGCTTTTGGTATTCTTAAATAGAAAGTAACTTTCACCATAGTTGTCAAAATTTTTAATCTAGAATGTCATCTTGTAGTTGTAATTGATGATTTAGGTGAAAGTGTGGGTGGTTCTTATGTAAGGTAGGCAAGTGGTAGCATATGAATCTAGGAAATTGTCCATGTGAGAAACATTATGCTTCACATGATTCTAAGGTAGTTGTGACTATGTATTCTATCCAAGTGTGGAGACATTATGACGTAGTACCCCAAGGTGGAGAACCCCAAGATGGGATATCCAACCTCACAACTAAACACACACGGAAGTAACAACACATAATAGAGGGAGAGAGAGAGAGAGAGAGAGAGAGAGAGAGAGAGAGAGAGAGAGTGCAAGACCAATCATTTATTCAAATAGGTACATCATACATGTCAGGTTGTAAGGCCTTCACGATTTAGGCCATATACAAAATGAATTAAAATCTTAAAGCTCAGTACTTTATGATCATCCAAACTACTACTCTAAGAGTTCTTTCCTACAAAATTACATCAAATTCAACACATATACCCAACCGCACAACTAGGGTCGGCCAAGAATTACATTTCAAAATGAAGCGTGTAAAAAGAAATATGAGTCGGCCCCAAAAAAAATCACAAGACCACCAGAAGGAAATGTACAAGGCACAAACATAGATTTAGGTCCACATGTGACCTAACAATCACACACCATGATCACACACCTTAACAATCAACGAGCAACGATTGCACACACAATCTCCAAGGTCGGCCCAAGAAGGAAAGGAACATGCTACACGAAGAAACCAAAAGAATCCAAACATAAAGGTATTTGATCCAAACACGATGTGATCAAAGGGAAAGGTTCCTCGATAGGTCCACATTAAGAATTTATGAGCGCAACCAAAGAAACACACAAACACGTGACTGCGAACAAGATCACCATGAACAAGAAACCAAAGGAACAAAGCATGAGCCACACAGAAAGGAAAACTTGAATAAATCTAACAATACTAAACCAAATGAGGTGCGATCTGAAAGATAAACACTATAGAGAGTCCTTAACAAGATTCCAAGACTGCAACCAAAATATTTCAAAGATGAATGACCGTCGCATCACTCTCCTAAACTGGAAAATAGTAACAAAATGAAACTAAATGTTTTTGGTTGATGCAAGATTGCCAAGAACTCAAGATGCTTCTGCATCAGACACTTGGGGTTAATAAAATGATTCTCCTGAAGCAGTAATGTTTTTCAACCCGAGTTGAATCAGAATGATCCAACTTAGATTGAGAAATCCATTTAGAATCCTCAAGTGGTATGTCCTTCCACTTCACCAAATATTCCATGTAGTCTTTAACTCTTGTACTTCTACCAATTCTTTTATCTAAAATTTGCTCAATTTATTCTATCTATTTCTTAGGATATTCTTTCTGCACATCTACCTCTTCATCTGACTCATGGTACTCATAGAAATTTGAAATGTTGAAGATAGGAGATATATCCATATCAACCGGTAACTCAATTGCATATGCATTACCATTGTCAAATTTCTCCAATATCTTGCAAGGTCCAAACTTCTTCATTCTTAATTTTTTGTATGTTCCAATAGGAAACCTTCCTTTCTTCAAATGAACCATTACTTCATCACCAAATTCAAAGGTTTTGTGTCTTCTAGACCTATTTGTTGTATCCTTATATTTCTGACTGTTCTTCTCCAAATTATGTTTCACTCCAACATGCAAAGTCTTCATAAAATCTGCATATTCTTCTCCTTCAATACTTCTTTTCTCTTCTGAACCAAGTATCCTCAAATATGATATACCTTTAGGATGCATGCTTGTAACAATCTAAAAATGCATCTTACCAGTACTCCTATTCATTGAATTATTATATGCAAACTCTACTTGTGCCAATATCAAGTCCCAATTTCTAGGTTTGTCTCCAACTAAGCATCTCAACAAATTTCCCAAAATTCTATTCACAACCTTTGTTTGTCCATATGTCTGAGGGTGAAAGGTAGAACTAAACCTCAAATCTGTAACCAACTCCTTCCAAAGTGTTCTCCAAAAGTATCCAACAAATTTTCTATCCCGGTCAGAGATAATACTCTTTGGTAACCCATGCAATCTCACAATTTCCTTAAAGAAAAGGTCTGCTACATGAACCACAGTTGATGTCTTCTCACAAGGAATAAAATGTGACCATTTTGAAAATCTATCCACCAAAAAAAAATATGCAACCATTACCTCTTTGAGTCTTAGGTAAGCCAAGAACAAAATCTATGTTGATGTCTTCCCAAGGTCTATTAGGAACAGGTAATGGTGTATATAATCTAGTATTCTGACTTACTCCTTTTGAAACTTGACAAATTGTACAACTCCTTACAAATTTCTGAACATTCTTATACAACTAAGGTCAAAATTATTTTTCCTTAAGCAAACTCAATGTCTCATCAATACCAAAGTGTCATGCTAATCCATCGCTATGTTTCTCCTTTACCAAATTGTCTCTCATTGAACTTTTAGGTATACACAACTAAACTCCCTTGAACAACATACCTTCCTAAAGGAAGTAATCATCCCACTTTCTCCGTTTATCAGTGATAAGTGTCTTACATGCTCTCCAAGCCTTTGCAAAATCAGGGTCAGTTTCATACAAATTCTTCAAATCATAAAAAAACAAGAACCTCAACTCTCATCTCGGTCAAAAAATATCTTCTTCTTCTCAATGCATTTGAAACTCTGTTTGACAATCCACTTCTATATTTTAGCACAAATGTAAATTTATGCATGTACTCAACCCACTTCATATGTCTTTGATTCAATTTATGTTGACTTCCCAAATACTGCAATGCTTTATGATCGATATAAAACACAAATTCCTTTGGCAAAAAATAGTGTCTCCACTTCTTCAAAGCTTGAACAATAGTATATAACTCTTGATCATAAACAAAATATTTCCTCTTAGCATCATTAAAGAAAGCAACCGGTCTACCTTCTCGACTCAAGACCCCTCCTAGTGCACTACCACTTGCATCACAATCAACTTGGAATACCTTGGAGAAATCAAACAAAGAAAGAATAGGTAACTCTGCTACCTTTTTCTTTAATGTCTCAAAATTTTTGTTAGCTCCATATGTCCACTTGAAATCCTTTTTGTCTCCTCTCATTGTCTCAGTCATAGCATTACAAATAGAATTGAAATTCCTGATGAAGTTTCGGTAGAAACTAGCTAAACCATGAAAAAATATTACCTCTCCAACACTCTCAGGTGTAGGCCACTCTAATATTTCTTTAACCTTTTTAGGTTCCATCTTCAAACCATTAGCTAAGATAAAAAATCCCAAATATACTATCTCCTCCTCCATGAAAGAACATTTATTCAAGTTAATCGGTAACTTCTCCTCTTTTAACCCCTGTAATACATGTTTGAGATGTAACAAATGATCTTCCCTATTCTTACTGAATATTAGAATGTCATCCAAATATACAATCACAAATTTTCCCAAGAATTTCTTCAAATATTCATTCATCAGCCTCATAAAAGTATTAGGTGCATTAGTGAAACCAAAAGGCATAGCCAACCACTCATACAACCTTCTCTTGTCTTGAAAGCAGTCTTCCATTCATCTCCTTCTTTGATTTTGATATGGTGATAACCACTCTTCAAATCAATCTTGGTAAAGTATTTTTCTCCACTCAAACAATCCATGATGTCAACCATCCTAGGCAATGGAAACTGGTACTTCACTGTGATCTTGTTTATAGCTCTGGAATCAGTACACATTCTCCATTCACCACTTTTCTTAGGTGCTAACACATTTGGAACTACACATGGACTCAAGATTTCTCTCATCAAACCTTTCTACAACAACTCTTGAACTTGTCTATTCAATTCCCCATTCTCTACTGGTTTTAACCGGTGAGGTTCTTTGTTAGGCAAACTAGCTCCTAGAATTAGATCCATACAATGACTAATACTTCTAACTGGTGGTAAACTATATGGTACATTATCATAAATAATCTCTTGATACTTTGTCAACAACTTCTTGACTTCAATATGTGTTTCATCCTCTGATTTCTAAATAGGATTATTAGGAAGTAAAGCATAACAAACATCATTCTTCTTCAAATCTCTTATGAATTGTCTTCCTTCAATCAAAAAATTCTAGCATAAGTACAATTTTCACCCTTAGATGCTTCAATCGAAGGTAACAAAACTTGCTTCATTCCATTAGCTATAATAGTATATCTATTCAACCTTTTCTCATGTAAATATTGTCTATCATATTGCCATGGTCTACCCAACAAGATGTGACAAAAATCCATAAGCATAATATCATAAAGAACTTCATCATGGTAATTCCCAATTTTAAGTTTCACAAGACATTTATCACTTACCAAATTTTTTTTCTCATCCTTGATCCATGAGATATGATAGGGTTTAAAGTTCTTCATCCTTTGCAAGTGCAACTTTGTAACCAACTCCTCTGATGCCAAATTATTTGAACTTCCACTGTTAATGATCACTTTGCAACATTTTCCTAAACCTTACATTTGGTTTTGAACAAGCCTTTCCTCAAAGGATTTTCATCAGAACCTTGATAAGTATTCACCTAGCTTGCTTGCACTTGCTTGATTAGGACTCCCCGAGTTCCTAATCCTTCCAAGATCCTAACTCTAAATCCTAGGATCCTCCAAGTTACCACTAATCTAGTTTAGGACTTCCTGCATGTCTCCCCTCAAGGTGACAAACTCTAGTGCTTCACTAGGGTACCTATCATTTCTTAGTAACCAACTTCCTATCTCCATTAGCTTCCTTCCAATGGCTCCTTATTGTCATTTCTCATGGATATGTGTTTGTAGGGGTTAAAAAGTCTTCTATCACCATTTATAACTCACTCTTGATCCCTTTGGATTGGGGTATCAAGATCTTGTCTATTGATCTCAAGCTTTTACTTCAAATGGCCTATTAGGCCTATTAGCCCTCAATTAGGTCTCTCTGGATTGTTTTTGGCTATTCTTGGAAAATGTCTCTAAACAACCCAATGAATAAATCTTGGTTTTGAACACATTTTTCAAATTTCTTTGAGATTCAATAGGTCTCCCTTCTCCAAACTGACCATACATGTCCTTCCTATATTCAAGGGCTTTTAGAGCTAATAGGACTCCATTAACAAGTCATTGCTTCTAGGATCCACAATGACTTCATTTGGATTGATAAAGCTCCAATCATTTTTAAGGGTCTCTGTATAGGTCCAAAGACTCCTTCCGACCCCTTTGATCCAAATCCTCCATCGAACTCTTGCAATCAAACACACTGTTTCAAATGCAAGCTCCTAGTCGGGCTTCACTGGACTCACCTAGGGCTTGCTTGCAAAAATAGCACATGGCACTTCCAGGCATCCTTCAAACATATATATAATATACAATGCCCCCCCCATCATTTCCCAAATCCCTGTGATGATTCCACAATAGGGTTTCATGTGGGATCCATTTTGGCACAACACAGTCCTGGACATGCCAGTGACTGACAAAAGCACAAAAGATTTACAAAACTAAATAAACTATATACAAGAAACTTCCAACCTTTGAAAAATGAAAGTAAAAAGAATCTATTTACTCAATCCACCACAATATATTGGATTCAATCTATTTCATAGTCTATTGTATTAAGATTTACTCTGACTGTGCACTTAAAATCAGAAAATACAGTGTAAGTAAAAACCTAAAAAACTTGTAAATTCTTCTTACCTCAGGATTTGGGCTCCATAGGTCTTATATAACCCCTCCTCACATGGTCAAGTGTTTGAGACACCGACCATGCCCTAATACCTCTTCTTTGTCTTGGTTAGGACAATGTTGTCATGCAATTTTGCAAAATTACAAAAGTTGTCATGACAACATTTTGACAATTTTTGCAACTTTGTCTCAAGCCTAACCAAATGCTTTCCAAACCTCATGAAATGATTTATTAACACCATATAAGCCATTTTAGGCTCATTTCAACCATTTACTTACCTATTTAGGTCATTTTCCCAATTTCAATACCAAGACTAAGAAAAACTTAGAGGTAACACAACTAAGCTTTAACCCAAAACATTTCTAGATTAGATTAGGTCTAACCTAAACCTCCTAGAATCACACCCTAGATTCATTATAAAATCCTAAATCTATCTTTGACATGGCCAAGGTCAGGACAAGCCAAAAACAAAATTTTGGTAAGACTTTGAGCTTAAGTCTTATGTGCTCCTGCACCATACCTTCATTCCATAATGCTCTTATGATCATCATATTTTCCCCATCCTCAGGTTTATTTGTTGAATCAGGTGAATCTTCCTTCACAAGTACATTTCTTCTACTGCTACCAGTCTTCTTGTTTCCATTGGTACATTCAAATGCCTTATGTCCTTCTTCACGTCACTTGAAACAAGTGACCTTGAACCAATTCTTGTCTTCCCTCCTTTGATCATTACCTCTAGGGTAACCACCTCTTGAATAATTTCCTCTACCTCTGTATGAATTTTATCCTCTCCACTTTGATTTTCCTTTATCCTAATTTTCCTTATCCTGATCTGATTTACTATTTTTTCCATAGGATCCGCCTCTACCTCTAGGAAATATTCTACCACTGCCTCTCTACCTTTGTTCATGCCTCTTGTTCAATTTCTCCTCTTTCTTCAATGAAAATTGATAGGCTTCTTCAATGGTGTTCATCTTGACCAAACTAATTTCATCTTGGATAGAAGTCCTTAAACCATTCAGGTACCTAGCAATCCTTTCAACTTCATCATCTACATGTCTAGATCTGATATCTAACCTATAAAATTTCTCAGTATATTCCTTCACAGAACTATCCTTTTGTTTCAAATTTTGCATTCTCCTTAACAGGCTAATCTGATAATTACCGGGTAGAAATTTACCTTTCAACTTATTAATCCCATACCTTGATTTTATCCTTGCCTCTCCTTTTCTTATTAGTCTTCAAATTCTCCCATCACAAGGATACATGTCCCTTCAATTTGATGCTTGCAATCTTCACCTTCTTGTCTGCTGGTATGTTTTCATAATCAAAATACTTCTCCATTTCAAAGATCCAATCCATCAAGTCATCTCAATCCAATCTACCACTATACTCAGGAGGATTGAAGTGAGGTTTGAAATTAATTCTTGTCAAAGCTCTCAAGAATATTTCTTCTCCTTGTTCCAGAACAAGTGGTGGTGTTGCTACTCCCTCTAAAAATTATTCTACCTCATTTTCACTATCATCCTCAATAGGTCTTCCTCTCCTTTGGGCTGTCTCAACAACTTCAAGTCTTGCATAAATTTGCCTTAACATATCCATCACAACATGATCTGCATCTCTCCTTCCACGAACCATCTTTGCAACCCTCTGCAATTGTATGTCAGATCACAACCTGCCACCCTACAACTAAATCAATTAGGGCTTTCAAAAGGAAGGCCTGCCCTGATACCACTTGACATAGTACCCTAAGGTGGAGAGTCCCAAGATGGGATGTCCAACCTCGTAGCTAAACACACACAAAAGCAACAACACATAATTGAGAGAGAGAGAATGAAAGATCAATCATTTATTCAAATAGGTACATCATACATGTCAGTCTATAAGGCCTTCCTAGTTTAGGCCATATATAAAATAAATTCAAATTTGAAAGCTCAGTGCTTCATGATCAACCAAAATACCTCTAAGAGTTCTTGCCTATATAATTACATCAAATTGAGTACATATACCCAACTACACAATTGGGGTCAACCAATAATTACATTTCAAAATGAAGCGTGTACAAATAAATATGAGTCGGCTCCAAAATAGATCACAAGACCACCAGAAGGAAAGATAGAAGGCACAAACATAGATTTAGATCTACACATGACCCAAGAATCATGCACCACGATTGCACACCTTAACAATCAACAAGCAACAATCACGCACACAATCTCCAAGGTCAGCCCATGTAGGAAAGGAACATGCTACCCGAAGCAAACAAAATAATCCAAACATGGAGGTCTTTGATCCAAACATGATGCAATCAAAGGGAAAGGTTCCTAGATAGGTCCACATTCAAAATTTTTGACCGCACTCGAAGAAACACATGAACATGAGACCGCGAATAGGATCACCATGAACATGAAACCAAAGGAATAGAGCATGAGCCACAAAGAAAAGAAAACTTGAATAACTCTAACAGTATTGAACCAAATGAGGTGTGATCTGAAAGATAAACACTATAGAGAGTCCTTAACAAGATTCCAAGACCACGACCAAAACATCTCAAAGATGAATGATCACTACATCACTCTCCCAAACTGGAAAAAAAGAACATAATGAAACTAAATGTTTTTGGTTGATGCAAGATTGTGAAGAACCCAAGATCCTCCTGCATCACATTACTTGTTGGGAAAGCAAGTTGAGTGTAAATTAGACAATTAGGTTAGAAGCGTATTTTATCTTTGCCAATTCTCAATGTGCAATAGAAAAAGGATTGCTGGAGTTATTGTCAAATTATGAGTTTAATATGAATTACATAAAATGAAAGGAGAATCAAGTTATTGACACATTGTCAGAGAAGACATCTTGTGACAATGGTCTCAATATGTTAAAATTTTCAAGATTAAGTGATAAGTAATTCCCCAGGAGACAAATTGTATAAACAAGTCATATTAACACTTTCAATAAATCCTTAAGATGCTATATATGAAGGGTATCACTTTGATTTAGATGGATTAAAGTGGTTCAAAGTAAAAATTTATGTTCAAGATCAAACTTACAAAGGTAGCCCAAATTATACCAACAAACCTAAAAAATAGAACACCTGTCATAACAAGAAGATTTGTGCAAGAAATATTTAGATTGCAAGGAGTTATTTATAAGACAATCTTAGATAAGAATGCACAAATAATGTCAAGGTTATATCAAACCTTATTTTCAAAGCTAAGAACTCAATTGAATAATTGTTTATCCTACTATCTAGAAACTGATGATCAAACAAAAAGGAGTAAATCAAGTGCTTGAGGATTTGTGAAGGATGTATTGCATGGATCAATAGTACAAGTTGGAGGATTATATTCCATTAGCCGAGTTTGCCTATAATAACTTGTATCATTTTGCTAGAAAAATGGCTCGATTTGAAGCATTATATGGTAAAGTATTGAAGTCCTAAAAGTTGGAAAAAATTGGAAGATAATATAGCCTATTGGCCAAAAGCTAATGAATATGGAGGAACATATTAAAAAATAAAAAAATGATTAGAAAAGTGAATGACAGGTGGACAAGTTATGCTAATGCCAAGTGTACTCCATGACTATTACCTTAAAAGATCTCACTTTAGTGTGACAAGTCACTCAAACTAATAAATATGTGGGTCCATTTGATATCCTAGAAGTAATGACCCCAACTCCTCAAAACTAGTGCTACCTCTGGTTCTTTCTCATAAGCACGATGTATTTCTTGTATTCTTTTTAGAAAGACACACATCTAGAATTAATCATGTTCTTGATTAAAATTCTCTTTGTATTCAAGATTTGAGAATGGTCATGATCAAGTCTCTTAGAGTGTTCAAGATTTACAAGCTCCACTTGTGTAATAGAAAAATCACTTAGTACAAGGTCCCATGAGACCAATGTCCGAAGGATCAAAGGATAGTGCCACTTGGGAAGATTATGAATAAGTCCACCATAAGCTTCTATATTTATTTTAGTTGGTTATTTATTTCTAGAAAGAAAAAATAATATTTTTTAATGAATAGGCATTTCTATTGATATTGAAATAAAAGTACACTATCCATGAAAAAAGTAGGGGGATATGAGATCACCCCTCCAGATTTAGATGGGTAGTGCCCAAAAATGCATAATAACAAAAAAACACAGGCAGCGTCCAAAAATAGAAACATCACATAAAAAGTAGCTAAGCAGCTAGAGCAGTGATTAGGGGTGGTAGACGAGGATCTCAATCATCCTTGGAGTCATGTGAATAGTGAGTGTAGGAGTTGCAGTTGTGTTGTTGACTATAGGTTTTGAGGGGACCTTTTCACTTCCCAATGAACATTCAAGTCATGCTGATAATAGCGAAAGCTAGGTTGTCATCATAGGAGCTTCTAATATCTTTCTCCAAAAATTATCATATGAGATAAGTTATTTTGGAAGGACCTTTATTCAAAAAAAATCTTATTTGTCTCAACGAAGTAAGATCTATAAACAGAGATGACACCAAACTAAGGAAAGTAGATCAGAATGAGATTTAACCCGTCTCATCAACAAAAGTTTTCACATCGACATGACACTTGAAATTTTAAAAGAATTAATGACCAGTGTGGACATTAATGGATGCAAAGGAGAACTTTATGAACATATTGATCAAGTTAAGAACATCAAGAGAAATCATACTCATTCAAGGAATCACAATTGTAGAGAAGTGAAGGCGATGTTGTTGAATTGGTGATCACCAAAATCATTCTAGAAATTATTGTCCAAGCAAGTAATGGATTGTCTCTCTAAAAATTGTAATTGTTCTGAATAAAATTTTGTGTTAGGGTTTCAAATTTTGTTCTTGTATATATAATTAAAAAATAATGGAGAAAAACCCCAAAGAAACAAAGGCCAAGAGATAAAAACAAGACATAGAAAAATAAGAACAAGAAGTGAAGGGAACATAAAAGAGAAATGTTAACCATGATCTCCTTGACCAATTGCTTGGTTCACAACCTAGGTTTAGGAGAAGTGTCCAATTGAAACTAGGTGCTAAGAAATTAGAGGATAAATGAAAGGATGTAGGGGATATCTAGACACCAGATAGGGGATATCATATGTTCATATTCTATTATAAGAGGAGAGACACACATAAACCAATATGCAATACTTGGAAGTTCAACTTAGGGAAAATTGTAGATCCAAATATCTTTGTAAATGTGGACTTGCTACAAATGTTGGTGAAATACTATTATCTAACAACTAGAGCAATTTACAATGTTTAAGGTGAACCCTTTTTACCAATCAACAAAGAATATATTTATGTGGTGTTTGACTTGGATGACATATGTGATCACAAGATAACATGGGGATCTCATGAATGAGTATACCAGGATGGATACCACTTATAAAGGGCGGAGACTACCTTTGCACATACCTAGAGTGAATGGAAATGATATTTCCAAATTTGAAGATAATGAAGAGCCTCCATTTCATGTAGAACTATTTGAGAAATATCTTTAATGCACTTATTATCTATAGCTGGTCATGTGTTGGGTATGGATGCCCCTGAATTCATGTCTGTTGTTCCGATGGTAATTGTGGCTGATGTGTAGAGCCATAACACTTGACCATTTCATTATGCTTCTTATATAGCAAGGATGATTGATATAGGGTTTAGGGCTGCCACAAGTAACCCTTCAAATTTCATATACTTCAAACATTACTCTATCCTTATACACATGATATTATATGTTGGTCAAGAACTTAAAATGTGGCCAGAAGAACTCAAAATTATAGAAGTAGACAGTGAAAACCAGCCAAATCATGAGCAGATGTGGACATTAGTTTGGGACATAAGATATGCATGCTCCAATTATGTATATTTTGAAGAATTTTTTGTGAAAACATTGTATAGATTTTTTAATCATCACTGTGTTTACTCATTGTCTCTTAAGATCAAGAGGTTTCTTAGAGCTCATGAATATGATAAAAGATATAAAGTTAACCATAACTTGGGGGACTGGTATTCATTCAAATATTGTATGATGATTAGGGTGTATGGATTTGAAGATACCCCTTCTCTAATTCCAAAAATAGTACCAAAGAGAGTGGCATATTTAGAGATTGTAAGACAATTGAAGTATTCTAGCTTTATGAATTTGAGCTCATATGAAAACAAATCACTCATGCTGGGTACTCTACTATTTGGAGATTTTACTATGGTTGCCACTAATGGGTATGACCTTATCCAAGACAAATTGACACATTATAATATGAGGAGGGGAGCCATTAGAAATTTTTTGACCTTGAAGGTTTTATCAGTTATATCAGAAAGGAATAGAGTTTGAGTGGGTACATTCACATTCCATTTGTCCATGATGATATCATAAGGAATATGGATGAATAAGAGGTATCACAAACTATAGATAATTAAAAAAGTGATATGGAGCAAAAGTGGAATGAAATGTAGGAGGTTCA
The DNA here is from genome assembly GCA_027943335.1 of Chamaecyparis obtusa. Classification (NCBI taxonomy): domain Eukaryota; kingdom Viridiplantae; phylum Streptophyta; class Pinopsida; order Cupressales; family Cupressaceae; genus Chamaecyparis; species Chamaecyparis obtusa. The sequence continues at coordinate 321,027 of BSBK01004333.1, read as the reverse complement.
ACTCTTCTCCTCTACAAGTGAAGGGTCTTTATATGAGATGTATAACAGGTTGAGAAGAACACTCCCAAGGGTTAGTTTGACCAAATTCCTTTAGTTAGGATTGAGGAGTACTACACTCTTATAAATAAAGAAGAGGAAATAGGTGATATATTAGGTATTGTAGAAGATAAAGAAAGACAAGTGGCTTGAAATACTTTCATTTCTGACGATGGGTTCATCAAATCCTCTGAGTTTAGATCATTTTTATATAAGTACAAAGGAAAATTAATGAGAAAGTTAGTTATTGATATCACACCTACAAATGAAGCTCAATTACTACATGAGCTACAAATTGGATGTAGATCATGAAATGGATACCATGACCCCTGAGAAGGGAATGCAACTATTGTAGGATACAAGTGTTATGATATTTTTAGGATGGTATCTAAATGTCACATTGGTTTTTGATAGTTTTATACGTAGTTGGGATACACAAACAAATTGAACCCATAAGTTGTGGATCAGATATACACTAGATCAGGATATAATCCTAATGAGAAATCTTTGTTGATATGGGAATTACACCCACCACATAAGAGAATGAAGATCATTGACATAGGAATTGCCTTTGGCCATATGATAACACTTGAAGTTGAGGAATTTGACCCCATGATTACTACAAATCTCAGTGTGAATATAGCTAAGATGAATAACACCCAAATACAACAATTAATAAACAAAAGGGATATATACAAGTTGAAAAATAAAAGGTTAATTCATGAGAATACATCTTTGAAGGATAATATGAAAGAAATACCGAAGGAATTGACTTATCACTCAACTCAAGGAGAAAAATCTCATTGGGAGGACAAAAATGAAAAATTAAAGATGGAAAACTAACAATTGAGTGCACAAGTGAGAAATACGAGATTTGAAATAGTTTCTATGATAATTCATAAAAGGTTTTCCAACTTGATGTCTTGGGTTGAAAACTTCTAGGTTTCTCACTCAAGAAATTTTAATGCCATTCAAGAACATAAAAGGGTAAGAGGTGGGCTTGAAACAAAACTTTAGGAGATACAAAATAAAAGCTCCCCAAACAACAAGGCCATCAATGAAGCTCAAGCATTGATAAAGAAACATAAGGATTTTCATGATAATCTCAAATTAGAATTCAAGGAATTTGTAAATGTTGCAGGTTTGATCTTACTGCCATTATTCAATGATGATGGAGGTTTGAAGAATCAAGATGAAAGGATAGCGTACTGTGTTGTGTATTTGTGTACCTCTCTAGAATAGACACACATTCCATATAACATTAGATCATTGAGTTAGTAAAAAAAAATCAAATTGTAATCAAACTCAATTGAAACCATCGTATGGATCCCTAGTCATGAATATTCAAACCAGATTATGAAATATGCTCTCAGAATAGATTTTAATCTACGTTTCCTAGACAATCATGGAATGGAATATTTCCTTATGAATATACACCTAATTATGCAATTTGGATAGAAATTGAGATCATGATGAAACTAGATTGATCTAAATTATGCAATTGATGATGGATACTACTATGAAACAGATCTAAATGCTTGGATTTATGATCTACTTGATTCAAATCTAGGATGATAATGATCTCAATGGATAAAATTAAGCTAAAATGATGACAATTCTCTCAAATGAGAGTTCAAAACTCAAATGGACATAACCTTGGTATGCAAATGATCCATCTTATGAAAATTTCTTGATTGAGATTGTTTATATAGATTTACCATGGAGGGAAATAGTTAGATTTGAAATAGAAGGGCCAAGATTCTCCAAATTGAATTGGATGGTTGAGATTGAAAAGACCTTTAGTGATCCTTGTGCTCTAATCTAATTGGTTGGTGCCAAGTAGTTTGTACCTTTTTTATTTGGTTAGACGACATGGAATATAGGACATTCAATTAAATCCATGTAATTCATATCACTAGCCATGCACTTTTTGACCTCCGATTTTATTAACTAGGCTAGGAAAATTAATGAATGGATTATGTCCCCATTTTTCAAACTATTGGGATTAGCTTGGTTTGGCGACCCTCACAAGCTAATCAGGTGATCAGAGGGGGTCAGTTGGCAGAGCTAGTGTTGGGATTTCATTCTGGAGGTTCAGATTACTAGGTCTGCTCTTCATTCGGGTCAATTTGATCAACTTGCTATTTTTAGTAAGTGGTATTTTGGGTATGGCCAGGATTAGTAGGGCGTCTGCACGAGGTGTCAAATGTTTGAGGATCGAGTTTCAGGGAATCTCTGGTTTGAGAGACTTACTATTTATAGTAAGTCTATTTTTGGCAGTTGGCTATTTTTGGTAGGGGCAGTTGAAGTTTGAGGCTCTGGTGTCAGAAACAAGTTTGTTGCAATCAGTGGGTTACAGTGGATTTTTATTTTAAAGTTATCGTTATTAAATTAAATTATTTTAATTTAATAACTTTATGACTTTATAACTTAATGTTATAAAATGAAGTGGTGATTAAAAAGTCTTTTAAGTGAAAAAAGTGAAGTTGAAGCTTTTTCCGAAAAAGCTATATATTCAATTCGAAAAAGCACTTTCATTCACCCATTGATGATTTGATAAAAAACTTGTGTTGAGAGAGAATTTTTTTTTTCTTGGTTGAGCTAGGGTTTGGTCTTCTGTAAGGAGAAAACTTTGATGCTTCTTCCGGTGTTGTTGAGGTTTGATATTTGGTCTTCATTTTTGGAGAGAATATCATTGCATTGTTGAATGTTTACTGAGTTGGGAAAATTTTATTTGCATTCTAATTTGAATTTTCTAGGAAATCAAATTTGGAGAGACAAGGGTTTGAGTTTGAATTCTAGAAGAAACACTATCTTCTCCTAGAGATGATTACATTCTGAATTGGCTCACTAAATGCCAATGAATTGTGTCGTATTGTCATGCTATGTTTGAAGACTGCAGACATAAGTAATTAAGGGGTTGTACGACGTCAGGAAGACTGTACAAAACATTCTGTTCAAGCATTACCAACCTATGTGAGTCTACAAACTGATTTGATTCCCATGCTTGGACGTTTGCAAACATTCATTATACTGTTGGCAAATTGGTGAATCTTTGGCACAGATAGAAGACCTTTAGCCATGCAAGAATCCACGTTGGAGATTATAAACAAGAATTCTATTCCAGAATTCGTAGTTGCAGCCGCATATGTATAATGAGGATTTCCTTTGATGATAATGAATAAGAACTCAGTTCTAGAATTCTCATTTGCAGCCGCACAAGAACAAGGTGCTCTATTTTGTTTGATTTTGATGTGTTTCAATAATAATTTGGTTGATAAGCAAATTACCAATTTCATGGAATTCGATATTCAATATGTTGTTATTTGAATTTTACACAAATAAAATATAAGTTTGTTATTTAAATTGAAACACAAATCAACAAGATATTTCTAGAATTATTCCAAGAAGTTTGAGTTGCATTAAAGAGCTAGGAAGGCTCATCACAGTGGTATCAAAGCACTGATCTTGCCATCCTGAAGGGTATGAAAACAAAATAATGGCAAATAGATTTGAATCGGGAGTGCACTATACCCGCAGGCGTAGAAATTCACCACCTCCTGAAGGTAATGAACATGGCCCATAGATTGAACAAGTAGGGAATAGGAATAATATCAAAAATGATATTGACAGGCAGGCCAGAGATGCCTTCATAAATATTGCAGATGGTCAGCATCATGTTGCTACTGTATTGCAATAGCTTTCAGACACTCTACAACGCATTGCATTACTAGGCGCTAGAGACAAAGGTGTGCGAAGTGTTTCAGTCAGCTCACATAGGTCACAAGCTGATGATAGGCAAGATGATGATAGGCAAGATTATAGAGCTGACCATACTGGTACTTATGACAGGCCTCATCATCTGACCTTTTTGAGGCCAGAGTTGGATACAGTTAGTGTGGAGTAAGAGCCAACACCATTTGTCGATCACATGGTGGCACATTTTGCAGAGTGGGATGCTCTTCCTGAGGCACTAAAAAGAAATTTAAATTTTGACAGATATTTCATGCAGAAGCGTGAGCATTCCAGAGGAAGGCCAGCTCCTGACACGAGGTAGAGACCTAGGCAGAATGAACTCAAGCAGGCAACCAGCAAGTTGACATTAGACCACTTCGATGGAAGTGGGAAGACTATAACCAGAGCATGGGTTCACAAGCTGGATACTTATCTTTCACTTCATCCTATGTCTGAGGAGGATGCTGTTAGATTTGTCATGCTTCATTTGGATGAATTTTCTCATGATTGGTGGTATCATGGGTTAGTGTCTTTGCATCATGATCTTATTGTGTAGTACCAGGAGTTCGTAGATAGACTGATAGAGCGATTTGATAGGAAGGATCCTGAGACTTACTTTAGAGAGTTAGCTCAGTTGAGATAGATAGGTGGCCTTGAGGCCTTCATTAGTGAGTTTCAGTGCCTATCATTTATGGTATATGACATCTCTGAGAGGAGGAGAGTCATGCTTTTCATAGAGGGTTTGTTAGAGCCATACAAAGGATGGGTCAAGTCCCTGGATCCACCTACTTTATGAGATTCTATGAAGAAGGCAAGAAATATTGAGTCTTCTATTTCATGGGGAAAGTCTACTCCGAGTCCTACTATCCCTCCTGTAGATGAGGTACCTCCACTAGTTGTTGACATAAAGAAGCCTGTAGGTAGACTTGATGATGCCACACGAGAGGATTTAAGGAGGAGGTAGCTTTGCTATTGGTGCAAAGAGCCTTATGATAGAGAGCATACTTGTACTATGAGGCCTAAGGGTAGGGTGAATCACTCTATGTGGGTTTATTCTGGTGAGAGTGAGGTTGAGTCTTCTCATCAGGCTGCTAGTTTTGATACAGAGGAGGAGCAGAGAGTTACTCCAGAGTTTGGTCCTGAAGCCAAACTATCTCCGATTGTGTTGTCCACCTTTGTGCCACTTCCCTCTACTTTCAGACTGAAGGGATTAGTGGAAGGACAACCCTGTGTTGCTATGTTGGACACTGGAGCCACACACAACTTTATTCATGAGAAAATTGTTAGTCAGTGTGGGCTTCAGGTAGAGGAGTTTGCAGGGTTTGGAGTCAGGGTAGCTGATGGCTACAATTTTACCTGTACTAGGGGCATTCAAGATCTTTCATTTCTTGGTGATTACGAGCTGATAGCTAATTTCTATGTGTTTGATTTGGGGGAAATGGATGTGTTGTTAGGGATGCAATGGATATAGGAGATTAAGGAGTTCTGCCTTAGTGTGAGCCTAATGCAGATCATATTTGAGTACTAGGGCATAGAGAATGTGTTGTCGAGCATTGCTGAGGGGAGTCTACGAACTATGTCCTTTTGTGTTGTGGATAGTGCCAATTCATAGAGACATGATTCCATACTGGTAGAGCTGATCACATATCATGTCACTCAAAGTTCACCATTTTATGGCTCAGATCAGCAGATGGGTGCTCTTCACTTTGTGAACAACCCTTTATTTGAGGTGGATGTCATCATGACTTATGACAATCCATTGTTTGAGCTTAGTGATGATCCCTTATAGGTGTTGTATGATAATGATGATGTTTGGGATCCTATTAGTACACCCGGGTATCAGGAGGATTTTACAGGAGGGCAGTCAGGCCTAGCTGAGCAGTTTACAAGGGTGTACACGGTGAGGAGTGTTTACAGTTTTACATTCAATCCTCAAATTCAGGATATCTATCAGTCACATAGTTCTTCAACTCATCCTTTTGATGACTGGTATGACAATTTGGTTAGTTTGAAGATTGGGAGTAAGTCCAGTCTATTGGTTGAGTTACTCCCGTGTGAGTTACTCTCGGTTGAGTTTCTCCCATGAGGTGATCCTGTTGCATCATCATCAATTCAGGTGTTGAGTGTAGTTTCTAGTTGCTGATGTTGGTACTACTGATGTTGTTGACTTCTTTACAGGAGTATGAGGTTGATCGAGACATTACTCATGACCATCCTTGGGATCCGGGTGGATTGTGATGTTGCTTGAGGACAAGCAATATTGGGAAGGGAGGACTGTCATGTCCCCATTTTTTAGACTATTGGGATTAGCTTGGTTTGGCGACCCTCACAAGCTAGTCAGGTGATCAGAGGGGGTCAGTTGGTGGAGCTAGTGTTGGGATTCCATTCTGGAGGTTTAGATTACCAGGTCTGCTCTTCATTCGGGTCAATTTGGTCAACTTACTATTTTTAGTAAGTGGTATTTTGGGTATGGCCAGGATTGGTAGGGCGTCTGCATGAGGTGTCAGATGTTTGAGGATTGAGTTTCAGGGAATCTCCAGTTTGAGAGACTTACTATTTATAGTAAGTCTATTTTTGGCAGTTGGCTATTTCTGGCAGGGAAGTTGAAGTTTGAGGCTCTAGTGTCAGAAACAAGTTTTTTGCAGTCAGTGGGTTACAGTGGTTTTTTATTTTAAAGTTATTGTTATTAAATTAAATTATTTTAATTTAATAACTTTATGACTTTATAACTTAATGTTATAAAATGAAGTGGTGATTAAAAAGCCTTTTAAGTGAAAAAAGTGAAGTTGAAGCTTTTTCTGAAAAAGCTATATATTCAATTTGAAAAAGTACTTTCATTCACCCATTGATGATTTGATAAAAAAATTGTGTTGAGAGAGAATTTTTTTTTTCTTGGTTGAGCTAGGATTTGGTCTTCTGCAAGGAGAAAACTTTGATACTTCTTCCGATGTTGCTTAGGTTTGATATTTGGTCTTCAGTTTTGGAGAGAATATCATTGCATTATTGAATGTTTACTGAGTTGGGAAAATTTTATTTGTATTCTAATTAGAATTTTCCAGGAAATCAAATTTGGAGAGACAAGGGTTTGAGTTTGACTTCTAGAAGAAACGCTATCTTCTTCTAGATATGATTACATTCTGAATTGGCTCACTAAATGCCAATGAATTGTGTCGTATTGTCATGCTATGTTTGAAGACTGTAGACGTAAGTAATTAAGGGGTTGTACGATGTCAAGAAGACTGTACACAACATTCTGTTCAAGCATTGCCAGCCTGCATGAGTCTACAAACTGAGATTGATTCCCATGCCTGGATGTTTGTAGACATTCATTATACTGCTGGCAGATTGGTGAATCTTTGGCACAAATAGAAGACCTTCAGCCATGCAAGGATCCACGTTGGAGATTATAAACAAGAATTCTATTCTAGAATTTGTAGTTGCAGCCACATATTTATAAGGAGGATTTCCATTGATGATAATGAATAAGAATTCGATTCCAGAATTCTCATTTGCAGCCGCACAAGAACAAGGTGCTCTATTTTGTTTGATTTCGATGTGTTTCAATAATAATTTGGTTGATTAGAAAATTACCAATTTCCTGGAATTCAATATTCAATATGTTGTTATTTGAATTTTACACAAATAAAATATAAGTTTTTAGTTAAATTGAAACAAAAATCAACAAGATATTTCCAGGATTATTCCAAGAAGTCTGAGTTGCATTAAAGAGCCAAGCAGGCTCATCACAAAAAATTAATGAATGGATTCTCCTTGATTAATGATTACTAAACTATATAATTAAATTGATTAAATTCAATTACAGAGTTAGGGTTAGGGATGACATGATTTAAATTCCTTGATCAGGTTTTTGATCACCAGGTTAGGACTTAGATCAATTGATTAGGGCTAGACTAATTTTGGGTGATTACATTTTCCCGTCTTTGAATCAATGTGCGGGCAATGCATTGATTCAAAGAACATATAATGTCTGATGTTAGATGAATATGAGAGAACAGTTTGATATAGATCCTAATGAAACTACTCACAACAAAATGATGTTGGATATGAAATTTGCATTTGATGCGATGTTCTTTAAGAGATCAAAACTAGAATAACTAGTTTCATATGGATCTTGATGAAACTAATTACTTGTCAAATACTAATAATGATGTTACTGATGATAATAAATAACCAATTTGATATGGGTCTTGATGAAATTGATTACATGTCTCAAATATATTGATGTTGACAAGAAAAAATAACCAATTTGATATGAGTCTCGATGAAGTTACTTATCCAATGATTCTTTGGTGGGAAAACTATCAATTTGATATGAATTTTGATGAGATTAATATGCCCCTGTCAATTAGATGATGATGAAAAGATTGATATCGATGTGATTGAGTAATTTGATATGGATCCTGATAAAATCACTCATTCACTAAGATTGACCAAAGGCCACCAACTTAATATGGGTTTTGATGAAGTTGAGGTACCCCTAGTGATATGATTTAGTTTGATTTGATCTGAAATCTGATTTGATAACCTGATCCGATTGATGATTTGATGATTGGTTGATTGATATCAAGATTTGGTTTGATGATTGATGACCTAATTGTTGAAGAAGATTAATTGATGAATTTGATCGATGAATAGGATTTGATGATTGGATTAATGTTCCAATGATTTGATTAATGTTCTTGATTTGATGACAAAATTTTGAAATGTTAGTCTGATTTGATGTTTCAATTATGATTTGATCTAATTACAATGATGATGTTCTGATTATGATCATCTACCCCAGATGCAAGAATGTGTTGATTATGCCCTCTTGGGAGTGAAATAAAAATGTTATAGTGACATTCAACTGATATTGGATGATTTTGAATAAGTTTTTGATTTGGATGTTGAATTGATGTTGACTAATTTCTAATTTTGATGGTGTTGAGCTTAGATAATGCCAAATGATGTTGAAAGATATGGAATTGATTTTAGATTTTGATGATGTAGATTTTGATTTGGAATAATTTTTGAATTATGATTTGATGCTTTGATCAATGAAGAAGATTGATTATTTGAATGAATAGTATATGAAGAAAATAGGAGATTGATGATTTTGATGACGAAGATTGATGATTTTGATGAAGAAGATAGAAAATTGATGACTTTGATTTATAAAGGAGATTGATGATTTGATGAAGAAGATTTATGGTTTGATAATAAATAAGATTTATTTGATTAATGAAGAGGATGAAGATTAATGATTGATTTTTTATTGATGATTTGATGAATAATTATTTTTAATTTTTCTCCCAATAATGATTTTTGGTAGATTTGATCAATGATTATGTCTTAAAATTTGATATGCTATGGAATTGTGCATGATGCCATTGATATATTGTTGATGTATTTATGATGATACTCGACCATAAAGGAGATAAATTTTGTGATGATGCCAAAATTCCCCTTTTTTCATCTTGAGAGAATCTTGTTGAGATATTTTTGATCAAGTTGAATGAATGCAACACTAAATGAGTGCAAGATGATATGCAAGTTCATGATTTTTATTCTTTCGATATTTTGTTATGCTATATTTCATCATTGAGATTTTGTGGATCGCTAGTAAGTAAAACCACCACTGGTATGATTAAACCATGATGATATGAATACTTCTTTCACATATTAACAAACATGAATTAATCATTTTAATATGCAAATGTCCTCAATAATACTTTGATCATCATGTCCTAAGACAAATTTGCACATTATTATGAATTAACTCACAATCAACAAACAAAGAAAATGTCAAATTACTTCTTTGGTTTTCTAGTCCAAAGACATCCTCAAATTTCTCAAGAGATATGACCATCAACAATCAATGATATTTTAAAAGATAAGGAATGAATTCCATCCTCCATCTATAGTGAAAATATTTGGAGTCAAGGTATGTGCAACGTACCATAATCCAAGCATTTTTTATATCATAATGTTGCATTATTGTATTCTTATTAGATATATGGAGGCACTTATCACATATACCCCCAAATATCTATCCTATTAGACTTCATTGGAACATATCCCACAAGCAACAACCAAAGAAAAATACCATGCCTCTTTCCTTGTTCCTCTAGTTTGGAGACATACTTGAGTCACTCAAAAGACATGATAAGAGAAAATTGATAACAACAAACAACAGACAAAGAAAACATCATGCCCTCTTCCTTGCTTCTCTAGTCTAGAGACATCCTCGAGTCACTCTACCATGCCCAAAATTAGGGCAAAAACACACCAACAATTTTTTTTTTCTAAAAGCACAAAAGTCAACTAGGATAACATACTAAGGTACACTTAACATGAACATAATGCATAACCCAACACAAGCTAAGACTCAAGAGGTATCATGGCAAGCGCTGGCTTGCCAACATCCCTTGATTGGAAATCGTGTTAGATAACTTGAAACCCTAACTTGGCCTCTAAGAAATCCTAACAGGGCTCAAACAAAGCGTTTAATAAAATGAATATAATAAAAGGGTAAATTAAACTTGATGAATAGATTAAGATCAAAGGTTGGGTTAACTCACTCAAAAAGTTTAACTAATTAAATAATTAAGTGATAGTAACTCTGATAGTTCCAAATGTGAACCAGGTTACTAACTTAGAGTAGGATTCACCAGGAAACAATAAAATAATAAAATAAGGCCATAAAAATAACCGTATGCGAAACCTAGAATTACAATATTAATACCCATTTAAAATTAATAATGTTTTAATATTTTAATTTAAAATATTATATTTTAATTCAAAACATAATGTTTACCAAAGTTTATTTAAACAAATAAATTTAAATTAAAAGATTAAGATAATCATAATAAAGTATTAATAATAAAGTACCAATATTTAGGCTCAGGAAAAATAATTACCTAAGTCCCAACCTAGGACAATTAAAATAATTTCCCCTAGAATATGACATCATTAGAATTCATAAAATAATAATAGAAAATTTATATTAAATAATATCACCAACATTATAATAAAATAAAATAAATATTCTATTGGAAATAATCATTAAATTTTAAATTCGAAAATAACAATCTCCAAGAAAAATCTTAAAAAGATTAAAGGTCAATTTAATAATAATTTCATCATTATCAAATAAAAATAAATCAAAAGTAGCAACCAATAATAAAATAAATAAATTCCACTTAGTAAATAAATATAATCATTACAACTTTCCAATGAATAATAAAATAATAATTAATTCAAAATTCAAATTAAAGTAACTCTCAAAAGTCAACAATCATTAAATAATAATAAATTAGAGATTCAAATTTAATCACAGAATTTAATAAAACTCACTTTAAAATTTAAAGAGCCAAAAAGGCCAACCCTAACCCCACTAGTAAATTTGACCCCAAATTTCGACGCCAATTCGTTGATTTATCAACACCCTATCGTCGAACATACGACCACTATGGATGTCAAACTTTTTTTTGTCTCATTTTCAACACCCTAAATTTTTGTGGTATATTTGACACCTAGATATGTCGAAAAAAGGCAGGTGCATGGTCCACAATGATCCTAGATCAAATGACCAAGACTGTAGAACATGCGACCAAAGGGTTGTCAAAATAGCGATGATAAATGGAAGATCATGTCGTCACATGTATAGTTGTGCCGTTGAAAATGGTTGTCACTTACGTCAAAATATAGACGAGAATTTGACATTTCTTTGGTCGCTTGTACAACACTAGTGTGGAAAAAGTTTTTCATTTTCGTCGAAATAGCGACGAATTTCATTTTATTTAAAAAATAAATAAATTTTTATTGTGTTATTTATGGATGGGCTAATGGATCAATTAAGAGGTGGGATGGAGGTCTTTCAATCTGCAAGTTTGAGGGTCTTCAATAGTGTTCTTTGCAACACCAACTAGTTCTCCTCAAGGACCATCCACATTGATGCAATCCACACCATGAGCAATCAGAGTGCACAAGCAACTTCTTATGCCACCACCCACTCTACACCTTTTTAATCCACTTCATGTCCCTCAACCAATCACTAGTTTCATCTATACAACTTTAGCAAGCAACAATCCTTCACCTAGGTACTCAACTAGGCCTAATCCCCTAGTAGTCCTGCCAGACCGATTTTCAAGGATTTCACCAAACTTCTCCAAAAGACTCAGAAAACTAAAGGCATGTCTGAATACCCTTTCACCCTTACATAACATATCTCAGAGGTCCATTTCACTCATTTGGACCATATGCCCAAACAATGCACTGTTAATTTGACATTAGCCCTTTATTAGGCCTCCCATTACAAAGAAAACACTAGTAGGTCTCATTCCCAAACCTTCTAATCTTCAAATAGAGTTGAGTCTTCATCTCAAACAAAGGATTTTCACATTCCCAAGAGGTGGCATCAAGTTTTGATACTCCAATCACCAAACCCTCCTTCTTAGGTGCTCTAACCTAGGGTTTTGCCAAAGTGAACTCTCCAATCACCTCCAGACCGTACCGAGGGATCACACACCATTCGTTAACATATAAAAGCATACTATGCCATGAAAAGTGGCCCTCATGTGGAATAAACCTCTAGACCTTGACTGGTCTGAGTGCTAGTGACCCTTCAATCAACATTATCTGTTAATCAGAGATCCTTTTACTTCACTCCTATTCATCCCTACAACCAAAAAATTCATGGAACATATAATACATGGAGAAGTTATCCTCTCACATTCCATACCAACCATAGAAGTGAAGGATCCTATGCATCCATGAAACAATTGACTATTACACCCAAACCACTGTTAGGAACAATCAAAATAACCAACAGTTCGTTGCTTTAAACTTCACAACAATAACACAACTCTGCATAGAAATGAATAACAACACAACTCATGACTATTTTAATTCATTCTCATTCACATTTGCATTGAAATAAGAGTCTAAGATTTCCGAAATGGGGATTGTGTCCTCACGGGCAGAGACATGACTGTTTGTAAGTAATTTACATTTTATTGATTCAAACTTAATTTACATTGCTTGACATGTGTAGAGAGTCTCTTAGAGGAGGATCCATGTGATTTTTGAGGGTATGTGGAGTGTGGTGTGATATAGAACCAAAGACAATGGTTCCAATTCAATGAAAATAAAATATTCTTGAAAACAGTATTCTCTGTCGTGAGGGTTACAATCATTATAAATGTGGCTTCAAAATTGTTTTGAAATGCTTTGTTGATTGGATAATGGTTTAATATGATTTTAGATTGATACATTTAAATTTCATTGCAATTATCTTGAAGTTTCATAAAGATTTGAAGCAACAAATATAACTTTGTATTGATTGTTCCATAAGAGGGTTTTGTGCAATCAACATTTTGGGATTTGAAGTCTCCATTGAATGGATTGACTCTCCCACCCCTGTGTCTTTTGTTATTGGTGGGAGGAGTCATCATAATTTATTATATCCTTGTATGATAGTGTCTGTTGTAGAGATATGCCAAGGTGGAGGATAGACCACAAAGAATAGTGGCAAATTGTTGATTGAAGAGTGCACTGAGTTGCACCAGTCATTGTTTGAGAAAATACTCTTAATGAGGAGGATATTTTATACTAGATCTTATGTTGGGGGATCTTTAGAGATGTGTTAGATCCATTGGGAGGATTTGGAGGAGTTTTGAGGAGCCATTTCAAGAAATCCCTAGCCTAATGACCCTAGGAATGAGGGTTTGATACCTTGGATGCTTTGTTGATTGGAAAAATGGAAACATGTTTATTTTTAAATGGAACACACCAAGGAGTACCATCATAAATATTGACCGTTTGCAATCATGAACAATAACCTAAATCAGATAGCTCATTTTTTTATCAGCATGTGTAGTCTCGCAATCTCAGCAAAAGTGTAGTCTTAGAACTATCCATTTCTCTATGTATATGAAAAATGAATGAAATATCAAGCTGAAATAAAGAATTGAACAAAATAGTATTCCACATAGACTGAATCAAATATACCATCAAAAGAAGGTGAACTCCACAATTGGCACAAACTTTGACATGGGAAAAGTCAAATTCAGCGCCTGATTTATCAAGAACAACAAACAATGCGGAACCCCACAATCAAAAACATAAAACCTAATAAAAAACTACTGCCTTATGATTTTTGAGTAGGGCTAATTGGGGCATTTAATGTAGTTAATGCCTTGCATAGTAGTTGCACACTGCAAAAATTGATTGGGACAATGGAATTTACAAAGTAAGGAAAGGTGAGAGGATCAATCAAATAATCACAAAAAGAAACATGCTTTGTCAACGCTGTTCAAAATCCTATCACCAAGCATAGACATAGGAAATCAAAAGGGACAAAAGACAAGAAGTAAGAAAAATCATTAGGACTATAGAAAAATCATTAAGACTATACAAAATGAAGTTCTAGAAATGGAGGGTTCTAATGCTTTTCCATTACAAAAATTAAGCATTCATCATTTGGTACTTGGTGTATTCCATTTAAATATTGTGGAAGCCATTGCATGGGAGAAGAGGAGGATCTACAACTGTACGGACTATGATTGAATAAGAAAGCATTATATTTGTCATTTGGATGTCTCTTTGCATGGTTTTTACATTGTTGTTGATTTGAAAAAGTTCCAAATGTGTTGAAGAAGGTTTGAACACCAATTTATAAACATTCTTCAATACTTTGAAGACCTTTCCATATTACTGTTCTTATACTTCAGCGCAACAGTCATAATTTAGTTTTTTTCCTTATAACTATTTTGATTTTAATTTAGAAGGAAGTAATTCCATGGATTCTAAGGCCTAGAATCCATGGAATGATGTATATGTAACATTGTATTATATCAAAATAACCTTGCATAAGCAGAAAAGTGAATGACAAGGGTGCGCACCAATGGAATTGTGAAGAAAACTTGAAGAAAATGCATGGATAGGTATTGCAGTGAGCAATCTGGCCAAACAAGGGGCACATTTTCTGATTTGAAGTGTCAAGATAGGTCATACAAATGGTGAATCCATCACCAGTTTGGAGGGAAGGTGTTTGGAAGTCAGAGATTTGAAAAACCCTAGATTTAAGGGTTTATAAGGGATGATTTGGGGCTTTTGGTGTTGTATAAGCCATAGGTTAAAAATGAGTTGATATTTATCCAATTAGGTTCATTTTAGAAGACTTCTCAAGATTTGAGGTCTTGGGATAAACCCATCTTATAGTTTCTTTGTTATTTGGACTCGTTTCTATGCATTAGTGAGGGTACAGTGCTAGGACCGTACTATTTGGTCCAAAGGAATAGGGGGTAAGCTTGGGATATGTTGAAGTACTTAAAAATGGGTGTCTAGAAGTGCAAATTACTTGTCTTTTATTTTGGAAGGATTGGGAGTTATAAGTCATTTAGTGCTGCTGGAGGGCTACAAGCAGGGGAATTACACTTTTGAGGTAGTTTGGAGAGTTGGGTGTATTGGGTGTTTCCTAGAACCATAAAAAAACTATTGATATGCTAGTGGTTCAATTTTAGGAGGAGCTTATCTCTAGGCTAGATATTCTCCATGTTGACATGGTGTTGGAAGATCTAAATAAGATGGTTGATCCAAGTAAGGGGTCTTAGGTGATTATTAATTAGATTGAGGAAATAGAGATATGGAGACTAAGATTTTGTAGATCCAAAGAAGTAGGGTCAAGGGTTCCCCAAGCATCAATGACATACACATTAGAACTTAAATAGTATTAGAACTTTGTTATTGTGGAACCTTCAAGACCTTAATGTGATTTTTATATACTCATCAACTAGAGAACAACATATCCTTCATGAAGAAGCCTCCATTTTATTATTAGAACAAGCATTTCCTATTTGTTGACTATCACAAATCATACTTGTTAAACAATGATATAATGGATACTAAATTTTATCTAAGTTTAGATACTAAATATATCAATGTAGAAATTTACAAGTAAATTATTGTAGAAGAGATCAAATACTTGTCGTGGTATATAATTACCATTGTGATTAATTATAACCCACAAAAAGTCATGACCGTACGTGGCTTATGCCACGTAGGGTCATGACCCTACGTAACACAACCATTAATCTTAATTGTCGATTACATACCAACTGATATTTGCGTCGATAAAAATTATCGATTGTTGTGTATTGTTATCGACGGTCAATAATATATATATCGTGTGTAGTGTTATCAAATAGCTTTCCTGATATTATGCATTGTGTAATTCAAAATATATCAAAATCTTGATATATTTCCAGAATTTGATGTATTATATAAATATTTTGCATTTAAATAAAACACAGATGTTTCATTTTCTTATCATATTTGAATCTCCTATGAATTTGAATTTTTAGTTGTCGATTTATATATTGGTAGCAGTTAATATTTTAGACCATAGCGTCCCTATCCTCGAAGCTAAATTTCCTGGTGATATTTCTTTTGAGCAAGGACAATACAAATATCAATTGGTATGTAATAAAAAATTAAGATAAGTTTTCCAGATTACCAAGAAAGCCGATAAAACTAAATGAGAAACACAAACATAAGACATAACACGACACACACAAATTTACAGTGGTTCACCTTAAAAAGGCCATGTCCACTATCAATATAGATTCTCTGATTTTTATTATCTCAATACACACTGATACATTTACCCACAACAACAAATATATAGAAAAGCCTAGGAATAAAACAAATGCATGCCAAGAATAAATAGTTATTAAAGCAGTTGTTACATGTAGGAAGATGTTGTCATTACATGCAGGGAGATGTTGCTGTTACAAAAGAAGGAAACCATTATAGAGTTGGGCTTCATCACACCAACAATAATGGTGAATTGCCTCGAAAATTATGTTGTAATGTGGAGGAGTGAGATGTCCTTTTTATGTTAGAAATAGGGTAAGATTTCTTTCATATTTCATTTTTGCAAAATGGGTCAAACCTAGCTAAGATCCCTATTTTCGTTATCAACTAAATAAACATAAATAATTTATTCTTTAATGAATTCCTTCAACTACCATAGTTGAGATTTTTTTGAATAAACAAAGAAGATTCAGAGTGAATTTTTGTAGAAAATCCATGTACCTCTCCAAATGTAGTGGGAAAATAAAGAAAGACCTTCAAGAATTTTGCAATAATCCACGGGGGCGCAGTGAAGATGCAAAGGGGGCTTGGCGGGCGTGGGACACTGACTCTTCTCTACTCTTGTTGCAAGAATAATGAAAAAGTGATGTTTTTTTAAAAGTTATGCCCATGTTCGTTGAACTTTCCACTAACACGGGAATGGTTGTAATTTCGACGAACACGGGCATGGATTAAAAAAAATCAAGTTTTCCTTCTACAATCCGACCAAGCAAAACCATTTTGCTAGTTGGTTGAAAATTTTGGTCGAAATTTGGGGTCAAATCTATTAGTGCCCTAATTTGAAATTAAGGTTAGACTAAAATATAAAACACTAACCAAACCCTAATCCTCTCATTTTTGTTGTGCAAGTTTGGCATAGAGAAGGGTTGAAGAAAATTCAAGCTCAAGTTTACACATGCGTATACATGTGTGTATATACATACATATATATTTATGTAAATATGTTCAACAAGCAACAAGATGAAGATTCAAAACATAAATAAAGGATCAACATATGGCTTCAACAATTCATTCTACCATTTTCCAATAAGGTATACCCTTAAATGTTATATTTATTTCTTAATCTACTGTCTATATTCATGTTTTTTTTTTGGATATGTTGTTGCATATATTTCTATTATGCAACAGTCTATGTATATTTGGCTTATAATAACCCACTATCTGCAGTCTTTCCTTTTAAATAATACTGTGCATTTATTTTTATTTATTTATCTCTTATTATATTATAGACTGCGTTATTAAATAAATAATAAATTTTCAAACCCCCATTGGTATGCAGGCCGACGACCATGGTCGCTCGTAGCCCTTGGGCTTGCGATGACCAAGCCAACCACATACCCTAGGGTCTGTGGTGGCCGATTCGACCACACCCCCTTTGGGGTTGCGGTGACTGCTGCCACCCACACCCCCCCTTAGGGGTTGCAGTGACAAGCCCGCAACCTCAACAATAAACTTTTTTTTTGGTTAAGTTTTTTTTTATTAATTTTTTTATATTAAGTTTTTTTTAATATATATATATTTACTATGAGCATTAGGTATTAGAATAAATGATGGTGTATACACACATCATAGAAAATATATATATTAACTATGTATATATATATTATAAATACACACACACACACACACACACACATATATATATATATATATTTCAACCATAACTAATAAGATTATTATTTTTAAAACATTTTCTATGCATAGGCTAATAGGAGAGAGATTATACAAATATTTTTCTTTCAAAAAGAAATACATTGAAAATACTAAAGAAATTTTTGAAATGAAACATTTACTAACAATGAAAGATCCAATTTAATTTTTTTTGGCAAGAGAGGAAATAAAAACAACTTTAATTTTCTTACAAAATACTATGGAAACCTACTTTTCTCATTTCTTTTTTTTTAAAGTACATAGCAAGGTAAGGAAATAATTTATCATTTACTTTATCAATGAATTTACAAGCATGGAATATGCATTTAGGCATTTACATAGCCTTTATTGTACTATCATTTTTATACAAGGCATATAGCCATTTATACAACACAAAAATCCACAACTTAGAAATAAAACAAATCCATATTCTTCTCTTATCCTTCAACAAAAAATATCAACCTCCTCCACATACAAATATGCAAAATCAAGCTTTGACCATGGAGGTTCACCTCCCAACCTAGGTCATTTCATGGCCACCCCCGAGCTTGGGAAAATAAATATGGATGGGCTAAAACTCATTCATAAAACACACATTTACATACAAAAATTAGCAAATAAAAACTTACATAAAATTTCCTTTTTCCCATGGATTTCACAATGGGTCACCTTGACCCCATAAAATGGGTGAAGGTGGAAATGAACCCAAAATAGGAGAAGCCATAAAATGAAAAAAATGTCTTCAACGAGGCTCTAAACCATACAAATAATGCCTTCACAAGGCTTTCACAAAACCACCATTTTCTTTCATTCCTCATACAAAACAAAATCCCCTTATGGCCCCCAAATGTGTAGTATAATATGATGGCAACATGGAGCCCATACATCCATGCCATATCCCCTTCATCCATGAGGAAGGACTCTACACTATTTGGGCATTCCCAACTAAACCCTTCACCCTCAAGGCTTTCTTCCCTCCCAAGGGTGAGTCTAGCCTTGCACACTCGAACAAAGATAAGAAAAATAAAGACAAAACCAACAAGAAGACAATTACATAAAGAAATAAAAACAAGCTTGAAAAGCTTCACAAATACATCTACTAAAACTTCACAAAATTTATACATACAAACATGAAGTAAAAAAATCATTCCATGATAGGATCACCAACCTTTCTCCAAGATATAACAATGAATTTTGAGTAGAGCTCCCTTCCTACAAGCCCTTCCTTCCTTTGCTAAGTCCACTAGAAGTCTCCAAAATTGGAGAGTGGGCAATCAACCTACCAAATTCCTCTCCATCCCACTAAAAGAAAAACCCTACCTAACCTCAAAGATGATTGGACACACTATCCAAGGGTTCTCTCTCCAACAAGAGGGAATTTCAAATTTGGAAGAGAGGAAGACATGGTACACATCCCAAATTCGTCACTTTCTAAAAAGACATTTTTAGAAGAGGCAAAATGGGATAAAATCATCCTATCGGTCAAAATTTGACCCCAAACCCAAAGTGCACCTATGGGGTTATATATTTTAACCCTAACTAGCCTCTAGAGCTACATTTAACCCCTCAAAAGTCCACTAAGAGTTGACCTACGCAAATTCAAAATAAG
Source organism: Chamaecyparis obtusa (assembly GCA_027943335.1). NCBI lineage: Eukaryota > Viridiplantae > Streptophyta > Pinopsida > Cupressales > Cupressaceae > Chamaecyparis > Chamaecyparis obtusa. Next base: position 301,340 of record BSBK01004333.1, on the reverse strand, counting down.
ATTCTCTCACATGGCTCAACAACCAAGATACCTAACCTTGGGATTCTACAAGGTGACTCAGAGGTGAATAAAAACCACTAACAAATTACTTGTCCATGCCAACTCAAACACATAAAGTTACAACACATCACTACACACATGGCATGCCAAGTAGATATAAGCATAAATTAAAATAAACACAATATTAATAATACATTCATACATTAATTTTACAACATTAGCACATAACAACGAGGTTATTTCTCACTTTGGAGTTAACCTTGGCTTAACATGATTTTCACATAAATCCATCTTTGATTTCCCCTCATTTTAATTCTATGGTCAATTTCTGACACACTAGATCAAAATATCAGTAGCTCATGAAAGACCAATAACATATATATAAATGCAACATTAATGATCACATAAAATACATCATATAATCTAACTACATTTCACTACATCATATGATATTCACTTAACACAATAATGCATTTACTCAATATTTCAACATCAAGATATTCCAAGAACACATCTATCACAAATAACCTAAATCCTTTACATGGTTCATGTCACACAAACATTTCATTTGATTCACATTTCTCACATCAATATAAAATTAAAGAATAATACTCAAAATTATATAATTCATCAAATGCCATAATGACAAGGCTTGTAAATTAAAGCACAAAAATATGTCCTAAATAATCATCCACATAATCAAAGATCATCACATAATATCAAAATATGAAATCCCTATCTAAAGAGTCTAATATATCAAAATAATGTACCATCATGAGAATCATAAGGTGGGAAATTTGACTATGCAATGATCGTACGCGGTGAGGCCTCACACACTCAAAAGACAAGATTAATAAAAAATCCATGACAAGGTTATTGGTGTATGCTTCTATTTTTTGATCACTATTTGATGGATGAGTGGTGTTGAAGAAACACATGTTAGGCCCAAAAAGGAGGCAAGCACAACTGAGAGGGGGGGTGAATCATTTGTGTGTACCTAACTTTAATTCCACTTTAGCCACTTAGATATGAAAGATAAATGGTAATGCAAGATCCACAACACAAAGAACATAACACACAAATTTATTTTCAAGGAAATCTGGTTAAGGGAAAACCCTGGTGGGAGTCAAACCCACTAGATGAGTGTACTCTATTAAAAGTATTATCCAGTTAAGAGAAAAATAGAGAACAAAGGATGCACTTGCAACCATGGGCTTACAACCTAATCCAGAAGCTCACTGCCCAGATCTCACCGCTCACAATACAATCTCAAATATGGCCCTCATTCGGGTTCACCAATCTATCTTCAATTACAATAGGGTGGACATATAGTCCTTTACAACCAAACTAACAAATAACATCTCCTATGCCAAAAAAATTCCAATGAAGTACAAACTTTGCCTTAAGTGCAAAACACATATATACACAATCCTCTCTCTCTCTCTCTCACACACACACACACACAATTACAAAATGATCTCTTATTAATACCGATTACAAAGAATAATCCCCCACTAGGTTAGCTAAGACCTATTACAATAAAAGATATAAATATTATGCTTAATTGCCAATGCGATCCAAATCAAGTTAGATAAGACTTATATAGGACCCAAATCTTAAACCTCAAACACTCTATACCATCGCCAATGCAACACCAAGAATTATAACACATTACTCCATCAAGTCAGCTAGAACTCAAATGAATAAATGCCAACACGCTACCAAAATGACAAATTTGATCACCTCAATAAATGTAGACCACCAAATGATCATCACATGATCCAAGCACACCAAACAGAAACATGAATACCATCCAAAACCTTCACTCCTCTCCAATATGAAATCCAAAATCATCTTTATCTCTGATCAATTGGAACACTAAAACAACAAACTCTAACATAACAAAAGATAGCTTGTTGTACTCTAAATAATGAACAACACTAGATATGAACATAGTGATAAGGAAACATCCAATCATCAAATTCACAACCTCTAAAATATCAAATCCTTGTCATACCGAACCAAATAATCATCCATTGTTCACAGGAACACTGTGACACCAGTAAGTAGAAACTCGATCATATCTTACTCAAATTGTTGAACCAATTTATACGAACCTCTGTAGATGATTTACAAACATCTCAAGACAATACCTCATCATCACATCTCAAGATTTTTAGCATAACATCTGAACAACTGAAATCCTCGTTAGCAAATATCCTAAACACACTATTTGATATAGCAACAATTATGTTGACATCAATGAAAAAACATTAATGTCATCACACCTAGATCCAAAGCTCTGACATGCTCAACAATCTTCCAACAATCTCCCCTTTTGGAATTGATGGAAACATATGAAGTGAAAAATTGATCAATGCACACAGACATCAATATATCCACATGATCACTCTGAATAACTACCCTCAACACAATCTCTACAATCTCTAATCTTGCTTCTATTTTTCACACAATATCCTCCCCCTTTGACATCAATAGAAAAGGACCAAAGATATCAAAATCACCAAACCAAGAAATAGCCATAAGACTGCTCTAATAGTACTTTTTATATCACCCATATTACCTGCCCAATCGAAATCAATGCATGTACATAGAGTAAATTCATCATCTTTTTCATACCATAATCCATACTCAATTGTGCCCTTCAAATATCTAAAAATTCTTTTTACAACAACCATATGAGATTCCTTCGGTTCAACTTGAAATCTTACAGCAATTCCAACAACATTTGATATATCCAGTCTAGAATGAGTTAGATATTGCAATCCACTGATCATAGACCTATACAATGTATAATTAACACAAGGGGAGTCATCATCCTTAGTAAGATTAAAACTAGTAACCATAGGGGTTCCTATCAGTTTTGACGCTTCCATACCAAATTTATTCAACAATTCTCTGACATACTTAGATTGAGTAATGAAAATTCCTTTATCTAGATGTGTAACTTGCAATCCAAGAAAGAATTTAATTTCACTGATCATAGGTCCTACATCTCAAATTATTTTTGTATTTAATTGAAAAAACCTCTACTCAACTCATCATTCCCACCAAATATGATATCATCAACAAATACTTCAGCAATCAAGACATTATCATCAATTATTTTAAAATATAAATTACTATCTACCGTACCTTTGCTGAAACCAATATTTGTCAAATACCTATCCAATCTAGCATACCAAGATCTAGGAGTTTTCTTTAATCCATACAAGGATTTTTGTAACTTACAAACCGTATCTCCTTCTTTGATTAGAGTAAAATCATCAGGCTACTCAATGTAAACATCTTCTTCAAGTTCACCATTTAAGAACATAGACTTAACATCCATTTGATAAACCTTAAATTTCTTATAGGCTGCATATGCAAGAAGTAATCTAACAACTTCATGTCTAGCAATAGGAGAAAAAGTCTCAATAAAATCAATACCTTCCATTTGTTAATAACCTTTTCATACTAGTCTTGCTTTGTTTCGAAGCACTTTGCCATCTTCATTCAACATTTTTTTGAATACCCATTTAGTACTGATCACATTTTTGTCAATAGGTTTGGGAACAAAAATCCAAGTCTTTTTCTTTTCAATTCGATCAAGTTCCTCTTTCATTGCTTTCATCTAACTTTCATCAATACATTCTTCTTTAACATATTTAGGCTCAAATTCAGATAGAAAACATGTTTCATCTCTAGCAATTATTCCTCTTGTCTAAACACTCTATTCTTATCACCAATAATGAAATCTTCAGAATGATTAATCCTTACATACCTTGGATTTTTTGGTATAGGATATGTAGCAAACCCTTCGGTGTTAACATCCACTTCATTTCCTTTTAATTCTCTTTGTTCTTCTTATCCATCCTGATTCTAATTTTGTATTTTCACAATCTGATTGTCATCTTCAGCCATAACATACCTCCAATTTCTTTCTAATCTCTGCTCATTCTCATCAAATTTGACATTTTCACTTTCAACAATCTTCTTTAGTCTATAGTTATAACATTTATATGCCTTTCTCTTTGTATAATAACCAAGAAATATTCCTTCATCACTTCTAGGATCAAACTTTCTAGTATCTTCATGTCTTTTATTGTACCATTTACTTCCAAAAATTATAAAATATTTCACTATAGGAATATGACCATACCAATCTTCATAAGGAGTCTTACCGATTCCTTTCTTAATCTGTACCCTTTTCAAAGTATATACTATGGTGCACACTTCTTCTCTCCAATAGATCTGCAATACTTTTCCTCTAATCATCATAGTCCTAGCTATGTCTAGGATAGTCTTGTTCCTTCTCTCAGCAACACCATTCTACTTTGGGGTTTGGGGTGAAGAAGTTTGTCTCTTTATCCCATGATCTTCAAAAAATGCATAAAACTTATCAGATGTAAACTCTCCACCTTTGTTTGATCTCAGGCATTCAATCTTCTTATGGATTCTATCTCCACCAGTATCTTGATTATCTGAAAAATTATGAAAAGCTTTTGATTTCTCGTTCAAAAATATCACCCACATCATTCTTGAATAGTCATCAATAAATAGCATAAAGTATATATCACAAAAGTAACTTCTTGTCTTGGTAGGACCACATAGATCTGTATGCACTAAATCCAACACTCCATTTGAAGAATATGTCTTATTTTTTAAAGTAGATCTAGTTAGCTTTCTCAATTGACATTCTTTGCGCATATTGTTAGGCTTTATTAGTTTAGGAAAATCTCTCACAACATGAGTAGTGCTAATCTTCATCATATTATCAAAGTTCAGATTACAAAGTCTTCTATGTTGTAACTAACTATCATCAACCTTACAAATCAAACATTTATTCTCAACAGTTCTCAAATGAAATAGATTACCACCCGTTTGTGTACCTGATGCAATAAGCTTTCCTATTCTTCTAAGGATCTTGTAGATTCCATCCATGAATTACAATTTGTGATCTGTATCCAATATTTGTCCAACACTCAACAAGTTATGACTTAGACCTTCAACATACAAGACACCATCAATACTATTTTTACCATCAAGAGTAATAGATCCTTTTCCTTTAATCAAACAAGGAGCATTATTACCAAATATAACAACACCTCCATCATAGTCCTCAAGCTTGAAAAAATTATCTTTATCACCAGTCATAAGATGTGAGCATCCACTATCAATTACCCATTCATGTATTTTAACAACTCTTGAACCCAATACTTTTTCTTCATTAATACTATTTTCTTTAACAGAAATAAATAAAATTTCTTCCTCACTATCAACTAAATCATCATGAGTCGCACCTTCTTCAGTAACATAAAAACTTTGACCCTTAAAATGACATTTATTTGATTTATCTATAACATCCTTGTAATTCTTGTTTGGACACCTAGATGCAATATGACCAATCTTATTACAATTAAAACATTTCAAAGGTAATCTTCCGTCATACTTACAGGAGCCCTTAGGTAGTCTTCTTGCAATCAAGTCTTCAAGCTCATCGATCTTCCTTTCTTCTTCCATGATCTCTTCTGAATGCTTAGCATGGTGTTTGAATTTCATCTTTGTAGAGCTTTCTCCCTGGTCATACTTCGTCAAAGGAGTAAGATTTCAATAATGATATCAAGTTTTCATGGTTTATAATATTGTTTATTATTATTTTTAAATTTGATTATATTACAGTTTTCCTATCAATATTTTAGAACATATTCTATAAGCCATCATCATGATAATAGAAAACTAAAGGAGAAAAAAATCTTGTCTTGTTCTGCAATCAACCATTTCTATACCTCTAGCTCTTTATTATTCTTATGATGGATGACAAAATATGATTTGAAATGTTGATGTAGAAACACCAACACAATCAACTTGAAAAATGATAATAAACAAGATTAAAATACATAAATAAGAATAAACAAAATTGACAATTCACACTATCTGCTAAAGTTTTCTAAGCTATTTTTCATGTTTTTTGTTTTACTCCAAGGGATATTTAGGTCTCTTAGCTTAGTAAATTTTCAATGGATTTCATTTCATCATGTTTACTTACAGGATTGTTGGCAGCAATTCCACCATCTATCAACTCAAAAATTCTAGATCTTCCAAAGGATGGATCATGTGTTGTAAAGTAATGAGGTGGGAAAAAGGTAGGAGCAACATGCATAGTATATCTTTTCAAAATAGATTATTAAGATCATTTTCCTTTGCCCATAGTAACAATAAAAAAATATTCAATTAGATCCAGACCTGTAAACTAAATTGCACCAACCTAAAAGACTACAAATAAATTTATAAACATTAGAAAAATCATAGTGCAAACACTTTGTTAATACAGTAACATTATTCACCTCAAAAGTAGGAAAAATAACTGGCTGGTGTAGCTTCATATCAAAAGTGGGTAACAACACATTAGTGATTGTCTCACTTAATCTTAGATTAGGAATCATCTCATTAAAGATCTTCTTGAGGCATTGCCCTGAGTATTTGCAGCCATAAAATAGACTTGTGGCTGGTCTAAATAGATTCAAATGGCTACAAGGATTCTAATTTGTATCATATTTCTACAACAAAAAAGTATTACAAAACAAGTACAATACAAACTGAAAGAAATATAAAATAAAAAGACAAATAAATTATTTCGTTGATTCAATAAATTATAAGATCTTTATGATCAAATGATCAAGAATCAAATTAATGATAATGATTGAATTGTAATTTTTTATTAGTATATATAAATCTTAGATACATCCAAATACTTGTAGAAACTTATCTTATAAATTCTATGAAAAGTTAAAATTGAAAAACCAAAAAGCAATAAAAGACATTATTAAATATTCCAATAGAAATTATTTCTCTGTAAGTAGAAATAAGTCTGACCATGTAATGTGATTTGAATGTATGTAAGTGATTGAAGACAAATTCTCATCAAGCATCCGACACCATTTACAAAGTTAATGTGCACATTGGGATCATATATAGAGCCATCACTATCATATTATAATTTGGGCAAAAATAATAATTTGTTGGGTGGGAGCTATTGATCTTTTGTGTAGGAAATCATGTGCAAAATTATTTGAGGAGAACATGTTGGAAAGAATAGGAGCATTACAGAACATAAATATATTATTACTATTTAGAAAATTGTAGAGTAAAATTTAATAGAAGAAATTCTCTTGTCGTTGGAACTATAAGAGTTTAGTTCAAAATTCTAAGTGATTTTGGAAGGGGACATTACATGATCACATTATTGGAGTAGATCCATTTGAAAACTTATGCAGTAATGCAACTACAGGGCTTCATGAAGAGGTAGAAATACAAGCCATTTTAGCTAATAAAAGAACAAAGATGTTGATATTTAATGCAAAAGGTCATTGATCAAATAAGCAATGAAATGATAAAACTCTTGATAATCACAAAGAGTTCTTCATTTTTCTTTCAAAAGATCACATTCACAGGACTCAAGGAAATAAAGTCTCAGTAGCTTCAAATAAATGAGCAAATAAAGAAACTAGGTGAAGTCCCAAAGCCAAAAGTAATTAGGCTTTTACTCAAATTCCTTGCAATGTGAAGTAAAGTTTTCTAAAATGTTTCAGTTGCTTAACAAATATAGAGACTATTAGAAAATCAAAACAATAAGGCTGCAACCTAAATCTCCAAAGAAATCAACATATGGAAACAAGGAAGCCTAAGTATACAATGAAGCCCTAGTCTATACCGAGCACAACATATTTTACAAAAGTCTCCTAATGTCGTTGATGGCTATATAGGGTTTCAATGAGAGAAGTCGCGACCTAGATGTAAATAGGTATGTAAAACTTTGTCCAAGAAATCATAATAAAATATTGAGAGAAAGATTTAAGATGGGTTTTTGGTGTTATTTGGAATGTCAAGCCCAAAAGGGCACAAATCATGTCTTAAAACCCTTGTTTAAGCCATGGAGGAAATACAGGATTGTCTCAAGAGATCTATTTGTTTTCATAATTTTTTGATCAAATCAAGCCTTAGAGCTCAAAGAAGAGAAACCCTATTATTTTCGTAGCCTTTAGGGTTGTCTATAGCTAAAACATTAATGAGCATCAAAAGGTATATAGAGCTATAATCATGCTATGACTATTTTCCAGAGAAAATTTACAAGAATATCATATGCAGAAAGAATAAAAGGGAAAAGTAGCCCAAACTCACCATTAGGCCCAAGTCTACAACATGAAGCTCTGTGGAGATCTCAATTTCTCTTCCCTACCCTAGAAATTTTCCATGGCAGCTCAAACCAATCATAGTCAAAAGATAAAAAGAAAATGGGAGCCATGGGGTAGGATTAGAGTACTATCACTACAAAGCACCTTTGCTTTTTGAATTTTTTAAAATTCATTTTGATATATCTTGTCAATATGCAAATTTGACAAGTGAGGATTAATGTCACTTGTTATTAATTTGTACTTTTAGATAAGATAAAATAATGATAACATCTATTGAAGAACAATTAACAAAATGTTATTATTATTTTATTTATTTATAAATTAGAAGATAAAATGAATTATTATTTTTCCTTTTATTATTGTATAAAAATCACAATGTAATTAATATTTATTTATTAGTCAATTATAATACTATTTAATAAACATTAAGTTTAAAATGCAACAATAATGAAAAATAAAGAAGTGCAATTGGATTTTTGAGGGTGTTTTGATATTTTTGGAGAGTTTTGAATTTGTATACATTATGGACAATTATGGAGGCTATTTTTAGTAGTTGCATGTCTTTTCAAAGCTAGCAATGATCACGTATGAATTGAGATAGGAGTTTGAGGGGTTTACCTTTTTTTGTGTGGTTGATGGACATTTTCAAGGTGGATAGTGGCAATTTGGTTTCACTTGAGGACCCACATGGGTTAGATGTGAGTTGAGATACCTTTTGAGACAAATAGTCTATAGATCTTCCAATTCCATCCCTATTCTTGTGAGATTTCTTTCTACATCCGACCTATGGAGATTTTCATAATTGGTGGAGCTATTTTGGGTAGTTATCAACAGTTTGACTTCATTTTGAAGTTTCTAACTGATAGGGTAATATTCATTTATTTAGTTATTTTTATTTTCTGACCAATTATTTATTTTTGATTTTACTCGATGACTAAATTAATCATTTATTTAGTCATTTATGCTTGTGAATTGCAAAAAATAGTAGAATTTGATCATTTTTAGTCACATGACTAAAAACTTTAGTCACGTGACTAAATTTTTTAGTCATATAGTCATTTATTTGTCTAATTATAGTAGTGATATTTCAAATCCTTTATCAATATTTCATGTTCTTTTATCATTCAAATTTTAACAAAATGCATGGAATATGTGAATGAACCTAAAGATAATACTAATATCTATGTTCCTAATTCTACTCCTATACTGCCAATTGTTAGACTTACTGATTTGTTACTGGCATTGATTGTCATTGATTTCAAAAGATTCATATCGACACTCTAGTAGTATCGGTTGGTTGTTGGTAGTTTTGGTTATTTTCCTATTGGTTGTTGCTTGTGCAATAGGAGTTTTGGTTATGTGTGAGACAAGTTCAGTATGAGCATATTTTTGGTGTCCTCGATGTTCCATGATAAGTGTATATTGATCTACTCATGGTTCATTTTTTTTGGTGTACTTATATGCTTTCGGTGTTCAATATTGTGTAGTGTAGGATTTGAGCAATACAAATCCACAAAATTCGAAGATCACCTACATACAAAAACTTGTTACAAGGAGGTAGAGACAAGAAGAGGGCAAGGGTTTGACTCAAAAATATGAAGAAGAAAATATCCTCAATTAATGAATGAATAAAATATACAATAGATCATCCTTATAAAGGAGATCGAAAGCCTTGAAAGGAAAACCCTAAAAAATAGAAGTTCATGTAATAATTAGTTTAATTATTACATGACTAATGCAAGCAGGTTTATATTTAAAACATCTAGCGCATGAGTGTTTTAAATATAACACTACCAATGCAAGAGAGGTTTAAATAAAAACAACTAAAGCAAAAAAGGTGACATCTTAAGAAGGGAGTAAAGTTAATTAACACAATTAATACTTTACTCTAACACCCCCCTTAAGATGAGCAACAATGCAACTACAAACAATACAAGAAGAAAGCAAAGGAAACTACAGTGCTGAAAGCATAAAATGAGTCTTGGCAACATGGCCTGATGAGGTACCCAACACAAAAGAGAGTCTCTATAAAGTGGAGAAGTAGAGAAAACCACATGAGAAAAACTTTACTCCAAAAAGAGACAAAGACTAATCTGAAGGACTGAAGAAGCCTCCAAAACTAGGAATGTTCCAGAAAATAGGAACAATAATGAACATGTAGAACATCATTGAAGCAAGAAGACGCAAACTCTGACAAGAAGTAACCATTGATCTGAAGATCCTCCATTGAAATAGAGCATGACCAGGTAAAGAAAACTGTATTCTATATGAGTGCCCTCAAATGACACTACTCGAATTAGGAGGCAAATAAAGGCAAACAACTAAACTCGAAGATACAGATGGTATAAAACACCAAAGCCTGAAGAGCTGATCAATCAAAGATGGAAGAGTGCTTCTAAAAATAGGAAAGAAATAGTGTCTATATGGTAAATGATCCATCTCATCGAAATGCATAGATATCCAGCCACTGCATCCGCCTAGTACATAGGAACAAATACTGAATACATAGCTCACACTATCAAACCAAGGAAGTAAAAGAATGATCAGTAGAAATCCTCCCATAATGCTAACAAGGGAGAGGTGACAAGTACACTAAAAATAGTGCCAATAAGAACTGCATCATGAAGAACTGAGAACATCGAAGGTGTAGTGAAATTATAAACACAAATAAAGATACCCTGAGGCTAATGTTGTGGAAGGAACACTCACTTGAAAAAGGTAGATGGAAAACAAGGGAAAACATCAAACCCCTCATGGCACTTTATAATGGAGTGCAAGTACAAATAGCACAAACATGTTCAAGATTCCAATCATGCAATATAATGGCACTTTATCTCAATGCATGTGCATAAAAGAATGCTATAGAAATGAAGTATACACTACTCAAAGAAGAGAGAAGGCTTCTTAAACAAAAGAATAGCCTAAGAAGAGCCATCCCCTAAAGGGAAGAGATCTTAGGACCTGTAACATCCAAGATATCCACTAGAGTGCAGAAATGCAAAAAATTAAATAAAATATACCTGGACAAGAATCTGGGAAAATGACTCACAACACTAGAAATCTCTCTGAATAAGCTTTCCAATGATATTATAAAATTTTCCCAAAACTGAATTTGAATGCGCAAAATAGAGCTCCTGGAGTACAAAATAGAACATCTAGCTTTGACAGGAAAAAAAACATCAAGAAAGAAAAATAAAAAATTCAAACCTCTAGATCTAGATAGAGGTCGGAACTAGCTTTCCAACGATATCTTGTTTTCCCAATTTTGACACCATATGCTCAAGTTATGAGCAAAATACTAATTGGTTGTGCTGGAGGGCCCAAAAATAGTGCAAATAATGACTATGCATGCTGACATCATCAAATGACGGGCTTAAATTTGATAGCCAAATCGCTGTCACCATCCGAATTTTTTTTTTGGCAAAATTGTTTACATGCCTCGAGATTCATGCTAGACCCTATGAATTTTACCTCGATTTGTGTGCCAAATTTTTGGTTTTTATTTGGGTGCTGGACAGTAAAATTTTTGTCTCATTTTGCATGTCAAAATAGAGACTTTTGCCTCAATTTACGTGCTAGTTCACACAAATTTCATCTCAGGAAGCGTGTCAAGTGGTTTGGTACCAAAAAAACCCCAAAATGCAAAGTTGTCCAAATTGGATGTATTTTATATTGAAATATGAGTTTTTGGGTGCTGCGAGCTCAACGGTGAGGTCCGTTTGAGCTCAAAGTGCACCAAAACTTAGGGACCCCCTAATTTCAATAAAAAATATATAAAAAGCCCTAATATGAACCAGATGATTTTCTTAACTTTGATTTCTTCAAGCGTGAACAAGTTGTAGCAGATTAGGCTCTGATACCATGTAGGATTTGAGCAATACAAATCTATAAAACCCGAAGATCACTTGCATATAAAAACTTGTTACAAGGAGGTAGAGACAAGAAGAGGGCAAGAGTTTAACTCAAAAATATAAAGAAGAAAATATCCTCAATTAATGAATGAATAAAATATACAATGGATCATCCTTATAAAAGAGATTGAAAGCCTTAAAAGGCAAACCCTAAAAATTAGAAGTGCATGTAATAATTAGTTTAATTATTACATGACTAATGCATGTAGGTTTATATTTAAAACAACTAGTGCATGAGTGTTTTAAATATAACACTACCAATGCAAGAGAGGTTTAAATAAAAACAACTAAAGAAAAAAAGGTGACATCTTAAGAAGGGAGTAAAGTTAATTAACACAATTAATACTTTACTCTAACATGTAGAATATTCTATTGGTTGTTGGTGATCTCTATGGCTACAATGTTCTTCTAGGTGTTTTGACTACATCATTTTCTGGACAGGTTTTATCTATTGGTGGTTTCGGTCCTTTCATGATTCATCTTTTGAACTTGGTTGAGGTGTTTAGATGTTCTCAGTAAGTGTAATATGCATTATAATATCTTAAGTGCGCCCTATCTATGGGTTGTGTTGCAACATGTTGATAAATGTTCTTAAGTGTGTCCTAGATTTAGGATCATGTTATATTTTAAATGTAATGGTAATATCTTTTGTTTTGTGGTTTTTACACATATTTGGTGTGAGTCGACACATGCATGATCGAATACCTATATAAATAAAGGAGATCTTTGTATCTGAGGTAACAAGGTGTATGTGTACAAATGTGTGTGCATGAATTATAGTGTGAATTTCTAGAAGTGGCATATGTGAGAAGAGTTCTTGTGAAGAAGCATTAAGGAGAGGATTACATATTGATAGCAGTGGATCAGATAGTTGTATATAGAGAAGAGTTCATTTAGAACTACTAGTGGTTGTAGTAACATATCTTAACTATTGAACTATTCATGCATATTCATATGCAATTATATCAGTTCATGTTTTTTTCATATCTATTTTGGTATCTCTATTGTATAAGGGTACTCAACCCGATTGGCATTGAACCAACCAACAATGAGCCAACCTATAGTGAGCACAATCGATAGTGTGACTTTGTAAAAATATCCTTAACTAGTGTCACCCTAATAGGTATTTTATTTCACAAAAATTAGCTTCTACATGGTTTTTTCCAGTTTGGGTTTCCACATCAATCTTGGTGTTCTATGTGTCAGTGTTTTTGTGCTTTCTTGTTTACATCTATTGTGAATGTTTAATGTGCTTAATTGATAGGTCAAAAGTTGTTATTGTTGTTGTTTAATAATGTATTGACAAAAAAAGTTTTATAAAGTGTGTGGGAATAAATGATTCCCCCCACCCTCCTCACCTTAGTTATTCATCCTATTCAACAATTGGTATCAAAGCTTGGTCCCTTGCAGATAGAGATTAACCACTTGAGGGAGATCTTGGTTGCTTGAACAAATGGAAGGAGGTTTCTACACTGAAGAAGATTAGAAAATCATGATGAGTGATATTGAAGGTACTAAATTAGAAAATGAAGAGCTAAAAGAGAACTTGAAGGAACCCTGAAGGAGGAAAATGCATGTAATATTACAAAGCTGAGAGATCATATCAAGAAATTCAAAGCAAGACATAAGGAAGTCAATAAAGAATTGAAAGAATCAAAGGACAAAATTGTAGAGCTAGAATGGGAACTAAAAGAACTAAAGAAATCTTTAGGAAATGGTGTAGATCAGGATAAAAAACTGAAGGAATCAAAGGAAAAGATAGTGGACCTTGAGAAGAAGATGGATGACAAAATACTAAGGGAATATTTTATCAAAGCTGGATTGAAATACAAGATGAAAAGTGCTTGGTTGGCCAGAGCAAAACTGGAAATTGCACTAGAAGAATGGAAAGAGACCAAAGAAAATTTCAAGGAGATTATCAGGAAGAGTTCATAACAAAATAAGAAGATGGAATTGGAATTGAAGAAAATGGGGTCAAAAGAAAATTTATGTGAAAGAAGTAGTATTTTAGATTAGTCACTAGACATACAAAAAGGTCACAAAGATAAACAAGGTCTAGGGTTTGCCGATAAATGTTCAAATGAAAAGGGCAAAGGAAAAGAGAAGATAACTAAAAATATGCAAAGATTGAAGTCACAAGTGAGGTTAGGAATTTGACGCAAGACAAGTAAGGAGGATCCAATTACGGACAGTCCCAACAAGCAGCCAAACACTACAATGTGGAATAACACAACAAGATAATGTTTTCAACTAAATTTTCATTAACATGCCCGACTGTAAGGCCTTCCGAGTTAGAGTCAAATACAATCAAAGTATTTCTACAATCTTCCAGCTAGTCCAGTTCTGAAACAAATCAGCAACTGATGGAAACCCTAAGGAAGATCTGAACTTGAGCTCGCAAGCCTCCAAGAAATCTCCTTGTCTCCAAGCATGAAAACCACTAGCTCTGCTATTACAAACTATCAAATAACAATCTAACCTTCAAGATCTCGTAGGATCCAAAATGCTATCCTTTTATCTTCCCAAATCTTCTCCTAAACAACTACCCAAACACTCCTTAAATACTAATCTTCGGCTGGAAGAACAATTAACTCCTAAGCCAAGTTGGCTCCTATTACAAACAAATATTAAATGCAACAATAGTCAGCTCATAAATAACCTTACAAACATTTAATTCTCCATTTCGGCCTTAAGATCTACATAGGAGAATACAACAAAATCTACCAATAATAAATGCACCAAGTCAGCCAACCAAATCTCCAAGAACTCCAGTCAGTAAACCAGAACAACTAAGTGCTAGAGAAACAATTAAGCATCAATGAAACAACTGACCAAGCCAAGCAACATCGAGAAACATAGGCATCACCGAGCACAAGAGGTTTCACCGAGTTCCTTCAGTGACCGAGCTTCCTTCAATAACCGAGACCATCGGTTAAAGCTGCAACCGAGTACCATAGAACCAAAACAACACACCTCTCTACAGATTCAACAAGTACCCTAGAATGCCCTTACATCAAAAACCCCAAGTTCAAAAAGATGTTATCATAGGCTGGAAGAACATCTTCCGAGATTCAACACATAAACCCTGAACTAGTTCTTCACATACAAGTCCTCCAACTTTTCACCTTGCATACTCTTCCACTTTAGTTTCCTTTGTCTTTTCAAGTCTTTCCTTTATAATACACAGGCTTATTCTTCATACTGATCATCATTCCTCTTAGGATCCGATAAATCAACTTGGCTACCAATACTCAGACTCCTCCTACTGAGTGTTGTATCCAGCAAAGGCATCAGGGAAAACTTCTGGTCATTCTTCTCAATAGTAAATACATTCTTGACACAATCATACATAGCTTTGCAATCATACTACCAAGGTCTATCAAGCAATATATGACAACTATTCATCTCCACAATATCACACAATACTAGATCCTTATACTGGCCAATCTGAAAATAAAAAAAAGCACTACTCCCTCACCTCCAGAGCATGAACATTTTGTAACCAGCCAATCCTATAAGGATGATGATGCTTCATTCTATTCAAACCAAGTTTCTGAACCATGTCCTCAGCAACAAGGTTATCAGTACTACCACTATCAACAATTACATCACAAAGTTTACCTCTAGACTTGCACCGAGTTTTGAACAAGTTACTCCTCTGACAAGGTTCCTCCTTTGCACTGAGAAATGTTCTTTGAACCAGAAAGTTCTCAGATTCAAGTTCATTTTGAATGTTCTCATTTATCATAGCAGTCCTTAGGTCACCAAACTTCTTCTATGTACACTCAAAAGAACGGTGTCCTTCTTCACCACAATTATAACAAGTACCCTTAAAGATAACTCTACTTGTCTTCTTCTTCAGTTCTACAAGCTTCGGTTCATCTTCAGCAATCAGTTTATCCTTTGCCGAGTGATCAATTTTCTCCTTCCCTCGGGGATTACTATGTTGTCTCCTTTTCAACTTATCTTCTACCTTCAGAGCATAATGATAAGCATCTTCAACTGAATCAATCTTCAACATACCAAGCTCATCCTGAATATTCAATCTCAAACCATTCATATGTACCAAGCTACTTTTTCTTTATGAAATTCTCTGTGTCCAGATCGAATAGTCAACTTATAAAACTCCTTGGTATAGTCTTCCACGGTTAAATATTTTTGCTTCAAATTCTGCAACTTCTTAAACAAGTCAAGATCATATTCGGCAGGTATGAACTTAGCTTTCAATTTAGTCACCATAAACCTCCACGGATTGATCTTCATTTCACCTTCACCTTCATCTTATCTATCTCTTTGTAATCCTTTCCACCAAAGAGCAGCATGTCCTTTCAACTTAGTCTATGCCAATCTTGCTCAAAGAGGATCTTCAATTTCTTCTAGCTCAAAGAATTCTTCTAATTCACCAATCCAATCAATCAAGTCCTCGGGTCTCAAAGTACCAAAGAAAGTAGAAACTTCCATTCGGTAACTAGTACTTAACCGAGCTCTAGATCTATGTAACCGACCAGTTCTGTCTTCACCAGATCTATCTCTCTGGTCATCTCCAGTAGATCCATCAGCTTCAAAGTCTTCAGTAGCTTCCTCATAACCATCATCAGTAACAAGATTCCTTGGCATACCAGCAATAGCTCTCATGACCTCAGCGATCATGTCATTCTTCATCAATTCCATCTCAGATCTAAAATCAACTTTAACTTTTTCTGTAATCTTAGATTCCACAGTATCATAGAGATTTGCAATCGCTTTAGGGTCCAATCTTCTCAGAGGCATCCATTAATATTTTTGAAAACCCAAAGCAATAAGTCACCAACAAGGTCCTGGAGCAAACTGTATGCACCCAAAAATGGTCGCCTAGACTTTGGGCCCCATTTATTTGATTTATCAACCCTGAATCAGTTTTATCAATAATCAATTATTTTCAACACTATCAATTTCCTTGATCAAGTCATATTTCATCATTTTCGATTATTTGCCTTGGGCTAACCATTTTATCCTAAGCTTTTATTTACTTAAAAAGAATATTTCCTCCCCTTTTATTTAAATAAAAAGCCCCACCCTTTCCTCTTATCCTAAGTTGCACAAATAAAACACTATTCTCATTTTATAAAAAAGGAAAAAAGCACTTTTGTCTCACATGGACACAAAGTCAATTCCTATTGGAGGATACTTATGCACACGGATTGCTCCTCTTTTAAGCTCCACCGCCGATTAAGACTTTTGCCTCTTAATCTCAATGGTCCATCTCACCTCATTTATTATAAAAGGAGAGCTCTCTCCCTCATTCTAAGTCACTCGTTTTCATACTAACTCTATGTTGTAGGAATTCTTGAAGACTTTGGAGCTTTTTAGAGATCATTGTTATGTTACATCTTAGAGTTCCTCATTTGCTTCATAGTTTAGCTTTCATTCTTTCATAGTAGTTCATGTTTATGCTTTCATAGCTTAGATTTCACTTTCAAGCTTTAGAATAACTCATCTAGCTTAATAGGAAGGATTGTAACACATTGCTATTTCCATTTCATAGCTTAGTTTGTACTTCCATTTTCATAGCATAGCTTGCACATTTGCATTCTCATTTTTAGCTTGCATTGCATTGCATTTCCATTTGATTCTTTGGGGATATTGGCACTCTTTCCCTTGTCCTCATTTGAATCTCTCATTGTATGGTTGACTAGCAAGGTCACAAGCTCAATAGCTCTAGCTGAGAGCAAATCCATAATCTTGCAACTCCATGCATAGAGAGTTATGGATCGATTTGTGAGGGCTCATTTTTTAGTTTCCTTACATGTAAGGATCCATAGAAGTGCACTACTTTTGTGTGTACATTTTTTACGCCCACCGTGGGGCACTAAAAATGTACACACAAAAGTAGTGCACTTCTATGGATCCTTACATGCAAGGAAACTCAAAAATGAGCCCTCACAAATCGATCCATAGCTCTCTATGCATGGAGTTGCAAGATTATGGA
The DNA here is from genome assembly GCA_027943335.1 of Chamaecyparis obtusa. Classification (NCBI taxonomy): domain Eukaryota; kingdom Viridiplantae; phylum Streptophyta; class Pinopsida; order Cupressales; family Cupressaceae; genus Chamaecyparis; species Chamaecyparis obtusa. The sequence continues at coordinate 283,266 of BSBK01004333.1, read as the reverse complement.
TTTGCTCTCAGCTAGAGCTATTGAGCTTGTGACCTTGCTAGTCAACCATACAATGAGAGTTTCAAATGAGGACAAGGGAAAGAGTGCCAATACCGCATCTGGTACAGTAAATTGAGGGAATGGTGCCCTCCATCGCTCTGCCCTGTATGCTGCATTAGCCCCTGCATCCACCACATCTGGGAGATACTCCCAGGGCTCCCTCATGATCCCAGCTATCTCATCAATAGCCCGTCGATAGTCTAACATGGGTAGCCATCCCTGTCCCTCCTCATCCCTGGCCCTCACGTAGGTGGTCATCTTTGTGGAGACTCGTTGCTATCTCCCAAACTGTCGCCATACCCGAGTGATGCAGAATCTCTCGACTATCTCTGCATGTCGACCTACCAGTGGCTGAGTGCACAACATGTAACTTAGCTCATCATCTGCATCTCCCCATGCCTCCACATCCCTATATGGCCTCCATGTGAATGAGGTCATCTCATCTGGGATCCATCTGTAGTGAGTCACATTCCCTGTGTGAGCATAAGAAATGTAACCCGCATATATGTAGATGTATGGGTATCTCCGCTCCCTGGGCTGAACTCTGGGGCATATCACAGTGATATGCTCCCAAGCCCATACCTGTGCCAGGATGGCACCGCAAGCCCATGTCCGACCATCCCTGTAGATGATCTCGTGCAACTCATGATACATCTCTGCAAGTATGGCAGGTCCCCATGCCATGCGCTGAGGTTTGCCTACCAAGTCTATCAGTAACCTGGCCCATCTGAGTGGGAATCCCTTCTGACTACGATCAGTCATCAGGATCTGGCCAATAAATGATGCCACAATGCATGGTACAGGAAAATCATGGCCAAAGTCATCCATAAGCCGCTCCCAGCTGACATGTCTGTCCAGAATGGTAACATCCTGGAACATCTCCTGAATCAACTGTCGCCCCTTAGTCGCATCCTGATCATAGTATACCTGTGCCAGCAAACAATCATGTTCATTTTCATCATATGGAAACATTATACTTAAAAAATTATATCTTTAAAACATGATTATACTCACAGGATCGCCATGGCATGGTACTCGCAGAATCCTGTAGACATCCTCCAGTGTGATCGATGCCTCTCTTGTAGGCAGGTGGAAGGTGTTGTGCTCACTATGCCATCTCTCGGCAAGAGCAGTCAACAACCTGTGATCCGCTCATATGTGTGGCATCCGTAACAAGTATCTGAATCCCATCACTCTGATGTCATCCTCACCTGGGTTATCTAGGTTTCGGACATATTTCAGTCCCACCACCTTCGACACTCTAATGATCAATGCTAGAAAGACCTCCTGCAAGCCATTAAACCAAGCCAGTTGTTAGAACATATCATGATGGATGTCCCAAAATCAATATCACACATCTCTAAAAATGTAAACTTGTTTAGACCCATGTCATTTTTGCTCACAAATACTTAAAAATTCAAATTTTACCCTTAGGCGATACTGCTTTTGGAACAAGTATCGCGTGATACTTCTTTCTATAGCAGGGCGATATACCTTTGGGCGTGCAATACTTCACCCGGTATCGCGCGATAGTTCACCCAGTATCGTGCGATACTGGTGTCTATGCGCGAGCGATACTTGGGAGACCCACGAAGTATCGCACAATATTTCACCTAAACTAAAAATTTGAAAATTTAAAAATTTGAAAAACGTGCTAAAAATCTTAAATGCTCATTAATGACTCACAAAAGTGAAGTTTTTTGAAAACTCACCGGGGCAGCATAGTGTGGAGGCCGGTTGTGCAACTGACCGTGCTCAAACCGATGCCTGTGGATTGGAATCACTTCTTGCTGGGCCATTTTCTCTCTCTAAGCTCTCACAATTCTCAAATCAATAAAAGTCAAATGATTTTGAAAATGACATTTTTGGCCCCTTTTATAGCATTTTTGACTTTTTGACCAATTTTCAAAACATCTCAGAATTGCGTGAAAATTGCACCCCTACCTAATTTCAACGTCCTGGATCCATTTTCAAACTCAAAATCAAAATCTGAGGTCATCTTGATAGTCAAAATCACGTTCCAAATTTCCCTTCTTCTGCGCAGTTGATTGATTTTCGAGGCATAATCCTCCGATCTTTGATGGGATTTCTTCCTTTTCATATCTCTCAAACTTCTAGTCTCTCATTCATCTTTTATTCAATTCACTCCTTTCTCACATTTGACTGCATCTTTATCCTATATCTTTCTCAGTCAAACTGGGGCATGTTTTCATTGCCTAATGGTTAAACTATTGACCCTTACCTTCAATTGTGATTTCATTATGATTTGATCATCTTTATCAATTTTCTGCTTCTCCTCTACCAGATTTTGATTCCAATTCTGAGGGGGCAGTACCTATGGGATTCTCATCCCTGATTTTCTTGATTCTCTTGATTCAGACATCTTTTGTGAGCTTTTGCTCAAATCTGAGATTCTTATCTCTTACTTTGAATGTGATCCTAAATCGACCTCATGTTCAAAGGACTTTGTTTATGTTTGTCCGGGTGTGATCCCGAATTGACCTCACATCTGAGTTGTTTTGTGATCCCATATTGATCTCACATTTCAACTCCATTCTTTGACCACATGTGTTCCCAAATCGATCACACATTAGTCAAAGAGGGGCAAATGTATGCACCCAAAAATGGTTGCCTAGACTTTGGGCCCCATTTATTTGATTTATCAACCCTGAATCAGTTTTATCAATAATCAATATTTTTCAACACTATCAATTTCCTTGATCAAGTCATATTTCATCATTTTCGATTATTTGCCTTGGGCTAACCATTTTATCCTAAGCTTTTATTTACTTAAAAGGAATATTTCCTCCCCTTTTATTTAAATAAAAAGCCTCACCCTTTCCTCTTATCTTAAGTTGCACAAATAAAACACTATTCTCATTTTATAAAAAAAGAAAAAAGCACTTTTGTCTCACATGGACACAAAGTCAATTCCTATTGGAGGATACTTATGCACATGGATTGCCCCTCTTTTAAGCTCCACCACTGATTAAGACTTTTGCCTCTTAATCTCAATGGTCCATCTCACCTCATTTCTTATAAAAGGAGAGCTCTCTCCCTCATTCTAAGTCACTCGTTTTCATACTAACTCTATGCTACAGGAATTCTTGAAGACTTTGGAGCTTTTTAGAGATCATTGTTATGTTACATCTTAGAGTTCCTCATTTGCTTCATAGTTTAGCTTTCATTCTTTCATAGTAGTTCATGTTTATGCTTTCATATCTTAGATTTCAATTTCAAGCTTTAGAATAACTCATCTAGCTTAATAGGAAGGATTGTAACACATTGCTATTTCTATTTCATAGCTTAGTTTGTACTTCCATTTTCATAGCATAGCTTGCACATTTGCATTCTCATTTTTAGCTTGCATTGCATTGCATTTCCATTTGATTCTTTGGGGATATTGGCACTCTTGCCCTTGTCCTCATTCAAATCTCTCATTGTATGGTTGACTAGCAAGGTCACAAGCTCAATAGCTCTAGCTGAGAGCAAATCCATAATCTTGCAACTCCATGCATAGAAAGCTATGGATCGATTTGTGAGGGCTCATTTTTGAGTTTCCTTGCATGTAAGGATCCATAGAAGTGCACTACTTTTGTGTGTAAACAAACAACCTCAACCGGAGATCAATTTACACACTCAAGATCTTCAAGCTTTGATACCACTTGACGCAGGATAGGTAAGGAGGATCCAATTAAGGACAGTCCCAACAAGAAACCAAACACCACAATGCAGAATAATACAACAAGATAATGTTTTCAACTAAATTTTCATTAACATGCCCGGCTGTAAGGCCTTCCAGGTTAGAGCCAAATACAATCAAATTATTTATGCAATCTTCCAGCTAGTCCAGTTCTAAAACAAATCAACAACTGACAAAAACCCTAAGGCAGATCTAAACTTGAGCTTGTAAGCCTCCAAGCAATCTCCTTGTCTCCAAGTATGAAAACCACTAGCTCTGCTATTGCAAACTATCAGATAACAATCTGACCTTCAAGATCTCGCAAGATCCAAAATGCTATCCTTCTATCTTCCCAAATCTGCTCCTAAACAACTACCCAAACACTCCTTAAATACTAATCTTCAACTAGAAGAACAATTGACTACTAAGCCAAGCCAGCTCCTATTACAAACAAATATTAAATGCAACAACATTCAGCTCATAAATAGCCTTACAAACATTTAATTCTCCATGTCGGCCTTAAGATCTACATAGGAGAATGCAACAAAAGCTACCAATAATAAATGCACCAAGTCAACCAACCAAATCTCCAAGAACTCCAATCGGTAAACCAGAACAACCGAGCACTGGAGAAACAACCGAGCATCGGTGAAACAACCGACCAAGCCAAGCAACACAGGCATCACCGAGCACAAGTTCCACTGAGCACAAGAGGTTTCACCAAGTTCCTTCAGCGACCAAGCTTCCTTCAATAACTGAGACCATCGGTTAAAGCTGCAACTGAGTACCACAAAACCAAAACAACACACCTCTCTACAGATTCACCAAGTACCCTAGAATGCCCTTGCATCAGAATTATAATACATCTACTTAAAGGCCTTTGGTAAGACAAACGAATGCTCAAAGGTACTTATATTTCAATAGTTGTTATATTTACAAGAATTTTGGTCATAAGGCAGTTGATTGTAAGATGAGAAAGGAACAAAAGGCTCAATGCTTTAATTGTCATAAGAATAGTCATAAAGAAAGTCAATGCAAGAGTCAAGTTTCAAATTAGGAGAGGAAGGATGCAATGAGTAATATTTTTCATGGGAATTGCTATGTGTGTCACAACTTTGGTCACAAGGCTAGTCAGTGCATATCTAAGGTTCAATCAATGAGATTTGGTAAGAGAAATGTAAATTGTTTCAAATGTGGTCAGAGTGGTCATTATGCTAAATTATATAGATATGATGGTGCTTCGGGAAATAATGGAGACGGTAACATAGTTATGGTTTCAGGTGGATCTCATAAGACTAACATGACATGGAAAAAGAAGGATGTTTCTAGAGTGGAGATTCCTGTGGTACCAAATCATGGTACTAGATCTTCCAGTTCAACTAATTTGAATGTTTGGGCTTAGAGGGAGTATTAAACATGCAAATCTTACACTCTCTTTCCCTAAGGTAGTACCGATTGCAAGCAACTTATTTTTTAGTAGGAAGAATTAGAGTATTAATGATGGTAAGATGTCTTGGTTGATTGATGTGTGAAGTACAATATGATTGCATCAGTGATATTCAAATTTTAGCACAAAAACAAGTAATCTTGATTGGTAGCTATAAAGACATAATTTTTGAATCATTTGGTATTGTAGCTTGAAGAGAAAATTGCCAATTTGCAGAGATCTTGTGAAAGAATATTTGTGAAGAGATTATGACACCTAAATCTATTGTTTGAAGTGTTGGTCCGTCTGCAAAAAGGAAAATGAAGAAATAAACTAAGTTGAAGGAGTTTGGTCATAGTCATATCACACAATTAGAATTTGGATTTCCTAAGGGGGATATGCAATGACTTAGAAATCTTGAGCTTGATATTTGGGGAGAATTTCTATGGTGAAATGACAATGAATTCATCTTGTTTGTGCTAAGTCTGTTTCATGTTGAAACCCCGGTGTTGGAAAAGTCCTATATCGCGACAAAGGAATTAATTGAGGCACTTATTGGATTGTGTAGTGTTTGTGAATTTTATAGGAAGAAGTTTGTTAGCTATTAGGAGGTGGAATCTTTAGCGATGATTGGAAAGTATCAACATGCATTTCTCATCAATACCCTTGAGGATCTAATTGTAAGGTATGTTTCTTACCACATCTCATATAAGATACAGTTTCAAAATTGTGATGGTTCAACTTTTGCTTTAGCTGTGTATATGTCACATAAGATTTTGAAGGAGAATGTGCAAATGGGTCTATGTAAGATGTTGTTAGTTAATTTTTTTGGAGAATGTAAATGTGTCAGTTGAAAGTGGTTATGGTTTCAATTTTGGATCTTTGGTTATGTGCTTAGTATTTTACTTCATGAGGAATTTTATCAATAAATAAAATGTTGAGTGGAGGATCGACATTCCTACCAGTAAGAATATTTTTAGGTACTTGGATGTGTTATAAAATAGGGTAGATGCATTTAAGGATTATCACTTGTCTTTGTTGGAGGATATTGGTTATGGTTTAGTTATTTTTGGTATGTTACCAACAAGTAATGGTGAGGAAGGCCCCTCCTCATAATAGAAGAGTACATAAGAAGCTATTGGCGGTTCATCCCCTGAATTGAAGAAGATGAAGTCTGATGAGAAACAAAAATAAGTTGTCACTATTTTAGAAGAAGTTGAGGAAGATGAAAGTTACAAAAGAGGAAGAAGAGGAAGTGGAGAAAATTTTTCTTTCTCTGATAGGATCTAAATCTATTGATCTTGATGTTGTTCGAGGCATGCTAGATAATGATGAATATGAAAAAGTTGGTGTTCTGTGGACTAGTTGTTCCTTGGTGGACAAGTCTTTAGTGTTGAAATTACTGACTGATCATTTAATCAATAAGAGGATCACGATGTCCAATGTATCTAGTATGTTACCAGATGATTCATTTAATGTAGTAGTAATAAATTTATTGCAGTATAGTGTGGAATATTGGACAGTTTCAAATAATATAGAGAAGAGATGTGATAATGCGAAGCTGAAACTATCTCAAGTTATCGGTAGAACAAGGGAATGCATAAAGGATATTACTGGTATTTACTGATATTGTCTTCGGTGGCCTTCAGTTGTTGATAATTTTAGAGGTCAGAGTGAAGTGATTGAGAAAAATTTGAATGAAATTGGGAGGACATATGATATTTTCAAGGAAAAAGATGGGAATTAGAGAATTAGAGTTGGTGAACTTCAAGCAAAGTTATTGCTACAACAGAGGCAAAGAGAAGATTTGATCAAAACTTTTTGGCTGGTGAAGGATGTGATTGAGGTTTGTTAAGAGTTTTTTTCTAGCATTCTAATCGATGTAGAGGATTATGGGTGGTGGTTTTAGTATTTAGATTGGAAGAAATCTTTTGATAAACTAGTGGAGTGTGAAATTTTGTGTGCTTGGATCGAGGCAATTGTTGAATGGAAGGAGTTCCCAATTCTGAAGGAAAGGTACAAGAAATTCTTTGATGTTAAAACTATTGTATTTATTTTATTTTTAGTTTTTTAGTTTTTTTTGGCCCTTTTCCATTTTGGAAAAAAAGGGGGAGAAGAAAGGAAAATAAAATATTGCATCTACTTAGGGGGATTTTTTTATTTTTTGATATTTTGGTGTTTTTCCATCAATGTCAAAGGGGGAGATTCTTAGACTTACTAATTTTTTGTTGGCATTGATTGTCATTGATGTCAAAACCTTCATACCAACACTCTAGTTGTATCGGTTGGTTTTTGGCAGTTTTGGTTATGTTCCTATTGGCTATCAGTTGTGCACTAGGAGTTTCAATTATGCGTAGGACAAATTTAGTATGAGAATATTTTTGGTGTCCTCGGTGTTCCATGGAAAGTGTACACCATTATACTCATGGTTCATTTATTTTGATGCATTTGTATTCTTTCAGTGTTTAGTATTACATGGAATATTCTATCGATTGTTGATGATCGCTATGGCTACAATGTTCTTTCAAGTGTTTCTATTATCTAGACAATGGTGGATTCATCAAATGGTTTTGGTTTATTGGCTACATCATTTTCTCGATAGTTGTTAGCTATCAATGGTTTTAGTCATTTCATGATTCATATTTTGGACTTGGTTGTGGTGTTCAAATGTTCTCAGTAATTTTAATATACATTGTAATAACTTAAGTGCGACCTATTTGTGGGTCATATTATAGCATATTGATAAATGTTCTTAAGTGTGTCCTAGATTTAAGATCAGTACTATTATACATTAAATGTAATGGTAATATCTTTTGTTTTGAGGTTTTCACACACATTTGGTGTGATCTGACACATTTATGATCGAATATCTATATAAATAAAAGATATCTTTGTATATGAGGTAACAAGGTGTATGTGTAAGAATGTGTGTGCATGAAGTATAATGCAAATTTGTTGCAGTGGTGTATGTGGGAAGGTTTATTATGAAGCAACATCAAGGAGAGGCTTACATACTGATAGAAGTGGATTCGATAGTTGCATATAGAGAAGATTTCATTTAGATCTATTGATGGTTGTGGTAACAGATCTTAACTGTTGATATGTTCATGTCTATTTAGATGGAATTCTATTAGTTCATATTTTTGTCATATCTATTTTGATATCTCTATTGTATAAGGGTAGTTATCCCAACTGATAGTGAGCCAACCTGCAATGAGCACAACCTTCAGTGATTTTTTGTAAAAATTACCTTAACCAGTGTCACCCTAACAGGTGTTTCATTTCATGAGAATTAGCTTCTCCATGGCTTTTCCCAGTTTGGGTTTCCACATAAATCTTGGTGTTCTTTATGTCGATGTTTTTGTGCTTTCTTTTTTACATCTACTATGAATGTTTAATGTGCTTAACCTATAGATTAGAAGTTGTTATTGTTGTTGTTTAATAATGTATCGACAGAGAAAATATTTTATAAAGTGTGCGATAATAATTGATTGACCCCCCCCCCCCCCCTCTTAGTTATTTGACCTGTTCAACACTAGTAGTCATGATGATAGAGATTTATCTCCTAGTGATCCTATTCTAGTGAGACCTAGATCTCCTCTTTCTCAACCTACTTTAATGGATAGTCTTAGGGAATCTAGTTTATGCAATTCCTTGGATGATCTTAAACAATCTTCCTTCTATCAAAGCATTAATCAAAATCTTGATGTTAAGAAAATTCTTGATGATTTCTCTCCGAGAATGTTAAATAGATAGGAAGATCTTGATAAGCCTTCTTCTTCCTCACCACCTAAAGATGATAAGAATAGTGATAGGAACCTCCCTAAAGAGAATATTCCACCTCTTATTCCTCTTTATACCACACATTTCCATAAAGCTCAAGATGAATCTCCTTCACCCTCTACATTAAAAGTCAATTATAATGTGGCATACGATATCACTACTCAACAAGGTTACAATGGGTTAGGACTTGACATTAATGAACAAGGTATCGAGGTTCCTATAAATCCTCCTACACAAGTCACTAGATATGGTCTCGGTTTTATATCTAAAGATACTACTTTTCCTTCTTTATCACAACAAAAACCTCATCTTGTCATTCTTTTACCAACACGACATGTTGTCACATCTCCTTTTGATGACCACTTGGCTTTAGCTAAAAGAATCTTTTGGAGAATTAAATATGAACCTAAAATTCACTTTACTTATGATAATTGTCCAAAGAATCAAAGGCCTATTAATGGTGAATTTATATGTCAATTTAATCATAGCAATAAACACTCTCTTGTTGATTGTATTGAATTTAGGCAATTTATTCAAGATTTAGTTGATAGATCTCTTCTTTCTTTAACAACGGATCTTTTGCTTTTTCTTGATATTAAAAATATACCTTAACATTTTTTTTTCCTATTATGTTGCTCTCCATTATGTAAATTTAATATCTTACATCATTGGGGGCTCTTTGCTTTGCATATGTGCATTGTGAGCATCATAATAGGTTTTATTCCTTGTCTCCTCACCTGGGGGAAAAGATCCCTTTATCTCATTTTTGTTCTCCTTTCAAAGGATACATTATATATTTATTGGTTATATCTTTTATACTATGATGTCCTTCCATACATGGACTTGTTTATTTAGGATCTTTATCTCTATTGAGATTGGTATCCTTATTTACAAATCTATTCCTTGTTTGGAAGTGTACATCTTGCATAATTGATTTATCCACTAAGTTTGTATAATGTGTCATCCTTCTTTGCCTCTTCCTCTTACCTCTTTATGGATTGGTATTGTTTTATGATGATGCGTATTTTCTGGTATGAAATTATTATTTTTACGCAAGATACCTATATCTTTTCTTAACAACCTTTTTTATCCCTCAAACGACATGTCTATCATAAAATGATCTTTCATTTAGGGATTGAATTTGCTTTAGTTTGCAAGACACTAATTCTCCCCTTGATTGACTTGTTTCTCTTATTGTATGATGTCCTTTCTTGCATAAATGTGTTTGTTTTACAATAGGATCTTCTCTTTTTTAGGAGATTTACATCCTAGTTTACAAATTATTTTTTGATTGAAAGTGCACGTCTATTATAAGGGAACTATCACTTAGGGTGTGCAATATGTTATATTTGAACTTGCCTTCATACTTGGGGGGAAACATGTCTAGTGCTCATTCTTCTCCTTCCTTTCTAAGGATCTACTTTCCTTAGTATAGTAACATTTATTTATCATGTAACATTCTTTTCTTATAAGGAATGGTGGCATACATTGTTGTTTTAAGGATATATCCTCATTATTGGAAGTATGTATCCTTGTTCTCTTTTCCTTATGATGCCGCCTACGTTGCCATCATAAGGAGGGGGCATACATACAACCTGCCTTGTATATTATGCAATTTTTCTTATTTATTGATCCCTAAGGAGACAATTATTTCTTTAGGACTAGTCACTTTTTGTTTTTTGGATCCTTAAGGAGACAATGCTTTCCTTAGGATTGATCTCATTTATTGATCCCTTTGGATACAATTACCTCATATTTTTTATGGATCCATATGGAGACAATGCTTTCCATAAGACTGGTCCCCTAAGCCACCCCTGTGCGCGAAAACATTTTAAGCCACCTCTAAATGCAAAATTTTTAAATGTCACCTCTATGTACAAAATTTTTCAAGGTAGAATTGACTAGCATAGCACATCTTTCTAGACCATTAATTCTCCTTCCTTCTTTGGGATGAGTGTAACAAGCATAATATATCTTGCTAGTCTTTCTACCCTTCTCCTCCTCCTCTTCTCTCATGGATCACTTAGCATAACACAACTTTCTATCCTATTGGATTCATGGTCTCTCTCTCTTCTTTCCATGCTCTCATAGCTATGCTAGTGGGATAGATCATGGAGTTTTTGTCTCATCTTAGGCAATGTTCTTGTCCTTTTTATGTGATCACTTATGCTCTTGCAATAGCTTTCCAAACATGCTATTGTTGGTTGAGACATTTTCAATCGAGGTATCTTCTACTAGTTGATTTGGAGTTTTATTTTTAGTACTAACCCTATGTTTTGTGTCTTTTATCTTTGATTTTTCTTTTCTTTTGATTTTGTGCCCTTGTGCATGGATGACTAAGCTAAGATCCTTTTTGGGGGGGCTTTCTCCCTCAAACTTAGTGATATCTTACCTCTTTGCAAATCACTTGTGATCATCTCTCTTTCTCTCTATTTTTCTCTCCCTCATTGTCCTTTACCATGAGCATGAGTTTGTCTCATACTCATGCTAAAGTGGAGGCAAAATGTACCATCCTAAATTGTAAACACCTCATTTGTGTACAATTTAAGGATAATTTAGTGCCTAACTTAGTGTGTTTTCTATGGTAGGAATATGACACTTAATAGGTACCTACATTCAAATATGGGTCCTCCATTCCTTTCAATCTTGTCCAAAATTGAGGTTGGGCCTTATTTCTAAGTGTGCTCCTCTCTTTTTCTCCAATCCCATAATCCATTTCATTTCCTAGGCCCTATATCATTATTTGTGGCCTTCATAACCTCTCTTGACCTCAGATTGAGTTGTACTCAGAAACCCCACATCTACCCTATTTTTGGCACCATGTTCAATTCATGGTTCATTCTCCTAGGTACAAGATGCCACTGGCACTCTGTTCTCAAGGATTTTGGCCCATATTTGGCCAGAGGTTTGTGCCAAGGTTTTGGTGGGAACTAGTCCTATGGTCAACCTCCTTAATTTTTTTAATCCCCAAAATGATGCAAGGAGTATATAAACACCTTACCTCTCCTTATTTTGGTACGAAGAATCCATTATTAGCATTTCATTATTGCAATCAAGCTATCAAGTACAACAAAGCAAGTTCATATCCATCAAGTTATCAAGTTCAAACATTCAAAATTCTTCAAGCATTCTTTCCAAGCATTCAAGGTGTTTTCTTCCATAGATCTAGCTTCTTTCCCCTATTGGAGGCCAAGAAAATGAGTTTTCTATTAAGGAAGAAGATCCACATCCACCTACTTTCATTCAAGTATTCTCTCTCTTCTCCTCAATCAAACATTGTGGTGTATTATAACATCTATTCCATAAAATTTTGTCTTTCATGATTTCCTTTGGGTTTTTGTGTTTAGTTAAAGCTATTGCATAAACATATTTGATCACATTCAAAGAACTATTTGAATTGTCAAGGTATGATGTACTTCATTTTCTAGATCTAGCCTCTGCTAGATGACAACACACTTTCTTTATTTAATTTCATTTCAAAGTTGATTCCTAAACAAGGGTTTGACTGAGGCAAACCTCTTCATCCAACCTTCTTCCCCATTTTTATGTGTGCAAGAACAAGTTACAGAGCTACTTGATGTGAATCAAAAAGATTAGACACAGTCAGAGAGACCCAACAAAATTCAATCAAAATTGCTAGGTACATAATTCCATTGGTATTCTATCCCCAAGTACACAACGAGTTTCACCATGTACCCTACATTTTTAGCTTAGATTTTACCCACTGGTCAAATATGTGTCGTGGTCTCCGCTTTTGTACTTTTCTACTCACTAACTATCTGTATTAGTCTATTAAAATCAATTTTTCACTAACTCGTCTTAATTATCATCTACATTACATCCTCTTGTCAAATCCACTTTTTCCACTTCCATCAATCACATCTTTAGCGAAGGATCATTGTCCCCATTTAGTGCTTGAGTCTCTTCTTGAGCCTATTGGGGGCATTTTCCTTATGAATGTGCAATTGTGAAAAGGAGAGGTGATTTACCTATTTTGCATTGCTTCTCTTGTCATAGTGTACAAGAACATTAAATGAGGATGATAAAATTCCAAGGTTCAAATAACTAAAATATATCTCCTTATGCATGTTGAAGGTATCAATGTCATCTATACTCAAACTAGATCATTGAAAGAACCAAAAGAAGAAAAATAATATAAATTAGAATCATGATCAACATGTCCTATAGTGATGATATCTCTTCTTTGCAAATCTTTGATGCTCATGAAATGTGATGTCAATTCAACTATTTTTCCTATACCATACTGTGTGAAATGATAAATGGAAAGAAGACAAATGAATAAGGAAAATAAAGTGTGTCATTGAATGTCCCTACACCAATCTCAATAGGTCCCCTTTCACAATTTGACATACATATGTTATCTACCATCAAAATTGATGGGAATGAACAAGGCTCAAATGTAGAGAATAGTTACTTGGATGCAACCATCTGATGCAATGCCCTAAAATCAAGAAGCCAATAGTCTAATGTTAACCATGTGATGTGCCCTAAAATGAAGAAAATACTTGTATGATGTGTTATTTTTAGAAGCAAAGAATGGCATACCTTTGCTCTTGTCTTTGTTTGAATTGTGCATGATTTTTTAAGGTATGGGTCCAAATGCTACTTCAATTAGCCTAGATATATGTAAGTGATATTCTCTCACAAAATTAGCATGTAGGAATGCAAAGTTATGAGATTGGAAAACCTAAAATATGATTTTTGCTTTGTTGGTTACCATGGTGATCCTTTGGGGCACCAGCATGTCAGATAAAAAATGGAGGCAAGTAGAGAAAATCCAAAAACATTTAATCATCAACAACCGCAAAATTAAAATTGTTGTCCCCTATGAGATCTTATTGGTGGAAATGAGCATATTTCCTTTAGAGGCTTTGACAATGGTTCAGTTGTTATGCTATCTAAAGAAAACTCAAGGTATGAAAAAACATCATTGGCCTAAATTGATCATGGAGGAAAGACTAGATAGAAGAAAGAACACGTGGATGAAGCAAAACATCAAATAGATGGAAAATGAAATATTAATATGCATGAATGTTCGGATAACAATGAAGAAATAAAAAAAGTTTGTGAGAGAAAAATTTAGGAGTATCATATGGTCAAGACAAAATGGGCGCAAAAAAGACTACTATATCAAAGAATTTAACCCCACTAGAGATCATGAGGGGAAAGCATACATAGGAGCAAATATTAAGTGGAGAGCAAAAATGCTTATAGCACAACTTAGGACAAATTCTCATCATTTGAGGTGTGAAAAAAGTAGATGGATGATACCTAAAGAAGACGGGGAAGAGAAAATATGTCTATATCTAACAACATGGGAATGGTAGAGATGGAGCGACATTTTATCATGGAGTGCCCAACATACAACGACATCCGCTCTAGCTATGAAGATATTTTTGAAGTGAACAATTTAGGTACTTTATTTAAAGAAACACAACTAGACTGAATATCGAACTTAGTAATCAAAATTTACTCTCGATAAACAAACATAAAGAAAACCTAAAATTCTGCACCCTTTTTCTGAATTATGTACTATTTTAGATAATGTAATTAAAATCTTTCTTCCATTCATTCAAAAGGTAGGATGAAGAACTCTAAGTAGTTATAGTCCAAACACAAAAAATATCAAATAAATAAGGTGTCAATAAAACGATACGTTTTACACAGCAATGAAATTTCTGGCCTCTTTTTGCCTGAAATACAGGGACTGAATAAGAAGTGCTTCATACGGAAACCTGATATATACATTAATGGCAATGGCAAACTCGGCGCACATCTCAGCCACTCTGGTATTTTGAACTTTTTGTTGCATTCGTGATGTTTGAAAGTCTACTCTATTTCTGTTAGCAGTGCAGTAAAGGCTAATATTTATAGCCGTCTAGGTTTCTTTGGTTTCTTCAAAAAGTTTATAGGATGTTAGATGCATCCCACTCTGTTGGATATAGGATTTAGATTATGGTCATGGGTTGTGGGGAGTTAAGATCGCTATTGAGCTTGGTGAAGGAACGGCATCAGTAATTTACAATGGAATTATAAAATCACAGTGGGTGGTTTTACTGCCACTCTTATCATATCAGTTTAGAATCTGTTTCTTATATTCAGGCCTTGAACGGTCGATTCCGTGTGAAAAAGGTAGCCTACTTGGACGCATGTGAAAAAAATTGTGTTTTCTCAATGCCCTTATCATATTTTAGGGCTACAAAAAGGGCAGTGAGGTTAAATCGTCATGAAGATAATTGTATTTTGGCAATTCGCTCGTCGATCTTCATTACTTACATGGTTAAAGAGAGTTTGTTTAAAGAGATGGGTATGAAAACTCTAACAAAAAGTGTGCTTTTCAAAAGTTTCCTTTCAAAAATTTCAATGGCAGCATCTAAAGCAACAATAGAAGTTTTGATCGAGGCAAACAAGCAAAACCTAAAAGAGATTAACTCAGGTTTAAGAAGAGTTCCTACAAGAACAATATTTGCACAGGCAAAGCTCAAAGGCTCAATTTCTATATTTTCATGCGTGGGTGAAGTTTCCATATGGGCAATTCCTGCACAGTTAAACAAAAAAAGCCCGATTGAGATTTACACTGGTTTCTGGGGAGTCCACACGAGTGCAACTTTTACAAATTTAAATCCACGAGGGCCATCTGAGATGTACTCAGGTTTAGGGGAAGTTCGAACAAGGATGATTTCTGCACAGTTGAACCAAGAACGGTCAACTGAGATTAACTGCATTCTAGAAAACAACCCTTTTAATAGAAACTACATATTTGCAAATAAAAAATCCTTTTCCGGGACGGTTGCACCGGGATCATGTATGCTCCAGCAGGCAAGGGCTATTTCAATGGTGCCCCAAAAGGCATTTGTGATGGCATCAAACTTACCTCCAGAGTATCAAATGCCTACAGTGACATGGGGTGCAGTGCAGGGGGAAAAGGAGAAGCTTGCTTCACAATCAATGATTTTTGATTACTTGAGAAGCTTGGGGATTGTGCCTGACGAGCTGGAAGAGGTGGAGCTTCCATCAACAGTTGATATTATGAAAGAAAGGGTGGAATTTCTGCAGGGAATGGGGCTGAGTATCAAGAATATCAACGAATATCCTCTCATGCTGGGATGTAGTGTGCGGAAGAACTTGATCCCTGTCCTGGAGTTTTTGTATAGATTTGGTATTGAGAAATCGGATCTTCCAGTTTTGCTTAGAAGATACCCTCGATTGTTGCACGCTA
The DNA here is from genome assembly GCA_027943335.1 of Chamaecyparis obtusa. NCBI lineage: Eukaryota > Viridiplantae > Streptophyta > Pinopsida > Cupressales > Cupressaceae > Chamaecyparis > Chamaecyparis obtusa. The sequence goes on along the minus strand of BSBK01004333.1, from coordinate 267,096 downwards.
GTGTTGTTGTAGAGCTGGTTCCCATTGTTAAGTATTTAAGAGGGCTTGACATTGAGAAGACTGACATTCCTATTGTGTTGAGGAAGTATCCTGAGGTTTTGGGATTCAAACTTGAGGGTACAATGAGTACTTCTGTGGCTTACTTAGTCAATATTGGAGTAAGCCCAAGGGATATTGGGATTATGCTGACAGAGTATCCTCAGATATTGGGCATGCGAGTTGGGACAATAATCAAACCATTTGTTGATTATCTTATGAGACTGGGGTTCCCTAAACAAATCATAACTAGAATGATTGAGAAAAGACCACATATTCTTGGATATGATTTGGAGGAAACAATAAAACCAAATGTAGAGCACCTCCTTAGTGTTGGTGTAAGGCAAGAGGCTCTTGCTTCCGTAATTGCACAGTATCCACAAATCTTGGGACTTCCTTTGAAGCCAAAATTGGACTCACTACTGCAGTTTTTCAAGTCTAATGCCAAGGTTGGTCCTGAAGATTTTGGCAGATTGTTAGAGAAAATGCCACAGGTTGTTAGTCTTTGTCCAGCTGAACTTGTAAGGCCTCTATATTTTCTAAAGGGACGAGGTTTTGCGGTTGAAGATGTAACAAAAATGGTTGTTGCTTGTCCTCAGTTACTTGTCCTTGATGTGGAATCCATGAAACTCAGTTTCTATTATTATAAGACTGAAATTAAAAGGTGTTTGCAGGAGCTTGTAGAGTTTCCAGAATACTTTACATACAGCTTGGAATGGAAAATCAAACCTCGTTTTCGAACAATATCAAGCAAGGGCATAAAATGTAGTCTAGCGTGGTTTCTCAACTGTAGTGATAAAAAATTTGAAGAAAGGTTGGAGGATTTGGATATTGAAATTGATGAAAGAGGACCATCTTTCAGTATGGGTGGAGCACTGCAGTTACCTGGGGATGGAAATGATTCTGCGGAAGAATTTGAAGATAGCGAGGAAGAAATGTCATACATAAGTACAGGCTCCCTTAATAAAAAATAAGTTGCTTTCTGTCAAGATACAACTTCTCTTAAATGTTTTGCTTGTTCCCTTTTAAAGTTTTCTCGAATGCTGTCTAAACGCTATGAGATGTTTTGAATTATAAGATAAAATGGCTCAAGATTATTCTTACATTTTGGAAGAACATCTTTGAAAGGCTTTTATAATGTCTCCTTGAATTTTGTCTCCTAAGTAAAACATAAAACACTCATGATCGGGTTTCAAGTGATAAGACAGTTCAAAGAATTCAAGTGAAAGACCTTATTCTTCTGTACCCAAAAATCAAATCTATAAATTGCCTCACTAATTAATCCATTACTATTCATCTGTAAGGTTTAGCTTTGGATGCTAGAGTTTGTAGTGGAGCCTTGGAGCAAACCTTCAGAAGGCTGAGAGAAGATTAAAGGCTGCAGAAATGTTTCTGCGTTTGTGGATCTCTTTTCAGACTACAGCAGGACAAGCTTCTAACTTGCAATTCCAAACACATAAACAAGTGAAGCTCAACCCCATGCAAGTTGATCAATAATGTCAGGTACAACTTAAACCAAAGAATTGCATCAAGCATTTACCAACAACATCCAAAGGTATGTATGAGTTGCCAAAATGATAATCATAAGGCAATTAAATCGGATATTTCAATTTGTAATTTTATAAGGTATGCATGAGTTGCCAAAATGATAATCATAAGGCAACTTAATAGGATATTTGTAATTTTATGAGTAAATTTTTTGTAGCTTAGATTTCAAAAGTAAATGCTTATGACGGTGTAATAGATAGAATGTTTTTGGTTGAACATTAATGTTCACCAACTTTTTGGGCATAAGAGCTATTGAAGTGCAGCCTATAATATCATTGCACGTTTTACAATTTTTAATGTTGGATGTAACAAGCCTCCACAAAGTTATTGAAACTGTATTTACTCATACAGTCTTGTAAGCATTTAGATAATCTTTTGCTCAAATATGGTTGGCAGATCACTTGCAATTGACAAGGCTCACACCTAAGATAGCTTTTACTGCTAATGTTCCATTTCTAGGTTCCTTTACAACAAGGCTTCAGAGATTGAAGTTAATGATGTTGTCTTCATAATGTACTATATTACCTTGAGATCTTAATATTTTATGCACGACATTACATTCTTCTATGATGTATACTGTTCATTTTGTGTTGCTTTCTTTTAGAACTAGAAGCTTTTGGGTCTTACATCTTCCACTCAGTTTTTATGTTACTGAAATATATCGTCAAATCTCATGTCTGAGTCATATGTACTTATTATTAAAAATCTGAAGACGTTGAAAAATTTAGCCATTTTTTTTATTTAGTTGTCCAATGCTTTTATTGACCTGGGTTTCTACTTCAAGGTCAGAGTTTGGATTTGTCCCAACCAGTAAGGGTAGTGTCACTCTGCCATTTGATGGCACCCAATTCAAGTAGTCTACAAGAAACATTTTGACAGAAGCTGACTACACAACTTAAATGGAGGATTTCAATGCAAGTGACTTCAGGATAATTAGGGACTCGTGCAGTCAGATTTTTTGGCTTCTTATGCACAGAATGGGTTCAGTATTCTTATGTTTGGAATGAGATCAGTGAATCATCAATTGTGATCATAGTTACAAGTCTTTAATGAGCCTTTAGAATTTTTGCCAAACCTTGTTTTCTTAAGAGTTTGAATCTGTCACTGTCAGGTTACATTAACCCTAATTTTTGTGACGCAAATCCTATGTTCTAGCCTGTGTGCTTTGAATGTCATGATAGACGTAAATATTATAAAGCTAGTCCAAATGCATTGACACTGGATGTTGGTGCCAATTCTATTATTGATCATGATTTAGATTATATAGCAATATTGATTTTGAAGATGTTTAAATTGTGGTTGTAGTGCCTAACAGTTCTAGCTTATGGAGACCATCATGCTTTAAATATTGTTCTCTATTTTGCTGCTCATTCCCTGACTCACTGCAAATCAGGTAAGTCATCCAGGTCATCGAGCCGAGCCATTCTCGGTGGGTGAGGATGACCCTAACTCATGACTCGCCGAGTCAAACCCTCTGACCTGCATGACTTACCGAGTCAGTGAATCAGGGGCTGACTCGCTGAGTCTGTGCCCTCTGACCTGGCCGCGCGGCAGCTCTAGTTGCCAATGAAAAAACAAAAAAAAATATTAATTTTTTTAACTTTTTTTTTTGACTTATTTCCCCCTAAAACATTCAATTTGAGATGCAAAAGTCACATCTAAATATTGCAGTTTTGGGCTTTATCAGTGCTGTTTTTGGCATCTTAAAAATTCAAGAAAATGATGCACGTCATGGAGTTTTATGTGGTTCTCAAGGTACTGCTCCCGGGTCCCACTGGGGGTGCTGCCCCTTGACCCCACTGGGGGCGCTGCCCCTAGACCCCCACAAAGGGTGCTGCCCTTTGACCTCGCTGGGGGTGTTGCCTCCAAACCCCCATTTTATTTTTGAAGTACACTTTAACTTTGAGTTTGTGCAGTATGAGTCATTATCTACACTCTTGTCATTAGTCTTCTTGGATATTATTTGATTTATAGTTGTTGTCTGGAAGACGACTTTTTCTTTTGGGAAGGATGATGTAGTCAGCATAAATTGCCTATGTTGTGTTTGATAATATTGGTTATCTGTCAGTGTATTAATTGCTGTCAATGTATTAATTTGTGTTTGTACTTATGTGATCAATGTATATTTATGTTAATTAGCTTCTATTTGATGATGTTATAGTGTCTTTAAGCTTTATTCAATAATGGGTGCATGAAACAAGTTTTAAATCCTTAAGAATCTCTAAATTTCAAGGGTTTTTTCATTTTGCGAGTCATTCTCACCAAGTCTGAGTTTGGGAACTTTGGTTTAATATAACTGATGATACCAGCCTAGTTGTCCAAAACGGTGATCATAAAACTTTTGCAGTTATTTCCCAAATCGTTTTTGGTAACAGAGACTGTGGAAGGATCAAATCTTGAACTTTAAGATCATTATGCTATTCTGTTTTTGTGATTATGCAGAATTTGAATGTTACATAGGTTTGAAATTTTCCAAACCTACTTGAAATTCTTGACTAGATTGAACCTTTCATCTTCTTAAACATAATGAACTTTACGAACATTGTTACCATGATCACTGTTCTGAAAAAAAAAACATTTAAGAGGAGATAATTATGCATATTGGCTGGAACAATTTGTTGGATATTCAAAAAACTATCATACAATATTTCAGTCACTATTCTCTCTATGCTATCATTGCCCATTGCAAATTTGTATGGTCTAGGGCTTACATGACCTACCCCTACAGCAATTTACACAAATTGGGATGATAGCAGATGTTGTAACACTTTTACATTTCTATTGTTGCTTAGTGCACAGCATGCGGAAATGTTTCAAATGCATATTTTTCAAGTCAGAAAATGATGGGCAAATAGCAGTGTTGATTTCCTATTATGATCTCAGTTATGTGAATCTTGAAAGGACTAATAAATGGAGTTTTAACAAGCGTTTTTCTGAAGTTCCAGGAAGGGGGGACATGGACACGGTTTTAAGGATGGCAAAAAATTTGCTGAATTTTGGGGACCGTAGGAGAATGATGAGGGTGCAGTTATTTAAAGAACTTAAAGAAAACTAAAATCAATTCAAGTATTAAGTAAATCCAGTATATTAAATTTGTAATGACAAATATCTTCGGGCTCTTTGGTTCTAAAACGGGGGGACGTTTATTCCAAGTCCCCAAGTTCCTAGGACATCACCCATAATTTCGGGGTCACATATATTTTGTTTATTTTTTAATTATCTTTTGCTTAGGTTGTCAAGCATATACAGTAGTGTGCTTTGCTGGGTACATAGGTGGACATGTTAGTCAAGTTTGTTATCTAGTGTTGGTTGATTCTTTGCTGATTGTTTACTAGAATTATATATTCTTATGGCACTACTACCTATTGCGAGTATAGTTAAAGGACACTGAATTATTTGAGGTGCTTTTCAGTTTTTAGCTTAGAAGGCCATATCCATATAAAGAAATGCACCGGTGGGTACCAGTATGGGCATGACAAAGTTTGTTCTCTTGTCGATTTGTTGTTTGGGGAGTACTTAACCCCCAATGCGATGAGCGACAAAAACTCTTTTAAGCATAACAAGAGAGCAAAAATAATCTTGCACACTCAAAATGTGTACACTTAAAATTTATGAACCAAATGAATGTACAATTTCCTTTTTCAAGAAAATGGAAAGCCGTCCAGATTTCAATTAATTAAAATTTGTAAAAGTGCATAGATGGTTTTACGAGAAAACAAGCTTGGAGTTGAGCATGGACTACCAAATAGTGGCAAACAAAGAAACAAAAATGAGGTATCATGACCCTTACGGTTGACAGAGAGAAGAGCAGAGAACTAGCCAAATGCTATAGCACCAAGAGGTGTAAAATCTTTTGGTGTGATAAAAATCTATGTAAAAGGGTCCTCAAAGAGAACATTGGGAGCAATTGATCCATCTTGAATGGTGTGATCATCATAGGCCAAAGTAACTAAAATGCCCCACCCGGGATGGTTTGAGAGCTAGTTGCCACCTCATGTGCCACAGAGGAATGATGAGAAGGTGGAGCAGCAATAGAGGGTTTCCTATGAGGGTCTATAAAAGACCATCCTCCTTGGAAAGTTGGTAGAGGGTTTCCCATGAGGATTTTTAATAGACCATCCTCCTTGGAAAGTTAGCAGAGGGTTTCCCATGAGGATTTTTAATAGACCATCCTCCTTGGAAAGTTGGCTGCGGGGAAGACTAATGTGGTGCAAAATATGTGTGAACAACTATATTATTGATGCACGAGCATCTTAGGGTCATTGGAAATCTTGCATCACCCAAAAATATTTCCCTTTGAGTTTGTTTGTAGTTTGATCTTGTTGTTCAATTTTAGTGTTTCGATTGGCGAACCTTCCAGTTGGCTCATTAGCTCATGTGATCCTAATGGCGTGTTCTGGACACCATGATAAATCTATGTCTATGTTCGCATCTCAATCTGTTCTTTCTTGGTGGAGATATCTTAAGTTTGGTTCAGACCAATATTTGTTCTTCATGGCTAATGACTTTTTTCGAGTTAGATTTTGTGGAGCTTTCCCGTAGCTTGTGGATCTAATTGGTGCATTGTTTGAGGTTCTTATGCTCGTGGTCGACCTCCTTATGTGATTGCACATCCTTTCTTATCCATCTGGAGGTGTTCCTTATGATTTGGGTCCAGACCTATTTGTTGTAAAGCATTTTCTTCATTCTTGGAGAATGTAATCTCCTTGCCTGACTTATGGCTTGCGATCTTGTATATATTGTAGTCTTGGTTCGTTAGTTTGGTAGCTTAGCTTGGTAGTGGTTTAGAGGTTAGCATCCAGTATGGATCTGGATTTCTGCATGTAACTGGGCATGTGTGCCTTAGAATGTAAGCTGGCATGTAGTTGGGCATGTATGATGTAAATCTTGATTCTGAGATAATGTGAAGGCCCGATTGACATGTTTACTATTCATTATTGAGTTCTTTATGTTCTCGAATGAAGTGTTTCCATTGTGTTGACTCTAGTTGCATGGTTGGACTGTGTCCATTGGGGAAACTCTAGCCATGACTGCATCAGATGGTATTAGAGCAAGGTTGATGTTCTTGCGTTAGTAGATCAAGTTCTTGATCTTGTGAAGCCCTAGTTGTGTTTATTGTGGGGTGGCAGAGTGTGGATCTAGCCCACAATTGCAAAGGACTTGTGCAAGGGGATCACAGAGGAGTAGTTGTTGGTTGAGGACTTTTGAAGGCATACCAAGGGTGAACAGATTGCCGAGTTGGAGGCAGACTGCAAGTGTGTCTAATAGAGTGCCGATTGGAGAGGCAATTAGCACCTTGTAATCAGAACGCAAAAGTTGGGGTAGTTGCACCTAAGGGTTGGAAAGATGTTGCCCAAAAGGAGGAACCCTAGAAGGCTAGAACAAATTATGGAGGACTTTCGAAATGAAATGAGGAATGAGATCAGAAATGTATTGAATGGATTGCAAAGGAATCTTGATACTGAAGAAGAATATGAGGAAGTTGTTGAAGATCTTGACACTGTGGATGTTGAGATCCTTGTAGAAGAAGAAAGATTGTTTAGAGCTTTGTCACAAATGGGTAAGAGTCATAGATTTGATGTTTCTAATTTCTTTGGTTCATTACATCCCGAGGATTTGATAGATTGGATTAGTGAATCAGAAGATTACTTTGAGTTTGAAGATATTAAGTGTTAATGTTTAGCTAGTCGATTCTAGCTATTAATACTAAAATAAACATTTAATTTTATATCTTTAATTTAAAATTAAATCTAATCAAATATGCGCTGGGCCCTCTTATCTAAAATGTGTGGGCCGACTCAAGCTTGGCGCCACAATCCAAATTGAATCATATGGCCGACTTAAGGGAAAGTCTTCTATAAAAGGGAATTGCTCCTTGTCATTCAAATACATCATACTTGGCAATCCAGATAAAAAACAGTGAAGTCTTCTGTAAATACGAAATCTAGAAGTTGGCATGCGAACTTTCATTGGTGTGAAATTCAGCAGTGCAAAACTCTTCCGCGTGTGCTATTGGATACTCAGTCATTTCCTATCTCCTTGTGCAAATTCCTGAGTTTGACAGTCGGACTTCATCAATTCATATGCCACAGCAGTAAATAAGATTGTATGTATTCAGCTTATATCCAACTGAAGATCAGTAACCTTAACAACGATTTATGTATTAAAGATCAGTAGTTAAAGGTCTGGTTCGTGGTGAATACATCTTGGAGATTCAACTCACATCTGATCACAGTACATCCGGGCTTCATCCACAATCAGAAGTCAGATCTGACAGTTGGTGATTGTTATTCTTCATAATCAATTTGCTTCGTGGATCGGGGATCCTCAGCAAATCTTAGCAATATTGTTGTAAGTAAATTGGAAATGATAATCAACTGGATCTAAATGTTGGGTTTTTCCTTATAAAGGTTTCCCAGGGTAAAATTGTGTTGTGTCTTGTCTTATTTACTGTTATGTTATTAGATTAGATCTAATTACTCAAAATTGTAACATGGTATCAGAGCCAGGTTCGCATTAAAGTAATTAGATCTAACAATTATCTGTCAGATCTTTGTGTTCTTGTTGTTTCTTTCATTATGGCTCCAGGTGTGAAAGTTGAAGACAGGTTAGAAGGGGCAGCGAACTTCTCCGCTTGGAAAGTTCGTGTTCTAATGGCTTTAGAAGAAAATGATGTACTTCAATTTGTGCAAGGGACTGAACCATAGGAACCTTCTGATGCGGATGAGTTGGTTCTCTTCAAGAAGAAGTTGTTAAAGGCAAAGAAGATCTTGATTGATTTAGTCAAAGATCACCTTGTTACAGTCATCTCCAAGCTACCTACAGCTCGTGCTATGTTCAACCAGCTTGAGGGATTGTATGAAATCAACAATCTCAACAAGGCTCTCACATTAAGAAGACAACTACTTCAAATCAAGATGGACAAAGGAGAATCAGTGATGGCCTTCTTCATGAGAATTGTTGAATTGAGAGACCAAATTTTGACTATGGAAGGAGATGTTTAGGACAAAGACCTGGTCATGCTTGCTCTCAACGGTCTACCTTCTTCGTGGGAACCCTTCATTCAAGGTTTGAGTGGTAGAGGTGATTTTCCTTCCTTTGATTGTCTTAGAGCTGATTGCATTCAAGAAGAATTTCGTTTAGATGCTAGAGGTTTTAAAGGTTCTTCTTCTTCTTTAGATAACCAAGTTCTTGTAGCTCAATCCTTTAAAAAAAGTGAAAATTGGAAGAAATTTATTTTTAGAAGAAACGACAACTTCAGGGCTCATGGAAACAGTGATCCAAGAAAGAGGCCTAGAGATTTATCTCACATCCGATGTTTCAAATGTGACAAGTTTGGTCACTATGCCAAAGAATGCAGGGCTAATCTAAGCCACCAAGAAGTCAACCTTAATGAAATTGATAATAAAGAAAACAAGGAAGACTTTCTTCTTATTTCTGTCTTATTTAGTAATGTTCTTACTGATAGTGATACTTGGTTGATTGATAGTGGTGCTTCCAGGCATATAACATGATATAGGAACCAACTTACAAACTTAATTGAGAAGGAGTCTAGTCTTCATGTGGTTATAGGTGATGATGCTCAATATTCCATAAAAGGTCTCGGTAACTCTACACTTAACTTGGACTCTGGTATTTCATTACAATTGACTGATATTCTATTCGTCCATGGTATTAAAAAGAATTTGATTTCAATTTCTACTTTAGAAGATAAGGGTTATCAAATAGCATTTTCTGAGGGTAAAGTTTTAGCTTGGCCTAAGAAGTCTAACATAAAATCTGCAAGAGTTATTGGTAGAAGGTTTGAAAGTCTCTACAAGCTTTCAACTCGCCCTTTCCAGGTTTTTATCAGTTCTGCAGCTGAGACCAGCGACTTGTGGAATCGAAGACTTGGTCATCTACATTATCGTGCTCTCCCTACTCTTGAAAGGATGGTAAAAGGTATGCCTAAACTTAGTCATGTTCATGATGATGTATGGAAGGGTTGTGCTATAGGTGAGAATATTAAAAGTTCCTTTCAGAAGAGTGAATCTAGATCTAAAGAAAAACTTGCTCTTGTACATTTTGATCTATGTGGTCCTATGTCTGTGGCTTCATCTGGTGGTTACCTATACTATGTCACATTTATAGATGATTTCTCTAGGAAGACTTGGATTTATTTCTTAAGGTCTAAAGAATCTGATGAAGTTTTAGCTAGGTTTAAAAAGTTTAAATCCTTAGTTGAAAATCTTTCTGGTAAACGTATTAAGGTGCTCAGATCTGACAATGGAGGTGAGTACATCTCCGGTATTTTTCATAACTATTGTGTAGAAGTGGGGATCAAGAGGGACTTCTGTGTTCCCTACAACCCACAACAAAATGGCATTGCTGAACGGAAGAACATGACTATTATTGAATCAGCCAAAGCCATGCTTCATGATCAAGACCTAAAGTTGTTCCTTTGGGTTAAAGTTGCTAAGACTGTTGTCTACATCCAAAACTAGTGTCCTCGTAGCATTCTGAAAGACATGACTCCAGAAGAAGCATTCACTGGAGTAAAACCCGACATCAGTCATCTGAGGATCTTTGGGAGTCTCGTCTACATTCACGTTCCTAAGGAGAAAAGAACCAAATTAGAGGCCTCTGGTAAGAAAGGTATACTTATTGGTTATAGTGAAAATTCTAAAGCATTTAGAATCTATATTCCAGGGCAAAAGAATGTTGAGGTAAGTAGAGATGTTACTTTTGAAGAAAATATTGCCTTGAGTAAATCTAAAAGATATTTGATTGAAGATGATGTTACTAACAAAAATCATGAGATGAATATTGATAACAATGTTAAGTCTCAAAGGGAGATTTCAAAATTGTCTGAATCACCCAGTCATGATGAACCTTTGGGACCACCTTGCAACACCTCTAGGGGTAAGAAGAGGCCACTCTGGATGCAGAAAACCATTCAAGAAGTTGAACAGTTCGCTGCTCCTTCGAGCACTTTTTGAGAAAGTAGGAAGCCTCATGCCTTCTCCAACTATGTGGCCTTGATGTGCAACCTTACCGAGATTGAGCCATCCAATGCAAAGGATGTTATGGGACAACATGAATGGAAGAATGCCATAGATGAAGAATATGAGTCCATCATCAAGAACGATGTATGAGAGATTGTGCCCCGTCTTAAAGGTAAGTTTGTTGTATCCTCCAAATGGTTATTTAAAGTTAAACATTCTGCTGATGGTAGTATTGAAAAATTTAAAGCTAAATTTGTTGCTCATGATTTTTCTCAAAAGGAAGGAATAGATTATGAAGAAACATTTACTCCTATAGCTAGGTACACCTCTATTAGATCCATAATAGCTATTGTTGCAGCTAAGGGTTGGAAGTTGCATCAAATGGACGTCAAGACTGTCTTTCTCAATGGTGTCATTGAGGAAGAAGTCTACATTGAGCAACCTGAAGGTTATGAGATACACAACAGAGAAACACATGTGTGCAGGTTGAAGAAAGCTCTCTATGGTTTGAAACAAGCTCCTCGTGCATGGTATGAAAGAATTGATAAGTATCTGGTAGGATTAGGATTTTGTAAGAATGATGTTGATTCTAACATTTATTTTAAAATTTTTGATGATGAGATGTTGATTTTGGTATTATATGTTGATGATTTATTTCTAATTGAGAAAGAAGATCTTATCACTAGATATAAGGAGGAGTTAGCTTCTGAATTTGAAATGAAAGACCTAGGACTTATGCATTATTTTCTTAGTTTAAAAGTTTGGCAAGGTACTAACGAAATTATGCTAAGTCAAGGAAAATATATTGTTAATATATTGAAAAGGTTTAAAATGTTGGAGTGCAAAGCTATGTCTACACCTATGGAGACTAATTTGAAAAAGTTGAGTGCATGTCCAGAGAATTCTGACTTTGCTGATGCTACAGAATATAGTGAACTGATTGGGTCCTTGATGTACCTAGTCAATACCAAGCCGGACATATGCTATGATGTCAGTGCTCTCAGCTAGTTCATGAACACACCCAAGGTTGTTCATCTTGTTGCAGCCAAACACATTCTGAGATATCTTCGAGACTCAATTGACTATGGGCTAAAGTACTCTTCCACCTCAATTTCTTTGGAAGGATTTTGTGACTTAGATTGGGCAAGAGATGTCATCGAAAAAAGGAGCACTTCAAGTCTATGTTTTAGTTTGGGATTAGCCATGATCTCCTGGGCTAGCAGGAAACAGTCCTTAGTTGCCTTGAGTACGGCTGAAGCTGAGTATATTGCAGCTAGCGTTGCATCTAGAGAAGTAGTGTGGCTTCAAAAGCTTCTCGTTGGTCTATTTGGACAACCACTGAATTCTACTGTTATTCACTGTGATAATCAGAGTTGTATAAAGATGTCTGTAAATCCTGTGTTTCATAACAGATCTAAACATGTGGAAACTCACTATCACTTCATTCGAGATATGGTTCAGAGAGGTTCCATTCAGCTAAAGTACATCAACACTGAAGAGCAAGTGGCAGACATTCTCACCAAGCCACTTAACATGGTGAAGTTTGAATACTTCCGAAAAAGGCTTGGACTTGTAAAGATACTAGCTATCGCTGAGAGGGAGTCTCAACTTCATTGATGTGTATGTATCTAAATTGTACCACTCTTGCGGGCAATGCAAGATGGGCATCATATCTTGATATGTGTTTTCCTTAAGTAAAGATGTTGTAACCACCCTCTGTGGGAAATGCAAGGTGGACGTTGTAATTGTATCTTGAATCTTCTTTAAAAGAAGATTTATGTACCACCCTCTACGGGCAATGCAAGGTGGAATTATAATTGTTCAATTTTCTTTGTCCATCCTCTGCGAGGAAATGCAAGATGGTATTGTAATAATTTCCTAAGTCCACCCTCTGCGGACAATGTAAGGTGGAAAGGTTCCTCACCACCCTCTGCGGGTAATGTAAGGTGGTGTTGTATTGAAGTTCACCCTCTGCGGGCAATGCAAGGTGATCTTTGAGGCTTGTCCTCTCCCACCCTCTGCGGGCAATGTATGGTGGGCCCATCCTCTGCGAGTATGCATGATGGAAAGATATGGTAATAGCCAGGCATCTCCTAGCTAAGAGGGAGTGTTAATGTTTAGCTAGTCGATTCTAGCTATTAATACTAAAATAAACATTTAATTTTATATCTTTAATTTAAAATTAAATCTAATCAAATATGCGTTGGGCCCTCTTATCTAAAACGTGTGGGCCGACTCAAGCTTGCCGCCACAATCCAAATTGAATCAGATGGCCAACTTTAGGGAAAGTCTTATATAAAAGGGAATCACTTCTTGTCATTTGGATACATCATACTTGGCAATCAAGATAAAAAATAGTGAATTCTTTTGTAAATACGAAATATAGAAGCTGGCATGCGAACTTTCATTGGTGCGAAATTCAGCAGTGCAAAATTCTTCCACATGTGCTATTCGATACTCAGTCATTTCCTATCTCCTTGTGCGAATTCCTGAGTTTGACAGTTGGACTTCATCAATTCATATGCCACAGCAGTAAATAAGATTGTATGTATTCAGCTTATATCCAATTGAAGATTAGTAACCTTAACAGCGATTTATGTATTAAAGATCGGTAGTTAAAGGTCTGGTTCGTGGTGAATACATCTTGGAGATTCAGCTCACATCTGATCACAGTACATCCGGGCTTCATCCACAATCAGAAGTCAGATCTGACAGTTGGTGACTATTATTCTTCATAATCAATTTGCTTTGTGGATCGGGGATCCTCAGCAAATCTTAGCGAGATTGTTGTAAATAAATTGGAAATGATAATCAACTGGATCTAAATGCTGGGTTTTTCCTTATAAAGGTTTCCCAGGGTAAAACTGTGTTGTGTCTTGTCTTATTTACTGTTATGTTATTAGATTAGATCTAATTACTCAAAACTGTAACATTAAGGATCCATAGAGGGTTAAGTTGAAGGGTCATGTTTCCTTATGGTGGAAAGAGTTGCAAAAAGACAAGGAAGATAATGGTGAACCTAAGATCGCTAGGTGGAGAGTTATGGTTTCTAGACTTAAGGCCAAGTTCATACTAGAGGATTATGAACTGGAAATATTTAAGAAACAGAAGAATCTGAAGCAAAAGGATTTGATAGTTAAGGAGTACATGGGAGAGTTCTACAAGATGTCAATCAAATCTGGGCATAAAGAGATGTCTAAGGAGAAGGTGGCTAGGTATGTTAATGGCTTGAGACTTAACATTCAAGATGAGTTAAGTATGTTGAGGATTAGTGCAATTGAGGATGCTTATCAGTGTGCTCTAAAGGCAAAAGATAAGTTGAAGAGAAGACAAATTACCCCTCAAGTAAGGGATAAACCGGTTGGCGACAAGAGCAAGGATAAGCTTGTTATTGAAGAAGAACTTGATCAAAAGATTTATGGAAGAGGCGGTGGCAATAGAGAGTTCAAAGGTACTTGTTTCAAATGTGGGAATGTTGGAAATAGAGCTTGTCAATGTTTGGTTGGTTCTAGCAAAGGGAAAGGAAAACAAAATATAGTGGCACATGAAGAGCAAGTTGAAGATGAACTTGTTGAAACAGAGGTTGTGCTTGAGATGCGAGAAACTCTGATGTTCAAGAGAGTTATGTTGAGTAAGAAGGAACTGGAGCCTGTGCAAATAAGGCAATTGTCCTAAACAATTTGTAAATTAGAATACAAATGTTGCAAAGTGATATGGGATAAGTTGGTTTCATGATAACCATATGGTGGAAGTGAAAGAATATTGTTGGGTGAAGTTCAACATTGGATCATACTAGGACGAGGTACTGTGTGATGTGGTTGACATGAGTGTGTGCCATATTTTGTTACGAAGACCTTGGTAGTATGATGTTGGAGCTATTCATGATTGTCGAAGAAATGTTGTGTCTATAGTGAAGGATGGTAAGAAGTTCACTTTAACTCCTTTGAAGGAGAGAAGGAAGGCTAAGAATCTGAGCGTAATGAGGATTTACACCTTAGGAGGTCTAACTACTTCGGATCATAAGGTGATGGACTTACAACAAGTGGTTGAGAGGATTTTTGAGGTTGTTCAGTTGCTGAAGGATTTGATGAATGAACCTAAACTAGTGGATTTGAAGGTTGACAGAGATCAGATGGTGTTGCAGCAGCAAGTCACCGAAGTGATATTAGATAGGCAACAGGATCTTGTGAATGGATCAGAGAGAAAGGAATTGTTGAATGATATCAGAGGTGGAGTCGAATGATAGAAGAGGAAGCAGACATTGATTGTTGACTGCAGGAGCGACAAAGGGAGAAGCAATTGGTGTGAGTTGGATAATCAAAGTTGTAGCAGTAGCAGAGCAATACCTAATGATGGATGGTATACTACTGGGTTTAAGGATTTGGATAGTAGACACAACCATTTGCAAAAATGTACCTTTGCAGATGAGGACATGTGGGTCAAGAATGAGCATGGGATTTATGTATGGAATCTTGTCAAATGTTCATAAGTTCCTCTTATGGGACATCTTTTACTCACCTAGGGTGCCTAATGCAAGAGCATGCTAGGGTCGTTGGAAATCTTGCATCACCCAAAAATATTTCCCTTTTAGTTTGTTTGGAGTTTGTTCTTGTTGTTCAATTTTAGTGTTTCAGTTGGTGAACCTTCTAGTTGTCTCATTAGCTCATGTGATCCTAATGGCGTGTTCTAGACATCATGATAAATCTATGTCTGGGTTCGCATCTCAATCTATTCTTTCTTGGTGGAGATTTCTTAAGCTTGGTTCGGATTGATATTTTTTCTTCACGACTTATATCTTTTTCTGAGTTGTTGGATCTTGCAAAGCTTTACCGTAGCTTGCAAATCTAATTAGTGCATTGTTCGAGGCTCTTATGCTCGTGCCCGACCTCTTTATGCGATCATACTTCCTTTCTTATCCATCTAGTGGTGTTCCTTATGATTTGGGTCCAGACCTATTTGTTGTAAAGCATTTTCTTCATTCTTGGAGAATGTGATCTCCTTGCTTGACTTGTGGCTTGTGATCTTGTATATATTGTAGTCTTGGTTCCTTAGTTTGGTAGCTTAGCTTGGTAGTATCTCAGAGGTTAGCATCTAGTATGGATCTGGACTTGTCCATGTAATCGAACATGTGTGCCTTTGAATGTAAGTTGGCATGTAGTTGGGCATGTATGATGTAAATCTTGATTTTGAGATAATGTGAAGCCCTGATTGACATGTTTACTATTCATTATTGAGTATTTTTATGTTCTTGAATGAATTGTTTGTATTGTGTTGACTCTAGTTGCATGGTTAGATTGTCTCCATTGGGGAAACTATGGCCATGACTGCATCAGTTACCATGAAGTACCCATCAGGGGGAGGGTGGGGGGAGCTGGTTAGAGTCCGGTAGGGTAGGTTGTGACTCATGGTGCAAGGCACACTACCCTAATGATTAAAAAGGTCTTTAGAGTAGTTGGAATTCGAGTGTCATCTTCTCTACAAGTAGTTGACTTTAAAATAATTGTTGAAATGAGCTTGCACACTTTTTCTCTAGTCTCAAAATCTTAAGAGATGCTTACTACTAAAAATAGCTAAATTTGTGGACTACCACAATTTGAATGATATGGACCCTCTCAAAAACGCTAAAGATAAGCTCTATAATTTGACCTGCAAGCAAAATTTAAATATAGAGCATTCCACCAATCGAATCGTTCAAAATAAAGAAGATAGAAACACTATGAATCCACTCCTAGGAATTTTGAGTACAAGGGCAAGTCTAAAAGAGATGTTTGAAGATCTCAAGTCTATCATAAACTAGACTTTTAATATCTTCAAATTGTAGCCACTAGTCTTTCTCCCTTTTGAGGGCCTTAATAAACCAAAGACCATTGAAAGTGGGGTAATTTTGGTTCACTTCGTTCCTTTTCAGATACAATTGGAAAATGTACTTGTGCATTTGTAGAGAAGTTCCAAGTGTATAATTTGTGAAATCCATATCGTATTTGACCAAAATTTCCACCAGACAATATGTAAGTAAAGGCAAGCTTGTGAAGTGTGACTTTAAATAACGAGGAAAAAAATTATATTGACTCTATATTTTTGTTAAGGGATCTATCAAAATGAAGCCAAATATTGTTATATTATGTTTATAAACAAGCGAAAAGTTTAATGTTCGAGGCTTTTGCAAAAGGAAGTGTACCATAACCAACAATTGGGGAACACCATAGAAAGAAAATCCAAACCAAATACAATCTCTAACCCACTTGAGAAATGGCCTAACCATTCTAAGGCCTTCCAAATGCTCTTAGCGACAAAAGTGCCCCAAATCTTGACATGCATAATAAGAGCAAGGAGAGTATGAAGACCCTTCCAATCCTTTTACCTAAAACTACCAAGTTGATAAAAATCAAGCTCAAGAGCCATCAATGGCATACACCAACATGTCGGACAAGTCACTACTTTATGTCTGAACATCGATTATTCCAGACATGCATTCCCTCAAAGAAGTAACAAATATCACAAGCCTTTATGTGGAAACCTCTTTGTTTTTTTGGTCCTAGAAATTCTTACAAAAGTTTAGCCTTTTGGTCACAAGTGACTTACAACCTTAGTTGGGCCACAACAAGAAGAATAATACACTTTTATAGCCCACATTTTGGTGTAGATATGAACACCATAGGTGACATGGTTTGAAAAACCCAATGATAAATTTTGGTTTTGTTTCTCTTGAGCACATGTTTACTAGAGGATAGAATGGAAGACATGAAAGGAAAAATATATGCCTAAAATTTTGAAAATCTCCTCATAGAATCTATTTCCCTTAAAAATTTTGAATACATGTTGAAAAAGGCATCATGTTATGTCTAGAACATTGTATCGTTTTCCAATCAATGCTAAAATAAATTTTAAAAAATTGCTAAAGGTGCCAATGTAAGAAAGAACTTCATAAAATGAGGCTTCATTTCCCTTAGATGAACTCTTAATTGGCTCTACATGCTAGAAAGATTACCAAGAGCCTTTGCTCAAGTACATACAATTCGGGGCAAAAGGGCGACCCTTGGAATTGAATGGTAAAGCCCCATAACATTTATATTTGTGATCATTACAATCACAAGCATGGGCCTCCCAGAAAAGGATTTGAACAATTGACAAAAGGAAGTTGTCAAACTTAAACCTTTGGATTACTTGCCACCTCCTATAGGAAATTTGAAGGAAAGAAACAGGTGAGGCTTTTTCAGAAGAGAGATGAATATCACATCTTTTATGAATAAGGTGGAGGCAGTTGTGATTGAGGTGGTCAATAGTAGGTAATCTCAATTGACTCCTAGAATGCCATCTTCACATATTGGGATGCAACAATGAGACACAATTGGCTAGGATTGAGCATGCCCCCATGGTTTGGGCATGGGGCTCCATATCTATTTTGGGAAAAGATTGGATAGTGTGGTCCCTGCCACAAGTGGGCTGATATAAACTAAACTTTGATGTAGCGTCAAGAGGCAACTCGGGTGTCTTTGGTGAAAGATGAATTATTAGAAATTGATGAGGGTCAATGTTCCATTCCTCCTCAAAACCATTAACCCACATAACAAACAATGAAGTAGAGAGATTTGGGCCTTGATACATGGACTCTAAATTCATAAAGTTCTTGTCATTAAATAACTAATACAGAGAGAGACTCTACCATAATTGTTAATGCTATCTATTCTAGGAATACCTCCAAATAGGAAATTGAAAGCTCTTTTGGAAAGAGCTTTTAAGTTGCTCCCGTCTTTCAAAATGTACATCATTAATCAATTTTTAGGGAACGTAAAGAGAGGCCGACAATTGGACCAACCTAGCTAGTGATGGAATTAATTGCATCCATACAGGGGGTAGAAGTGGATCTTACCCATTACTTTTGAAATGACTAGGCCGTACAAAAGAATCATTTGTTGGCCTATCTCATTTAATACAAACACATTTGGTGTGGGATTTTCTCTATTTTTGGAGAATCGTTGTCCATTCAAGTCTTCATTCCTCAATGGTGATAGGAGGTGAGGCACTTCGACATTCATTTCAAAACAACTTCCTTTATTGTGTTTCTTTTCTCCACCTGGTTGCTCATGTGACGGGACAATGACCTTTCCTACATTTGGACATTCTTCCTCTAGTATGCATTTGATCTCACAATCGAGATTTCAATCAAACTTAGGTGTTAGAAGAGAGTATTTCCTTGTCCTTATTACAGACCAAAGGGTAAAGATGGTACACAAAGAACCTGGTCTATTAGCAATGGAGGCTATGTGCATGGTCCTCAGTTGGGATTTCATTAAATCGACAGACTATTATAGATTCAATACGAACATCTCATCTAGATTTTTGACTTCTTGATTAGACCTAGGTGAGTTGAAGGTGCAAATGTTGTTGTTGCAATTTCTTATGACTTGAGAGGTTCTCTCTTGGTGCTACCTCTGATGAGTTTTATTAGGAAGTGGATTGAATTGTTTTGGGGTTCCTTCCGATTTTTCAAAGTTTTTTTTGGCTATTCTTCTCAGTCTTTCGTTCCCTTGTTTTGGTTGGGGTGATCTTGGCTTTTCCTTCTCAATGGTATGGACTATTTGGGATTGTTTGAAAGCCATCTTATTGTATCATGGTTTTTTGGTGGCAAAATGATAATTTCTAATGGATACAATGGTTGGATGCCACCCTAACAATAATCAAAATTTCATTGTAATTAATCTATATGAATCTTTAAAATTTTAATATAATTACTCTTGTGACCTTGGTTGCAGTTTATGGATTAAAAAAATAGATGTTGGTTATTCTCACATAAACTTATATCCACTAACATTAGTAAATTTGAACTTTATCCAAGGTTCATCTCTACAAATCAAACCGTTTCTTTTAAAATATTAGGCAACTCTATATTGTTGAAATTTTAAGTACTTAAAACTCATACAATTCATCTAACAAACCCTTTTCTTGTCTTCATCCATTTTTCCAAGACATTATTTTGTTTTACTTGATTTTGTCTTTAAATTAGATCGTCTTTTTTAACATAAGATAAATGGGGCATGTAGAGCTTACATCCAAAGTTCAATTTTTTTTGTTACAATTGTTAGAATGTCTCCAACGGTTGTTGCTCCCGCTCAAACAAAAAGATTGAACCCTATGGCTTCTATACCTATTGATAGGGCCTCTTTGCTGCCCCTCATGAGTTTGGGTGCTACTTGTCCAATCTCTAGTTCTTGTCTAGGCTTTGCAATGCCTAGGAAGCCTAGAACTCAAGGTCTTGTTGCATCTGCACTCATTGTGGGTAGGTCTATGTTTCTTGAGGAGGCATTGGATGTTACTCTATTGGTTTCTTCTGATGTGGTGCCCACTGGTAGGGTTGTGAATGATAGAGGCCCCAAACCTCTTTCTACTACTAGAGGAGAGCGATTTTCTCATATTGCTAGATCTGTTGCAACTCTTCATCCAAAGGTGAAATCTCAACCTCTAGGTTGTGCCAATACCCCCAGTATGGTGGTGTTTGGCCAAGACGTGGTTGAAAATGTGGAGTACTTTCAATTTTGTGGATTAGTGTGCAATTTTTTTGGTTTTTGGCCTTCTCTACCTGATCTACATCATTGGGTAATGGACTCTTAGAGACCTTTAGTTTTAGGTACCATTAAGCTTTTCCCTTATGCTAGGGGATTTTTTGTTGTTACTTTTCCTTACTTTGTGGAATGGGATTTGGTGACAAGTAAGGAATACGATTGGACCATCGTCTATGGTCGACAATCAAGGAGATAAGGTTCACCCTCAGTATAGTCAATTACTAGGTTTATTTTTAAACCAAATTAAAAAGTTAGTTAAACTATATCATACAACATTGAAAAATGAAATGTGAATACATGGGAATGACCACAAGAACACAAGGAACACTAATCCAAAGTCTGCATTTACACAAACCTAAGGGAACTGCTTGCTATTACAAATCCACAAGAATGGAGTAGGTCATCAGATCAAATGCATAAGAGATTTTAACATATGTGTAGGACTGGCAAACATATGCATAGGGGCAATAGATGAATGTGGAAGATCGCCCAAAAAAGTAAAAAATACATAAATTCTCATGTCAACACCAATGTACGATCTAATAAATGCTAGCTCCACACCGAGGAGTACTAGATACACTAAATCAAGATCAATTACACTTGATTGTGTCAAAAAACATCATATAAATAAAGTACAATAATTGAAAGCATAACATTAGAATATAAAACAATAAAAGAGAGAGAAAGGGAAGAAAATGTGATCCACATTACGCTAAGTCTCTCGATCGAGTCCATCACTTGTATGTTGGATGTTGGTCCCCAACAGTGGTTGGTAATGCTACCCAACCATGTGGAACCCTCAAGCCCACCCCATCGTGCTTGTAGAGGTAGTCACACAGCCCAAACAAGGAATTAAGTATACCAGGGAATGAAAGTACATTCACGCCAATCAATGCAATCAAATAAAGATAATCAATATCACAAGGAGAACACTCAACATGTGAACCAAAGTCTAAAATGCAACAACAATGCAACACAACCGCAAAAAGGCTAGGGTACTATTCACTGCTATTGGACCTAGGCACAAGAGTACTAAGCATAGGAAGTATTCATACCCGCACGAGTCACTCATGACATTCAAGAATTCCAAGTCACCCACATGAGGCATTCCAAGCATTCTCAGGGATCAAGTATCATCTACCACCCACACGGGTCACTCATGACATCCGAGGATTCAATGGTTTTTACTACACAATTCATTTCATTACATTATCACTTTTAAGAACTCCTAGATGTGTCTGATACAACCACTCGTGGGTTAGGGCATACACAAGGAGCTACTCCTGATACCTACTCAACACACCTAGTCCTACGAATCAACTTCACAATGAAGGAGATAAGAACAGGGTTCGTCTACTTGGTCTACACCGAGGATGAGAATAACAAGCTAGTCCACTTAGTTTGTACCAAGGACATGGTTCTCATTGACAAGTCCATCTGATCTACACTGAGGACATGAGTATAATGACACGTTGACTTGGTCTACACCAAGGATATAGGCAACAAAGTATCAACAAGAAATCATGCAATAACAAGAGACAATTGAACTCCCAAAAATACTCAAGGCATGAAATTGAGAATCACAGGCACAAAATGAACATATCAAGTTGCTCAATTTTCCACTTTTCCAACAGCATGGATTCTAATGGAATCCATCACACATCTTGTTAGAACACGAGGAAGGCTCAAAAAGCCTCAAAAGCATCAAAATCCTAAATTCTAGCAATAATTGGCAAGGTGTAAAAATCATCAATTTAGTGATAAATGGGTGAGTTCAAATTGTAATAACTACTGTCCAAAATGTACTCAATTCATTCTAATTGCACGACCCTGCCACGATCATGGAATACAACCAAGGCCAACATTAAGAACATGCCAAACATGACGACAAAAAAATCTAGAGCTCATGCAAATCGATGCACCCATGAAAATGCCCAAAAAGGAAACTCAAAATCTTAGGAAGAAATTAAAACCCATTGGCCCTTAAAATCCCACTAACCAAAAAATGTAATAAAATATGAATTATGACTTCATGGGAGAAAATGAATAGCCTAATGGTGATAAATTACTATTTTTACAAATATAAAAACATACAAGCCCAACTGGGCATCAAATCCAATCACAAAACCATGGAAAACATAGATATACATCATTTTATTGCATTAAAAGCAAGAAACAACTGAAAAGACTGAGAAATGAATAAAATACAAGAAGCCCTACCTCTCAAACAGACAAAAAATTAGAATGAGGAAAATAAAATAAATGATCGGTGCACACGAATGAAATTATTGACAAACCATAGAAATCTCGCCATGGTTCCAACAAGCCAATGCCCACAAAAATCGGATGCTTAAGCTGCTCCCAATGAGCAGAAATCAAATTTCTCCACAAAGAGTTGGAGCAAATTCACAAAACTCACAAAACCAAAAGCAAATAAAAGACTTCATTTTCAAAATATAAAAGACTTTTAAAAAGGTAATTTCCCCAATTAATTAAATTAATCAAAATAATGAATCACTTAAACTCCCAAAAGCCGAGAGGAAATAATTTATGTAAATCAAATTTCAATGACAGGACTATGCCAAAAGTCAACGATTAATTAATCAACAATTGAATAATATTACTCAGCCTATATTATAGTATAATATAATTGACACTCTAATAGATTGCCTAAATGCACAAATAGATATTGTGTAACACATTATGCAATGTAATTCGAGCTCTTGCCTACACAGTGGCAAAAAGGTAATAATGTGAATCAGATACATCGTTCCATCCAGGAATGATATTGGCTCAATATACAAAATGACCAATGTGACTATCTCCTAAAACCACTGTCGAGAATAAGATGCACTCAAAATTACAACTCAAACAAAGATGATGTTTGATACATATTCTCTAAAACACACACACATCAAGTGTAGCTGCTCGCAATTTAAATAGTCAAAGCATAAACATGAATAATCAAAGTACACCTAATGGAACAGTGACACTCTAGTGACGCAATCATTCATATATATTAGAATGTCACAGCACTGGGCATTCCATATTTAATCCTCAATGTACATCTCATTTAAATTAAACATTAAATAATCATTTACAATAATACAAGCATATATTAGTGAAAACCTCAGTGAAATATCCGTTAACATAAAGGAACAATAAGATGGGAATCTGTTATAACCATCATGATAACATAATCCAATGTTCTCAAATATAACATACACATATATCATCATAAAGCATCATGTCACATCCTAGTAGAATCACCATGTAGATATGATCAAAACAGTAAGCAATAGTATAATCTAATATTTACATCAACAATGCTACTAGTAAAACAAAAATAATGTATTGAAATCAAATGCATAACACAATGCAAATATTTGATCACATCATACAAATAGTCACACGATGAAAAGAGTCTAATTCAAACCAAAATAACACACAACAAAATGCAATCATAGGAGGTACTACATCCTCCCTCCTTAGACATAGGCTTACTCCTAGAAACCTACAAAACAATAAATGGTGCCACCATGTGCCAAAGCCCAACATACTCACCAACTTAAAAATCGGTCAATCAACTCCTCAAGGAATCTAGGTCCCACAAGAGGAATGAGCATCATATGCGGTCCATAAGGTTGATTATCCAATAACATACCATAGTCATTCGTGCAGACAAGATAATTAGTCACGCAAGACCAACGCTAAACAAGTGGGCATTTCATACACCATAAATACATAAATCTCTACACCTAGTTACACCCCAACTTTGTTCCTGTAAGTCCAGTAGCTACATGTGTGGGCTTGTTCCTCAGACAAGACCCTATGCAACATGGCAGGCAAGTACTTTTTCTCCATGGCAGGAAACCAAGAATATATATGATCTAATACATCCATTTGCTACATGTACGAGCATGTCCCTTTGATGCCCTAACACTATATGTGCAGCATACTACAAGAAATGTACACTTTCATAAGTTCGGTCGCTACATGAGTGGGCATTGACCTGTCACCACATGTGTGAGCTTACATTGCAACTAAAGCTTAATACAATCTAATAACACTATGTGCAATACAATAGTATAACCAAGTCATAGGCTAGAGTGTAACTACTCGAAATACACATACTACCATCCCTCAACAAATGAATGTAAACATCAAGGAAGGACCAACAACACATGTATGTACAACAACTTTGGGTAGAAACCATCACCAACATGTGTGGGCATGTAACATACTAGACCCAATCAAGGCTCAACTCAAATCTACACCAAATGACACACAATCCTGCCAGTCCAACTACTACATGAGGCGGCTTGCACTCTTCACAAGACTAAACACTTCATGGTGGAAATCAAGGAAGTCTACGATCAAGTAAGTCCAATCACTACATGTGTGTGCATGTTTTTAAACAAGATCCTTTCACTACATGAGTAGGCATACTAACCATTCCACAACTTTGTAAGTCCCAATCGCCACATGGGTGGGCATGACTCAATACAAGATCATATCACTTCATGTTGGGCTTACAAGACCTCAACCACCCTTAGTACATTCCCAAATTCATTAGGTATCCAAACTCAATCGTTGCAATACAAGGTATGTTCCCACATTCATCACAACACAATGAATCGTAGAACATGGATTTTTAGTGTCGTTCAAATATCTTGTAGAAAAATTGCATGAAGATCATATAGCTTTTGATCACATTTCACCATGGAACTTTTAAGTAATTGATTACATAAAGCACATACTAGCATCCACACAAAAAATAGATTTTTACCATTAAAGAAACTTTAACCAATGTGATGGAATACAACCTCATCATTGGTTATACAAACCACCAACTACTTGCAATTTGGACATACATGCATTTCAATCTACCTTTATTCTAACTTGCAATAAACATGGATATGGTACGCTCTCTACAGTGTTCTCCCTTGCACGTACTACCAGAGGTCTATAGAAGACATGATAGAAACAACACTGAACACATAATAGGGCCAACTTTTTCAAACATTTGGAATGGTTACCATGAAATGGAAAAGAGAAAATCCAAGTGGGAGAAATTATCGAGTTCAACACTAACTCATAAAAATGTGCACAATTTCAACATTAAATCAAGTGTGACGATATCACAAATATGATAGAAGATTCTTGGTGACCAATCCAACATAAGAAAATCCAAAAATTCATTGTCAGCCCATATAACACAAGGAAAAATCCATAAAATAACTAAAATGATCCATCAATAAGAACATTTTCACATCACATTGTGACTAGCAGCAGTCACATATAGGGGAGTAACCTCTACATGACACTCAAAAATGAACATCCCAACAATGTTAGAGAGGACACCCGTACAAATAGAACTATGACTCAGTTACATTACCGGTCATATTCTAAATCTAATCTCAAATTCATGCAACTATGCACTTATTTCAGATTATAACCATTTACAATTCTCATGTAATGTAATTTATTCCATAATACAAGGTATACCTGCAAGAAAGAGCTAACACATCTACTAGATCGCCATATAATGCACAACACCAAAACATAAGAGATTTGTATTCACCCAATTCAAGGCACTTTCCCCACCTTCACAAGCGTATTTTATCCACTTAATTAATAGAGTCCAATTTCCCTCATGGCTCCCACAAGAGATCCACATAAGGCACACAACAAAATGCAAAATTGGGGACATACATCATGGACCCAAGCGATTCTATCATGGTGAATTTACACAACCAAATTTTGAACATTACCTTATGATGTATGCAAGGACACACCTTACCAATTCCTATGCAATTACTACATTGTTAATGTATAAAACCAACATAAGTCCCTTCTAGTAATATCATGTGTGGTGCAACACCCACATAGGACAATGCACAATGCCTTGTTAGGAGCCAATTCAATAAGAATTCAACAAAACAAAGGTCTCAATCAGCCACCTAATCTCAAAAGTGTACACGAGCCCAAGGGTCAGTCAATGACCAATAAGAATACAAGATAAGCAAGGATCAACCTCAAGGAGACTGTCACACCAAGGAACCTCCTCAAAACACAACATGATCTCATAATTTTAACATCAAATGACTACAACTCACAATTCAAGGGTAATGAGCACATAAACACCAAAGTTTCTAGTGTATGAACATGAGCTTTGATACTAGATGTAATGCCCCACAAGGGAACCCTCAGAACATAAGGTTAAATATTCACTAATATATTCTTTTAAACATAGAATAACATCATGAACATCAATGCATCACAATAACATTGCATAATAAAATAAGAAGGAACAAACTTTGATCGTCACATGATCGTGCACAAGCAGGAGACTTAAGAACTACCAAGTGTTCCATGACAACCCCGACACTAGAAAGAATGGACATTCACATTCTTAAGACACCACGTGAGAGCTTGAACAACATCTATGAACCTCACAAAATAGGATCAGACCATCATCCACGATCGACAATCAAGGAGACAATGTTCACCCTTGGTATAGCCAATCACTAGGTTCATTTTAAAACCAAATTGAAAAGTGAGTTAAACTATATCATACAACATCATAAAATGAAATGATACATGGAAATGACCACAAGAACACAAGGAACACTAATCCAAGGTCCGTATTTTCACAAACCCAAGGGAACTGCTTTCTAAAATATGCACAAGAGATTTTAACATATGCGCATAAGATTTTAACATATGTGCAGGATTGGCAAACATATGCGCAAGGGCAACAAATGAATGCGCAAGACTATCCAAAAAGGTAAAAAAATACATAAATTCTTGTGCCAACACTAACATATGGCCTAATAAATGTTAGCTCCACACCGAGGAGTACCGAATACACTAAATCAAGGTCAATCACCTCGATTGCATCAATAAACATCATATAAATGAAGTGCAATAACTAAAAGCATAACACGAGTATATAAAAGAGTAAAAGAGAGAAAGGGAAGAAATTATGATCCATATCATGTTGATTCTCTCAATCAAGTCCATCCCCTATATGAAGGTCCCCAACAGTGGCTAGTCACACCACCCGACCATGTGGAACTCTCTGGCCTACTTGACTATGCTAGCAGAGCTAGTCACGCGACCCAAACAAGGAATCAGGCATACACTCTCGACAATCAATGAAATCAAATGTATATAATCAATATCACATGGAGAACGCTTGACATGTGGACTAAAGTTCAAAATGAAACATCAATTCAATACAACCACAAAAACACTAGGGTACTACTCACTGCTACTGGACCTAGGCACAAGTGTACTAAGCATAGGAAGTATCCTCCCTGCATGAGTCACTCATGACATGTGGGGATTCCAAGTCACCCACATGAGGCATATTAAGCATGCTCGAGAATTAAGTATCACCTACCACCCCCATGGGTTACTCATGACATCCAAGGATTTGATGGTTTCCACTACCCAATTCATTTTGTTACATTATCACTTTTTAATAACTCTTAAACGTGTCTGATACAACCACTTGTGGGTCAGGGCACACGTGAGGAGCTACTCTCGATACCTACTCAACACACCTAGTCCTATGACTCGACTTCAAAATGAAGGAGATAAGAAAAAAAATGTTTGTATACTTGGTCTACACCAAGGACAAAAATAACAAGCTTGCTCACTTGGTTTGTACCAAAGACAGTTTTTATTGACAAGTACATATGATCTACACTGAGGACATGAGTATTAATGATGTGTCTACTTGGTCTATACCAAGGACGTAGATAATATACATCGTCTACTTGGTCTACACCAAGGACGTAGGTGAGAAAGTACCAATAAATAATCAAGCAATAACAGGAGGCAATTTAACTCCCAAAAATATTTAAGACATGAAACTAAGAATCACACACACAAAATGAACATTTCGAGTTGCTTGATTGGTCACTTTGACAAGAGCACATATTCTATTGGAATCCATCACACATCTTGTTACAAGACAAGGAAGGCTCAAAAAGTCCTCAAACCATCAAAATCCCAAATTTTGGCAATAACCGACAAGGTGTAAAAATCATCAATTTAGTGTTAAATGGGTGAGTTCATATCGCAATAACTAGTATTTGGACTCTCCTCAATCCATTATGTTTGCATGACCCTACCAAAATCATGAGATGCAAAAAAGGACAACATTTAGAACCTTGGCATTTTGACTTCAACCCTTCTTCGGATACTTTCAATAAGATCTGGATATGGGTTCGGCTACCTTACCTCCCCCTTCACCTATGGGTAAACTCTCTTTTAGAGGTAGGTAATGCCTTGGGGGATTTTCTGATGGTGGATGGTGAATCATCTGATATTTTTCATTCCACATTTTCTCATATTTTGATTGACATGGATATTTCTAAGGGGCTTCTTGTGGAGACTGTAATCAATTCCTCTAAAGGAAGTTGGACTCAAACTTTGGACTATGAAGGGATTCCTTTCAAATGTAGAAGATGTTTTAAAACTGGGCATGTGGCAGCTCGGTGTGGGTTAGAAAAAAAGAAATATGTATCTTCTTGTTGGAATGGTGCTACAACTCAACACTATTTGGTTGAGAAGAAATCCGATAACCTTAGGAGTTTCTCTCAAGTGGTTGTGCAAGATCCTCTCACTAATACATTTGGGGGCATTTTGCAATGGCTATGTGTCTCATATGCGACGGCTATGTGTCGCAATAGCAACACCCATAGACGTCGCTATTTTTTAGTCGCAAATTGCGACGTCTATGGGTAGCTGTCGCAATTGCGGCGCCCTCCCGTCGCAATGTCACTAAGATTTGTTAGCGGCATGGGCATCGCCCCCCCGTCGCATGGCTTCGGAGGGCCGTCGCAATTGCGACGGGCGCCTGCATCGCATTACGACGGGCTCCCGTCGCAATGGCGACGCCCGTGGGTGGATTAAAAAAAATAAATTATTTAATACATTGCTAATGAACCACATTAATGCTTTTTTCTTTCAACAAATGAGGACAGCCACTGTAAAGACAACATGATAATGTACACTCACTGTAAGGACAGTCACAAATGAGGACATCTCACAGTGACTGTCCCTAGTGTAATTGCCACTTGAATGTATTGCTATTCAGCCACATTAATGCTTTTCTTCTTCAACAAATGAGGATAGTCACTGTAAAGACAACATGATAATGTACACTCACTGTGAGTGTACATTATCATGTTGTCTTTACAGTGACTATCCTCATTTGTTGAAGAAGAAAAGCATTAATGTGGCTGAATAGCAATACATTCAAGTGGCAATTACACTAGGGACAGTCACTGTGAGATGTCCTCATTTGTGACTGTCCTTACAGTGAGTGTACATTATCATGTTGTCTTTACAGTGAGTGTACATTATCATGTTGTCTTTACAGTGAGTGTACATTATCATGTTGTCTTTACAGTGTCAATATATGCATTATTACTTAAACTGAAGAGTACTCTAAATAATATGTCATTGTGGAGTTCTGATTGCTTCCAATTTGATATACGCTTGTTCTACTTATGTATCCAGCATCATGTAAGAAAAGTTGATGCTTTTAAAATAGATTCATTTAGCCATGAAATGCCTGTGCATGTTACATACAAGATTCCAAGGCCCAAAATTGATTACTCATTATAATTCATGTACAGAATGATAATCAACCACAACGAGGCATGCGTAGGCGCTGCTTAGATTTTGAGGCATCAGAAACTCGTAGAAGAAACTTGACCAATGGCCCATGGAATGCAACAAACTTATTACCTAAAACAGGAGCATTGGTAACCACAGATGATGGTTTTGAAAAGAACACTTCACCATCAATGTCATGTGAGGGAACTGCAATTTCTGATGGCAAGCAACTTGTAGTATATAAGAGAGATGCAGGTACAGATGCTGGGAGAAGTTCCCAATCTTTATCTGTTGGACAGTTTTCATCTGCAAAATAGATTATAAAAACATGAAAATATATCAGAGATGTTTGATATTGATACAAAACAACACAGATTCATTTCTTCGTACACCTGTATATCATAAAAATCCTTGCACACTTCGAAAAATTGTATTGCCTTTTACTTACTCAAAAGTAATTTACATAAAGCAGTCATTTGATTAACATGGATCCTAATATTCACAAGTACATGGTCATGTGCTCCATCGTAGCATCTTATAGATTTAGATCTGTTCTCTGAAATAATTCAATGTTTTGTTTACAATCCACAAAAGAAATATTTTCCCTCGTCTACTTAATCCTAAACAAAAGGCCATATAGCAATATAGATAGAACTATATAATAGAAACCATAAACAATGGTAACCTTAGCAGCAGCAAGAAATTGTTGCAAAAACTTTACCTTATCATACCCAGATTGTTGCTTTGCCTGGCGGAGGGAAATTTGATCAGTAAAATTGACACAGAGTATGCTGTCTCCATTGTCATGCTGGATAACAAAACACCAACTTTAATGGGCATGTATTGTCCCTTGTGTAATTGCCACTTGAATGCATTGCTATTGAACCACATTAATGCTTTTTTCCTTCAACAAATGAGGACAGTCACTGTAAAGACAACATGATAATGTACACTCACTGTAAGGATAGTCACAAATGAGGAAATCTCAGAGTGATTATCCCTTGTGTAATTGCCGCTTGAATACATTGCTATTGAACCACATTAATGCTTTTTTCCTTCAACAAATGAGGACAGTCACTGTAAAGACAACATGATAATGTACACTCACTGTAAGGATAGTCACAAATGAGGAAATCTCAGAGTGACTATCCCTTGTGTAATTGCCGCTTGAATACACTGCTAATGAACCACATTAATGCTTTTTTCCTTCAACAAATGAGGACAGTCACTATAAAGACAACATGATAATGTACACTCACTGTAAGGATAGTCACAAATGAGGACATCTCACAGTGACTGTCCCTTGTGTAATTGCCACTTGAATGTATTGCTATTCAGCCACATTAATGCTTTTCTTCTTCAACAAATGAGGATAGTCACTCTAAAGACAACATGATAATGTACAGGGGCTGTAAGTGTACATTATCATGTTGTCTTTACAGTGACTGTCCTCCTTCAAGTGGCAATTACACAAGGGACAGTCACTGTAAAGGGAACATGATAATGTAGAGAAACGTTGTCATTTGTATTTTCAACAGTGCCGAGAGAGATTCCCTCCGCGAAATCACAGCTACAATTTCTGAGTACGTTGGGTTTATTTTTCTTTTGTCATTATTATGTAATCTGGTATTCAGCTGTTACAGAGCTAAAATACCCAGAAATGAGGACATATCTGTGTTGAATTTATTGTTAGCGGCTTTGGTTATTTAGAAGTTTAATTTTATTTGTTCATCTTTCAAGCACAAATGTTTTGTGGACCGTAACATCTTCATTGTTTCGGGTATGCAATGAAATAGCCCTAACTTGCAACTACCTTCACGGTACTTGTGTACATTATCATGTTGTCTTTACAGTGACTGTCCTCATTCAAGTGGCAATTACACAAGGGACAGTCACTGTGAGATGTCCTCATTTGTGACAAGGACAGTCACACATGAGGACATCTCACAGTGACTATCCCTTGTGTAATTGCCACTTGAATGTATTTCTATTCAACCACATTTATGGGCCCGTTTGGACCACAGCACACAGTAGCATCTACAGAGAAGAATATCCCAGGTGTAACAAGTTGTAAGAATATACCAACAGTTCTAAGAAGTTCCCTAGCACATAGTAGCATCTACAGAGAAGAATATACAACATGAGGGCAGCCACTGTAAAGACAACATGATAATGTACACTCATTGTATGTGTACATTATCATGTTGTCTTTACAGTGACTGTCCTCATTCAAGTGGAAATTACACAAGGGACAGTCACTGTGAGATGTCCTCATTTGTGACAAGGACAGTCACACATGAGGACATCTCACAGTGACTGTCCCTTGTGTAACTGCCACTTGAATGTATTGCTATTCAACCACATTTATGGGCCCATTTGGACCGCGGCACATAGTAGCATCTACAGAGAAGAATATCCCAGGTGTAACAAGTTGTAAGAATATACCAACAGTTCTAAGAAGTTCCCTAGCACATAGTAGCATCTACAGAGAAGAATATGGGTCAACGAGGTTGACTTCAAAGCCATGCAATCTAATGGTAATAGTAATATCATAATTTGACATACTATCAGAAATACTTCCTAAATAGACTATTCAATCTTATAAGAGATGGATTCATGAGAACTATTATTTATGAAATATGAGTCAATGACTTTAATTAAAAAAATTACACAATCTAATTCTTGTAAAAATATCAAAATTTGACACATTGAAAATACCTTCCAAAAGTATCGTTAATTGATTAATATGAATCACTACTCATGAAATATAATTTTATAAACCTAATCTAAAAACTACACAATAAAAATCTTAATAGCAATATTGTAAGAAACTATTCCCAAAAGCAAGCCTAACAAAATTTGATGAAAACAATTTTTGTTTCACTCAACTTTGACATTCACAACTTCCTCTTTTATTATAATAAGAAAAAAAATGTCTTTTTAGATATACCTCATGAACCATACTCGAATAATCTATCATTTTTCTTCTCAAAAACATATTTGCAGAGCCTGCTTCTTTTACTTGTTTGTACTTTTATCTCTCTGATGGAAAGGGTTCCTTCAGGACACATTTTTCCAAGTTCACTGCTTGAGATATTTGAGGAGGGTTCCCCTGCTTGAGTATCCATCCAACCCATATTCGAGTAGTTCTACAATTGCACAGTCTAAATTAATAATACTGACAATTGAATGACGAATGATGATACATAGAATTGATATAAACTAATCCTAAAAATACTAAAACATTATTAATATATTTATATTTCATAAATAAAATTGATATAAAAGATCTGGAAAGATACATTAAAAAATAGAAAAACAGTAATTTATAATAGAAGGAAACTTAAATTGCTATTTAAAAAAAAAACAAGAGTCTTAAATCTTATCACTTTGTTTCATTATCATCCATAAGTACACACCTCTAGCATAATAATTATATTTTACCACCCATAAAATGAAAAAAAGATTTTCACAAGAGAAATTGAAGCTAGATTATAAAAATGAACCATCTTATTGGAAACTGGAACTGTTATCATACCCAAAAGGACTACAAAATTTCACCTTATCATACCCAGATTGTTGCTTTGCCTGGCGGAGGGAAATTTGATCAATAAAATTGACACAGAGTATGTTGTCTCCATTGTCATGCTGGATAACAAAACACCAACTTTAATGGGCATGTACTGTCCCTTGTGTAATTGCCACTTGAATGCATTGCTATTTGATGCAGGGGCATCCCTAATGCAAGCCAAAGACACCATGATTGAAGGAAGTTGCCATGAAGCCAAGGAGTCAAATCCTATCAATTGGAACATAAGATTTTCACCTTGGAGCTTTGAAGGATTGACTGGTGAAAGGTCCTTTTGATTGACAAATCAGAGTCTTTTTGAATGACAATAAATTAGAATAGGAGTTTTAGATGTTTTCTTGGTTTGTAATAAATATTAAGGATTGATTTTATCTCCTTATAAACATCCACTTGTTGGACACAAGACCCCTTGGTGACTTATAAACCTTGGGCATCTTTTGAGTCCTTGGATGAAATGAGCATAGTAAGTGTTTATTAGGTGTCTTTTAGATGTTGTTAAGAATTTTGAAGGTCCAAAATAACTTTAATAAGGTTCCTAAAGTTTCACAACACATTTTTAACCTTCTCGGCAAAGTTGTTTGCAAAGTTGTAATGCAACTTTAAAAGTTGCTTAGCAAAGTTGACATTTGTTGGATAAACTGTTCTAACCACCTAGATGGTTGAACCAACGTTTGGAGAGCCTATTTTAGGCTTCAAATGGTCGAAGACAGACAGAGAACCAGTATTGTAATCATTTTGCTTTCATAAAAAATAAAAATAACCCTGTTTTAGTGCATTTTTGGTGAAAAATGAACTCTGTACGGCTGTACGGATGGTGGTTGGATGATAAAATTTGCCTGGAAGTTGTAATAGTGACATCTGATGCTTTGGAAGTTGGTTTGATTGATTCTCTTTGTTTTATATCTAAGTTATTTCAAATTTTCTGTGCATTGTTTACAAACCCTCATTTTCAGGGTTTGACTGATGTAAAGACCTTAACTCACGTTTCAACCATTGGAATTCCTTCTTCCTTGGTGGAATGAGAGTTAAGGATGTATATTTTTATATTCTAAAAGCCCTGAGGCAGGGGGTTGCATCTGCATTTGTTGAGAGCGAGCCCTAGATCAAAAACTACCATGTTTTTGGCTGGGAAGATGGTAATCAGAATAAAATCAGAAGCTTGCATCGTATTGAGGACTTGAAAACTTGTGCATTCTTGTTTATCTGGATCAGGAGAACACTCCAAAACTCTGATCTTGGTTTCATACACCCATTTTCAATGCTTTGTTTTGGAACCCACACCTAAAAGCATGCATTAGGTCTGCGGACTCAATGAAGACATTGATATGCTGGAGTGGAGTCAGGGTCTGGGATGAGTTGGTGGTCTGTTAGAAATCCAAAAAGGGTACTCAAAAAACATATAACTTCTTAGAGTCCTTTGGCAAGTTGCAGAGTTATGGCTGCAGAGCAGGTTTGGGAGACCTACTAGGGTCACTAGGTCAGTTTGTTATTTTGATGTCTTGGGTTGTTTAGATCACAACCAATGCATGATTCTTGTTATTTAGATGATATCTAAGGGGTTTCTAAGTTTTGCTGCAGGAAGTAAGATCTAGAACCTTAAAAGTCTCTTTTGATAGAAAATCAGGGAACTTGTCCCTAAAAGGAAATTTGTTATTGAATGGGATTGAGTCCATAAGTTGTTGTGTGATCCTTGAAACCTTCAAATTCATTACTTTGCAGAGTTTAAACATTAACCTATAGAAATCAGAGCCTAATTGATTGGTTGAGTCATTTTGGTGTCTTGAAGTGGGTTGGGACATAGATCCAAGTTTCTTGCTAACTACTCTGCATCACTATTGAACCACATTAATGCTTTTTTCCTTCAACAAATGAGGACAGTCACTGTAAAGACAACATGATAATGTACACTCACTGTAAGGATAGTCACAAATGAGGAAATCTCAGAGTGATTATCCCTTGTGTAATTGCCGCTTGAATACATTGCTATTGAACCACATTAATGCTTTTTTCCTTCAAGTGGCAATTACACAAGGGACAGTCACTGTGAGATGTCCTCATTTGTGACAAGGACAGTCACACATGAGGACATCTCACAGTGACTGTCCCTTGTGTAATTGCCACTTGAATGTATTGCTATTCAACCACATTTATGGGCCTGTTTGGACCACGGCACACAATAGCATCTACAGAGAAGAATATCCCAGGTGTAACAAGTTGTAAGAATATACCAACAGTTCTAAGAAGTTCCCTAGCACATAGTAGCATCTACAGAGAAGAATATACAACATGAGGGCAGCCACTGTAAAGACAACATGATAATGTACACTCATTGTATGTGTACATTATCATGTTGTCTTTACAGTGACTGTCCTCATTCAAGTGGCAATTACAGAAGGGACAGTCATTGTGAGATGTCCTCATTGTGACAAGGATAGTCACACATGAGGACATCTCACAGTGATCGATTGTCCCTTGTGTAATTGCCACTTGAATGTATTGCTATTGAACCACATTAATGCTTTTCTTCTTCAACAAATGAGGACAGTCACTCTAAAGACAACATGATAATGTACACTCACTGTAAGGACAGTCACAAATGAGGACATCTCACAGTGACTGTCCCTTGTGTGATTGCCACTTGAATGTATTGCTATTCAGCCACATTAATGCTTTTCTTCTTCAACAAATGAGGATAGTCACTCTAAAGACAACATGATAATGTACACTCACTGTAAGTGTACATTATCATGTTGTCTTTACAGTGACTGTCCTCCTTCAAGTGGCAATTACACAAGGGATTTGTGTTTTCATTTGTGTTTTCAACAGCGCCGTAACCCTCCGCGAAATCACATCGGGATATAAGGGCAAAACAAACAAGAACGTTGTCATTTGTATTTTCAACAGCGCCGAGAGAGATAAACAAACTTAAAACTCAGACTTAAGAAAGATGAAGGCAATGCTTCAAAAGGCCGATGCCCTAAACACGGGAAAACACAATACCACCATTAAACGATGCCCTAGTCACCGTATCAATGCTGCCAGCTCCGTACCAGTATGCTGACTGCTCACTTTCATCCTATGATAAAGGTAACTTCATTAATCATACTTGAAATGGCAGCATACGAACTAAAGCTGATGAACATTTATAAACTAAAAGTTTAAAACTACAGATTACAAATGTAGTAGTTTCATACGAAAAGAACTTGATGTCTGAAATTTACCATTAGAAGTATCCAAAGGAATACCACAGTACTGTTGAACTTGGAGAATCGGAGATGATCTACACAGCAAGGTTCAACAGCTATAAGGACTGTTACACCATCTTTAGCATTTGAATACATTTTCTCCTTGGCTTCTGGTGGATCCTCAAAGACCCCCAATGACGTTTTCCCTACAATTATCAATTGTTTGTCAGTATGAGATATTAATAAATAAACATTAATCACAATATTAGGCAAACAATGTTCTTGATGTCTGAATCTAAATCACAGAAAGCTCTAATAAAGCAGTTCTCAGTTTCACATTAAACTAAGTTTCAATTTCAAATGGTTATAATAATTTTTGCAAGTTATAAGTAGCTGGTTATAGTATATGACATAAAAAGAAAAAAAATCATTTCTATTCTTTTCTTCTTTTTCTCTTTCAACGAAGCTTTTGCACCACACAAATGCATACCAAGAATTTCTCAGGAGGTTTCAAGACCATTGCATACCAAACTTCTTCTCTGTAGATGCTACTGTGTGTCATGGTCCAAACGGGCCCATAAATGTGGTTGAATAACAATACATTCAAGTGGAAATTACACAAGGGACAGTGACTGTGAGATGTCCTCATGTGTGACTGTCCTTGTCACAAATGAGGACATCTCACAGTGACTGTCCCTTGTGTAATTGCCACTTGAATGAGGACAGTCACTGTAAAGACAACATGATAATGTACACATACAATGAGTGTACATTATCATGTTGTCTTTACAGTGACTGCCCTCATGTTGTATATTCTTCTCTGTAGATGCTACTGTGTGCTAGGGAACTTCTTAGAACTATTGGTATATTCTTAAGCTTGTTACACCTGGGATATTCTTCTCTGTAGATGCTACTGTGTGCCGTGGTCCAAACGGGCCCATAAATGTGGTTGAATAGCAATACATTCAAGTGGCAATTACATATATTATAATGTATCTGTCTAGTCCTCATGAATGCTCATAACAGTACAAGTGATATTTTTTTGGGAGTGGGGAAAGGTTCGAGACTTTCACCTGTATGAAGAATCCTTTCTACCTAACACAAAAATGCACCCCATAAAACATCTGATTGGTTCAAGTATCTTTGAACTATTTGGGTCTATTGACAACACTAGACCAGTGTATACAGAATGACTAATTTCATGCAAGACAATGTGATGCAGAGTGGTCAGCAAGAAACTTGGTCTTAAGCCCCAACCCACTTCAAGACACCAAAATGTTACACCTAAGCAATTTAGCCTCTAATTCTATCAGACCAGTTTAAAATCTCTGTACTAGAGGGACTTCAAAGGTTTCAAGATACTTCTAACACCTTATTGACTCAATCCCAACCAAGACCAAATTTCCTTTTAGGGACAAGTTCCCTAATTTTCTACCAAAAGAGACTTTATTGATCCTAGGCTTTGCCAACCCAATAAAACATTTGAAAACTCTTAAGATTCCCTAAAACATGCAGAATCATGCATTGGTTGTGTTCCAAACAACCCAAGACATCAAAATCACAAATAGACCTAGTGACTCTAGTAGGTCTCCAAAACCTGTTCTGCAGCAATAACTCTTCAATTTGACAAAAGACCTTATGAACTTATATGTTTTTTGAGTACCCTTTTTGATGTTCTAACAATCCTCCAACTCTCAGACCCTGACTCCACTCCAGCATATCAATGTCCTTATTGAGTCCGCATACCTAATGCATGCCTTTGGGTGTGGGTTCCAAAACAAGGCATTGAAAATGGGTGCATGAAACCAAGATCAAAGTTTGAAGATGTCCACCATGCTCTAAAGATCTAGATTCAACAAGGTTTGAGGTCCTTTACTTTCCACTACCCTCTGATCTTGCATAATCCATCAACTCCTAGTCAAGAACATTGAGATTCTTGACCTAGGGCTTGCTCTCGAAATTCTCTGGCTTAGTATCCTATTCCAAAGCTTTTAAAATATGAAAATAAACCCCCTTAACTTGCATTTTACAAAGAACAGAGGATATCCTATGGTTTATTTGCAAGTTAAGGCCATTTGAATGCAATAACCCAAAAAATGAGGGTTTGACAGAACAACAGATAAGAAAAAGGAATAACTTTGATATAAGGTGTCTTGAATCTACCAAATAAACTCTCAAAGCATAAGATATAAATACTCTAACTTCCACACTGGTCTGCCCTCCCTTTCACATCCGTACACTATACAGTGCTTGAAGGAAATGCACAGAAAAGGCTCTGAAATAGTGGCTCTATCTGACAGAGAGTCCATGCTAGGCTTCATGACTAACCTAGAGCACATTCCTTGTTATGGAGGAAGTTTGAATGGTGAAGAACTTATGGAATGGATAGAGGACCTAGATAACCATTTTGACTACAAGTATCTTATTAATAACCATTTTGACTACAAGTATCTTATGGATAGAGGACCTTGATAACCATTTTGACTCATTTAGTATCTTATTGAGCTTCACTTTGTTTCGAGAATATAGTTTAATATTCTCTACTAAACAGGGCCAACCACGTGAAGGTGGAAGCTCATTTGGCCCCACCCCCCTCCCCCTAACATCACTCTACATTCCCCGTTAACATCTAACATTCATTCATTCTTTCAATTATTAATAAAATGTAACATTCAATCAATATCACATGATAACATTCATTAACACATTAGATTCGTTAACACGCAACATTCATCAATATGAAAATAAACACATAATTCATGAACATTCATTAGCACATAATTAAATTCATTGAGACATAAAATTCAGTCATTATCAATTAAGGTATTTAGATGACAATAATTTCTTTTTTCTCTTTCTAATTTTTTTTTCTATGTAAGCTCTAAGAGGAGCATCAGTGTTATCATCAATACCCCCCTCATCAATTGTTTTGTTCTCTATTCTTGATGATCTCAAATTCCTATGCTGCTGCAAAGGGGGGTCCTCTACAATAACAAATAAAAGAGTTAAATTTAAAATATTTAATTATAATTGTTACAAGTATTTAATTATTTTAAAGAACATAACTGTGGCGCTCTTTAATTACCTGATCTGGCCACATCATTTTGTCTAGACTCAACCTCAACATGCTCATGAGCACCGACCCCTTGATCCTCTACAGTTGCTATACAAAATGTTACATTAATCCAAACACCAATTGTAATTACATGTAAAAATTTTAATAGCAAATGTATACCTCCACCACTAGGATGCACATCATGCGAACCTTCATTATGCATAGATTGTGTAGAAGGATTGTCAGGCTGCATTCCAATATCCTACACATTGTTATCATTGCTTTCTTAAAACAGATATACTCACTTTATATTAGAACTTAACATCAAATAGACTAATTGGTAAAGTATTCAATTTGAAATAAATTTCATTTAGCTTATTTACCTGTGGCTCAGATGCATCATTATTTGAACCTTGCACACTGATTTCAGCTCGTAGCCGTTCAGCCACGGCTCTATAGCCTTGTTGGAAGCCAATTCTCTTGTCCTCTTCTGTGAGGCATCTATTGAACTCTGACCCCTACATTTTTGCTTGGTATGGTGAATTTTACTTGCATTGTTTGATCAAAAAAAATTTCCTTGCAATATATAAAAAAATTGATACAAGTTTTCATTTACTAATACTTACAACTCGTGCTTGAAGTTTGGAAAAACCACCAGAGCCGAGCTTGTGTGTCTCATGCTTTTCTAATCTTGCCTTTGTTGCCTTTGATGTGTCAGGAAATCTATGAAAAGTTTGAAATATGTTAGAGACCAGTACAGGAAAAATTTAGAGGTTAATTAGTACATAATTACATTCTCAAAAGTATCACATACCTTGCTCTACTCTCTACTGGCGTAATTCCTTTTTTCATGTCGGCTTTATACTTTCCATCCAAAATCAAAGCCTACCACTCAGCCTCAAGAACACAGGGCGGACGCTCGTGCCTTGGGTTAACCTATAAATATTTCCTGTACTGGTCCCTAATATACTTCAAACATAAACCAGCTCTTTCAAGGAGCTTGTTTCTCTCGAATGCACGAGGTCCAAAAAGCTGGGTCATACTATGTACAAGATCATCCTTCAACTTTTTATCTTGGTTATTCCACCTTTTAAGTAAAAAAAAACATGTTAGACTCATAAATGAAGAGAAGCTACCTTTAATATAGTTCAAGAAATTGATGAAAAGGAAAACTATTCTAGCAATGATATGAAATCAAAATAGTGGTTTGGGGTTTTAGTTAGGATATGATGTTACACCATGTACGTATGGTGGGCCCGAATATCCGCAAACACTCGTCACCAAGTTTTCGCCAAAAAATATCATTCCCTACAAAATAATCATGGGATCATTAGTCGATGAAGAGTGATCAAAAACTAAATTACTATTATATCACTATAGAATAATAATAACTTTAAAGTACCTGGAACTTTGGCTACTTTTAAGGGAATGCCTTCATCGTCGCTGATGATCAATACGCAATCCTTCACCGTTCCCGTACTAGGAACACGGGAACATCCAGGAAATGATGTTGCATCGGGACTTGTTGCATCTCCTATTGCAAAAAATGAAAACCATTATCAAATGCCTCCAAGAAATAATACTTCAAGGGAAATAAATTGGTGCAGAGCACCCATGGCACAAACACAATCAAGGGATCTACATCGTAAACACATAACACTTAAACACATAACAAAAGAGAGAAAAAGAGGGATTTGTGTACCAGTAGATGGTGCAACAGTTGGTGCATTTAGGCTGTGTGTTGTTGACATGGCAGTCGGCAAGACATTTGTGGCTGTCCTGGATGGAGGCGGCGTTGTCATATCATCATGGAAAGGAGCTGAAGAATAAAATTGTTAGAGCATGCATAAATATAGAACGCGTGGACTAGCATGGACAAGATTGTTAGAGCATTAAAAAAAAAGATTGTTCGAGCATGTATTGTCAATGATTATGATCATTCCTATATATATTCAGTGGAAAACACAAGTGGGGAATGGAACATGTGATCTACCTGAACCACTTGCAATACCGGCCTCATCATGGGAATGGGGTTCAAAATTATGCAAATAACTCTGTAAAGACAATGCATCCATATTTTAATTAATGTCATAAAAGAGCATAACATAAAAACCATTATTGAACTCTTGTAATAATTAAAAATTTCATTAATACTTACTTTAAAGTTTTCAGAAGTGCGCAACAACTCAGCTGCCCTGTCTTTTATTTCCTGAGTCTGAGGATGTATGGATACCAAACGTAGAAGTTCTTTCCCAATTTTCTTTAGCAGCTTTTTAATGGAACCGATCGGATCATCGGTCTCTGCTAAATCAGTAAAAAAAGGGTCCACAAGGGGGGACTCCTGAGGGACTGTAGGTTGCTTTCCCTCTCTCCGACCACCGGCCCTCTGTGACAACAATAGTATTAGTATTATCAAAATTACTCCAAAACAATGAAGAAAATAACATTAAAAAAAATAACATTTTGCTTCTATCTAGTTTGCACAATTACAATGAGTTTTACCTGTTCATGTGTAGATGAGCTAGGAATATCGTCACCATCACCTTTGGGCGGTTGCTCCATATTGTGCCCCTGTGTCAAAGATCAAGTATAAAAATGTTAGCCAAAAATTTAATAACTAAATGGTATGTTGGAGTCATTGATTAGAAGTTGGTTTAATAGTATGTACCACCCCCATGATAGTAGCCTCGTTTGTATCTATGCGGTTCAAATTGTAATCAATAAGCAGCTCTTCCCCTGCACATATTGATTTTATCGCACAGATGAATACACGATTTCCCTCGCACGCCTCAAATATGCAATTGGGTTGCTTTATAGTTGACCCAGGTCGTGTACTATTTATAAAACCCGCAATATTCTCTGTTGCTTTTGGCCTTCCATCAATGTATATAGCCACACTTTTACTTTGATTATTGTCTTGCTGTTGTATATAATTTGCCGAGAGTGCATACCTACGCATACTTTTTTTATATTGAACAATATGCATCCAACTTTTGTAATCGTAACATGGTCCAACATACTCCATCAATTCAGAAACTTTGTTGTAAGACACCTTTATGCCATCCATAGAAAATAGGCCCAAACCATGTAATGATGATGGTGCTATGCGATATATCCTCTCATTAACACAAAAATCAGTGTTTATTGGAGGAAGTTCCTTGGGTACCCAATGTTTTTGTAGATGTTGGTACCTCAAGGGCACCTCGATGTCGCCTTTCGTCTCATCATCATAAGAACATGACCCCCCTTGAGCAAGGAAAAATTTCATGTGTTTATTGAATTTCCTTCTAGTCCTTTGACCTCTAGTTAATCTCCCTATTCTAGATAAACTGCATGTCTCACTTTCCTCTTCTATTCCTATATTTCCCTCACTCGAGGAAGACACTTCTGACAAATACCTATTTGCTGGTACCTGCAAATGGGAGAGATCTTAGAAGACATCAATCTTACTATTGATAAGTGTATTAAATAGACTTTCTATAAGGTGTATTGACTTATACCTGTCGATCCATGAGACTGTGCGGGATGCTCTTGAAAGGGGTTCAATTTCCTGCAAATGTAATTCAATTATCATGAGCATAATCACATCATAATCATAATCACATCCATCATAAGCATCACATAAAAATTAAAAACATTAAAACGTACACATTATAACACTTAAATCAGGCTCACATTAATATGTGTTTTAAATAGTTTTATTTAATTAATTTAGATTAATAGTTAATTTAGATTAGCAGTATTCTATTTGTAGTTGAAACTTGTAGCTTTTAAATAGATAATGAATAAACTATGTAACCATTTAAGACAAATATATTTCTATCAAGAAATGAATATTAAATACATTAAGAATTGATGGCATACCTTTAAATTGCATCATCATCATCCTCATCATCATCATCATCATCATCATCATCATCATCATCCTCGTCATCGTCGTCATCATCATCGTCATCGTCGTCGTCGTTGTCATCATTGTCGTCATCATCAACATCATCATCATCAACATCAACATCATCTTCATCATCATCATCAGTAGCAGCATCATCATCATCATCTTCTTATTCTTCTTCATGAAAATTTGTCTCAGGAACATCATCCAATAATTGTCGATCGTGATCATCATCTACATCATCTTCTACTTCTTCGGTATCTTCTTCTTCCATCGCATTATACTTTATCGGCCTTCCTCTCGGTTCATGTCTAACAACAAATGACCAACCCGGTTTATGTGAAACCTCTGAGTAAAATACCTGCTCACATTGGCTTGGAAGAACATAGGGCTCATCCCCAACTGGCTCAAACGACCTTGTATTAACCATTGTAAATCCATTATCATGTTCAATAACAGTTCTATTAGGATCATTTGGATTAAGTCGTAGCCTGTACCATTTGACAACGAAGAGTACTAATTTGAAGGAACTAAAGTCGCACTCAAGTATATCATCTAAAATGCCATAGTATTGATTTTTAGACTCTTGAGGATCTAAGTCATTTCTAGATGAAATATTAGTCACTTGAAAGACTGCAGTTATTCCAGAATCACAAGTTTTTTTCGTGTCATCCAACACTTTGACGCGAAATTTTTGACCATTACAGAACATACCCTTGTGGTGTTTAACCTGCAATAATATGTGAAACATGTCAAAATTATTATATCGTGAGTTGATAAACATACGGGTGATTAATAATTTTGTACGTACCTGAAAATCTCTTAAACCATATGCTAAATCTATTTCCCTTTGCGTAACATTAGAATCTCCATTACGATGAGCTTCTTTAACCAATGAAGATACACCTTCCCATGTTAATGTGTGACCAGAATGTTGACATCATTCAATCCATACCGTCATCCAATCAAGATTGTTTGCAATATACAAATGTAGTGCATCCCACTCTCGAGCAACTGTACAAAAAAAAAATAGATGACTTACAACCGATTTATTTTGAAGATTAAGAAA
Organism: Chamaecyparis obtusa; assembly: GCA_027943335.1. Classification (NCBI taxonomy): domain Eukaryota; kingdom Viridiplantae; phylum Streptophyta; class Pinopsida; order Cupressales; family Cupressaceae; genus Chamaecyparis; species Chamaecyparis obtusa. The sequence continues at coordinate 222,542 of BSBK01004333.1, read as the reverse complement.
TAATTTATTACAATAACATCTTATAATTTATTACCTGTCACTTTCCTCAATCTACCTTTCCCCATCAAGTACTCCCCTTTGAATTTTTTAAAAGAGTCGAGATCCCAAATGCGATCTACATGGATATTTGAAGCAAACTTAGGAAGATATTCAGTAATGTACACCATAGTCTGGTATACCATGTATCCCTCTACCATAGAACCCTCAGGATGTGCTCTTTGTCGAACCAAAGCCTTCAAAGATTTCAAGTGCCTCTCAACCATCCACATTGACTTAGTGTGTGCAGGTCCACACAATTCAATCTCCTCAACTTGGTGTATGAGGTAGTGTTCTTGTGCATTGAAAAAAGTTGGAGGTAGACACTTTTGCATTTCACACAGTAAATGAGGAATTCTTCTCTTCCAATAGTTTATATCTTCTTTATGGATTTCTTTAGATGACAACCACCTACATTAAGAGATTCAAGTTACAAAAAATATATAAATACGAGACTTTACAAAATAATATACAATAGATTACATAGCAAGAAAAATAAATCGCGAATATAATAAATATATACAACAAATTGAACAGATATTACTGCTTACCTCATGTATTTTCCAAGATCATATATCACTTGTTTGATGTTATTGTTGAAGTTCTCTGGGAGAGATAGAGGTAGCACGTACTGCAGTAATTATAAACTAATCATTTCATTATTTTCTAACATAACATAATGAATAGTACACGTAGTTTATGAATATATTGTAAATACAGAAGAACATAACTTACCTTGATGAAAGTATGCCAATCATGCGTTTTGAGCCCTGGCCCAAATTCACTTTTCTTTGATATGAGATTGCTTATGTTCCCAGCAAATCCTGTGGGAAATCAAATTTTTCGTATGACTTCTTTTATGGCATCACTTTGCTGCTCCGTTAATAACCAAGGAAGGGCACTTATATTAATCTGATCTCTATTTCTATTTGAGTGAATGAAATTCTTCAGTGCATGATTGGATTCATGAATGTCATTACAAATTTTGACAATTTTTTCTTTGTCACGCCTTCCATCCAGTATTTTCCACAATGTCTTTGTTATATTCTTTCCAACATGCATAAGATCAAACAAATGCACAATTTGTAGGTCCTCGTAGTAGGGCAACCTACTAAATTGTCTGGGATAGCTTTTTAGTCCCTTTGGAAGGTTGTCAGTAGTGCCTTGACGACCTTCACGATCATCAATTACATAATTAGTAAACAAAAATCACAATAGAAATATATAAATTACAAACATAAACCATTAAGTGGAACGACATTACCTCGACGATTAATTCTATTATATTCCAACTTCCATAGGCGAGGTGTCATTCTTCGTGGCTTTGATGTAGTCTCTTCTTTCCCATTGAAAAGATGTTTTTTCATACTTCGATACTTATGATTCATGTGGAGGAAGTGTCTGTACTCATCAAACACATGCTTTCCTAAACTTTTTGAATGACGAGATTTCATCTTTGGACCACAAACTAGACATGCAAATTTTCCCTTTGTTTGAAGACCTACAAGATAATGATATAATTGGATTATTAAATATGTTGATTTTTATAATTAGAATTATCATGCGCAACTTGAATTCACTATAACATACCACAAAAATGTGTTAGCCCTGGGGCATCATGTATTGTCCATACAAGTATTGCATGGAATTGAAATTGTCTTTGTCCTATTAGTCTAGACACGTCATACATAGTGACACCGTTCCATAACTCCACCAACTCGTCAATAAGAGGCTCAATATATACATTCATATCTTTAACTTGATATTTACCTACTTGAATGAACAGTAACATTACATAATTATTGTGACCATTTTACTATAAGATTTGTAAGTACATGTAAATTAATAACTATCAAATGATAAAATACCTGGAACAACCATTGCCAACATAATGTGCTCCCTCTTTATTGACATCCACGGAGGAATGTTATTGTTGATAACAAAAACAGGCCACACCGAGCAAACAGATCTCATCTCTCCAAATGGATTGACACCATCCGCTGCCAATGAAAGCCTGAGATTACGAGGTTCTTCTTTGAAGTGTTGCCACTTTTCCTCTATGTGCATAAATGTCGAACCATCCGCAGGGATTCGAATAATGTCATCTCGACTTCTATTGCGTGCATGGTAATCCATAAATTGTGCCAAGCTAGTACACCTGAATAATTGTCGCATCCGTGGAATAATGGGGATGTAACGAAGAACCTTGTGAGGCACCTTTTTTGTTATTCAATCTGTTCGATATCTACTCGTATGACATACAGGGCATTGTGTTGCAAATTCATGTTCTTTATAATATATAATATGATCATTGGGACAAGCATGTATTGCTTGATACTCCATTCCAATATCTTTCATAATAGCAGATAATTCTCGATATGAGTGAGGTAGAATATTTGATGGTGGTAACAAAAACTCGCCTATCAATATACAGCAAAAAATATAAGTTGTTAATATAAACAATATTAGTGGTACATTATTCACCCTTTGTTAACTATAAAGACATATATGACATACCTTAACATACGTGACATTGTTATGTTGGATAAACCATTCATAACCTTCAAGTTCAACAACAACAATACAGCAGAGAGAAGAGTTGTTTGGGAGTCTTTGTATAGGGGCTCGTATGCCTTCTCAAGTAGAGGTAGATCGAGGCTATCATCATCATCATGATCAGATCCGCTTGGACTAAATGTGTCATGGATCAATGTATTTATACCATCATCTTCAATTGTGCTTTCTGGCGCATGATCATCATCTTCCATGGGATCATTATCTTCACCTTGGATATTCGCACCCCCATGTTCCTCCATATCATGTACTTCCCTGGGGAGATCAACCTATATAAAATTGATTAACATAAATAAACCATGATCTTCAACTCATCATCAAGTGATTTCATATGTATATAAATTGTTAAAATGATATAATGAACAACTTACCAGTGGATGATAGTCATGCCCCCCTTCAATGTGACCATTCTCCCTACAATGTCTCTTAACTGTTTTGATTAGCAGTCTTCTACGGTTTAAGCCCTTACAAATTTTGCAGGGACAATAACATTTTCCATCACCTTTTCTTTTCAAGTTAGACCACAATCTAGCGATTGTCTCCCTATTTTGTTCTTCACTTATATTATCTGACATGATCGTTCTTCGCAGGAAGCAAAAATTGGGCTATGAAAACTTCGGTCTACAACTTTCAGTGACTAAGCAAAATTGTCAAAAGTACACAAATCTTCTTAGACCTAGTTAAATCCTTTAATATTTTAAAAGTCTAGTTAAAATATACATTAGATTAAAAAATATACAATTTTCATGTCTGAGCGCGCGGCTACGACTAGTGCAATGGTCTTCTTGCTTAGCTCTAGAAGCTCTCTAGCAATCAAAACATATAAGCTACAAGGCCTAACAGCAATTTCAAAACATATAAGCTACAAGGCAAGACATATTACATGACATGGCAAAAGGATTAAAATATACATTAGATTAAAATATATACAATTTTCAAACCTGAGCGCGCGGCTATAACTCGTGCAATGGTCTTCTTGCTTAGCTCTAGAAGCTCTCCAGCAATCAAAACATATAAGCTATTAGAATTCATTAACTTTCTGTAATTGGAAAACTCTATTTGATATTAGATCGTAAACTACTACTATTCTCTCCATAAGAACTAAGTACAAAATTCTTTCAAGTTCACATCCATGATTCTCTTTAGATTAAAATATACAGCAAAAATAAGCTAAAAGTCTAGTTAAAATATACATTAGATTAAAAAATATACAATTTTCAAACCTGAGCACGCGGCTATAACTCGTGCAATGGTCTTCTTGCTTAGCTTTAGAAGCTCTCCAGCAATCAAAACATATAAGCTACAAGGCATAATAGCAATTTCAAAACAAGGGTCATCAAAAGAACCAAAAACAATGTGTGCAAACAATACCTTGTGAAGTGGTATGGACAATTAGAAGATGCTACTATGTGCTAGGGAACTTCTTAGAACTGTTGGTATATTCTTACAACTTGTTACACCTGGGATATTCTTCTCTGTAGATGCTACTGTGTGCCGTGGTCCAAACGGGCCCATAAATGTGGTTGAATAGCAATACATTCAAGTGGCAATTACACAAGGGACAGTCACTATGAGATATCCTCATGTGTGACTGTCCTTGTCACAAATGAGGACATCTCACAGTGACTGTCCCTTGTGTAATTGCCACTTGAATGAGGTCAGTCACTGTAAAGATAACATGATAATGTACACATACAATGAGTGTACATTATCATGTTGTCTTTACAGTGGCTGCCCTCATGTTGTATATTCTTCTCTATAGATGCTACTACGTGCTAGGGAACTTCTTAGAACTGTTGGTATATTCTTACAACTTGTTACACCTGGGATATTCTTCTCTGTAGATGCTACTGTGTGTCGTGGTCCAAACGGGCCCATAAATGTGGTTGAATAGCAATACATTCAAGTGGCAATTACACAAGGGACAGTCACTGTGAGATGTCCTCATGTGTGACTGTCCTTGTCACAAATGAGGACATCTCACAGTGACTGTCCCTTGTGTAATTAAGTATTGTGGGGAAGCATTCTAAATAACCAAAGCCACTAACAATAAATTCAACACAGATATGTCCTCATTTCTGGGTATTTTAGCTCTCTAACAGCTGAATACCAGATTAAATAATAATGACAAAAGAAAAATAAACCCAACGTACTCAGAAATTGTAGCTGTGATTTTGGGGAGGGAATCTCTCTCGGCGCTGTTGAAAACACAAATGACAACCCGCTTGATTTCGCGAAGGGAATCTCTCTCGGTGCTGTTCAAAACACAAATGACAACCCGCTTTGTTCAAAACACAAATGATAACCCGCTTGATTTCGCGGAGGGAATCTCTCTCGGCGCTGTTGAAAACACAAATGACAACGTTCCTTTTTTTTTTTGCACTTATATCTCGACCAACATAAGGTCCATTTGTAATACAACATGATAACGTACACTTACAATGAGTGTACATTATCATGTTGTCCTTAGAGTGACTATCCTCATTTGTTGAAGAAGAAAACCATTAATGTGGCTGAATAGCAATACATTCAAGTGGCAATTACACAAGGGACAGTCACTATGAGATGTCCTCATTTGTGACTGTCCTTACAGTGAGTGTACATTATCATGGTGTCTTTAGAGTGACTGTCCTCATTTGTTGAAGAAGAAAAGCATTAATGTGGTTCAATAGCAATACATTCAAGTGGCAATTACACAAGGGACAATCACTGTGAGATGTCCTCATGTGTGACTGTCCTTGTCACAAATGAGGACATCTCACAATGACTGTCCCTTGTGTAATTCAAGTGGCAATTACACAAGGGACAGTCACTGTGAGATGTCCTCATTTGTGACTGTCCTTACAATGAGTGTACATTATCATGTTGTCTTTAGAGTGACTGTCCTCATTTGTTGAAGAAGAAAAGCATTAATGTGGTTCAATAGCAATACATTCAAGTGGCAATTACACAAGGGACAATGTCATGAGCCGTGACATATTGAACTTAGTATAATAATAAAATGATTAGATGATATATAATAATCTATTATTAACGGTATATAACAATAATATATAATTATTATCAAAAGATAATAATAATATATAGTTAGCATAATAAGTAATATGTTAATTAAATAATATTAAAATATTAATAAATAATATAATTATGATTATAATTATAATATAAATTAATAATAAATAATTATTAATAAATTATATATATTATATTATAATAATATATTAAGTAATAATATTAAATCAATTATTGATATAATAATTGTAATATATAAATAATATTAATAAACCTCTCAATATAAAACAATATGTTATCACTATAATAATATTTATTATAATATTATTAATATTACTAACATCATTAATTATAATATTTAATAATAACAATAACATTAATAATAATAATAATAATAATAACGTTTAAAGCAATATCGAATATCTGTAATCGATATACATCTACATTAAACATCTGCATTATCTATCACGATGAGGAATGAAGAAGTGATACAACAATCACTAGTCATTACACATCGATACCATGAGAGGATGATTAATGAACCAAATACTATGAAGTCAAGATCAACATGATATGAATAAGGGATAGGTCGCTATGTGTTTCAGAAGATGTATTGATAAGCAAGAAGGATAACCATTCATATATTATAAATAATCATTAATTGCACAAGTTTAGACAATGACATATCCGATAAAGCAATATCAAACATGAAGACCCGCTAGCAAATATGCACCATCACTTCCTATGTTATCATGACAATAACATAAACTAGATTGAATTCTACTATCTATATCAATAGACACCACATAGGAGGATATCGACTAAAGGATTGAAAGATTATCGATTGTCTGAGATAAACCACATCTTGTAGAAACACAAAAGCATCAGTGATTATATCACAAGCTATTGATGAATGAGGCATCAGTCATGGATAATAAGTACAATGTATCCTTAAGTATTAACAGGAATGGAAGTCAATTTGAAGATCAAACTCCATTACCAGCAATCAACCAATAAATGGACAATTATCAGAAAATGATATCGACTTATATCAGAGTAGAAAGATTGGATATAATCATAACAATATGGGATAAGGCAAGAGTTAATATCGATTGACTAAATACTAATGATAGTTAGACCAAACTAATACAAACACAATGGATGTTAACTACTGGTTGCACTACCAATTAGGGAAGATTACCTTCATAAAAAGATTTGATATTGAGTCAATCTGGGAGTTATCTATGATCAGAAAATAATGAAATAATATTATGTGAACTGTCGGATTATGGAAAGGTGTGATTAACAAAGGGACATGGAGGAAGAAACAAGACACGTCTCATTCATAGCATCTCTTCATTTGTTAAAGACAATATAAGAATGCATTCTCGTCAGTCACTCAAGGCATCATTAGAACTTTATTTACTTATCCATATTTGGATATACTCAATAGAGCATCTGCCTTTGGCAGTTTGGTTTCAAGTTTATCATTGCAGATCAGAGACAACACCATGATTGCACAGATAGAAAGGATAGTCAGAAACAGCATCAATATTTGAAGTTGCAAGCATATAATTCAGAATTTGAAATAGCAACATATCACTCATAGCGATATTACACATTTGCATAATTACATCATCATATCAGACACAGCAAATACATTGCTGTAAGCAATACTTATTGATTGTATATCGATATTGTTTATATCAGACATAGCATCATTATACTATCACTATAAGTGATAGGAAACATCATATTCATAGCATATTTCATATCATTATATCCGACAGTGCTATTAAACATATTGGTATCAATATCATCTTGCACACATATTGTGATTGAATCTGAAATAGCGGTTGATATCTTAAGTAACCTCCATTACTTAGTTTAATTGTAAGTATCTGATAGAGTAAGTCTGAGAAGTGGAGTAATTGTTCCTGTTTTCCAAGTTAGCCAAAAAGGGGACATTACAGACAATCACTGTGAGATGTCCTCATGTGTGACTGTCCTTGTCACAAATGAGGACATCTCACAATGACTGTCCCTTGTGTAATTCAAGCGGCAATTACACAAGGGACAGTCACTGTGAGATGTCCTCATTTGTGACTGTCCTTACAGTGAGTGTACATTATCATGTTGTCTTTAGAGTGACTGTCCTCATTTGTTGAAGAAGAAAAGCATTAATGTGGTTCAATAGCAATACATTCAAGTGACAATTACACAAGGGACAATCACTGTGAGATGTCCTCATGTGTGACTATCCTTGTCACAAATGAGGACATCTCACAATGACTGTCCCTTATGTAATTCAAGCGGAAATTACACAAGGGACAGTCACTGTGAGATGTCCTCATTTGTGACTGTCCTTACAGTGAGTGTACATTATCATGTTGTCTTTAGAGTGACTGTCCTCATTTGTTGAAGAAGAAAAGCATTAATGTGGTTCAATAGCAATACATTCAAGTGGCAATTACACAAGGGACAATCACTGTGAGATGTCCTCATGTGTGACTGTCCTTGTCACAAATGAGGACATCTCACAATGACTGTCCCTTGTGTAATTCAAGCAGCAATTACACAAGGGACAGTCACTGTGAGATGTCCTCATTTGTGACTATCCTTACAGTGAGTGTACATTATCATGTTGTCTTTAGAGTGACTGTCCTCATTTGTTGAAGAAGAAAAGCATTAATGTGGTTCAATAGAAATACATTCAAGCGGCAATTACACAAGGGACAGTCACTGTGAGATGTCCTCATTTGTGACTGTCCTTACAGTGAGTGTACATTATCATGTTGTCTTTAGAGTGACTATCCTCATTTGTTGAAGAAGAAAAGCATTAATGTGGTTCAATAGCAATACATTCAAGTGGCAATTACACAAGGGACAATCGATCACTGTGAGATGTCCTCATGTGTGACCTTTGTGAAGGCAAGTGCCAATTTGTACCCAAGTTACCAATATTGTGGCAAAAGTGGGAATGAAGCATTTAGGGGTCAAATTGGGCAAAGAAGTGTAGAAGTGGCCTATGTGAGGTCTAAATAGCCTAACTAAGTCATGGTTAGGGTCTTATGGTGTTTGAACAATAAGTTTTGAACCAAAATCCCAAAGGTTGTAACAAGTTGTCAATGTTGTCATTCACAACATTGACAACATTTGTGCAAGGGAGCATTTTCGAGTAAGATGGTTATGTAACTATATGAAACCATTGAATTAGGCATCAGATCAACTATAAGAGGCCTCCATCGATCTGTGCAAAAGGTTGGGGGGAAAAACATTTGGAATTAAGAAGATTTGTAGAGTAACACGGTTTTAGTGAATTCTTGAGTTTTTTTGTTTCTTTGTTTTCAGTTGATTAATGGATTAGATAGCTCGCAGTGTCTATTGGAAAAGTTAGTACAAGTTGTTTTTTTATTCTGTGTTGTGTTTTTTTTGAGTTTTGAAGCATTCCAACTAGTTTGTTAATTCTTTTGTTAAGTACCCTATCATTGGTTTGAACCAGGCAGGTTGAACAAATGGAGTCTTAGCTCATCATTCCATTGTCAATTTTGTACGGGCTCTTGGAATGGGTGAGGAGACTCCATGTACTATATGTTTGGAAGGAGGGGCCCTGGGAAGCTCATTTTCTATGTTTGCAATGATGTCCTAGGTGAGTCAGTTGAGCACAGTTAGGGATGACAAATCATTACAAGAAGATTACAACAAGTTGAATGCATTGGTTGCTTCAACTAAAATCTCATGGAGAGGTAGACACACATCTAAAGAAGCCCCAAGTCAAATTAGAAGATTGGGTGAGTTTCTTTGGCTGCTAAGAAAACAAACTCTTAGTCAGACTGTCCAAGTTGTGTCAAAATACTTGTTTTCAGGCATGGCTGTAGCAGTTGGTGTACAAAAAATCTAGGAGGAGAAGACCTTAGATATCTTGGAGTTCTCAATAAAGGGCATCTGAATCCTAATCCCTTTAGGTGGCTTAATATAAACAAAAAGGCTTGACAAAGGCCTAATTGCTAGCAGCCTATTTTTGGGTGCAATTGGCATGGTTTGATGAACCGGATTGAAGTACTGATGAAAAGTATAGGTGAAGGAGTAATATTGAAACCAATAGAGGTCCTAGTGGCCAGCCTCTCCATGGAGTAAAGTTCTAGTTGAATGTGTTTCAATTTGTGAAGACAAGACTAGGAGTGTCCTAGTAGCTAGATTGGTATTGAGCAGAGTTCGTTGTATTTCTTGTTGGTGTGCACTAGTTGAAGGAGTGGGATCTTGGGTAGAGATACCTAAAGAGTGTAGGGATAGTTAAGTACCCTATCAAGTCAAAACATTGGCCTAAAGAGACCCTAGTGAGGGATAGGGAGTGAGCAAGACAAAGTGTTACATCAATTAACAAGATCATTTTTTGGTAATTGTGTACATTATCATGTTGTCTTTACAGTGACTGTCCTCATTTGTTGAAGAAGAAAAGCATTAATGTGGTTCAATAGCAATACATTCAAGTGGAAATTACACAAGGGAATATCACTATGAGATGTCCTAAGTGTGACTGTCCTTGTCACAAATGAGGACATCTCACAGTGACTGTCCCTTGTGTAATTGCCACTTGAATGAGGACAGTCACTATAAAGACAACATGATAATGTACACAAGTATCGTGAAGGTAGTCGCAAGTTAGGGTTGTTTCATTGCATACCGGAAACAATGAAGACATTACAGTCCACAAAACGTTTGTGCTTGAAAGATGAACAAATAAAATTAAACTTCTAAATAACCAAAGCCCCTAACAATAAATTCAACACAGATATGTCCTCATTTCTGGGTATTTTAGCTCTCTAACAGCTGAATACCAGATTACATAATAATGACAAAAGAAAAATAAACCCAACGCACTCAGAAATTGTAGCTGTGATTTCGCGGAGGGAATCTCTCTCGGCGCTGTTGAAAACACAAATGACAACGTTCTTGTTTTTTTTGCCCTTATATCCCGATGTGATTTCGCGGAGGGTTACGGTGCTGTTGAAAACACAAATGACAACGTTCCTTTTTTTTTTGCCCTTATATCCCGACAACATCGCAATTGCAAGTTAGGGCTGTTTCACTGCATACCCGAAACAATGAAGACGTTACGGTCCACAAAACGTTTGTGCTTGAAAGATGAACAAATAAAATTAAACTTCAAAATAACCAAAGCCGCTAACAATAAATTCAACATAGATATGTCCTCATTTCTGGGTATTTTAGCTCTCTAACAGCTGAATACCAGATTACATAATAATGACAAAAGAAAAATAAACCCAACGTACTCAGAAATTGTAGCTGTGATTTCGTGGAGGGTTACGGCGCTGTTGAAAACACAAATGACAACGTTCTTGTTTTTTTTGCCCTTATATCCCGATGTGATTTCGCAGAGGGTTACGGCGCTGTTGAAAACACAAATGACAACGTTCTTGTTTTTTTTGCCCTTATATCCTGATGTGATTTCGCAGAGGGTTACGGCGCTGTTGAAAACACAAATGACAACGTTCCTTTTTTTTTTGTCCTTATATCCCGACAACGTCGCAATGGCGACGTTGCCAAATGTATTGTCGTCGCAAATTGCGACGGTGTCGGGCTATATTTGAAAAAAAAAAGCCAAAACCGCATGACATTTGCCTGTCGTTGCAAATTGCCGTCGCAATTTCACCCCAAATGTATTAGTGTCTACATTATGCTTCTCGTCTGGTGGCTCTAGTTTCTAATGGTGGGCTTGTTGAGGCTTTTGCGCCTCACAATATTGCTACAATTGTTTCTCAGGCTCATCTACCTTCTAGAGGAGTGGCTATTAAGCTTGGCTCTTTATCTCATGTCTCTCTCGTTGTTTCTTTGGATATGGGTGGGAATATGCACCTAGTGTCTATGTCCTCTAATAATTCTTTGGATTTCATCTTTGTTGATACCCATGTTGCCTCTGTGTTGGTGGGTGGTACTGGTTTTTTATCTTAGATTGGGGGTTTCCCACAATTGGGTTCATTGGATTAGCGGGATGTTGTTGCCAAGGTTAAAGAGGATTGGACTACTATAGAAGGAAAGAAACATAAGAAATCCTCGCCTTCTTTTGAAATGACTCTTCGCTCTCACAAGGGTGGTTCAAAAAGTAAATCTTAGTATGTCCTTTGTATGTGGATTCTTGGGGTGGAGTTTTCCTGGTCTTTTCAAGGTGTGGGAGCATATTGATAAAACCCTCGTCTTAGTCTTTTGTGAGCTTTCATGGTATATCTTATGTGAGTCTGGGATTGTTGGAACTAGTTGGTTCCACTTGGTAGTCTTATGGGCAATTGTGTCTCTGGTTGTCTAGTGCTCCATGTTTATTATCTTGTGACAATGTCTTAGTTCTTGGGTTCCAAATCCATTCAAAATCTAAGTGTAAAGGGTTTTGAGTCCCTTCAAAACTTGTTTTTGCATTAATCAAAAACATTAAGAACATGTTAGATATGGCAACAGACAAATCTAGAGCTCATGCAAATTGATGCACCCACAAAAATGCCCAAAAATGAAACTCAAAATCTCAGGACGAAATTAAAACCCATTAGCTCTTAAGGTCTGACTAACCCAAAAATGCAATATTAAAATATGAAGTATGACTTCAGGAGAAATCGGATAACCTAACGACAATAAATTACTATTTTCGAAAATCTAAAAACATACAAGCCAAACCTAACATCGAATTCAATCACAAAAGCATGAAAAAAATAGATATGCATCATGCTATTGCATTACAAGCAAGAAACAACTAAAAAGACTGAGAAATGAATAAAATACGAGATGCCCTACCTCTCAAACATGTGAAAAATTGGAATCGAGAGAATAAAATAATTGATCAGCGCACACGGACGAAATTCTCAACAATCTATAGCAATCCCGCCATGGTTTGAAAAAGCCAATGCCCATAAAAATCGGACGCTTGAGCTGCTCCCAACAAGGATAAATAGAAATTCTCCACAAAGAGTTGGAGCAAATTCACAAAACTCACAAAACCAAAAGTGAATAAAAGACTTCACTTTCAAATTATAAAGTCCTTTCAAAAAGGCAATTTCTATAATTAATTAAGTCAATTAAAATAATAAATCACTTCAACTCGCAAAAGCCGAGAAGAAATAATTTATTTAAATCAAATTCCAATGACAAGACTATCCCAAAAGTTGACAATTAATTAAACACCATTTAAATAATATCACTCAGCCTATATTGTGGTATAATATAACTAAGACTATAACAGATTGCCTAAATGCACAAGCAAATACTAGGTGTGTACAAATACACAATTCCATCTAGGAACGATATTGGCTCAATATGCAAAATGACCAATGTGACTATCTCATGTAACCACTATCAGAAAGACAAGACAAGCTCAAACCTGCAATTCGAGTTGAGATGATGTCTGGTACCTGTTTGCTAAAAGACGAACACATCAAGTGTTGTTGCTCATAGTATAAATAGTCAAAGCATAAATATGAATAATCAAAGTACACCTGATGGAATAGTGACACTCTAGTGATGTGGTCATTCGTATGTATTAGAATGTCACAGCACTAGTCATTCCATATTTAATCCTCAATGTACATCTCATTTAAATTAAACATTAAACAATCATTTATGATAATACAAGCATATATTAGTGAAAACCTCAGTGAAATATTTACTAGTATAAAAGGCACAATAACATGGGAATCAGTAGTAATCATCACGATAACATAATCCAATGTTCTAAAATACAAAATACCTAGATATCATCATAAAGCTTCATGTCACATCCTAGTAGAATCATCATGTAGATATGATCAAAACAATAAGCAACAGTATAATCTAACATCTACATCAGCGATGCTATTGGTAAAACAAAAAATAATGTTTTGAAATCAAATGCATAATTTTATGGAAAACTTGAAAGAGATGAAAGAAAAGGAACGACAAGACAAAGAGGACCCAATTGTTGCAATCCCACTTGCAATAATACCTCTAGGAGCATTGCCACAACCTCAAGCTAATGTGGATAATGATCCCCTGTATAGAAACTATGTGCAGGAGATCAAGATACTAAAGTGGATGGAAGGACCTACAGGCTGGACAGCATGGATCAACGACAATAACAATGAAGCTTAATGTTATTTGCAATTGTACCTTTTTGTAGTTATATGATATACAATGTATAAAATATGAGTAGATAGAACTCTTCGTAAGTTGTCCTCCTGGTCAAGAGTATGATGTGATCAATATTGAACTCTTGTATGATTTTTTGTATCAGTTGCTTATATTATATTTAATAGAAAAAAATATCCGTTAGCATATAAGGCACAATAATATGAGAATCAGTATTAGTCATCATGATAACATAATCCAATGTTCTCGAATACAAAATATCCAGATATCATCATAAAACATCATGTCCCATCCTAGTAGAATCATCATGTAGATATGATCAAAACGATAAGCAACAATATAATCTAACATCTACATCAACAATACTATTGGTAAAACAAAAATAATGTATTGAAATCAAATACATCACAAAATGCAAATATCTGATCACATCATACAAATAGTCACAAGATGAAAAGAGTCTAGCTCAAACCAAAATAACACACAACAAAATGCAATGACGGGAGGCACTACAATCCACAACTCTATTAGTCATTTTCTGAAGGTGGATGATACCACAGCTGCCATGGGTCTTTCCACCTTTGCACACATTTTGATTGGCATTGATATCCCCACACGTCTCTCGTCTCTCTGGAGATGTGGTTCTCATGGTGGGGGAAAGGTCGTGGACTCAATCGGTGGATTACAAGTCTCCCATTTTGATGTCGTTGGTGCTTCTCTATTGGTCACCTGACAATTGATTGTTCACTCTTGTGGTAGAAAGGCGTTGCCACTTGGTTAAAGAATGCTAATGATGAACATTTAACTGTCTTGGCTTTTGATTCTTCCTCTGACGAAACATCACAAACAGGTGAGGACTCCCTTGAGGATGATGCTCATGCTACAGTCTATATGATGCTAATGCTGCAAATTTGACCTCTACAACCCCTATGCCTCCTACTACTGGTGTAGTCCTCTCTAGCCATGTGGACCCTTCTCTGTCTATTGCTCTTGCTCTAAACTAATCTTCAACTGACAACGTGCAACCTTCTCATCACTTTGCCTCGTGTTGATAGCCTTTCTAATGGTGTTTCACCACTTCTCCCTTGTGGTGGGGACCCTAGTGATAGTACCAAATAGATGGTTTTCTAACAATGTAGAAAAAATAATTCTTTAACCTCTCATTCACCTCCCCACGTTGTGGTTGAGCCATCTACCCACATTATGGGCGAGCCCTCTACTCGCTCTTGAGGTGTGTTACTAACTTTTCTATTAATGTGTCGTTCTTAGCCTTATTTCTAACAGTCGACACCTGTGTTGTTGATCTCTTTTGACACCTTCGGATTGCGGTTGTGTAAGGGTCATTGCCCTTGTTACGCTACTGATTTGAATCAAAAGCATAAGATGAATAACATCCCACATTTGCCAATGATCTTTAATTAACTACTATTAGAAAAGATTTTGTTTTTCTACCATCTATAGCATCTAAACCTTCTACCTAGATTCAATGTTTTATGAAAGGAAAGATAAAGAATCGATATCAATTCCAATACAATATTCATTAAAAAAGTGTTTTTCATTTCCATTTCCTATTCCCCACATTGGTAATATTTTATTTCCATTTACTATTCTTGGTTTTAATTGCCATTTCAATACTTTATTCACATTAATAGATAGTTTTTCATTTCCATTTACTATTCCCCACATGCTTTTGTGCATCAATTACATCTAGATTTTTACTTTCTAGATGTAGAAGTTGAAGCTAAAATATTTATCCGATGAAATTTCCTTTTTCAAAAATTAAATTAAGCCAAATAATAATTGATTCAAACAATTCAAACCCTAGTACCCCTCCACAATAAACTTTGAAAACAATACCTACAATTATTCGGATTCAAACTCTAGTCAACATACACACACTTATATAAAAAAAACATCAAAAACTTCATTTCCAACAACCAAAAACAAACCATAGTCAAATTTCAATCCCCTTGATCACAAGTTTGAAATGTGCCCTAATCGTGGGTTCCTTGCCATCTATAAACCATAGCCATTCACATTTGTGAAGTTCATAAAAACCATGATTTTTTTCAAAAAAAAATGGGGAAAAAAATAGGATCAAATTGCCTTTTCCAACCATAGATCTTTCAAAAATCAATGAGTTCTTAACTAGGGATGGTAGCAATTTGCAAAGATAATCTTGTCACATTAAAAAAACTTCAACAAAAAGATTTTAAGAAATGCCAGAAAACCCTAACCGTTGAAGTAAAACCTGCAGATATATATTTTTAAAAAGAAAGAAAAAGCAATTGTTGATGCGTCTGGACACGATTTGCTGATGAGCAGGTCATAGTTTTTCATAGACATAAATAGACCCACAATTTTTCACATAATAATGAATGCAATGTTTAACAAGAAGAAGAATCCACCTGTGATTTCCTGTGATTTTTAGTTTGCGAACCTTTTCATATGACCTACTCTGAGAACAAATCTGTATCATCCAATCTACACTTACATTGGCGAACCTTATTTTGAGTTTGCAATGAAGATAAAAACAATGCATGATAAATAATCTAAAAATAATAAGCTAATCTAAATTAAGTCATAAACGGACTTTATTACAAAAGTAAGATCTTTAAAAAACTACATTAAGTATGCTACAATGCAAAACAAACTAGCTCTTAAATAATGTCTATCAAATTGTTGTGCAACTACCAAAATTTGAAATTAATTGATTTACTAGTTTGAAAGCAATGCTTAACGAAGATATGATCAGAAATTAGATTCACGCAGTTATTTTATACAACATGCAGCCACATTCTAGTGCTGAATGAATGGTCTCGCATGAGAACTTGGATGCACATTATCTTAGGGAATTTTGCGTCTAGTCCGGTTTGTCTCCCTTTTCAAAAACATCTTTTCCAAATCATTGAGAGGTCTTTTTGATCCATCTGGTAAACTAACAAACTTCCTCCCACCACCTCTTCCACGTTTACCTTTATTACCTAGTTCCTCGACTGTAAATTTCCATCCTTCATTAGGTCGTCTTCTGCTGTATGGATGACATTTGATCTTACCAGCAATCTGTACAAAAGTAATTGAATTTTTAATTTACATGCATATTTGCTCCAAATATATGTGAATATTGACGTTCCAAAACAGATGAAGAACAGTTCATATTTATTGACATTCATTCTACAAAAATAAAGATTATCAATCATTGTTAAGTGCAAGCTTCAAATACCTTTGCTTTGTTATAATTCATGCGTTGCACAAATTCCTGATAAAGCATTTCATCTTCCTTCTGAGATATTTCCCACAACATTTCATCTGGATCTTTTGCAGTGCCATCCCAATCCTCAGGCATAACTTTGAAATCTGGATTGTTTGGAAGTTGTGCCACATGAAATTCACGATCTGCAAAATTTGCAAATCTGCACAGCACAGAATAACATAAAAGATTTGTACACTAATTACAAAGCCAATTATATTTTCCACTTTACACATGAACTAAGTTACTCTACAACAGGTGGACCCAAGTTCCCATACATGGTCTCTGCATAGTATAACATAGACAAACAAGCACAAATGAAATTACTATAATCACCAATAGTGGAACTGCCTAGGATGTAAGTTCCTATCTACTTTTAAGTTAAAAACTCTAATGAATAATGTAAGAATTAAAATAGGCATTTCTCGCTTTGCAAGCATATACAGTCTACACAAAGAAACTAATTTGTTGTCTACTTAGAGAGTCCCTATGTAACATGCCTTTAATTTTCAAATCTAATTCTTGCAATGAAATGGAATGCAAGGTGCTCAAGGCATTTATGAAAATTCTGACTTATTAATGTCTGGGTGGTTTGATTCATGCAAGCTTGACTAAGAGCTACAGGAGTCTGCAGCAAGGGTTACCTAGTATGGATTCCAAAAACTTGGTTATATGTAAGTATGTGAGAACAGCTGGTAATCAAATGCTTCTAAAAAAATACACGAAATGGACATAAAAAGAAATAAACTTAGAAATATCAAGACCAACAACAAATATAACTAACCAAAAGAACCATTCCAAATACAACAATGGTAGAGAAACGTAGGACTGTGTGAGTATGTGACCGCATCTGGTGTTAAATGCCTCTAAAAAAACATGAAACTGGTACGGAAAGAGATAAACTTGACAATATCAGGCCTAGCAAAAAAAGATATAACCAAAACATCAATTCCAAATACAGATATGGTAGAGAAAACATGGATCTGTAATAACTATTTGCAGAAAAGCAAACACAAATATTTTAATGACAAAATAAGCAAAAAATGAGTCACATCTTCACCTGAAATAGATTTGCACATGTGAATCTCTCCATGAGAAAACTAGAGTTTCACACAGTGACAACTCTTCATATGAAATTAGAACAAAAAAGACGTATCACTTGGCTTTTCCCTAATATACAATCAACAAGAAAGGAATCCATAATCAGCTCATTAACCCTTAATTAATCTTGGGGCCCAAAGTTTAACATTACAATATGGTGACTATGTACTTCCAAACAAAATATCCTTATAATAAAAAAGCATATGGTACACAACATGACTGCCCTTAAATAATATTGTGCCCGAAGCTAGTAAAAACTCTTGAAGAATAGCACGCTTTGCTTTCACACAAGTGGCATAATTATTGAAAACTAAACCCATGCAAAATTTTGAGGCTGTGCTTTTACAAAGATTAAGACTTCAAGCTCTAAGACAAGCTTACCTTCTCCGTTCTTATCCAAAATTGTTGTCAATGGAACCTTATGGGGGCCTATCTCTTCCTTTAGACATGACACAAAAATAGGGAATCCACTCTTTGGGAACCAAGAAAGCAAGTGAAACGAGATGTTTAGAAATTCCCTTAAAATCCTAGGAGAAGAGAACAGCTTTATTGCACTCCTTACAAGGTTTAAAGTAGCAATGTGTGAAATTGTCAATTCTAACTCCCATACAGGAAAAACTTCTGTCAGACATAGATGGAAGCGTTTTGAATGATTAGAAATAAATAATTTTGGATTCCCATGCTAGAAGGGCAACTAATAGTCATAATTAAAGATGCCTTCGACATAGTGGTAAAATAATGAATGTGTTATTAAACAATGATCATGAATGATCTATATATACAAGATACAAGAGAATGTTTCTATAACGAACAGGAGAGAGGAAATAGAAACATTCTTGTAGAGTGAAAGAGAAAGTTTCCATAACGAACAGAAGGAGTTTATGGAAGCATTACAAAAAGAGTGACCATTAGAAATAGACGAAAGAGAGATAAAATTAGAAACTATCTATTAGCGTAATACCCTCCCTTAATGGTCAATCTATCTTCAAAAAAAATAGAAATTTGCATGTCCTCAAAAAGCGTAAAAGGCAGCCTCGGGTTGAAAGAAGGCTCTGCTTTTATCTGATGTTTCATGGAGATCCTTCAATACTATCCAGATCTCTGCAGTTTCTTGCCAGACGGGATTTTAGGCAGTTGATCATCAGTAACTAAAAGCTTAATGAGCATAACCACTTCACGATTACGTTCATCAAACTTGTCTTAAGTCGCATCGGTTGTGGTAGGATGAGTCTTGGTACCCTGAACAAGTGCCTCAAGGCGACGACACTCGAAAATCCTCAACATGCATTGCTTCCAGGTGTTGTAGTTCTTTCTGTTGAAACGCTGACTGCCTTCCAGCATAAGACTAGTGAGAGATGCCATAGCACGTTTTTCAAAGAAAAAAGTGAAAAATCAAAAAATGGCACTAACTTCAAAGCAGATTAACGGAAGACTCAGAGAATTCGAAAAGACAACTAGTGAAGAGCTCAAAAAACCCAGATAGAATCTGCTGTCAGATTCTGAATCCGCTGGCTCGAAAATTGAGGCATGGAAAACGATGCACCCAAAAAAAAGTGAGATTGACCCAATTGAGATTTGCAAAAACCCACCAAGAGTATGCTGCCAAATTTTGAAGCCGCTGGCTCGAAAATCGATGGACAAAAATCGAGGGACCCAAAAAAAATAGACCACAACCCAATTGAGCTCTAAAAAAACCCATAAGGAATCTGCAATCGAAAAAAAATTCAGACTTGAACTTAAGGGTCAAAACCCTAGTCGAAAATGCAAAAACCCTAGACGGGGTGGGTGAGGAAAAACAAATGCAAATTTTGAACACACTCAGGGCAAAAAAGCTTCGAAAATCTTGAACTAATAATTTCAAAAAAAAATTTAGAGATTTTTGAAAAGGCCAAGAATTTGCTCTGATACCATATTGTGGTAAAATAATGAATGTGTTATTAAACAATGATCATGAATTATCTATATATACAAGATACAAGAGAATGTTTCTACAACGAACAAGAGAGAGGAAATAGAAACATTCTTGTAGAGTGAAAAAGAAAGTTTCCATAACGAACAAAAGGAGTTTATGGAAACATTACAAAAAGAGTGACCATTAGAAATAGACAAAAGAGAGATAAAATTAGAAACTATCTATTATCGTAATACGACATAAACATAGGTACATATATATGCGTGTGCAGATTTTTGAACTTGCCATTGTTGGATGATGTGTTATTATAATTCCTAGCGATAAATTAAGATTTGTTATTACTTCTTGAGTTTTATAACTTAAGTGAACTGATCCTTGAATTGGAATCTGAGCTATGTAATGTTGTTATTTTGATAATTAGATTTCTAAAAAAGATGATTAGATGTTGAACAATAAAGAACACAAATATAAAACCCATGTGAAGCCAAGAGGGCATGACAAGTATCAATAAGTCAACAAAGTGAACCAGCCAAAGGACCAAAACAGTCGGAGTAAACAATCTAAGTTGCACGTTCATACATTTCTAATATCCTAGCAAGTCAAAGATCAATGGAAGCACGTACTAGAAGAGATCTATCCATTCAACTTGGTGAGATCACCATATTGGCGGGAAATAGTGTTAGCAATCAATCGTGCAAATCCTATTTCACAAGTCCTGGGTATGAAAACATGTGTACCACCTTATTGCAAAGAGAGACGAATTCTATAGATGCCTCACTGAAACCAATTGAAGATTCTTAGATTGAATCAGGTATTTCTATTGTTTCATGTGTTCCACGGGGACGCGTCCCCTGCCCTTTTTGCCTCGTCCCCGTACTGGGTACGAAACGGGGATGCGAGTACAGATTTTTCCCGTCCCCGAAGAAGTCCCCAAATTAAGAAATCAAGGACGCGTCCCTAAAACATTTTTTCAAGAGAAAATGGTACAGCGGTATGGAAATCCCTACCGGGGATGACAAAACCGTCCCTCGACCATACCCGGTACGAAAATCCGTCCCTAATTTCCCAAAACGGTGGCAGCATAAAAAAATGCAAAAAAAATTTCTTTAATTTATTTAACCTCCGCACGAGCCCCACATGCGATGGTAGGTTATAATAAAATAATGAAACCCTAATTTGTAATAGAAAAACCAGAAGGCTTAACTACTTTGCTCATTTGGACTAGGAGTTTTTTGCATGAGGAAAGACAAACAGCAGCAATAGAAGAGTGCATTTTGGAGGTTCAAGAGGAGGGTTTTGCCATCATTTCTTCTTCATTCCAGGTATGTATTTTATCTTCCTATTGTTTGATTCAAACTTTATTGATATTTGTTGTCATTTTTCATTTTTTTTCATCACATAGAGAGGGCATGTTGAATGAAACTTTGAAAAAAAAAAAATTCAATAACTTGCAGCAGCATAATACATTACTAAATCAAAAAACATGAGCAGCAGTGAGGGTGGGGAAAGTAGTGATAGCATGGAAGTTGCCATACAAGCAGCTCATATGTCACAAACTCAAAGACATAGAAAAAGACGTAGGGCTGATAGTGATTCTTCAAATGATAATATAGATGTTCAACATGTCCATATGGAAGATGCAACAATGTCACAATCTAATCCTTTTCAATGCCCTTCCACAATCCTCAAAAAGTATGTCAAAGGCCCATTCAATTCAAAGAAACTTCTCCTACAATTTGCCTCAAAAGTAGACAACAATAAGAAAAACAATTTGGGGGGTAGTAAGGAATGGGAGTGCCATATATGTAAGAAACACTATTTTGGGAGTTACACGAGTGTATTGTCATCTTTTATGGATAGGTGGGCAAGGGGTGAAAGGTTGCAAAAAAATTACAGCTGTAGAAAAAGAAGAGGCCAATAGGTTGCATGTGGAGGGGGAGACATTGAAAGCAGGGGGTCCAATAGGTACCACACCCACACCCACACCCACACCCACTTACACCACCACTAGTAGTAAAGGGAAGGGAAAGGCCAAGAGAGATACCAATGTGGCTAAATTGTTTAACATGCAAGCAAAAGAGAAAGCTGAAGAGTCAATTGGCAGATTTCTTTATGCTCATGGTATACCATTCCATGTTTGTCGTTCCTCATATTTTAAACAAATGTGCAAAGATATATATGCTGCTGGTCCCTCATTTATACCACAAAGAGAGACTAAATTACGCACCACCATCCTTGATAAAGAGTACTCAAAAATGAGCATTTTGATGGAGGACATGAGACAAACATGGATGAGTGATGGATGCTCTATCATCATGGATGGGTGGACCGATATCAAACATCAGCCACTCATCAATCTTATTGTCACTAGTACAGCAGGGGCCTATTTTCTTAGAGTTGTTGATTGTTCAAGAAAAAGGAAGGATGCATCCTTCCAATTTGAGATTTTGAAGGATGCTATAGAAGAGGTAGGGGCTTCAAATGTTGTGCAAGCAGTCACTGATTCAGCCCGGGTGTGTAAATCAGCTGGATTGATAGTAGAGAGCGTCTATAAACACATTTTTTGGACCCCGTGTTGTGTACATGCATTGAATAACACCTTGAAGGACATAGGCAAAATTGATTGGATAAAGGCTATGGTGTCCGAGGCTAGAAATGTGCAAATGTTTATTTGCAATCATCACACATCTCTTGCATTATTTAAGACATTTTCCAAAAAAGAATTCCTCAAGCCCGTGGAGACTAGATATGCTACTTACTTCATTTTGATGGAGAGGATGTTTGAGGTCCAAGAGGCCTTACAATCCATGGTGGTCAATGTACAGTGGAATAGATGGCATGAATCAAGCACCCCGGATGGAAGAAGTGAGACAAAGAATTCTGGATGATAATTGGTGGACCACAATGAGGTAAGAAACTTAAATAATATTATAATTGTTATTGCTGATTTTAGCATTTGCCATTTGCTGATTTTTAATTTTTAAAATTTTAAATGATTATGATGTTTCTCACTTGTAATTTGCTTTCATTTGCAAATACATTTGCTCCTTCATTGACCCTATTGTGCAGGTCATTAGATATGATGATACTAACTCTCCTAGCCTTCGAGAGATTTATGAGACCTTTGATAGCATGCTTGGGCAAGTCAAGCAAGCTATTAAAAACAAGGAACCTACTTTGGAGTTCTATGAGGAGCATATTAAGCCCGTTGTGATGAAAAGGTGGAACACTATGAACACCTCACTTCATATGGCAGCCTATGCAGTCAATCCTAAATGGCATGCACCAAGGCTTGGGAGAGTGCCTCCATCTGTTGATGAGGAGGTGAGTGTAATTTATGTTTGTTTGTAAATTATGTTTGTAATTTGAATTTTTGATTTCTAAATTCTAACTTCTAAATTTTAAATTTTTTGTTTGTTCAATATAGTTGGAGGGCTTCTTCAACGCCCTTTCAAAAATGTATAATGCAGAGGATGGTGCAAAAATTCGGGGGCAATGGCTTGACTTTTCCAATCTTCATGGTCCAACTTTTGGTAGACCAAAGGCGAGGATTGATAGAGCTACATTAGCTCAAAAGGACCCGAATGTATGGTGGACATGGCATGGTAGCGATGCACCTAAGCTGAAAGCTCTTGTCATTCGTCTCCTTTCACAGGTTGCGAGTTCCTCTTCTACAGAGAGGAATTGGTCTACATATAGCTTTATCCAATCAGTCAGGAGGAATAGGCTTACCTCTAGACGATCAGAGAAGCTTGTGATTGTTCACAGTGTATTGCGACTACAGGAGTGGCAAAGTCTTGAGTATCAGCAGACTCCAGCACTACGTTGGGATGTTAATCCCGAGGATGCATTGCAGGTTGATGAGGATGACACACCTCCAGGACTACTTGGTGTTCCATTGGATGATGACCCTCTGCCTACCGCTGCCAGTGATTCAGACTCTAATTTTGATTTAGATATAGATTTAGATTCCTAGAGGACAGCCATATATTTGGCTTTGCAGATACTCAGATACATTATTGCTTTTGATTATTATGAAGTTGGATACTTTATGTCATTTTGATAATTTGATTTCATGCATGATACATTGATACTTGGAGCCTTTGGGCATTTTTGCTATATGTATGTGATATTCGGATATAATCATATATGTATTCTTATTATGATCATATTGTCATTTCAATCTTGAATCCTTGATAGCTAAGTTTTCAATTTCCAGGTATGTCAATGACTCTATGGTGAAAGGTTTATCAATGTTCATTGTTATCATTATGATATTCATATATGAATTTTGTCTCTATATATAAAAATTCCCTATGTTTTTAGTCGTCGTCCCCTAAGGTCCCATCCCCTAAATTTTGGCTTCGACTCGTACCCGTACCGGAAACACGTCCCCGTCCTCTAAAACATCCCTGTCCCGGAAACTCTGTGGAACATAGATTGTTTCTAGTGGATGAAAGATTGCAAAAACCATCCATTGATAAATATTATTGTGGTGTCCCCCAAAGGGGAAATGTTTTTGAGGGCGGTTGATTGGGAAGGGGAAGTCAAAGATGCAGAGCTCATTTCCAAAATCCTCATTGAGTCCATAGAGATGGTGGATCATGAGAATGTGGTCCAAGTAATTATAGACAATGCAAAAAATTGTAGGGCTGCAGGTGCTTTGGTTGAGGCAAGATATGAGCACATTTTTCAGACACCATGCACTGTACACTCCCTCAACTTGGTGATGCAAGAAATTAGTACTCAAATAGAGTGGATGAAAGAAATATATCAAGAAGGCAAATGTCACAAGCAATTTTCAGAGCTTTCTCGAGATTGGAATTGTTATAGGTAAATTTTATTTATTTATTTAATTTTATTTGTCATGTGCAATATCAATATGTATATAAATTTGTAATATTTTTTTAATGTGTTATTAACTTACTATTAACATGATCCTAAGTTGTTGAGATTCAATTTGCATCTCACACAATTTTTATGGGGCGACTTTGAAGGTGCGAGAGGCATTGGGTCAAATGGTTATTAACAACCAATAGGGCATATGGAAGCAGTCAAATTCAGAGAGGGCCCAAAAGGTCAAGTCATTGATCTTGGATGACAATTGGTGGGCTCGTGTGGAATTATTGAATATGTATTGGATTTTATTGAGCCTATCATGACTATGCTCTGGTTTGTTGATACAGATGCACCATGTTCAGGGGATGTCTATGATGACATGGACACGATGATAGAGAAACCAAAAGTGGTAATACAAAAAAAAATAGAATGACCTTGAAGAAACCTTTTTCAAAAGGGTGGAATCAATCATTCATCATCGTTGGAACAAGATGACCACGCCATTGACATTGCCAAGGAGATTACCACCATATAGAGATTTTGAAGTTGCTATTGGGTATAAAGGAGCATTTAGTAAACTCTTCCAAATGGTAAACAAGATATTATCATACACAAATTAATCATGGAATATTAAAGAAAAACAACTGGTGATGAATGAATTTCTCAAGCTTGAACATGATCCCATTTTCTGGGACTTGCATCCCTACACAGAAGGTTTGTGTGAGCTTCCAATAGCACTGACTATTATATTCCTTTGGTTGGGATTTGAGATGAAGTTGCATACCGTGATTGGAAGATTGCCATATGGGGTTCATGCGACTTTAAATTCCAGGAGGATTATCGATCAAGCAACGCACAATAACTCCAACATGATATTAATATTTATCTGTCTTTCTAAAGTTAGTTTTTATTTTTTACAGTTTGTGCCATGGTCTGTCTTTCTAAAGTTAGTTTTTATTTTTGACAGTTTGTGCCATGGGAAATATTGTGCCATCGCGAACCCCAATTAATTGATGGGGAAATCCACTATTGAATTCAAAGAAATTACTCTCAACTATAGTCTGCAGGAGATTTTGAAGTTGCTACTAGGTGTAAAGGGGCATTTCATTTGAGAGAAATTCTTGTTTTGCTTGTTGGAAGAGCTTTGTGCATCGGATCGTCGTGAGAGATAGCTCATTGGATTTGTGGCAGAATTTACTTCCTTTGTTGAGATTTTCGTAGAATTCAGTGGAGTTTTCCTTCTGTTCTTCAATTTCTGGTTTTTACTCTTTTGGTGTGAGGTAGGGCTTTGGAGATCTTTCTCTATACTTCGTTATTTCATGTAATTCTTGCTGCTTTAGATTCGTGGGCTGAGAACTAGTGCTCCCCAACAAGATTGTTTGATTTTGTGGCCCATTTGGTAGGGAATGAGTGTTTTTTTGTGTGTGAATGAGGACTTTTACCTAGTTATGCTGCTGGATTTTTCATGTGTGCCTAGAATTATAATTTTATTTGATTTTTGGTTGTTTGAGCCTATTTGGCAAGTGGGTTTTCGATTTCATTGCATTCCGAGATGTTAGATTTTTTTGGGCATTTTACACCGCCTCATTTTGTGTCGCCCATAATTGTACTGGGTCTTTGTTGTCAATTTTGGAAATTAGGATTGTAATGTACTCCAGGATTCCAATTACGTCATGCTTTCACTTTGTGCATTTCGGGTTCGTGAGCGAATCCATACTCCCAGAAAAGAGCGTAGTTGAGTGTTTTTGGCACACCTCTATGTTGTGACTTTGGTTGAATTTGTGAGTCTTTGCATGTTGTGTTGCATTGAGATACGTGGTTGTTGGTTGTATCCACCATGAGTTGTGTTTGCTTGGCGGGACCTTGTGAGACCCACCACTCTTGGTTACGACCAATTGAATCTTTGAGCACTATGCATTGGGATTTGGGTTGGGCTATGCATCGGCTCTTTGGCACCCGTTGTATAGCGGGAAGGGTATGTAGGGTAGACATGTGGAGTGGCTCCTCACGTGGATCCCGACCCGTAAGTGGCCAGTACAGGCCACGTGTAGGAGTTCTTAATAAGTGATAACTAAAACTAAAAACTTGGGTAATAAAACTTAATGTAAGATAATGGTTAATCACTCGTTACGGTAGCCAAAAGTCCTACAAGAGTTGGTGCAAGGGTGATGTGCTCATTACGGTAGCTAACGTCCTACAAGAGTTAGTGCGAGGGCACGGTATCTCGCCTCCAGAGGGAGTTGAGTTTAAGATACCACATGTTGCTTGGTGCGCTGAGCAATGACACTCCACTAGAGTCCCTACATAGCAGCCCTAGTGTGTTATGACTAGTGACCTGTAATACTACATTGTCTACTTCATGATCATTGAGTTGCTTGGTTATGCATTGATTGACATGAGTGTAAGCCGTTATGCTTGAGTGTCTTGTGTGCTTGTGGTCGGGTTATTATCTCTGTGAGCACGGCAAGGTGGGCCTGCGAGTACCACAAGGTTGGGTGGCGTTGCTAACCAATGCCACTACTAAGGATTGGTGAATGGGGAGGGTTATACCTTCCAGACTTCAGTTTAGAGCTTGTTGCTCACTTCAGCACTTGGACACCTTATAATTGGTTACTTGGCTTATTATATTTGTATCTTGTACTTATGTTTATTTCATGCAGCACTTTGTGATCCTTATGTTAGTTTATGCTTTGAGGCAATCGAGTGTCCACTTCCTTGATTTACGTATTTCCGGTACTCCCCAGTGTGGAGCTGGCTTGCATTTCATGCCATACGTTGGTGTCAGCAAGCCCATCTATTCATTGATCTAAGAATTCCCATGGTTGCATGTTTGGGCAATGACTGCTAGCTGTTTTAGACCTTGCTTGATTCTTTTGGTTAGTGACTAAAATTTTGATGTCTTAGGATTGTTTTAGGTCCACCATGTTGTAGAGCTCGTCGAGAGCTTTCCGGCACTTTTTGAATGGAGTCAATCAGACTCCAAATGAGAAAGTTATGGCTTCCAAAGTGGGGACTATTTGTTGCAAGGAGTTATGTCATACGACATAACTCTTCTATTGCATGCGACAAAACTCTTCCATAACTAGTTTATCACATCGCTTACAATCTTTTATCGTAAGATAAACTATCCTCTTGTAACGTATTGAGGACAGAGAGCATTTTTTACCCTTTTCGGTGGAATCTAATTATTGTCCCAGATACCCTCTTTCGAGTAGGGACTTTTCCATTCAAATCAGATTGTATTACTATCTCCGTAGTGGCATTTGCATGCTTTACACTTAATTGGATTAACGGTTGGTCGGATAAATGTACTTGTATGATTAACCATGGTAGGAATTGTGGTTTGGGCTTAATATGAACCTCATGATTAATGGATAAATGTATGTATGTTTTGGCATTCTTGTGTACACTGACTGGCTTGTAGTAGACCGCATAACCGGATGTGCGTATTTCATCCTGCAGATTTAGCTGAGAGGCTTGGGAGTCCTTGGGCGGTTGTCGGCTTCCGCATTACGTATGAGAGCATGTTTTTGTATCGCGTTCCTCGTACTTGACCTTATGTTTATATGCTTGACGTGTTGGGTTACCTTGTTATGCTATGGTTAACCATACTCAAAAAAAAAATGTTTAGCATATGTTTTGTCCTTGTGTCCAAGGATTCCCGGGCGGGGCATTACACAAGGTGTTAGATGTAAGAAAACCCAATGATACAAGGGGTGCGGGAAAACATTTCGTTTAGAGAAAATGAGAAAAGAGAGAATTGAAGAGAGCAAAATGGTCTTTGTATCGAACAAAATGATGCTTTTAGAGGCATTTTGAGTTTTAGAATGAAAAAAAAAGGTCAAGAAATGTCCCTTTTGTTCCTTTTTGGTGCTCAGCCCCTTTGGGTACACCTAGGTACGCCCAGGCATGTACCTGGGTGTACCAAAACTCCCAAGTACATACACAGGCGTACCCTTGAGTGAACCTGTACCCAAGCATACCTGGTACAGGTGCAGGACACCTTAAGGGCATACCCAGTAACTAAGATTTTTAGCATTAGGTGAGTCATGTCATGTTTATCAATTTACAGTTTACATTGACTCGTCTTCCAGCCTCTATATAAAGAGATGAACCTCTTTCTAATTGTTATCCAGTTAATCAATAGAATATTAAAATATTGTGTTATATGAATTTTTACAATATAAATATATTAGTTAAGTGATCCAGAATCAAATGAATAATGGGAGAAAGGTGAAAAAATTAATGAAGAAGGATTTGATGAAACAATGGAAGCATTAAAAGAAAATGCTCAAGCAAAACAAATGAGACCAGCCTCAAGCAATGGGTTTCATTGTAAATATTGATAAGATATTAGATCTATAAAACAGTATCTACACTTGGTATTATAATCTCGAAGATATATTTAAATTAAGAATGGTATGGACTACTATGGACTAATCCTAACAAAGTCCCTTATGCGGTGAGATTATCTGCTGGCAAGCTTAGAGATTGGTGGGAAGGTTTTAGCTGTAGCTGGACCTGAAAATACAAGAGTTGCAATTGAAACAGAAGATCTAGCCAGAGGTCACAATGCATATTGTGGATTACTGCAATTATAACATTAATTGTTAGAGCAATTTTGCCATGATAGAAAAGACAAGATTAAAGAAGCCAAACCTATTTTCTACAGTTGACACTCTAAAATTAGCCAAAACACAATCAATACTATCTTGAATATTGTAAGTATCTCTCCCAAGCTAGATCGCAAAATGATCTGAGAATGAAGAGACATTTCATCACCTTGCTACCTTCTAAAGTAAGAGAACGAGCAGAAAAATTTTCTGTGCAAAGAGTACTGGTTGAAGATGTAATCTTTCTAAAAATAAAAGGAGTCGTCCAATAGAAATGATAGTTTCAAGGCTTACTAAAAAAATGGAAAATAACATGAAAACTTATATTTCATCCTGCAATCTCAGAGGCTGTTGCAAAACTACTCCAATAGAAAAGGATTGGGGTTGCAAACAAAATGGAAGATGCTCATGTAAAATAAGCATCGTAAAACTCATGTCTTCATATCACAGATGGAACTCAACAAAAAAGAAGCTTGCAATTCAAGAGCTACAGATTTCAAACCTTAAGGAGATAGAAAGCACATCCTATCTCCAAGAAAATATTTAAGATAGGAGGTCTCAAAACACCTCCTTGTGCCTTAAGAAAGAAAAATTATCGCAAAAGGAATCCCTTGTTTCATTTGTTACATCAACGGTGGGTTACATCATGCAGCAAATTGTTCTAGGAAAAAACATAATTTCTCAACTAAGACATCTTTCCAGTCTAAAACGCCTATAGCATGGAGGAACATCATTACAACAACAAAGAAACACCACAAAATCTACATGAACAATATTATGAGTTTGTTGAAATTTAGAAAGGTATGTCATTCCATGCTCTTGAGCGGGGTGGAATGGCTTGAGACACCTTGTATGGTCTCCCAACTAGTGCTCCATAATGACAATAAGTTGGATAGATAGAATGTCAAGGGAATCCCATATGTTGAATATTATAGCACTGAATTGGAATTCTATTTGTGTTGGCTTATATGCTTAATTATCTTGTGATACTAACCTGGTTGCAGGACCTATACCAGGATATTAAAGTGACAGCTCCCACTCCCAAGCATTATTCAAACCCTAGAGGAGAATTTTAGGGCAGATTGAGTTCAGTCCTAGTAGGAGACATTACCCTCTTTCATTATATCTTCTTGACCATACATTATTAGAATCTGATGCTTTTGTGGATTCTGGTGCAAGATCATTTGCTAAGACCAAAACAATTCCAAAAAAATATTAGAAGGTAAAAATAGATCTGCCTATAGGACACTCAATTTTAATGACCGCTAGAGATTGGGAGGTGTGCACAAAATGTCCATGTCACCATCAATAGTAAGACATTCATTACAGATCTTTTAGAGTTCAATGATATGGACAATAGTATTTTACTTGGAGACATATTTTTGACAAGATGTAAACCTTTTGTTTTGAAAAAAACCCTAAGATATATTTAAGGAACAACGGAGAGCAAATTAAGATTACAGTTTTAAATTTTGCTAACTATAGACCTGAAAAAAGGAATGGAGAAAAGAAGTCCAGGAGCAACATTAGATTCTTCAGCAGAAAGAGGATAAAAGAAAAGAAAGATCGGGCAAAAAATGAAAGACGGATTCTCTAAATAAAAGGAAGGTTTGAAAATGAATGTTGCAGTATGAGTTCTTTGAAGCAAAAAGAATGAGAGATACAAATACATCCAGAATGCAAGCATATTATTCCACATGAACCTGCCTATCTCCTCTATCCAAGTAAAGTGAAAGAGATGGATCAACATCTAAGTGAATTATTAGGAGGCTTCACTAGAGAAAACAAGAGTCCATTGCCATGCCCAACATTCTCGGATAAGAAACATGTGAAACAAGCCAGAGGAGAGAAAAGGTTTTGCGAGACCATTCTTCCTTAAAATTATCCTATTACATTCAGTTCAGATTTAATAACGAGGGTTGCTACAAAGAAGATATTCTCCAAGTTCAACTACAAATCTGAGACTTAACAAAGGTAAAACTAAAAGAGTAAAATAGTATAGAATGGCATTCCCTGTTCCTCAAGGCTTACATGGGTGGAATGTCATGCCATTTGATTTCTACATGATGCTGACTTATTTCCAAAACACGATAGATCAAGCCCTCGAGCTTCTGAAAGATTCTGAAAGAATTTTGAGCAATGTATATAAACAACATAATTGGCTTGTTTACAACAATGATGGAAACGTATAGCTTCTGAATCAATATATAGCCATAAAAGAAAATGGATAAAATATTGATATTGTTTTTCTTGGTTTACATCTAGAACTGAGTAAAAACAAGGCTTAAACCTCGCATTCTGAAAGAAATTCAAGAATTCCTGGATATTCTCAAAGACAAAACAAATTCAAAATTTTCTTGAATGTTTGAATTATGTTTCACAATTTTATGAAGATATGGCTAATGTTAAACAAAAAAATTCACAAGGAGATAAAAGCTAAAAGCAAAGATTGGAATGAAGAAGCTATTGAAGCAGTTCGCTAAATATAAAATAATGTTTAAATTTGCCTACACTCCAAACGCCAAGGAAGGTATTCCTTTGATTCTATATACTGAGGCATCTGACAACACTTGGTAGCTATCTTGACACAAGAATCTTTGGATCGCAAGAAGGAAATATGTAGATGTCAATCATAGTTCCACGACTCACCGCGAGTCGTGCGGGTAGTCCGAGTTGCCGAGCTGAGAAGACCTTGTCGAGTTTTAATGACTCGGCCCAGGTCATGGAATATGATATATAATTTCATATATATATATATATATATAATTATAAAAGTATATCATTTCAAGGGTTTTTTCATTTTGCCGAGTTGTAGCCGAGTCGCGAGTCGAGTCGGCCTTGCCGAGTTTTAGCCGAGTCCGAATCTGGGAACTCTAAGGCCAATCATAAACATTCATAGAAATAGAAAAAAGGTACCATATATAAAGAGGGGCTATTAGCAATCAAAAGAGGCATAAAGAAGTTCATTTTTTGTTTTAATCCAAAGCCCTTGACAATTAGAACAAAGAGCCAAACCATGAAATATCTATTAAGAGAAAGCCTAACAAGGATTTGGCACAATAAAAAATAGCAACATGGTACTTCAAGTCCCAGAGTTCATGATTTCCAAATAGAATGAACTAAAAGTGAAAACAATCCATTACCCCATTGACAAGGAACTCTCTGCCAACATTATGACAAAAGAAAAACCAAGAACCTATTCTATCTATTCACGTTCTTGACCCAATAATTAACAATGCATATTTAAACATGTCTAGTAGAACTGAGAAGCTTAATTCATGATTGTTAGGTTTATTGG
The DNA here is from genome assembly GCA_027943335.1 of Chamaecyparis obtusa. Lineage (NCBI taxonomy): Eukaryota > Viridiplantae > Streptophyta > Pinopsida > Cupressales > Cupressaceae > Chamaecyparis > Chamaecyparis obtusa. The sequence goes on along the minus strand of BSBK01004333.1, from coordinate 189,780 downwards.
ATTATTAATATGATAGAATAGTTTTTAAGGAGTATAGTCTCAAAGAAGCTTCTATTTTCCTTCATCTAGACAATGCATGGACAATAAACATATAGATCAAAAGAATTGGTAAGTACCTTTTTCCATATGTCGAAAAAGTGGCAAGGAAGGGCATAGGACGAAGACCTTTGTTGGCCACCCAACAAAGTTGCAGAATAAATAGTGAACCCTTTCACTCAATTAAAGCATCTTAGCACATAACTTTCGATTTTGATCCACTAATGTCAAATCTTAGTTATAAACCATTGAGTTCATGCAGCAAGAACAATTGAGCTCGTGAGGCATTAACTTTTGATTTTAATCTACCACTGTCAAATCTTAGTTATAAACCATTGAGTTCATGCAACAAGAAGTGCCAAGAACAATTGATTTCATGAGGCATTCCAGGATTAGGTATTTGAAATTGGACATTTTGGGTGATAGAATCTTAGGAGCCTTAGAATTTGCCTTGAACATATACTCTTAGCTTGTGCTTTGTACAATCCAGCTAATTAAAAATCTAGATATAGGACTTGATTTAGTCCCTATTGTTGATGTTTGTATCTGCAGGTGATATCCTGATTGCCTACGATGGTGCTCTTTCATATACTCGCATTTGGAAATACGAAGAGGCATTCGTTTGGAAATATGAAGAGCCGTGTGTTAAGATATAGCTTCATTCGTATATATATATATATATATATAATACTATTCTATACATTGTTAATAAAGAGTTGTAATTTATATTGTTATTATCATATTATCATTATTATATATATAATATAATAATGATAATATCATAATACAATATTATGATATTATATTAATGTTGATCGAACTATGTTCGATATCTATCATAATTACCATCGGCCATTAAGTCAAATAAATAAACATTGAGACAGCCGACTACACTAATGTAAGTCGCTGCTTACATTAGTGCTAGCGACTATTGTTAATAGTCGCTAGCACTAATGCAAGCAGCGACCATGGGACGCGCCCTCCTGTTTGTGAAGAGACGCAATGCTTGCTGTCATCCAATCATGAGCATATATATATGTATGCTGTGATCGCATGGATAACACAATCAATAAAAGGAGTTCATTGCTGTTATCACCTGCGGTCACAGCATATAATATAATCAGTATAAATATAAAAAGCATCACAGTCTATTTATATAACAGAACAGTCATTTATTAGTGAATATAAAACAGTAAATTAAATTCCCAAGATCTGATTTCCTAACACCGTGCATTTGGAAATATGAAGAGACACACATTTGGAAAATAAAGAGACTTCCAGTTATAATATGAAGGGTCTCTCGGTTCAAGTCTTGAGAAGTTACGTTTTTTAAGAGTCTCAGCATTGTATATATAATATATCATTGCTTTGTGTGATGTGATGCTTGCTGAGTTGGGTTATTCTATACAACAACTATAGATAGTCTATGGAGTCAATTCATATATATGGAATAAGTTGAAGAGTTTGCAGTATTCAGTTGGAAGCATTGTACTCAGACCTTTGTTATTTTAAAAAAAGAGATATTTTTTGGTGTGGCTGGGTTTTTCCCCTCAAGTTGGAGGGTTTTCCCAGGATAAATAATGTCTTATTCTTTCTTTTTTAATGTTTTTGCTGCTTATTTTCATTCCTGGTCTAAAACATTAACATGGTATCAAAGCCAGGTTAAGAAATGGCAATAAGCAGTGTTAGCCATCAAGTTTTGAAAATGGCTAGGAAATGTCAGAGAGTCATTCCAAGTTTAGGTAATCTCAATGAACTGGTAAAAGGAGGCATAATTGTTGTGCATTGTTAGGATTGGAATGATGGAATTCACCTCTCTTTCGTGCCTTCTAAGAACTGTTGTCATGCGTTGGTGCTTAGAAGATTCTATGAGAGACGTTTTACATGGGAAAACAATGCTCACCGGTGGTGATTGCATACCACTTCGCTATTGTTGTCATAAAATATGAATTTCTGGGTATGCTCGAGTAGACAATCTGAGCAATAATTGTTGGTTGCATGCGATCTGTGGGTGTATACCAATGGAGCTTGGTCTTCGATTCACCCGATGATTTATAATCTGCATTTTTATATAGTGTATGATAGTATGTCCTACAATTCCCAGGATAAGATATGGGCACCCGTCACTGTAGCAATCAGGTCCGCTGAACTGTAAGGGATATGAAAATCAAAATCTGAAAGGGCATTGCTAAATTGATCAACAATAAAGAGATACGTATTTTATGATTATACATTTGTATATTGATCATGAATTTTATGTAGTTAATTCATGCAATAACATAGGGAGCCAAAATAGTGAATCTAGTAAGCTTCTAGCATTAGTCTGTATATTTCTCTTCGGGACATAGGTTGAGTCTATTACTAATCTCTCTAAAGACTAAAATGCTTCCAGGACAGATCGAGAAGCAAAACAATGATGAGAGATTACATAAGGAATTCAAGGAAGTAAGAGCTTTATGCATCTTGTAAAAAAATCATGCAAGCTATAGAAATGAACAAACATGAGGACACTATTTCCAGCCATGGGACTGAGTCGATGGCACATTACTTCTTTGAAGAGGAGAACCTATACAGATTGTCTTTGCATTCAGTTTCTTCAAAGAGGAAGAAATGACATTCAGATGGAGTTAAATTCCGAGAATTCAAGGTGGCCTATCAAAGGGTTAATGCGTTGGAGATGAAGTCGAGACTGGAGAATATTTATCACATAAAGGGAAAGCTTGATGAGCTGAAGAGGGAGGACTTCTTTAAGCTCAATAAGATTCAGAGGGAGCTTGTGTGGCAAAGGGAGAGTGCCATATCCTTTGCAAAGGATTAGCAAGCTCGAGAAGTAGTGTGACCTCAAAAGCTCATTGTTTGGTTGAACAATGGGGCCAATTGTAATTTATAGTGATAATCAAAGTTGTGAGAATGTTGCCCTTTCCCAAAGGGTGTCTCTGCTAAGGAGTCTCAACATTCAGTTGTTCTTATTATGAGCTTAATGCATTTTTCTCTAAGAGGGAGAAATTTAAGGTGAAAGCCCTTGTAATTCATTTCTCTCTTAGAGGGAGAAATTTGAGGTGACAGACCTTGTAATGCATTTTTCTCTGAGAGGGAGAAATTTGAGGTGAAAACCCTTGTAATGCATTTTTCTCTGAAGGAGAAATTTGAGGTGGAAGCCCTTGTTACTCTTTCCACTCATGGGAGTAGCCATTGTGGTCATCATGTTAAGAGACTCCATGACGACATCACTTTGAGTGAATCCGTGATGAGAGTTTGTGTTTTCACACATGGGAGCAGCCAAGGTGAACATTATGTTGAGTAACTCTGTGATGCTATCACGTTGAGAGACTCCGTGATAAATTTATGTTTCCTCACAAATGGGTGTAGCCATTGTGAGTGTCATGTTGAGAGATTCCATGACATGAATACTTGAAAAGACATCTCCTTTGCTGAGAGGGAATGTTAATGTTTGTAGCTGCAGGAGATATCCTGATTACCTACGATGGTGCTCTTTCATATACTCGCGTTTGGAAATATGAAGAGACATGGGTTTGGAAATATGGAGAGACACGCATTTGGAAAATAAAGAGACTTCCGGTTATAATATGAAGAGTCTCTCAGTTCAACTCTTGAGAAGTTACATTTTTTAAGAGCCTCAGCATTGTATATATAATATATCATTGCTTTGTGTGATGTGATGCTTGCTGAGTTGGGTTATTCTATACAGCAACTATAGATAGTCTATGGAGTCAATTCTGATATATGTAATAAGTTGAAGAGTTTGCAGTATTCAGTTGGAAGCATTGTACTCAGACCTTTGTTATCTAATAAAAGAGATATTTTTTGGTGTGGCTGGGTTTTTCCCCTCAAGTTGGAGGGTTTCCCCAGGATAAATACCGTCTTATTGTTTCTTTTCTGATGTTTTTGCTGCTTATTTTAATTCCTGGTCTAAAACATTAACACCTATTGACTAACTTAAATTATAAATAATTGTGTAATAATTGTTGCACACTTTGTAATCCTCGTTTAGATATTGTACTCACAGTGTTAAGATCTGTAAATCAAATCATTGAACTTATCCAATATTGGATGATGTGTTATATACTCAGCAACAAATTAAAGCTTGTCATTATTTCTTGAGTCTTCTGAAAATTGTTAATTCTAACTCCCATATAAGAAAAAAAGGTGTCCATCATATACATGCATGCATGCGTGTGTGTATACACACACATGTACATGAGTATATGAAAATATATGTTCTTCTATTATTGCTTAGCAGAAATTCACATTCCACAATCCATTTGTATTCAATTTAGTAGTTTTTGGTTTTGATAAATTCACATCTCCTGCACTCTCACATCCTCATGATGCATCACGAAGTGTGATCCGAAATGTTGATGCTAAAAATATGCACACAATCAAAACCAGAAGCTACTAAATTGAATAGAAATTCATATACTCCAATGTGCATATCGCACTGTGTGAAATTGTTAATTCTAACTCTTATCCAAGAAAAAATGCTCTGCTGGTCATGGATAGATGTGTTATGGATGATAAGAAATAAATAATTTTGGATTCCCATTCTAGATAGTCGGCTAATAGTTGTAATTAAGGTGTCAAGGCCAAACAGACACCTCATATACTACTGCTTGTTAAATTTTAATATTGCAAATTTTAGCAGTCTAGCGAAGCTATGTTGTTATCCTAAGACTATTATTCTATGCTTCTAGCACAAGATTTTCCAAGCCAAAAAATGCTATTCAAAGGCCAAATCTTTTAAGAACTTTCAGGTCAGCAAGAGTGTCATCCCTGCTCACCTTGTAAATGAGGCAGCTCATTTATCCAACAGATGTGCTGTGTTTATGGTTCAACAATGGCCAGGTGTATCTTTGCATGCCCCAACGTTTACAAATCATATAAGAAAAAAAGATTTGCACAGTGCAGAATTGGCTCTCCCGTGCCTCAAGAGGGATTTATATCAACCCGTTGCACGATCCTGTTGCTATGTTTCCCTCTATATCTGGTGCAGAGCACCTCCCATTTTGGCTAAGTTAGTGAGTTTTAAGGTTGTGTTAGGGGTTTAGTGTGAGTGAGAATAAGATTCATTAGGATGAATCCATGATTGTGATTGTAAGAGCCAAATGAGCTCAGGAAGAGTTAATGGTCCATTTGGTCTAAATGGCCTAAAGAGTTTCAAAGAGTTAGTTTTGGTAGAAATGGTCTAAGAAGGGTCTTAGAACCTTAAATGTCCTAATTTAGGATTTAGGAGTCATTCCTAGTCTTTGAGTTGGTCTCACAGGCCAAATGGCACTCTTTGGCAAAAAGTTGCTTGAGCAACTTTTGCAACTTTTTGAAAAGTTGCTCAAATGGAAGTTAAGGTGGTTGTAACCACTCATGCTCGATATATGAGCATGAGATCGGTGGATTTCAAAGACTAATGAAGTTTTGGATTGATTTTCATTATTAAGAACTTTTTGTACGGATGTGAGGTTCTAGTTCTTACTGTTTGCAGGGTTTCTCTGTCTTGTACGGCCTGTACGGATTGATAAGGGTTATCAAGACCTATGATAGTTTAGAGTAGTGTTCTATCTTCATACTGCATTGATTCTTTTGTTTCTAGGTTAGTGGAGTGAGATTTGGCAAACATTTCAAGCCACTGGTCTGTAAAGCCAATTTGCAAGACCTCCATGCTAGAAATGACTCTAAGCTGAGCATCCACTGGTGGAAATGGTTGAAACCTTAGTCACAGGGTTCGCCAAATTTTCGGCTTCAGGTTCGAAATTCGGCGAACCCATAAAAAATAAAAAAAATTCGTTGAAGTTCGGTCAAAAATTCATAGGGCAAAAAATTATTTATCGTTTTGCAGAAAATATTTTGATTACCGCGTTTTTTGGGGGGTTTTCTGCCAAATATTTTAATAAATGAACGCCTCGGTTGACAGCTAGGGCAGCTTTATCCATCGTCGTCGTCCATCTGTTCGGCATAGCTTACTTAGTCTTGTTGCTTGCAGCCAACGGCCATTATCTGTATTTGCATTTACTCAGTCTTGTCGCTTGCAGCCAACGGTCATTACTCAGTCTTGCCGCTTGCGGCCAACGGTTTGCAGGGATTATAAGATTTTCAATAGTTCAGAAGATTTTCATTTAATTTTTAAAGTTTGAATAGTTTATTTAAATTTATGTTATTTTTATTTCTTTTATCAATATTAAAATATTACAATTTATCTTAGTAGGATATAAATTTTGTATATAAATTTTTAATTATTAAACTATAAAACAGTAATATTTTGTAAACTGTAAAACTTAATACTTTTAATTATATTAAAACATTATACTTTTAATTTATATTAAAACATTATAAGTTTTTTAAATTGTCTACATTTATATTCATATTTGTAAACATTATACTCTTTTTATTGATTTTTTTATTATGTATTTATTTATTTATTTTAATTAGTAAGTTGTAAAAAGTAATATTTATATGTTTATTTATTATTATTAATTTATTCATTATTATATTATTTTTTAATTATTATACTTATATTTTTTTTTAAATTATATAAGGTGCATTTAATGTCGATTTTTTTTTCGAATTTTTTGACCTTGCCGAACTTCATCCGAACTTCATAGTTGTCGAACTCGAATCTTGTGACTTAGGTTGAAACCATAGGGGATGGAAGGTTAGAGTCTGTACATAATGTTTTTGCTTTCTTTTGTGTTGTGGCACCAAGATTTCTAGGTCAGGATGGAAGCCCTAAGGCTGACTATTAGAGACAGTTGAGCCAGGACAGGGTAAAGATTGTGTTGGTTCAAGCACCCATAATCTGGTGGAAAGAACTTAGTGGCATTTGTGAAAAGCCTAAAGAGTCTCCTTGAAGATTCAAGAGGTTGGAGGAATTGATTCAAGGTTTGGAGACCAATTTGATGGTCATTTGTGCAAACAGGTCCAGAGGCCTAATTAATAGGCTTAAAACTAGGGCCTGCTAGTAAATGGAGTTGTGGGTGCATCCAGAAGCCACAAATCAGGATTTGGAAAGGGTTAGTGGATACCTTGAAGATTTTCAAGGTCTTTTGTGAGGTTGTTTGGGGAATTTGGAAGTATAGAGCCAAAATCAGTGAAAATAGACCTACTAGGAATTGAGCCAATTAGGCCTTCTAGAGAATTTGATGCTTATGGACTTGGTGGAGTATCCAGAAGTGTATGGAAGGATACTAAATGACTTTTGAAGAGTCAAGAACTTGGTCAAGGGTGGAAGTGATGTGTGAGAAGATCCTAAGCTAGGGTTTGGGGTTCTAGAGGGAAATTCTAGTGGAGAAGCCTAGTGTTTTGAAGGCCTAAATTGGTCTTAGAGTTGTGAATCTTCTAGAAGTCAACTATACCTTGGAGGAGAAGTTGATTGGGAGGATCTTGGAGATCCACATTGGGGAAGATAGCACAAGGAGTAACCATTGGATGGTTAGTAGAGACTAGAAGCTTGGATAAAACACTAGATCCCAAACCCTCTGCGTCAGAGTGGTATCAGAGCAGGAATTTCTTGAAGGTTGTGTATGTCTGAAGGGGAGGAGAGTGAAGAGGTTGACAGCATGCCTCCAAAGGCAATGAGTAGAGGTGCCATAGTGGACTTGGTCCAAGAGCTATTGGCAAAGGCCAATCTGTCAGAACCAAAAGGGAAGAGAATCACTAAATGGGGTGATGAGAGTGAAGATGAAAATGAAAGTGAGATAGGGGAGACATCTAACAAAGGTAAAGAAACTGTTGATGATAAAGACAAGGTGTTCTTGGATGCATTCAAATCCATCAACAAGGATAGCATGGAACACATACCTTACTATAGTGGCAGTTTAAATGGTGAGGAGTTGTTGGATTGGCTAGAGGCCATAGATAATCAATTTGATTACAAGGAAGTGGCAGAGGAGAAGAGAGTCAGCTATGCCAAAGCTAGGCTCAAAGGATCTGCATTGGTGTGGTGAAACATGGTGCAGAATGATAGGATAGCTAATGGGAAGAAGAAGATAGTTTCATGGGAAAGGATGAAAATCAGGTTGAGGGCACAATTCTTGCCTACTGATTATGAGATACAAATGTATCAAAGGCTGCAGAATCTGAGACAAAGGGAGTTATCAGTCAGCAACTACACTGAGGAGTTCAATAAGCTAAGTCTAAGAGCAAGAAGGCAAGAAGAAGAGGTAGAGAAGGTAGCAAGGTACCTCAATGGATTTAGGCAAGGGATCCAAGATGAAATCAGCATGATGGCTCCTGATAACATGCATAAGTGTTTTCAGTTGACCTTAAGAGCAGAGGAGAAAGCTAGGAGGAAGAGTGGAAGTGACTTCCAACAAAGAGGCAGGGGTAACAACAATAACAAAGGATTTAGAGGCAGGAACACTTTTGGTAGAGGACAAAGCCCAAGTAGGATGGAAGAGACACCACCTGCAGACAACAATGGAGGCAATCAGTATAGGGGATCATTCCAAAGAGGAGGATATAGAGGAAGAGGACCACCAAGAGGTAGATTTCAGTCCCAAGGTAGAACCAATTCAGTCTTCACTGGCAGATGTTACAATTGCAATCAAGTGGGGCATACAATGGGTACATGTCTTGAAAAGGGTTCCTCATCATCTATGGGTGATAGGAGGAATCAACTAGTGCAAGAAGAGGACACTCAAAGTGTCAATTCACCTATCTCCAAGGCAGGGCCAGTATTGGATGGAGAGAATCTCATGTTGAGAAGGACATTATTGAAGGTTCCTAACACCATGGAGCCACCTCAAAGGATGAGCCTATTCAAAACTACTTGCATGTCTCATGGAAAGATATGCAAGGTGATAGTGGACTCTAGATCCACTAAGAACATAGTATCCATAGAGATGGTGGACAAGATAAAGCTTAAGAGGATACCTCATACCACTCCCTATAAGGTGTCATGGCTCAATAAGGGACAGCAGATAGTAGTTGATGAACAAACTATGGTTGAGTTTGAGATAGAAGACTACAAGGATAAGGTCCTATGTGACATATTGCCCATGGATGCATGTCACCTTCTTCTAGGACGCCCATGGCAGTATGATGTGAAGGCCATCCATGATGGTGAAAGGAATAGCTATGTCATCACCAAGCTAGGCAAGAAGTTTCAAATGGATCCATTGCAAGAACCTAATGAGGAGAAGCATGTAGGGGCTAGTGCTATGCTCTTGAGTGGGAAAGAGTTTCTTAAGGTTGTGAGGAAGGAGAAAGAGGTCTGTTGTGCAGTGGTAATGAAGCCAAAAGAGGAGGCTAAGGAGAAAGTTAACATACCACCAGAGGTACAAACCTTGTTGGAAAAGTATCACGAGGTAGTGGGCAATGGGTTGCCAAGTGCCTTGCCACCCATGAGGGAAATAAGCCATCAAATAGACCTCATTCCTGGAGCAAACTTGCCAAACAAGGCAGCATATAAAATGACACCAAGCCAAAATGCAGAGATAGCCAAGCAAATTCAAGATTTGTTGGATAAGGGCTTGATAAGGAAGAGTTTGAGCCCTTGTGCTATACCTATTGTCCTTGCACCAAAGAAGGGAGGTACATGGAGGATGTGCACTAATTCAAGGGCCATCAACAAGATCACCATTAGGTACAGATTTCCAATGCCAAGAATTGAAGACTTGTTAGACAATTTGGGAGGCCCATGTTACTTCTCCAAGGTGGATTTGAAGTCAGGCTACCATCAAATCAGAGTTAGGCCTAGTGATGAATGGAAGACAGCCTTCAAGACCAATGAAGGGTTGTATGAGTGGCTTGTGATGCCCTTTGGCCTAACCAATGCCCCTAGTACACTCATGAGGCTCATGAATGAAGTGTTGGCAGACTTTATAGGTAAGTTTGTAATAGTTTATCTCTAAGATACCGGTGTGTGCAGGATAGTGCTGGATGCGGGTGCGGGTGCGGGTGTGGGTGCTAACGGATGCTGGTGCCGGTGCTGGTGCCCTGTGGGTGCCACCTGGGTGCCACCACAGGCGCCCGGATGTGGACGAATGCCTGTCGCAAGCATCTGTCCGCATCTGGGCGCCTGTGGTGGCACCCACAGGGCACCCGGGTGCATCCGGGAGCACCCGCAGGCCAGACATGAAAGCAAACAAAAAAAAATGTTTTTTCACTTAAAAAAACAATTACCATGTGCGAATTAGGAGTTTTAAACTTCTTTTTTTACCTAAACCCTAAAACGGCCCTAAAAGAGGCCATTCGACCCAGCTAAATGCCATATTGTTTGCAGCTCTCCATTTTCTCATTTGCTCTCCATTTTCTGGGTTTTGAAGACAACTTGGTTATTTTCGAAGAGGAACGATCGTAGAGCAAGGGAGAGCTTCCACAAAGCATTTTTAAACATTGCAGGTAAGCATTTGGTCCCATTCTCAACTTGTTTAATGAATTTCTTTGAGATTTTGTTGATTTTTTAAAAAAATTTCAAGTTTGTGAAGAAATTTTTGAAGTTTTTTTCAACTTTTTTTTTTTAAAAAAAAAAAAAACAATCAAGTTTAGCTATCTATTTGTATCATTTTTTTGCACTTGTATGCTTGATGTTCGTAGTTTTTTTTCTAAATTAAATTTATTTATTTTCTTATTATAGCAAGAAACTAGACTGTATTGTGCAAGAATGGCCACCACTAGTAGTCAAAGTTCAGTTGGAGGACAAAGAACCGATAATTTTAATATTGATGTTGGATCTCCTTTATGGAGACATACGACAAGAATATCACAGGTTTCAGGAGGTGGCTCGTATCTTTGGAAGTGTAATTATTGTCAAGGTAACAAAGGAAAAGCATTCAATAGCTCGTATTACCGGCTCAAACTTCATTTTATGGGCCCTGCTGGTAAAGGATTTGCAATGTGCAAAGGCACAACTAGGAAGGGGTTGACTGATGCACAAATAGCTTCATTTGTAAAAGAACAAGAAGAGGCTGATAATTTGGTTAAAAGATCAAAAAAAAGTTTTTATCAACCTCCATCAGGAAAGAACAAAACGCAATTACCCACTGAAGCAGTTACATCCTCCAAACATCCATTCTTCCAAGTACCTGAACCAGGAGAGGAAGAGGAAGAGGAAGAAGTAGAGGTTACCACCCGCAAAAGAGGCCCTTTGGACAGCGCATTTAAAATGGAGGCAAGAAAGCTTGCTGATGAAGCCATTGCACGTTGCCTCTATGCCAATGGTCTTCCTTTCAACTTGGTAAGATCACCATATTGGAAGGAAATGGTGCAAGCCATACTTAGAGCTCCAGATGATTATGTAAGTCCCGGGTATGAAAAGGTGCGTACCACTCTATTGCAAAAAGCGAGGACTAGTATAGAGAGATCTCTTCAACCAATTAAACATGCTTGGAAAACTTCTGGTATAACTATTGTGTCTGATGGATGGAAAGATGCAAGAAATCGACCATTGATTAATGTGATTGCAATGTCCCCCAAAGAGTCAATGTTTTTGAGAGTTGTTGATTGTGAAGGGCAGGTGAAGGATTCACAATTCATTTCTAGAATTCTCATTGAGGCCATAGAGATGGTGGGGAGTGAGAATGTGGTATAGGTGGTTACAGACAATGCAAAAAATTGTAGGGGTGCAGGTGATTTGATTGAGGGTCGGTATGACCATATTTTTTGGACACCATGCACAGTACACTCCCTAAACTTGATCATGCAACAAATTGGCACTCAAATTGATTGGGTGAAGCAAATTTACCAAGATGGGGAGGAGATACAAATGTTTGTGACGAACCACCACATGTCACAATCCATATTTAGATCATTCTCCAAATTGGAGCTGCTGAAGGTAAACTCAAATTGTAATTACTAAATTACTAAATTTCATTTATTTATGTTCATGTTCAATTATCAAATTGTATATAACTTTGCTTAATATTTATTGACATATTGTTAACTTGCTTTATGCTTAGGTTGCTGAGACCCGTTTTGCGTCTCATACCATTGTTATGAGATGACTTGTGAAGGTGCAAACAGCATTAAGCCAAATGGTTATTTCTAACCAGTGGGGTATATGGAGGACTTCAAATTCAGAAAGAGCCCAAAAGGTCAAGGCTTTGGTCTTGGATGACAGTTGGTGGGCTCGTGTACAATTTGTATTGGATTTTACGGAGCCTATTATGACTATGCTCCGCTTTGCCGATACAGATACACCTTGCTTGGGCGATGTGTATGATGGCATGGACACCATGGTTGAGAAGGTAAAACTTTCCATACAACAGCATGAGAATGACCCCACAGAATGTGAAGCCTTATGCAATAAGGTGGAAAAAATCATTCATCATCGTTGGGAGAAGATGACTACCCCATTGCACCTCCTCGCATATGCCTTATCTCCGAGGTACTATAGTGAGAAAGTACTTTCTATCCCAGATAGAGTTGCACCATATGCAGATGAAGAAGTTGCCATTGGGTGCTACAAAGCTTTTGCAAGACTCTTCCCAGATGAGGAAATGCATGACAAAGTGAGGCTAGAATTTGGCTTGTTTGCTTCGGGTGCAAAAAACTCTCCATTTGCAATAAAGGACCAATATAAATTGGGAGCTATCACTTGGTGGTACATGTATGGTCAACCATACAAGAAACTACAACCTCTTGCAATCAAGATCCTGTCACAAGTAAGTTTTTTTTTTGTTTTTTGTTAACCACTTGTATTCTACACTTTAGTGTTCAACATTCTTTAAATTGTTTTTCATTTGTATGCTTAATTTTGTGAACACTATCCAGGTTGCAAGTTCTTCTACTGCTGAACGGAATTGGAGTACATACTCTTATATCCATTCAGTGAAGCGCAACCGGTTGGGCTCAAAGAAAGCTGAGGACTTGGTCTACATTCATACCAACTTGCGTCTTTTGTCACGTTGCCAAAATGAATACAAGGAAGGGTCAACCAAGCTTTGGGATTTAACCCCTGAGTGTGCAAACTTGGATGCAACGCTTCATGATCTTACTGCAGTCACAGATGATGGTGATGATACCATCACACATGGTGCATCTAGCGCAAGTGGAACCGTTCTTGGTTCAAATGATCTTGAACTTGCAGCAATTGGAGATGATGAGAATGTGGATTTTTTTGAGAATCCTTATGATTCTCAATCTGATTAGTGCATCTTGCGTCTTGACTTTTGAATCCTTGATTGTTGATTGATAAACATTGAAGTTTGAACGATACTAGCAAGTTTCAATTTGAATATTTGTGTCTATGAAATTTTAAGTTGAAGTTGTTGAACTAATATGAAATATCTTGAATCTTGATAAATGCTGATTGGTGAAGTATCATTATTCTAATTCTGAAATTCATACTATCAAATGTTTTACTTTTGTATAATTCTTGCACTTCTTTGCATATATCATATATTAGATTAATCATAATATATATATATATATATATATATGTATTTTTAAAAAAATATATATATATACATGTATCCAAACGCACCCGCACCCCCTAAAAAAATATTTTCACACATCCCGCACCCGCATCCCGCATCCGCATCCGAATCCGCACCCGAATCGGCAACTTAGGTTTATCTTGATGACATTCTGATTTTTAGCAGGTCTAAAGAGGAGCACATGGAGCATTTGGAACAGGTCTTGAGGAGGCTGCATAAAGAAAAATTGATGATCAATCAGGACAAGTGTGAGTTCTTAAAAACTGAACTAGTGCATCTTGGTTTTGTGGTAGCAAATGGTTGCATTAAGATGGATCCTGATAAAGTCAAGTCAATCTTAGATTGGCCTACACCTAAGTCCATAGGGGATGTTAGGAGTTTTCATGGTTTGGTATCATACTATAGGAAGTTTGTGAGGAATTTCAATCATGTGTGTGCACCTATCCTCAACACCATTAAAGGTGGAATCAAATGTCAATTCAAATGGACTGTGGCAGCTGATAAGGGGTTTGAGATGTTGAAAAAGAAGATTGCAGAGCTACCTCCTTTAAGGTTCCCTGATTTCAATCAGTTATTTGTGGTTGAATGTGATGTTAGCAAGCTAGCCATTGGAGCAGTGTTAAGCCAAGAGGGACACCCGTGGCATTCTTCTCTGAGAAGCTGAATGAGGCTAAACAAAAGTACTCCACCTATGATTTGGAGTTATATGCAATGGTGCAAGCTCTTAAAAAGTGGAGACATTATCTCCTACCAAGGGAATTTGTCGTCTATACAGACAATCATGCCCTTAGCTTCTTGAATGGGCAAGACAAGTTGAACCAAAGACATCTTAAATGGCTTGAATCCTCACAAGCCTACACCTTTGTGATCAAGCACAAGAAGGGAGTTAGTAATAAGGTTGCTGATGCTCCTAGTAGAAGAGTGTTAACTATTCAGGAAATTCAGTTGCAAAGTGTGAGTATGGAAGACTTGAAAGATCTCGACAAGGAGGACAGAGACTTCAAGGATGCCTATGAGGCATGTGAAAGGTTTAGACAGGGATTCAAGGTGGAATTCAGTGAGTATGTATTGCAGGAGGGACTGTTGTTCAAAGGACACCTCATGTGTATACCTCAATGCTCAATGAAGGAGAACATAGTGAAGGAGAAGCACCAAGGAAGTTTGGGAGGCCACTTTGGAGTGGATAAGACACTAGAACAGGTAAATAGGCACTACTATTGGCCTAAATTGCAATCAGATGTTAGGAAGTTTGTGGAACAATGTCAGATCTGTCAGAGGGCTAAAGGACAGAGCAGTAATAGTGGACTGTACCAACCTCTAACCATACCTCAAAGGCCTTGGGAGTGCTTGAGTATGGACTTTTTTTGGGGGTTGCCAAAGACACCTAGAGGACATGACAGTGTATTTGTTGTGGTGGACTGTTTTAGCAAGATGGCACACTTCATACCATGCAAGCAAACCAATGATGCTTCCCAAATTGCAGGACTGTTTTTCAGAGATATTGTTAGAATCCATGGTTTGCCACTAAACATAGTAAGTGACTGAGACAGCAAGTTTGTGGGCCACTTTTGGAGGACCCTATGGAAGATGTTAGGTACAAATTTATCATTCTCTTCAGCCTACCATCCACAATCAGATGGACAAACAGAGGTAGTGAACAGGTCACTAGGAAATTTGTTAAGGTGCTTGACTAAGCAACATGGACAGTCATGGGATCATATCATTGGGCAGGCAGAATTTGCCTATAATGACTCCATGAATAGGAGTACAGGTAAAAGTGCATTTGAAATAGTTTATGGGACTCAGCCTAGAGGGATCCTAGCGCTAAGAGACCTCAGTTTGCAGGATAAGAGGAGTGCTCAAGGAGAGACATTTGCAGAGCAAATGAAGGAGCTGCATGAGCAGGTCAAAAGGACCTTGCAAAAACAGTGAGAGAAGTACAAAGCTAAGGCAGATCAGTCTAGAAAGGATTTGCAATTCAAGGTAGGGGATCTAGTCCTTGCCTATCTCAGGCAGGAGAGGTTGCCCAAGGGTCAACCTACCAAGTTGCTCATGAAGAAGATAGGACCCTTGAAGATCTTGCACAAGTATGGCAAGAATGCTTATGAAGTGGAATTGCCCAATGATTTGGGCATTTCACCCATTTTCAATGTGTGTGATTTGTATCCCTATAAAGGACCAACTCTAGACACAGGTCCAACTGATCCTTCAGATTTGGGAGATGATGATTGGGTTAAAGATTTGCCAAGCCCAATCCCACTGAAGTTGGAGAGTATCTTGGATACTAAGGTGATCAAAAAGACAAGGAAAGGTATCTATAAGGAGTATCTTGTTAAATGGCAGGGGTTACCTGATGCTGAAGCTATATGGATGACCGAGTTGGATATCTTATAGCATGGAGTCACCATTGAAGACCTCCTAACTCAAGGGACTTGAGTTCTTTGTCTTAGGGGAGTATGGTGCAGAGCACCTCCCATTTTGGCTAAGTTAGTGAGTTTTAAGGTTGTGTTAGGGGTTTAGTGTGAGTGAGAATAAGATTCATTAGGATGAATCCATGACTGTGATTGTAAGAGCCAAATGAGCTTAGGAAGAGATTAATGGTCCATTTGGTCTAAATGGCCTAAAGAGTTTCAAAGAGTTAGTTTTGGTAGAAATGGTCTAAGAAGGGTCTTAGAACCTTAAATGTCCTAATTTAGGATTTAGGAGTCATTCCTAGTCTTTGAGTTGGTCTCACAGGCCAAATGGCACTCTTTGGCAAAAAGTTGCTAGCAACTTTACAAAGTTGCTTGAGCAACTTTTGCAACTTTTTGAAAAGTTGCTCAAATAGAAGTTAAGGTGGTTGTAACCACTCATGCTCGATATATGAGCATGAGATCGGTGGATTTCAAAGACTAATGAAGTTTTGGATTGATTTTCATTATTAAGAACTTTCTGTATGGATGTGAGGTTCTAGTTCTTACTGTTTGCAGGGTTTTTCTGTCTTGTACGGCCTGTACAGATTGATAAGGGTGATCAAGACCTATGATAGTTTAGAGTAGTGTTCTATCTTCATACTGCATTGATTCTTTTGTTTCTAGGTTAGTGGAGTGAGATTTGGCAAGCATTTCAAGCCACTGGTTTGTAAAGCCAATTTGCAGGACCTCCATGCTTGAAATGACTCTAACCTGAGCATCCACCGGTGGAAATGGTTGAAACCATAGGGGATGGAAGATTAGAGTCTGTACATAATGTTTTTGCTTTCTTTTGTGTTGTGGCACCAAGATTTCTAGGTCAAGATGGAAGCCCTAAGGCTGACTATTAGAGACAGGTGAGCCAGGACAGGGTAAAGATTGTGTTGGTTCAAGCACCCATAATCTGGTGGAAAGAACTTAGTGGCATTTGTGAAAAGCCTAAAGAGTCTCCTTGAAGATTCAAGAGGTTGGAGGAATTGATTCAAGATTTGGAGACCAATTTGATGGTCATTTGTGCAAACGGGTCCAGAGGCCTAATTAATAGGCTTAAAACTAGGGCCTAGTAGTAAATGGAGTTGTGGGTGCATCCAGAAGCCACAAATCAGGATTTGGAAAGGGTTAGTGGATACCTTGAAGATTTTCAAGGTCTTATGTGAGGTTGTTTGGAGAATTTGGAAGCATAGAGCCAAAATCAGTGAAAATAGACCTACCAGGAATTGAGCCAATTAGGCCTCCTAGAGGATTTGATGCTTATGGACTTGGTGGAGTATCCAGAAGTGTATGGAAGGATACTAAATGACTTTTGAAGAGTCAAGAACTTGGTCAAGGGTGGAAGTGATGTGTGAGAAGATCCTAAGCTAGGGTTTGGGGTTCTAGAGGGAAGTTCTAGTGGAGAAGCCTAGTGTTTTGAAGGCCTAAATTGGTCTTAGAGTTGTGAATCTTCTAGAAGTCAACTATACCTTGGAGGAGAAGTTCATTGGGAGGATCTTGGAGATTCACATTGGGGAAGATAGCACAAGGAGTAACCATTGGATGGTTAGTAGAGACTAGAAGCTTGGATAAAACACTAGATCCAAAACCCTCTGCATCAATATCAACTGATTGTCATCAATTGAATCGTGTTCCTGGTTCAACTGATCTAAATGATATTAAGAATTGTTCAGCTGATCAAATTCAACCAAACATGACACTAAATATCGTTACCCATCATCAATTTCCAAGTCACAAGAAAGGTCGGATGTCAAATCTCAAGTTCAGCTTTGAATACAATACAATTTGTCGCAAACAGTTAAAGCAGATATTGAATAGCAATCAAAGATGCATTCCAACCTGAACCATACTAAGTCAGCTATCCTAGCTTAAACCCAAACTCAAAATTTAACAATCGCACAAAATTGCAAAAACTAAAAAACATAGTTACCAGGAACCGCCATTAAAATTAGGGTATTGGAGTATATGAATAAGGAGATTGTCATATTATAAGTAAATGTGGTCACCAAGGATTGTGGATCTAAAGAAAGCTATATGGTTCACTTCACATTCTACAACGGAATTTCCTGGCAAAAACTAAACGATTCGTTAAAAAGAATTTGAAAAGCTTACTCTGGAACCACTATCATATCAAGCAGCTGCTCCACGGAATCGTCCAAGGGCCCCGTCTTTTTCTCGATCTCCTCCTGGTCCTCCTTCAACCAAAGAATCGCTTCGACCCTCTGCCTCAAAACCTTAAAATCCTTAGCCAGCCTCTCCACAGTATAAACCTCAGGATTCTCTTTGTGTAGCCTGTACATTTCCTGCTTCTCTGAGTCCATTAAATAAGCTCCCCTCAGTCCGGGCTCCCTCACCTGCCTCAATAAAACGTCCATCTCCTCAACCCTATCATCTATACTGCCCATAGACTTTACGTTTTCACTGTACTGCTGCTCAATCTTGTTCCATACTTCGTTATCTTCAAAAAAACCTCCTTCTTTGGCCCTCTTTTCTTTTTCGGGCTCCAAGGAAATTGAGCCCTGGTCGATGTTTTCCACGGGACAACCCACGGCTTCTACTACTTCGTCAGATTCTTCTTCTGTTATCCTTGGAGACCATGATGAATCTGTAGGTTCGAGGGAGGAATCGGAATCTGGGCTTTGTTGTCTCTTTTGCCAGAGCCGTTTCCATGGATCTGGGAGATTCCAATCTGGGTCATCTCCTGAGCCATTGCTGCTGCAGAAATTTCTAGGGGCTAGGGCTTGAAGAAAGATTCTGCAGGAAGGATTTGCTATTGAACCGGTGCTTTGAACTAGGGTTTTACTGAGAAGGGTTTTGCGTACAAATGGAAGTAATCTCTGCATTATAATTCTTTGGAAGAATTTTTCCTCCTTAGCTGGGAATTTACGTTGTTGTTTAGAAAATCATTCTTCTAGAAATGGTGAGAATGACTCGGAAAACAAATTGATTATTGGGTTTTCAGTGTAGTTGTCTTTTGTTTTTCTGTAATGTTAGTTCGGATGGGATTCAAGAACTATAGGCAGACTTTTAAAGCCCTTAAACTCTAAAGCTTGTCATGATCGAGCTAGTTAAATGTTTTATCACCCACTCAAGATTTTGAACAGAGGTTACATTTTCTTCCTCAAAACTCAGCATTTGTTAGAGCCTGTTCGGTTCCTCCCATTTCATGATATGATACAGTTGTACTGGCAAAAACCTTATTAAGAGGGTTTTGTGCTAGAATCTAATGTTTTATGTCAGTGTAATTAAGGGGTTTATTAAAATATTTTAAGGTTATTTGTGGGAGCTTTGTTTTTTAAAAATAATTTTTCTTTAGGTGTCACCCTTTCTTGCTGTTTTTTTCCTATAGTTTAGATTGAATGTAGATAAGATCTCTCAAGCTTTATATTGCTATTTTTTAACTTAATTTATTCCTTGCATATTCATCAATACATTTAATCTTGTTACATATTTAGAATGAAAAGTAGGCTTTTAATTTTTTTCTATTTCTAAACTTTTGGGTATTATATCAGTTTTGTATGTGATATGGTTTTTGTTTATATTTGTTTCAACTCAGTTGTCAGTCATGTTGTTAGACATGTTAGGAAAATTATTCTAAGCTTGAATCTTTTCCCATCTTGTCTTATTTGCATGATCCACGATTTCTTGGCTGAATCAAAGAATTTCTATCCATAATGAACTTTGAGATTTTTCCTATTTCAAAGCATGTTTTCTTTGTATGTTTGTGCTTAGTTTTTTATAAGATTAGTTGGATGCATACAGGAGATCTCTACTATTAAATGATATATGTGCAGGTTGTCTCCATAAAACTCGAAGCTCTCCTCTTATCACATTCTCGTATTTTGGATGTAACTGTTGTGTCGTAAGTTATCTTAAAATAAATAAGTTATTTAGTTTAGAAATTATTTCATCTTACCAATTTATTGGTTAATCTGCAAATATTTATCTTTCATTACTGTTATATGGATCATATTTTACTTATATAGCTAAATAAAATTGAGATTTGATATTTATTATTTTTTAAGATTAGGTGTATGTTTAGACTTCCATATAAAAGCAGGCCAAATATCGTTGGCATAAGTGGTCAAAAAATGTGGAAGCCATTTACGTGAACGGAACAAGATGTTATCAATTTTGTTGTTGCATAGGTAACACAATACAAATATAGCTTTATTTAGCATAGAGATAGGGGTCTGACTTTGATCTATAGTGATTTATTTGACCTTAACGGGAGCTTTGTTTGCACGCTATCAACACCTTTGTGCAAGTCATATTGGGATGTTACTCATGCATTGAAAATCTTCCTCATTGTAGGCTTTGAGATTTTTCCTATTTCAAAGTTTGTTTTCTTTGCATGTCCTTGCTGTGATATTTTTTGGAATATTTATTCTTAATGTCTATCTCAATGAGAATAATAAAATAGTTTAAATGTTATATTTGATAGTTATTTTCAGTAACTTTCTATAAAGAAAAAAATGTCTTCTGAAAAAACATATCTTTAATTTGATTTTAAATTTTAGTTAGGATAGTTATCTTTAGTAATTTTTATAAATGAAAATGTGTTTTCTTTAAATGAAAATAAAATTGTCTATTATTAATTTAATATCAAGATATATACATATTGTATGATTAAATATTGATATTCAATTAGAATGCAACCAACACTCAATAAACTATTAACTCAAGAATTTAGCTATAGAAGTGCATATTAAATGAACCAACTAAACCCTCAAAAGCATCTTATTGCTTCTTAGTTGAAGCAAGTTTAATCTTTTTGTAATGCTCATTAGTTTGGCATGAAGGATTAGTAACTTAACTACTCCAAAATGGAAGATTCAAATGCAATGCAAATAGTTTAAATGAGACTAGAATGCAAGACTAACAATGCTAGAATGAAAGCAAACTAGATAACAATGCAAGATTATACTAAGAAATGAACTAAACTAAGAATGCAACAGAGCTCTGGGTATATGATGAAAGCAACTAAGAACTAGGAATTCAAAATAACATAGTAACTCTATAAAGCACAAAGATGGATCCCTTGAGCCATGGAAGAGCTTCCTTTTAAAGGAATTGCCTCGCGAATGAAGGGTGGAGATTTAGAGGCAAAAGATGTTAGGTAGAGATGAGTGGTGAGAGAGATCAATCTATGTGAGATGATTCGAGATTTTTGATTGGCCAAGTTTGATTGGAGAATAAGACAAAATAAAAAATCTCCTTTTAATTGTCAATTAATCAAGATTGTGTTTGCACAAAGTACTCTTTTTAATAAAGGTGCTAGGACTTTATATTAAAGGTAAGTTTTGACAATTAAATGATTTAGTTTAATTATGCAAGGAGGGTTAATCAAGGTAACTTACATAATTATGTCTAGTAATTACGACTTTGAAATTTAGAATGTGTTGTAAGGCAATTTAATTGAAATTGGAGGTTTAGGTTCTACTAAACAAATTTTAGGTGATTGCATTTGTCCCTCTTTGAATCTATGTGCGAGCAACGTGTTGATTCAAAGAATAGATGGCAGCTAGATCAAAGAATAGCCTGATGTGAAGCAATGAGACCATTTCTGATAAGGAGAGAATCAACTTTGAACTTGATCGAACGAAGATCGATAAGAGATATCAGCTCTGAACTTGATTGAACAAATACTGGTGAGTGAGACCAGAGTATCCAACCTGATATGAAGTGACGGAACTGAATATATGTCAAAAGAGCTTGAGATAACTACTTCGATAAGGATTCTGAGGAAGATAATCACCTAATTAAGAGACAATACTAGATTGATATGAGTTCTGATGAACCTAATACGCCCCAAAAATAGTGTTAGATTGATATGGGTCTTGATGAACCTAACATACTCCAAGAGATCAAATAGATGGTTATTTGAGTGACCTGATATGAAGCGATGAGATCACTCTTTTGGAGAGAGATGCAGAGAATCGCAACTTGATATGGAACCTGATGAAGATGAGATGCCCCAAGCTATGAAGCTTGAATTGATTTGTTGATTAGGGTTGATTTGCAAAAGAAAATTTGCTATATTGTCATGCCCCCTCGGGATCAAAATTGAAATGAGGCAAAGAGGTTAAAGCCTGATTTAATTGAGTGAAAGTGCATTAATTGAGATTAAGACCGATAACATTAGGTTGCCAACAAATTCAGAAAAGATTAGAGCTTATTCAGAGCTTTTTGAGGTCTTGTTGACTAGATTTGACTAAAGTTTGACCAAGGTTGACCAAATGAAAATCACTTGGATTTGATAAATTTGTGTGAGATTGACCTTAGAGGTTCAAGAAATGAAGGTGGAAATGAGAAGGGAGTGATAGCATTAGCAATCAACTATGTTTGACCAAGAAGGGTTGACTTGCGATTTGACTAAGTAAAGGATCTCAAAATTTGATTTTGATCCTGAAAATGGATTTCGGACGTCGAAATTAACTAAGGGTGCAATTTTTGCGAGATTTTGTGCACTTTAAAAATTAGGTCGAAATCAATAAAAGGGGTCATTTTGAAATCATTTGCTATAGTTGACTTTCAAGAGCTCAGAGACTTCCAAAGAAACAAAATGTTGATTCCTATCTGAAATCATCGATTTGAGTTGTAGAGATGTCACAACTAAACTTGAGCATACGATGCACCAGTAAATATTTGATTCTTCTTCATGATTTGGTGATTTTTAGCCAATTTTTTATGTTTTTTTGTTGCGTTTTAGGTTTTCCCCCCAATTTGTCATATGATAAAACAAGTTCATCGCATGCCTCTTTAAGGTTTATCGTACGATAAACTGGTTAAAATATGTGTATCATTTGTAGTTAGGAATGTTATTGTATGATTGGTACCCTTGTATCATACGATACGAGAAACTGTATCGTATTGAGGAATTGTATCGTACACCTCTTTGAGTTTCATCATATGATATTTAAGAGTCAGTTGTTTCATCGTATGAGCTTGAATTCAAGTTTTGTCCTTTGTAGAAAATGTTTTGTCTTTTATAGTAGTTTTGTAACCTTGTATAAATGTTGATTATGTGATTTTTGACAGCTCGATGTTTGATATGTACTAATTACTAATGTTTTTCCTTGTGTTCTTTGTTGCAGATACTATTTCCTAATCCTATCTTTCATTGCGCTTATCCATTTGCACTAAGATTAGCATGATAGCTTTTCCTAAAGGACTTAGCAGTTCTCAATCAGTGTGGATTGGGGAAGCTCCTAACATTACTTGATATCTATGTGAACCACAAAATACTCACAGCATTGGCAGAGCACTTTCATTCTGAGCATAACATGTTTCATTTGTCGATTGGTGAGATTACAATGACACCAGAGGATGTTTATCGAATCCTTCACCTACCAATAGCTGGAGATTTGGTTTACTATGATTAGGATCCTACGGAGGGGATCACAACGCTAAGGTGTATATTTGCAGATGATACAATCATGGATAGACACATTACATGGGAGTATATGATCTAACAATATGGGTAGGACTATCCTTTACCATGTATTCTAGCAAGATTGATCAGTTGTGTGGTGATCGGAGCCAATAGGGCTTCTAGTGTGGATGGGGCCGCATTTTATATGAGATGTGTTGGAAATCTATTGGGAAAATGTGATACTGAGAGGGGGGTGAATCATATATCACTGATTTATCCATTTTATCATGAATGAAAACTTGCATAGCATTAACATAAACTTCAACAATGTAATGGATCTAATAAGCTAAACATCACTCAAGAAAATACACATAACACCATGATTTTGGTTACCTAGAAACCCTTGAAAGGTAAAATTGGGGTGGGGATGACACCCAAAAATCTTCACTACTGCAGTATAAAGTTTTCCTTTTAGGGCTACAAATTTGATCACAAAATATGATCTACCCTATGAGGGGTTTGCCCTGTTAAGAGCTTTAAGATTTATACAATCTACCTTGCAAAAGGATTTAAGACTTACAACCAAGTAAGCACTCGGTTAAGAGATTTAATAAGGTTTGTCAAAACCACTCTGTTAAAAGATTTAACCCGATACATCTGTTAAAATGTCTCAGTACCTAATCCTTCGGTCTGCATTGTGATGTTGATTACAGATCTTCTCCTTCTAGTATAGATTTGATCTCATCTATCAAGTACATCTCAGTTCTTCTCTTCACCGCTTAGCTCTGTTCAACTCAGTCACTGAACTCTATCAGAATACTTCACTGATCTGAAGATATTCTCTTTGTCCTTCTTCATTCCACTCATACTTCATTTTAGGGTTTAGATCTCATCTTATATAGATAATTGACTTCCTCCAAAATTTAAGATCTACGATCTAGATTATCTCATTTTGTCGCTTAAACTTTCCCTAATTATAATTGGTTCCATGTAATACATAGGAATCAATGATTACAAAATAGGAGTGTAATCATCTTCATGATTTCCTTAACAAACAGTAAACAAATTATAAATGTCGACCAAAATAGTTTACCTAAGTGTTTGTGCCATAACAAACACATATGTCAATTTTGGCTTGCTTGGCATTGGATGTCCATGGCACTCGACATTCACTATTATTTATACTCTGACGCTTGGCATTGTCTTCTTTACATAACTCGGCTTAAGCTAACTCAGCTAATATAAAAGTACTCGATGACCACTATTTTACTCAGCAGTGACTACTGCTCGATAAATGTACATTATACATGACTCAACCTATATATGATGACTTGGTCACGATGATGACTGACCAATATTGCCTAGAAAATGACTAAGTGTAAGACACTAATAGATAACAAAACTTTAGGGATCAACAATCTCCCCCTTTGACATTAGTGGCAAAAACACTTTGTCATGACATTTACATTGCATGTACAAGAGTACTTAGTATTAACAGAAGTATATACAGAATACTCCCCCTAAAACTTAACTCGGTCTTACAAAACAAAAAGAATTTACATTTGTACATATAAGACTTCCTTACTTGAA
Organism: Chamaecyparis obtusa; assembly: GCA_027943335.1. Taxonomy (NCBI): domain Eukaryota; kingdom Viridiplantae; phylum Streptophyta; class Pinopsida; order Cupressales; family Cupressaceae; genus Chamaecyparis; species Chamaecyparis obtusa. The sequence goes on along the minus strand of BSBK01004333.1, from coordinate 164,953 downwards.
AAACACTTCGAATACATATATACTTTTACAAAACTTAGTATGTCATACCATTTGGTTCTGCTTCTTTCAATTTGATTCTGCTCTCTGATTTTGTTCCCTCCCTTTGTGACTTAACATGTCATTCTACTATTTCCCCCTTCTTTTTTTCACTTGTAGTCTTGGGGTGTAGGGAGCTTGAATGTTTTTCCAGAAATGGTTTATGAAGCATCATGACCATGTGCAATGCGATATCCCAACCTGATGTTTCTATCTTCAAAACCTCTGATTTTACTTCTAGCTCGACAGCTAGGTCAACTAGGCTCTCAACAATAGAAAGATGGGGATCTTTCTGTACTAATTCATTTACCTTAGCTAAGTCTCTTTGTATGGCCTCCAGGTGAGGTTTCAACATTGTTTGAATGGAGAGTAAGCGGGCCCTTATCTTACCATCATTAGCCATCAACTCGGTTATTCTCCCTTGAGCATGTAGAATCCCAGTGTAATGTGTAGAGCTGGAATTTGCATCCATACTCAATGAATGACCTGTAGATTCTATGTCTAATTGTAGCTTATCTACCAGCTCCTGGTTATCCTTGGTAAATGCTTCTACATCAAACAATGTTTTGTACAAAGATTGTGTAGTTTGTACAACTCCTTCTGAATCTATTATTAGGGTAGAAAGTTCTACCTGCTTGACTACTATCTCGGCAGAGACCTTATTGAGAAACTTGGTCTCAAATTTTCTTCCTGACCACTGCAACAACTTACCATTTACCTCGTGGTCATCATCAGTCACTTTCTTAACTATATGAACAAGTTGTTCCAGTATAGGGTCAGAGTCATTTACATTAGTCATGTCAAAAGAATCAATGAATATACCTTTGATTTCATGAAGAACTTGCTTTGGTGATGTTTCCTTCTCATTTCTTCTTGTTTTCTCTTTTTCTTTAGTAGATCTTGCAAAATTTGCATTTGTTCATAAGATAAGTTATATGTGTCCCATTTAGGAATCACAATAACTTCTTCGAGTGACACCTATGGGGTAGGAGATTTTACCTTCTTTTTCTGTGACTTCTTCTTAGGTGTTGTTCCACTCGACATCTATACAAGAGCTTTTATTGCCTCTTGCTCCTTAGGCTCTAGAGCATCTATAGCTTTTTTTGTCTCCTTCCCTTTTGATTTCTTTTCCTCCACATGAGGATTTACCATAACTAATGCAGATTGTTCTGCTTTCCCTTTATGTGACTCCTCGACAGATGTAGGCTGAGGTGTAGTTACTGAGTTGTCCTATTCCTTAGTAGTACGAAGACTGACTAGCATGTCAATTGTAACTTTGTGTGGACTGGCAGTTGATGTATCCTCAATTTGTGGATAATCTATGACTTGTAATAATACAGGATTACTACTCGATAAAGATGTATCTTTTGTTGCCTCGACTTGTACTTCTTCCTCGATTAATACATGAGTTTTCACTGGGGTATCCTTAGTGATGTCAATAATTGTTACTTCAGCTAACTTCTCACATTTCTCTACCTTTGGAGCTTCTTCCTCCTAAATATGCAGTTCACTAACATCTTCTTTGTTATCTATCTCAACTCCCCCATATGTGCTAGCTTCCTGTTGTGTGCTTTTATCAATTAATAGATCAAAAATGATCTTCCATACCCTAAGACTTTCTTCAACCACATCTTCAACCTTGTGTTGAAGGATAGAGTATTTCCTGAGCTTAGGAATGAATCTATTCTTGTACTGCTCCATGATTTGTTGAATGTTAGTAGGGGGTAGATGGGTAGATCAGGTGTGACTTGGGCTAGAGTGCTTTCCCTGATTTTCTTCTCGGTCATAAGAGCATATTCCCATTTTTGTGCTATCCTTTGATATTGCTCATTTGGAATCAAATTCACCATTTGGATTGGTACCATCTTGAATGTGCAAAGCATCTCAAGCATTGCTTCTTCGACTTTCTCCTTTTCCTCTATACTCATCTTCTCAAATTGTATTTGCTTAAAGCCTGCTAGACCAACATAGCTCTTGATGTTGTGGCATATTTCATCCACAGTCAATGTTTTACTCTATACCGGTGATTTTTTCTTTATTTCCTCATCACTCTCAATTTCCACATCATCCTTTACCAAGATGAGTTTTCTTCTCGGCTTCTTCTTTAATTGGATCGGCACTACCTTAGGCTGAACAATTTTTCTCTTCCCTAATGTAGGGGTTTTCTTTTGAGGCTCAGTAGCTACAGTTGTAGAGATTGCCCTAGTTCTTGGCCCAAGAACCGATGATGAGATAAGCTTGGGTTTTTTCATAATCTTTCTCACAAGCTCAGAAATTACTACCTTTTTGCCTTTCTTCTCTACTACCTTCTCCTCTTCTTCACTTTCACTAGATTCACTAGATTTGTCTTCTCTTAGACCTTGGGTCAATTCTAGAGGTCCATCTGCCTCTCTTTCTCCTATCATCTTTTCTAGGTTTTTCACTATCTTTTTCCTCTTCCTCTCCATGGTAGCAGGCTTCAGTCTCATACTTATCTTAGCCTTTGCTTCCTCATAGGTTCCAAAATAAGTAGCCTTCTTGTCAACTTCCTTGGCTAACAAGGATGTGATTGCTGATGTGGTCTCATCAATATTTACCTCATAAGGTAATGGCATAAGCCATGATACCCTCAATATTATAGCTTGAGCATATGTGAGGTTTGTGTCAACTAGGAAACATATATCATGTTTGTATTTCTCTACTATGGATACATGAATCCTACCTATCTTCCTCGTTTTCTTCTTAAATTCTACAAAGTAATTTTACATTATGTTGTCAAAATTATCTCCCATTTGACTAATAAACTCATTTATCTAAACTATAACTGGCCTACTCTTGTCCCATACTACTCCCCTAACAGTAGGAAAACTTTTCTAAATATAGAAGAATAAACAAACAAGTAAGGAACTGAACTTACACATTGAATTATTAGCTTTCCAGATTGATGTAAGGTTCTCGGCAAGTTGAGTCACTTGGAGCTTGACAAGGTCATAGGTGTGATCCTTCTTAATGATTTTCCAAGCTTGGTCCACTGCCATGCACGGGACACTATCCAACTGACTTGACTGATAGAATTTGTGTGTTATCACCCTTACTGCAAACTCAAACTCTGAATCAATGATAGTAGAAATGGTCATGCCACACTTGTTCCATACCACTGGTGTGTTTGCCTGAATCTCCTCCTCTCTTTGACATCTCGTGGTTTTCTTTCCAAGGAGTTTAGGGTATCTAGTTACTTGGTGAATCATTTCTTTGGTGATTTGGACTGGTCCATCCTCCAGCCAATTTTTCATGTCATGTACTTTGCTCAGTACAATCTTAATCCATTCGACTTTGAAATTTTGTGAAAAGTCAAGGGCATGAACTAACCCTTGCTTGACAACCTTCTAGTGTTCTGACTTCAACACCTCATTGCTGCATAATTTCTCATATGCTTCCCTAAGTTCATAATCACTAATCTCTCTAATCTTGCACATGTAGCACGACCGGATATCATTTATCATTAAAACATTCTTCATAATCGATGACAGGGCTCCATTAAGATCTCCCATGATCGCGCTCTCTAGAATGACCTGAAACTTCTGTGGCTTACACGCCTCATTCCTCACTAATTGAACATTTAAAACCTCCTTTCCTTGTTTCTTCACCACAAGTGATGATGATGATTCCATGTTTCACAATTTTAAGAATTCAAATATGATAAGATTTCACTCGAAAAAGTACCTTGCACAAGTGTTCTTCAGATGTTTTGTCGACGACATGCTGTGAAGGTTTATGAAATTGCACTTAGCTCTTAATCACTCAGGTTACTTGCATTCTGAATTACTCTTATAAATTTTCAATTTACTGGTGAAATAAAATAAACGGTAACTTATCGCTTTATAGACTTCAAACGGTCGGATTAGGGCTTCTTTAATGGTCTGTACACTTTCTAGGTGAGATATAGTTATCTCAACAATCTCATGTTAAGCTCGACTAACATAAGCTTAGTCAATACAACTATTCGGTTACAGCTCGGTGTACATCACATCTCATCTATCACAGGTACTTGTAATACCCCAAAATTGGCACCTATTAAAGTCAATCAATTTTGGTGCATTTTTGTCAATTTTACATCTTCAAAGTCCTAGTTTCCTAGGCAATTTTCTCTCTCCTACCTGACTTAATTTGACTTGATGTCAATTGCAAAAACCCTAAATTGCATTAGTCAAATATTAAAATTAATTCCTAAAGTCTTCGACTTTTATTAGCTAAATTACTCCTATGATAAATTAATTTAATTCTAAAGTCCTAAGTGCTTTAAATTAAATTATACCCACCCCATTTGGATAATAAACATAAAAAGGAATTAATAATTACTTGTTATTTGAATGGACACTCCTATTTGAATTAATAATTCATAATATTCGAAAGGTCACCCTGTGTGGCAATTCTCATTCTTTTAATTAAGTAATTCATGCTTTTTTGTCTCAAATGGGAATGAAGAGTCAAGAGTTTCAAATCAAGAACCTATTCATTCTCTTCCCGGGCTTGTCTATTTAATGAACCTCATTTCTTCATTCAAGGAGAGGCAATTTTGAGAGCATCCTTACTATAGCAAATTTTAGTCTCAATTATTTACATTCTCCAAGCTTTTTCATTGCATAATTAGTTTAATATCTCATTTTAGTGTTAATTGTATTCTCATTATAGATTAATTTACTTATTGCTATTAGATTAATATCATCTTTCTTTCAAGCTATTTAAATTAGTTGCATCTCCATATTTCTTTCAAAGCTATTTGGATTAATATCATATTTCCTTCAAAGCATTTTAGATTAAATTGCACTCATTCTGGTTTAATTTCAGTTTGCTTATCATTATAGCTTTTGAAAATCCTCCATTGTAGTACTGGTCTTATGGTCTTTGGCTCTCATTTTGAGAGTAATTAAACACCCCATCTACATAGGAGGCAACAAGTCGCTTCACCACGAATTTTGAATTGAGTAATTCATACTCTCTCTCGTAATTCGATCATGTGAGTAATGACTATGTTGCGTGTGTAGTTGGATTAGAGGTTCACATTCAACCATACACATTTTGGCACCCACTGTGGGGCAGAAAGATCAATTTCTGGCCTCATTCTCATTTTTTCTGACAGGAAATTTAAAATATGTCGTGCATCCGTACTATCTGTATACAGATTCTCACACCAGAATCTAGAGTGTATCACGCGAAGTTTCATTCCTTGTAGCACTCTCTCACATGAAGTTTCACTCCTTGTAGCACTCTCTTGCGTGAACTGATACATCCTCACGCAACACCATGTACTTTCTCACACACTGTGGAGTACTTCCTTGTGCGAGATTTGGATACAATGTTTTCAATTTTTCAGTCTCTGTCTTTCCTGTTCCAGATTTATGACAGTTTCTTGTTTGCTGTTGTTTACTATTTCTCTGTTATTTTCACAGCATAAAAGTCTTCTGCAGGATGTTTGATGAAGAACATAAAACATACTAATGGTTTGATTGCAGGATGATAGTCGAAGACTTGCTAAAATGTTGTGTTTGTTTCTTGCTTTCATTAACATAGTCTAAATAGGGTTCTGTTAAAATTTCTTGAGGATTTTGATAGTGAGTAGGGAATTTGGCTCTTCATTACATGGAGGTGATGACCATGAATGAACTCAAAAAACCAATGATCTTACTAATATGATAAATTCTTGGGGAAGCGGAGAAAGGTAGTGAATCTTTATGCTTCTATTTGTCAGGGGATTATGCTCTTCTCTCTTTAAGAGAAAGAGAAACCCAAAAGCTTGTAGATGTGATGGAGTGAAGCTAACTCGGTGATGAATCTTCTTGATGTGTTTGGGTGAAGTGATGAGGTAGAGAAGTATGCTCTTCTCTCTCTGAGAGAAACAAAAAATCAAACCCTTGGATCTAAGCCAAGTTGTGTCACCTTTAGAGGGCCTGCTGGAAATTGAACCTCTGGGAACAACCCAAGTGAGTACGCACCTATCATCGATGATTCTGCCTCACTCTAATAAAGAATGTTTTGTTGAGTCTAAAGACTCCAAAACCATGTTAGCTTACTTCTCAAGACTTTGACTACCATCTTGAGAAGGCTCTGTCTGTTATATTGAGCGGCGCCTCTCCTAGCCCTACTTGCGGGGGTGTATGACTTTCGGGTGTTGGTGTGGCTACGAGGCCCTATCCCTGTATCATGGGCACCAAAGGTTAGCATGAATGGAAGCTTGTTAAAAACTTTCCTTAGCTAGTGGCCTACCCGGCTCACCTCTTAAAGGAGTCATAATCTTTGCGCAAGGAGGGGGAAGAATCTCTCTCGTAGATTCCCACCATAGGCATACACCTGGATGCTTGAAGGTGGTATATGACACTAGCCCCTGCCACAAGTGTAACCTTTGAATGTATACTATTGAGTCCTTGGAAACACCAAAAACACAAGCGCCCTCTAGGGGGGTGACACGACTGTGTGAGGTGCACGTATGCGCATAAGCAATGGGGCAAAGGTTTTGGCTTCTCACCAATTTTTTTTGTAGGACTAAGCTATGTGTTTGTTATCGAGTCTTAAACATTGTCCAATCATTATCAAACAAAGACTCCCCTGATGCTATCAAGTTGCTTTGTCCTTGATAGGTCTATTAACGACTACTTCTTGTATCACAACTACTTGATTTAAACCTTTGTGTCTTTAAACGAATGCTAGAAACCTCAAAATGAGATTGTTGATTAAATTGTTCTTCAAACCTGTCAGGAAACTAGATTTTATGTTAGACATCAATTCAGGTTGTACCCCAAAATTTAACTTTTACCTCAAAAACTATGTCAGACTGTTAGATTTTGGACTTTTCCCGCGTGAAGTTTCACCCTTCAAAGCACTTTCTCGCGCAAGACTTTGTTCTCTCGCGTGAAGGTTTTTGTTCTCTCGCATGGCCTGGTACTCTCTCGCATGAGACTGTAGCACAGTTTTAAAAAATAGAGACCTATTTGTCATTGACTGTTTGACTTTTTATCTGATCTGATTTTTGTCTTAGGTCCATTTTTTTGTTTTCCTATAGTTCACTGTCAAAAATTGGTTGTCTCAAGTTAGGAACTGATCGATCTTTGCATTGACTCATGTCGTCTCTTTTTGGTCTACCTTATCTCTTTGTGCCTTTTGTATCTCATGTTGTGATAGTCTTATCTCGACTGTTCTAGCCACCTCTTTTGACGATTCATACCAGGTCCATCTCACATCTTGGCTATTCTAGCCTTTATCTCCTTTGCGTTGTTCTTAGAGACCGAGTCTAGCATTATCCCGAGTCCTCTCTCGTTTCATCTTTGTCTATGACTGTCACGACTAGAAGTGGCAAGACTTATCCCATTTAGAATACTGATCAAGGTAGAAGTGAACCTCCTAATTAAGAAACAGATCATCCTGAATCTGTCATGAAATCTGAACTTTGTGAGATATCCTTGATTTCCTCATTGAATACTTCAAAAGATAGTCTGTCTCAACCATCACCTCCAGTGTTTCAAGAGTGTTTTAATCTGTTGTTTAAAGCACAACCTGGTTTCTCATTTCAAGAGCAAGATAATTCATTCTTCCAAGACAACTCATTATTTCATAACTTTGGAAGACCTCTTCCTCGGACTAATCCTATTATCATACCTATTGATCCTACTGAGAATATTCCTACCATTGAACCTAGTGATACTATTGACGATATCTTCTCATCTAAATTTATTAAATCTTTTGATCATGTTCATTCACCAAAGGTTACCGTGGCCATGCCCTTTCGACACTAGACATATCATTTCACTGAGTCTTTGTGTATTGCACAAGCCTACAACAAGATGGGAGATCCATTTGACTTCCAACCGGGCAAGTACAGTCAAAATTTTGATCAATCTCAAAACAATCAGTATCATGGTCAAACCTCTAATGATCCACGTCATGCTCAACCTCAGAATGAGCAGCCTCATGGTCAATCTCAACATGACCAAAATCAGTCCCACAATGATGATCAATCTTGAAACAAACCTCAAGGCGATCGACAACCCACATACTTCTATTGCCCTCCTCCATTCGATCAAAACCAAGATGATTAGCAACAAGATCAGACTCCGAGCATTTATGAGATTCTCAGGAATGAAAATGAGGTGATAACTCAACATGATATAGATGCTACCAAAGCTAATAAGGGTCTTATTAAAATGATGGAGATCCTTCTCCTAGAGAAAGAAAAATACTTCCTTGAGTTAGCTAAACAAGGGGCCAAGTTACCCCGAGACTATCAAGTTGAAACGCTCGTAGCTAACGAAGAAGAAACTGAGACCGCAAAGTTGCAAAAGATGGTCTGAGACATGCAAGATAAAATTAGTCAACTTGCAAAGAATAAGGATAGACCCGCTCAACAATTTACAATGGAAAGCATTTGTCCTTTTCCTTTTGATAGAAGTCTTCATATGCCACCTTTTCCCAGAGGTGTAGAACTCCCTAAATATGAAAAATACTTGGGTGCAACGGATCCTCAAGATCACTTAAGGGAGTTTGGCACATTATCTATGGAATTCATGCACGATCAAACCTATCTTATGCACTTATTTCCTCATAGTTTGGGTGGACCCGCTATGGAATGGTTCTCTAGATTTCCTACTGGTATTAAGACTTTTGACAAAATGGCTAATCTTTTTCTCCAACACTACTCACATAATATTCAGCATCTGGTCAACATCTGGGATCTTTGCAATTTAAAATAGTGACAAGGAGAACCTTTTATAATGTTCCTCCAAAGGTGGAGACAATTATGTAGAAGGTGTCCTCACAAGCTACTAGAGTCCGAGAGACTCGACATTTTCTTGGACAATCTTGTCCCAGACTTTGGATACCAAGTGCAGTTACAAGGTCCTCTAACTTTTGATAGCATGATCAAACAAGCAGTGCAAATAGAGGCCTTTATGATCAAGAAAGGTGAATTGACTTTGAGTAAAGACAACAAGCAGGGATCTTCCAACTCAAATAAGGATAAGGGGAAGTTTGTGAACAAGAATAGAGATGTAGTGAATGACGGAGTGGTTGATAATGTGACCCTGCAACCTGCTAAGTCTATTTTTAATCTCTCTTCCACCATACAAGCAGTTAAAGTAGCTGAAAAGCCTATGGTAGAAAATCAGCAACCTTTGAGGTTTTCTAGAAACAAACCTTGGGCATCTCGACCCATGCGCGAATTCACTTCCTTGGGAGAACCACTTGATGTGGTCTATAAAACTCTTATGCAGAATCAGATTCTTACTCCTTTGGAGAAGCAGCTCTATGACCCACAACCACGACCTCATTGGTGGAATGACAATGCTTATTGTGACTATCACCCATAAGACTTCTACTTGTCTTCAGTTGAAACACAAGGTCCAAGATTTGATTGATAATGGTGACATTGTTGTGGATGGCCATAACAAGAATTCAGACCACCAAGAATTTAAGGATCCCTTCCCTCCTCGTGAGAAGGGTGAGTCTTCAAATGCTAAGAATACCAATGCTAAAGTCAATTACACATACACTAATGATGACAATGTTATTGGTATGATCGAACCTGTTGGAGTGGAGTACTATGATGTGATTATGATTAAGGGAAGTAGTGATGCTCCCAAACCTAAGACTCCTTTCATCTTGTGTAGTTTTGTGTCTCATTCATATGAATCTGAACAACCTCGAGATTGTGCTAATGTCATCACTCGATCACAAGGAAGAGTGGTTTTGAAAGGTCCCGATACTTTTGCATCCACTCTAAAGCAAAATGTGGATAAAACTCCCGATACTTCTACATCTGTTTTGAAACAAATTGTGGATAAGATTGTTGTTGGCCCCGCCAACAAGAACATGAAATTTGTTCCTACAGCTAGCTCGACTAGTTATAGCATTTTAGACTAGCTCCAACGAAGCAATGCTCAGATTACCATTTTTGAGTTGTTGAAGATCTCGCCTGCTCACAGGCAGATTTTGGATAAAGCCCTCACTGAGGCAAACATTCCCAAGGATCTTGACCTTAATCGGTTCCAATCTATGGTGGGTCATTTGACCTCGCCTCACTATCTATCTTTCTTTGAAGAAGATGATCACTCTTTGAGTCACCCGCATAATGCTCCCCTGCATATAGAGGTCATGATAGGTCCTAAGCACGTCCGCCGAGTACTCATAGACAATGGTGTTGGTCTTAATATATGTTCCGCTAAACTGCTCACTCAACTAGGTTATGATGAGAATTGTATAGACTCTCGCAAAAAGATTACCATTAAAGCTTATGATGAGGAAGAACACAAGTCCCAAGGCTTAGTTGTGCTACCTATTCATGCATGACTTGTTGAAAGAGATGTTACTTTTCAAGTTCTTGACATTCCTCTTGCCTACAATATCTTGTTGGGTAGGCCTTGGATTCATGAGATGCAAGTTGTTCCGTCCATGTACCATCAAGGAATTAAGTTTCCATTTCATGGGGCGGAAGTCACTGTGCCTGCTAATACCAATTACTCTTGCAACACTCTTGCGCAATCTGCAGATAGCTTTGTTCCGGCAAATAGAGAATCCACTAAGTTTTATGATGCTAAGTTGAAAGAAATGGAACAAACTTGAAGACTTAAGGATACATGCATGGGAGAATACCGAATTGAACCTCTGCTATCACTAGCTACTCTACCTCTGTCTCCACACTCTTATGGGTGACCTTCTGAGAATAATAAATCTTCTAATGCTTCTCCTCAAATAGTTTATGATGGCACTTTTGTAAGGGCCTCTACGCCTTTAGAAGATGAGGATGAAGAGAGAGTTATTAGAGCTTGGATCTATAAGGGAAAATAAATAGTTGAAACAACTACTCCACCTCCAGATTTAGAGCAAGAACCATACAGTGAAGCCTTCAAGATCATGAAGCGCTTCGATTATAAGGGGAGTGGTCCTATAGGAAAGAATGATAATGGCTTACTAAAACCCATTGAAGCTATGGGTCGCCACACAAAAGATACTAGTGGCTTAGGCTTTAAAAAGACTCCCTTTCATTTAGGGACCAAGAAATTTGTGTCAGCTCCTGAGCCTGAATCTGAACTTGAACAAGAAATTGAAGATGCCACTCTAGAAGTAAATCCAGAGGCCAGCTCTGATGAAGATACATTTCCATATTCTATTCCTTCGAAACTTGCTACACTCTTTGGAGAACCTGATGAGCCTATCATACCTGTCCATATGGTAGAGACTGATACTGATACTAATACTGATTCTAATAAAACTTCTTTAGTATATCAATTCACATATGAGGAATGGAAAGCAACACTAAATAATGATCCTAATTTTCTGGGTGAACAATATTGGCCACCACATTTTCAAAAGTATCTTGAACAAGAGAAACTTCAGCAAGATGTTAATGCCACAAGGAATGAAGGTGAGTCAAGTGATACAACTAGTATTAATGAAATTCCCACATCAAGTACTGACTCACATGAATATGAGTTCGACTCTTTGTCTGATGCTACTTATGATGTAGACATAGATACTGTTCATGTGTATGAAAGACTTCTTGAAGTAGGTGAAGGGTCTAGCGCTAGGCCACACGAATTAGACACCACTAATATTAAATTAGTGTCTACTTCCAATGCAAGGTCTTTTAGGGATTCAAACGCTCCTTTGGATGAGATCGCTCTGGGTCTTGACTTGCTTGTCCGCACTTTTGAGGGCTATACCGTGAATGCAATTGAACCAGTCACTACTTCCCTTTCACTCCACCATCCTGATCTGATAAATTGGAACTCTCCTTTAACATCAAATGAAGTCCTAACATTCCAGAAAGATTATGATCTAGCCTGTTACCTCCATGCTATTAAACCTGTGATGTCCTCCACAAGTGAAGGCAGTGTCAGCAAGATAGAGGCGGATATCAAGTATCTTAGTCAATAAATTAAAAGAAGAAGAAATAGATGCTCTAATGGTGAAAACCACTTTGTGGTAGTATCAGAGCCAAAAATAGTAAAAATAAAAGACGTATCCGAGGGTGAAAACATCTTTGAGGCACCCAAGGATGAGATACTTGATACACTTCCGAGCCACTTTCAAGAGAGGTCATCAGTATTGATTAAGTCGACATAGCCAGTAAATTTGGGTATAGAGGCTGCTCCACAGATTATTCACCTAGCTCAGTCACTATCTGTAGAAGAAAAAGAAGAGTTCATGAGCTTCTTTCAGAGCAAGAAAATAAACTTTGCATGGACCTACTCTGACATATCTGGATTATACCCCAATCTAATCATGCACCATTTGTCCATTGCACCAGGTATCAAACCTGTTAAATAGAAGCTGCGAAAGATGCATCCACACATAACACTTTTGGTTAAAGCAGAGTTAGAAAAGCTTCTTAAGGCTGGTTTCATTAGAACTATTGATTATGAAGAATGGATTTCAAACATTGTTCCAGTCACTAAACATGATAAATCTATTCGTGTGTGTACAGATTTCAGAGATCTAAATAAGGCATGTCCAAAAGATGACTTCCCACTACCTAATATTGATATGATAGTAGATATGACAACATGTTATGAGATGTATTCCTTGATGGATGGCTTTTCTGGCTATAATCAAATAAAAATTGTGCCAAAATATTAGGAAAATACTACTTTCACATGTGCATAGGGCACCTTTTTCTGGAATGTCATGCCTTTTGGGCTTAAGAATGCTGGAGCAACATATCAGAGAGCTGTTACTACTATTTTTCATGATATGATGCATAGAACAATGGAGGATTATGTGGACGATACTTTAGCCAAAAGCATGCAGCAAAGAACTCATCTCATAGATTTGGGTCCCATCCTTGACCGCATGGAACAATTTAGTCTCAGACTTAACCCAAAAAAATGTGCATTCGGTGTTACTTCTGGGAAACTCTTGGGTTATATCATTTTAGCTAAAGGCATAGAAGTTGATCCTGAAAAGGTGCAAGCTATTATGGACATGCCTCCACCCAAGAATATCAGTCAAATGAGAGGATTATAGGGAAGGCTACAATCTATTTGGTGTTTCATTTCACAGTTGGCCGACAAGTTACAACCATTCACTAAAACTTTGCATAAGGGTGTGACCTATGAATGGAATGAGGAATGTGACAAGGGACTCACTCAAATAAAATAGTATCTTTCTAATCCACCAATTTTGATGCCTCCTATTCATGGGAAGCCACTTATACTATACATCTCAGCAACAAACACATCTTTGGGTGCTCTCCTAGCTCAAGAAGATCAAAACAACAAAGAGAGAGCCATATACTATATCAGTAGAACATTGGTTTCCTATGAAATGAATTATTCTATCATTGAGAAGGCTTGTTTAGCAATGGTATTTGCTTCTTAGAAGTTGCGACATTATATGCTAGCTCATACTACAAAGCTTATTGCAAAAATTGATCCACTGAAGTACTTGTTGAGTAAAGCTGCCCTCACGGGTAGATTAGCAAAGTGGGTGATGATACTTAGTGAATTTGACATTGAGTATGTGGAAAGAAAAGCTATTAAAGGACAAGCAATTGCTGATCAGATGGCAGAAGCTCCTTTGAAAGATCACCAGCCTTTGAGTATTGAATTCCCAGATGAATCTATCATGCTTCTCATGCATCAATTTTGGAGCATGTTCTTTGATGGATCATTTACTCAGCAAGGATCTGGTGCAGGTATTATGTTTATAAAACCTCAAAGATACTCATTACCAAAAGCTTACAAATTGTTGTTTCCCTACACAAACAACATCGCCGAATATGAAGCTCTCATTAATGGCATGAAAATAGCCATTGAATGGCATGTGGATGAGCTCAAGGTCTTTGGAGACTCTCAGTTAATCATCAACCAAGTCAACGATGTCTACCAAACAAAAGATGACAAGCTAGTACCTTACAAAAGAATGGTGGATGATCTCAAATAGTAGTTTGCACACATTTCTTTCCAACAGATTCCAAGGGTAGACAATAAGGTAGCTGATGCTATGGCCACTCTTGCTTCAATGTTACAAATGCTAGAGAATGACTTCAGACACGAATTCCTGGTGGAGGCCTTACACTACCCTGCCTATGATATTCCTGAATCCAAGATGATCTGTTCAATCATTGGACATGATTCATCCCGCTACCACCATATCTTTTCCTACCTTCGTGACCAAATCATTCCATACACCTATACCTAGAATGAAAAGCGTCACCTCATTCATACTGCTTCACGATATGTCCTCATAGAAAATGACTTGTATAGATGAGGTCTAGACGGTACCCTCCTTAGGTGTCTAGAATCTGATGAGTCCAAATGTGCGCTAGCTAAGGTACATGAAGGTATCTGTGGGTCTCATTCTAGTGGTCTGACGGTAGCTCAAAAACTTATTAGAGCTGGTTGTTACTAGCCGAACATGGAAAAAGAAGTTGTCCAATATGCCAAGACTTGCAAGCAATGCCAGTTTCATGGAAATCTAATTTCTGCTCCTGCTAAAGAGCTTAGTCCTCTCATCAGTTTCTGGCCATTTCAATAATGGGCCTTTGACTTGGTTGGTTAGATACATCCTTCTTCTTCAAGAGGACATAAGTTTATCATCACAGCTACTTATTACTTTACCAAGTAGTTTGAGGTAGTGCCTCTGGCTGTAGCTGATGACAAGACTATTGCTATGTTCATACTGAACTATATCATTTGCAGATATGGTATGCCCTCATCTATTATCACTAACAATGGGGGACAATTCAAAAATAAGGACCTGACAGACTTATGTACCAAATTCAAAATTATTCAGCATTGGTCATCTATCTATTATCCTCAGGGTAATGGACAAGCAGAAGCTTCTAATAAGACAATTCTAAAAATCTTGCACCGAACAGTTCATAAATCTAGTAGAGATTGGCATCTCCAGATTAATCTGGCTTTGTGGGCCTCCAGAACAAGTATCTGAACACTCCCTTTGCCTTGGTTTATGGAGTAGATGTGGTATTGCCTATTGAGGTCGAGATTCTGACATTGTGAATCTCTCTAAAGGGCCTCGTCACTGATGAAGAGAACAAAATATCCCAGCTTCAAGAGCTTGAGTTACTTGATGAATGTTAGACGGTGGCATTCGATCATCTTAGAGAATACCAAAAGAGGATGTCTAAAGCCTACAATAAGAAAGTCAGACAAAGAGAATTCCAAGTGGGTGATCTCGTCCTAGAGAGAACCCCAAGAATCAGCAACAACGAGTTTAGAAAGGGAAATTTGAACCAAACTAGCTTGGTCCGTATGTTATTACTGCAGCATTTGGGTCTGGCTCTTATCGACTCTCCACCACTGAAGGAGAACAGCTCAAAGAGCCTATCAACGCTCTTCACTTGAAGAAATTCTATAGCTGACGCATTTTTTGTGTGCTTATGTACATACTTATTGGTCTTGAAAAAATCCTAAAAATGATATATTGCAAAAAATCCTTAAAATTGCAAAATGTCCTGAAAAAAATGATCATCTTAGTGAAAACCTGGTAAATAGGCGCTTTGATGTATCTATTATCTTGGTGAAAACCTGGTAAACAGGCGCTTTGATAATAATCAAAAAAATTGAAAATTGAAAAAATACAAAAAAAAGTTGAAAGATCAAAAATACAAAAAAATGAAATATTCAAAAGACAAAAAAAAAGAAAAAAAGAGAAAAGTACAAAAAAAATGAAAAAGAAGAAAAATGTGCCATTGTTGAAAACCAGGTAAACAGGCATCATGGTAGTAAAATTAGAATCTCTGCCAAGATGGTGAAAACTTGGTAAACAGGTGTCTCTTGTTTCCTGAAGCTACATCTCATCTCAGCATCGATTGGCTTTTAGTTTCTTGCTTTAATCTGCTTTCCCGCTTTCCTGCTTTAGTTTGTCTCCTGCTTTTAGTTCGTTTCCTACTTTAGTTTGCTAGCTCATGCTCTGCTTTCAGTTGTCTTCAAGATTTTCCTCGACTCTTCATGGATTGGAACTGGTTCACACTTGGGGGCACCTTCCTGGTCTTGGGGGCATTGTCCTATCACTTTTGGAAGTTTTATTCATGCATCAGTCACCAGTGGTTCTCACTGCGTCTGCTTGCTAATGCCTAACTACTTTTGAGATTTCTCTCTTTGAGGATCTCTTATGTATCGGTCGCTAGTGGTTCTCACTATGCCTGCCTACTGATACCTATCTCTCATTCAAACCCCCTCTCTTTTAGGATCTCTTCCTTACATCAGTCACCAGTGGTTCTCACTGTGTTTGCCTGTTGATGTTTCACTCGTGTTTTATTCTCTCTTTCGAGAATCTTCCTTGTATCAGTCACTAGTGGTTCTCACTATGTTCACCTATTGATACTTGGTCTACACTTCGATATCTTCTTGAGACTTCATCTCTCACGACGGTCACCAGTGGTTCCCATTGCGTCTGCCTATTGTCGCTATCCCGTCGAGACTTCGAATGTTGTTCGCTTCCGATTTGACTTCAATCCACTTGAACACAAACGTAAAATGAAACTAAAACTGACTTTGTGTTCCTTTGAAGCATGTTGAGCTTTTCCTTTTCTTGTTTGTTTGTTTGCTTTATCATTTCCCCTTGAGTGAATTTAAGACATCTTTCTTGACTGAGAAACGCGAAGACTGGGGGCATGATCTTTTTTTTTTTGTGCTTATTGCCCTCTGGTTTAGTTCCAATGATCCAAAGAATCTATCTTAGAGGGGTGTCCATCTATAAGAGCCTCCATCTCATATTGGATAGCCATGCGTACCTAGACTCCTTTTATATGGATGCTTTGGTGAGGTTGGTTCTTCTCCTTGTCTATTTTGAGTGACTTCTTTCTGCTACAAGTAAAATTGCTAATGCTCGTCCTGCTAAGTGAACGTAAGGGTCACTGTAAGCAATCTTTGGAAAAAGAAGGAACTCTTGCATTTCTGGTGTGTTTGTTCACAAGCAACATTCAAGTCATTCTAGCAATTATGCTTTGATGCTTATGTTAATTTGTTAAATCAAAAGGAATGGGTGTTCAGGTCATTATGGCTTCTTGTGCCTTAATGCTTACACCTCATTCTGACAAATTTAAGACTTATGTCATATTCATATTCTCATGATGGCAATGTTAGTGAGAATTGTATGGCATCTTACAATCGTCTCATGCTTAAATGAACTCAATGATGATAATACGATGAGTCCAACAACCAAGTCCTAGGGTTTGCATTTCCATTCTAGGCTTGCATTTAGCTTAGGCTTGCATGTTCATGTTAAGCTTGCATTTGAGATGATATCTTGGTACTCTCTTGATTTCTTTTTGTTCATCAAAGGTTCTCATCTTTTGTCCTGGTTTCATCTTGGCTGCACAATTGTCTGGTCCTCGCTCTCGATCTTTGAAACGTAATCTTTTTTATTAGTACCTGTCATATATTGCGACAATCCTACATGAGATGATTAGTACCATATACATTACATATCCATTACATTCTCATTTCATTTACATTTGCATTCATAAATTCATTTTCATCTACATATACATGTGCATCCACTATAAGAATAACTCAAATCATACATTACACATTCTATCCATCTATCACTACATTTCACATTGCATCATCATACAAATAACCATGTGCATATTCATAAAATAAAATAAAACATGTGCATTTCATACATTTCTATCCATACATCTAAGCATATAGAAACACATCTCATAAATATCAATATCAAAGCAATATATCAACAAGTACAATGATATCAAAACCGTCGATCTCATATATATATCTCGAAATAATGTCATGTACAAAAGAGGAGGGTGCTACTCGAGCACAGTATCAAAAATGGGCTACAATACATATATGTCAAAATGTGCTAACTAGGTCCTGCACCACCCGAAGGAGGTGGTGGCAATGGTCTTTGTGGAAGGGGCATCAATCGCTGTGGAGGTGCCTACTATGGGGGTGTCTGAGGTGCCTGCTATGGGGGTGCCTGAGGTGCCTACTATGGTGGTGCTTGTGGAGGTGTTGGTGGTGGTGCCTACAGAGCTCTAGTGTAATCAACAAATGGCAGCACCTGCTCTGATAGATCTGGAACAACCTCGTAGTAAGCTGCATAGTAATAAGCTGCTTGAGTAGCCTCATATCTTGTCTCAATCCTTGATCGTGCTAGCTCCTCCCATAGCTACCTGATCTCAGTGTCCCTGTCAGCAATGCGGGTCTCCTCTCTAATGACTCAAGTGTGATAGTCATCCCGCTCCTACTGGACCTGTCTCACTCTCTCACAGCTCTTCCTGAGAGCCTCCTGCAACTGTGGTGTACCTACTCCTGCTGGAATACCAGGCATATCAGTATCACCATCTAGACGTGCCTGCTATGATGTATCACCTATTCGCTACCTAGAAGACCTCTGTCGGGCCCCACTACTCCCAGCTCCTACATCTGAGCCCATGGTCATGGCAGGGATGCTAGTCTATCCTAATCAAGGTCTCAACACTCTCTGCTGCTATCCTTGTGGTACCTATTGGGCTGGTGCCTGCTGATTTGGTGCCTACTTGGCCGGTACCTGCTGCTACTGTGCTCCCATACTGATAGGATCGGTGAATCTGGGATGGGTTCATGCTATCAATTGGTCCCTATATGCAAGTGTCACCCCTGCATTGGTGACATCCACCATATAGTCCCATCGTGCAGCTGGAATATGTGCCTCTATCACACACTACCCTAGATCAAGTCTCATGTGCCACCCCTTCTTCTCCTCATCGACAAAGAAGGCATAAGGGCAGTACTCATGTGATATGTCCTACTACCTACCAAACTGGCACAAGACACGTGTGACGAGAAATCTCTCAATAATGGTGACACTCCGTCCAATCAATGGACATGAAACAAACATGAAGGAAAGCTCTCTCCAAGCATCATCCCAAGGCTCAGTAGCCACCCATGGTCTCCAGACTACATCTGCCATGTCATCTAGTTGTCCTCTCCACTACTCTATCTTACCCAATAGAGGCCGAGTCATCGGACCTACGTACCTATATATATAAGGCTCAAGAGCCTATCATGTATCATGAAAGATAGGCCTGCAAATAGGGAGATGCTCCTAGGCCCAGATCTACAAGATGAAGACACCTGCCGCCATCATCCTCGCACCCTGATATGCGATCTCATGAAGCTCATGGTACATTTGTGCGAGTATGCACTTGCCCCATCCGAATCTAACTGCTAGTCTGGCCAACATCCTCTGCAGTATCATCCCCTAGCTACACTCTAAACCATGCTGACCTCGATCTGGAACAAGGTAGCAGCTCAAAAACATAGCAAGTATAAGGGCTAATGGGTGAGCACCACTATATTTGTGCATTAGATCCTCCCAAGAGATGGCTCGGCCCATCACTAGATCATCCCTGAAGATAGTCCTCAAGGCTACTATACTCTATCATGGCTGTGTGTCGTACTCTACTCAAGCACCATGGATGGATATCCGTAGAATCCTGTATACATCCTTAGGGGTCACAGTCATCTCCCCCATCGAAAAGTGGAAAGTGTTCATCTCCAAATGGAAATGCTCTACGAGTGCACCAAGAAGACCGTGATTTACCCGAATGTTAGGTAGATCACACAAGTATCCCAAGCTGAGTCCCTCAGTGTGAGTACTCTCTACATCTATCAGTCTCTGTACTAATGTAGTGATAACGAGATGGTGTGTCCTGAAAGCAACGTTGAGAAAGTCAACCTACAAAGCAAGCAACAACATTGGATTAGTATCTCAACATGATGGTTTTCAAAACAACAACAACAAATGCAGCAAGACATCTATCCTAGACATGACTCTGCAATGCTATACTTGGCTGATTTTACGCAAATTTGACAAATTTTGATAAAGGCATTCAAACTTTGTAGCAACTTTTCAGGTGAGGAAACTATTTCCTCGTGCGAGACAGGACTTAATAGTGCGCGAGATGGAGAAATTTTGCCTGGGACCAACTTTCAGCTCGCACGAGCTAGATCTAGGCCGACGCAAGGAAACTACTTCCTTGTGCGAGATTGGAAGAACACATCCTAACCTATGCTAGATCTACCCTAAATTGACCTAGAAAGTGGTACGAATCGAAATGCAAGGAGGTTTATCGACTACTTACAGGTGCGTCATACTCCGATGGCTGAGCATGTCGTTAGGAGCACTCAAATCGATGCATATGCAGTGGAAGACCCTCCATTTCTCTCTCAGAGCTCAAAATCACAAGAAGACGAAGGTGAATAATGAATTGAAAATGACCCCTCCATGCCTTATATAGCTTTTGACCTAATTTTCAAAAGTGCTTTGTTTTGCATGAAAATTGCACTCTTAGCTAAATCGACTGCTTTGAATCCATTTTCGGGATCAAAATCAAAACCTGACATCTCTAGATGGCTTGAAATTGCATTTTAAATTATGGGACCCTTTGGGATCGGACGCTTGTCCAGTTAGCCTTCTGGTGTCATCTTCCTACTAGACCCTCATCTTTGCATCATGTTCTCAAGATCTTTGCTCTTTTCATCAAAGACAACTTTGGTCAACTATGGTCAAACTTGGTCAACAGGACCTCTGCTTTGCTCTGATTTGCTTCTGCAGCTTCTCAAATCTAGTCTAATTGCTTATGCTCTACAACCTCTTGTTGTCAATCATCCTTCTTATATGTCATCTTTCGATTTCGGTCCCGAGGGGGTAGGATGATTGCATCATTTGAATATTATCAAATCAATTCTTGAATCAGTCTAATCTAAATCATCAGTTCTCATTGCTAGGGGTATCTTCGCACCTCGCATCTTGCTATTTGATCATCTATCTTTTAGGTATCTGAGCAATCTAACTCGGATCCTTGGGAATCAAGCTTCGTTATGGAGATGGTTCTCAAAATCTTTTAGGTATTGGGGCAATCTAACCCTAATTCCTGGGAGTCAATCTTCATTCTGGAGATAGTTCTCAAAATCTCTTTTAGACCATTATCTTGGCAATCTAACCCGGGTCTCGGAGGGCTAAACTTCGTATTGGGGCAATCTAACCCTGATTTTGGAGATAGTCCTAAGTCTGCATCTGAATCTCAATCGATATTGGGGCAATGTAACCCTGATTTTGGTTCTCTCAAGGCTGTTGTCTTCACAATCTGACTTAAACTTCATAATATCATGCTTTGATCTGTTCGATGTCTTGGCAACCCAACCTAGACTTTTGGATTTCTTGTCATTGGTAACCTAAGACTATTATTTGAATCAACACGTTGTTCGCACATCAATTCAAAGAGGGGAAAATGTAATACCCCAAAATTTGCACCTATTAAATTCAATTAATTTTGGTGCATTTTCATCAATTTTACATCTTCAAAGTCCTAGTTTCCTAAGCAATTTTCTCTCTCCTACCTAACTTAATTCGACTTGATGTCAATTGAAAAAACCCTAAATTGAATTAATCAAATATTAAAATTAATTCCTAAAGTCTTCGACTTTTATTAGCTAAATTACGCCTATGATAAATTAATTTAATTCTAAAGTCCTAAGTGCTTTAAATTAAATTAAACCCACCCCATTTGGATAATATACATAAAAAGGAATTTATAATTACTTGTTATTTGAATGGACACTCCTATTTGAATTAATAATTCATAATATTCAAAAGGTCACCTTGTGTGGCAATTCCCATTCTTTTAATTAAGTAATTCATGCTTTTTTGTCTCAAATGGGAATGAAGAATCAAGAGTTTCAAATCAAGAACCTCTTCATTCTCTTCCCGGGCTTGTCTATTTAATGAACCTCATTTCTTCATTCAAGAAGAGGAAACTGTGAGAGCATCCTTACTATAGTGAATTTTAGTCTCAATTATTTACATTCTCCAAGCTTTTTCATTGCATAATTAGTTTAATATCTCATTTTAGTGTTAATTGTATTCTCATTATAGATTAATTTACTTATTGCTATTAGATTAATATCATCTTTCTTTCAAGCTATTTAAATTAATTGCATCTCCATATTTCTTTCAAAGCTATTTGGATTAATATCATATTTCCTTCAAAGCATTTTAGATTAAATTGCACTCATTCTAATTTAATTTCAGTTTGCTTATCATTATAGCTTTTGAAAATCCTCCATTGTAGTACTAGTCTTATGGTTGTTGGCTCTCGTTTTGAGAGTAATTAAACACCCTGTCTACATAGGAGGCAACAAGTCACTTCACCATGAATTTCAAATTGAGTAATTCTTTCTCTCTCTCTCTTGTAATTTGATCATGTGAGTAATGACTATGTTGCGTGTGTAGTTGGATTAGAGGTCCACATTCAACCATACACAGTTCTCGACATATGTTGGTGACTCGGTCACTATAGACTAAAACACTGATACTCAACATCAAATATGAATGTTTCACTTTTCTCAAATATGTCCTAATGCATCTTAATCTATGCAGATATGGACTTTTTCTTAACATATGTTAGGAACTGATATAAGATTAAAACATTGTTGGATACAGTTCCATACATACCTTCTTTGCTTAGTTTGAAGTGGTGTAATCACCTTATCCATTGGATTGGGTGACCTCAAGTGCATTGGCTTCACTATTGCTTCCATCTTCTTTCTTCTTCCATGTTTTGTTCATCTGATTTCTCATTTGTTCAATGATTTCTTCATTCTTGTTTTGATCATTTATCGATATGGGTGATCTGCAATCTTTCTTTATATGACCTATCTTATTACATTTATAACATACCATACTTACATTCATCCAACTCTTGTATTTACCTCTAAAATGTGTCCTCAGACAATTTGTTCCAATATGCCCATATTTTCCATAGTAATGATAACTATACCAAGTGTTGTAATCCCAATTGTATGTGTTACCCTTCTTAGGTGACTTAGTCTGTTCATTTGATGACCATTTGGGCTTTGATCTACATTCAAATGCTTTATGTCCATACTTCTGACAATTGAAACAGTGTCCTTGAAATTTCGGTGAGGTAGGTGGATTACTGACCTTTGTCCTATATTCTTGTGCCTGATTACCATGTTTCTTACAGTTAAAACAATGTCCATTAAATTTAGGTTTAGGATCAGACTTACCATGTTTGCTTCTGCAGATGTTGGCTGTATGTCTTGGATTTCCACAGTGATGACATGCAGGCTTGTTGTTCTTTGGTTTTGCACTTCTTTTCTCTCCACTCTTTGATGATTTTCCTTCCTATGATGATTTCTCATTAAGTCCAAGTCCAGATGTGTCACTAGATCTTCTAGGTGACCTTAACAACTCTTCAAAGTATCTTATAGCTTCATTAGGATTGTTCATCCTTTGATTAAATTCCTTTTCAGCTCTTAATTCATTCCTTAGTTGATTGTTTTATGATCTGAGATTGGTGAGTTCCACATCTTTCCTTCCCAAATCTTGATTAACTAGTAGCAGTTGATTTACCATGTCTAGTTGATTGTTTGTCAACCTTTGCATGTCATTTGTCTTTTCATCAAGTCTCATTGATATTTGTATTTTATCTTCTTCGGCCATTGTCTTATCTTCTTCAACTTTTTTTTTTTTTTTTTTCTGTTCAACCACTTCACAGAGTCTCACATATTGAATTTCTCGTTCTCTCTTCAGATTTCTGATGTCCTCATTCAGTATGTTGTTTTTCTCCAGTAGTTCTTTTATGGCTTTGTTACTTTCTACAGAGTTCCCACTATCAAATAGTCCAACAGTATCTTCTTCATGATATTGTGCTTCATTATGTTGAATAGCAATTTCTCTTCTTCTGCTTAAGGATTTCTTTAGTTCTCCTCTGGCTGCTTCAAGTTGTTGTAATGCAAGTTGAATGTCAATCTTCTGATTCTCTATGATTTTTCCCAACTTATAAACCTCCATCTCAAAATCTTTATCTCATAATTGGTTAGACTTCTATAAGAGACCAATGCTCTAATACCAATTGTTGGAAATCTATTGGGAAAATGTGATACTGAGAGGGGGGTGAATCAGATATCACTAATTTATCCATTTTATCATAAATGAAAACTTGCATAGCATTAACATAAACTTCAACAATGTAATGGATCTAATAAGCTAAACATCACTCAAGAAAATACACATAACACCATGATTTTGGTTACCCGAAAACCCTTGAAAGGTAAAATTGGGGTGGGGATGACACTCACAAATCTTCACTACTGTAGTATAAAGTTTGCCTATTAGGGCTACAAATTTGATCACAAAATATGATCTACCCTGTGAGGGGTTTGCCCTGTTAAGAGCTTTAAGATTTATACAATTTACCTTGCAAAAGTATTTAAGACTTACAACTAAGTAAGCACTCAGTTAAGAGATTTACTAAGGTCTGTCAAAACCACTCTGTTAAAATATTTAACCTGATCCACATGTTAAAATGTCTCAGTACCTGATCCTTTGGTTCGCACTATGATGCTGATTACAGATCTTCTCCTTCTAGTGTAGATTTGATCTCATCTATCAAGTATATCCCAGTTCTTCTCTTCACTACTTAGCTCTGTTCAACTTGGTCCCCGAACTCTATCAGAATAATTCACTGATATGAAGATATTCTCTCTATCCTTCTTCCTTCCACTCATACTTTGTTTTAGGGTTTAGATCTCGTCTTATATAGATAATTGACTTCCTCCAAGATTTAAGATCTATGATCTAGATTATCTCATTTTGTCACTTAACCTTTCCCTAACTTTGATTGGTTCCATGTAATACATAAGGATCAATAATTATAAAATAGGAGCATAATCATCTCCATGATTTCCTAAACAAATAGTAAACAAAATATAAATGTTAGCCAAAACAGTTTACCTAAGTGTTTGTACCATAAAAAACACATATGTCAATTATAGCTTTGTTCGGCATTGGATTTACCTAGCACTCGACATTCACTATTCTTTACACTTTGACACTCAACATTGTCTTCTTTACATAACTTGGCTTAAGCTGACTCAGCTAATACAAAAGTACTCGGTGACCACTGTTTTACTCAGCAGTGACTACTGCTCGATAAATGTACATTATACATGACTCGACCTATACATGATGACTCAGTTGCAGTGATGACCGATCAAAATTTCCTAGAAAATGACTAAGTGTAAGACACTAATAGACAACAAAACTTTAGGGATCAGCAAGATGTTGACTAGCCCTCAGAGATTCAATTAGGGAGCCTATCTGCTCTGCCACATGTATAGAGAGCTCCATGAGATTGTATACCAATGAGGGAAGACCATGGAAGAATCCATTATCATTCTATAGATTTGGACATGGGAGCACATTCTCGTTGCTCAGCTAGTGACTCAGGTAGCCCGAGGAGGGGACATGTTGTATATTTTATGTTATATTGGTTATATTCATCAGCCCAATTTGGGTAATACTATGTTTTGGCATCGTCAGTTGGATGACAAGACTATAGTTGTATGGAGACCATATCTTAGTTGTGAGAGGTGGACAAGCTCTGCCTGAGAGTATTCTTTTATGTTTAGCAATAGGCCATTGATTGGCAGGTAAGATCTTTTGTGATTTTTGACGCATTGTCAATACTGCATTGTTATCTTGATATATCCTTGTATGCTGAGATCTAACATGTAGATTTGTGTTGTAGGAGTGCTCCCATGGTGGAGTGATTTTGTACCAGTTTGGGCGGTGTCAAGATATGCCCATTATTGTTTATGCCTAGTATGTTGATGAGGAGGCCGAGTGGGTGTCGCGACCAATATATGTCGTTGCAGTCCAGGAGTTGAGGGACTTGGTTGGGGTGGACTAGGACTACTTGTCCACTATCATAGATGTAGGGATGCCATTAGCATATAGGCAACATCAGAATGATCATCCTTTCCCATGCTTTACAGATATGCCTGAGTAATTGCCTCAACTAGATGAGAAGGATCTCATCGATGAGCCACAAAGGGGAGGCATTGTGAGAGGACACGGTGGTAGGGCACATTTTGCGGGAGCTAGTACCAGCCATGCACTAGTAGCAGCACAATAAAGACCTCGAGGAGAGAGGAGATCTTTGGGGGTGGTGGGGATAGTGGTCACAGTAGAGGAGTATATTAAGGAGGAGGAAGAGAGGCTAGTGAGGAGGAAGGTGGATAAAGGACACCTCCTCAAGATAGATAGGTAGGGGAGGTCGATGGGGGAGGATACAGGGACTAGGGATGAGGATATGGTAGCATAGGCTCCACCTACTAAGGCACCTAAAGAGGAGGTGGTACATGGTATTATTGCAAAGGAGGTAACACAACTCAGGATAGACCTCATAGAGGCACACACACAAAGGAAAGTGGTAGAGGCATAGTTATAGTTGGTGGAGTGAGATAGAGATCATAAGATTTGAGAGATTTAGAGTGTGTAGCAGACAACCACATATCAGGGCTCACAAGCAATGTACTATTATACTTTGTATATCGAGGCAGTACTAGCTACAGCCAAGGCACCTTCATACTCTCAGTTTGTTGCCCAATCCAAGGGAGTTATTCCCTTACCGACAAAAGAAGATGCCCCACCTCCTCCACCTTGAGATTAGATAGAGAGAGGGAGTCAGTCATGATTTCCCCTTCTCATCTTATCCCCTTCTCATATATTTTTTATGTATTGACATGTGATATCTACATCGAGGATGCACCATTTTTATATTTGAGACACTGATTTTGATATATATATATATGTATATATATATTACAGGATATTTTGATTTATAGTTGTTGTCTTTGATGCTTATGTACTTCATATGCTTATCACTGATGCTTCATAGTGTACATGTAGATAATGTTTGTGCCTCTACTTTGATATCATGTTCATTCTGATGCATCACTTGTTGTTCTTCTCCATACTTAGTCATATATGTGATAATGAAAACTTAGCACTCTAGGCCCCTTTTATGACGATATTGACCTTGATTTGTGCATATATAAGTTAAAGTCAACAAATGATGTTGCAGTTGAACACTTCGGTGGAGAGGAAGGAAGGATGGTTCAAGGGAACCATAAATGCACAACTAAATGCAGCCCTAGAATGAAATGCAACCTAAGACATGAGTCAAGTAATTGATCTTGTAGTCATACATTTGTCATCATTTGAGCATTTGGGACATCGGGTTTAGTACAACCTTCACTGGTGCGAGAATGACCATGGATATATAATTATGACCTTATTGGATAAAATGTAGGAAACTTATGTAAGCATCGAGGCATAAGAGCCAAAATGACTTGAACATGGCTTCCAATTTGATGTTGTAAGATAACACTAGTATCAAAGCACAACCAACCAAGATAATCAGGATTGTCATCATACCTGCCTCACACAAGCAAAAAACAAGGAGATAATTCCAACCTCACCAAAGCATCCAAATAAAGAAGGCTGAGGTATGTGCAGTGTTCCAATCACAATGGAGGCTCTTACCAGAGACACCTAGTTTATTAGACCACTTATGATCATTGAAACCATACCACAAGCCAAAATTAGAGAAAATGTGTTATGCCCCCAGTTGTGAATCTCTAGTCAAGTAGAAATTATCGAGTGACCTTAGAAGACATAACAAATGAAAATCAATGATAATAGAAAACACACAAGAAAATAGTTCAACATATCTCAGTCATTTTCAGTTTTCTAAGTTGTAGTTTGTGTTGGGTTTTAAGGAACACCTTTGTGTTGGTGTCAAAATGCAAGTGTGAAGTAGAGAGTGTAAAATCCGATATGTGTTGAGAAACACAAAGATGTACAGATTGGTAGTGTTAAGAAAAATTTTAGGATGGGAGTGTTGAGAAACACCAAGTAGTGATAGTGGTAAATTGATCGACATGGAAGACTGATATACTGACTTGGGTTAAGCTCAAAAGATTGACCAAGTGATGAAGTGAGAACACCTCAGATAAGCAATGTATGATTTCCCCTAGGTGATAGATGAGACCTAAAGACAAGACTAAGACCAGTTCCAGCCCATGATGACATAAGGAGATGGAAAGCGAGAATGAGATGAGAGCATGAGAGCTCAAACACACATTGATAGATGGAGTGTTGATTACAAGTGATGCCTATTTTCTAGGTTTTCACCACTTGGGATTATTTTATTTTTGCTACCAAGGTGCCTATTGTCCAAGTTTTCACCAAGGCATTTTCTCTTTTTCTGATTTTTTTGTTATTTTTCATTTCTTTGCTTTTTTTTTTTTTTTGGGGGGGGGGGGGGGGGGGGAGATACATGAAGGTGCCTATTTCTAGGTTTTCACCAGGATGATCATTTTTTTAGGACTTTATATGCTTTTTAGGATTTTTTCAAGATCATATATAATTTTCAATTTTTTCAGGATCATAAGTTGCTAAACAAGATGCAGAATGTCTAGCTATAAAATTATTTCAGGTGAAGAGAGTTGATGGGCTCTTTGACAACATCACCTTCTGGAGTAGCTAGTTGATAAGCCCCATAACCAAATTTTGTAGTAATGACAAAAGGACCCAACCAGTTAGGTTTGAATTTGCCCTTTTGTTCTCAGTGTTGTTGATTCTTTGGGTTCTCTCTCAGAATGAGATCACCAACTTTAAATTCATGATGGAAAATATTTTGGTTATAGATTTTTAGACATTCTCTTTTGATAGACCCTCATATGGTCAAATATTGATTTTCTACATTCATCCAGTAATTCTAGCTCTTGAAGTCGAGAAATTTTGTAATCATCATCTGTGATAAGCCCATGTAGTGATACCCTAAGTGAAGGTATCTCAACTTCAATTCCTAGGATTTCTTCAGAACCATATACTAATAAAAATGGCGTAGCCCTTGTAGGTGTTATGATGCTTGTTTTGTAAGCCCATAAAGTTGGATTAATCTACAAGTGTCAATCCTTTCTTGATTTATTAATTGTTCTGTGTGGGATATTTAGGATTGTTTTATTCAAGGCTTCGGCTTGTCCATTCCGCTGAGGATAATAAATAGAGGAGGAATGGTGTGTGATGTGGAACTTAGTGTAGAGCTCATCAATGCCACTATTATTGAATTGTCCTCTATTGTCTACAACAATCAAGGAGGGGACTTTGTACCTATAGATGATGTAGTTGAGGATGAACATAGCTACCTATTTTCATGTCGCTTTAATAAGGGGTATTGATTCAACCCATTTGGTAAAGTATTTAGTAGTTGTAATGATTAACTTGTGTCCATTAGAAGATGAAGGATAAATTTGACCCACAAGATCAAAAGACCATTGCTGAAATGGCCAGTGAGTAATGAAAGGTCGCAGGTCCTGAGTAGAAGCATGAGTCAAGTTCCCATGGAATTCACATTTCTGATAGGTGTTAGAAAATTGGATGAAATCCTTTTCCATGGTAGGCCAGTAGTAACCTACTCTAAGGATATTTTTTGCTAAGGATAGACCATTCAAGTCTGATCCACAAATACCCTTGTGAACTTCTCTAAGCACTCTCTCAGACTCCTCACACTCTAAACACCTATGAAGAGTGTCGTCAAGACTTCTCCTAAATAAGTCATTTGTGATGATGAGATATCGAGAGGTATTTTAGATGAGGTTCTATTTTTCATTCCAAGACAAAGAGTTAGGTATGGTTTGGTCTTTAAGGTAAGCATAGATTTGGCTATAGCGGGAAGTATTAGAAGTAATGATGGTGGAGATAATTTGGGAATCTAGCATATCATAAGTAGGAAAAGGGAGCTCTTACATTAGGAAGTCATAGAGAAATTTGTGCTCTTCTACTTATAGCATTGAGGCTAAGGTAGCCATGACATCTGTTGCTCTATTCTTTGTACGTGGCAATTGTTGAAAAGTGATAAACACAAAGTATTTCTTTAAATCATCAACCAGATGTTTGTATGGCAAGAAATTTTCATCTCAAGTTTGATATTCATCAGTGACTTGGTTGATCACAAGCTGAGAGTCACCATAAACATGAAGTTCTTTGATTTTCCATTCGATGGCTAGTTTGAGTCCATTAGCTAATCCTTCAAATTATATCACATTGTTAGTGCATGAGAAGATCATTTTGTAAGCCTTAGGAATTTTATAACCTTTAGGAGAAATGAATAGAATGCCAACACCTACACCTATTGAGTGAATGAACCATCAAAGTACATTTTTCAAGGATGTTGTGTTAAATATATAATAGATTCATTAGGAAAATCCACCATAATAGGTTGTGTGTCTTGCATCGGTGCTTCTACCAGTTAATCAACCAATACTTATCCTTTGATTGCCTTACGACCAACATATGTGATGTCAAACTCACTGAGGATCATAACCCATTTATCCAATCATCCTATTAGTGTTGTCTTGCTCATTAAGTACTTAAGAGGATTAATTTTAGCTAACATATATTGTCTGAACTTCTGAGAAGAAAACAATGCTGCCAGACAAGCCTTTTTAATCACTGTGTAGTTTAATTCATAAGATACCAGTGTTCTACTGATATAATAAATTGGTTGTTCTCGTCATTGATCATCATTCTATGCAAGCAACACTCCCAAAGAACAAGTAGTAGCCTATATGTAGAGAAATAATGGTTTTCCAGGAATAGGAGCCATGAGGACAAGATGATTCGCCAGATGCTCTTTAATCTATTGAAAGTGTTTTTCACAATCCTCATTCCATTTGAATGTCACACCCTTATTCAAAGTTTTAGTGAAGGGTTGTGCCTTATCAGTTAGTTGTGAGATGAATCTCCTTATTGACTGTAGTTTTTCTTGTAACATCCTCATTTGACTAATACTTCATGGTGGTTGCATATCCATTATTACTTTGACCTTGGTTGGGTCTACCTCAATTCCCCATGTTGAGATTATGTAGCCAAGAAGTTTGTCAAAAGTGACCCCAAAAGTGCACTTCTTTGGATTGAGCCTTAACTTGAATTGTTCTATTCTAGTGAAGATCCTACCCAAATCAAAGAGGTGCATATCTGTAGTAGTAGTTTTAGCTAATGTGTGATCCACATAGTCCTCCATGTTTTTATGCATCATATCATAAAATATGGTTGTCATTACACATTGGTATGTTGCACTAGCATTTTTCAAGCCAAAAGGTGTGACATTCTAGTAGAAAGTTCCCAAGGCACAAGTAAATATTGTATTTTCTTGATCTTCAGGTGCAATGTAGATTTGATCCATCAGAGAATACATCTGGAATCCAACAATAAGGTCCATAATCATGTCTATGTTTAGTAGTGGAAAGTCATCCTTAGGGCAAGCCTTATTCAGATCTCTGAAATCTGTGCATATGTGTATGGATTTATCAACTTTTGAGATAGGCACAATGTTGGATATCCAATCAGCATAGTCTATGGCTCGAATAAATATGGATTTGACTAACTTCTCAAGTTCTACCTTAACTAGTAGTGCAATATGGGGATGCTTTTTTCTTAGCTTTTGTTTCACTGGTTTTATGTCTGACACAATAGATAAATGGTGTGGGATAAGGTTTATCAAAGCTTGGCATGTCATAATAAGACCATGCAAAGTTGATCTTATTCTTTGTAAAGGACTGGATGAATTTTTGCTTCTCTTCTTCAGACAGAGATTGTGCAAGATGTATGAGTTGTGGATTTTCAGTTGTACCCAAATTTACCTATTGCATAGGCTCTATAAGCACTGATGATCATTCTTGGAAATTTTTAGGGAGAATATCAAGTATCTCATCCGTAGGTGCCTCAGAGAGGTTTTCACCATTGGATACATCATTTATTTTTACTATTTTTGTATCTGATACTACCACATAGTGGTTTTCACTATCAAACCATATGTTCTTTTTATTTTTATTTATGTGACTAAAATACTTGATAGCTTCCACCGATATATTGTCACTCATTGCACTGGTGGAAGAGGGATGAGGCTCAATGACATTAAGATAGTAGGATAAGGTATGGTCATTGGAAAAGGACATTAATTTTACTATCTTGGAAGCATTCCAATCAATCAGTTCAGGGTAAATGAAGGGGTAAAGAACCAACATGCTCACGAGAAAAGACTATGGTTTCATCATCATCGTTCATGGTTTCCAAGCACAAGTCAAGGAAGTTATCTTCCCTATATTTTTTTTGAGTGTGACTTGTTGAAGGATTGTCAGAGGAGTCTTGAGAGGTATTTTGGGAATTTACGCGTCGAGGTCCAAAATGATGATCAAGATCCCATTCTACTTCTTCCCTTCGGTGCAAGAGTCTTTGCAAAGGAACCATCATAATCTTGGAGCATGAACCAAAGTTCCAGTTGGGATTTTGGGGAATAACCATAGGAGGACTATTTGGAGGAGAGCCCTCTTCTTTGGAGACAACTTGAATAAG
Organism: Chamaecyparis obtusa; assembly: GCA_027943335.1. Classification (NCBI taxonomy): domain Eukaryota; kingdom Viridiplantae; phylum Streptophyta; class Pinopsida; order Cupressales; family Cupressaceae; genus Chamaecyparis; species Chamaecyparis obtusa. The sequence goes on along the minus strand of BSBK01004333.1, from coordinate 132,691 downwards.
AGGAACTACAAGAGGCTCAATAGTTGGATGATCTTGATTGATCTATGCATCATGTTGCGTGTTAGAACTTCCACCAATCTCAAAAGTGGAAATAGGAGCATATTTATGAGTCAGATCAACCTTTATATCAATTGTAGCATTAGACAATTAGTCCCATTTATATTCATATGAGTCAGTTCTACTACTAGTTGAATGTCCTAGGTACTGAGCTAGGATCATGGGAGATTATTCATCATGATCCTTCTGATTTATAGCTTGCCTCTCAATCTCATCAAGGTTGAGGTCTATTGTGTAAGATTGGCTATCTTGAGTACCATCTTCTAGTTGGGATGTCTGAGAATTCAAAGCTTGGGAGTAGTCCCCATAGTCCAATATAGGTAATCATGGTAATCTAGGTTGTTTGGATTCTCCATATGAGTCAATGAATCATGGAAATTTGAGGATATGTGCAATGCTAACAAGTTGCCCCCAGTCAGGGTGTCTTTCCTCTGTAAGACATTCTTGATTTAGTTCAAATCCTAGTGATGTACTTGTCTCATGTCTACTAAGTTATCCTTTAGGTATCTCCTCTTGATTTGTAGGGATATGTAATATCCTTTCATAAGCTCTAGGGATGACATCTTCATCGTCGTCATCAAAATACCCAATTTTGTTAAATATCAGACCACTTGCAGATGATGGTGTAAATTTTCTTTCATGATATCCTATGTTAGTTTTGTCTCTTGGGTTATAGAATTCAGCGTGTGTGGGCTCAAGAAGGCCTTTACCTTTTCCCATGGGACTTTTCCCATCATAACCCATTTTTTGCATGAGTTGGTAACCTACACCATATTTCTTAGGAGAAATTTTGGCGTATTTCACTTCTTGTTCAACTTCTCCCTTATAGAACCATTGTAAGACAACCTTTTCCTCATTTTCTTATTCAAGAGGGACCTTTTCTTTGACCATGTCGGTTCCTTCATGAATTGTTAGGGCATAGGTGCTCGTAGGTCAGAATGATGAATATGGTTTTCCATATGACATAGGTGAGATGGGTAAGTTAACCATTGAGCATGAAGTATCCAATTTGTATTCTCTCATTCCACTTTCTTTTATGCTCAACTTCTTTTGAAAGGCATCCAACGTTGCTTGTCTAGAAATCTCAATTTATTGGTTCCTTAGGGCTTCCTTGTTATGTGGAACCATGCTTTTAACTTGTTTAAGATTGTTACAAGTGTATGCTAAGTCCACACGAATGGTAACTTCAATTCTATTGTGAGGGAATTTAATGCATTGATTATATGTTGAAGGTACTGCTTTCATTTCATGAATCCATGGGTGACCTAGAAGTATGTTGTAAGTGAGAGGAAGGTCCAAGACCTAACAAGTAATGTCTCTTTGAACATGACCTACCCAGATGGGAAAGACCATCATGCCTTTAGAGGAGCGTTCCTCTTCATCATATGCCTTGATTGTTATCTTTCATCAAAGATCAATAACATGCTTCAAGAAACCAAGAGCATTAACCAAGTTAAATGTGTAGATATTCAAACTTGCGCCTCCATCTTTCAAAATGTGTTTCTCTATGCTTGTGTATGAGGACTTTGATATGGAGAGGTTGATTATGTGGGTGACTAACAAATTTGTCATCTTCTTCTGAAGAGGTCAAGTAATGAGGGGAAGCAAGATGACCATCCATGGACTAGAACTTATCTATGTCTAGGTCATGTAATGCCCAAAAACTACTGAGATAAAAACACAACAAAATTTTCTTATCAAATACTTTTGATAGAATATTTGTTTAGCAAATGTATACTAAATTTCTAGAAATTAAACAATGGGATAAATATGAACCAAATGCTTATTACAAAATAAAAAAAATTAGTAGATAAATGAATTTTAAATGTATGCTTTTATTCTTCTTTTATTAAGAAATTTTAACATAGGATTGAAATCATAATATAGCAATATTATTAATTCATTAACTAGGGATTTCAGGAATTTTATAAATCTTTTAATAATTTCCTGTTTCACTCTCCCAAAACAGTGACCAACACTATAATTTCCAATTTAAGTAAAAATTCTCATTTACACATAAACTTGAAGCAACTATAATTTCAACTATACTTTCAGGAAGTAATATTATAATGAAACAAACAACCTTACTATGAGGTAACAATAAAATATTTTGAAATAATCCAAATGATGAAATTCTCTCTCAAGGGAACTAATTTTAATTTTAAATACAGTTTTTACTCTCTATATATTTTCAAAAGAGCATGGTTTACAAATTGAATAGAACAATGTCATTTAGGCTGAACAACCATAAAACATTCCCTTAACATTTCATCTATATTTTATAACAACAAAACAAAATATTCCTCCTTGAACAACACTAACTTCAAACTTGGACATCTCTTCAACTCATGCTTCAAAAACCTGCAAATCATATATTTCTCAAATGACCATGGAGGCTCACCTCCCAGCCAAGGCCATTTACATGGCCACCCTTGAGCTAGGGGAAACAAGGATAGATAGGTTACACTCATTCCACACACACTCTACAACATAAAACATAGAACAACACATTTTCACTCACATTCCCAAGTTTGCACATAGGTTCATAATTGAACCAAAAAATGGGTGAAGGTGGAAACATCACTTAAGGAGATGCCATACTCAAACCAAATCATGTACTTACAAAATAATGTTACATGCCTTCACAAGGTTCATTCCCAACATACTAGCTCATCACATGGAACATCAATCATGTGCCTTATGGCCCCCAAATTATAACTCAAGTAGGCTTCAAGGATGCCCATACATCCAAGCTCTCTACACATAAGGATTTCCCAACTATGCCCTTCACCCCAAGACACTCTCAAATCCTCCCAAAGATGAGAGTTGTCTTGCACACCCACAACACATTCACAACATACAAGGAGGAAACAAGAGTAAAATTCATGAAAACAAAATGAGAACAAAATACTACAAACTCTCACAATAGAATTAACTTCACAATATATTTACTTAAACACTTCCATGGTAGATGCACCTACCTTTCCTCAAGCTATGGAAATTGTGGATTTGATGTAGAGCTAATCCCTTCTTTCCTAGCTTTCATTCTCCTTCTCAAACCTCTAGTTCTCCCAAGTCAATCCCTCTCTCCTCAAGAATCCAAGTGTAGAAGTGTGTAACTCTTTTTTAGTCTCTTTTCCCAATAGCTCAAAAAAAATATTCCTTCTCTCCTACCCTCATCCCAAGGTAAGTTAGGTGTCTTGGTTCTTTCTCACTAACTACTTGCCCTAAGCTAAGAAATGGATAGTAATTCAAGACATAGGAGAAGGAACAAACCTAGGTAACATACCCAATTTCGTCACTTTCAAGGAAGGCTCACTTTGAGAGGCATCTTGGAAGCCTTGGGTGAATAAAAGGGTAAAAGTTGACCCCTAACCCTATGCACATGCCTTGGGGTACTTAAAACTAACCCTAACTACACCATGGGGCTCCATTTAACCCTTCAAAAACCCAAGTGAAGTTTACATCCGAAAATGAAAAGTGATGACACATACCTTGGTTTCCCAAACCACTAACCATGCCTAGGGATTCACAAGATGACCTAAGGGTGAGCTAGGGTCCTTTCCACTTAGGCATGCCAACACATTACACTAGTGTCAAGTGACACTTCACAAAAAGAAGTACACATCACATTACTTAATTACACACATGGCATGCCTAATGAATAATTTACATTTACATTTACACATTTAATTTTACATCCATTTATGCACATATTAACATTTACAACAACAATCACTCAAGCATTACGTTTACAAAATTAAAATCACATAACAATGAGGTCATTCTCTTCCTAGAGTCGACCTTGGCCTTAAACTATTTTCACATAGATCCATCTTTGTTTCCCCACATTTAAAACCATGGTCATAATCCTGCACACTCGATTCCAATGTTAGTATCCCATAAAATCAATGCATATATAAACATATCAAGAGAGAAACATGATCTATAACAACATCTAAATACATTACATAGATAAACTGCATTTCATGAGTTCATCATAAACATAATCCACATTGTACCCTAATTCTATAAACATCAAAATGTAAGTTCATTTTCACTTAAACTAGTGACCCTAAATCAATTGTAGAATCATTACTTTAGGAATTTCACATCACAACTATCACATTTTACTAATCCATATGATAACGTAACAATAAGAAAAATCCATAATTCATCTGTCTTTCCATAACATAAAGTCAGTACGAATCTATCATAAGCATGTAGGGGTACGTCTAACATCATCACCAATATAATCAAGTAAAGTCATCACATAATGTCTAATGCTATGAATTCATAATCAAAATAGGTCTAGTATCACAAAAAAATGTATCATCTAGCTAGTCCATGTGTCAAATCATTAGTCAAGCTAAGATGGGTTGGGGTAGGACTTCACAGGTCCTTAGGAACATTGGCCTCCAAGAGAGATTGATCTAGAATCTCCCTATGCACATGAGATATTTTAAGCAATTCAAGTATTGATACCTAAGTTGACATACGCTGAAGTTGATCAACCAAATTGTAATCACATGTTGTAGATGAAGTAGTATGCTTGGATGTTTAAGTTGTTGGTTTTTTGGAAGAGGAAAAACCTGCCCCTCGCAGAGTGACTTTACCTTGAGAGCGGGTTATCGCGTTGGAGGATTCAGCTTGAGTCGTTACTTTGATCTTAATAAAATTGATAGTATGGTCAAAGGACTCAATCATGTGGATCACATTTTCATTGTCAGAGTATTTGTAACCCACTTTGTTATCCTTCATCTTGGACAATTCCCCTTTTTCATATTTAGGAAAAGACTCCTTAAAATCCTTATGATCAGTGTTCATTTGCGGGGTATCAATCACAATTGTCTCATTATTGATTAGATCCTGGATGAGATATTTGAGCTTCATACAATCATTGATCTTGTGGTCATTATTACAATGGTAATCACAATAGTGGTTATCCTTCCACCACTTAGGGTTTATCTCAGGATTGTATGGTTTAGAGTTGTCAAGCACACTGATGATTTCATTTGTCAAATGCATCTTCAGGGCATTCTCAAGGGATTCTCCAATAGGAGTGAAGTCTCTCTTAGGCCTAGGGATCCATGGCCTATCTTTGTTAGCCTCAGTCTTAGAGCATGGTTGGTTTCTCTTATTATCTTTCAAAGCTTGAATACCAGTGGATAAGTTGAAAGTTGGATCCTTTGGTTTGCTAGATGTGGATGCAGAGGTCATTCCCACAATTTCATCATTGACGACACCCTTGGTTTTAGTCCAAAACTTATGTTTGTCTCTATTATACTAATTGTTGGAAGAAGATTTTTGCTCTTTATGTTGCAAATTTATCTCTCCTTTCCGAACAAGGACATCTTCTATGTGAATAGACATTTCAACCAATTTGTCAAATGAAGCATGTGATTGCATTTGCAATGCATAGTTCATTTCAGGGACCAAGGTGTTTATAAATATATCAATCTTCTCAGTCTTAGGAATTTTTTGTGGGTATCTAGAAAACATTCTTCACCATTGTTGAAGGATTGTAATGAAGGTTTCTCCTACACGTTTCTTTGTATTGCACAATTTGAGCATGGTAACATCATGAGAGATGTTGTAGGAGTGTTGTTGGATGAAATTTTGAACCATTGACTCATCAAAGGTTTTAATGTCAAGGGCAAGTGAGGTGAACCAACTTATAGCTTGGCCACCAAGAATTTGAGGAAAGAGCCTCATCAAATAGCTTTGTTCATGCATAAATTTCATGCTCAAGTTACAAAATTTGTGCACATGATCTTGAGGATCTTTATTGCCATCATACTTGTCATATTTAGGGATCTCCACCTTAGATGGAAAAGGAAACATGTAGAGATTTCTATTGAAGGGGAAAAAATTGATTCAAGCAAATATTTGTTAGAAGGATGATCCATATCCTTTTTGAGTTGTGAAATCTCACAATATAGGTCCTGAAGTTGTTTGGTAAGAGTGGTGAGAGGAGACTCTTCTTGTTTTTGTAGTAAGTCATCCACATCAAATTCAGGTGTTAGCTTCACACCCATAGAAGCGAGATGCATGAAATAGCGATCTTTATCTCGACTTATGATGGATTGCATCACCTTGTGGAAATGTTTTTCTTCTTGGAATTTTTGGGTTTCTTCTTGTGTGGGTTCTTCATCCTCAAAGTCAGAATCATGCCTTTAGTGGGCACCCCAATCAAAGTTTGACATGTTGATTTGATCACAGTTATCAACGTGATTAAAGGGTACTGACTGGTAGATGATATCTTAATGCAAAGGTTCTTCACGAGAAGATGGTCCAGGGGTATCATAAATATTTTTCTTTTAGATTAGTTGTAGCCTTGTAGGAATGATAACAAGTTCTAGCTGGCATGGAATATGAGATTGAGAAACTGATAGTAATAAAACTACCAAGTTATTGTAAGAAGATCAAGGTAATGATAGCTCTTGTCTCAAGGGTAAGTGAATAGATAAAGAGATAGTTGAAACGAGGTGCAAGGTATCGAGAATGAGGCCTGAATGCTTGTTGGGTGATACTTGTGACCAAGATGATGTAGCTAGGAAAACCAAGTAAAAGGTACTGAGAATGAGGCTTGAATGCCTATTGAGTGGAACTTGTGACAAAGTTTGAGCAAGGTTTTTAATTTCAAATGAGGTATTTTGAGATAACAACTAGAGCACTTTCCAAGATCTTAAAACAATAGAAAAGAGAGATCAAATCACTTAGCAAGGACTCAATCAATTGAGAATACCAATTCTTAAGTGACTATCGATTAAGACAACAAAAAATCCAAAAGGAATCTAGACAGTAAAGATAATGAAGTTTTAAGAAATCAATGTAGTTTTCGTAGCCAGTCAGTCAGAGGATCGTATGATGAAAATCAACTCTAGATATGATGAAACCCAACACTAGGTGTGATAATATGGTGAAGCTCAATCTTGTCGTACAATGAAACATAATAATGGGTGCAATGAAGCACTCATATCATATGACACATCGCTGGAGAAAATGGCAATATGAAGGAAAATGGACAATTTACCACTGTTTTTGAGAATTTTGACCAATCTGAATTGGTTTGGTTTCACATCCATGATGAGTCTGAGTGTCCCTAAATCAATTCTAAATATTTCCAAGCAAGCAATAACATGATCAAATAAGAGTCCCCAAACAATCCACCAAAGGACAAAGAAACTTTGGGGACACAATCACATGTGAGGTCTAAAGGGAGGGTGTTTCAATATGGAAAGAGCATCAAGTGTATGTTCCATAATGATTTTCATGGGTCTCAACACATTCAAAGAAATGTCAAGCAAAAACTACCTAAGGTCAAGACTAGTATCAAAATCTTTACCCACAAGTTGGTATTCCTTCGCCTCACACAAAGTGATGTTGGCTTTTCTGAGGATAGCATCTAAGGGAATACTTATGGTGAGTAGTCTTGATGTGATCTGGGTAAAGTCCACTTGGATCAATCCTTATACAAAGATTATGATACTTTTTGAGGTAAGTCGGGTAGCTTCTAACCAATGGTGTCTAGTAAGGGCATCCATTCACAACTATCCCTTGTAGTTCCACTTAGTAGAATTGAGGCCTATATCCCTACAAGTGATTCAAGTAAAGGTAGTCTTTCAAGCAAGATTGAGACCTCTCAACCCTACACATCACTCTCACGTGTGTTCTCTCACTCAAACAAGTGACCCAACACAGTTAATAGCTATCTTCTCATGGTTTTTGCTCAACAAGTCATAAATTTTATAAGGGGTTGGATGATTGGGATTTTCTTTGTCCCACTTGGGTCATTCTCACAATATTTTTACCTCAATGATGGACCCTCTAAAGGTAAAATGAAAAGAGAAGTATATAGGCTAATGAAAGTCTAGATTTCTGATTTTCCACAAAGGAATAGAGTATAGTCTCCTACTTCCTAGCTTCTCCCAAACACATCAAGTACATATTAATTCACCAAGGAATCTTTGCAAGTGAAAAGCCAAGTAGGTCAAGATTTTTGATTCAACCTCTAGGAGGTGAAGAACATACTCTCCTACTACTCAACTAGTCACAAGAAAAGAAGTCTTTCTAGTTAAACTAGATGCCTAGAGAAACAAATTTATGAAACCACAATGTTGATTTGTATCTCCAAGGAAACCTTCAACACAAATAGCTTTATTAATCTCCAAAAGATGTCTTTGGCAAGCTTCCTACAATCACAAAGCATTAGTAGTCTCAAAATAAGGCCATGTAGACAAATTTGACAAGTGAATTCTCCCTCAAATACCTTGCAAAAACCTGCTATTTTCTTCAAAACAAAATGTTAAAGCCAAGATGAATCTAAATCAAACACTTGGTTCTAAAAATTCAAGCAACTACACCCCTAAAAATGCTATCTATTTTTATACGATAAAACACAGTCAAGACCGTATTATCGTATGATGAAATCCCATAAATCCATGTGATGAAAGACATAGTTCTTATGTCGTACAATGAAACCTAAAATAACATGTGATAAATCACCTTAAGCTAGTTTTATCGTATGATAAAAATCACAATTGCATGTGATAAAAGTGTTGGAAATATATTGGGAAAGTATGATACTGAGAGGGGGGTGAATCAAATATCATCCAATTTATCACTTTTGACGTAAACAAACTTGCAAAGTATAATCATAAAACTTAATACTATAACAAATATAATATTCTAATCATCATCCATGAAAATAAACATAACACAATGATTTTGGTTATCCAAAAACCCTTGAAAGGTAAAACTGGGGTGGGGATGACACCTGCAAATCTTCACTACTGCAGTATTAAAGTTTTCTTGTTAGGGCTACAAGTTTTGATCATAAAATATGATCTACCCTATGAGGGGTCTACCCTGTTAAGAGCTTTGAGACTTATACAATCTACCTTGCAAAAGGATTTGAAACTTACAACTAAGTAAGCACTCGGTTAAAAGATTTACTATGGTCTGTTAAAACCACTCTGTTAAGAGATTTACTCTAATTCACCTGTTAGGATGTCTCAATACCCGATCCTTTACTTTGCACTATGATGCTGATTATAGATCTTCTCCTTATGCTATAGATTTGATCTCCTCTATAAAGTATGTCTCTATTTTGTCCTTCACTGCTATGTTCTATTATGCTCGGTCACTGAACTATGTTCTGCTCTAAAAGTATGAGATCTCCTTCATACTCTACTCCTCTCATGATACATTTAGGGTTTGGATCTCATCTTATATAAACAATTAATCATCTCCAAGATTTAATATCTATGATCTGGATTGTATCCTTTTGCCACTTAACCTTTCCCTAATTCTGATTGGTTCCATGAATTACATAGGGATTAATGATTACAATGCTAAAGCATGATCACCTCCGTGATTTCCTCAACAAACAATAAAATGTAATATGGATGTCAACCAAAATTATTTACCTAAGTGTTTGTGCCATAACAAACACATATGTCAATTTTGGCTTGCTCAACATTTGATATCTTTGGCACTTAGCATTCACTGTTCTTTATACCCTGGTGCTTGACACTGACATCTTTACATAACTCGGCAAAAGATAACTTGACTAATACTAAAGTACTCAGTGACCACTGTCTTACTCAGTAGTGACTACTGCTCAATAACTATACAATATACATGACTTAGCCTATACATGATGACTCAGTTGCAGTGATGACTGACCAACATTGCCTAGAAAATGACTAAGTGTAAGACATTCATAAACAACAAAACTTAGGAATCAACAATATCCCCCTTTGACATTAGTGGCAAAAACACTTTGTCATGACATTTTCATTACATTTACAAGAGTACTTAGTAACAATTTTTTTTCTTCTGTAGAATACTCCCCCTAAAACTTAACTTGGTCTTCAAAAGAAAATTTGCATATGCATATAAGACTTCCTTATTTGACATACACCCAAATATATATACATTTACAAAAACTTGTATGTCATACCATGTATCCTATTTATTGCCTTATGATATCTGTCATATATCTGATAGTCTATTTCTCTTTTCCTTTCTTTCTTATTTCCCCTATAATTCTGTCATGTCATGTTATCTATTTCTTTTCCCCCTTATTTTTGTCACTTGAAGTTCTTGGGGTCTAGGGGTCTTGAAATACTTATCCAAAAATGGTTTGTGAAGCTGCATGACCAAACCCAATGTGTTGTCCCAACCAGACCTTACAGACTTCAAAACCTCAAACTTCACTTCTAGCTCGACAGCTAGCTCAACTAGGCTCTCGGCAATAGAAAGATGAGGATATTTTTGAATTAATTCCTTTGTTGTGACTAACTCTCTTTGCATAGCCTCAAGATGAGGTGTTAACATAGTTTGGATGGAGACTAGTCTAGCCCTTATATTACCATCATTAGCCATCAACTCAGCTAATCTTCCTTGGGCATGTAGAAGCCTTGTAAAATGCATAGAGCTAGAACTTGCATCCATGCTCAATGAATGACCTGTAGACTTGAGATCTAGTTGTAAATTGTCTATCAGATCCTGGTTGTCCCTTGTAAACTCTTCTACATTGCATAATTTCTTATACAAAGAATGTGCATTTTGTACAACTTCTAAATTTGTTACTAAGGTAGAGAGTTCTACCTATTTCACTGCAATGTTTGCAGAGACCTTATTGAGTACCTTGGTCTTAATTTCCTTTCTAACCACTACAACAACTTGTCATTAGCCTCATTGTTATCATCAGTCACTTTCTTGACAATGTGAACAAGTTTCTCCAAAATAGGGTCAAATTCATTTACATCAATCATGCCAAAAGCATCTATAAATATACCTTTTATTTCATGAAGTACCTGCTTTTGCTGATGTTCCCTTCTCATGTCTTCCTATTTTCTCTTCTTCTTTAGTAGATCTTGCAAGATTTGAATTTTATCGTATGTCAAGTTATCAGTGTCCCACTTAGGAATCACTATAACTTCTTTGAGTGTCACTTGTGTAGTAGGAGATTTCTCCTTCTTCTTTTGTGACTTCTTCCTAGGTGTAGTACCACTCAACATCTATATAAGAGATTTTATTGCCTCTTTCTCTTTAGGCTCTTGAATGTCCTACACTTTCTCTTTCTCTATCTTTTCCTTTTCCTTTTCCTACACGTGAGGACTTAATACCACCAATGCAAACTATTTTGCTTGCCTTTTGCTTGTCTCCTCAACATGTGTTGGCTTAGGTGTGATTGTCAACTTGTCCTATCATTGGCATTAACACTTTGACCGACTAGTAGATCAAATGTAACTATATGTGGGTTGGAAGTGGTAACTTCAATAGTTGATGTGTCCTCAATTTGTGGATAGTCTTGCACTTGTAACAACACCGAATTGATGCTCAACATAAATTTATCCTTGGCTGCCTCGGCTTGCATATGCAACTGAATTTCTTCCTCAGTCAATATGTTTATTTTCACTGGAATGTCCTTAGTGATATCAACCATGGTTATTTCATCCTTCTTCACACTCTCTTCAACCTTTTGAGCTAATTCCTTTTGAATTTGATGTTCATTGATATCCTCTTTATTATCTAATTAAACTCCCTTGAATGTGCTTGCATCCTGTTGTGCACTCTTATCACTTATAAGACCAAAAATTATCTTCCATAACCTTAAAATTTGTTGTACAGTGTCTTCAACCTTGTGTTGAAAAATGGAGTATGCCTGGAGCTTGGGGAAAAATCTATTGATGTAGTGCTCCATGTACTACTTTATAAATTTGGGGGATAGTCAGGCATGACTTGAGCAAGAGTGGTCTCCCTGATTTTCTTTTCTATCATTAGGGCATATTCCCATTTCTGAGCTATCCTTTGATATAATTCATCTAGAATCAAATTCCCCAATTGAAGTGGTGTCATCTTAAATATAGAAAGCATCTCAAGCATAACTTGTTCTACTTTCTCCTTATCCTCAATGCTCAGTTTTTCAAATCTTATTTGTTTAAAGCCTGCTAGGTCAATAGTGCTCTTGATGTTGAGGCATATTTCATCCACAGTCGTTAATTTCTTTTGTGATGGTACCTTCTTATTTATTTCCTCATCACTATCAATTTTCTCATCATCCTTCTCTAAGATGAGCTTCCTTCTTGGTTTCTTCCTAAATTGGCTTGGCAGTGCCTTGGGCTGAACTGGTTTTCTTTTCCTCAATGCAAGGGATTTATTTTGTGGATCGACAACTACTATAGTAGCAACTTCCCTAGTTCTTGGCCTAAGTACTAGTGAGGAGATGGGCTTAGGCTTTTGTATTGACTTCTTTATAGGCTTGACAACTAATGCTTTCTTGCCTTTCTTTACTACCACATTCACCTCTTCTTCACTGTCCTCAGACTCACTAGAATTATCCTCTCCTAATCCCTTAGTCAATTCAAGAGGTGCATCTACCTCTTCATCTCCTATCATCTTCTCTATGTTTTTCCCTATCTTCTTTCTTTTTCTCTCCATGGTAGCAGATTTTAATCCCATGGTTATCTTGGCCTTAACTTCCTTATAGGTTCTAAAGTGTGTGGCATTCTTGTCAACTTCCCCAGCTAATAGGGTTGTGACTGTTGTTGTTGTTTCATTAATATTTACCTCATAAGGTAATGGAATTATCCATGGTACCCTCGACATAATTGCTTGTGCATATGTATAGTCTATATCTACTAGAAAACATGTGTTTTGATTGTACTTCTCCACTAGAGATATAGGGATTCTGCTTCTTTCCTCATTTTCTTCTTGAACTCAACAAAATAACTCTCCATAATAATTTCAAAATTATCACCCATTTGACCAATAGACTCACTAATATGAATTGTCACTAGTTTATTCTTATCCCATTCTACTCCTCCAATAGTAGGAAAACTTTTCTAAATGTAGAAAAATAAATAAACAAGGAGCCAAACTTATACATAGAATTCTTTGCTTTCTAGATGGATGTAAGGTTCTCAACCAGCTACGTCAGTTGGAGCTCAGCAAGGTCATATGTATGATCCTTCTTTACTATATTCCAAGCTTGGTCCACTGCCATGCATGGGACACTATCCAACCGACTAGATTGATAAAACTTGTGTGCTATCACCCTCACTACAAATTCAATTTCCAGGTCTATGATAGTTGAAATAGTCATACCTCATTTGTTCCATACTTCCTGGGTGTTTTCTTGGATTTCCTCCTTACTTTGACATCTCATTGTCTTCTTTCTAGTGAGTTTAGGGTATCCAGTTACCTGGTAAATCATATCTTTTGTAATTTGGACTGGTTCGATCTCCAGCCATATTTTTATATCATGTACTATGCTCAATACAATCTTGATCCACTCAACTTTGAAATTTTGTGGAAAATCGAGAGCATGTACCCACCCTTTCTCGACAACCTTCTAGTGTTCTGGCTTCAACACCCTATTGCAACAAAGTTTATCATACGCTTCTCTGAGTTCATAGTCTCTGATCTCCCCAATCTTACACATGTAACATGTACGAATATCGTTGATCATTAAAAACTTCTTAGGAATAAATGACATGGCTCCAATCAAATCTCCCATAACTGCACTTTCCAAAATGCCCTAAAACTTCTGTGGCTTGCATGCCTCTTTCCTTACTAATTGAACATTGAAAACCTCCTTCCCTTACTTCTTAACTACAATTGATGATGAAGATGGCATTTCTCCAAACTTAAGGGTTCAAATTATGAAAAGAGTCACTTGGTAGAATACCTTGCATAAGTGTTTCTCAGATATTTGTCGATGGCACGCTGTGAGGATTTTTGCAAATCACACTTAGCACTAATTGCTCTAGTTATTCGCTCTGAAAATTTCTCAAATCGCTAGTGAAATGAAAATAAATGATAACTTCCCACTTTATAGACTTTAAACAGTCAGATTAGGGCTTCATTAATGATCCGTACACATTCTAGGTGAGATATAGTTGTCTCGGCAATCTCATGTCAACTCAGTCAACATAAGCTCAGTCGATACAACCATTCAGTTGTAGCTCGGTATACATCACATCTCGGCGATCACTGGAGCTTGAGAAACACTAGTGACTCGGTCACTATAGACTAATACTGATGCTCGACATCAAATATACAATGTATCTCTTTACTCAAATATGTCCTAATGCATCTTAATTTATGCAGATATGGACATTTTCTTATCAAATGTTAGGAACTGATGTAAAATAAAACATTATAAAATTTAGTTCCACACATACCTTCTTTGCTTAGTTTGAAGTAGTGTGATAACCTGATCTATCAGATTGGGTGACCTTAGGTTCACTAATTCCACTACTGCTTGCTTCTTCTTTCCTCTTCCATGAATTATTCATCTGATTTCTCATCTTCTCAACAATTTCTTCTTTCTTGCTTTGTTCAGTGCTCGATGTATGTGCTTTGCAATCTTTCTTTAGATGACTAATCTTATTGCATTTATAGCATACCATACTTTCATTCATCCAACTCTTGGATTTACCTCTGAAATGTGTCTTCAAATAATTTGCTCCAATGTGACCATATTTTCCATAGTAATGACAACTGTACCAAGTGTTGTAGTCCCAATTGTATGTATTACCCTTCTTAGGTGCCTTAGTCTATTGATTGGATGACCACTTGGCTTTAGATCTACACTCACATGATCTATGTCCATATTTTTGGTAGTTGAAACAATATCCTTGAAATCTAGGTGAGGTAGGTGGATTATTGACCTTTATCCTGCATTCATGTGCCTAATGTCCATGCTTTTTATACTTAAAATAATGTCCATTGAACTTTAGTTTAGGATCAAACTTACCATGTTTGTTGTTAGAGTAATAAAGTGTTTTCTTATTAATTAAATCATGTTTGATTTAATTACCAAGTCACTTATCATCTCTTTCTACTTAAGCAAAAATTTAGGTATATAATAATTAATTGCTTTATTAATTATTATTGTGCAACCTAGGTTTTACCTTTTTAGATTTTTAGATCTCCTTTTATAAGGATTGATCTCCTTTGTTTTCATAATAGATTGCATAACAAACAGTCATTATTGAATTGCAACTTTTATTTTTACACATCAAGAATGATTTCTCCTCTCTCGTGGATCAATGCATTCAAGCCTCCGTAGCTTTTTTCTTCTTCTCTCTTTTTTTGTGACAGGTGTTTGCATGCAAGTGTTCTTGGGAGCTGTGGGTTGTTTACTCCTCAACTTCAATATGGTATCAGAGCTTTAGATCTATTTGCCCCTATCCTCTTCTTAAGAGATTCAATCGTGTTCTTCAGATTTGCATTTTCAGAGGGTTTTATGTCAAATATAGGGGTACCTCTTTTTATGGTCATATTGGCTTCAAACAGACCTCTGCAAATTTTCTTTTGCAACTAGCCTTGGCATGGATCTCAAAACACTTTGGGCCCAAAAAGACCTCACTATTGAGCTCAGAGCACCCCAAAACCCCCAGATCCATATAAGGCACATCCAATTTGGACAACCTTGCATTTTGGGGTATTTTTTTGGTACTAGACAACCTGCCATGCTTCTAGAGATGGAATTTGTATGAACTGGCACATAATTCGAGATAGAATTTGTATAGATTGACATGCAAATCAAGGAAAAGTTTTATTTCCCCCACATGTAAATGAAAGCAAAAAAAAATCTATACCTTGGCACAAAAATCAAGGCAACAATCCGTACAACCTGCATGGATGTCGGTTGCATAATTTTTTTTCTCATAGATTCCAAATTTGTCCAAATTGGATAAATTTTATATGGATCTTGGGGTTCTTGGATGCTGTGAATGCAACAGTGAGGTTTGTTTGAAGCCAAGATGACCAAAAAAATAGGTCCCCCCAGATCTGATAGGAAACTTTCTAAAAACACAAATATGACGAACATGACCAAATCTCTCAGGAAGAGGACAGGGGCAAGAAGATATGAAGCTTTGATATCATATTGGAGTTAATGAGAAAAAAACCCACAACTCCCAAGAACACCTATATGCAAACACCTGTCACAAAAAGAGAGAAGCAAACAACTATGGAGACCTGAATATGGATCCATGAGAGAGGAAAAATCCTTGATGTATAAAAACAAAAGTTGCAATCAATAATGAAATGTTAGAAAAGGTTAAAAAGTGTTATGTGATCAATCCTGATAAAAGAAGATCAGAAACCCTAAAAATGGAAAAACCTAAAAATGGAAAACCCTAGAATGCACAATAATAATTAATAATTAATTAATTATTATATACCTTAAGTTTAGCTTAACTCGAAAGAGGTAATAAGTGACTTAATAATTAAATCAATATGATTCAATTAATAAGAAAACACTTTATTACTCTAATATTTGCTTCTATAGATGTTGGCTGTATGTCCTAGCTTTCCACAATGATGACATGTGGGTTATTTTTCTTTGGCTTTGCATTCCTTTGCTCTCCACTCTTTGATGATTCTCCTTCCTCAGTGGATGATAAGTGCTCATCATGTCCAAGTCCAGATGTATCACTAGATCTTCTAGGTGACCTTAACGACTCTTCAAAATATCTCACAGCTTCATTAGGCTTGTTCATTCTTTCATTCTTTCATTCAGTTCCTTTTCAGATCTTAGTTCATTCCTCAGTTGATTGTTTTTTGATCTCAAATTTTTTGTTTTCCACATCTTTCCTGCCCAATTCTTGATTAACAAGTAGTAGTTGATTTACCATGTCCATTTGATTGTTTATCAATCTTTGCATGTCGCTTGTCCTTTCATCAAGTCTCATTAATATTTGTCTTTTGTCTTCTTCATCCATTGTCTTATCTTCTTCAGATCTCTTTTTTTGTTCTACAATTTCACAGAGTCTTACAGATTGTATTTCTTGTTCTCTCTTCAGATTTCTGATGTCCTCATTCAGTATGTTGTTTTTCTCCAGTATTTCTTTTATGGCTTTGTCACTTTTAGCAGAGTTGCCACCATCAAATAGTCTTGTAGTATCCTCTTATTGATATTGTGTTTCATTCTATTGAATAGCCATTTCTCGTCTTCTGCTTAAAGATTTCTTCAGTTCACATCTGGCTGCTTCAAGTTGTTGTAGTGCAAGCTAAATGTCAATCTTCTAATTCTCTTTAATCTTTCCCAACTTATAAAATTCCATCTCAAGATCTTTATCTCACTTTTGACGTAAACAAACTTGCAAAGTATAAGCATAAAACTTAACACTGTAACAAATATAATATTCTAATCATCATCCATGAAAATAAACATAACACAATGATTTTGGTTACCCAGAAACCCTTGAAAGGTAAAACTGGGGTGGGGATGACACCCACAAATATTCACTACTGTAGTATTAAAGTTTCCCTTTTAGGGCTACAAGTTTTGATCATAAAATATGATCTACCTTGTGAGGGGTCTGCCCTGTTAAGAGCTTTGAGACTTATACAATCTACCTTGCAAAAGGATTTGAAACTTACAACTAAGTAAGCACTCGGTTAAAAGATTTACTAAGGTCTGTTAAAACCACTCTGTTAAGAGATTTACTTTGATTCACCTATTAGGATGTCTTAGTACCCGATCCTTCGGTTTGCACTATGATGCTGATTACAGATCTCCTTACACTATAGATTTGATCTCCTCTATCAAGTATGTCTCTGTTCTGTCCTTCACTTCTCTATTCTCTTCTACTCGGTCACTAAACTTTGTTCTGATATGAAAGTATGAGATCTCCTTCATACTCTACTCCTCTCATGATACATTTAGGGTTAGGATCTCATCTTATATAAATAATTAATCATCTCCAAGATTTAAGATCTACGATTTGGATTGTCTCCTTTTTCCGCTTAACCTTTCCCTAATTCTGATTGGTTCCATGAATTACATAGGGATTAATGATTACAATGCTAAAGCATGATCACCTTTGTGATTTCCTCAACAAACAATAAAATATAATATGGATGTCGGCCAAAATGGTTTACCTAAGTGTTTGTGTGATAATAAACACATATGTCAATTCTGGCTTGCTCAGCATTTGATATCTTTGGCACTCGAAATTCACTGTTCTTTATACCCTAGTGCTCGGCACTGACATCTTTACATAACTCAACAAAAGTTGACTCGGCTAATACTGAAGTAGTCGGTGACCACTATCTTACTCAGTAGTGACTATTGCTCGGTAACTATACAATAAACATGACTCAACCTATACATGATGACTTGATCGTAGTGATGGCCGACCAACATTGCCTAGAAAATGACTAAGTGTAAGACACTAATAGACAACAAAACTTAGGAATCAATGAAAAGAAGGTTTCGTACGATAAATTTTACTGTTAGGTGTGATATTTGTTGTAGTTTCAAAAAATAAATTAAAATATCCTACCAGAAATGGGACCAAAAATTGATTCGAGCCCCATGGTGGACCCCAAAGATGTGTGGTTAAATATTGGTATTCACTTACAATGCAACCAACATTCAATAAAACATTAACTCAAGGATTTAGCTATAAGATTTCATATCAAATGAACCAACTAAACCCTCAAAAGAAGCTTGTTGCTTCCTAGTTGAAGCAAGTTTAATCCTTTTTGTAATGCTCATCAGTATGACATGAAGGATTAGTGACTTGACTACTCCAAAATGGAAGATTCAAATGCAATGTAGATAGTTTAAATGAAACTAGAATGCAAGAATAACAATGCTAGAATGAAAGCAAACTAGATAACAATGCAAGATTATACTAAGAGATGAACTAAACTAAGAATGCAAGAGAGCTATGGGTATATAATGAAAGCAACTAAGAACTAGGAATTCAAAATAGCATAGTAACTCTAGAATGCACAAAGATGGATCCCTTGAGCCATGGAAGAACTTCCTTTTAAAGGAATTGCCTCAAGAATGAAGGGTGGAGATTAAGAGGCAAAAGATGTTAGGTACAGATGAGTGGTGAGAGAGATCAATCCACGTGAGAGGATTCAATATTTTTGATTGTCCAAGTTTGATTGGAGAATAAGACAAAATATAAAATCTCCTTTTAATTGTCAATTAATCAAGATTAAGTTTGCACAAAGTGCTCTTTTTAATAAAGGTGCTAGAACTTTATATTAAGGGTAAGTTTTGACAATTTTAAATGATTTTCAAGTTTTGGAATGATTTAATTTAATTATTCAAGGGGGGTTAATCATGGTTACTTACATAATTATGTCTAGTAATTACACCTTTGAGATTTAGAATTTGTTGTAAGACAATTTAATCGAAATTAGGGTTTAGGTTCGACTAGACAAGTTTTAGGTGATTACATACATACATACCTATATATATAATTCAATTTTAAATATTATTTTTCATAGTTATCTTTAGTAACTTTCTATGAAAGAAATTGTCTTTGAAAAAGCATATCTTCAATTTGATTTTAAATTTTAGTTAGGATAGTTATCTTTAGTAATTTTCTATAAAAGGAAATAAAAATACATTATTAATATAGTATTAATATATACATATAGATATATATTATCTTTAGTTTTAGATCTTTTGAAAAAAACATATCTTCAATTTAATTTCAAATGTTATTTTTGATAGTTATCTTTAGTTACTTTCTATAAAGAAAAATGTCTTTTGAAAAAGCATATCTTTGATTTGATTTTAAATTTTAATTAGCATAGTGATCAGGATTAAAGTGGGAAAATACTGAAATCTAATTTTTCCAAAATTTCATATGTTTTAGTAAATTGCAATTTTGAGGGTCTTCGGTGCATTTCTGGGAAAATATGTTGTGCATGATGGAACATTGATGTTTCTGAAATTTGGTTCAAGATTATTTGAATACCTTTCCAACGCATCAAACGGTTCGTAATTCGAAGCTAGGATGAGAAAGTTATGCCTTCTCCAATTGGACCTAAATTTTATATTTAGTTTTTTGATAAATTTTGATAGTTTTAATAGTTTAATTGTAATAAACATTATGATGACTCTTCATTTCAATTCCAAGGGATTTGTGTGACCCTTGGGATCCATCCGACTTGTATAAACTCCAATTTTGAATAGAATGGAGACAGTTTTTGGTTTGCAATCTTGTTGTTCTCAATTTTCGTGTTGAATTCTACAATACTGCAGGTATCACACCAGGTATTGTAATCTGGTTTTTCATAAATTAGATCAGTGGTATCAGAGTGGGAACGCTCCTTTATGCTAATTTACACAAGGTCTTCCTACCAAAGATTAGGATTGGATACACAAGATTTGTCAAAATACCCACCTTTGAGACGCACACGATCAAAGATGTCAAACGATGATGTTAAGAAGTTGGTCGAGGAAGCTTTAAATAAGCAATGAGAGGAGATGATGAGTTAATTTTCATGCCTCCTACAAAAGCAAAAACCCTCTGAATCTGAAACATCATTTCGTGGAAATACCCCTTTCAAAGTGCAGGTCAATTTTGACATCCCGAATTTTGAAGGAAAGGTCGATTCTAAAGCTGTTGATAACTGGTTATCAAAGTTGGATAGGTACTTTTCTGTAAATAATTTCTCAGATGCTGAAAAGATAACATTTTCTCTCCTCAAAGCTGAAACCCATGTGAAATTAGCATGGGAAACCAAAGTAGCAAATAAAGAACAAGAATCAGTTGCTGAAGATGGTTTTATACTATCTCTTGATAAGAAGCTTACATGGGGAGAATTTGTGGAATACATAAAAGAAACTTACCTCCCGGAGGATGTATATGAACAAAAATACATAGAATGCCAACTTCTTTGACAAAAGAGGGATCAGTCTATGCAAGATTACACCAATACATTCCATT
This sequence comes from Chamaecyparis obtusa, assembly GCA_027943335.1. NCBI lineage: Eukaryota > Viridiplantae > Streptophyta > Pinopsida > Cupressales > Cupressaceae > Chamaecyparis > Chamaecyparis obtusa. The sequence continues at coordinate 111,905 of BSBK01004333.1, read as the reverse complement.
CACTTTTAGCAAAACTTAGTATTAATGATTTAGAGAAGCATCAAATTTTGAAATATCGGAGTGGACTTCACAGGTATATTCAAACAGAAATGGAATTTTTAAATATTGAGACATTGGCAACTGCCTATAAATATGCTACAAAAATTCAAGAAAAATCCAAGCAAAAAGGGAAGAGGGACTACTTTGCAAACAACAAGCCAAGGGTTGAAGGTGGCAATAAATTTGCAGGAAAATAGGTGACCAAGGAACTTCATTCAAATTCACCCAAGAACACATGGTGGTCTAGTAAAAAGATAGACACAGGCATGTGGTGTGAGATGCATAAGTCCCCAACCCATAATACAAAGGATTGTCGAAGTATTAAAAATTTGATGACAGAAATACGAGGAGAGGAAGCTGAACCTGAATCATCACCAATAGATAATTCTGAGAAAGAGGAGAATGATTCCATCATAGAAGCAACCCCATATGCCATAGTTGGAACTGCAAAAGTATTGCCCCGAGAAGATGAAGAGAGACTTTTTCATTCACAGATGTGGGTTGATGGAAAGCCTTTGCATTTTATTGTTGACAATGGGAGTCAAAAGAATTTGATCTCTAGGGAGACAGTCAAAAGATTAAATCTGAAAGTGACAAGACACCCACAACCATACTCTATGGGATGGGTAAATGAGGGACAAGATATTCAAATAAATCAACAATGTCATTTTCCATATTCAATCAAGCCTTTCAAGGATGAAGTGATATGTGATGTAGCACCATTGGATGTATGCGATGTCTTGCTGGGACAACCATACATGTATCAGAGGCATGGGGTGTATGATTCCAGGCCACGTAGTGTTACAATCAAGCTTGGTGGGAAGAGGTATCGAATACTAGAGGTATGTCCAACACAAACTACTTCTTTAATTAGTGCTAAACAATGTAAACGCTTGATTGCTCAAACTGGAGCTTTTGCTGTACTCATGATTCACCTTGAACAAACAAAGTCAGTTGTTCTTAATACACATGCTAAGGTAACAGAGAATCAACAAAATCAGATGGATAAAATTTTGAAAGAATATCACAGTGTGTTTACACCACCAGTGGGAGTACCAACCCACTGTCAAGTCAGGCACTCTATTGATTTAATCCCAGGCACACCGCTACCACATGAGCCAATATATATGAGGTCAATTTTGGAAAATGAGGGGATTAAGAGACAAATTCAGGAGTTGATTCAGAAAGGACACATTCGTCCAAGTGCTTCACCTTGTGGAAGTCCAATTGTCCTTGCTAAAAAGAAAGATGGGACATGGAGGCTTTGTATTGATTATAGAGCATTAAACAAAATCTCTGTTAAAAATAGATATCCAATCCCTCGAATTGATGATTTGTTGGACCAACTTAGGGGGGCTAAATTCTTTACAAAAGTTGACTTGAAGTCTGGATACCACCAAGTACCAATTGATCCAGCAGATGTGTGGAAGACTGCATTTAAATCTAAGGAAGGTTTGTTTGAATGGTTCGTCATGCCTTTTGGCCTAACAAATGCCCCAGCCACATTTATGAGATTGATGAATGATGTGCTTAGACCATTCATTGATTCTTTTGTAGTTGTTTATTTGGATGACATACTCATCTTTAGCAGGACTTGGTCTGAGCATTTGCAACATGTTGAACAAGTTATTTCAACTTTGCAAAAACATAAACTTTATGCCAACATTGAGAAGTGTTCTTTTGGTATGCAGAGTATTCAATACTTAGGGTATATCATTGACACTAAGGGTGTTCATGTTGATTGAGCAAAGATTCAAATAATCCAAGATTGGCCATCCCCTAAAAATTTCACAGAGCTTCGCAGCTTCTTGGGCTTAGCCAACTTCTATCGCAGATTTGTGTTTGGTTTCTCACACATATCATGGCCTCTTAATCAATCACTAAGGGGTGGAGCACAAGCAAAATTTCAGTGGACAGAGGCAAAGCAACAAGCATTTAAGGAGTTAAATAAAAGACTATGTTCAGCACCAGTATTGGTCCTTCCAGATCTACACCAAGCATTTGAGATAGAAACAGATGCATCAGATTATGCTCTTGGTGTGGTACTCACACAACATGGGCATCCTGTTGCCTATCACAGTGAAACTTTTTCTGATATAGTACGTAGGTATCCCACCTATGATAAGGAGTTGTATGCCATTGTTCAGGCTTGCAAACAATGGAAACACTATATACTAGGAAAGGAAATTGTTATACATACAGACCATAAACCACTCCAATTCTTGCAAACACAAGGGAAGCTACAGAATGATAGACATCAATGGTGGTCAGCCTATTTACAACAATTTCACCTCAACATTCGTCATAAAAAAGGAAGCAGTAACAAGGTGGCAGATTGTTTGAGTAGGCCTCCAATTGCAGGTTTGACAATAGTGTTGGATTCATGTGGTCATCAATCATCCACTTGGGAACAACTATATAGTACTGACCCTGATTTTACTAACATCTATAGTAATTTGGTAGAAGGAAAATCTGTCTCTGATTTTCACTTGCAGGATGGATTTCTTTTCCATAATGGTCACATATGTGTACCCACCGAAGAATAGAAGAAAATGATATGGGAAGCTCACTATAGTCGTGTTGCAGGACATTTTGGTATTAGTAAGACTACTGCTATCCTTCAAAAGTATTTCTATTGGCTAAAAATGAAGCAGGATATCATTTCACATATACAAGCTTGTGCAGCCTGTGTAATTGCAAAGCCAACAAACCGTAAGTTGGGTCTATACTTACCATTACCTATTCCTGATAAGCCATGGCAGTCTGTTTCAATGGATTTTATGTCTGGGCTTCCAACTACCAGGTGGGGGCATGATTGTGTATATGTTGTGGTAGATAGGTTTTCTAAAATGGCTATCATGGTGGCATGTAAAAAGATGATTTCTGCAGAAGATACTACCAAGCTATTTTTTGAACATGTGTGGGTTCATTTTGGTTTGCCAAAAACCATTATTTCTAATTGGGATAGCAGGTTCATCAGCAAATTTTGGTCTGCACTATGGGCTAAAATGGACATGAAATTGACAAAGTCCACAGCATTCCATCCCCAAACAGATGGGCAGACAAAAGTGGTGAATCGAATGATTATTCATATTTTACAGATGTATCATTCAAAACATCCTCGCACATGGGATGAAAGCTTACCCTATGTGCAACACAACTACAACTGTGCACTCCATAGTACTACAGGGCATAGTCCATTTGAGGTTTCTCTTGGGTACTAGCCATTGGCACCTATGGATGTAGCAATACCATCTCTACACTCTAGTAGTCCATTGAATGGTGACAAGGAGGTAGATAAAGTAGAAAAATTCATTGATAACATTAGACACCTACAACAACAAGTTCATGAGATATTGGAGCAGAGTAATCAGAAGTATAAGGAAAGACATGATAAACATAGAACTCCTCATCAGTTTCAGGTTGGTGACAAGGTATGGTTACATCTTCAGAAAGAGCACCTGCATGGACCAAATAGGAAGCTTCGTCCTCTTCGTTATGGACCATACACTATTGTGAAACAAGTTGGTGAGAATGCTTTTGAACTTAATTTGCCATCCTTTTTGGGATTGCATCCAGTTTTCAATGTGGAATTGTTGAGACTCTATTTTCCTCCTTTATTGGATATCTCCCAAGCTACTGAACACATTCAAGCTGCAAAGTTAAATCCCTCTACTACTGCTCTAGTCCAGTGTGACCATGTTACTGAAGCCATTTTAAAGACTTTGAGAAATCAGAAAATTCCTTTGTATCGGGTGGTTCGAGCTGGTCAGCATTCTCATCAAGGCAAGTGGTTTACTAAGGAACAAATTGAAGAACAATTCCCTCATCTGTTGCAGCAGATTAGTGCAATGGGGCCCATTGCCTCTTAAGGGGGGAGGAATGATCAGGATTAGAGTGGGAAAATACTGAAATCTAATTTTTCCAAAATTTCATATGTTTTAGTAAATTGCAATTTTGAGGGTCTTCGGTGCATTTCTGGGCAAATATACATGATGAAACATTAATGTTTCTGAAATTTAGTTCAAGATTATTTGAATACCTTTCCAACGCATCAAACGGTTCGTAATTCGGAGCTAGGATGAGAAAGTTATGCCTTCTCCAAGTGGACCTAAATTTTATATTTAGTTTTTTGATAAATTTTGATAGTTTTAATAGTTTAATTGTAATAAACATTATGATGACTCTTCATTTCAATTCCAAGGGATTTGTGTGACCCTTGGGATCCATCCGACTTGTATAAACTCCAATTTTGAATAGAATGGAGATAGTTTTTGGTTTGCAATCTTGTTGTTCTCAATTTTCGTGTTGAATTCTACAATACTGCAGGTATCACACCAGGTATTGTAATCTAGTTTTTCATAAATCAGATCACATAGTTATCTTTATCATAGTTATCTTTAGTAATTTTCTATAAAAGGAAGCATTTTTTTCATTCAAATAAAATAAATTACACACATTTACTTAGTTATTCATATTTAAAGATTATTTCTTTAATTCAATGTAACTTTCTATAACTTAAGCACCTTTTAATATTAAAAAATTATTGAGTATACATTTATTAGCTATTCATTATACTTTTAAATTAATAAAAAAAACATCTTAAAAATAGAATATTAACATATTTTATTGAACTTCAAAATTATATTACATAATATAATTGTGACCTCGTAGATATATATATTATCTTTATTTTAATTTTAGCTTATTAATCAAAATGAAACACTTTTCATTAAACAAAACTATTAAATTTTCAAGCACTTTCTAATATTAAAAATTTATTGGGTACACATTTTAGTTATTCGTTATACTATTAAATTAATAAAAATCTATATTAAAAATAGAATATTAACATATTTTATTCAACTTCAAAATTATACTAGGTGTTGGCATTATCCGGTAAGGATATAACCGGTGCATGGCAAAAAGGTGTTGTCATTGATGTCAAGGGATGCAAACAATAATAAGCGCAAGAGAGACTGGTTAGGATACCAGTGACACATAGTGAGCAAGAAGATTAAATCTATAACTAATAAAGCTCTAACTAATCATCAGAGCAACTGATAACTGAGGAAGGTTCAACCGGTAATCAAGGATTCAAAATTGTGACTGATAAAGTGTATGACTGGAACCAAGGAACCAAACCGATATAGACAGAGAAAGGAAAAGTGAGAGGTGATGGTTTTTACCTATGCACAACCTAAGGATATAAACAGATCAGTGAAGATATCATTAAGACCGATGAACCGGGGAAAGTCACAGTCGACAAACACTTGTGTGACTCTTTGACTAGGATTTGTTGCACAAAATCCAGATGACTTTTTGTTATCAAGAAGATCGGTGCAAGGCACAATTGAAGGTTTTAATGCCAAAATTTGTGGCATTAAAACATGGAGAAATCTCAAATAAAGAAAAGCTTGCGACACACATCTATTGTTTCCTTTATAAAGCAAAAAAAGCACATGGCATACATCTGATGTTTCCACAGTGAATTGAAAATCCACTAGGTGATGGATTCGAAGGAGACTTTTATGGAGGTCATGCATATAAAAAGTAGAAAGGGAAAGATGTCTATATATTCTTTAGCCTGTGAAGAATATTGTTTGCCTTCATTCTGCCAAAGAAAAAGAGTGAACCTATACACTGAGAGAAGCTACAAAAAGGTGAAAAGAAGAAGAAAAGAAGAGTGTGCAAGGAAGCACACCAGTTGATGGAGAGCATACCTGTGGTAACTGGTGATGACTCTCAATTGAGAAGCACAGTGATCTTATCAGGCTTAGTAAAGCCATTTCTAAAAGCTCAAACCCTCTATTACTCTCTGACAATTGCAATAGCAAAATCTCAATATTTTGGGTGAACATTAACAAGTCCCTTGTATTAAATCTCTTAACCGGGTGACATCTATGTAGATGTTTTAAGTCCTCTAACAAGGCAAACTATAACATGCCTTATTTCCTAAATCCCTTAACCGGGTCACATCTAACAGTGCATTTGTAATCCTTTAATAGGGAAGGATCCTTATAGGGTGCACTTTAGAAGACTGCAAAAATTTGCGAGGTTTCCTCACATCGTGGTTTTCTCCCGATTTGGGTTTCCATGTGATAAATCTAGTTTTTTTTATTGCTTGATTGTGTGTATCTATTTCTGTGATAAAATTTGTTCTGCTTATAGTTTTAGTTAGATTATATCAAATTTGATTCTTAAGTTTTAGTGGGTGTTGATTCATTCCTCCCCTCTCATCATCGGTTGGGACCATCAATTGGTATCAGAGCAAGGTTCCTTTTCTAAGCTGCTTAACCGTAAAAGAGAAAAGATCTAATGATGAGGAAGGAAGGACCAAATTTTTCTAAGGAAAACTTCACTTTATGGTGTAGCAGAATGAAGCTGTACATGAAAACCATCAGAGATCAATACTGGACTCATGTAATCCATGATTACACTAAACCCACCAGTACCTTGACACCTGATCAACAAAAGATCAGCACTGAACACACATCGACAATGGATATGATAGCAAGTATGCTACCTGATCATGTATATGCAAAGATTGAAAATCTGACTACTGCTTACAAGATGTGGACGAAGCTACAAACTATGTATGGTGGTGACCCACATGTTCAAAGAGAAAAGGTAGAAAGCATAAGAGGAAAATATGATGACATGAGGATGAATGAAGGAGAAGATATTGAGCACTACAACAATAGAATAAAAGAAGTGATGAACTCCATCAAAAGTGTTGGAGGAACATTGAGTGAAGAAGATGTGGTAAGCAATATACTGAGGATGCTAAGGCCACAATATGCTATCAAGATCTCAGCCATACATGAGCTTAGATCAGTGAGCGTGTCTCAAGTCACTCTTGACTCCCTAATTGGTAAGTTGGCTTCTTTTGAATTAAGTAATTATGATAACAACTTACCCATGTTAGAGGATGTCTTTAAGTCCTCTATGAATATTGCTTCCACTAAGAAAGGAAGAGAGACCGATAATAGTTCTATCGATAAGGCTGAAAATTTTGTTGAAAATCTATTCTTTGAAGAGATAGAGAAGGATGAGTTTGAAGCACTCATCACAAGGAGATTTTCAAGAGGAAAAGGGGATTATAAAGTGAAACTTCCATTAAAGTAATTTTCTTGCAACAAGATAGGACACATTGCTGCAAGGTGTCTAGATAATGAAAATAAAGAAAAGACCAACTGATTTAAGAACAAAGGAAAGGACTGCTACCTTGCAGAGGAAGGTGTCACAGAAAATGAATCTGAAGATCCTGGAGATGAAGAAATTGTCTTTGTTGCGATAAAAGAAGAAAGAAGAGTGATAGGTGAAATAACACTTATCTCAAGATCTCATCAATATGATGACTTGATCATTAATAGTGGATGCACTCACCATATGATTGGTGACAAGAACAAGTTCATCAGCTTGAATCTTAATGATGGTGGATCAGTGACTTTTGGTAACAATGCTTCCTGTGCTATCAAAGGAAAAGGCTCAATAACACTTGGCAATGAGGTTGTATGCAAGGATGGGTACTGAGTGGAAGGACTCAAGTACAATCTAATGAGTGTAGCTCAATTAAATAACAAAGGATACATGCTGGAGTTTGGGAAAGGTTCTTGTATTGTCAAGAATCAATTAGGAGATCATGTTGCCACCAGTAGATAGAGTAAAGGGAACCTGTTCTATCTAAACTCAATCGAGGGGGCTTGCCTCATAGCTATGGTAAAAGGGGAGACAAATAAAATTTGTCTCATAACAAAAGAGGACAATAGTTGGTTGTGGCATAAGAGGATCTACCACTTAAACTTTGATACTATTGTCAAAGTAAGTAAGAAGAAGTCAGTCAGAGGGCTTCCTGAGATTGCAAAGCCTAGCAGAGGTATGTGTAAAAATGTCAGTTATTGACAGGAACAAGCTTCAACAGTAAATCTTTTTCTGTTGAAAACGTGTTGGATCTTATTCACACAGACTTGTGTTGACCTATGAGGATGAAGAGCTACTATGGAGACAAGTACTTTATGCTCTTTGTAGATGATTTTTCAAGGATGATGTGGACACTCTTCCTTAAAGAAAAATAAGAGGCCTTTCACATGTTCAAAATATATAAGGTTCGAGTGGAGGAGCCTGGTAAAAGATTGAAGTGTCTGAGGTTAGATAGAGGAGGGGAGTACACCTCTCAAGAGTTCACTCACTACTGTGAGGAAAATGGGATAAAAAGATAGTTGTTTGCATTGAGAACCCCACAAAAAAATGTTGTTGAAAGAAGAAACATGAATTTGATCGATTGTGCTAGAACTCTGATGATTCAGAAGAATCTTCCCCATCACTTCTGGAGAGAAGCAATCAGTACCACATTGTATACACTAAACTGGGTTCAAGTTAAGAAAGGAACCGGTAAGACTCCCTATGAGTTGTGGTTTGGTCACATCCCAAGTGTAGGCTATTTCAGAATTTGTGGTAGCAACTGTTACATCAAAAGGGATATGTACTCTGGCAAGTTTGAGCCAAAGAGTGATGTAGGCATATTTATGGGTTATTCTACCAAGAGTAAAGCCTACTGGTGTCTGAATAAGAGGACAGGAAAAATAGTGGAAAGTATCAATGTAAAGATTGATGAATATTCAAAACTAAGGGAAAATAACAGTCATGATAAATCAGACAATCACTAGGATCATGATGCTGAAAATCATTTGGAATTCAATGAAATTATTGTTGCTGATGAAGAAGAAGAACATGTAAATAGACCCTTGGAGAAGGGTAATGTACTTGAGCCAGGAAGGGATCAGAACACAAGACCAACTTAGGATGATGAATAAGAAATTGTTCATGACCTCGCTGGAGATATTGTTCAACCAGAAAATGTAGACCGGGATCACCAATTGGTTCTACCAAGGTATGTCACATATCACTCCACTGATAACATTATTGGTGAAAAACATGCTAGTATTCTGACCAGGAGAAAGGCTAGAGAAAGTATCTACTTACTTTCCAGTATAGAGCCCAAAACTACCAAAGAGGCTCTGGAGGATGGGAATCGGGTCAAGGAAATGGAAGAAGAGATTGAGCAAATTGAGAAGAATGAAACATGGACTCTTGTTCCTAGACCACATGAAAAGAATTCCATTGGGACCAAGTGGGTGTATGGAAACAAGTTAAATGAAGAAGGAAAGGTGGTAAGGAACAAGGCAAGGCTAGTCTGCAAAGGATATGCACATGAGGTAGGACTAGATTATGGAGAAACCTTTGCACTTGTGGAAAGACTAGAAGGAGTGAGAAAACTACTTGCTTATGCTACTCATAAAAGGTTAAAATTATACCAGATGGATGCAAAGTCTGCATTTTTTAATGTTATATTGGAGGAGGAAGTATACATAGAATAGCCAAAAGGCTTCACATCCACAAAGAAAAGTAATATGCTCTATAAATTGAAAAAGGCACTCTATGGGCTGAAGCAAGCTCCAAGGGCTTGGTATGAAAGGTTACATTCATACCTTTTGACCATAGGATTCACCAGAATAGGAGATAAAAAAAATATGTATCTCAAGACTCACAAAGAAGGGAACCTAATTAATGAAATTTTTGTGGATGACATCATCTTAATTAGGGGAGATGACAAAATGAGAAAAGACTTCGATGAGGAGATGAAGAAAGAATTTGAAATGTCCATGATTGGAGCCATAAAATTCTTCATTGGTTTGTAAGTCCATCAGCTAAAAGAAGGTATTTTTATTTCTCAATCCAAGTATGTTAAGGAAATTCTTAAATATTTTGGGCTAGAAGAATCCAGACAGGTTGGCACACCAATGATAACTAACTACAAGTTATCAAAGGATGATGATGCAAAAGAAGTAAATGAGACAATGCATCAGTCAATGATTGGTAAGTTACAGTATGTTGTGCACAAAAGACCTGATATTGCACATGCAATAGGAATTGTAGCCAAATTCTCTGCTAACCCAAAAGAGACACATTTAATAGCAATAAAGAGAATCTTCAGATACCTAAAGGGTACTGAGGACTATGGCCAATGGTTTCCTCACAAAGGAGGTTTTGAGATAAAGGTATTCACTGATGCAAATTGGGCTAGTAACATTGATGACAGAAAGAGCACAAGTGGATGTGCATTCTTTCTTGGAGAGAGGATTATGTCATGGACGAGTAAGAAGAAGAACTGCATTTCACAGTCCACAACAAAAGTTGAGTATTTTGCTGCTATAATCAATTGTACACAAGTGATCTAGATAAAACAAATATTGGAAGGAATCCAATAATAGGTACCTGAACCAATTGTAATATACCGTGACAATACAAGTGCAATAAATATCTAAGAATCCAGTCATGCACTCTAAAACAAAGAACATTTCTATAAAGTATCATTATCTGAGAGAGAATGTGCAAAATACAAAAGTGAAATTGGAATATGTTCCCACAAAAGAGTAGGTTGCTGACATATTCACAAATCCTTTACCAAAGAGTACCTTTGAGTATCTCAGAGGTAAATTAGGGTTAGTGCCCCTTCTTGATCTTCAGTAATAAAAAAGAGGTGTTCATCGATCCATTGAGCTTCAACAGAGGATTCAGTTTCATCTTAATAGGATTGGTGATAAAGGACTGCTGCTCGAAGGGGGAGCAAATTTCAAGAAAAAGGTAGTCACTTGACTAGCCTTTGGCATTATTGTCAAAGGGGGAGATTATAACCGCAGATGTGGACCAAGATGTGGACCAGACCTGTAAGTTATCTTTTTCCATCAATGCCAAAGGGGGAGATTGTTGGCATTAACCGGTAAGGATGTACCAGATACATGGTAAAAAGGTGTTGTCATTGATGTCAAGGGATGCAAACAATAATAAGTGCAAGAGAGACTAGTTAGGAGACTGGTGACACATAGTGAGCAAGAAGATTCACTCTATAATTAATAAAGCTCTAACTGATCATCAGAGCAACTGATAACCAAGGAAGGTGCAACCGATAATTAAGAATTCAGATTTGTGATCAATAAAGTGTATAGCTGGAACTAAGGAACCAAACCAGTATAGAAAGAGAAAGGAAAAGTGATAGGTGATAGTTTTTACCTGTGCACAACCTAAGGATATAAATTGATAAGTGAAGATATCATCAAGACTGATGAACTGAGGAAATTCACAATCGACAAACACTTGTGTGACTCTTTGACTAGGATTTGTTGCACAAAATCTGGATGACTTTGTGTTATGAAGAGGATTGGTGCAAAGCACGATTGAATATTTTCATGCCAAAATTTGTGGCATTAAAACATGGAGAAATATCAAGTAAAGGAAGTCTTGTAGTACACATATGTCATTTCCTTTATAAAGAAGAAAAAGCACATGGCATGCATCTGATGTTTCCACAGTGAACTAAAAATCCATTGGGTGTTGGATCCAAAGGAGACTTTTATGGAGGTCGTGCATGTAAAAAGTAGAAAGGAAAAGATGTCTATATAGTCTTCAACATGTGAAGAATATTGTTTGTCTTCATTCTGCCAAAGAAAAAGAGTGAACCTATACACTGAGAGGCGCTATGAAAAGGTGAAAAGAAGAAGAAAAGAAGAGTGTGCAAGGAAGCACAACAATCAAAGGAGAGCATACTTGTGGTAACTGGTGATGACTCTCAATTGAGAAGCACAATGATCTTATTAGGCTCAACAAAGCCATTTATAAAAGATCAAACCCTCTATTGCTCTTTGACAACTGCAATAGAAAATCTTAGTATTTTGGGTGGACATTAACAGGTCCCTTGTATTAAATCCCTTAATAGGGTGACATATGTTTAGATGTTTTAAGTCCTCTAACAAGGCAGGCTTTAATAGGCCTTATTTCCTAAATCCCTTAATCAGGTCGCATCTCACAGTGTGTTTGTAATCCTTTAACATGGAAGGCTCCTTACAGGGCGCACTTCAGAAGAGTGCAAAATTTATGAGGTTTCCTCACACTGTGGTTTTCTCCCGATTTGGGTTTCCAGATGATAAATCTGGTGTTGTTTATTGCTTGATTGTGTGATAGCTATTTCTATGATAAAATCTATTTTGCTTATAGTTTTAGTTAGATTATATTAGATTTGATTCTTAAGTTTTAGTGGGTGTTGATTCACCCCTCCCCTCTCAGCACCGGTTGGGACCATCACTATGTAATATAATTGTGACCATCAAATTTTAGCCATGGACGCGAGAAAATAAAAATGATGAAAAATTAGTTGAAGAGACTTGATTCTACACAAATTTGAATCATTGATTTTGGAAGTCAAACACTTTTTCTAATTAGAAATGCTTTCAATATAAGTGCAACAATGACATTTACAAATGACTTGCTTAGCAAGACAATAAAACATGTAAAAGGTTTTGTCATAACTAAAACCACTTGCCTTGAAATGATGGAAGAGAAAATAATTTCAAGCTGATCTTGTTAATAGTTGAAGTGGAAATTTTCAAGGCCAGGGGCAAAAGTGAGCTTCTCGACACCATTTTTCTTGGTGTGCATCTTCACCAAAGTTTTTGGAATCATAAACAATACATGAAGTACGAATATTAAAATAAAAATCACCGAGTTAAATCATGGAACAAAGCTATTATGTAAGTAAGCTGTACCTTTGAGTGTTTGCTCAAATCTCCACTTTATATAATGGTAGTAATACACAAGATGCCATCTTGTAATCATGTACATAAAAAATGAATGAAAAATGAAATGAAAGTATATATTGCAAGGTTTCCGTTAATCAAAATGAAATTGTTGGTCCTTTCCTCATCACAATTTGGTCTTCAGATGGCATAGAGTTTTAGAGGTGAAAATCAAATCTCCTATTGGCTCATTGTTGCATGCACAAAAGCATGTGACTACTAGTTACTATTATATGGCTGTTATACTCTCAATATAAAATAGCACCACCTAGTTAAAATTTAAATATCAATATTATACTAGATTTGTATTGATCTAATTTTTATAATTTGTCTTTATAATAATGTAAAAAATATAAAAATATCAGTAAAAAAATATCATATTATATCTAATTAGTATTTTTTTGTAGTCATGCCATTTTGTACAGAGAATAGCTAGAATTCTATTCTACATCTCACTATCATCTATAGTCAATATGATCTTCTCATACTCTATTACATTGTAATGATGGGCCACTCATCTAAAATGTAGATTAAAAAAAAATAGAGCCGCCATCAAACCCAAAAGTGATTAAGCGACAAACTAATTTCATGTGAAAATTTGATGAACTTAAAATAATATAATAGTTTAAGTTAATTTAGTAAATATGATGTGAGATATTGAAATAGATAAATAAACATGATATATGATAGAAAGGGAGTAAGATTTACATTGAAATTTATGTATTATTCATTTTGATTATTTTAATTTTACAATAAAGATTTGTATTTCAAAATCTTCAATTATATCTAAAACAAGAGACTTAATCTTAGAGATCTTGGTACTCTCAAATTATTGAGATTACCACTATTGAAAATTTGAGAAAAGGTCCTTCGTACATGATTGAGATGTCCTATTTTGGCATTAAGCATTTCAGGTACCTTATGAATTTCATGCTTCACCATGTGAATGGTTGTTGATTGATAATGTTGATATCTAAATGTACCAATGAATGCTAAGTATGGAAGCACACACATGGCACACAAGATGTTGATCGAACCCCCAAACAAAGAATGAGGTTTACAATCTATCGTGGGTGAAAGGCTATGCACTTTACATATTGGTTGTAGCCTTTTTTAATCTCCCTACATTTTGTAGCAAACGGGTGGAGACATTCAGCCTTTCAAGCAAATGCATTGGTAAACATAGTGCCAAGTTCTATTGCACGCGTAGGGAAATGACGATGTTTTGTGCATAGTTTTTTTAAAGGTATTGTCCCACATACATGTTGGGGTGGGGTTTTGAAGCATTTTTATATGCCTGTGCACATATCATAAAGTGCCAATAAGGCAACAATCCTTTTAACAACTCGCGCACGGAGGTGACTTGGACTTGGAGGCTGACTTGGTAGATGACTTAGCAATATTTTATGAGCCCGTGATGACTCAATAGTGTTAGAAATAATAGGTACTAAGAGGGGGGCTGAGTAAGTACTTATAATTTTTTTCCAATTCTTACTAATACCCTTAAGCAGTAATAAAAGAAAATTCCATAACATAAATCATATAATTGAAACTATGAAGTAAAAAGTGCAATAAACCAAATAACAATACATGAACACACAACACACTTATTTTTATCATGGAAAACCTTGGTTAGGGGGAAAAAGCACACTGGGGAGGAAACCCATAATCATTTCACTACAGTAGAAAAGAGTGCTTGGTTAGGAGCTTACAATTTGTCACTTTCTAGGTGACTCACCCAGTTAAGAGTGACTGATACCTTGTTATAAGTATTTACAATACAATTACAAACTACCATGTCAAAGGATTTAATTTCACTATTACAGTGTTCACCATGTTAAAGGATTTACAATTGAGTCATGTTAAAGACTACTCGGTTAAGGGATTTACAACTTGTTGAAACTATGAGGAATATAATAAGAATAAATTGACCTGTGATATGTACTTTGCAATGCTAATTAGATCCCTTACGCTCTATTGTTATTCTAACTTCAAGTTTGTAACATCTATGCAAACAACTTTGTGATCACAACTTCAAATCTTCATCAACTTTTCACAACAACAACAACTAATTGCTTCAACATCTTCGTCCTTATATATTGTCCTCACCGCCAAGTGTAAAACCTAATTAGGGTTTTCAATATTTCCAAACGTGTTTTTCTAATCTCAGTTAACTTGTAAAAACATAAAATCCTTACAGCGTCGACCAAATCATAACATATGTTGTCATTTCCAATGTGAAATATTCCTTCAAGTTTATTTGTCAAAAATGCCTTGGAATCATGAAAAGATTTGTACATAAGTTCTTATAAATCAACTCAATCAAGTCCTCAAACAATGTCCTACATTTTCTCTATTGTCCAGATTTAGTGAATCTTCCACCGTCATGACTGATTCAGCTAGTTAAGTAAAACTGTTTAATAACCTTTGTCTGTACCTAATCACCTTTCTGATTGGTTGCTAGTGTCTTGACTTTTACCTATACTGGTTTGTGGTCTCACCAATTTTCCTTTACTGATCTTCTCTCTTTACTTGTCTAACCTTCACTTGTTGTCTTGTTCACCGATTACCTTCATGTGTACCAATTACCATGCTACATTACCAATTAGCATACTTCTTACTGGTTGATTATACCTGTGTACCGATTGGTGTAACTTCACATACTTAGCAAAAATGATCTCACCGATTGAATGGTTTTCCAGCAATGACAACCATGATCTTCATACTCATCATAAATTTCATCTATCTCATTAATATGCCAACAAGCAGACAACCTGGTAGTGATTTGGTAGTCTGAGGGAAAATCAGATGATGACAAGTGGCATGCATTCTAAGGTAAGGTGGTAGGTTTGGAATGAAACATGGTGTAATCTCATGATCCCATGATCTGAGCTAATGTGGAGAGAGAAAGACCACAGGATCATGAGAGGGCACCATGTGGCACATGTAGTTGAGGTAGATGGGGGTCTCGATGGTGATAAGTGGCGGGTTCTCGTAATCTCACAGTGAAGTTTGATGAGGAGAGATAAAGTTCTTGTGATAGCGGGAGGCCACCACGTGGCATGTGTTTCAAGGTGATACAGTAGGCTTGGGGTGATAGATGGAGAGTGTTTATGATCCCATGATCGGGATGAAAAGGAAAGAGAATGTGTGCAAGATTGAAACATTGTGATAGGTGGCGAATAGGTGAATTAGGGATCCAATCAAGGAATTCCATGTGGCAATCAAGGTGTGGTTGACCAACAGGAGAAATGAGTGAGAATTTGAAAAATTTAGGGCTTGGTTGTGCATTCCGAGGTAAATGAAAGGTAACCTTGAAGGTTAGCAATACTGTTGGTGCATCATCGCATGGTTATCTAAAGGTTAGTAGAGTTTGTTGTGATGTTGTGAGATGTTTCCATGTGTCTCAATAATAATAATCAACAGTTGCTGCTATTTGCCAATATTAGAAATGTACTTGACAAAGGTGCATTGAGGATTGTTTGACAGTTATCGTGAGTTCGTAGGTTTTATTTTCCCTAACATTTCTTGTGTGCGATCATGTGAAGTTTATTGCTATATGTCATTCAAGGCAACATGGGCCAAAGTCATCAGTGATGTGAGGTGTTATTTTTATGTCGTTGTACTCTTTCTATTTAAAGTAGGTTGGCAAACATGGATAGGGACGTTGGAGTGTTTTCTTTTTGGTTTTTTTGTGTCATGGTGGTCCAATGAGATGATGAAAATTGTCTTCTGGCCTGAAGCTTGTTTTCTCCCTTATTCTATAAAAGGGATTTCAAGGCCAGAGATAAGGGTTCCAATCTTTATGGTTCCAATAGCAAGATTAGATAGGGATGTGCAACATTTGTAAATCCATTTTCAAAGTAATTTAGATGAGTATGTGTTAAGTTTTTTGTAGGTTTTGAGTGATTAAGTCTTGTAGTTATTGTATGTAAGAGGTAGCGAAGGGTTTTATAGAATCAAATTTTTGATTCAAATCTCTCCAGTGTACATGTTCAGTCAAGTTTTAAATGGAATAAAACAAAAAAATATTCTCCTTTAGTGCCTTGTTGTGAGATATGTAATTTCTATTCACGCTTTGATCTAAGGGATCAATTAAATGCTTTAATAGAGTTGCATATTTACTGAGTTTGTGCAATGGGTTGGGATTGTTGTTGAAGAATATTGTAAGGCAATATTCTTAAATCTTATGCTATTAGTCAAAAATTTGCATACATGGTTATTTTTCTTATGAACTCAAATCCCCAATGGAATAAGGCACTAATCTCAGCTTTGGTTTTTTTACAGTCGGTTTGTTGTTCAAATTTGTTCTTATCTTGCTATCAAATTATTAAATCAAGAATATCTTTATTTTTTGAGTTATTTTATCTCATGCTCCAAATCAATGAGTAATTATCCATTACTTAGTATTTTCTTGTTATAGTTGGGCCTCTTATGATATTTTTGTTCTGTGTTAATGTTAGTTGTGTGTATTCGTGAATGTATTGAAGGGCATTAAGGTCTATCCGCCTTGGTCATGCAAAACCTAAAGTGTAGAGGGAGTCAGTATCCCTATCAGTTGGTCCAATCATCTTAGGAAGTTTAATAATTGGAGTTGACTTCTCTATAGAATTTTTTGATGAGTTTACTAGTAGCTTCTTGAAGTGTAAAACCATTTTGTGAACCAACAAGAGCATAGCACGATATTACATTTATAATATAGTCCAAATGGCATGATTTTGTCTAGAACGTTGAGCTTGTCCTTTGATAATCACACATAATTTTTATTGGCATCTTTGAATACTAGTATATGTGATGATGCATGGCTAATTGATTTAGGAGCTACATTTTGTATGACCCTTACAAGGAGTAGTTATTTATATATATAATATTTCATGGAAGTGGTGCATTTATTAGATACAATTATGGTCATGAAAAGGTAAAATTAATGTTAGAGATGGTAAGGTTATGTCTCTCTAGAGTCATGCATATTCTCAATTTAGTTAGAGTTCTTTTTATCAAAGGTATGATATAAGCATGAAGATTGTCTTAAGAAAAGATAGTTGTAAGCTAGTTCGAGGAGCAATAGTGTTGGAAAGAGAAGTCCATAATGGGACCATATTCAAGCTAGATGCTAGAACCATGAACGATGGAAAAATACTTTCATGGCTCTTGAGACAAATAACCATGATTTACTTAAGAAAATAAGTTTGCAAACAAAGGTGTGGCTAAATGATCTTCTATTATCTCTTAGATTTTGATATATGCGAGTGTTTATCATACATAGAATGGGATTTCTACTTGTACTATAAAGTTGAAAAGATTTTGCATTTAATTCAGGATTGTTTTTTTATCAATATTATTTTCTTGTTTTGAAAATCTTTGTACCATGTTTAATTTATAGATATTTTCTCTATTAAAATATGGGTGTTCTTTATTAGACATAAATATGATGTTTTCAATGTGAGAGCAAGCAGATTCCACAATCCATAACTAATATTTCAATTTTCTTCTGAATTGGATTGTTCAATATTTTTTGCATCAACGTTTCATATCACACTCTGTAAAATGTGTTCAAGGAATTTAAGGCTCTTGTTGAGAACTAAACCAAAAAGAACATGAAAGTATTGAAAATAAACAATGATAGACATTTTTTCTCAATAAAATATGAAAACATTTATTAAGTAGATTGGAATATAGAAAAATAGAAGATAACCCCATGACCAAATTAAGTAGCATAAAAAATTACTACAACACTAATTTGTACAAGGAAAGAAATGCATGTAAAAGTAAAGCAATATCCATAGTGGCCTTCGTTTAGATTAGAAATTTTGGGTAGAAGCAATGGACGTTGTTTATCATTTAAATAAAAAATCTCATACATTGATTCTTGTTGTTTATTATTTAACATTAGAGTGTTTTATTGTGATTCTTATGAGCATATCTTAAAGGAGAAGATATATAAGCGAGATTGTAATATAGAGAGTAGTATCCTCATTTATTATAGTGATAACATGAAAGGATACAAGTTGTAGAATCCAAACATAAAGAATATGATTTATAATGATAAAAGAATGAGGAACATAAGAATATGCATTTTGAATCCAAAAGTTAGGAAAATAGATTTAATAGTGATCTTGAAGAGGAAGGTGAACCGGTATATGAATTGAAGGAAAAAAATGAGCCTCATGTCCTCCTATTGAGGAGAACAACTCAAGAAAGAAGGTAATTAGAAAGGCATAAGCCACATGATTTTGTTGTATTATTTTCTCTATTTTTTTATAGATTATGATCTAAAACTATTAAGGAGGTAATTAATTAAAGGAGAGTAAGTCTTGGAAGAAGTCAATGTATGAAGAAACAATGATATTAAATGACACTTGGGATTTAATCAAGTTGCTTGTTTGAAAGAAATATGTTGGTCACAAATGGGTGGTTTGAAATAAGTTCCATTTTAGAGGTTCAAGTAGAAAAATACAAATCTTGGATACTAGCAAAAGATTATTACCAAACTAAGGGAATATATTGTTGAGATTTTCTCCTTTGTTGGTGATTTAGATTCTATTAGATTTATTTTACTATTTTTATTTTCCTCTCAAAGTGGATTGGATATACATTTTGAAAAAATGATCTGGCAATGAGATCTTGAGGAGGAAATTCACAAGCCATAATTCAAGTATTTTGTGGTAAAAGGAAAGGATAATTTGATTTGTAGGTTGAAGAAACCTCTCTATAGCCTATTATGGTCACAAGAGATGTATTAGAATTTTGATACTTATATTTTAAGTATTATATTTGTACATGTAGCAAATATAATCATTATATTTATATTAGATAAATTAATCATTAGTTTATTCTTATTATTTTATATGTTGCTCATTGGTAGCAATAAGGAAATGATTAAATATTTAAAATCCCAACTTTTATTATAATTTGATATAAAGGATATAGAAGGTATAAAAAAATAATTTAGACATGAAAATTAGATACTAACAAAAAACTTTAGCTGAGAAAACGAAGGGTGTTGATTAAAAATGCAAGATTGAAAACTAATTAATGTTCCACGTTGTCCATGTTTCATATGCAAGTTGAACTTGAATCTTGGACTATATATTTTGGTCTATTTTTAGACTAGACATTACATATGTAGTGGGATATTATATTCTTGGTAAAGAACATTTAGTTGTATTCAAGAGAGTATTCACATAATTACATGGTACATTAGAATATGTTATGTGCTACTAACACTAGTACAAAAACAACAATATACGACTAAATAAACTACTAAAAATTGTAGATAAATGACTAATTTTGATCATGTGACTAGTAGTAGTTTATTGCCGGTCATTTATCTCGCGACCAAATTTATGACTAAAGTATTTTAGTCATTGATTTGGTCATTTATTTAGTCGTTTATTTGGTCATTTATTTGGTCATTGATTTGGTCATTTATTTGGTTGTTTATTTGGTCATTAATTTGGTCATTGATTTAGTCATTTATTTGGTTGTTTATTTAGTCATTTATTTGGTCATTGATTTAGTCATTTATATAGTCATATATTTAGTCATTAATTTAGTCATATTAGGGCACGATAGAATCGAACCTGATGGAATATGGATGAAGTGACTGAGAGGGGGGGTGAATCAGTTAACCATAAAACATTTCACAATTAATTCTTTCCAGATCCCTTAGGATATCTTAACAATGTTATCTGTTTTAGCACTCGGTAAATAGATTGCAGTAATATTGAAGATGCAGAAAGTATTAGCAAAATTATCTTTTAGATATTCATCAGCACATGTATATGATTGAGAAAGCAATTAAGAACACAAGAGACACAAGATTTAACGTGGAAACCCAATATGGGAAAAACCACCAATGTATCTAGATACTGATTTTCACTTTTCTGAAGTGATGCCCGGTTAGAAGCCAACCCGGTAAAAGGTTACAAAACACACTGTTAGGTGTGACCTTGTTAGAGGATTTAAAACACCTTGCTAGGAGTGGCCTGGTAAGAGGTCTTGAAAACAATTCAATGGAATTGTCACCTTGTTAGAGGATTTACAATATGGTTGTTAAACCAACTCGGTTAAGAGATTTAGAATTCACTGTTACAATGATAAGAAGGTAACAATGAAAAATGACCTGTATAATAATGCAACTGTCTTGCTGATTACAGATCTCTGTTCTGCATAAGTCTGATCCTTTCTGATCGAATAAATCTCTGCTGCACCTCAAGGATATCTGAACATCCTTCACAAATTCGCATACACCTTTCCTGCTTTTCTTCTGTAAATCTTCTGCTATTTTTTGTTTATTTTTCACATTTGACCTTTTATTTATATGATTTTAGATTTGTCAAATCGACATTATTTAGTATAACAGTCAGCTGAATTAAGCAAACTCTATTTGCAAAAATCCTTCAAGGGCCGACAGTGCTCGGTGACCATAACTTTCTATAATCTTTCGGAGACCGAGGGAACTCGGTAAACACCGACAATCCTTTACCTTCGATAACCGACTGAACTCGGTAAACACTAACTTTTCTTCGATGACCGACTGAACTCGGTAAACACTAACTTTTCTTCGATGACCGACTGAACTCGGTAAACACTAACTTTTCTTCGATGACCGACTGAACTCGGTAAACACTAACTTTTCTTCGATGACCGACTGAACTCGGTAGACACTGATTTTCTTTGATAACCGAGTGGACTCGGTAAGCACTAATATTCCTGTCTGGTAGACCGACTGAGCTCGGTAGTAACTAGTTGCTGCGGACTATGACATTGTGTGACATCAAAAACAATACATAATTGAGTAGCAATTTCCTTCAGACAATTGTTTCCAACAATCTCCCTCTTTGGCATTGATGGCAACACAATATGTCATATCATAAGAAATTTGAAAGAGTTAGCTCGATTCAGATTCAAATCTCCCTCTGTCAGCAAACTTCCTGTATCCTGAAAATTCTTCCTTCTGATTATTGAAAATTTCTTGAAGTAATAGCAAAGACATAGCAAACACTCCCTCTTTGACAACACATGCCAAAGACAATTCACATATTACCGGTGAAAATTAATGTACCTCAAGTACTGATTCATATGCAATGATTCCTTGAATATGCTGCATCAACTGGTTGATTTTCAATCATGTTCTGGTTGATGCATCACTAAAACTGTATTTAGTGAGCCTCGGATAGGGGAATGACCCCTAACTTACCTCTTAGATACACAAATGCATCCTTAGGTAATGGTTTGGTAAAAATGTCTGCAATCTGTTCTTTTGTATGAATATATTCTAATCTGATTTCCTTATCCTGCACCAATTCTCTGACAAAGTGATATTTAATAGTAATGTGCTTGGTTTTGGAATGCATCACTGGATTCTTAGAAATGTTTATTGCACTGGTATTGTCACAAAATATAACAATTGGTTCTTTGATTTCAACCTTCATACCTTCTAATAGCTGTTTAAACCAAACAATATTTGAACAGTTTACTGTAGCAGCAACATATTCTGCTTCAGCTGTGGATTGAGATGTGCAATTCTGCTTTTTACTAGTCCAGGATACCAGTCTTTTTCCAAGAAAAAATGCTCCACCACTTGTGCTTTTTCTGTCATCAATGTTTCCTGCCCAATCAACATCAGTAAACACTTTTAAGTCTAGATTGCCTCCAAATTTATACCACAAACCATATTCTTCAGTTCCTCTTAAGTATCTTAAGATTCTTTTGATTGCCATCATGTGATTTTCCTTAGGTTTTGCTGAGAATCTAGCTACTATACCGACTGCTAAGGCAATATCAGGTCTTGTATGTACTACATACTGCAATTTTCCAATCATAGATCGGTATAGGGTCTGATCAACTTCTTTTGAATCATCATTTTTGGTAAGTTTTAGTCCAGTACACATGGGTGTACCAACTGGTTTTGAATCTTCCATACCAAACTTCTTAAGTATTTCCTTAATGTATTTAGATTGAGTAATGTATATACCATTCTTGCTTTGCTGAATTTGAAGACCAACAAAGAATTTTATTAAACCAAACATAGACATTTCAAATTCTTTGTTCATTTGCTCTGAAAATTCTTTGCACTGATCCTCATTCCCTGTAAATATAGTATCATCCACAAATATTTCTGCCAATACAATTTTGTCATCTGGTCCTTCTTTAATATATAGATTGCTGTTATCATTAGCTCTTTTGAAATTAATCTGAATCAAATAGTTATGGAGTCTTTCATACCATGCTCTAGGAGCTTGTTTTAAACCATACAATGCTTTGTGTAACCTGCAGACCATGTCCCTTTTATCTGGATCAACAAAACCTTCAGGTTGTTCAATGTAGACTTCTTCATCAAGAATTCCATTGAGAAATGCAGATTTTATATCCATCTGATATACCTTAAATCCTTTGTGTGCTACATAAGCAAGTAGAGTTCTTACACCTTCTAATCTTGCAACAGGAGCGAAAGTTTCTCCATAATCTATACCTTCTTCTTGAGAATAACCTTTACATACCAGTCTAGCTTTGTTTCTAGATACTTGACCATCTTCATTTAACTTATTCCTGAATACCCATTTTGTTCCAATTACATTCTTATCTTTAGGTCTAGGTACAAGAGTCCAAGTTTTGTTCTTTTGTATTTGTTCTAATTCTTCATTCATTGCTTCAATCCAACTTTCATTTTCCAATGCATCTTTGATATTTCTAGGTTCAAAGTCAGTAAGCAGACATGTACCTTTTAGCTTGCTTCTTGTCATAGTACCATCTGATTTGTTTCCAATGATTTGATCCGGTGTATGATGTCTTCTGACATATTTGGCTAGTATAGGTTCCTTGCCTTTTGAATGATTCATGCTGTTGTCTTCTAGGATCTCTTCTTCAGGTTGCTCGGGCTTGGTAGATATTTGCTCGGTAACTTCAGGTTGAGACTCGGTCTGAATTTCTTCCTGTGACTCGGTTTGAACTTCTTCCTGTGACTCGGTAACTGTGCTTGGCTCGGTAGATATAGTTTCCTTACTGATAGTTGTGTCTGCCAATGTTTCAGGTTCAATGTAAACGAATCTTTTGTAGTTCTCAGGTTCCCTTTTGCTTTCTTCCTCAGTCTTTTCTGCAAACTCATCAAATTTTACATGTATACTTTCTATGACTTTGTGAGTAGATAAGTTCAGACATTTGTATGCCTTGCTTTTGCTAGAATATCCTAGGAATATTCCTTCATCACTTTTCACATCAAATTTATTTCTTCTGGATTCTTTTAAGATATAACACTTGCTACCAAATATTTTCATGTAACTTACATTGGGTTTATAGCCATACCATAATTCATAAGGAGTTTTGAATGTGTCTTTCTTCAGTTGTACTCGGTTCAAGGTATGAACTGCAGTGCTGATAGCTTCCTTCCAGTACTTTATAGCGATGTTCTTTTCTATCATTAGAGTCCTTGCACAATCCATAATAGATCTGTTTCTTCTTTCTGCTATTCCATTCTGCTCAGGAGTTCTAGGAGCTGATACCTATCTTTTGATTCCTCTTTCAATGCAAAAGTTGTTAAAATCATGGGAGATGAATTCACCACCTCTGTCTGATCTTAAGCATTTCAATCTTTTCCCTGTTTCCTTTTCTACTCTTGCTAAGTACCCTTTGAACTTTTCAAATGCTTCTGATTTTTCTCTTAAATACATAACAGTCATCATTCTAGAATAATCATCAACGAAAAGAATAAAGAATTTATCTCCAGTATAGCTTTGTATTCCAATAGGTCCACATAAATCAGTATGCACAATTTCCAAAATTTCTTTAGACTGATAGTTCTTACTCTTGAAACTAGTTTTACTCATTTTGCCAATCTGACAATTCTTACATAGACCAGTGTCAGGTTTCTTCAAAGTAGGAATGCCTCTAACCTTCTTGAATTTGCTTATTTTTATCATGTTATCAAAATTCACATGACATAACCTTTTGTGCCATAGCCAAATTTCTTCTATTTGA
This sequence comes from Chamaecyparis obtusa, assembly GCA_027943335.1. Lineage (NCBI taxonomy): Eukaryota > Viridiplantae > Streptophyta > Pinopsida > Cupressales > Cupressaceae > Chamaecyparis > Chamaecyparis obtusa. The sequence goes on along the minus strand of BSBK01004333.1, from coordinate 87,255 downwards.
GCAATAAAGCATGAATATTCACTGAGATCAAGATAAAATAAGTTACCTTTTGTTTGTTTGCCTGATCCAATGAGTTTTCCTTTTCCATCCAGCAGTCTTGCTTGACCATTCATGAATTCAACCTTGAAACCAGTGTTGATTAGCTGTGCTACACTTAGAAGATTATGTTTTAGTCCTTCAACCCAATAAGCATTATCACATATGAGTTCTTTGGTTAATGAGATTCTTCCTTTTCCTTTTATACAACAAGGTTCATTGTTTCCAAATCTTACATTACCACTATCACAGTCTTCTAGATATTCAAATTTTGTCTTGTCACCAGTCATGTGGTGTGAACATCCGCTGTCTATTATCCATATATCATCTTTGCTTATATGAGAAATAAGTGCCATCTTATCTTCATCATCATCAGATTCATCTTTTATAGCAATAAAGACAATTTCTTCTTCACTATCATCAGAATCTTTAGCCATAAAACATGATTTCTTACCTTTATCCTTGTATGATTTGAAATTCTTTTTTCCATAGTACTTGTGACTTCTCTTCTCTTCCTTGACTTGCTTGTTTGGGCACCTAGCTGCAATATGTCCAATTTCTTCACATGAAAAACAGATTAAAGGAGTTTTACCTTTATATTTACCTTTCCCTCTAGAGTACTTCTTTGCAAGTAATGCTTCTACAATTTCAAGATCACTATCAGAACTTTCTTCTGATACTTCTTCACTTTCTGACTAAACTTCTTTAATTTTCTTGTTCTTCTTTAGTGAAACCTTGGCCTCAAATGCTGATTCAATATTTTTGGAACTAGGAACATAGTTGTCATAGTTGTCTAATTCAAAGGCTGTCAATCTTCCAACTAAAGCATCCAAAGTTATATTGTGGTTTGTTTCACATCTTCTTTCTTGAATAGTTGATACTCTTATTGCATAGATAGGGAATAATGTTCTGAGTACCTTACTTATAACAGTTTCATCTGAGATTGTTCCTCCATAAGCTCTAATTGCACTTACACTTGCTTTGATTCTTTCAACATATTTTGCAATGTTTTCATCTTCCTTCATATTCATCTTGTCAAACTGTCCTCTTAGGCTTTCTGCTTTGGCTCTTTTCACATTTGCATCACCACCATATATTTGCTTCAGTGCCATCCACATTTCATATGCAGTAGTGCAGTCTTTAATATCATCAAATTCTTCATAGCTGAGAGCAGATGCAATGTCTATCATCATGGTGTTGTGAGTCTTTTTATCTGCAATGTCTTCAACAGTTAATGCGCCATTAGGAATTGTGTATTCTTCATCAATGTATTTGCATCCTGAATCACCAATGGAAGCCAGATGAAGTCGCATGAGACCTTGCCATGCTGAAAAGTTATCTCTGTTGAGCTTTGGAATTTCCCTCTTGTAAGACATCCTGATCTTTAGCTTAGGTCTTTGAAACCCTTCCTGCAAGCACCAAAAGCTCTGATACCAATTGATGGAATATGGATGAAGTGACTGAGAGGGGGGGTGAATCAGTCAACCACAAAACATTTCACAATTAATTCTTTCTAGATCCCTTAGGATATCTTAACAATGTTATCTGTTTTAGCACTCGGTAAATAGATTGCAGTAATATTGAAGATGCAGAATGTATTAGCAAAATTATCTTTTAGATATTCATCAGCACATGTATATGATTGAGAAAGCAATTAAGAACACAAGAGACACAAGATTTAACGTGGAAACCCAATATGGGAAAAACCACCAATGTATCTAGATACTGATTTTCACTTTTCTGAAGTGATGCCCGGTTAGAAGCCAACCCGGTAAAAGGTTACAAAACACACTGTTAGGTGTGACCTTGTTAGAGGATTTAAAACACCCTGCTAGGAGTGGCCTGGTAAGAGGTCTTGAAAACAATTCAATGGAATTGTCACCTTGTTAGAGGATTTACAATATGGTTGTTAAACCAACTCGGTTAAGAGATTTAGAATTCACTGTTACAATGATAAGAAGGTAACAATGAAAAATGACCTGTATAATAATGCAACTGTCTTGCTGATTACAGATCTCTGTTCTGCATAAGTCTGATCCTTTCTGATCGAATAAATCTCTGCTGCACCTCAAGGATATCTGAACATCCTTCACAAATTCGCATACACCTTTCCTGCTTTTCTTCTGTAAATCTTCTGCTATTTTTTGTTTATTTTTCACATTTGACCTTTTATTTATATGATTTTAGATTTGTCAAATCGACATTATTTAGTATAACAGTCGGCTGAATTAAGCAAACTCTATTTGCAAAAATCCTTCAAGGGCCGACAGTGCTCGGTGACCATAACTTTCTATAATCTTTCGGAGACCAAGGGAACTTGGTAAACACCGACAATCCTTTACCTTCGATAACTGACTGAACTCGGTAAACACTAACTTTTCTTCGATGACCGACTGAACTCGGTAAACACTAACTTTTCTTCGATGACCAACTGAACTCGATAAACACTAACTTTTCTTCGATGACCGACTGAACTCGGTAAACACTAACTTTTCTTCGATGACCGACTGAACTCGGTAGACACTGATTTTCTTTGATAACCGAGTGGACTCGGTAAGCACTAATATTCCTGTCTGGCAGACCGACTGAGCTCGGTAGTAACTAGTTGCTGCGGACTATGACATTGTGTGACATCAAAGACAATACATAATTGAGTAGCAATTTCCTTCAGACAATTGTTTCCAACAGAACCACCATCCTCCTACTTGTAAAGTAGATTCTCTTCCATTGAGCTAGTACCCTTTAAAGAATAATCATACCATGTATTCTAGTACTTTCCATTAAACATGATTTCAAGTTTTTCCATCTATAGTTCAAGGGTTATGATAGTACATGGTTATGACAATCATTCAAAACAAAGTATGTCAAAGACTATTATGAGGAAAAAAATTTGATTGTCAAAGATTGTTATGAGGAATTTTTTTGGAGGTTTATAAGTAACAAAGAACTTTGAATGCCAAGTAGAATCAAATTTGACTGTCATTGCACAACAGGCCTGCAAGTTCCAATAATATCTTCATTGTCCACCTTGATGAGTCATTTTCCTTTGTCAAGACTCATCCACAAGGCCATAGCACATTCAATGAACTAATCATAAGTTATCAATATAAATATATATGGTGACAATCTTCAAGCAATCAATGAAAAATTTCCACTATGTCTGTCACACTTTTAAGACAGTTTTTGACAAAAGATTGAGCAATCAACATTAAATCTAATATATAAACTTTAGCGAGGTAGGAGAAACATTCATGAAAATAATCTCAGGTCTTTAAAAGGAATGAAAGATATTAAAACAATTGAATCTATAAACAAATCTTTATGCACTGTAATTGTCGCTTACTTGAAAGTTTGGACTGAGATTTTGTGCTCTCCTTGAAAAAAATTGTGTTCATTGGCATCTAACAAGATTAAAACTCTCTTCAATCTGATAGTCTTCACTAGGATCTACACTTAATTCCAAAGTTCTACACTCACACATCTTCATCCTTGACACAAAAGATTTCAAAAAACCTTATACTTTCACCAAGGAAACAAGGAATTAATCCACAAATCATGAAAAATCATTTGAAATTACATATGATACAAACTAGCAAGACCTAGACTAGTACATCTCAATGAACTCTGACATTGAGACTTGGAAACATTAAATACAATGCCATTATAGACTAATGTATTGAAGGTTTCATGTTCTTTAGTTCTTTATAGACAAGTTATTTAGTTATAGAGACCAATTTAATACTCTCTAGTGGCACACAACTATAGCAGAGTGCAAGTACTAATACTAATTTTTTTATGCATCTTTCAGCATTAGCAAAGTCCCCTTTGAAAATAATATCACAAGTGTGCCCTTTGAGTATAATATCACATGCATGCCTTGATCAATTAACACATGTAGACTTAAAGAGTAAAGAGGAATCTTGAAGAGATACATCAATCATTTAAGTTTATTTAACCCATGTTAGCTACATGCCTAAGTCCTTAAATCTACCTTGTTGATACATACCATTTGGAGGAATCTCTTCATTGAGTCAATGTCTTTATACCCACCTATTTATCGTAGTGATAACCAACCACACTTTGCTAAAAATTCATGGAATTCTTCTTCACAGTATAAAATATTCTCTTTAGTCACTGCTAGAAGCCAACCAAATTTGTCATAATAATAGATCTTCACTGTTAAACCTGCAAATTTTGAGATATTCAAGATTAAAGTGCAATATTGCTGGAGTAGTTACCCTTATTAGCTACTAGCTACAACAAATAATGTTTTTAACTCAAAAAATATTTAATAAAACAAATAATAATAAATTTGGTTATGTCAAACAAGTACTAAAACTTGGTACAAATATTGATTCCAATAGGATTGAACCATGCACTAAATATCCAAAATAGACAGGCTCCTAAGATTTTATTGTCGCAGATGAAAATAATGAATAAATTTGCACTAAGCTTGTGCATATACTTTATGCATATTTGTTTATTGCATGTACCACTGTACTAGTAGTCTATTTCCTCCAAGATCATTAATAAATCCCAAATGCAAAGGCTCGTGAATGTTTGTAATTAAGTGGGAAAGGAACATCAAACTTTCTGTTAGATTATCTGCCTCATTTTGTGTATATCCAGCAATCATTGGATTCCATGAGATGACATATTTTTCTAGCATTCTGTCAAATAGTTCAAATGTCTTGTCTATGATTCCATTTTTTTCATACATGCCTACTAGAGCAGTTGCAACTACATTTGATATATACCCTCTAAATAAAAAAGTGAGAATACAAGTTATGTAAGTTTTTTGTCTTAGATGTAATTCATTTAAAAGAAAGAAATTTATGGAGCAAACTAACTACAAAACTATATTGAAAAAAACTATAAGTAACAATATCAATTCTAACAATAACAATAAGCAAGATTATCATTATATTGTTTCCCTAAAAAGAAACTCATAAGTGAGAGACCAGCATAAGAGAAAAAGATCAAGAGAAATAAAATTCACAAATGTCAAGACCATATGAAACAATTAACAAATCAAAACAACAATGCACAAAGGTACCTGACTTTTAGTGTAGTAGTATTTTTTGCCATCATTGTGCTCATCGGTGCCTAGTATGTACTAGTAAACTTCTCCATATTCAGAAAGCATTCCCATAATGATCTGCAGCCATAACAACAAAATAAAGATGTAAAAAAATGCTAATAGTTACAATGCAGATATGAAATAACAACCCTTATGTCTTAAAGTTGTAACCATCAATTTCTTCAACAAAAATATTTCTAAGTTTGTACAATTTCCCATTTAACATAACAATGCAAACTCTTTTTTAAAGATTTTATTCAAAGTAAACTAAAAGACCTAAACTTAGAGGTCACAGTTAGTAATGAGGCTTTTGGGATTTGACTTGTTTTGCAAAATTTGAAACATGACAGCGACCATTTTTCCATCATTCAAACTATCTGTCAACTCTTACAAAGTTTGATACAAATAGAGCTGGGCTACACATAATGGGATTTTTCATACACAATATTTATTCTCTGGAATCATAATGACCCTTAGAAGTAGGGGTAACATGTCAAATAAAGTAATGCTACCTGACTTAGATACCATGTATGAGAAAAAACAACCACTGAATGATCTATATTTTGAATAGATGAACATATTTTCACTTGTTTTTCATTGTCCCACAAATCATTTCTCTTCTATTAAAAACCCAATTGAAATAGTCGGCATTAGAGAATCAAACACTTCAAGTTGTGCTCAGTAAGCTTTCCATATGTATGAATTTACAAATGGTAAATTAGAAGTTGCATGATGAAACTAGCCTTTAGAAGATGAATGCAGAGAAAGGTAGAGATCATGATAATTGGGATGGTAAATGTTTAAAAAGTTCCCAAGAGTGTTACCACAACAAATAAAAGGAACAATACACCACCCATGTAGCCAACTTGAGATATATTGTTCAAATATGTTGGTGAAAATCACAAATTCACAAAGCATGCAAGGACTGAAAGAGAAATGATACTAACCATTTTTTTTGAAATATACCGGGCAAGAAAGGCTCCACCTAAAACTACAAAAGAAGTAGCAATAGCATGCCCAACAATGGCCCCAGTTGCAACACCCAAAGGAGACTGCCATCAATACAAACAATAAATACATAATATTTTTGAGTTCTCTGATAATTACTAGAGTGATATAATAAAAATTACTTGTGTAGCACCTAAGACAATGGTATCTAACATAGAATGATCTCCACATTCCTATATATTTTATATCAAATCAGATATTTGTTACAGTAAGAAAAAATACATTTTAACCAGCTCATAAAAAATGAGTGGGAGAGGTCTTGAGTGTGATGCAACTCTACCAAATGATGTGGCTGTCCCATCCACACTTGTAACAAGTCCATTTTGAAGCATTTATAGGAATATCAAACATTTTTTCTAGCTCCCCAAACTTCTTAATATCACCTCCAGTGTAAGGCATAGTTCTAGAAGTCATAGTAGGTTTCCTCTCCTTGTATTGATTAGGTCTCCTTGAAACATACAACCCATTTGCAGAGCTAATGTGAAGGGAATCTTGAGCCCATTGATCATCTCTAATTTGTCCCACTATGTTTTAGAGCCTAACTATTTAGTTTCTTGATTACCCCTTTTGTTGTGTTGCATTATTAATTAGAAGATCCATATAGAAATCCTTCTAAAAGTTGGTTGACATTGGCCGAATTTGAAGCCTTATGAAAATTTGAAATTCACTAAATATTTTTTTTGTTGGTGACCGAAGGGCAATGATCAATCTCTTAGATGTTTCAACGTCTTAGGTCAAAGTTCAATGTTTTATTTTCCTTATTTTCTTCTCAACTTTGCATATTTTCCCACCATAGGGCTACATGCAGCATCATATTGGAGGTCAATGATTTGTACTCTTTTTAGATCATCTCCAACTCTATGTTGTCGGTTCAAGTTTGGGTTCTAAGAATAGGTATGGCAAAATTTTGAATTGGGGTTTGGGTTAGTTAATACAAAACAATGTAAAAATTATATGTACATATGTATGTATGTATGCAGCCTAGAAGAATGAATTAAGATTGGAATGTCACATAGTATAATAAAAACAATAAAAATTCTATAAACTTGTAATCATAGTATCATATCAACATCAAAATATTAAAATAATTATATTTTATTCAAGTATCATTGTTTTGACTGACAACAATTGGAGCTTTATGCTAAGTTTCAGTCATCTAATGGATTATCTTCTTCTTCTTCTTCTTCTTCTTCAAAGGCATTAGTTGATTCACAAACAGTGCCAATGCTAATGGGATCAACTGCACTAATAACATTCTCACTTTCCAAATCCTCAAATGTTTATTAGTTTTTCACTATACAAAGAGATTATTTATTTGTAATTAACATCCTACTTGAAAAATGTTAAAGTTGTAGCTTGCAACTCCCTTCACCTATTGAAGATATTGTTTAATGTTTAAAATATGATTTATCAATATAGAGAGCTTCCAATTAATCAGGCAGGGGTCATTATCAACAATTAGATATAAAAATTTCATTGTAAGAAATCTTGAGGGCTAGTTTAATTTGATGTAATAAATATCTAAACTTCAAAAAAATTTGTTTTGTAATGTTAAAGATCTTATTCAAATTCTATAATTATTTTCCATGCTAAATTATAGAATTTTCCTCAGTGGAAATGTACCTGGTTGGCACTTGGTTTGTTTGGGTCTACCCTAGTTTGACCTGGGTTTGGCTCAAATGAACCAACTTGCCTGGGTTTGAATCCACAAGCAAACTGGACCCAAACCAACAACCAGTTCTAACCCTGGCCAAACCAGGGTCCCAGGTAGGCGATCCACACTTCATAGATCCAACTCATAAAGCCAATCTAGGAATATATCAGGTTGAGCTCACCATTAAAATTCAAAGTGTCCACCTTTACTTTGAAACTTTGCTTAGTCAATGTTTCAAAAAGCCTCTCTGTGGAGTCTAATACCCTAATAGCATTTAATAAGTTCTCTAGTTACTCTTCAGACTCTTCCATTTGTAATATGGCCTCAAGGAACCTTAACCTTCTAAATGCTTCACCAATGTTTCTTGGAGGTCCTGCGTTCTTCCTACCCCTTCTTCCCCAGTTCACACAAACTCCCTTCTGGACCATTAGGGACTTCTCTAATACTAAAAAATAATAAAAAATAAACCTCTATTCCCTACAATCAAGACTCAAAAGTTCAAAACTGTTGTTTGGTCCCTCTAAAAAAAATTCATAATATGTTATGTTCCTACAAGTCATAAGTATAAAAAATAATGTATAAATCAAACATCACACAGGCTGAATTGATAAATCGAGAGGAACAAATCAAAACTAAAAGGAGAGACAACGATATTAGCTTATCTTTCACTAAACCAAAACCAATTAAAAATACCAAAGAGCACACATAACCAAAAACTTATCATAAGAAGTCACAAAAGCCCCAAAAATAAGAACTCCCATAACAGCCCACAACCCATGAACAACTACAAAACAACAAAATAGGTAGAGGGAATCTACAATAAATTAGCTGTTATATTGGCTTATATTATCCAAGGTTCTCGCTTCTAATGCATCCATTCCTATAATTGTTCTCTCGTCGTGACACAGTTAATAAGGTTGCTTAAGAGGTTGTTCCCTCTGTAGTTCAATCTTCTCCAGTGCACACTCACTCTCCTCTACTCTTTGTTGGTGTGGTGCAACCCACTTTTGTGGTATCGACACCTAGTTTTTATGGAGTAGATCTAGATCTCCAATTGAGAAGAGATTCCTTGCCATCTCAGCTTCTCTTCTATCAGGCCGCCAATTTCTATCTTCAGGGGATGTTGAGTGTCCCGCAAGTTTGAAGATTTTAGAGATGGCTTTGTTGATTCAGTGTTGCAACACTTTTCCATGGAGAAAACTTTTCCTCACATCATTCCCCTTCAGTTTATGTTGATTGGATTGTTGTGTCTAACAGGAAGACTACGTGTAACTAAAAACATACTGGAAATATGTTTCTCTGATCCCACAAGAAAACGGGTGTTTTTGGCCCATCCCATTTCTATTTCTCTTTGGTTTAGTCCGTCTTAGCAGTTTGGTGCAATATTTGACAGGGTTTTTAATAGCTCTGTATCTGTCTTGAAATTATTTTAGTTGGCATTTTAGTTTATATTTTTGCATGCTTCCTTCTCCTGGATTTTAGTCTAAAAATGAAATAATATAGATCACCAAAAGTAAATACCTGGACGCAACTGTCCGTAATAACCAAGTCATCAGCTTGAAATGGCAACTGCTTCTTTGCAGATTTAGTTATGGATGAAAAACAAGCCCCACTTAAAATCGAAGAATAGATTGAATTGGAGCCAATTGGATTGGAGGTTGTTCTGGTTATTGTTGAATTAAAATGGTAGAGGCTAATTTTCATTCTGGGTATTAAGAAAATTAAAGGGTTTGGAGATATTAGTGCATGGAACATAGGAGATGTTCATCCAAGGAGGAAGACAATGCTTCCAACTCCCACAATAACAAAAAAATAGTGATAGAAGCATGTAATGTTAAAACAAAGTTAAAACTTTCCATAGAGGACAATGCCCAGGCATTGATTAGTTTAAAGAAGATTTGGAAAGACAGTCAAAAGGGTTGTTATTGACCAAGAGAAGAGGTCAATATACCTGCAATAATAAGTTGAATTGTCAAAACAATGATGTAAGGGTTAGAGGACCATGAAGACTCATCAAAGTGATAAATGTGTGAAGGATATTGTTATGAAGGCAGTCATTCTAAATCAGTGAAAGGATCTCAAAAAATGACAATGGCATGTGATGACAAAAAATAGGAAGTCAAGTAAAGGACACATGATGATCCAAGTGGCAGGGGTTTAGTAGAGAGTAGTTAATGCACTAATGTTAAGACAAAGATGTGACTGTCCAACATTGTCTACGAAACACTAAATATAGCAACCACTATTCAAGGAGCTCAAGTTTAAAACTTTCAAGAAAACATAATTGGTAGGTGTAAAGACATATCCTTTGGTAGCATCCTCCCTGCCTGTGCCGAAATTGGAGCTTTAGAATAGAGTATTTACATCCATCAAAACATAATAGTAAGATAATTTATTTCAGATATTATAGTTGGAAATTCTCTAGTAGACTACAAAGGTATTTATTCTCTAGAAAGGCCAAGTATATTAAGGAATTTTTTTTTAAAACCAAGCCTTTCCATCAGTAACAGTATAAATACATAACCATAAAAGAAGTAAATGCAATATAGATAATTCATTTCACTTTAGATTCTCAACGATGGATTTCAAAATCCATTCATAAAATCACTTCCTACACAATTGCAACAAAGCATAGTGGTATTTCAAATACCTTCACAACAACTATTACAGGGCTCTCCCTTGTTTTTCTAGATTCATTGAACCATTTATTTTCTTCCTCGTGAGTAACATATGAGAATACTTCAACAAAATGCAACCATTACACCATAATAAAAATTAAATTTCATAACCCTGTTGGAGAAAATGAATATTCATTTCATTAGCAAATGTTGAAAAAAATCACTATTGCAAAAAATATTATGAGTCTCTTCACCAACTAGAACATAAATTTTAAAAAGGCAACTGTTAATTTGTCTTCCGTATAAATGGTAAAGAGTTTTTTTTGTTCATTTTTAAGGATCCAAGGTAAATTATCAAATGATCCATACATGCAATAGACACTAGCAGGTCAGCTAAAACTATTGCTATATCCTAGTAATAAATTTCTTTTCTTAAATATTTTTAATAGAAATTATTAGGAAAGTAAAATACTACAAATAGGAAGAAATAATGCATCTTTACCTGTCAGAGGTTTACCAACACATAGTCTGAGAAGCTGAAGTAAGTTTGTGTTTGTCAACCTTGATTGGCTAAAAAGTTATTGATGAAGGAAATAAGGGGACTTGTTACATGTGGATCAGTGACAACCATCCATTTGATAAAATCTAATGTATAGTAAGTAATCATTTTTTGTGATGTAATTTAAAAGATGTATTCAAATAATTTTTGGGATTATATGCCATCATTTTCTTTAGATCCCTCCTTATTCCATGCAACAAGCATTTGACATGATCTCTCTAAATTGTTGCATTTTGTGACTTCATGATCCACATGAATGATGAAAAATGATTCAACAGTACACTTACAAAATTCTTCTGTTGGTGGCATTAGTTCTTTTATCCATCACTGATCCCAAGTTTCTTACAACATCCCACTTAAATTTTAGAGGAAAAAATATTTATATAGATAGTGAGAGAGGACAAATTATTTGTAATACAAGATTTGATTTCTTGATTTCAAAGTTTAGAAACCTCTATTCTTGGCCACTTATGAGAGGAGCACGAAAGATATAGTTGAACTGATTATTTTAAGTAATTTATTCTCATATTACAACCTATAAGTCATTGATCCACTACAACGCTCTTTTTATTTTATTATTAACTTTGAAAAGTTAATAAGACCGTTTTAACTTGATAGTTACTATTATCGGCCTGTATTTGGTAACATATGCAAGATTTCCTTGGAGGTTGTTATGGTGACTTGACATAGATACAATAAATAAAAGAAACCTGACAAAAATGATTCTTATGTATGGACATCTAAATGTAATAATAGAGGTTTGATCGACAACCCCATCAATGCCCATGGCAATATCTCCATCTAGTATTTGAAAATTTTATCTACTAATAACTGTTTAAAAGAGAAACAATATTACATGGATTTGATGTAAAAGAAAAAAACAAAACCAAATCACTAATGGTATCAAATTTTATCTATTTTGATTTTCTCATTAGTAGCCTCCTTCACACTGAGTACACTAGTGTTCATTTTTATTAAAAAAAATTAGGAGCAAAGACTCCAAATTTGAAGTAATAGAATGGTAGGCTATTAATCAGTTGTATTTTTTGTCATTAGTTTTCACTGAAGCTAATCTATCTAAAAATTTGTCTGAATTATGAAAGCATTCCATTTTTCTTCATGTCGATGAATTATTATTTTGAAAATGCTAAGTTTGTTTGTTATATCCATGCTAGAAAATAGTTTGGTAATTTATTTAGTAACCACCTCTTGTTAGCATTAGAGATTATCATATTAACTACCTCATATCGATGGATTCAGATATTGTTTTAGAAAACTTCCAAACAATATATAAGCATCATGACAATGGTGTCTAACTTTGGTTCATGAACACCTAAAGATTCAGTTTCTTTGATTCTAAAGTTTCAACTTAATTGATTCATCTAACTTATATCGGTGCTCTCTAAATTTAAAAGACTTACTTGTGGAGTTTAGTAACTGCATCATCAATATAAGGCAGGTAGAAAAATAAATTCAATCGATCGCTTCAGAATCAAAGAAATAGAGTTTTAGCTACCCATGATCCAAGTACTATTGTCATTAGAATAAATTCAAGTTGGTGACTTTAGAACCTTAGGTGTCCATGAGCCAAGTAATATTATCAATGAGTATGGAATTCCATTTTCTTAAAGAGTAGAGACTCCAAAATTTAGTGGCTAACATGAGAATTTGGCTAAAAGGACATCTGAATCTGCTAATATTAATGTGGCCAAGAAGAAGATACAAGGCTGAAAAACTATTGCCAGAATACAAACCTGCTTGTTCTACATTTTTAGCCAATAAACACTCAAACTCCCACAAAAAAGTCTTGGAAATGAGGAGTCAAAATTAATTAATTTCCTAAACCTCACAACACATTTTGGTTTTCAAATACAACCTTCTTATATGAAAACATCACAAAAATCTGGAGAGATTAATTATTGAGTAGTTGACACATTTAAAGCTCATCTTTAGATTTTAAGTAGGGATTTTTTTATTTTATTTGAATTTGGTTTTAAGTGCAAGAGGTTGCTCAGTGAAATTAGTTTTGCAGACATTTATATTTAATAAATACAATCAATATGTAACTTCCAGAACTTTAGCTTCTTGCACTTGGAACATGTCTTCTATCCTGAGGGAAAGAGATAAGAAATGATGTTGTAGATTTATTGAATGAAATATTTTCTATCTATGTGTTTCTTACTTGGATTTGAGGGTAAAATGGAAAAACAATCTTTAATTCATGTGTAAGATAATTGCTATGCAGGCATTTTGTAAAATTATAGCTGCCCATGTAATTTATTGAAGATAAGATCTACATCATTGCTTTCTATTATTTAAATAGAAATATAATTATAATTATAGCTTTCCATTATTTAATGTAACAATAGAATATGGACAATTTCATTATAGTTCAAAGAACACAGCATTCACCAAGTCACATACCTCATTTTGAAAATTTTCAAAAATCTAAAGTAGGTTTACAACCCAATATAATAACGATGGTAACCCTAATTGTGCCATTTTTTGTGCCCTAATCACTCAGCTAAATGGGAATGGGTAGAAGTAGATGCGCAAACATTGGTCTCCTTGGTGCCTGGTTGGCATCGCGCTTCAATTTGGATTTGGTGATGAATGATTGAGATTAAAGCTTGCTGAGATTCAAAGCTCCAATACCGAAGCAAACCAACACAAAAAAATACTCTATCTATGTGTTGCTTACTTGGATTTGAGGATAAAATGGAAAAATAATCTTTAATTAATGTGTAAGATAATTGCTATGCAAGCATTTTGTAAAATTATAGCCGCCCATACAATTTATCAAAGATAAGATCTACATCATTGCTTTCCATTATTTAAATAGAAATATAATTTTAATTATAGCTTTCCATTATTTAACGTAACAATAGAATATGGACAATTTCATTATAGTTCAAAGAACAAAGCATTCACCAAGTCACATACCTCATCTTGAAAATTTTCAAAAATCGAAAGGAGGTTTACAACCCAATATAATAACGATGGTAGCCCTAATTGTTCCATTTTTTGTGCCCTAATCACTTGGCTAAATGGGAATGGGTAGAAGTAGATGCACAAACATTGGTCTCCTTGGTGCCTGGTTGGCAGAGTGCTTCAATTTGGCTTTGGTGACAAATGATTGAGACTAAAGCTTGTTGAGATTCAAAGCTCCAATACCGAAGCAAACCAACACAAAAAAATACTCTATGTACTTTGACCGTATAAGAAATTATATTGTTGATTTGAATTGAGGAGCATTCATATAAACCTACTCTATATTTAAGCATAACCAAGGTTGGAGATTGAGCAAGGAAGGCACTAACAAAAATGAAAAATGAAAAAGCTCAAATCAAATCTTTCCAATCAAGTCAAAACAAATATTTCCAATAAAATAAAATAAAATTTAAATCTATCTAATAAAAATCAAATCCAAATTTGTTAGACAAAATCAAATCTTATTTCGAATCATATCTCTCCCAGATACGACAATCAAAAACTGTTTACCAGAACTAGTTAATCAAAACCTATTTTATTGTTCATTACACCCTTAAAATCTCAACTCCACAAATTCCCTGAGCCATATAGATATTTTTCTACCTCCCCCATTTCAAACTAGCATCGAATAATAACCCTAGGGTTGCAATGCAAAATGTTACCCAACAATAAATAATTAGAAAATGCAAAAAACTTCAACATCACAGAGAAAATGATAAGGGAATAAGATTCAATAGAAAAATAGTGGGTAGCCCACTGATAACACATAAAGTCTACCACTAACACATGAAAAATTATATTTGGTGATTAATGGAGACTTCTTGTGTGGGTGCATCATAGTTACAAAAATGTCGACAAGATAGTAATCAAAGAAGTAATGAATTCTATAGTTAAAAATAAATACCTGGTGTTGAGAAAAAGGTCTTGAATCTGTTTCCATCAGCATATCTGCCACCATTCTCATGAATGTCTATTAACAACTCTACATTCCAAAATTTCATTTCCCCCATTTTTATGTCTTTGCCGCCATTTGAAAATGCATATTTTTTTCTTAATTTTTAATTTAAGACAAACAAAATAGTTTTAATTTTTCATTTAAGATACTTAAAATAATTAAGTTAATTATTTAAGATAAAATATTAATTTAGCCTTAAAAAATGTTTTAAATTATCTTATTTTTTAGTAGTGAACCAACCCTTTTTGGTCGGCCCTTTCCATTAGTAATTAAAAAAAACCTCATTTTATTTAATGTCTATCATTGATGAAAACGTGATATCAATTTAGAATTGAGGAGAGTCTGCCATTGAAAATGTGATGAACATTTTTGGGCCTGAAGCTTAAAAAAGCTCTCCCACTAAACAAATTGTAACAGTCGACTAGTCTTAGTGAAATTTGATTAGTGTCCCTTAAGGTTTGATTGTTTCCTTTCAAATATGTTTGGTTATTCTCAAACTCTCAGTATGGCTCTATTTTAAGACCAACAATATTTCTTCTTATGACTTGGTTTCCCATAGTACCATCAATCATTTGGTCCTCTGGATTGAGACCTCTTGCCCTTTGATTTTCCTCATGATTTCCCATGACTTTTGGAATTGTTTCCTCTCTCCCTTTATCTACCTCTACTTTATGCATTCAAAACACTACTTGATGTGTATGCACCTGAGCTTTTCCTACAAATTTCCTCACCCAAAATAACACCAACAATGTCATCAAATTTTAGGGTATTTGAACAAGAAACAAAGTTACTAACAACCATTACCAATCCATTCCATCTTTCACGAAAAGAACACATAATCAAAAGAGCCCTAATTTCTTTATTAAAATTGACATTAACATAAGATAATTGACTAGTAATGGTATTGAACTCATTTGAATGATCAACAAGTGACCCACCTTCTACTATTTTCATATTAAATAAATGCTTCATAAGAAATATCTTATTTGAAGAAGAAGGTTTTTCATATAACTTTGCTAGGGTTTCCATCAACTCTTTAGTTGTCTTTTCTTGTGTAATATTAAATGCCACCGATTGTGTCGGGCATAAATGAATACTGCCAAGTTCCTTTCTATCCAAAATATATCAATCTTCATCAGACATTCCTGTTGATTTCTTGGATTTTCCTCCCAATGGTTGCCATAAATCCTTCTGATAGAGATAGTCCTCCATTTTCATTTTCCATAACTGAAAGTTCTTCCCATTAAACTTCTTAACCTTCAACTTACCCTCGTCTACCATTACTCCCACTCAACCTTGAGACTTCCACTCAATCATAAGAGCTTCCTGCAGAGGATAACTGAAAACAACCCACTCTGATACCACTTGTTAGATTAGAAGATAGAAAACTAATAGTTACATGCAAATATAACCAATAATGAAAAAGAATAAAACACACAGAAGTAGAACAAGAAGACACAAAGATTTAACATGGTTCACCCAATCTTGGGCTACATCTACCAAACTGAGATTCCAATCTTATCATCTAGTAATTTCAAACTGTTACAATCTACAATCCCTTGCAACTCAATACCACTACAAGAAGCTATAAAATTCTCTATTTAAAACCCTAATCCTAAGTCATTATAACAAGATTTATGGCTGTTAACAAGTTGACCCTAAAAAATACTTGACGAGTCAACCTAGGGAAAAGCTTGACGAGCCAACCTAGGGAAATGCTTGATGAGTCAACTCAAAAATGCTTGATGAGTTAACCCCCAAAACATTTCCACGATAAATGGAGAGTGTACAGTACTTGCCTGATCAGTTGCCACAAACCAACAATAATGCATGTAATAAGTGGGAGAGTGTTAGGGAGATATATTGTGTACCTTTCATAATATATTGTAATACACTCATGTCAAACAAATTACCTCACTTGGAAAGGTGTCTTATTATTCCCCATATAATAATGATCCAACCATTTATATAGGATTCTATGACATGGGAATTGCATTGAAAGATATATTGCGATTGGTGTCCCTAAAGTGCATTACAATAAAGCATTTTTATTTGACTAAAAATAATCAAGAGTAAGAAGCATTTGCATACATACAAATGTAGTGTTGGAATTTGCATGCATAGAATACAATGCTTAGATTTGTGTTCCTATTTTGACTCGTGTCTATAAAATAAACATGTGCATTTATGTTTGGATAAGGCTTTTGTTGATAGGGATATTTTATTAGTACTCAATCAAACACATAATTGAAGACATTAAATTCAAATCAAAGAAACCACCTCTTTGTATTGTAAATAACAATATATTGTTAATATATGTTAAATGATATTTATTTTTTGTATGTTTCTTATTAAAAATATTCTTAAGATATATTGTGTGCTGATATTATAAATATCCTTTTTTAAACATTTTATCACATTGTGAATTTTATAACCTATTAAATGTAACTTCTTTTGTATCAATTAGCTCTTTCTCACCTTTCAAATTTGGTGGTTTATAGTTAATAATCTTTATGGAAATGACATTTAGAAATAACTAAAAATGATTTTAAAATCTAGTTTTCAAATAATTCAATGAATCCACTCTTGTGATATATTGATATCATTCTAATGGCTAAAGAGGTGTTCATTTACAAAGGAATACATATAGCAAGAAATCTCATCTATATGTCTTCCTAGGTCTTGTTGACATTGACATTATGATGTTTTATGAATTCTTGAAGGTTCAAAGTTAATATATGTTCAAACTTATAGGTATATTAATCTCTTAAAGAGGATTATAGGATGATTGGTTTAGTTTAGAAAAAAATTATCTCTCTTGAAACTAGGAAATATGTGTTGTATCCTAAACTTTTGTTCTAATGTTTATGCTATTAAGATCCACCTTTCCCCAATATAAGTAATATTCCAAAAATAATTTTTTGGATTAATTTTCACATCCTTATATCTTTTAGGGATGTACTAAAAAATTCATGTGAACTTCTAGTATTGTATGACTATTATTCCTCCCTTTTCTAGTTTTAGAAAATATAAAATTATTTGTGTTATAAAGTTGGAGGAAGATAACACGTACTGCAAAGTGAGACAAACAATTTCATGTATGTATGTATATGCACATACATATATATTTATGTATGTACATATACATGTGTGTATGCATGTATATATGTATGTATCTATATGCATACATATACATACATACTTATATGTATGTATGTGTTTGTAGATATATACATACATATGCGTATATATACATATACATATACAGATATAAATATATAAAGATATACATACATACATACATATGTGTCTGTGTATACACACACATACACATACTTATACATATTTAAATATAGAGATATCCATTTATACATGTGTGTATATTAAAAAATTAAAGAGACATAAATTTATGTTTATCTTTTTACCTTGCCTCTTATCCCTTAGACCCAACATACAACCCCTTTCAATAACTTACCCTCAATACCTA
Organism: Chamaecyparis obtusa; assembly: GCA_027943335.1. Taxonomy (NCBI): domain Eukaryota; kingdom Viridiplantae; phylum Streptophyta; class Pinopsida; order Cupressales; family Cupressaceae; genus Chamaecyparis; species Chamaecyparis obtusa. The sequence continues at coordinate 68,867 of BSBK01004333.1, read as the reverse complement.
AGGAAAATATTAATATCTACCACTCACACTGAAGGATCTATCTATTTTTGTCACTATTAAACACCTTGTTATGAATTAACATGCTATGATAGTTTCCATCTAATGGCACACTAGGGGTGCCAATGGTTTATGAAGTAAAGGGTCTAGAAGTTTATGAGTGGCATTGCATGTGGAAGATCCTCTTATTGTCCTTTGTAATGGTAAAATATACATTTCCTTAATCTAGGATAATTAATCTAACACAATTTATGAAAACCAATTGGCTTATAGATTAGTTTAGAGTTGGGTTGGTATTAAAAAATAAATGTGATGGATTAGGATCATTAGATCTAAAATTAATGATGTAGGAATAAAGTTGATGATGTGCATCATTATTTCATCTATGACCTATCTTGAGTTTTATTTTCCTTGGAATAATGATATTTTACACTCTTTGTAAACCCTAAAAAATATTATTAAAATTTGATCATCACATTCAACTCCAATTTTCAAAGATTTAGTAGTTATGTGCAAAACTGATGTGCTAAAAATGAGATCTCAAGCAACAATGTAGCTTGATCTATCATATATGATGAGATTTCTATTTATTGTGGGGCTTATGAGAACCATTTGGGAATTTGTCAAATGACTAGGGATAATTTCTCCTAGGTTAGAAACTTAGATGGACCAACTTTATGACTTCGAGAGAATATTAAAATACAACATGTGCAAACATACACGAGTCCTTACTATGTATCCAAAATTCAACATTGGATTCTTAAATTACCATTCATATGTATGGTCTAAAAATGAATAGAATATTATGCACCTTTTGAATCACTAATGTTATATTGTATTCTTGGTTTTCTCCAACTTAATAAATGATTAATAATTTTATGTGTTTACATAGACTCTTGTATAAAAGCTTATCATTATTAAGCGTTTATACAAGAGTCTATGTTGTTGGAGGGAAACTGTAAATGCTAGTGCAAAATATGAAAATATTTTTATGAACATTCGTATTATTTGAAACATAGTAATTAAATAAGAAACTCAATTGTATATAATTTTGATATCAAGATTAACAATCTAAATAATTCACGAGGTTTATTTATGAAATCTATTCATATCACCTTCATGCAATCTATTCATATCATGCAAGTTATGATATTTCACAAAATGTTGATACTGAGATGTTGATTCAGAGTTGTGGGTCACAACTATGGTGGATAAATGCACATAATCATATCTAGATAATAATAATCTATAGCCTGTCCATATATGCCCAAACAAAGCCATAAAGAAGAGTGGCTTTAGTGCCATATACATCTTCCTTAAAAAGTCTCCTATATAAATTAATAAAAGCACTAGCTCTCTAACCAAAATAGTGGAATAGATCCTTACATGGTTAATTTTGAAAATAACATACCTTCAAATTAATTTTGCATTTTGGAATAAGCTACCTAAGTCAAGTGTCTTTCAATCTAGTAATAGTTGAGTCTTTCAATATATGTAGTTCTATCAACTACTTTTGGTTAACATCATCGATTGGGATATGTACAGTCCAATTAGGTGCCACTAGAAAAGAAATGATGGACTATGATTTAGGATCACGTGGAACATTTTATTAGTTTTCAAATGGCACATCCATCTATTTTGTATCTGGTAAGTTAAGGAAATTCAAAAATGAATTTATAATTATAAGGGTATTATTTTTAAAATATTTTTGTAATGAAGCTTTTAAATATTTATTAATACATCAAAATGAGTTTTTGGTGAAAATTGTGTCAACGTTTTGAATAACATGAGTTAAATGTATCTGTTATGATTGGTCATATGTGTTTGTTGTGGCCTTTTTTGAACACTTCACATGCCTTGTTTGAAGCTTGTCAAATGTAAGGAGAGATATCATAGTGTAGTGCAACATGGAGCTTTACATCCAGTGGCAAGCGTGGCAGAGATCTTATTTTTCGTGCTCCACCATGCATTGTTGGGTCTAGCTAGCATCTCCTACCTTAATTTATGTCCAGCATGGTGATTTATGAACTCTTTATCTAGATTTGTACAAGCTTAATTATTTGTCAAAATTTCTTCACATCAGATGTCCAAGTTGTGGAAAATTTTGCAGCGCTATTTTTTGCACATTTGCATAAGTGTATTACATTAGATTGTTTAAATTAAGTCTAATTAGGGAGCAATTTCATGATTGTTTTGGAGAAAAGTGAAAGAAACTACAATATAACATGTTTTTCTCATCATTGACATGGGCACAAATTAGGGTATGGTAATTTTTTATGAGGTTTCGTTCAGATAAAAATTATTTCCAATTTTTCCAAGTCACTGTAAGTTCGGTATTTTAGTACTGTAAATGTTTTAGTGTACTAATTATGGAAACTACCTTAATATAGTCATAGGAAGATGTTTATCATTATTTTTAAATAAATCTAACAGGACGTATTTCATGAACTAACATTGGTGTTGTACACACTAAAATATGCACTTCTATGAACCATTACATGCAAGGTTACTCAAGAATGAGGCCTCACAAAGCGGCTCATAGCTCTCTATGCATGGAGTTGCAAGGGACTATGAGTTTTGCTCTCAGCTAGAGCTACAAAAAGGTGACCTTGCTAGTCAACCATACAATGAGAGATTCACAATGAAGACAAGGGCAACAATGCCAATATCTCCAAGAATCCAATATGAAATGCAATGCAATGCAACTAGGATGAAGATACAAATGTGCAAGCTATGCTATGAAAATGGAAGTACAATGCAACTAATCTATGAAAGGAAATAGCAATGGATTACAAATCCTTCCTATTTAGACTATGTGAGATCTAGTCTATTGCATAAAAGGAAATCTAATCTATGATGCCATGAATGTAACTATGAAAGCAAAACTATTATGAAATGAAACTAAAAATGTCAAGGTTTCAAAGCTTGAGTGTCTTCAAAGAGAGCTCCAAAACCTGCAGCATAACAATAGCATAAAATATGGATATGCAAATGAAGGAGAGAGCTCTCCTTTTATAAGAAATGCAAAGGAATGGACCATGGAGATTAAGAGGCAAAAGATCTTAATCAGCGGTGGAGCTTGAAAGAGGAGAAATCCATGTGCACAAACATCCTCCAATGAGAGTGAAGTGTTGACTTTTGAGCCTCATGTGAGACAAAAAGTGCTTTTTCCCTTTTTATAAAATATGAATAATGCTTTATTTGTGCAACTTAGGATAAGAGGAAAGTGGGGGCTTTTTATTTAATTGAAAGGGGAGGAAATATTCCTTTTAATCAAATAAAGACTTAGGATAAATGGTTAGCCCAAGGATAAAAATCCAATATATGATCGAAATTAAGATTTGATCAAGAGATTGATAATGTTCAAAATATTGATTAATGATCAAAATGATTCAGGATTGATAAATCAAATAAATGGGGCCCAAAGTCTAGGTGACCATTTTAGGGTGCATACAGGTGTATCTTCACCTTTCCTTTAAGGAACATACAATAGTGTTTGTAGTAAAATTAAATATAGTTAAATCCTAGGTAGCATTGGCATTTGGCTTCATATGCATATATGCTATTGTCGATAGGTGTAAAGAAACCAAAAAAATTCGTATCCTGTTCTATTTAGGTTGTTGTCTATCTTCTTACAATGGGTAAGATTTGAAACTACATCATGTTATCAGGCATGTCTATCATCACCAAATTCATGATCTATTTTGGAGGTTATAATTTGCCTAGTATGAAAAATATTGGTGCCTAGCTCATGCTATTACAATGCCTAACATAACTATTAGGACACAATCTGTTGGATATTGGTGAAGGTTAAGATCAAATTTCTAATATAGATGGCACAAACATATTAGTTTGTTGGAAGATATGTTCAATTTATAGAAAGAAGTACCCAAAAATAGGAACTTTTTTCCCCCTATGTTGTTGTCTAACATAAGATAACTAATGTATTGGATTGTTCATCTTCAAATTTTTGTAGGCATGCATGCTTTGCATAATTATTTTTGCTAATATATTTATGTTAATTAGGTGCATTATTAATTTTCAGGTGGTTAGAATTTGATGGGAGCATATTTTTTTCATGAAGTTTACGTTGTATATACTACTTAGCTTCCAAAAGATAACCTTTTCTTGTTTGAGTTCTCACCAACTTTGATTTTTTTTTCTAATGTTAAAGCACCTGAGAGGAATTTTAAATCCTTGCAACAATTTTTTTATATTAGAATAATTTGCATATTTTGGCACATTTAAAAGCATTAAATTTTAAATATTCCACAAAGTCAACACTGATGAAGAGATAGAGGTGTTTATAGCTAATTTGGGAGCTGGCAGTTAAAGTTAAGAAAAAGAACTAGTGGAAATGGGTGCCAAGTAAGAAAAGACTAGAGATTGAAAATGAAGGGGGGTGCATAGTTGTGGTAAGAGAATTTTTCATTGTTTGAAAATGAATAAAAAATAGATGAAAATTCATAGGTTGCACATAGTAGAGGTAGATCACATGTGACATGGTACACAACACCAAAGAGATTGGCAATAAAAATAAAACAAAGGAAAGAACAACAAGGAAAGAAAATAAGAAACCATCAGAGTAAAGGAGATATCCTCCAACATGGGCATGAAGAAATTAAAAATCCTTTGGTCAAAAAACAAAAGTGTGTTCGAGATAGCTATCCATGTGAGGAATAAAAGGTGAGTAGATAAAGTGTGGAATGTGTGCAATAATTAGAAAGGTAAAAGAAGGAATGTCAAATAAATTTGGGGGCAAAGGAAAACATGGTGTAAATTAGAGGAGCAACTTAGGGCATGGAAGTGCCAAATCAAGGAAATAAGGGCACAAAAAGAAGTTTTTATAAATTTTAGATTTGAGTTCATAACATTTGAATTGGAATTTGTTTGATAATGAAAGTATTCATGTGGTTTATTTGTAAGATTTTTATAATATAATTTTATTGATTAATTATGTATGGGTGCTTGTGGTTGCAAGATTGGGAAACATGAAAAGGTACCTCAATTTTCATCTACATCAATTTATTTTTTAGTGGTATGCGATCCTGGTGAATTTATTTATATACTACTTTGTCAATCTAAGTCTGAAATTATCTTCTTTTGAGTTCAATCTATTTGGTACAACTTTCTTTTTGATATTAATAGCATCCAAAAATAAGGGGGTTGACCCATAAAAAAGAAAGGCCTACCAAAGATTGGCAAGCCATCGACAACACATAGTTAGCACAACAGGTGCTGATAAGAAAAATAGAACTAACAAAACAAAGCACAAAGGCTTAAGCCCAAAAAGAACATGCCAAACTCACACCGCATGAGAGGAGGGGAAAGAGTCATTCCTATACCTTTTGACAATTGTCCAGGCAATACTATCTTTAAGTTCCCCAACAGAGGAGACTTTGTTGGGGTCGCTATCAACACAACTGACAAAGTGATAAAGGGGCTAAGAAGCGTCAATAGATGCTTGGTGCAGAGCCATGGGAAAAATGTCCCCCTGGCCAGAGGCCAAGCATCATCAGGATTAGGAGCAACAACAAGGATTGCATCAAGAGCAAGACGTGAAACATCCACAGAAGCCTGGACGAGATTTGCAGCAAGGGCTTCACCAAGATTATCCACAGGGATTTCAACTTCATCAATAGTTTGTGAATCCTCAAAGGTGGACTCAGAAAGAGAATCAGTAGCTCAAACTATCAGGTGCTCATTACTTGCAACATTCCACCAAGTAGAAGCACTTTTGCAGTGAAGAAGAGTGCAATCGGTAGCCATGTGACCAGTAGAGAAGCAATGTCGACAACAGAAAGGAAGGCCCTAAAATCCAATGTTTGGATCCATGGCCTATCCCCAACCATGAGCACCACATCACTGAGAAGTGGTAGAGAAACATCCATATCAACCAAAACATGAGAAAAAGTAGTATGGCCCAAGGATGTCGTGGGTATGTCCACCTTCAAGAACTGGCCAAGGGAGTTCCCAATAGCCTTAAAGAAGGGTATCTCCCATAAATGGAGTGGGAGATTAGGAAGACGAACCCACATTGAATGCACATTAAGTGGTTCAGTGAGAATGTTGAAAGAGACTATCCAAGGTTTGGCAGAAAGGGAACGATTTCCCCAAACCCACAACTTGTTCAGATTCAGATCACAATCTTCAAAAGAAGAAAAGGAGGCAATAAAAAATCCCTTGGCACATGGATATAGCTCAATATCACCTGAGACAAGAAGCTTCCAAGAGCTAGAAATCCAACCAAGTAGGTACAGGAGAGAGGGCCAACGGCCTGCAAACTTACCAACCAAACCATGTTGTTGGTAGATCTCAACATTTTCCACCACTTTAGGGCCACAGACAACCACATGTGGCGTCTTGGCACAAGGAATGGGATGAGATTTCACCTTAGGAGGGATGGTAGCAAAAAAATTAGCAACAAGAACATACCTCTTTCCACTAGCAATAATATTTTTTTGAGGGGGTAACCCTCCCCTAACAACACCAAAAGTAGAAGGTCCACCAACAAAGTGAGGGCTTGGAATAGTCTCAGCCTGGGTGAGGACAGGGCCCCCAGACCTAGCAACCAGCAAAGGCATGCTAATAGAGATAGCCCTTGCCCCAATGCCCAAAGATTGGTCACACACCGCAGAGACAGGGCCCGACATGGCGTGCAAGGAAGATGCCCGAGTAACATCTCTAGCACACACCAACAAGGAAACATCAGTACCAACCAAAGATACACCTAATGATCTAGGAGGGGGGATGCCAACCTCCACATTGGCATGACAGGGCAGACCAACTGACTCGTCAATAGAAACAACGACAAGAAACGTAGCCCCAACTAACTGTCTAGCTCCAACGCATCGTGAATGGTCAACAACACAAGCATCCACAAGCCCAAGTCCAGGCGTAGGAACCAAAAAAACTAGATGATGGAGAGTTTGAAATCGCCTTTGAGCGGGAAGAGTTGTTGAGGGGCATTGAGAGTGGACTGGTAGAAAAATAGTAACAATATTTGGTACAACTTTGTTAATCTAAGCCTAAAATTTTATTATTTGGGGTTCACTTTAGACTGATAAGTATCTAATCTGAATGTATTTTTATAATTTAATATTGTCATTTTCTACACAACTACTTGAGCCTTTGAACAATTTTTTTGATTTTCTACCTTATTTTTAAAACCATTGTTAATCCAAATTATTGAGAAACAAATAGAAACCAACTTGAAATGTATCTTTTGTTTATCCAACTTCTAGAGAAACAAACAAAAACCAAAAATAGTTTTAGGAATACCAGATAAGGCACTTTCTACAATTTGAAAGGAATTTAAAAAGGTCAAAATATGACTGAAAGGAAGCAATAAATTGCTAGAGCAACTGGCAATGTTAAAAGTACAGTAGTATGGTAATCAAAATAACAAATAGAAACAAAAAAACCTTTGAGAAATACCAAATAAGGCACCTTTTAAAATTTAAAAGTTGTTTCAAAAGATCAAAATAAGACTGAAATAAGTAATAAATTACCAAGGGCTAACAATGTTCAAAATAATGTTGTAGGTTGAAGAATCTACATGTTACAAACTCAGTTATATTCCTAAAATCATCAAGAATGTGTAGAAGCGCACAATAAATAAGCAAAGCTGTGTTCAAAACAAGCGAAGTGGATGCAAGAGAGCAATATAAATTGAATAAGAGAGCAAAATGTATTCAGCAAGATAAGATGTCTTAACCTATCTAGATGTCATAACCTATGGATTCAACAATTACTCTTTAGTAGATGCTTTTAAATTTATCTTTACTACTTTAATATTTATCTTTACCATGCACAATACTTAATGAAAAGTTTGAGCACTCAACCTGGTGAGGTTTGCTGATACTTGCATGTAATATGCAATTCAAGATTTGTATTAGATGAAAAAAGTTTTAATTTTGGATTAGATGAAAATAATTCAAGCTCATTAACAAAATTGACAAATATTAATTTATCAAATTATTGTTATCAACATAAGCCAATTGAAGAATAGATAAATAATAATATTTAAATTAGAAAATGTCTTTAAATTCTAATTATAGAGATGCAGAGAAATATATTTCAATCGTCTAATATGATTGGCCAACCCAAAAAAAATGAATCACAGGAATGCAACGAATGCAATAGTATCCTGCTTATTGACAAGAACTAATAATGATGAAGTTTGTCACAAAATTAAAAAATTTATTGATCACGGTAAAATTAGATCTAACTATTTTCCATCTAATAGCTAAAAAATCCTTGCCCCAAATAATATTTTGCATTAATCATTCAATGCTTAATAAGACCACAATTCATGATAAAAAAATGTGAATGTATAATGAAAAGTTATAAAATTCAAAAAGACTATTGTATAAGGAAAGTGCAATACTATAATATAAAATTAATCTTTAAATTTGTTGTGATTAGGTATAAAAAATAACTGCAACACACTTGAATATTCAAACATTAACCCCAATTTAACTTTTGACTGTCTCCTGCATCCGCCGTCGCTACTCCATGCGCCCCTAGGGCCCCCTCTTATGTTCCTCCTGTTGTCGTTGTTGTTGTAACTGGTGCCCCAAGGGCTTCCTCTCCTGTTGTCAATGCCTCTGCTCCAATCGTCCCTCGGTTTGGTGTGGCGGCTGCTTTTGCGCCTGTGGTCATGGCTCCTGCGGTAGGGCCTTCTGTAGAGACCTTGGGACGGGGTCTCTCGACTGCAACCCTTATTCCAACTTTGGGGAAGACTGCTACTCATAGTGCTTTCCATGTTTCCAAAAATATTGTCATGGAACTGGAGGAGGAGACAGTAATTGAGATTGATGTTGTCACCTCTATTTTTTTTTCGCATGGCCTGATCTGTAGATTTAAGGGTCATTGGCCTTGCTTGCCCGATTTACATTTTTGGATTTTCAAGCGTTGGGAGCCCCTTATCACTGGTATTGTTCACATATTCCCTATGGCTAAGGGTGTTTTTGTTGCTAAATTTGAAAATGTTGTGGATAGAAAAATGATTCTATGTGAAAATTTCTTTAGCTAGGATGGCCGCTTCATGTTGATGCTGAAACCTTGGCATCCAGACTTCTCCCTGTATTCTGAATCCTTTAATAAGCTGCCCATCTGGGTTAGGCTGCCAAATCTCCCCTCCATCTTTGAGTTGATTCTCTTCTCAAAACTATGGGAGATGCTCTTGGGGATTTTATTTTGGTGGAGGAGAAATCATCTTACTTGCTTCACTCCACTTATGCCCGCATTTTGGTGGATTTGGATATCTCTAATGGTCTGCTTGCAATGATCAAAATCTCTACCCCTAATGATAGAAGTTGGATTCAACATTTGGACTATGAAGGCCTCCCCTTCAAATGCAAAAGATGCTTCAAGACTGGTCATGTTTCTAGTCTTTGTGATCTTCAAAAATTTAATAGGTTTGCCTCATGGTGGCAGGGTGTCTCTTCTCAACACTATACGGTGAAGAAAGTTTCCCCACCCAGGAGCTTTTCACAGGTGGTTGGGCAGGTGTCTTCTCCTCCTCCTCCCCCTCCTAGTTTTGTTCCTTCTATTGGTGCAACTGTGGTTGTTGTTGCTCCTCCTTCTTCGTCAACACGTGAGCAGATTCCTTCTTCACCTATGGGCCCCCACTTCTTCTATTGTCAGGTTTTCTCTTTCTGGTTCTTCTGCAGGGTTTGTTGTTGGGTCTACTCCTGCTAGTTCTTCTGCTGGAGTTGTCCCTCTCTCTAGCTCTCGTTCTCAGATTGTTGTCTTATTGCAATGTGTTGCCCCCTCTGGGGGTTTGTTTCTACTATTTTGGACTCGTTGGATTGGCAGAACCTGCTATGGTTGAAGAAGGTTGGTTCAAGGTTAAAGGTAAACATTCCAAGCATTCTTCACCATCTTTTGCTATGAACCTTCAATCCCATTAGAAGGGTGCCAAAGAAAAATCCTAATTCTTGGGGCTTTCTTTTGGTTGGGTTTTCTTGGAGCTATGCTTGAGATTTGTTTGTTTTGGGTTGTGAGAGCATGTTGTTAAAACCCTTGTCTTGGTTTTGTCTTGTTCCATCTTGTGGGTTGTCACTGTCTATCCTTTGATTCTTCTTGTTAAGGGTTTTAGGTCCCTTCAAAACCCGTTTTCCATAATCAAAATTTTTTGACTACTCCACAACAATTCAATACAATAAAAGCTATACTATCTTTTTTAGGAAATAACTAATAACATTAATAGAGCAATAAATTGAGCATATATTTTTTTATTGAAAAAAGAAATGGAATAAATTACATAATAAAAAGCAATCAAATTATTGCCAAAGTACACCACTTATCATAAGGTATGCTAATTACATCAACATGTGAGCCATGACAACTACAACCACTATCAAGCCTAATCGTAAACTTTGTTGAAGCAATATACAAAAAAGTTTACAAAAATCATCTAATAGCAAAACATCTCAATGAGAGCTTACAAAAAACCATCATATCCTGAATTTTAACATTTTTTGAAGTTATTTCGAACATAAAGTATCATACTTGTGAAGTTGTAGCAATTGGAACTTGATCCTATCCAAGTGATTGTTGACCTTAAATTGTTCTTTATTTCTTTCCTCTAGTTGAGAACACAAAAAAATAGTTTGAAATATGATCTTAGATTAAAACCTTAGTTTTTCACCCCCTTGATGAATATCATGGTTAGAAAACACAACCATACATGTTGTTTTCCATATATTAGATAAACTAATATGCCTCATATAATCAACAACAATGTTCTTTTAAAGATTCAACCCCAAAATAGATTCTCTCCAACATAAATCATGATCAAAGATGACAGGATTATATTTAAAGATGACATTCCATTTTGTTTTGGTCCACCAATAATCCCAAAAAATATGCTTAATACTTTCATTTTGATGACAAAATGGGCATTTATCTGGTTGCATTCTCATGCATTTTAACATGTTGTCAACTAGAAGTCTAAAATGTAGAATTTTCCAAGCTAAAATCATGGCATTAGTTTCAACTTTAGACCTCCAAATTTAAGCACTTAATTTTCTCCAAGTGTTCACCTTAAATTTACTTTTCCATTTTTTATTAAGCTTGAGATTTAATAGAAAGATAGGTAAGAGGCTTAAATATATTTCTTTGAGTGTTAAGAAGACAAAATAATGCTTCAACAACCAATGTTAATCCTTGGAAAAATTACATTTTAAAGTGGTGTAGAGTTTCATTATTAGACCATTGGAGACCAAGGATTTCACAAATATGATAAACCCTCTAAACTTATTGTCTAAGTCAAACTTGCTTTTAATGATTAACCAATTATCCCACTCCACAAAGAAAAAATCTCACAAGTCTCCAAACTCTCAAACTCCTTTCTTGAATAAAAGGTAGGCTTGGGAAGGAAATGGCTAGAGGTTGTCCATGGTATTGAATCAACTTGTTCCACCAAATAGAAGAACAAAAATTGAAACCATGTTGTAGTGAGACATCTTTCTAATTCAAAAACTTGCATGCTTGTTGTCATGCCTTCCAAATAGAGTGTAAGGAGAAAGAAACTCTAATTTGAAAGAATAGAATCATCAAAAATATGTCTTCCTATGTCACATTTTTCCATTTTGTTTTAATCAAGGTCTAACTAATGTGAAAACACAACAAGATTTTTCATGGTTTGTAATACCCCTCCCATAGTTTGTTTTTCAGTTTAATTGACCAAGCTCTTTTAGACCACTTTTCATGCGTGTATTAGATCCTCAAATAGATTTGATGTTATTTATGTTTATGATTTTTCTAACCCCATACTTGCATGTATATGGTTGGCGTATATGTTTTATATTTATATTTGATGTGTCTAATATGGTTGAGGGACAAAGTCTAGTTACTTGCTCTGAGATCCACACGATCGATTGATCTCTGTCATTGTCTATTATATATTTATACATGTATGTACATGCTGAACTTTTATGCAAGATTTCAGGTACCGGACATCGACTTCCTTGAATTGTTAGGATGAGCATGCCCTATTGCAATATCTCAATGGTAAAAGAGGGAAGATAATATACAAGTCCAATCCTAAAGTAAGTCATTAATTGTCCTAAAATAGTGGACACGTATTTAATTTTCTACCTATCCAAATTCGTCAAGGTGACATAAATTCGTGAGCCCTTTCTTTAGGCTTGATTATTGCATGTCATGTGATTTGATGTGGTTTTGGTGTTAAAATAGATTGATAAAATAATTAAGATTAATTAAATAAGGTTAAATAATTACACCTTATGATACATTAAATATTAAATATAAGATTAATTAATTACCTATGTTTAATATTTAATTTAATTGTAAAGTCAAAATTAATTAATTGAGAAATTTAATAACTATTAAATAAAAATTAAATTTAAATGTGCAATTTGAATTAAGTGGTTATCAATTGAATTACATATTTTAAATTAATTTAAATTAAATAATGCAATTTAAAAAGAACTTTTTTTATAAAAGTAGAACTTAACCTTTTAAAATTAAGTTGAGTTAAGGTGACTTAAAGTTGAGAAAAATTAAATAAATAATTTTTTAATAAATTAAAGTTGATAAAAACAATGTTGGAATTGAGTTCTTATTTTTGAAATTTTGAGTTAAGTAAATCTTTTATTATTTTTAAAGTTGAGTTTGTCATGTTTTTGGAGTTTTATTCTTTCAATTATGGTATGTGAGTTTTCTATATAAAAGAGCTAAGAGACCATTTGGAGATATAATTTTAATAAGGTTTTGAAGAATTCTCTCTTGACAAATTTTTGGAGGATTAAAATTTTGGTATTTTTTAAAACTTTGGGTTTTCAAGATTTAGAATTGATTTTTGATTTAGCTTTGTGTATTAAGGTAGGGTTTTAAAATCCTTAAAAATTGTCTATTAAAATCATTGTCTTCTTCGTGTTTGATTAGATCTTGTGTGTAAATGATGAGTGTTTGTTAAAAAGATGTGTTTATTTGATAATCCAGAATGTTAGGGAGACTTTTAGAAGGAAAATTTGATTAGTGTTTTCTTTAAAATTTTTGCTTTGATTTGTTTTCAATCATGACATTCTATGGTTTTGAGGGTTTTGAAAGAGTTTGTTTTTAGAGAAAATACATGTTTTTGAAATAGAAATATAAATTGCATATGTGAAAGAAAAATATATTCAGTTGCATGTTACTTAAGGAGGATATATTTAGTTTCATGTTATTTAAGAAAGATATATTCAGTTGCATGTTACTTAGAAATGATATATTCAATTGCATGTTATTTAAGGAAGAAATATTCAGTTGCATATTAGTTAGAAATGGTATATTCAGTTGCATCTTATTTAAGGAAGAAATATTCAGCTGCATGTTAGTTAGAAATTGTATATTTAATTACATCTTATTTAAGGAAGAAATATTCAGTTGCATGTTATTTAAGTAAGATATATTCAATTGCATGTTATTTAAGAAATATATATTCAGTTGCATATTATTTAATGAAGATATATTCAGTTACATGTTATTTATGAAAGATATATTTAGTTATATGTTATTTAAAGAAGATATATTCAGTTGCATGTTATTTAAAAAAAAAAAATTCATTTGCATGTTACTTAAGAATGATATATTCACTTGCATGTTATTTAAAGAAAATATATTCAGTTGCATGTTATTTAGAAAAAATATATTTACTTGCATGTTATTTGAGAAATATATATTTATTTGTATGTAATGGTATTCTATTTTAGAAAAATAAATAAATAAATAAAATTTATACACAAGAATTATTTTAGAAAAACAAAAATAAGAATAATAATGATATATAATTAAATATTATTTGATGAGAATTTAATATTGATGTGTTTATTATTAGATTTTTGTTGTTGTTGTGTTTGATTGTTGATATGAGTAGCATTAAGTTAGTTTTTAGGAATTGTTACCAGAGGCTTGGGGTTTTATCTTTTTACTACGACATAGATATTTACAATATTTATAATGTGATAGTGGTTTTGATCTTTTTACCCAACCTTTGTTCATTTTAAGTGTATTAGTTTGTGAACTCTTTGAGAGCATATATTTTTATGATGTTATGGTTCAAGGACTAGTGTGTAATTGTGGGATTATGGTTTGAGGACTAGTGTGAGTTTCAGTTATCTTTTATGGAACTAAAATTGATTATCATGTTTTATATGATTTGTGAGATCTATTTATGACTTGTGAGCCTACGGGAGGTAAATAGGTGCATCTTAGGGGAGTGGCTTACAATAGGGGTCTGGGATTCAAAATGGTCAGTACTAGGGTAACCTATCATAAGTTGTGTAATAAGTGATAACTTAATAAATTTGTTAGACAAATATTAATAAGATAATTGTATGTCTCGTACATGCCTTGAGTATTCTAATTCCGCGTGGGTCATGTTGAGGGTCTAGGGTCCAAAGTGACCGGTCTAGGATAACTCAACTTGTTAAATGCTTGAGGGTCCGAGTTTTAGAGAGATCAGTCCAAGATAACTCAAGTAGTTGTCCATGTGATGACACTCCTATAATATGTAACCTAAGTCTCCTCTGTAGTTTTTGCATTTGCCTCTAGTGATATGTTTTTGGTATTTAGTATTTGGTGGTTGGTATTTGGTGTTTTGGTACTTCTTGGTATTTTGATATTTACTATCTTTTCTTTATCATTAGTTGGTGGTACCTTTTGAGATACCGAGACTTCAAGATCCATTGCTTACTTGTTTTGTTGTGTTAGATTTTGTGATTGTTATCTGAGTGAGGTCTGTTGTTATCTCCTCAACACAGTAGGAGTGGACCTTTGGTTTCATGAAGTCGGGTGGTGGTGATTCTTTTACCATTTGAGATTATGATGTTCTTGTACGGGTGCTAGATGATGCTTGTTGTTGTTACCTTCTTTTTCTTCATTGGAGACTTGTTCATATCTATCTTATGATGTTTTATTTGTACCTTGTATCAGTGCTTCAGATGTAATTCTTTTGGGATATTGTACTATACTTTGTTCTCGATTATTGTTACATACCGTATGACTTGTGCAGAGAATGTTGTTTCATTGTGTATATCTTACGATTTTGGTTGTATCTATGTTTATTTTATATGAGATTGTACTTGTTATTCATTTATATATGTGAGATTTGTAATTATACTCAATCTACAATTATTAATTAATGTATAGATAATTCTATGTCATGTAACTTTTGAGAGTTGTTAACTGTAATTGAGTTGTACTTATGTACTTGTTTATACCTTATGTTGTATTGCTTTCACATTGTTATCATTATTATTTTGTTAATACTCTTAAGAAAAAAATTATTATGTTAACATAGCAACATGTTTTAGGTTAAATTCTCTCAGGTTCCCTAGCAGGGCATTACATGGTTCATCTCCATTAATTACCCAAATTATCCATTTTGCTGATAGACAAACTCCTTGGGTGAGCCACCTTTAGTGGACATGGGGGGCAAACATCTTTCCATTTTGAAGGGTGATCAACTTCAGTGGACATGTGACACTTAAACTTTCCATCTTATATGGGTGATAAGTTATCACTTTATGTATCATGCAATAAGATTATGACTCTTGTTATAATGATAAGTAAGAGATATTTTTCACAACAAGTCAAATTGTGATATTGTTATCAAGATTCAACTGTATAGTTTTCAAGTCAAACTCATTGACCCATCTTTCATAAGTAGTGGTTCACAAGAACCCATTTGCCATGAGAATGAATATAACACTTAGCAATCATTGCATCTAGGGTCACATGGGTGAAGCATCATGCCTTCCCAAGAGGCCACCCTTCCCAATATGGCTCCAACTCAAGCTTGCTTAACCACAAAGTTTATGTCAAGGTTAAGCCCACTTAGCTTGCTACCCCATTTGCAAAACCTTCAACAAGTGTTGTGCCTAATGAACCATTCATTATTGAGCCCCTTTAGCTCATTAAATGATAAGTAAGAGGTATTTTCCACAAGTCAAATTGTGATATTGTTATTAGGATTCCACTGTGTAGTTTTGAGTCAAACTCATTGGTCCATCTTTCATGAGTAGTGTTCAGAAGAACTCATCTCTCATGAGAATGAATGGAACGCTTAGCACTCGTTGCATCTAGGTAATGCTCACAGGGGTGAAGCATCGAACCTTCCTAAGAGGTCACCCATCCTAGTATGGCTCCAACTCAAGCGCACTTAACTACAAAGTTTCCTCCAAGGTTAAGCCCACTTAGCTTGCTACCCCATTTGCAAAACCTTCAACAACAAGTCAAAATGTGATATAGTTATCAAGATTCAACAATGTAGTTTTTGAGTCAAACTCATTGACTCGTCCTTTGTGAGTTGTGGTTCACAAGAACCCATATTTCATGAGAATGAATAGAACACTCATTGACTCATCTTTTGTGGGTTGTAGTTCACAAGAAACCATCTCTCATAAGAATGAATAGAACACTTAGCACTCATTGCATCTAGGTGATGCTCACAAGGGTGAAGCATCAGACCTTCCTCAGAGGTCACCCATCCCAGTATGGCTCCAACTCAAGTGTACTTAACCATGGATTTTCCTCCAAGGTAAATCCCACTTAGCTTGCTGCCCCATTTACAAAACCTTCAGCGAGTGTTGTGCCTTACGAACCATTCATTATAGAGCCCCTTCAACTCATCAATTGATAAGTATGAGGTATTTTCCACAACACTTATGGAAAATAAGTGTATTTTCCACAACACTTATGGTATTGTCCTCCAAGGTTAAGCCCACTTAGCTAGCTAACCCGTTTGCAAAACCTTCAACAAGTGTTGTGCCTTGTGAACCAACTCATGATAGCACTTGAGTTGGAGCCATACTAGGATGGGTGACCTCCCGAAAAGACTTGATGCTTCACCCCTATGAGCATCAACTAGATGCAATGAGTGTTAAGTGTTCCATTCATTCTCATTTGATGAGCTAAAGGAACTCTATAATAAATGGTCCATAAGGCACAAAACTTGTTGAAGGTTTTGCAAATGGGGTAGCAAGCTAAGTGGGCTTAACCTTGGAAGAAACTTTGTGGTTAAGCGCACTTGAGTTGGAGCCATACTGGTATGGGGGACCTCCTGAGAAGACCTGATTCTTCACCCATGTGAGTATCACCTAGATGCAATGAGTGCTAACTATTCCATTCATTCTCATGAGAGATGGGTTCTTGTGAGCCACTACTCATGAAATATGAGTCAATGAGTTTGACTCAAAAACTACATAGTTGAATCCTAATAGCAATATCACAATTGGACTTGTTGTGGAGAATACCTCTTATTTATCAATTAATGAGATAAAGGGGCTCTATAATGAATGGTTCATAAGGCACAACACTTGCTAAAGGTTTGCAAATGGGGTAGCAAGCTAAATGGGCTTAACCTTGGAGGAAACTCCATGCTTAAGCGTGCCTGAGTTGGAGCCATAATAGGATGGGTGATCTCCTACGAAGGTCCGATGCTTCACCCCTGTAAGCATCACCTAGATGCAATGAGTGATAAGTATTCCATTCATTCTCATGAGAGATGGGTTCTTGTGAACCACTACTCATGAAATATGGGTCAATGAGTTTGACTCAAAAACTACACATTTGAATCCTTATAGAAATATCACAACTTGTCATAATCTTACGAATTCCTATGTCTTACCTTGGTCTATTTAACCAAGGCGTGTCCTTTGTAATATCATTCTAGTTGATTTAGTGAAGTGAATTCAATCAAAATTCAATTCAATCCAATCGATCTGTCCTATTGCATTACTGATAGAAATATAATTTACTCATCATATTATTTCTCTTGTTATTGTGTTTTCCATTAGGCCTCAGCCAAATCTAACACTTTGATCTACTTGATTTTGTTGCTAATTTTTTGCAGCAGATAGCACAAGGTGTCCAAATGATGTGTGAATTGCTCCAAGCAATGTTTTAGATGTTCTACAATTTTTCGCATTGTCTATTATGACTTGGAAGACATTACAAACACCGCTTCCTCAATGATCCTTACAAGGATCTCAACAATAAATTGTGCATCTTTTGTATATCCCTTTCAATCCACTAATTTCAAAAATCATTCTCATTTTAAGAAGCGATGCAATCATATTGCCCAATGGCCATTTTTTGGTGTTTTTCCATCCATAAAAACAATAGCCAACCTTGTCCATTTCTTTGAATCATAATGGGCTTCATTTCACCTCCTTTGCCAATAAGGTAAAACTTAAACTTGAATCACGGAGCACCAAACTTTAGGCCCATGTGACTTATATCTAATCAAGTTGACATATAGGTCAAGGTGACAATCAAAGAATAGTTTTTGATAATTGAGATTTTTTATTATAACCTATATTCATTGCTCCAACAGGGACATAAATCTTTGTTATAAAGTGTGTTAGGTGAGGACAAGACCTCTCCACCTACATTTAGTATTTACTCAAATTTGGACTTCAAGATCAAATTAAATTCTAGATTATCATTGCAAGCCTGATTGTTTGTTGTAGTCCTAGTCACATCGACAATCAAGTACCAATTGCAAGTCTAAACCAATACAAGACTTGTTTAAGGAGCAATGACCAATCATAGAACCACATGCCTCATCAACAAGGAATCAACAACATTCTACATTAAATCAACACAAAAGAAGGCAATTTGCACACCACAAGAACCTATGGCCATTTGTAAGGACTAATGGAGGTCATTTGTTGGATATGGGATATTAATGCAATCATCAATTGCTACAAATATAATCCTAGAAGGGTGCAACAACCACCAAACCTAGAGAGCTCACAATTGCTTGCCCGTCTTAATGGTTTCAAAACTACATTGAAGGGTACATGCATTTAGTCCCCTACACCCTTACCAAGTTTGCCTAGGTATGCCCAAGTATATATCGTGTGCACTCAAGCATACTTGAAGACATTGAATCCCAAAAAGTAACAAAAAAAGATATTTTTTGACTTTTATTGCATTAAAAGACCCTAGAATGCCTCTAAAAGCATCATTGGGTTTTTCTTTAATCTAAGACCTTCTACACCTAATCTAAGACCTTCTGCACCTTATTCTAATGAGGTTTGGGAATGGAGAACAAAATCAAGAACTTAGACAACTAAAATTATCACTAATGAATGCCAATTGGTAAAAGATAAATATTTAATATTTAATTAGTAGCTAGCATTTTATATTTATCTTTATCACTACCATTTTGGCATTTGACACTGATCAACAATGAAGTATCATACTATCAAATGTATTTAGCTTTACATTTTTTTCATATTTTTCTTTAAAGTTTGTGTGTTTATACGGACACACATGTACACCCAAGCACAAAACAAATTGTTTGTACTAGCATACTTGATTCTTGTAGTCGTTCCCATACTCATACCATATTGGCAACTTAGTTTCAAAAGAATATCTATCAAATTTGGTAGCCACATCAGACATTGAAAACCCTACAAATACTTGCATATCAGATCTGCGAACTTGCGAGGGAGATTGTAGCAAGTACAAAACTATAAGGTACAGACATCCAAGCATCCAGGCTAGCTCATTGCTAGATGTTTATTCATCTAATCACCATTATTTGAAGGTTTTACACCTTAGACTTAGGGTAAGTGTTAGGGTGTAGGTATTTCCCAATATTTGTGGGTAATAGCACCCCTAATTTTCCATTTGCCCACCACAGAGATCAGCTGCAGGTTAGATCACAACTGCAATAGGTTTCTCGAGGCTAGCCAATCCATCATCAATGACATTTTTAAATTTGTACTCTTTCATAAATAAAATTGTTGCTGAAGACATTATCAGTGATGCGTCATTGTGTTGAATTTCAATCTTGAGGTTACATGTTAAGTGTGAAGCAACAAGTCTGTCATTGCGGGGCATACTCAATCTGAAGTCATCTCCTTACAATGACAAATCTTTGTGAACTTGTACCAAATCCAATTCACAAGTTTGAATAGTCCTATGAACGTTAAAATTTGTACATACATCATTATATGGTTGAAATATCTGATACTTATAACTTATGAGTGCACTAAAGTACTAATCGTTTGTAGTGAGTGAATCTAAATTTGGTTGAGCATGACTATAAATGGCTGATCAAGAGGATGACTTGAAGGCTTACATGAGAAGACAAGCAAATGACACAAATGCTCATGCAAATGATGCTGAACGTGATTAACACATTTAACCACACAATATCTGCACAAAACATTGCAAGAGAAGGGAGTAATTCAACTTGGACTGGGCTGGAAATCACACTAATAACAATAAAACTCCAATTGGATTAGCAACAAGACCTTTTCAGCCTACCCTTTTTCCTAGAGTGGAGTAGCCAAAAGAAAAAGAGGAGACAAACCATGTTCCAAATGAATTCAACGCCTATGATGAGACCAGATCCCATTTGAATGATATACTAATGCTAGATCAATGAGCGGGCCAAGGGGAGAAAAAAACACAACCTATGCAGCAATTCAATAGAGATCTACGGTAGAGGGTAACTTGACACTGTTAAAAAATAAAACATATATGTAATGATTCTATAATGGTCATTCAGTTAGGAACTTTTCTTTTCGTAGTTCTTATTTAGAATTATTTTTTCGGTCTCCCATTTCTGTTTTAGAAACTGTGCATGTAATCCCTATTTAAAGAGATTTTGTCTCCTTTGTAATTGAATATCAGTCGATTATCATTTCAGACACTTCTCACTCTCAATGGTTTCAGAAAGTTCACTGCACATGCTTGGGTTAAAAAATTGGATCGTTGTCCAGCCACCTAAATTTATGGAAAACCTTTCTAAAATTAATGTCAGCCAATTCAATATTTGGAGTTTAGCTTTCTAAGAATGCCAGCAAAGCAATGCAGTTTACTCTTGCAATTTACCGATGCAATTTCTAAAATCATTGAATACATTCTTATCTAAATTATTACTCTTTATGGATCATGGACTGTGTTCCAACAACTTGAGGATGAAATCCCTCAAAAGTAGAAATTTAAGAACAAAAACTCTTACTTTCTAATGTCAGATTAGTGGCCGAACACCCCAACTTATGCAGAAATTTAAGAATATTACAAAGGAATTTATACAAAGAGAGTTCGTTGCAAATTTTGAAGAAGAATTTTATCAGAGGCTAAAAGGATAAGTTTTATTATTTTTGAGAGCTGCATCATAAGCTTTAAATCCAAAATATATAATCAAAATTATAATTAAAATTATAATTTCTAAGAAAAATTATTATTCCTAGTCAACTATAGAATTATTATTGTGAGTGAGGTTTATTTATTAAGGCAAAATAAGGAAATTTCAGAATGGGAAATTACAATATCTCTCACTCAACCCTATGACGAAAGATGAAGCTATCAAGTTCACCATTCTTCATTTGGCTCACATAGCTCATGAGTGGAGGTGTCATGTATTGATCACAGAAGGGCATCATCATCATTGTGACGTGTTGATTTTACAAAGCTTAGAGAGATTTGATAAAAGAAATTTTAAGTTGTACTTTAGGGAGTTGACATGTTTGAGGCAGCATGGTTTTGATAAAAGAAATCTGAAGTTGTACTCTAGAGAGTTGACATATTTGAGGAAGCATGGTTCTGTCGAGGATTATCTAGTAGAATTTCAACAGATTTCAGGCATGATACTAGATGTGATGGATAGCAGACTCATTTTCTTGTTTACCGAGGGATTATCAGAGTCACTATGAGGTTAAGTGGGGGGCTTTGAGCCAATATCCTTGAAGGATGCTATCTGAAGGGCATTAAATTTGGAGGATTGCATGGTCAAGAGAAAATTCCACCCCAAGAGTACACCAGTAGTACAATAGAATAGACCAGTCCATGAGTGCATTCCACAACCTAAGGCATTACCTTAAAAACCTAGTAGGGTGGAAGAGTCTAAAAATGAGGCTCGAAGGAAGAAAACCATGCTTCACTTATAGAGAACAAAGAGAACTAGGTCACAGGTGCTTGGGAAAGGGTATGTACACTATGCAGAGGTGGTTTTTGATGAGGATTCTAAGATAAAAGAGTCCGAATCTGAGATGGTTGCAGATGAAGTTGAGCATGTGGATAAGGGAGGAGAGCATTCAAGTGGTACACTTGCTGCACTTTCAAGATCACTTGGGTACCATCCTCTTTAATAGAGTACTATCAAAATGTAGAGTGACAGTTTTGATTTATACTGGGGCCACCCACAACTTCATTGACGAAGGATTGATGAATAAGATGGCTTTGAGGATAGATGATTGAGGGTCTTAATATTATGATGGCTGATGGGTTTATTATTTCATGCAACAAAAGGATTCAACAGCTTGAGTTGACTCTAGGACAGCATAAGATGTGAGATGACTTCTATGTGGTTCGCATTGGATAGACGTATTTGGTTTTGTGTGTGCAATGGTTGCACTCACTTGGCAAGTTCTCACAAAGTTATGAGACTTTAGAGTTGAAATTCAAATCCTACAGGAAGGAGAAAGTTCTTCAAGGCCTATCCAATTGGGGTCCCAAGTTTGTATCGATAAAGAGAATGTAGACGGCTTTACGTTGAGGCCAAGTAGCTTGGGCAGCAAAGTGTTTAAATACAAATACAAGTTCATCCAGGGATGGGAGGTCTTATCATGTTGACATCTAATCTATGCAATGTCTTACCATATTGACATCTAATCTATGGGAGGTTATCTTGAATGAACATAGCAAGGTGTCCAATGGAATTTACCTAGGTTTACCAGTGAATAGCGGCATTTAGCTGTAATTGAGCTGAAGGGAGAAAACTGATCATCACTACACCTTATCATCATCCAAGGAGACACAAGGAGGAAATTAAGAAGGCAATTAAGTATTTGTTTCATCTAGGGTGTTGGTAAAGAAAAAGGATCGTACTATCAAGATGTGCATTGATTAGGAGCCCTCAACAAACAAACCATAAAGAATCACTACAATGAGTTATAGGTGAGTTTCATCATGCAATGTGCTTCTCCAAGTCTGATCTATGGTCAAAATATCATCAAATAAAAGTAAAAAATGACTGTGTACAAAACAGTTTTTAGGTGTCATTATGAGCATTATGGGTCTTGGTCAGACCATTTGGGTTAACTAATGCATCTGCCACATTTCAATCATGCATGACTCAAATATTCATTTTACAACTGAAAATATTCATGCTAGTTTTCTTTGATGACATCTTGATTTATAGCAAGACATGGGAGGACAACTTGAGGCACACAGCCAAGGTGTCTGGCATATTAGAGCAGCATTTATTCTACGCCAAAGCATCCAAGTATGAGTCTGGCTTGACTAAGTGACAGATTCGATAAAGAAGGGAGCCTTCTTTTGGAGTATTTCAGCACAAAGAAGTTTTGACAAGCTCAAGGAGGTAATGAGTTCATGTCTTGTTTTGGCTATTCCATATTTTTCACTTCCTTTTGTTTTAGAGAGCAATGCTTCAGGAGAGGGGATCGGAAATTGAAATGAGTTCAGTAGCCTGTTTATGAACTTGTGTCTTCAAGGAAAACAGGCAGCAGATGGCCACACATATATGAGGTCTATGACAAGGAATATTAAGGTGAACCACTCTCCACATCCCAACCCTGCTAAGCATGAAATGGACAACTGAGAAAAGCCTCGGTGTTACCCTGTGATCCCAAACACTGCTATAAAAGTTAAGATCTCCCTATCTGCATCACTCTTGTTTCATATCTTTTGGCATGACAAATTTTGATATATACTCTCATGTCTCTCTTTTTGGGCCGCTGTTATAAAGATTCTACTTCTCTTGTATGATCAAGGTAGTGGTTTCTTGGTTCACAAAAGGGGTAATGGTTCCTTTCTACAATCAAGGAGCTGATTTCTTGGTTCATATAAGAGAGGCCATTGAGCAATGTATTTTCCTTTCTCAAACAAGTCCTGTTATTTACAGAGTTTTGTGGATGTTTGGGATTCATTCAGTTAATATGTACTTCCTTACAGCCATGCTTATGTTGTTTCCCCATCTGTTTAGGCCATTGTTCTTGATATAGTTGGGTTAATATCCTATTGGAATATGTACGTGAGGTTTAGTTCATCTTGCTGGATATAAGCCCTAATGAGACTGCTTCTGAAATAGTATCTCCGTACAGCTTTTGGAGAAAGTGCTAAATATCAATGCTTAATAAGCTCTCATCATGTACCATATATATTTATGGCTCACCTATAAATCAAACCTTTTGATAATAAATAGTACTGGAAGTCCAGAAAAGGCCTTTTTTATCTTAAAGTCGGAAATTCTGACCTAGTTGAGAAGATGTGCCTTTATTTGTATGGACAGTCTTGTTGCATTTATTTGTTTGTAGCAGTATCTGAATTCAGTAGTATTTGATACTTGTATTTTACTGTTTACACAAATGTGGGTTAGCTCTAATGCAACACCAATATTGGGTGCTGAAAACTCCAATCTGGTATGTTTTTTTTTCTTCTAACTGGGAAGACATTTCAGATGAGTGAAATTTGTGCAGTCTTTTACAAAAGTTCTAGGCAGTTGAGTTTCTGAAAATATATCAGGACAATGGGATGATTTCAGCAGTTTCTTTATAACTCCATAGTGTAAGTGTCTAAAGATTTTCAAGTTATCTTAAGCCAGCCTATCTGGTGCCTGGAAATTGTGGAAAAGTTTCCATTTTCTATTTATACTATGGATACCATAATAGCCAAATTCAGCAGAAAACATCATGCACACTTATATTTGCCATGAGCTTTTTATGTCAGCTGTTGTCAATTTAAGCTGATTGCTAGTTGTATGCATTTGGATGGATTGGTTCACGTCTATAAATCCATTTAAAGAATGATTTGGTAGTTGATTCCAAACACAAACTGTTCTTAATTCCAAGTAAGAAAAACAAACTGTTCCAACTTCCGAGTAACAAAAACAAGGTAAATATTAAAAGTGCAGCTTCATTACAAGTAGTAGTAGTAGTAGTACTGAATCATTTTATCTTGGATTTATTTGTCCAATGTAGGAGGAAAAAAAAAGGCTTGAAATATGGTACACCCCTATCTCCTTAATTACTTATTATAGTGATGGAGGGATTGGTTAGATATCTTGTGGTTTGGTTAGAATGAGTTTGGGTTTTCAGTTTATTATTAAATGTCAAGCTCTATTGCTTTTAGATAGTACCTCAATTTTGATTACTGATCTGCAAATGGAATATTTCTAGAGAACAAGGTTTAGATTCAGTTGTATAACAATAAATCTTTAAAACATGTAATCCATATATTCAGTTTCATAATAGAGATTGGATGTTTGATATTTCATTTATTTGTTCACTGGTCTTCCAAATCTCGTGTAGGAAAACAATGTACACAATCTTGCATCTCCTCCTCGAGAGCCCATCAACAACATTATTTTGCTCATGCTGCATTACATTTGAAAGGTAGAGGTTTATGATTATAATCAGACTGGATTGACCGTACATTAGAGGTAAAGGTTTATGATTATAATCAGTCTGGATTGCCCATCACTCAACAATGTATCATGAACCACTTTCTGGCAGAATCTGAAGGTTGCCATCTCGACCTTGAGTTTCTCTACAAACACATCTGGGTTGCTGTATTCTTGTGTTTTAATGATGCCTGGAAGCTACTGATAGCTGCAATATTTATAGTCCAGAGCAGTGTTTCTGCAGACTAAGGGTAAACTAGGGAGCAACAAAATAAGGTTTCACTTGCTAAAAATAAGATTATTGCCAAGATTTTCTGTTCTCATCGTGTAATAGGCAAAACATATGCCACATTCAACATGGAGTTGCATTTGAGATGGAATCTGCAAAGACACAAACATATGCAACATTCAACATGGAAATCCACGAGATAGAAACCTGCAAGTATTGAGGGATATTAAGGCAAAAAACAACAATCCTAATTTTCCATGTGAATGTAAAAGATAAACACTAGTTTCACAGATGGGTTCTCATAGTTGCACTTGTAAAAAATATTAGTAATTCAAAAAGGATAAAGAAAAAAGAAATTGAAGTTGAGCATTTCTGCTCCCACTGCATTCAAAAGATGGACATCTCTAGTATAGAAAAGTAAATTTAAAGCAGTTTCAGTCAAAACATGCAACAACATTTGCAAATGACATTCAAGTCCATACCGTTTGGTGCATGGAATATGGGCTCTAATTCCGGAATTAGATTTTCGGATTAGTGAATTCCATGTTTGTGTCCATCCAAAGAAGTAGGAATTGGAATTTCAAAATTCCAATTTTGCCCACAAAATGGGCATTTCATCTTCCATTTGAAAAGGTGGAATTAGAAATCCAGGCTCTAATTCCACTTTTCAAATGCCCATTTTATGTGCCGTCAGGTCCGCTTGCTGTTTATAATTTTTGACGTCCGAAATAGATTTCATTTTCCGCCGAAATTTTCGTTTTCATTTTCGTTCTCACGGCGGGTGGAATAGCATTGTGCAGTGAAAATGAAGAGCCCATTCTCTGCAGTATCCGATAGGTAGCAATATTCAAATGTTGAAAGTCAAGAAAAATTACAGTTCAGCAGAAGCGTAGGCCTTGGCCTATTCCGCGCCTTCATGAACGGCTTTTGGTTTGTCACAGGGAAGGATTCTTGCACTTCGAGGGATTGCAGGGCTGAGAGTGTAGCAGACATTGTAAGTGACGTCTGTCGGCAGAATTTTTTAAGTGTTTTGCCAACTGTACGGGCCTTAGAAATTGCATATTTCTTATAAAAGCCCAGCATAAGTCTTCAAAGTTTGCAGGTGACCAGTGGGGAAATCAGAGCAAAAGTTTTGAACCCAAACGCGGGAAAATACATCTTCTCAGTCATCTTCTGGGTGAACCAAACGGTTCCAACACATATTCCGGATATCATTTTGAGGATATGTATCTTCCAGAATTGACTATATCCAACATTCCGTATTCCATGCACCAAACGGACCCTATATGAAAGTATATGCGGTGAATCTTTCAATATGGAAATACTTTTGAAGTGAAAATTTGATATGTGGTGAATGTTTTGTTCAATGCTCTCCCCATTCACGGTGTGCTACTGCATAAATTTCATGGGCTTTTCTTTATATTTACCCCTGTTGTTTACGTATTCCATTGCTCTGTCTTTCCTTTCTTTTCTCACCATATTGTCCATAAAATGAAGTATATGTGGTGAACTTTCACTCAGGAAAAACTTTCAAAGTGAAACTTTTATATGTGGTGAATGTTTTCTTAAATGCTCTCCCCGCTCACAGGCATTGTGCTCATACATAGACTTCATGGTTCAGATAGTTTACTTCTATATTCTTACCCATCTTGAATACTTTTTCTAGTCCTTTGTGTTTAGTTACTTTTCTTACAGCATAGTGGTTTTAATGGTAGGACTTCTTTCACATAAGTGGTGTATTTCTTAACTACATTGAGCTAAGTTTGGTCATCTAAGGACATCTGATAGAGTTCCTTTCTCCCTCTCTATGTCTCATGTAAGTCTTTTTGGCTGATTAATTTTACAGAGAGCCAAGTATATTGCACTGGCAAAAATAAGTAAAGCCCAACAAAGAAATTTATTTCATGACAAACATAGCAAACACAATCAAAAACAATTTATGGAAACTAGCTGTGAGCTTCAGGTTTAATGAGCCACTGCAGAAAAATAATTTAAATAGCCCTCAGACCTTAAAAAAATTTAGAAATTAACTTTTTCTCCTTTAAACCAAAATAGTTCTTCAGCGAAAATATAGCAGGTATAAAATACACAACAAACTAGAAAGAACAGTAATGCTGCTACTGAAAATGCAGGTAGTTTCATATTTGCAACTTGAGATTTCCAGCGACAGCACGGTCAGTACATTTGGCATATATCTTCTAGTTTTTCACACATTATCTTTTTTTGTAAAGATTTTTTCTGGAGTATCGTGTTTCATATGTATGTTATAAACCTGTTGGGCCCTTTTGAATCCGTCTGAACAGTTAGGATCAGTGATGCAAGATCTTATGCAGTAATTTTTTTATAAGAATAACCACAATATACCTTCAAGAAATTAAAGAAATATATAAAATAAACCAAGCATATTTAGAACACCTCCACAAGGTGAGAAAAGCAACAACATATTTATATGCATACTAGATTATAAAGCCCTTTGAAGTAAACAGTGATCAAATCAATAAATCTGCACTGTAAAATCTTGCACAGCAGTCTGACAATCCTAACATAAAAGAAAAATGTATATTTGGAAAGCTATGATACCCTTTGCTAATCCTCTGGAACAGTGTTTTCCAAGCCTTCCAAAGATTGTGTTCTTGGTTCGGCAGTATCAACAATTCCCTGGGAACAAAAAATTGTAAGATTATGATGCATGCTGACAAGAAGCCAAGTTTTATAAGGACAAGGAAAATAACTTCATCTAAATCAAAATGGTAATTCTCCAGTTGTTCAACTGTACCTAAATAAATAGTTCTAAAAGTAAAATTGGCTGGAAAGTGTAACAAAATGCCCTCTAAATTGATGTTACTATGTAAACAAATGTGACCATATCTAAACATTTTAGATTAATTTATCACAAGAATAATCTAAACAGCTTGCTACACGCAGCTAGCTTATATAATCCTACCTCCTCACTTTGAAGAGATTCTTTTGAACATTTTTCCACATTCTCAACATCTTTAGAGGGGTCATTTGAATTGTTTAAATCCAACAATTCACAAATTGCATGACCATAACCTGTGTGCATTAAAGGCATTTCGTTGTCATCCTTTGCGTGCCTTAATAGTCCAGCCAAGTTTGAAAACTTTCTTTCACTTCTGCAAGAACTCAAGCAATGTTAGCTAGAAAGAATAAGTAAAATTACAGTCAAGCAATTTATCCAAATCATGTAATATTTCCAATACCATGATGATGCTTGTTACCGAGAAAAAAAAATGCACAGAAATCCATATTCAGGGAGGGAGGCTCACACAGAAGACGAACTAAGGCATACAAGACAGTCAAATTCCCTAGACCCATCACGAGATTGATAAAGATGCCTCAAAAGAGGGCAATCTTTAAGAAGGTCCTGGAAAAAGGTAATTACTGATCTTTCTTCTTTATCCATTCCATTTGGCTGCAACTCTGCAGCTGGCACTTTTCCTTCATCCTTTTGACTGCACTCTGCTGTGTGTCCCTCATCAACAACTGGCAATGAAGACTCATTTGAACTACCTTTATGGATCTTTGCTAATAGACTGGAAATTTGAGCAGATGCTTTCTGCTTCTCAATCATAAAGGAATCACATTCCTCAATCTCCTCAGCTGTACCAGTATTTAGATTAAGCTTTTCGTCAACAGTTTTGCTGCCAGTAGACAAAGACTCTTGCTCATCATTTGAACCAGATCCAGAACCAGAAATGCCTGCTTTTGTTGTTGCATTAGCACTTAGATCCTTTTTCTCTGGCACCTTCTCATCCAACAAATCTTCTTGCTCAGCAGGTTCAAGAACAACTTCCCCACCTGAACGGACTGCCTTCATCTGTGCACTTGTCTGTTTTGCTTTGAGATTATGCAATCGAAAATATTCATCTGCCTGAGAAATCCGACCAGGGGGGCAGTCTCTTTTTCTTTTTGCTTCCCATCTATTACTGCGGCACATGGGATTTTCCATGTCTCTTTGTGGAAACATTGACCTAGATCGTCCATATGCAAACATTCTTCCATCCAGAGATACCGAATCCCCACCATGAGGACCACCAAACCCAGGAGGCCATGTACTAGATTCTTGTTGATGCATGAAAGAAGATCTATCTGAAAAAGAATAAGATCTAGCAAATCTATCCTTCTCAGTAGCTATAGAATGATCTAGCTCCCCATCCTCTTCTGCAGGCCTGTTTGCCCGAATCCTAGTGGACTCTGAACCAGAACCTCTCAAATTCCAACAGGACTTGCCAGAATCCTCAGCAAGATCATCATCCCTAGAATTATTTGAACCTCTGCCTGATGAGAACTCCCCACTATTCCTGCCCCCATGAATTGGAAACAAGCGCCTATCAGAACAGTGTTCAGCAACCGTCACTTTATGTCTTGTAATAGATCGTGCTTTGGTTGGAACTTGCCCTTGACTGCATAGCTGGACAAGATCAACACTGTTAGAAGAAACCCCAGCAATGCCCCGATCACTAACTTTGCTTCTTAAATCTTGTTCATTTGCAAAATGACCTCTACTAGTATCTGCAGGTGATGACCCTCGTGAATCCTTTGAAATAACACCTGTCTTTACAAAGTGTTGGTGCAATGGATTCTGTATTTCCCTCTCATCCCAATATGAATCCCTTAACTCTCCAGACTCTGCAGGTCTATCCTCCTTGTCAATAATTGCACAATTTTGCACCTCAGGCTTCTCTATTTTCCTTCCGAAAGGGTCCTCTGTACCAAAGGACTCCTTTGTCTTGCTGACAGATGAACAAAGAGGCTTTGAATCTGTTGTATCTGGAAACTCAAAATTTTCCAGATCAGAGTCTGAATCGCCCTCAACCCCACTTTTACAAGATGTAGAATCCATAACTCTCGGCACCCCACGAAAGTCTATAGCCATTTTCTCTCCATGATATTGAGTTAAATCATCAACAGCAGTCTTACTAGCACAAAATTCAATACATTTGTCAAAAGAGGGACCGGACTTACTGTCTCCTAGATTCCAGTCCCGCATAAAGGCCTTGAAATTCCCTAATTTTCTATCCTTGAACTGTTTTCTAGCATCCATGGAATCATCTGGAACTTTTCTTTTTACGCCCACTAACATTTCAGAAGTTCCAAAGTCAAGCTTAGCTTCTTCATCCCTTACAGTCAAAGATGATGAGCCAGATATAGCCTCCATTGCCATGCCAACATACCGAGCAGAATTAGGACTGCCATTCTCATTTGCCAATAATTCTTTTTCACGAACCCTGACATCAGGACATTCCTTGGGCAATCTTGCAATGTTGCCATTCTGCCCCTTGTGAACCAAGCTATTGGGTGACAGAATACCCTGAGAAACCAAATATTCTGCTGCAAGCCGGCCAGCTTCCATCATTATATCAGCTTTCCGGGCCATTGAAGGTGGTTTGGGCGAACCTCTCCCAACCCCACGCCCTGAGCCCTTGAAATCAGATGGGTGTGACATATTCCGCCAAGCCAAGTCCGGGCCACTGCGGACAGAGGGCTGCCCAACTCCAAAGGAGTTAGCCCGCAACCCCTCGCCAGGGTTCCGGTGTCTGGCGTGCATTATCAACTCCAAATTTTTCCTTCCTGCTCTTCTATAATTTATCCTCCGATCAAACCCTTAAAAACACAATCCGTCCTCTTCTCAGTTAGTGCAAAGCATAATTGTCAATTTTCAACTCTCATACCCCGAAATGTCCTCTTCTCAGCTCATAATTGTCAATTTTCAACTATCATACCCCGAAATTTTATCTTTTTCGTGTTTTCATCTGCGATAAAACTCTTATTAAATAAATAATAATAATAACCTCCCTACACTCAGCTCCCAATTCTCAAAATCTACCAGCCAAATCCTAAAAGTTTACCGTTCGCCTCCTCAGCTTGAAATTCCAATTGCTCTACAGCATACCACTCTGGCATCCACTTAATCCAACTAAACGCCGTGCAAATTTCAACCAAAGCCCCTCCCAAACCACTCATTTAACAGGAAAAAAGTCTCACAGGGATGACAATATCACGAAACCTCCGGCAAAAATCCCCACACCACCTCAAGTCTCTTTTCACAAAGATCACGATCTTGCACTAGAACCCTCACTGACCAAGCTTTCAGATTTCAAACCCCACTTTGCTGAATCGTCGGTTACCTACATTTTCACCGACGCCCACAAACTCCCTTCTTTTTCCTCAAAGTACATCTTTTCACCACAAACACCCTCGCAGAAAGAGAATTTAACTACTGTACATTCATCGTCTTACTGCATTCTTGCTCAATTCAGAACTGATTTTTTCCACCGTAATGAGAAACAAAACCCTAGATTTGTAAAGTAATTCACAGGATTAACTCAATTTTTACTATAATTTTACAAAAATTGGTGCCTCTGAGCACAAATATTCTACTAACCTTTTCGATTTCCTTAATGTGTCTTTGAGATGATTCGATCTCGCAACCCTCTGAAAACTATGAAAAGCTTTCTATTAAAATAACCAAAAAAAGCCAGAACAGAAGCTTCTGCATTTAAAAGAGTTTCAAATTAATTTAGAAAATAATAAAATACGACTCAGCCATCTACGAACATGCATATACGGATACGCTATTTAAATACGGCGTATAATATTGTTTATTATTTTTTTAATTTACCTTGAGAAAAAGGATGCTAAATAAAAAGAAATGATTGCTACATATTTTCTGAAAAGGTCTCGTCTTTTGGATAGCATATGAAATTCCCCCTATCCAAATATTTTACAATAATATTTTAAGGTGTATAAATTTACATTTTAACAAAGTGATTCTTTATAATTAAGTGTGCCTTTATTATTATCTCTATTTTCATGTTTTTAATTCATTTTTTCACACTTCTAAAGATTCAATAGAAATGTTGTCAATTGAGTTTAGATAATTATTTGGTCATAATCTATAGTATCAAAAATAATTTTATGACAATATGATGTATAGGGTAAATATGACGGTCATCATCCTTATAATGGTGTTCATCTCACTATGTAGCACCCTTGGTGTTTCTTTCTTCTTGGACTTGGCCCCACTTTAAAATAAATGTATCTTTTTTTTGGGCATGATCTTGCTTAGACTTTGAGGGTGTGTCTTCTACTCGTACCCAACTTTGTGGTGCCAAAATTTGCTTCATCTAACCTTCTTTGTGCATCAAATCTATTAGATTTCCACAATCCATGTAAATGCTATATCAATTTTTGGATTCAATTGTGTAGAGTTTCAAGATCATCCAAGTTTCTAGTTGATGGTTCTAAGATTCTCTGTGCATTTTATCTCATTTTACACATAAATTATAATCGACCTCATGGGTCCATGTGAATCAAATATGCATAACTATTGTACCTTGTCATCCTCCATGTTCCTATTATCTACTGGAAGTTTGCAAATATCCAAAAAGTTTTTAAGCATCAAGATGTGTTAGCCTTTCCTTAAATTTACTAACTTCCCAAAGTCTTAACAAGCAAAG
This sequence comes from Chamaecyparis obtusa, assembly GCA_027943335.1. Taxonomy (NCBI): domain Eukaryota; kingdom Viridiplantae; phylum Streptophyta; class Pinopsida; order Cupressales; family Cupressaceae; genus Chamaecyparis; species Chamaecyparis obtusa. Next base: position 35,764 of record BSBK01004333.1, on the reverse strand, counting down.
AATTGAAGATTTTAAATGCTTGCAAACCCCTAAAAAGGCTAAGAAGAATTGCTCCAAGATCAAAGTGTTGATCAAAGATTAACAATCAATGTTATCAAATTTCCACAATCCATTTGTATTCGACAATAGCTTCTAGTTCTAATTGTGTGTGTATATAAAAAATACGCACAATCATAACCATAAGTTATTGTTGAAAGATTGACAAGCTAAAGATATCAATGAGTTTTCAAGTTCAATAAATTGCCAAAATGTTGACAAGCTTTGGTGTTGACATGTTAGTGAATTCATTGAAACACCAACAAAGATGTCCAAGTGACGATGTGTTGACAAGTTTATGAGTACTCACAAATTTTTGACAAGGTTCCAAACAATTAGAATCGGTAGTAAAATCATCCAAGTTTCTAGTTGATGGTTCTAAGATTTGAGAAATTCTAAGTCCTTGGTATTTTTTGTTGTTCATGTGAAGTTGCAGAAACTCAAGGGACTATTGAACACTTTTTTCTTGTATAGTATTTGGTTCTATCATCCACTTTTGCATATATTCCTATCCTCCTATTGCATTCCCCATTTCCTCCTTTTATGAAATTCCACAAAACATATGGATCTCCTTTCCTTTGTTGCAAACCCTTGTTTTTCTCCTCTTTTTCCCCTTTGTGAACTTTCAAAGTGGATCTGGATATGTTCCCTCTCCGCCTCATCTTCTTCTTGTGTCCACTTCTACAAAGTTTATTCACACTTTTCTTTTACTTCACCTTTTCATTTTCAAGTGGATAGGGATTTCTTCATGTTCCTACCTCTAGTTTCTCTATCCAATCCTACATGTTTTCTCACTTTTCCTCTTCTCTTTTCATGTGGACTTTAGATGGGTTTTAAACTCATTAGATATGTCTAGTTCCAATATTCATTTCCACATTAAAATCTCACAAAGGTTCCTAACATCCTTTTCATTCATTGCATCTCCTGTGGAGTTCCATCTGAATTTTGAACTTCTTGTTCTCCAACCAAACATCTCACCTCAGTGTGCATTCCCACATCTTTCCTCGTATTTCTTCCAAATTGCTTTCTCCACTCCCAAGTCCTTCTAGAAATCCATTAATGTAATATTTGAACCTTACAAGTTTCCAACTAGGAATTTCCCTCTTAAAACCATTATTTATCATACATATGCAAATTCAATGATGAACGACGAGGGCGACCATAATGTCATTAATATAATTGACAAGCTCTAGATGTTGATGGACCTCACACTCGATCTGGATACCATCCATCTTACAAACTTTAGGGGATTGCATTTGTATTGCATGGTAAATTCACCCCATGTCCAATTCTTATTTGAATTCTTACAAGTGACAAAGCTACCAAGAAAAGCCTTATAGATATTACTTCTTCTTTTTTCTAAAAGTAAAAAAATAATAATGTCCCAAATCAAGCGAATTCTTTAAATGTTTGTACTTTATCTCATTTCACAATATTTTGCATCTAGGAAATATATTATTTAATATTTTTGTTATAATTTAATTTAGGTTTTTGTTGAAATATGGGCTATTAAATATTAAATATTATTACATTGTCCAAGTGGGGCACACTGGATTTCCTTGGAGCATTATTTAGCCCACTTTGGCCATTTGTTGCAATAGTCATATTGCATGTAAGTTGGGATAGGTTTCCAAGTGCCACTTGGTTGTAGGTGGATAAGGGAGTTACATGCAATTCAAATATTTTATTTTCCCTCCAATTATGGTGTGAGACTTCTTGGACACCCAATTTGCTACTTACCTCTATTTATATAGTGTTAAGGATTTCATTTGGGCCATTTGATCAATTTCATTTTCTTGAAAATAGTATGAGCATTTGTGTTACTCATTTCTTTCTCCTTGGATGACAATCAAAAGAGGAATTTCAACTTGTAGCTAAAACCCCATGAGTCGAGAGGGCCAAAGAATTAAACCCCTTTTATTTCAGTGGGCATTCTTATAGTGAAACAGAATTTCAATGGGTTGCAATTTTAGCTTCTTTTGGTTTGATTTGGGTTTCCAAGCATGACATTCCAATTTGTTTTTGGATTCAATATAGATTATTGTGTTTTAGTATATGGTTTTAGATTATAAGATATCTCTCATTGGTTGTAGATTTCTTTGTGATGATTTTGAGTATTTTGTGGTATTTTGTAGTATTCAATGTAGTGAAAAATTACCCATTTTTGTTGTTCGACGGTATGATAAACATTTTTTTTTAATTATTAATATTTTAATGACTATAAAACAATCTTTTATGCTAAAAATATCAATAAATATCATATAAAATAGGTTGTGCTTCATGTTTACCCCTTTTTATGCATTTTGGTGAAATTGGATGATTCAAGTTTGGTTGTTTGATGTGCAATTCAATGTGGTGAATGAGATTTGGTACATATCTAATATAGTATAATAATGGGTTATATTGTTACTATCACTCTATGCTTATTTTCTAGATTTTTTATTTGATTTTCCAATGCATGGGTGAAGAAAAAATCAATTTGAGAGATTGCTAGCATAAGGAAAAATCAAGTATTTTTAGGAGTAGAATTAAATTTCATTTTTATATCTTCTTATTTCAAATATTTTATTTGGCATATTATAGTGGTATCTGTATGCACACAAAAATGGTCACCTAGACTTTGGGTCCCATTTATTTGATTTATTTATCTCTGAATCAATTTTATCAATAATCAATATTTTTCAACACTATCAATTTCTTGATCAAATCCTAATTTCATCATTTTTTATTATTTTCCATGGGCTAACCATTTTATCCTAAAGTCTTTATTTAATTAAAAGGAATATTTCCTCCCCTTTTATTAAATAAAAGCCCTCACTTTTCCTCTTATCCTAAGTTGCACAAATAAAGCATCATTCTTATTTTATAAAAAGAGAAAAAATATTTTTTGTCTCATATGGACACAAAAGTCAACTCCTATTTTCTCATTGGAGGATATTTGTGCACAAGGATCAAGCTTCCATTTTTCTCCACCGTTGATTAAGTCTTTTGCCTCTTAATCTCAATGGTCCATTTCACCTCATTTCTTATAAAAGGAGAGTTCTCTTCTTCATTTGAGATATCTTAGGTTTTTATGCTAATGTTATGCTGCAGGTTTTCTAGGTCATTTGGAGCTCTTTGAAGACATTGTGGCATTCAAGTTTTGAAGATCTTTGTTGTTGCATTTCATTTAGTTCTCATATTTGCTTTCATAGTTGCATGATCATGGCATTTCTAGTATAGATTTCCTTTTATGCAATAGTTTAATCTCACATAGCCTAATTAGGAAGGTTGTAATCCTTTGTTATTTCTTTTCAATAGCTTAATTTGTACTTTCATTTCCATAGAATAGTTTGCATTCTCATATAGGTTGCATTGCATTGCATCCATATTGATTTCATTGGAGATATTGGCACTCTTGCCCTTGTCTTTGATTTGGAATCTCTCATTGTGTGGTTGACTAGCAAGGTCATTAGCTTAATAGCTCTAGCTGAGAGCAAATTTTAAATCTTGCAACTCCATGCATAAAGAGCTATGGATCGATTTGTGAGGGCTCATTCTTGAGTTTTCTTACATGTAAGGATTCATAGAAGTGTGGTCACATTTTCACCATACATTTTTGGCGACCACCGTGGGGTAGAATAGCTTAACTTTGTCCTTTCATTTTTGCATTTTCGTCAATTTTTTGGATTAATTTCGGCTTAATTTTCAGTCTCTATTTTTCTGTCTCAATTTATCGTACGATACAGTCCAGGTATATCACGTGATAGTTCACTCCATAGCGTGCGATACTTCACCTGATTGAAGTATTGTCTGTCTGTTGTAAGAATTATCACCTGGTGTCGGACGAAGTATCGCCTAGCATAAGGTGGAATATTGCACAAATAAAAAGTATCGCCCTAGTATACTATGAAGTATCGTACGATTTTGGTGTCTATACTGTCATTTGTACCTGACAGTGAGTTGTTTTTGAGCTATTTTTTGTATCTTGCAAGTTTTAGGCACCCTTTTTTTGAAATTTTTGCAAATGGTATCGAATATCAAAGTGTGATATATCGTTGGAAAGGTCTTTCTGAGCCTAATCCAACCATGATGGTTTCATTTTCAGATTTTGTCATTTGATCAGTTATTTTTGTAGATTATATGATATTTCATGTGCTAACCATTGTTAGATTTTGGGTTTTCCTAACCTCTTGTTGGTCTAACAAGTTGTTTTGTAGGTGCTCCCATTGCTTGAAATTTGCCAAAAGAATGCATGTCAAAGAGGGCTACTAATAGTTTTTGCAGGGTTGCCCTAAGCATAAAAACCAAATCAAGTGCTTGTTTAATTGCTTTCTTTATTGAGTGTGACATATACTAGTTGTTTCATTTCATAGGCACTTAATACCTTGTAGGAATTTTGAGGTGGTAGGAGAGTATGCTCTTCACCCTTGTGGTGAAACAAAAATCTTGACCCATCTTGGGATTTTGAAAGCAAGGGGGTAATTGAATCTTTGCTTGGTGTGTTTGGGAGAAATTTTTGAGATAGGGGAGTATGCTCTTCACCCTTGTGGTGAACCAAAAACCTTGAACCTCAAAAATTGATCTACTCTTTGTTTAGATTTAGAATCCTTTAGCGGGCCTTCTCTTGAGCAATCAAGAGGAACGACCCAAGTGGGGACAAGCTAATACCGAGCTATTCCAACCCACTATAATCTCAAGGCTATCGAGGACACAAAACCTTGGTAGACATAGCACATGTCTTCGCTTGATGTGAGTAGCTTATGGGATTGCGACCATTAGAAAAATGTCAAGCAAGAATGCTTAAGGTACTCTTGAGGCCGCGAGGTCCTAGTCCTTTATGAGGAGCAAGAGGGGTGCTATGAACGGAAGCCCTTATTAAGAACCATAGATAGAAGCCACCCTATTTTGTCACTTAGCTTCTTGGTGCAAGGATTGATCCAAGTGGACTTACCCAGATCACCCTAAGACACTCACCATATGTGTTCCTTTGGTTGTGTTTTTGACACTTCCATGACAACGTCAATATCTATTATGGGCAACCACTTTGTGTGAGGCAAGGGAGCATCAAGTTGTGGGCCAAGTTGCTAAGTAATGAGCCTTGACTTTCTAGGTAGTAAGTGCTTGAAGTGTTTTCATTGTGCTATACCAGTGTAAATGTTCTCAACATTCAAACAAAATGGTAGCATTCATAAGGTTTTCTATTTTGATATCACAAGTGCTTGTCTTTGCAGGGTTGCTTTTGCCCTTGTTTCAAGTGTTCTATGACATCTTTGACCTCATACTGTTTGCAAACCTGTCAATTTACTATTGTCATTGTGATTGAAATTGAAAAAACCAACCTTCAAACTGAAATTTTGATCAAACTGTCCTTAAAATTGAGATTTTTAGCACTCACGGGTCAAGAGTCGTATAATACTAAAAAGTCATCGCACATCCCCCTGAGAATTGTCGTCATTGAGCTAATTTGTGTCATCTTCCAATCTTCCTTGGTCGGTCTAGGTCGGATCTTAGGTGTTGTGACATGTTGCTCAATACCCATATGAATTTCAATGGTATCAAATTGCAAACAATGACTCTTGGTCTTCTTTCTTCCACATCTATCATGTCTTCCTAGTCTCCCATTTTCATCCTTTATCTTCTTTCTTCATACTTCTTCCTAAATTCTTCATGTCTTCTTGATTCCTTTCCTCTTCTTATCTAGTCTACCTTCTTCTATTCATCTCATCTATTCATTTCTTCCATGCTTGATTCCTTCTCTTCTACAACCATGAATTTCAACTATCTTGTTATGGAACCTCTCTTGAGAATAGATGATCTTGAACTCATTGCTCAATTTGAAGAATTTTATTCCTCCAATAGCCCTTCTAGATATTGCATGGGTGATAAACTTATGGAAAAAAGAAAAGAAAAGATGATTAAATCAGACGCCTTTGCTAGAATCATAGACATGATCATATCACGATCTTCTTCTTCCAAACATTCTTCATCATCTAAATCTTCTCATTCTTTTTCACCTTCCAAGTCTCGTCATGACTCTTTTAGACATCATTCAAATTCCTCATCTTCCAAGTCTTGTCATGACTCTTCTAGACATCATTCGAATTCCTCTTCTTCACAATCTTGTTCATCTTCTACTTCTCCCAAGAGTCTTACTCCTCATATCAAAGCATATCATAATAAGCAACGTGATGATACCTATGACACCTATGTTCCTAAGAGTCCTCCTCGTCGTGTGCTTAGGCTTACTAAAGGGTCATCCTATTGGATAGATTGTGATGGGGATCCATATGATTCTGATTTTGAAAGAGAATATGATATTTGTAGTGAACAATATGATACCTCTGCTACTATTGAGGAAGAAAAAATTTTCCGCGCTGATTATAAATGTAGATACTATGAGCATCTCTCCTCTAAAAACTCTCATGCTGAAAATAAAGATCTCACTCTCAAGCAAGATCATGTTAATGTTCAACCTTTGTCTTGTGATGGTTCCCTTCCATCCTCTACTTCCTCCAATACCCTTACATCTCCTAAAGTTTCTAAGTCTTCCAAATCTTTCACAAATACTTCATCCAATTCAAATCCTAATGCTTTTCATGCGGTTCCCTATAGTTATTCGCAAGGGCCACCTCTTAAAGATACTCAAGCTAACCTTCACTTGGCTACAAATACTTTCAATAATGCTAAACCTAAAGAGCCTAAGCCTTTATATGCTACTTCAACTGGTCCTTCACTATCTCTTCCAAAGTCTTCCATACAATTCCAACATGCTTTCTTGTCCTTAGAAGTGGCTCCATGTCAAGAGGACTCTAAAAATGATAAAGACAAGAACATAAAGAAAGATCAAGATCAAGAACCCTCCATGTCATCCAATTCTTTTCATGATGTCTCTTATCCATTTCATGGTACTTTTGATCCTTTACGCCCTTCCTCATTCATTCCACCATGTCTTAATTCTTCCTCTAAGCAAGATCAAGTTACTACTTACACTGTTGAGCTTATTGATAATCAAAATAACCTTACCACACTTGCACTCTCCAAAGATGAGACTTCCATTAAGGTTATTGAAAATGATGTTGTTACTTCCAATGATAAGCCTATTGAAAATCAAGAGAAAAATTCTACACTTGTGCTATCCAAAGATCCTTGTCAAGATCAAAGCCTTCCATCTTCTTGTTCTACCACTCCATGTTCACTTCCGCTTTCTACTCTTCCTAAGTTTTCTCAAGCTTTGAATGATCCTATCAAAGAAACTGCTCCTATTCAAGATGTCAAGGATCCTATTGAAAATTCTAATGCTCACTCTAAAGATGCTGATATCCTTGGTTGTGATATAGATGCTGATGAACTTATTGATTATCCATTTGCATCTTCCACTTCCATCTTTGGACCTCTTCCACCATTGCTAAGGACTTCACATCTGTCTTTCATATTGGGTCCTTATATCCCTTCATTTTGCCCTCCTAACTCTCCTAATTCATCATCCATCTTGGGTCCTTATGTTCCTCCACCTCCTATCTTTCCTCAAGATCAACATAGATGCATACCCTTGAATCCTTTTCATTCATCCACCCATTTAAACCAGTCATATTCTCCTCCTTCTTCCACAAGTCTCAAGTCTTTTGGAAGTAACTTGAATGTTCAATACAAGAAAAAGAAGCAATATAAGAATCCATCAAAAAAATATCACCATGTCTCCTCTAATCGACATGGGGGCATAAAGTCAAAAGAGATATCTAAGAAGAAAACTACAAGACAAGTATGGGTTCCAAAATCCATCATTCAAGATATTCTCTCTAAATCATCAAAAGGAAATGAAAAGCCTAAGGCTATATGGATTCCAAAGTCTCTCTTGAGAGATTCTCATGTTGAACGACAAGTGAAGTTGACATTCAAGCTTCCAAAGGCCTCCACCTCATCTTCTTCCAAAAATATTCTTTCATTCTGTGCGCCTGAACCGCAACCTCTGCTAAATATTCACCATATTCCTTCACGTCTTTCTTCATTCAAGTTTCCTTCATCCTCTCACCACCCTTCAAGGTGTGTGTCGATGTTGATCTTGCCTTCTTTTCCATCTACCCTTTCACAATCCTTCCATTCATTATTCTTCTACCTTCTATCATTTTTCATCATTATCCTATTCCTCCTATCTTCCAACCTCACTCGCTTTACATAAAGTCTTATCCTCAATTTTTATCTTCCATTTTCCTTTCCCTATCAGCATCTTTGAGCATATCAATTTGGATCCTTGGAAAAAAATAGAAAAATTCAAAAATGAAAACAAAAAAATAAAATTAAAAAATTAAAAATGTGCCATGGTGAAAACCTGGAAACAGGCGCCTTGGTAGCAAAAGTAAAGAGCAATAAATTCATCCTATGGTGAAAACCACTCCCTTGTAACACCTAGGATAAGTACCGTGATGAAAACCTGACAATCAGACATCATGCGTAGTTCTTCTACATATTTCATCCATTCCATTCCATGTTTGATCTTGACAATGTTGAACTATACGCGAACAATTGGCTATCTTGTGAGCTATCTTAAGATGATCTTGCTTTCATTCCTTTCATTTTTAGCCTTCATATCTATTTTTCTCCCTTCATTCTAGCCTTTTGCTATCTTTTTCCCCCTTGGTCTTGATCTAATAAAAAGAGTAAAATACGATGCTATGAAGTCTCTTGACATGTCTACCCTCTTTGGACTGCATCCTTTCATGCTCTTACATTACTCTTTTGTGGCTTATCCCATGCTGGCCTTTCATTGCTTATCCGAATATGCTTTTCATGACAATTTTTCCCTAGCTTGGGTACTCTTGAGGATTTTTCCTTTGAGGATTTCTTCCCTTCATTCTCCTTCATTCTCTTATCTTGCATCTCTTCCACCAACTTGCTAATCCCTCTTGTTCTCCACCTTGCTTGACATTGGGACTGCACGATGTGATCTTGCTTAAAGAGTTTGATGCCCATTCTGTCTGGGGGCATCCTTTGTACATATTTTATGATCCTTAAAAAAAATACCAAAAAAATTCATATATGATCTTGAAAAAATCCCCAAAAAATGATATATTGTCAAAAATTCTAAAAATCATAAAATGTCCTAAAAAACACTTATCAGATATCCCACCGACAGTCTAGTATGATGCAATATTTCTCCTTAGCAAATTTGATAATCAAAGTTTGACTCTATGACCAACACACACGCACTTAAACAATCAACTCATTGAGATATGTTGACTTTATTTTTCTTTGTGTGCTGTCTATGAGGATTTCTTTGATGAGTGGTCTATCCCTGAGAAGTTTTCGATGATGCATAGCTAGAAGACTGAGGGTATGAGAACATATTTATTTCTTTATCTGCTTGTGGGAATATTTTGTTGATCCTAACTGTCATGAGCATTTATGCTGGTCTTACTTGACACTTAGGATCTACAAGGTATTATCCTTGACTGTTTTATGTGAGTGTGTGCTTCTAGTTATCCTGACTTTCATGTGTCTTGATACAAGCATAATCTTGCCATATCAAACTTAGGTGATCTCACTGCACTGGTCATCTTGACCTACATGTCTTTGATGCCTATGTGGGATTTCCACATTTCTATCTGATAAAGATCATATTCATATTCACATAGTTATGCTAGTGTGCATTGTATGATCTGATGACACTACCAATAACACTTGATGATGATAATTAGATGTCTATTAGCGTTGTGACCTTGCAAGTCAACCACTTTCATAGTAGTTTGCATTCCTAGGTTCATGTTAGTTTAGTTTTGCATCTTGCATATGGAGAGAGCTCTCCTTTTCATCTTACGTGGACCTGTTGGTCAATTGCACTCACCTTCCACTTCCTCTCAATCATGTCTTTCACTTCTTGTATTTCATCTCACATCCTTTTCTATGACATTTTCACCCCTTATATAGCATTTTGACTTTTGACCTAATTTTCAAAACACCTCGAAATTGCACAAAAATTGCACCCCTAGCTAATTTCGACGTCCTGGATCCATTTTCAGACTCAAAATCAAAATCTGAGGTCATCTTGATAGTCAAAATCATGTTTCAAAATCTTCTCCCTCTTCTGCGTAGTTGACAGACCCTTTTGGGGCATAATTCTTTGATCTTTGATGGAATTTCTTCCTTTCCATATCTCTCAATTTTCAAGTCTTTCATTCGCCCTACTTCTTTTCTTCTAATTCATCACTAGGGCATGTTTCATTGCTTAATGGTTATCTTATCGACCTTATCTTTGATTGTGATTGATTATGATTTGATCAAATCTTTATCAGTTTGCTGTTCTCCTCTACCTGATTTCGATTTCGATTCCGAGGGGGTAGTACCTATTAGATTTTAATCCTTGATTCCTTGATTTTCTTGATTCAGCTATCCTTCTGTGAGTTTTCCAGCTATCCTTTTGACTAGAATTCATTTCCCTTATAATAGTAGGGGCCCCCCAAGGCCTATCCCAACTATCTTCCCACCCCCCCCGGTGGGGAACTAGAATTCCCTCCCACCCGATGCAGGGAAACTCAACTATCTAGAATCGCCTATTGTTTCTTGTCGGGCCACCCCAACTGCACTAGCTATGATTCGAACCAAAGTCATCTGTGCCCTCCTACCGGATAAGGGCATCTGGGGTCATCTATTATAGTAGGATTCACGACTGAGGGTGATGGTTTGAATCATTTGCTCTGTTCTCATCCCTCTCCCCACCATCTTGTGGCCATGTTTCAGCCCCTGCCCTGGGAGTTTACATCCTATCGACCTACCCCCGCCCTTCCATATATATTGGCTGGCCACTCGACCTTCCTTTCTACCCCAGCACATTCTGGGTGAAATGCCTCTTAACCAATCCTTTAAGTCGAGTCCCCGATTGAACCCAGTTGGAATGAAAGAGTAGTTCCGCTTCCACTTCCCTGGATTTATAGCATTTGTTCGATCGATTGAAACTAGCAGTTCCATCGCCCCTACTATTTGAAAGGGGCGGGGCAGACTTCAATTCATAGTTGAGGATCGGGCATCAGAACTTGTCATTTCCAATTCCCCGGTAAGCAAGATCGCTCTGTAGGGGTAGCTTCCTTCGGATGCTGCTAATATCTATCCAATTTTCATCCCTCCAGATGTGTTGGCACATCGAGTGGATTTAATCCCCGATTAGAAGTTGTTCTCGTTCACTCTATTTCATTATTAACAAGTGAACTGGTCGACCAGTTCACTTCACTTGTTAATAATGAAATAGAGTGAACTGCTCAATTGGCCCTACTATTGAAAACCCAACTCCGACGACAGCACCTCAATTAATGAAAACTGAAAGCCAGAACCCTTAGTTGATTATTCCCATAGAATTGTAGGGCCAGGAATGCCCTACTATTCACCTGCATGGGGAATGAAATGCCCTACAATTCGGTTGGGTTGGCTGGAACCCTTTAGAATAGTAGGGGGCCCCATAGAATTGTAGGAACCAAAAGCCTTACTATTTTAAGGCAAGCTGGCCTAGCCCCATAGAATTGTAGGAACCGAAAGGAATGCTAGAAACATACGCCTGCTAGAAACAACACTCAAAAAAGATTCTTTAATATTGGAAGGCCCCTACAACACCCTACTATTATAAGGGCGCGAGGGCTACTATTTTCCATTTGATTTTGCCAATAACAATTCTTTCGCCCTACTATTCTAAAGGGCGCCCAGGGACTGGGTTTGGCTCTCCTTCAGCTTGTCGGGTAGGAATTCGGGCTTACAGATGAAGAGAGGTTTGATGACTAGAAGAAAGGTGTCATTTTGCACTAATAGGAGGTGGGCCCTTTTTTATATAGTTGGGGGAGGGACTACCAAGAATAACCAATAGAGGGGTTCCGGTTGAGCACTACCGAGAATCAGAACGGATAGAAAGGGGAGCCCTATTATTTATATTCTATTATTCCACGCTACCCTTAGAATAGTAGGGGCTCACCAACAACTATAAACCTCTCGAGCACTGGGGTTCTAGATATTCACCCACCAACGAGGTGCGAGTTGAGGTGCGAGTTGCCATAGAATAGTAGGGGCCCCCACCAACTAGAATTGGATGAGAAGAGCTCATAAAAAAGGTCCTAAAAAGGAAGTCACAATAGAAAGGGGTTCTAGTAGGGGCCCCCTACTAAGCCAAATCCCATGTTACGTATAGAATATGCCTTTAGAACCATTAGCCGGCTGTCAACTAAGATGGATAGTAGGGGCCCCGGAACTAGGATGGATAGTCCATGTATAGATGGAGAGTCCAGACTATAGACTACAGACCCTTGTCTATCATATAGTAGGCCGAAAGAAAGGTGGGAATAGAAGATGGGGTGCCTCGGAATGACTATAGCGGATAAATGTGGAACAACTATGGATAGATGGTGACGAAATGATAGATGCTGCGAAACTATGACATTCACCGGGTCCAGTGAGCGTTCTTGCGATGACTCTTTGGAATACCTAGCCCCGCCCTATTCTCCACTCCCAACCCGAATGCGAGCGGTAGTCCCAGCCACCTCCTCCTCCCCCCCAAGTGAGTCACCCTATAAAATTATAGGGCTTTGGCCCATAGAATAATCTTAAAGGGGGCGACCTATAGATAGTAGGGCCCTCATCTTCATGGTTGTGAAGGGGCGGGCCCCCATAGAATTATTGTAGGGTGAATAATATAATAAATAGGTAGGTTGTCTAGTGCGAGTAACAGCTCTGGTGCTTGGTGCTTGGAAGGCCAATAACTTCATAATGATGGATTGGCCTTATAGATAGTAGGGGCTAGAGGAAAGGAAATCAACCGCCTCGTTAGTATTATTCTATTTGCCGGTGCAGAGGGAACCCTACTGTTCTAAAGGCTCAATTCTATGCGTAACATGCCCTAGATCTCTTGAAGTGGCCCCTAATTATTATTCGAATCTTGATAAAAAGGTAAGGCCCCTTACGTTTCTATAGGTCTGGCTAGATAGTAAGGTAGGGCCTATAGAAACGTAAGGGGCCTTGTAATGAAATGAAGGTAAGGAATGATAATGAAGGTAAGGGCCCCTACTATTCTAAGGCTAGCCGGTGCTAATTTTTGCAGTGGTCTCTATTACAATAAGAGGTCTAAATCCTATTTGGGTCACCAAACCTTCATAAATACCAGTCGGTGGGGTTCAGTCTACGCCGGGTTCATTCATTTATCTGCATACCCTAGGTGTTCCCTCCCGTACTCCCACTCCCTAAAGCTGGCCTCAAATCATAATAGTAGATTCCCACAGATAAGCTTATTTTTTTTTTGAAGCGCACATGTTGATCCTTTAAGTAAGGGGAAAATACCCTACTATTCGCCCTTTTTTATATAGTTTGCCCCGTATATTATTATTATGAATTCGCATCTTTGAGCCTAACAATGAGATGCCCATTCATTGGTGTGCCCTTCCATAACTGGGTAACCGACTCCCTCCCATGTACTTCATAGTTGACTCATGAGCCAGCCCAAAAATCCATCCATCTCTTGGCTAGTTGCTTTGCTCGCTCAGGGAAATAAAGGTGCTCGACCAGGTCAACACTTACCTTCATTATAATGAAGGTAAGGGCTAATGAGCATTTTTCTTTTCAAACAAGCCCCAATAATCTAAAAAGGGGAAAAAAATTATCAGATGTATTCCTGGATGATCATCGGCCAGCAGTGAGAAGGGCAGGCATAAACCCCGCCGTTGTTTCTAAACCATAGTTTGCTATTGCTACTTTTCCAGTATGATCCTATTATGTAATACTATGAATAGAATAGGGCACTTCATTATTTTCAAACCTCTTGATTCCCCTACTCAATAATCTAAAGGGATGATTCCTTGATTTTCTTGATTCAGCTATCCTTCTGTGAGTTTTCGCTCAAGCTTGAGATTCTTATCTCTTATTTTGGATATGATCTTGAATCGACCTCATGTTCAAAGGCCTTTGTTTATGTTTGTTTGGGTGTGATCCCGAATCGACCTCACATCTGAGTTATTTTATGATCCCAGATCGATCTCACATTTCAATTCTTCTTTGACTACATGTGTTCCCAGATCGATCACACATTAGTCAAAGAGGGGCAAATGTATGCACCCAAAAATGGTCACCTAGACTTTGGGCCCCATTTATTTGATTTATTTATCTCTGAATCAATTTTATCAATAATCAATATTTTTCAACACTATCAATTTCTTGATCAAATCCTAATTTCATCATTTTTTATTATTTTCCATGGGTTAACTATTTTATCCTAAAGTCTTTATTTAATTAAAATGAATATTTCCTCCCCTTTTATTAACTAAAAGCCCTCACTTTTCCTCTTATCCTAAGTTGCACAAATAAAACATCATTCTTATTTTATAAAAAGAGAAAAAGTACTTTTTGTCTCATATGGACACAAAAGTCAACTCCTATTTTCTCATTGGAGGATATTTGTGCACAAGGATCAAGCTTCCATTTTTCTCCACCGTTGATTAAGTCTTTTGCCTCTTAATCTCAATGGTCCATTTCACCTCATTTCTTATAAAAGGAGAGTTCTCTTCTTCATTTGAGATATCTTAGGTTTTTATGCTAATGTTATGCTGCAGGTTTTCTAGGTCATTTGGAGCTCTTTGAAGACATTGTGGCATTCAAGTTTTGAAGATCTTTGTTATTGCATTTCATTTAGTTCTCATATTTACTTTCATAGTTGCATGATCATGACATTTCTAGTATAGATTTCCTTTTATGCAATAGTTTAATCTCACATAGCCTAATTAGGAAGGTTGTAATCTTTTATTATTTCCTTTCAATAGCTTAATTTGTACTTTCATTTCCATAGAATAGTTTGCATTCTCATATAGGTTGCATTGCATTGCATCCATATTGATTTCATTGGAGATATTGGCACTCTTGCCCTTGTCTTTGATTTAGAATCTCTCATTGTGTGGTTGACTAGCAAGGTCATTAGCTTAATAGCTCTATCTGAGAGCAAATTTCAAATCTTGCAACTCCATGCATAGAGAGCTATGGATCGATTTGTGAGGGCTCATTCTTGAGTTTCCTTACATGTAAGGATTCATAGAAGTGTGGTCACATTTTCACCATACAGTATCAGAGCAGTGATTCTACCATCCTATAGATTTTCCAAATGATTTATAATTCCTAAGTGATAGGGAATTGAGATACCAAAGAAGGGAATTTAAGAAGTTACACAAATGAGACAATTATAGATCGTGAAAAGAATTTATAAAAAAGCTTGAAGAACATGAAGGATAGGTGGTTGAAGTGAAAAGTTACCTTGTTGATACAATTAACCAAGTGGATCAATGCCAGTAGGGAAATATTAACAATAATAATAGCAATGGAAGAGTCATCTCATCATAAGAGATCAATAGAGGAAAAGATAGGAGAACAAAATATTTGCATGGAGTTCAAGAGTTCGGTTTGAAAACAAACCATTTGAGCCAAATTTTATACAAACCGGGGAAGATGCACCGGTTATAGAAAATATATTGAGGGATGATATTTCGTAAACATGTGTTGAAAAAAATAGAGCTTAAATTTGAGATATTTTATCTCTAAAAGGCTTCATGGAAATGAAGAGACCCAAAGGAACAACACATTATGAACAAAACCTCAATATAAACCTAAATGTATGGAGCATTCCTTGGATAAGTTATCTCTCATTCCTTTTGATGATATTGATAATAACACAAATAAATATTTTCTACAAAATTAGACATATATTTATCTCTTACCGTAAAAAATTTTACACCTCATTTGGAGGGTATTGCACATGATTGATAGTATCATGGTTTGTTTACTCAAAACCAAAACCAAATAAAATCATATGATGAGTTTTTCAAAAATTGGTTAGATGATTCGATAGATAAAATCTTGAAGAACATTTCAGAGAGTTAGCCCGCCCCAAACAAAGGGGAATGTGGAAGAGTATCTTTCTAATTTTAAGAGATTATTAGATATGGTGATAAAAAAAAATTGAAATAAGACTCATTATGATTTTCAAATAAGGGTTACCTAATCCCCTCAAGGGAATTACTAAGCCATTCAATCCTTACACACTCTAAGAAATTAACAATATATCCTTTTATTTGGAGAGCACCATTCCCCAAAAAATAATCTTCTACAAAGTCCACATTTTGGAATAAGAAGAAAGGTAGTTTTCAAAAGAAACCATGGGTTGACCCTACCTTAAAATTAGCACCTTCCACTATTTCTAAGAAGGTTGATTAAGAAACTAAGAATGAGATTAGGAGGAAGAAAATTTGTTATTTTTGTAGGGAATAGTGGACACCAAGACATAGATGCCTTGGAAAAGGGTCAATTCACTAGAAAAAGTTTACTTCTAACAAATAATTATATTCAAATGGATCAAGAGAATTTTTATGACATTGAAGATCAACCCAATGAGGAGGAAGAAAAATGAGGTGGATAATGGTGACACACTTGCATCACTCTTGAGCACATAAATAGATAATATATTAGAGTTCTTGGAGATCTTGATTGGAAAAGAGTTATTGACCTCATTGATAGCGGGGTTGCCAATAATTTTATAGCTATGGGTTTGGAAAAAAGAAGAAGATTGAAGACAAAAAAACTTGGAGGCATTAATGTTACAATAGTGGATTTTTACAATCTACCATCCAAAAAGAGGATTCAAAAGGTAGACATAGTCATTGTAGATCATGAGGTTTGTGATGATTTTTATGTTATTCATTTGGGTGATCTTGACATAGTTTTAGGTATGCAATGACTACATTCCTTGGGCGAATATTCTAGAAACTATCAATTAAAAGAAATCAAGCTCAAATCTAATGAAAAGGAAGCAGTTTTGAAAGGAATGGAAAATATAACATGTAGAGTTATGACAACTAAATTAATAATGAAAAGGATTTTTTGAAAAATCCAAGTTGGTTGTGTTTCCACTTCTTTGGCGATCTATAAGGAACCTTCTAAGGGTAAGGAATTCACAATACAAGATATACAAAATATTTTGAATAATAATGTGTGTTTTTTAATGACATGCCTCCAAGTTTACCACTTAATAGAGGGTTTCATCACATCATAGAGTTATAATTTGGTTCAAAGATTTTGATGACCACATTGTACCACCATCCAAGGTCATATAAGGATGAGATTGAGAAGGAAAATAATGATTTTTTAGACAGGGCATACATCAGATGAAGTTTGAGTCCTTTTTTCTTCTTTTGTGGTGCTAGTGAAGAAGGATGGTACAATTTTATGTGCATGGATCAAAGAAATTGAATAAGAATAATATCAAGAATAGAAAGCACATACCTTGGATAGATGAATTTCTTGATGATTTTCATGGATTTGTGTATGTTTTGAAGATTGACTCGAATTATAGGTATCATTATATATCCATGAGAGAAGAAGACACACAAAATGATCCAAATACCTTCCATTCATGTATGAACTAGTACAGTTTTGGTAAAAAGTTGAGGAATTTTTTTTTGGTATCCTTTAATGATAGTCTTATATATGGAAAAAACTAGGAGGAGTACTTGAAGAATTCAAAAATGGCTTTGGAAATTTTGGAACAACGATCTTTCTTTGCAAAAATTCTAAATATAAGTTTTGATTAGTTGAGATCTTATATTTGGGGCACGTGATAGGTTCCAAGGATGTTGAAGTGGATCAATGAAAGATCTAAGCTATTTGAATTGACTCCCACCTACAAACTTGACACAACTAAGATGCTTCTTTGAACTATGTAGTTGTTATAGGAAGTTTGTTAAGGGATTTTCACACGTTGCAACACCATTAACAAATATAACCTAAAAAGGAGCATTTGAATGGACTAAAGAGGCACAAGTTTCCTTTGAGAAGTTGAAGAAGGTAATGAGCTTTGGTCATGTACTTGCAATTCAAAATTTCACTCTTCCACTTGTTGTTGAATATGATGCCTCAAGAATTGGAGTTGGAGTTATTCTTTCCCAAAGAGGCCATCCCATAACTTTTGAGAGTAGAAATCTTAGAGATTGTGAAAAGGGACTCCCAATTTATGATAAAGAAATGGTTTCCATCAAGCATTCCTTGGAAAAATTTAGACTATATCTAGTATGTGGGATATTTGTTATGAAATTTGATAATAATAATTTGAAATATTTCTATGGGAAACTAAATTTGAACTTTAGGTAGCGAAAATTGATGAGTAAAATTCAAGCATGTCATTTTGAAATTGAATTTGTGAAATAAAAAAAGTATACAGTCGTTGTTTTAGTTTCTAGGAAGCCCACAATTTATCACATAACCACTTATTAGTATATTGGATAGTTTCTTTATGACATAATATGTAAAGGATTATTTTGCTACTAATATTCTAGATGGAGTAAAGAATGATGATGTGTGTATATTTGCATGTGGGATAATTTTTCTCAAAATTGTATAGAGATTGTCTCTGAGTCAAAGCCGAAGAACAAGAATTCAAGATCATATAATGATGCTCCATTGGTCAAGTATCTCAAATTTTTCATAACAAAGAGACAAATCAAAGAGAATTTCTCATCGAGATGAATCATGGATAATGTTCTCATACACATAAGGGATTGCACTTCATTTCAATAAAATAAGGATGATAAAAAATATCATGCAAGGCTTCTATACAACCTATTCCAATTCTAAAGTAAAATTAGGAAAGCATTTAATGGAGCTCATCATAAGAGTTCCTAAGGTATATCGATAAGATAGTATATTTATTATAGTTAATCAATTAACAAAGTATGCACACTTATATGCTATTAGTATTGATTTCATAGCTTCCCCAATTGTTGATTTGATCTTCAAAGAAGTATTATATTTGCATGGGTTACCTATAAGCATAGTTGCTGAAAAAGATAGAATATTTCTTAATACATTTTGGAAAGAGTTGTTTCTATTGATAGGAACCCAACTCACACTAACACTAGTTACCAGCCCCAAACAAATGGAAAAACAAAAAGTGAATAAATGGATTCAAGGATATCTTAAGAACTATGTTTTTAATCAGCAAGCACTTAGATTAGATGGTTGTGCATTTTCAATATTAATGTTGCAACACTTCCTACCATATGTCACCTTTTAAGGCATTGTATGGATATGATGCTCAAAAAATTTCTAATTTGATTGTATTACATAGTAGAGTACTTGCACAAAGAGATTCAATTGAGAAAATTTAAGATATCTTGAGGACATTAAAATATAATTTACAACAAACTCAATTAAAAAAAGGTTTATGTTGATAGGAAGTGTACAATAGAAAATGGAAGCAAGGAACATTAGGGATTTTTCCACCTTTTCCTAACGCGCAATCGAAAGGAAGATGACCCAATAGGCTTAAGTGGGACTTAAACACTAAGTTAGTGCAATGATCCTTTGCAATGATGAATTTTGGTAAGATGGATTTCAGGGAGAATGACAAGATTATATAAGATAAGAGGCCAAATAAGAAAATATGATTAGTTACGAAAGATATAGATTGTCAAAAAATACATAAACACTTGTAATAACTTGAAATGGAAACTAGAAGATTGTATTGACCTATAGTCTGAATTTGAAGTATATTTGGTAGGTATAGAATGCCTAGGGCATTTTGTTCCTAGGTACAAATAGCTTAGGGCACTGTATACCCAGTGAATTTGTTTGAAACTTTCATAGTTGATCTAACAGGTCTCGCACTTGTTGAATTAAGTCCTAACAGATATGTTACTTGTTCCTACAAAAAGAAAAATGCGTAAAAGGTTGTGGAAAGTGGTTTGCCTTGGTCAAAACCTCTATTTAAGAATCAACCTTGAAATGTAAATGAAATTACATAAAGGAAACATTGCTGATATGAAATAGAAGCTAGATTGGAATCATAAATTACTTTATACCTTAATGGCGCAATGCTTCTTTTGATGTAATCACAAGTGTTAATGCAATAGCCTTTGAATCCACACAAAAACATCAAAGAAATTTATGAAAGACAAGATTTCCACCATGAATGTTATAGTTTTCCACAATGCTTGATGAAGGAGAAGAGTGATGCTTTGAAGGCTTGAAGACTTGGATTCTTTAAGAGCTTAAGAATGCTTGGATTCAGAATTATAGAAGAGATCTTGAAATTTTGATCTTGGTTCCTACCAAAATGAGGAAATATAGATCACTTATATAACTCTCACAATATTTTGGGATTCAAAATTGACCCAGGCCGACCACATGGCCTGATTTCCCACCAAAACATCACGTTGATGCCCCAATTCAGATTTGAGCACAAATGTTGAGGTATATAATGTCCAAGGCATTATATACCTAGCTATGCAATGCCCAATGAAATAGGCCCAAAACTAAATGGGAAGTTGGGGAAGGTGAAAAGATGTCAAAATAAGAGGTACAATTGATTTCAAGGTTGATAAAAGTAAAAAGGACGTAAATAGTAATATACAACCCATGTAGGCTAATAAATGATCGAATAAAATAAATAACAAAGGAGCATATCTAAAAATAAGGGCTCACATCAATATTTGGTGAAAATTTTAAATTAACATGGGACTTATAATATTAATTTAAAGGTTTAATGAGTGTTAGGAGAGAGAAAAATCAATTTGGGAACCCATACATGCTAAAATGAGGCTAAATTGAGCATAGAATTATAGATTCTTACAATTTAGGATGGTAGAATTAGCCCCCACTTTAGCGAGAGTAAGGGTCCACATCATTCTCATGATAAAGTAGAAGAAAGAGAGAGAAATAGATTTATCATGGGAAAGCTATAAAGAGATAAAATATTACTAAGTTTATGGACACAAGCCCCCAAAACCAAGGATCTTAACTCATACAACCATGTGCAAGGACACATAAAACATAAACAAAATCCTAAATCTTACTAAGTTTCCAAGTCAACTAGTTGAAGAGACCTTGATAAGGAATATATCTTAATGGCTAGCATCACGCTCAAATAGATATTGCAAAAGCACAATAAAACGCATAGAAAGATCAAGATAACATATCAAATATAAGACAAGACCCCGTGATCCAATCTACTAGAAAAATATGTTATGGTATGGAATCATGGAGGAAAGGAAAAAAGAACCATGGATGACACATGCTATCCATTTGTGTTATACTAGGTGATCCATGAGAGGGAGGAGGAAAAGAGGATGGGTAAATGGTCTAGCAACTTATGTTATACTAGTTCCACTGATCAAAAAATGTAAAGATGAAGTTGATGGTCTAGTGCATGCTAGTCAACTCAAAAATCTATGCAAATGAGAGTTTGAATGGTTAATAAAATTGTGTTATGCTAGCCAACCAATCCTAAAAATATATGAAAAGGAGAGGTCAAATAGTCTAGAAAATTGTTTTATTCTAGTCAACCAATCCTAAAAAATGTGTGTAAAGGAGAGTCATCTAGCCCTATATTGTATTATGCTAGTGCAGTCTACTTGAAATACTTGAAGTACAATCAAAATAGTTTTTAATAAGAAGGCCATGCATGCCCTCCTTAAGATGAAAAAATAGGATGATTTTGAAATATTAAGAAAAAGAGGAGCAAGGATAAAGAACCATTAAAAACAAGGAGGTATCCCACACACAACACCTAATCTAAGCTAAAGAGACCACAACTCCTATTAGGTCAAGGAAGAGACGAATGCAAAGAGATATTATGCAACAAGTGTGACGAGATCCTTTTGAAGGAAGAAATCCTAAACAAAAATAACATCATTGATTGAAGAAGGGGAAAGAGAACAAGAATTGACACCTTCTCCATTTCTAAATAAAGGGACTCCTGATGAAGGATAACACACTTTTGGTCCCCAAGGAAGGGATTTTCTTATTTGGACATACAATTGTAAACAAAGAAGAGGTTGTGATCAAGGATTTACACCTCTTACATAAGAGAGAATCCCTAATAAAAACAAAAAAATATGTCATAAAAGACATCACATGATAAGAAAATATCACAAAACCAAGGGACAGTATATCCTTAGAAAGGATGAGAAATTGAAAAACTACCCTTTCCCCCCAAGTGTGGAGACAAAGATAAGTATGGGGAAGACTATTATGTTTCTCACAAAGTGTGATTGCACCTGAAATTATACCACCATGAATGACAATGAGCCCTCAATGGAGAGGCTAACAATGTCACATAGTGTGGAGCAACATATTAGGAACATAAATGTTATTCAAACTAATCATAATTGGGAATTAACTCATTGCAACATGTTATGTGGTTGATATCATAAGCAATGAATTTGTAAATTTTGTAACACAAAGATTGACATTCATTAGTAGGTTGGTTATGATATCAGTGATACATGCAAGAAAAGAAGATTCACAATATTTTGGCTATGCTTCTTCTTTCATTTGGATCGAGGAATCAACTTAACATGAAGAAGGTCAGGAAAAATGATTTCTTGATTAAATCTAGGCATAGAAGTGTTAGTAGACAAAGGAGGAAGTTGGAAACCAAACCATTAAAGAGGAAAGTGTGATGTCAGTTTGACACTTTGCTGCACACATCCTAAATCATGTTGAAGATTAGTAGTTGAAATGTTAGGAGAATTGGGTTGGACAAATGACACACTAGGCCCTTTAAAGGGTCCTGTGTTAAACTTAGGAATTTTGTATTCTCCCACAAAAGATGGTGTAAAGTCCAATGACTCCAAATCATATTCTAAAAGGGAAATTTTAGGGGAAGGAGAAGATGTGACTTGTTGAAATAGTGTAGGAATGGATGGTGATTCAAATTTAGTTTGTAAGAAAGTTTTGAACATATCATTAGCAAAAAGGGTATACATGATGTTATAGATGAACTTCACTTTGTGATGAAGTGTTGAAGGAACATCTTGCAGGATATTTAGCCATAGTTAGCCTAAGAGAATACTATAAGTGAAAGAATTGGGCATGAAATGAATAGGTGTGGGTAAAATAATAGGGCTTACATTAATAAGTAAGATTATAATACCCAAGATTTTTTTAGCAACATTGTCAAAGTTGTGGATAGGAATAGAATCATATTGAATCAATGAAGTATCCACCTTAATTTTATACAATAAAGAAATGATACACATAATACAACCAAATAATTTATCAATTAAATCTATTTAAACAAGATTACCATTGATAAGGATGACAACCATAAGAGAATCATTTTTTTCTTGAATCCTTTTAGAAGGAAACTCATCTTGAGAAAATAGAATCTTAGCTTGAGTGTTGGTCACATTCATACATTACAATACAAAATTTATATTAGTTTTCATAGAAGATGGAATAGTCATGTTTCTTAAGGCTTATTATAACTCTTCATGGTATGTCGATGAGGTTTTAAGAAGATCCCAAAGAGATTTCTTGGCAAGAGTAGCAAGGACTTTTTATACTAAATCACATTCCTTTCCAAGATTTTGAGGAAGATGAGGTGAAGGAGGAAGCATGGTTGAGAAATAAGAAGAGAAGGATGAACAACTAAATTGGTAGGTTGTCTATTATTTCTTGTGTTATATGTGTAAGGAATTGCATGATAGTCAAGTTGTTGAGTACCTTTTACCACAATGATTGGTTTATTTGGAGGTCGTGAGGTATCTTGATGAATATGGACAACCTTAGGCTTACCCAAAGCTTGAACATGAACAGGTTCTTCAATTACATGAGGGAGAGCGTCAAGGATGGTATACTCTTTATCCAAAGTATCTTTATGGTAAAGAAAAACTTTACCAGAGGAACAAACATAACTCATTAATGCTTCATATATAGAAGGAAGATTATTGAAATGAATATAAGAAATTATACGTCTCCTCTACCACAATATATTCTTTTATGGAATTTCTTTCATAGGGGAGATAATAATCAACATTGTTGTCCAATGGTTCATCCCAAATAGGAGAGTCATCAAAAGTAGGAACATCTTTATAAATAAAGAAAACTTTAGGAGGGGTATAATAATAATTCACTAAAGCTTCATCCATAAAGGGGGAGATATTGAAATTGTTAGAGTTTTAGGGTGACTCTACAACACCCCTAGGATCAAATGAAAGACCATGATAAATTCCACAAGAGAATGGCAAGATGATTACATTAAGATGCAAGAATGATATTATTAATAATGGACATAATAAAAATGTACATAATAGGCCTGCTTATATAAGGAAATAAGAGACTATGATAAGGAAAAGATAAGTTATCACCATACAAGGTAGAATCACATGTCCACAAAAAGTGGACCATCCTCCATTATGCAATGAAGTATGTGCAACATGTGGAGCATGACAATTTGATAAGTGCACTAAAGGTGGATCTCATACATAAAATAGAATGTGATAACAACCATCACTGCCTAAAGTGTAATTTCTCCTACACCATGTACAAATATAGGTACAAATTCTTAGGTGTCTCGTATGAAAAATACAGTTCAATGTATTATCCTAAGTAAGCTTAGGTAAAGTGTAATTAGTGAATTTTTAATTACACCAACACCCCTCCTTAAGTGCAACTTAGGGGAATTCACTTAAACTCACAATGCAAGATGGCTCTCAAATATTAGGCCATGTTAGGTACCCATGTAAAATATGCAAATGAAATGCAATGAAATATCTCATATGGTAGAGAAAGAGAGAAAACCTCATGGGACAAAACTCCCCTCCAAAAGAGAGATGAAAACACACAAGATTCATGGATGGAGGGCTCAAGACCCCCCAAGAACTACATACATCATGTATATACAAGAAATTATCCATATATAGGAAGGAAAGAAGAAGACAATTCCCCCCATAATTGATAATATCTTGCAAAAATGGTGAGTGTTTGAAGAAAAAACATAGTCCAATGCCTACAAAAAATATTTCTCCCCTTGGGGAAAAGATAAAACAAGCACAAATGAAGGAATGCTTCCCATTCTAGATAGGAATTATGAAGTGGAATCCAAATGAAGTATGATGATGTTGTCTCTAAAATCTATTCATGCATCACCATGTCCTTGGATGATGAAGATGTGATGAACCAATCAGGAACATTTGTAATCACAATAAAAGGTGACAAGAAAGGAACCAATGGAATCTGATTGTGAACAAGATCCAAAGACAAAGAAGAAGTGGCAACATTAGTTCCACAAATATCATCAAATATGAATTCCTTTGAAAACTAACTGGAAGTCTCCAAGTTTGAAGAATCCATTACATAACCATGATCAACTTGAACCAAGCAATGTGACATATCAAGTGAAGGAAGAGACTCCAACTAAATGAATTTATCAGCAACGAGAAGAGAAACCCCCTCAAATTTGTCTCACAAATATAAAATGTGAGACTCCACAAACAATGAACCAATATCTGGCAAATAGGAATCTCAATCAGAAAGACAAATAGATATCTCTTGCAATGACTCACTCGAATCACCGATAGGAGATGAATGTGTGATCTCAAATGGAGAAGTAGGAGCTATAGGTGGAGTCATTGGATAATCCTTACTCTCAAGTAATGCATTATATTAAATCTCATATAATGTTTCATCATTATAGAGAATGTTATCTACATCATCAAGTGAAAGGAGACAATTTACAACAGGATCATTTGGGAATGGAGGAACATGTGGATCTCCAAAATGTTCTCAAAAAAGTGTCCAAACTATGTTTGGGCATTGAATACTCAAGATATTAGAGTATATATCATGATTAAATCCAAACCAAGACTCAAACCTATCAATCATTTGATATGACCATTCTTATCTTCCCAAACTATTTTCTTCCACTGTGTCTTTGGCTCAAGAATGAGTCCATAAAGATGAGGCAATAAATTAAGCCATCTACAATATGTGATGATTCCTTTTCCCCATGACTCATAATTACCCTTAGTAAAATTTATTATATCAAGATGTGTTCCATATTCCATGATAACATAAATCATACACTTCTCACATTAAAAATTAAGATCAACAATTGATTACACCCCACAATCAGGATATAATAGAATTAGATCACTACGCAAAAGACCAAACTAAGCTCTATGCATTACAATTGCAAAATTGAGCCAAATTTTAAAATTAAAATTTGTTATCACAATCACTATAATTTGATGGCACCAATATTAAATATAGAAAAAATTACACCTGAAAAGGAGTTCATATGAGCCCAAATGAGGCCTTAAAAGTTGCAAAAAATGGGATTTACAATTTTTAGAAAAAAATTAGGAATGAAGATCAAAAACCACCTACACTACTACATGTAGAGTGTGAAATTCCACCCCCAAAAAAAATCATGAAAAAAGGAGTTATGACTGATATCATTGTTTGAAAATCACCTTCATAATTGTTTTTTTGAATCACTGTCATTGCACCTCCAAACTTTAAATGGCTCTAGATTTGGCCTTAGATGTCCGATTTGGATGAAACAAAAGTCTATTTAGGGGTTTTTGGACATCCTCAACTTGATTCCACCATTTGATTTGCACTATCAAGCTCTAATTTTGACCTATAATAGAAAGCCACAAAATAAAAAACCCTAAATTATAGTAAAATTCTATCAAAATAGACTATGTAATGGTGATGCCCAAATAGCCTTATTTTACACACACAATTGAATCAAGCCAAATTCACACTTCTTGAGAAGGATTCTTCACACCTTGAGATATCTGATACCATGTTAGAGTTTTAAGCGACTCTACAACACCCCCAAAATCAAATGAAATACCAAAATAACTTCCACAAGAGAATGACAAGACAATTTCATTAAGATGCAAGAATGATATTATTGATGATGGACATAATAAAAATGTACATAACAGGTCTTCCTATACAAGTAAGGAAATAAAATAATATGATAAGGAGAATATAAGTTATCATCCATACAAGGTGGTATCACATGTGCACCAAAGGTGGATCATCCTCCATTATGCAATGAAGTGTATGCAACATGTGGAGGATGAAAATATGATAAGTACACTAAAGTTAGATCTCACACATAAAGTGTAATACGATAACAACCATCACCATCTAAAGTGGAATTTCTCTTACACCATGTGCAAATATAGGTGCAAACTCCTAGGTATCTTGTATGCAAACTACAATGCAATGCATTATCCTAAGTGAGCTTAACTAAAGAGTAATTAGTGAATTTTTAATTACACAAACATAAATGAATATTTGGTGAGGTATCATCATCTTTGAATGAGGTATTCTCATTATAGAGGTGCATATTAGGAAAAGAGTTAACATCAATCCTCAACATTTCTCCCCAAAGAGAGAGATCATTGAGAGAGAGAGGTTAAAATCATCCTCTTGCAATAATATGTCCTTATGAGGAATACAATGGTTGGGAGAAGCGTATGGTTACTAAAGACAAGCCAAAGCAACATCACATGAAATAATTTGAGGCTTTTTAGTGCTAACATAATGTAAAGGAAAGTTGATGGAAGGATGTTGTTTTATCTCAACATTGACAAAATGGTTTTGAGAAAATGCCCTAAATTTTTTTTTGCAAAATGAAAATAAAGAAAAGAAATGCTTACAAATCAAATTAAGTTACAAGAAAGGTAATAACAATGCATGAAATGAAAGGATTCTTTTTTTTGTATTTTTTAAAAAATGAAAATGCAAGAATGAAACAAATGACAATGCACAATTTTTAATTCTTTTTTCAGAAATGAATGATAATGGCATGAAAAAATTAGATCGAAGACTAAAAAAATAGAAGTGGAAATTTAATGAGTCAAGTTCAATAAAATGTATGGTAGAAAAAGGGAAGCAAGGCACACGAGGGATTTTTCCACCTTTTCCTAATGCACAATCAGAAGGAAGATGACCCAATAGGCTAAAGTAGGACTTAAGTGCTAAGTGAGTACAATGATCATTTGCAATAATGAAATAAAATAAGATGGATTTGATGGGAAATGATATGATAATGCAAGATAGAACTCCAAATAAACAAATATGACTAGTTAAGATAGATATAGACTAAAAAAAAGACACACACCTATAATGACTTGAAATGGAAAATAGAAGATTGTACTAAACGTACTATGAATTTAGAGAAAAATTGGTAGATATTGAATACTTAGGGCACCAAGCTCCTAGGTATAGGTAGCCTGGGGCATTGTATACATAGTGAATTTATCTAAAACTTTCAGATTTGATCCAATAGGTCCCCCACTTTCTTAATTAATCCACAACACATCCACTACATGTTCTTGCACACATAAAAATGGGAAAAAGGTTGTCGAAGGAAAACCCCTAATTTCCAATCATCCTGTTAGTAAACAAATTTGTCCTTGATTTAATCTTTCTCAAGACTATTACTCTATCACCCTTTAGAGACAAACATTCACTAATAGTTGGGTAAGTGTTTACTATAGATCACTTCCCTCTGAATTTTAATCTAGGTACAACTCCCTAAAATATATTTTCAATGAATTTCCTTTATCAGATTTCTCAATTTAGCTTTTAACCTGAAAGCTTAGAAAGGTTTCTATATCATTCTTAGACGATTAGCATTCTAAACAATCTTTCCAAAAAGAAAATGAAATATGTGAAAGCAGAGAATCACAGTTTTCTACCTCTCATACTATTTCAAAGATAACATAGAACAAAGGATAAATCGAAGGAATGAAAATCAAGCTATGATCATTGATATCATCAAGATACTAATAGAGATCTTTTTAAAGAAACACGGAATGGATTAAAACATCACCACAAAATGTGCATCCACTCATTTCAAATGACACAAATTTGAAATATAATGTGATTGATATATTATCTGTCTTCGCAGCATAGGCAAAAAGCAAGAAAAATATATATAAGTTCTTCTACAACAAACTTGATATATCAGATTGTTTTTCTACTGAAAGAAACTTCAAAAGCAAAAATAACTACTAGTTTTTCTTCCAAAATTTCTAACCCTTTCTCCAACGAAACTAAACTACTTATAGTTTTTGCAAAGCTGAGAGGTCTCCCAAAAAATGCGACCTCTCAGTTTAAAACAGTTAATGAGTAACCAAAGTAAAAAAGGACACACGTCCTTGAGAGTGTTTAGACAATTTGAAAACTAACTAAATTTTGAGATCAACTTCTTTTTCATTAGCATGCTCCTCATCTCCAGCAAGATTCTCTCCTTTAGTTGTGGTGGATTGGGTTGCCTCCCATTGCTTGTGCGCCTGAAGAAGCTCCTTTGCGAGTTGCAAATGAGGGACCTTGATGTTCACTATCCTAGTCATTGCCACTTCCTTAGTCCACTTAACCTTCTTGATCTTATCAATTGTTACAGGAAGTTGATCAACACAGATATATATCATAGATTCAATTCTAGCTACCTGTGTGAAATCAGAAGCTTTAGGATTAGATGTTTCCTTCATCTTCTTCATGGTAGTCTCAAACACCCCAAGAGTTGCCTTTAGATCTTTCTCTCCATGATTGATAGTATATGTATGAGAAAAACTAATCACTTTAAGATCATTCATCACTATTTTCTGCAGCTGCTTGATTTCATTCTCACTATCTTTATTTTCAAAAATGGTGCTTCTGATAGTGTTGAGACACTAGCTGACATTCTTCCTGAGAACAAAGAAGGTAGCTTCATCAGGTGCTCTCATTGATTTCTCTATACATAATTTAATGAACCCATACTTTTCAATTTCTAAAAATTTGGCCATGGTTGCAAACCATTTTTCTTCCTCTCTATCCCACACCTACCTCTTTGTTTGTAATTCACCTATTAAGGCTTTTGTATCTAGGAGAACATCTTGAGCATCTTTGATATATCTAAGACCACTCTTAATGACTTCATTTATCCACTCATCCACTAAAGAGACTAGGGCTCGACCTCATTGTACCTGGCTCAAAATTTTTTTGCTTTCTACAGAATCTGGGTCAAAGATTTGGGGAGACTGAACTAAAGAAGTGGCGTCGAAACTATAGAAGGTATTAATAAACTGTGACAATGTTAAGATTGTTTGCTTTAACTCTTTTTTCTCCTTAACATCCTGCCATGATGAGTACAACATCTATTGAGCCATCTCCTTGAATAAGTTGCTCTTGCCTGCTTGGTCCATTGCACCTAACTCTACCTTAGTGTCCTCAAAATCTTATGCCTTAATTTCTTGTTCCCCCTCATTTGGCCTGTAGGTTGCCACTTCTGCAGTCCACTTTCTAGTTTTCACATCTGTGAGCATCTGGGCTATGCTTTTCACCTTCTTAGCCTTTGGTGTTTTCTAAACATACTTGCTAACTATATCTTTAACAGGAATAGAGACAGGAACCAGGCTACATTTTTTACTCACCAAAGAAACTAACCATTTGGGTGTGACTTTAGAGCCAGTGGATTGCTCAGGTGTCTTTACTGGTGTACCAATTACCTCCAGCGTTGCATCATCTAAATCAAAAATATTGTTATCCACCTATTCATTTTCATATATATGGAAACTTATATCTTCCATCTTGTCTTCATCCAAATTGATTGTTAGAATATTCTCATGAGCCATGTCTCTCTTAGCCTTTGATCTGACCTTGGACCGTGTAACCCTCTATGGAGGAGCAACTGGTAGGGGATTAGCTATAGCTTTCTTTCTAGTGTTCCTGACCTGCAATTTCTCAGCAGACCCTGCATTTTCAATTTGTGTAGATGGATTAGAAACATAAATAGAAGAATGTAAAGAAGTACATTTAACTTCTTCTTTTTCTATTTTAGATTATTTCTTCTTTCCTCTTGCTTGCAACCATTCATTAGTTAGTTGAATCACACATAAAGTCCTCTTCTCAATATTATCCTCTTCTTCTTTGGACCAATCAATAACATGATCACTTTTTTCAACTGACTTCTTGAAGCTAGGTTCAATCAAATTAGACCCATCATCAGTTATTCCTTCTACATTGATCTAAAGTCTCATTGATTGAATTTGTGATATGCATAATATGTTGTGTGCCCTTTCTTTTGCATGTGATTCATCACAACAATCCTCCCAGAAATCTTCCAGATGAGGAACAGGAAACATGTGGAGACCTAAGTCCCAGATTGCCACTAGCATAGTTTTTATTATCAAATCCCACTCTTTCAGTATATTATTTGAAGCTAAAATGATGAATGCCACTTCCAATACTAACAGCATCTGCCATAGTTTTACATGAGAGTTTGCCTAATGATATGGGGAAAGGCTTTTCCTATTCTTCTTCAGGAAGGAATCTTTTCAAGACTATGGTGAGTTGTCTGCAAATCTCAGCTAGGATGAAATAGTCAAATGCCATACCTAGGCAACCTCATTGGTGAATCTTCAAAACCCCCAATCCTGATGTAAGTAAATCTAGGAAACTGAATGTAAAAGCTTCCATACTTGGTTACCAACTCCTGGGCTTCTAAACCTATTCTCTTGTTAGAGATAACAGCTAGTTCAAAACATAGTTTACCCATAAATGTGTCATGCACCCTTCTATAATTTTCAACAACCTTGTCCTTCTATAGAATCGGGTAATATTCATAGACACACATGTCTATAACCCAAGGTTCGTGTGGCATTCCATGCCATTGTCTGATGCAAGCCAAGCAATACATGAGGTAGGAGGACATGAAGAAACCGCTACCAGTCAGTTTAGATGTGTTGAGTTATTCTCTAAGGGAACTGGCAATTAGTTCAGCCCCAATCTAGGAGTTGTGTTCCTTCTAGGATGATTTGAACGTAGAAATACATCCAATCAGAGAAAAGATAGGCTACTTGGGACCCCCCTTACTCTATGCAACATTACCATTAAAATCACTGATATAGGGGTGGACATGGGTTCTATTAAATTTCTTGGGCAAATGCGAACCCCCTCTTTGTGGGTTCAACAACTAGCTTTTAGCTATAGAAGTGTGATTCACATCTCTATTTTCATTTAACTTAACAATGGACTGTGAGGGAGAAAAAGTAGAGAAGGTCTTTTCTGGGAGTTGCAGTGCCTGAGTCACCATTTCCCTATTAACAGGCATAAGAACACTACCATCCTTCTTTTTTATTGACTATGTTCGTGGATCATAATTATGTATGCATTCAAGGATTAATTCAGGGCAAATAATGATGGGAGGAAATGTCACTGCTGAACATAACCCACTGTGAAAAATCTCCAGAGCCAGGGTACCCTCTAAAGAATTTAGAAGACGGGAAGGCAAGTTTTCCACATTATAATCCTCTAGGTCTGTATCTGACACTATGGGGCCATCACATATTAAACTTGAAGTGTTCCCAAATAGATGAAAGGTTGACCTCATGACTATAGAAATTTAATTTTCTATTCACCTTGTAGACTACTGAATTTGAAAAGATTGCGAGGGTGATGGCCAAACTCACCTTATTTCTGCAGAAGATTTTGATCACAGGAGCTCCAATTTATTACCTCCACGCAGTAGCTTCTTAATGATTGATTACTTAGGCATTTGAATAAAAAGACTTAACTTAAATAGAACTGTGAGAGCATGAGAATTTATTTCAAATCTTTCACATAGAGAGCGGCAAAGATTTGATTTGACATCTTGCATATGTAATCCATAATTACCATTTAAACAAATCTCAAGGCCAGTAAGAATAATGATTATCTCATATTTCTAGGGCGTACCTAATAACTTCTCACCATAATTAGCATTTAATGCTTTCTCTCCTGTGGGCCCCATTGCTTAGGTGTCACCAGATTCTACTTTTCTCCATAATCATCCCAGATTCTTCCAAACAAGAAAGAACATAGTTCATAGTAGTTCAACACTGTTCAAGTGTGTTCAAGCCTGTTCAAGGTTTGTGAACTTTTGAATTAGCCCAATTGATGATTTAAATGTTAGGGTACATCACGAACAGATGATTGATGCACTCCAATCTTCTTAAATGTCAGCGGTAGATAGATTTCCTTATTTTCTTATCATCATATCATGTCTTCACAAAATGATGAAAATAATATGAACATCCTTGAATGGGCTTGAACACCGTTCAAGGCTGTTCAAAGGTGTTCAAGCGTGTTCAAGAAAAACAAGGCTTGCAAAATTTCATGCAACTCAAAACCAAAACATGACTTCAAAATGCTGATCGGGCTTATACACATAGAGCAAGGAAAAGACTGATCAAAAGACAAGGTTTATTCAACATGAAGCCGTAACAAAAGAAAAGAAGGGCTAGGATCAAACTGGGACTAACACATCCTTAAAATGTAAATGAAATTGCATAAAGAAAATATTGCTGATATGAAATAGAAGCTAGATCTGAATCACAAATTACCTAATACCTTGATGGTGCAATGCTTCTATTAATGTAATCACAAGTGTTAATGCAATAGCCTTTGACTCCACACAAAAATCTCAAAGAAAATCATGAAATATAAGATTTGTACCATAAATTTTGTAGTTTTCCACAAAGCTTGATGAAGGAGAAGAATGATTTTTTGAAGGCTTGAAGAATTGGATGCTTAAAGGCCGTGAGAATGCTTGGATGCTCTTGAAATTTTTATCTTGGTTCCTAACAAAATGAGGAGAGATAAGTCCCTTAAATATCTCTCATAATATTTTGAGATTCAAAATTGATCCAAGCCGACTTCAGGGTCTAATTTCCCACCAAAACATTACAATGAGGCCCCAATAAAAATTTCAGCACAAATGTCGGGGTATAGAATGCCCAAGGCATACTATATCTAGGTATACAACACACAAGATGTTCTATACCAAGGAAATATGCCCAAAATTAAATGGGAAGCCGAGGAAGGTGAAAATATGTAAAAATAAGAGGCACAATTGATTTTAAGGTTGGAAAGAAGTAAAAAGGATGAAAATAGTAACATAGGACATATGTAGGCTAATAAATTATTGAATAGAAAAAATAACAAATAACACCTAAAATAAGGGCCCACATCAATATTTGGTTAATTTGAGTTAACATAGGACTTATAATATTAAGTTAAGGGTTCGATGGGCATTAGACCGAGTGTGAAATCAATGTGGGAACCCATGCATGCTAAAATGGGACTAAATTGAGCATCTAATTATAGGGTTCTTACAATTTAGCATGATACAAGTTACAAAGAGAGAGAGTATTTAATGATGGTAAAATCTAAGTTTGCATCCATATAAATATAATTTAATAAAGAAATGTGGGAAGAAAAATCTCAATCCAAGTTTCTACAAACCTTACAAGAACACCTATAACATAGTTTAAGTAGTCTATGAATTGAAATTTCTTGAGGGTTGCAAGATCCATAATGTCTTCCACATCTCATTCCTTAAAAAACCAATAGTTTTGCATTTTGTTCCTTCCGGATGATATTTATGACTTAAGATGATGTGGGAATGCTAATTATTCTTCTCAAAGTTATGTTTATTATAAGAAAAGGAAATTGAGAAATAAGATCTAGCTGAGTATTTGGTGAAATAGAAAGATATTTTGCTTAAATATTCTACTTGAGAATATCCTAAGATCAAAGACAAGCAACTTTAGGAAAGAGGGAGTCCCCAATTAGTTGAGTTCTTTTAATGTTGATACCCTAGCTCTATAATGAAAGGTTTTTAAAGGTGAACATGAGTGTAATAGAATTCACGTGTTTATGCATGCAAACACCGAATCTATCTCACAATAATTTTCCTAACCTATTGCATTATAAGGAAGATGATCCACTAGGCCTCAAGAAGAAGAAGCTATATAAAGATGTAGTGATCCTTCATTAATGTGGCTACTTTGGCCATGCAAATGTAATTGAGGAATGCAACACCAAGGGATGATTAGAGAGAAAATATGGATTTCCATATTCATGGGATGACTGAGAACTGACAGACCAATTTTGTCATCAGATTTAAGAACCAAAAACTTCAAATGACTTGCAAACCAAATTTTAGGTCAAAGTGGGAGGACAAGGTAAAATCACTCAACCTATCTCAAGATAGGGGTGAATCACCAACCTTTCTCCTGAAATGTTTTGACAAAATCAATTGTAGATTGTAGCCCTTCTCCTTATCTGTCTGTAGCTCTTCCCACACATTGACCACCTATTCCCTACACATTAAAAAATAATGAAAATATCTTCTATTCAATAATACTAAAGTATGGAAAGGTGCTAGGTTCAAAATATAAAAATATTTTAGCACATAAGAGATCAAACATAATAATAAGTCAAGAAAATGAATGTCAAGTAGCTTGGGAATACCAGCGTGGGTCCTAGTGGTGCAAATTGTGATGTTGTGGGGGTACCACGAAGGGCTTCTTCATTGTTTTTATGTCTTTCTCCTTTTCATATTTCTATAGGAAGACACTTTCCAACTTTTTCTTTAGTTTTTGTGGTTGGTTTTGTTGGAGTTAGGGCCCTACTATAAGATTTTTGTGCAGAGAATTTTTTGAAGTGCAATTGCTTTCTTTATGATCTTTGTGTGTAATGTTTTATGTGCATATATTTTCACCTTTTTAGGGATCATGTAGCCCTCCCTATAGGATCTTCTTTGCAACATATTCTCCCTTTTAGGGTTGCATTGATAGGGGGATATCTTCTCCTTTCATGAAAAATAATTCTGGCATTGGGTTGAACTTATGGAATTTGGGGTAAATGCTTCTCAACAAGGTGGGTTTCAACCTACAAGAGTAAATGGATGTCTTGCAAGAAGTGAACACAAGACTATGGTTTTAATTCAAATAACTATAGTGGGAGGAGGATATTAATTATCTAAAGCCATTTATGTCCAACTTTATGCCATATTTTAGCCTATTTCATGCACCTTCATACTAATTCTTAAATTCCATTTCCATTCTATATCATACCATTTTTGTAGCCTATATATATAGATAGATATATATATATATATATATATATATAATATATA